>OY730198.1:71846373-73231373 GCA_963422505.1 Pseudognaphalium luteoalbum
CTCTTTTTTCAAAAATACTAAGATAAGTTTCTGGTGGGTAGGGGAATAAGGGGTTAAAAATTTGGGTGATTAAAAGAAAAATAGGCTAAGGCTCAATCAGGGTTTTCTAAGCAGATCATCAACACTAAAATTGAGTGTTGAAAGGGTTTTTGGCTTGAAAAGATATGTTGAAAGGGGTTTAAATCCTAAGGAATGTCAAGGTCCTCTAATCGTACCTATGTCACGTATGACACCTGTCAATGTGATCTCGAAATGTATACCTGGGGCAAGTTCTAATTCAAAAATGCGTGCACTGGTCACACACAACAATGAATAATGAAGCATTTAAAATGAATGCTTATAAGGCTCAAATTCCTCACCGCAAAAATGGGTTATATGTGTCCAGTCGTGCGATGCCCCTCTTAGATCCTCATCTTAAATTGTTTAGAATCCGACATGATTTCGACCTTATATTTACCAACTTTTGACATACTTGTAAAACAAATCTGTACTCATTCTTGAAAAACTTATTGGCCAACTGAATGAGTGACAATTTCACTGTCGAAGTAAAACAGTTTAGGTTTTACTGAATGAGTGACAATTTCACTGTCGAAGTTTTAACCAATTCGCTTTTATTGTGACTAAAAAGAGTTTAAAATTTTTGAAAATTTTGGCAAAATAAGGGTTGAAAAATTATTTTGAGGACTAGCATATTTCTAGATCAACTTAAACAGATAGTTTGACAGACGAGAGATATACCGCTATCCCACACTTAGAAATAAACATTGTCCCCAATGTTTCTACACTAAGTAGGGAGAAAATCCCACACTTAGGGTTTTGGTTAAGGAAAAATGTGAATTTAAAAGTTATAAGCGAGGGGGATCCCACACTTAGAGATTTAAGTGGTCAATAGGCATATCGAAGTTATATTAAAGCAGGAAGAACGGGTTTAGGAGAGATACTTCCCTACGGACAGTGGGCACTGGATATAGGACCATATTCGTGTAGGGTTGGTGTAAATAATTTGCTGGATTGTGAGGACCAGACTCTTTTCAAAGCTCATCCAATTCCTATGAAGATAAGGTCTGCAATGTCTTAAAATACCATCATAATCATCAGTTCAACAACATAACAGGTCTAGTGATAAATAAAGATAACTAAAGATAAAATAAGCTAGATATCATCTAGTAAATCATCCATGTCTGGATCAAATGCTGCGAGTGCGTCAGGATCTGGATCTGAAGTGAGTGATAAGGCAGCAGTGCGATCAGACACCATGGATGCATCAGCGGGATTCTGAGGTGGCCTAGAAGGAGCAACAGAAGTGGGAGGAACAGTCTGTGGTGGGGCAGCTGGGAAGAAGGACCAAGGTGGGAGAGCTGGCCTAGGACCCTGACCAAGCTGATACGGCTGGTCGGCGAGTTTCGGCAGTCCCATCGCTTCTCTGATTTCGGACTGAGAGCCATGCTGAATCGAAAGCTCACTGAGCATCGCCCAAGTCACCATCGGATCTGAAGTGGTAACTCCAAAGTCAAAAAGTGGGGCAGATACAGGAGTAGTCTGAGCATGCTCATCAGTAGTGGTGGTCGTCTTCTTTCTTTTTCCTCTGCGGGTCCTCTTCTTCTGTTGTTTCTGAGTAGCTTGTCCTGAAGTCTCAGCTGAATCGTCCATCCTGAAACATAAAGATAAACAGGTAATGCTATAGTTTTAAAATGGGTATAAAAATGCAAAATAATCAGATGACTTCAAGAAATGTTTATTTAAATGTTAAAGCTTTGCGAGGTCATCTGTTCATTCGCATTTGTATACTATGAATAAAACTTATCTGATGTATATGTAGGAGTGTGGCATTGTCAGATATTTGGGTTATCCTGCATCGTTAGTTTAGGGATGATAATACTAAAGCAAAAATAACTAAGAAATAAATAAAATAAGATAAGAAATGGGGTGTCACCCAAGAGCGCTTGTTTAGAGAGTCTCTAGCTTGACTCCTTGTACCTACTAGTCAGCTCAAGGTGGTTCAAAGATATAGACTTCCTCACCAGAGGGGAAATCTTTGATGTAGTGCTTTAAGCGATGGCCATTGACTTTAAAATTACCGTCCGGAGCTTCTAGTTTGACTACTCCGAAGGTAAAGACTTTTGATACAACAAATGGTCCGCTCCACCTTGATCTGAATTTGCTGGAGAATTTCTTGAAGCGCGAATTTGAGTTTAGCATCATGAGTATTCTTTGTTCGTTCTTTGAAGTGCAGGGAGCTATCATATGCTTGGTCTCTTAATTCGGCTAGTTCATTCAGTTGCATTTTCCGATGTGATCCAATTGCAAAAGGGTCTAAATTACAATCTCTTAGCGCCCAGTTAGCTTTATACTCCAACTCTATCGGCAGATGACATGGTTTTCCATAGACTAGTCTGTAGGGCGTGGTTCCTAGTGGCGATTTATATGCGGTTTTGAACGCCCACAAAGCATCGTCTAATTTTTCAGCCCATCTTTCCCTATGATTAACCACGGTTCGTTCTAAAATTCTCTTGAGCGCTCGATTCGTCACTTCGGCTTGCCCATTCGTCTGAGGGTGGTAAGCCGTAGAGGTCTTATGGGTGACACCATAATATTGTAATGTCCTCATAAACTGAGCATTACAGAAGTGCGTGCCTCAATCACTAATGATCACCTTTGGAGTACCGAAACGTGAGAAGAGCTGCTTTAAGAATTTCACCACTACTTGGGAATCATTTGTAGGAAATGCTTGAGCTTTGGCCCATCTGGAGACGTAGTCGACAGCAACCAGAATATACTCTTTCCCATATGATTTTGGGAATGGTTCTATAAAATCCAACCCCCATATATTGAAGATCTCGCAAGCTTGGATGTTAGTAAGTGGCATTTCACTTCTCGATGAAATACTTCCAAACCTTTAGCAAGCATCACAGCATTTCACCAAGTCGTGAGCATCTCTGAATATAGTAGGCCAGTAGAAGCCAGAGTCATATACCTTTCTTGCAGTCATATTTGCTCCGTGATGTCCTCCAGTTGGTCCGTGATGACTTTGGTGAAGAATGTTCCTTGCCTCCCTCTCATCTGCGCATCTTCTGATGATTTGGTCCGGGCATACTTTGAATAAGTATGCATCGTCCCAATAGTAGTTCCTTACGTCTCTAAAGAATTTGCGCCTTCTAGAGGTGGGCATTCCTTTTGGCATAATTCCTCCAACCAGATAATTTGCGTAGTCTGCATACCAAGGGTTGTAAGTGAATTGAGATCCCTTTTGGTATCCTCCGATATTCATGAGTTGTTCTTCAGGAAACTGGTCTTGAATCTCTCTTTCATCAAGCTTCTCCATCGACGGATTTTCCAGTCGACTAAGATGATCTGCTGCGACATTCTCGGCTCCCTTTTTATCCTTGATTTCTATGTCAAATTCTTGAAGGAGAAGAATCCATCTAAGCAGTCTTGGCTTAGCATCTTGCTTTTTGAAGAGATACTTCAAGGCTGAGTGATCTGTATAGACAATAGTTTTGGACAATATTAAATAAGAACGAAATTTATCAAAAGCGAATACTACCGCAAGAAGCTCTTTCTCTGTTGTGGTGTAATTCTCTTGTGCATTAGTGAGTGTCTTGCTGGCGTAGTAGATTGGCTGAAACTGCTTCTCCTTCCTTTGCCCTAAGACAGCTCCAACAGCGAAGTCACTAGCATTGCACATGATTTCGAACGGAAGACTCCAATCGGGGGAGACCATGATCGGTGCATGTGTGAGCTGATCCTTTAAAATGTTGAAAGCTTTAAGACAGTCATCTGAAAAGACAAACAGAGTATCCCTCTCGAGAAGATGCGTCATAGGTTGAGAAATCTTAGAGAAATCCTTGATAAAGCGACGGTAGAATCCGGCGTGACCTAGAAAACTGCGAATGGCTTTAACAGAAGTAGGTGGCAGAAGTTTGGCAATAGTCTCAACTTTGGCTTTGTCAACTTCGATTCCGGATTTTGATATTCGATGTCCTAAAATTATTCCTTCTTTCACCATAAAGTGGCACTTTTCCCAGTTTAAGACAAGATTTGATTCTTCGCATCGAGCTAGCATCCTTTCAAGGTTGGAAAGACAAGATGTGAAGGAATCACCGAAGACTGAGAAGTCATCCATGAATACCTCCATACACTGTTCAATCATGTCATGGAATATTGCCACCATACACCTTTGAAATGTTGCAGGCGCATTGCATAAACCGAATGGCATGCGGCGTTAGGCAAATGTACCATATGGACATGTGAATGTTGTCTTTTCCTGGTCCTTTGGATCGAGAGGAATTTGAAAATAGCCGGAGAAACCATCGAGGAAGCAGTAATATTCATTCCCTGATAATCTTTCCAACATCTGATCGATGAACGGCAGAGGGAAGTGATCTTTCTGGGTGGCTTCATTTAATTTATGGTAGTCGATACACACCCTCCAGCCGGTGACGGTTCGTGTAGGAATCAATTCATTATCTTCATTAGCGATAACCGTCATTCCTCCTTTCTTTGGGACAACCTGAACTGGGCTGACCCATGGGGAATCTGAGATAGGATAGATCAAACCAGCATCCAAGAGTTTGATAACCTCTTTCTTGACCACGTCTTGAATCTTCGGGTTTACTCTCCTCTGTCTCTGTATGGAAGGTTTGAAGTCGTTTTCCATGAGTATCTTGTGCGTGCAGTAATTTGGACTGATCCCTTGTAAATCAGAAATCTTCCATGCAATCGCCTTCTTGTGTGACTTCAAGACCTGGATAAGTCTTGCTTTCTCTTTAGGTGAAAGACCTTTGGCAATTATGACGGGTAGATGTGAGGTTCCTTCGAGAAAAGCATATTCCAAATGAGGGGGTAATTCCTTCAGCTCCAATTCTGGCAGTTCTTTGATAGAGGGTTTCATTCGAGCGATCTCGTCTCTTTGTAACTCGTCATACTCCTTTTGGAACTCTGATTCTTCTGGAGATGAGTCGGATGTAGTGGATGATGCTATTTCTACTAGTTCTGTCTCTTTGGAAAGCGCGTTCTTCTTTAACTCGTATTTGCAGGTAGATCATGTAGAGGTTGCATTATCCTCAGTGATGATGACATCATTGTTGTCGGTGAGTGCGAACTTTTGAAATTGAGCTTTAGAAGAAGTACTTATGGTGATTTTTGGATTTGATTTCTCACAACCTTCAGATAGTTGTGGCAAAGTACCGGAATCCATCTCCTTGAAAGATTTGAGAATCTCAGCTACAGACGGAGACGATTCGGGTATCGAAAAAAACTGATTTCTTCTTAAAAGTGGGATAGGGATGCCTTCGCCTAAAGGAACAGCAACAACAGAGTTGTTTGTGGGAGAGTAGTTAGGCGGTGCTAAAGGATTCTTCATTTCAGGTAAGGGAAATAGCAGCTGTCCGGAAGGTGCTGATTGGTAGGAGATAGCCGAGCAGAGTCCGATGTCATTTGGGCAAAGTCTTCTTTTGGTGATGACAGTGCTGGAGAAAGGTTCGTTACTGCTGACTGCTAGAATCTCCTCCAAATGCTCATCATATATTTCCTGCATGGCATCCACAAGACCAAGATCTTCTCCCATAGGGTGCTTCATCAACTTATCGACATTAAAGGTGACTTCCTCCGCTCTGACCCTCAGTTTTAAAGATTTTTCGTTTACATCTATCACAGCCTTGGCAGTGTTTAGGAAAGGTCTACCAAGGATGAGGGGAACGTGGGCATCTTCCTCAATATCCATAATGACAAAGTCAACCGGGAAGATAAATTTACCAACTCGGACCATTATATCTTCAGCAATTCCTCAGGGGAGTTTAACTGATCTATTAGCTAATTGGATGGTCATTTGAGTGGGTAGCAGTTCACCTAATCCTAGTTTCTTATAGAGAGAGTAAGGCATAAGATTGACACTAGCTCCTAGGTCAGCTAAGGCATTATTAACTTGGATGTTTTAAAGAAAATAGGGAATAGTGAAATGGCCAGTATCTCCTAGTTTGGGTGGAAGGCCATGTAACATGATTGCTAAGCATTCAGCATCTAAGGGTAAACTAACTATTTGTCTTAATTTTTATTTATTTGAAATGAGTTCTTTGAAAAACGTAGCACAGCTAGGCATCTCTACTAAAGCGTCTAATAGTCTAACGTTTAAGTGCAGGCTTTTAAACATTTCTAGATATTTCCCAAATTGTGCTTCCTGTTTCTCTTTCTTAAGCCTACCAGGGAAGGGTATCCTAGTTCGTGGAATGATTTCTGGGGCTTTAGGTGATACTGGATCTGGTGCAGTGACAGGGGTGTCACTAGGCACTGGATCAGTGGTCGGTTCAGAGATAGGAAGCTGATTTGAAGAATTATCTGAGGATTTCTCATTTCTGGTTTCTTTACCTCCTCTAGTGATGACCATGATTCCTCCTTGGTTCTCAACTTTTAAAAATAGTTGTTTAAGACTAACTTCCAGGTGTTTGATCAAATCTTCTGATATTTTAAGTAAAGCATCAATTTTATCTTGAAAATCTATTACTTGTTTGTTTATGTTCATTTGATCAACTATGAAATTAGTCAAAGTTTCATTATAGTGTTGTTGAGAATTTACGGGGGAATCTGACATATTAGAGGATAAAGGTTGCAGAAACTGAGTAGGTGGGTTATTGGTAGGCCGCTGAATGAAAGGTTTAGAATGAAAGTTCGATTCAGGGTTTTTAACAAGAATTTCTTCCGTACCTTTACGAGGCTGAGGTGTAGAAGATTGAAGATCCTTGAAGACTCTGGAGAGATTGTCCACTTGAGCTTGCAGAGCTTCAAAGGATAGGCTTGAAGTACTAGTTACTTCCTCAGCCGGTTCGCCAAACTCCCAGTCATGTTGATGCATTGCTATCGTCTCAACTAGCTCCCAGGGTTCTTCAGAAGTGTGTGACATGAAATTTCCTTGAGAAGCAGTATCGAGGGTTGACTTGTGCTGAGGAGTCAGACCATTGTAGAATATGCAGATTAGGTTCGTCTTACCCATTTGATGATTCGGACATCTGTTAAGCATCTTCTTAAATCGTTCCCATGCTAGATATAATGATTCATTGGTTTCTTGTCGGAAACTGACGATGTCATCCTTGAGCTTGGTTTGCTTGGAAGGAGGGAAAAACTTAGCCATAAACTTAGTAGCCTACTCTTCCCAAGTATGAATCGAATTAGGTTCAAGTTCATCAAACCAGGTTCGAGCACGCGAAGATAAAGAATAAGGAAAAAGATATAGTCAGGAGACTTCTCTTGAAATCCCTTATTGCTCACAGGAATCAGAAAGATTGATGAATCTATCCAAATGTGAATTTGGATCATCAAGCGGAAAACCGTGAAATTGGCAGAAGGTTTTGAGTAACTTGAAAACGCTAGGCTTAATTTCGAAGTTTTCATCGGGCAGCACGATAGGTCCTCCTCTTCCTTCCAGTAGTGGTGCACAGGTTGAGGCGAGAGTAATATGATTCGTCATAGCTGATGAAGTTCGGGTTTGGTAGAAAAGAGAGTTTTGGAAAGGAAAGAACAGAAAAGGAACTTTCGGATGATATTGATCTTCCGAAAGGATCGCAAAATAACTAAGACAACTAAATTCCTAAATCGGTCGTTGTAGTCCCCGGCAGCGGCGCCAAAAGCTTGATGCCAGCCGAACGGTCGGTTTTTAGGAATCGCTTCCTATCGTTGCGGGCCTCCCGCTTGGCTGGATCAGTGGGTTTTAAAATTTGTTTTTGCGGGACCTAAGTATACTAAAGCTATGGGTGAGTACAGCGATAGGTATGACCTAGGGTCGTTCTTCAAACTACAACGGGCATGGGATCTAGGACTTTAGTTATCTATGGGGATTTAGCTAGGGTTTAAAAGAGGTTTTGGTTTGTTTTGGTTTTAACTAACTACTAATTATCTAAAATTAAATTAAAATAAAGTAAAGTGGAGGGGAGGTGGCAACGAGAACTTATAGGTGAAGCGAGTGTTTACTATGATAACTACTCATGCTATTTAGGGGTAGTTAATGGGATAAAGCCTTAGTTAAGATGACAACAATATTTCCTAATGAGCCATAACTCCTAGCCTATTATCTATCTAACGTAGAGTTGTCCGCAATCAGATAAATAACATGTCACGTGGATAACAGTTATGGAATGTAAACTACACCGGAAGTTGTCCCAAATGTAGCAACCAATTTAACCAACAACCATCCTCGAGTCTTGTCCCCCAATCTCGGACATTTGAGATATCCAAATCATGGCATGAATTGTTGAATAAACAAAAACATGAACGGGGGTTTCCTACCGGGACAAGTTGGGATGGTCTGGTCTAACGGCTGATTAAATTGTTCATAATTATTTCATATAAGTCATTTTAACTATTCTATGCATGTCAAACTGGTGTATGCCATTGATAAATATTCGAAAACCTAATCATATAACTAATCAACATAACAGATACTAGCATGCAAACCCTAAGCAACAATCAAACAAGAACATGCAGAAAGGCAGCATAGCAGGGATCAATTATGCTGAGTGACGGGGTACATGGTTAAGTCACAAGTGTCCCGAAAGTTCTCTCTAAGACACTTGTTAAATGACCTGAATCTAATCTATCTCTAACCCTACGCTCCGTGTCTCCCTCCGGTAATATTTCAACCAGGAGAACACTGGCCATGTCGAGTTCAACGATCATAAGACACAGAATAATTAGCGGCATACAACTAGCAATTGGCCAAGCCTAGAAGGATGTTACTAACCACAGCATAAGTTGGATAGATAAACATTTGAGATTCAATTCATAGATTCAAATATAATTCAACAGCATATAGACAGAGTAACAACATGATTTAAGTATAACTACCCTAGCATGGCAACTATCATAGCAAACACAGATTTGTCTAGCTAAGCATGGCAATAATCCTAGCAAGTAATTCTAAACAATTATAGCAACAACACAACATTATTTAAAATAACAAGATAGAGATTATAATATAACCTGACAAAGCATTATTACAAATCGTACGACACCGCAGTCTCAGAGCACCTCCGTTACAAGTAAGCTACTAATCTACTAGCTTAACTAACCTAATTAACTAACTAACTAATTTTTAGAGAGAGAGTAGTGAGAGAAAGTATGTGTGTAGTGTAGTTGTTGTGATAAGTGTGTAGAAGTGTGTTTGGATGATGAAATGAGGCTTGTATTTATAGAGATCGCACAACCGTATCCGTAGACCGTATCCAAACCTTCAAACGCACAACCGTATTGCAAAGGTGAATAAAAATCAGATTTTTATCACCCAAACGCACGATACGGCTGAGCTAGACCGTATACGGCTGAACTGGACCGTATACGGCTCAGCATAGGGTGAATATGGCTGAACTGGGCCGTATACGGCTGAGCACAGGCCATATACGGTCTGTGCAGGCCGTATACGGTCCAGGCCCAGCCGTATACAGTCTGGACCAGCCGTATACAGCTTGGTTCAGCCGTATGCTGGTTCTTCGATTCTTCATTTCTTCATTCGAGCGTAACTTCTCCGTTGTTTATCCGTTTTGAGCGTTCTTTATATCCACGCGTTCGTATTTTCCTAGCGAAGAAAATGACATAAGTTAGAGGTCATATTTCTTTGTGTAGCTCAAAAAGTGATAGAACGAGTGAACGAGAATGCTTATGATCGTATTCGTTTAGATTTATCGTGTTTTTCGACCATTTTATGTAACACCCCCAAATTTAATGATTCGCGGAAGCATACTTTGGGTGTTACTAATCAATAATCAAAGCACACAGATATATAGCAAACGACTCTATATGCGTCGTTTTAACAAAATATATTAATATTAAAAGGTTTACAACAGTTTGAACTCATACATAGCTCGTTTTCGTAATATGAGAGATTTAAGTACATAATTAGTTATACAAAATCTATTAATGCAATGAAATCTCTGAAGTTTGCATGAAGACTCGAGCTAAGATGCATCCTGATGGGCAATCCAAATCTACTGCTGAGTACCTGTGATACATGCTAAAATGGGTCAGCTAACGCTGGTGAGCTCACAGGTTTGAGTATCAAATAATATTCTATGAACTGCAAGATTTAATTATTGATTTGCATCCAGCAAATAATAATAGTTATGTATACAGCCATGAACGCATAGTCTGAGCTTAACTCGAGGGTCGGGTCCCATATAGAGAATTCTGAGCGAGGTGCCTCCACGAGTGCCTAATCTACACTCGTCTTCCCAAATATTAGTACGTCCGTTTACCCGGTTAGTGCTTGCTAACCCGGACGAGGAGGGTCAATCCTATATGGTACCATATACTAATATTCATGCTACTTTCGTATTACCAGACTATACTGACGGAGGACTTTGATTTGATTAGTTGAAAACAACTCATGTAGTATATTGAAATATGTACTCGCGTTCATGCGTTAAAAACAGAGCAATGTATCACACCCCTAGTAAAATAGTAAAAAGAGGGGCCATGAGACTCACCTGAGCCTGGAGATTTTATCTTAATAAACTTAGATTGATTAGCCAAGAATCGAAGTCCAACGACTTGTAACCTGAGGGTGTCCACGACACGCGATGGTTATGACATGATTGAGTATCTCAAAGATCACCCTTGTAGTTGTTTTGGTAAGGGCGAAGCCCGTTAATGACGGGGGTCCGGGGGCAGCGCCCCTGGTAGCGGGGTCCAAGGGGCAGAGCCCCTAGCTGGGGTTGAGCTGCCAGGTCAGCTTGGAAAATTTTTATTTCTACTATATTGCTTTGGTGAAAAACGCATCTAGACTTGAATTCGGGTGAAATGGGGCGTCAAATTTGGGCCTCAATACTTAGTGTAAAATTAGTTTGAAACCTTCTGTTTTATGCGTCACTTATAGCGTCACTTGGGGCTTAGGCGTCACTTAGGAAGTGATGCATGAAATGGCAGAATCTGAGTGAGGGCGTCACTTATGGTGTCACTTAGTGGCTTGGGCGACACTTAGGAAGTGTCGCATAAAATTGGAAATTCTGAGTTTAGGGCGTCACTTAGGGAAGTGACGCATAAGGTGGCGTCACTCCATTAGTGTCGGGTATAAGTGTCGGTTAGGCGTCACTTAAAGGAGTGACGCATACTGGGGCGTCACTAAAGCAGTGTCGGGTTATTAGTGACGGTAAGGGTCCTAGGCATCACTAAGCAAGTGACGGAGGTAAGTGTTGGGAAAAAGGGGTTTTATGCGGCACTTATGCAAGTGACGCATGACTAGGGCTTTTAGCGACACTCAATGCACCACTTAAGTGACGCACGAAGTGACGCTATACTGCACCTTCGTTTCGACACTTAGGGTTGTTAACGAATTTTTGAGCCAAAAATGAGTTTTCGGGTTTCCGTTTGGTCTGATTCTTTTACCCAACCCTTATAAGGACATTCTAAGCTTAAAGAAACAACTAAAACTTAAAAACACTTAAAATTGAGAGGTTTTGAGTTTTCGTCGAAAACTTACAAGTTAATGAATCAAGATTCCGGAAAGGTAGGAGTGTAGATCGTTGCGTGGTGATTATTTTTCTCCAAAGAACTCCAGTGATTTAAAGCCGTTTGGTGGTGTTATTTGCTAGATTTAGGTGATGGTGGTGGTGATGTAGTTTGAGAGAAAAAGGGTGAGAGAGAGAGAAGAAAGAAAGAATGTGGGTGGAAATGAAGAAGAAATGAGGAGGGAGTGGGGTTTTGTTGAAAGCCTCACTTCCTCAGCTCCTGCAGTCATGCTCCGTGCGGTGTTCGTTTTCCCAATTGTTTAAACGTCAAATGTTTATTTTATACGTTGAAATATAAGTTTTAAAATATGATTATTAACTCGATATTTTTGTTAAAGTATTTCATTAATTACTTTACGATTGAGTTATAAAATATAATTTAACTTTGTTTTGTTTTGTTGCGCGCTTAAGTTTTAATCGTGTACACGTCACTTGTACGATACAAATTTGAAATGAACTATTATCTAACTAATATTTTGGATGGAAGCGAGTTATTAAATAATGTTATATTATTAAATAAAATTTTCACCAACGTCCGTATTAATTGGACTGAATTGCATTCGATTTGGAATTTGTACGATTTAATCAAATCGCATATTCGTATATATTCAACAATATATATATCGGTACATTAATTGGCCTAACACAGAACTAATTTCATGCATTAACAACTGATTAGGCACTAATCACTAGTCCTAACTTGGTGGGTGTTACATTTTAGTTGATTTTTGAAACATTGTCTATATTTTGGCCCATGTGACGAGTTTTAATGATAAAGTATCTATTTTGATTAGTTTCGTCACATATTGGGCTAAAAAAGTGAGATTAATGCACATAAAAACATGACTTTTTGCGTGTTATCAGCAATGGAGGCTTAACCCGAATATGAAGGATGTCGTTAAGAAGGAGGTTGTCAAGTTGCTTGATGCGGGTATCATTTAACCCATATCCGATAGCCCATAGGTTAGTCCGGTGCATTGTGTACCAAAAAAAGGGGGGATGGGTTGTGACTAATGACCGGGTTTAAGTTGATTCCAACTAGAACCATGACCGGGTGGCGAGTGTGGATTGACTATAGGAAATTAAATGACGCCACCCATAAAGACCACTTTCCTTTACCCTTTATTGACCAAATGCTTGAAAGACTTGCAGGTAATGAATTTTATTGTTTTCTTGATGGGTTCTCGGGATATTTTCAAATCCCCATAGACCCCGAAGATCAAGAAAAGACCACTTTCACTTGCCCATTCGGAACTTATGCTTACCGGCGAATGCCTTTCGGACTATGCAATGCCCCGACCACCTTTCAAAGGTGCATGATCGCCATTTTAGATGACTTGGTTGAGACTTCCATGGAAGTTTTCATGGATGACTTTTCCGTGTTTGGAAACTCGTTTGACACATGTTTATCCAACTTGGATAAAATTCTTGAGAGGTGTGAGAGGGCTCATTTAGTCTTGAATTGGGAAAAATGCCATTTTATGGTGAAAGAGGGTATTGTGTTGGGGCACAAGGTTTTGGGTTTGGGTATTGAATTTGATAGAGCCAAAATTGATGTCTTTGTTAAATTACCCCCACCAACCAATGTGAAAGGCATTAGAAGTTTCTTAGGTCACGCCGGGTTCTATCGTAGGTTCATTAAGGATTTTTCCAAAATCACCCAACCAATGACTAAGTTACTTGAAAAAGACACACCCTTTGTGTTTGATGACCCGTGTTTGAGTGTATTTTCGACCTTGAAAGACTAATTGAACAATGCACCCATAATAGTTTCCCCCGATTGGTCCAAACCATTTGAGCTTATGTGTGATGCTAGCGACTTTGCCTTAGAAGCCGTCCTAGGACAAAGAATGGACAACCATTTCAAACCAATCTATTTTGCTAGCAAGACATTGAATGGGGCCCAACAAAACTACACCACAACCGAAAAAGAGTTGCTAGCCATGGTGTTTGCTTTTGACAAATTTAGGCAATACCTTGTTCTATCCAAGACCATTGTATCTACCGACCACTCGGCCCTAAAGTATCTTTTTGCAAAACAAGATGCTAATCCCCGTCTCATACGTTGGATTCTTCTTTTGCAAGAATTCGACATTAAGATCAAGGATAAAAGGGGAGCCGAGAACCATGCCGCCGACCACTTGTCGAGATTGGAAAATCCAAATCTCGACAAGCAAGGCGATACTAACATTGATGATTCCTTTCCCGAGGAATTTCTCTTGTAGGTAGGTGATGAAGCAAAAAAGGAGGATCAGGTACCATGGTATGCCGATTTGGCTAATTACTTGGTTGGTGGAGTGTTGAGAAAAGGGATGAGCCACCAAGAGAAGAGTAAATTCTTCTCGAATTTGAAGCACTACTTTTGGGAAGAGCCTCATTTGTTCCATGTTTGTGCAGATGGGATGGTTAAAAGATGTGTTTCGGGTGGCGAAACTAGGGAGATTTTGGATGCATGTCACCATGGCCCCACGGGAGTTCATTATGGTCCCTCGGTCACCGCAAAAAAAGGTGTTTGATGCGGGCTCTATTGGCCGACAATTTTCAAGGAGGTAAATACTCTATGCCAAACTTGCGATGCTTGTCAAAGAACCGGAAACATCTCCAAAACAGATGAAATGCCTCAAACGAGCATCCAAGTTTGTGAGGTTTTTGACATTTGGGGTATTGATTTCATTGGTCCATTTCCTCCATCTTTCAAGAACGAATATATTTTGGTGGCGGTTGACTACGTGTCCAAATGGGCGGAGGCTAAAGCTTTACCAAGGAATGATGCTAGAGTTGTGATCGATTTCTTGAAAAGTTTGTTTTGCCGATTTGGGATGCCCAAGGCTTTGATAAGTGATAGAGGAAGCCATTTTGCTAACCAACAATTAGAGAAAGTTCTCAAAAGATATGGGGTGAATCATCGATTTTCAACTTCGTACCACCCTCAAACAAGTGGTCAAGTTGAAAATATCAATTGTGCCTTGAAATGGATTCTTGAGAAGACGGTCAAAGATAACAAAGCAATATGGTCGAAGAAGCTAGAGGATGCTTTGTGGGAGTTTAGGACTGCCTACAAGACTCCCATTGGGACGACACCATATCGGTTGCTTTATGGCAAGACTTGCCATCTACCATTTGAAGTCGAGCACAAAGCCTATTGGGCTTTGAAAAATTGTAATATGGATTTGGTTGAAGCGGGTGAAAAGAGAATGTTACAACTCCATGAGTTGGATGAGCTTAGATTGCAAGCTTATGAAAACTCACATCTTTAAAAGGAACGCACCAAAGTGTTGCATGATAGGAAGCTAAAAATGAGAAAGGAATTTAAGGTGGGTGACAAAGTGCTTTTGTTCCAATCTCGATTCAAATTGAAGCAACCAAAGTTCAAGCCTAGGTGGACCGGTCCATATGTGGCGAAACATGGTTACCCGTCCGGATATGTGGAACTTTTCGGTTCGGATGGTGGAACTTTCATTGTTAATGGACATCGTTTGAAGCTATACCATGAGGAAGATGTTGATAGCGAGTGGGAGGAGCTCGTGACTTACCCCAAGAACAAATGAATTCGGGGTCGAGTCTAGATTGGACTCGTTAATAAATAAAGCTCGGGCACAAGGAAACTTGTGTCGATATCCTTTTTGTTAGTATTAGTATTTTTGTGTGCATTTTTTCTTTCATATATTGCTGCTATTGTTGTGGTTTAAATGAACATTTTGTGTGCTGATTTGCCTGCTGCTTGTTGTGTCCAAATTTTTTTTAAGTCTGAGTGGTTAGCCGATCGGTTAGGATTCACTAGTCGTTCGGCTATAAGTCTTGAGCCGGTCGGGTAAAACTAGCCTATCGGCTATTTCTTCAAGAAAAGTGATCAGAGGCGACTCCAAGTCTGGGGCCATGGGTTTTCTTTAAGAAAGCCGATCGGCTATGAGAGCTAGCCGTTCGGGTACGTTTGTTGAGCCGTTCGGCTAAATTAAGTCGTTCGGCTATGTCTTTGAAAAAAGTGATCAGTGGTTAGCCCATGCCTGAGGTTGTGACTTTATTCTACTTGAGCCGATCGGGTATAGCTTTGGTAGCCGTTCGGTTATCTTAATCGTTCGGGTGAGCTTGTTGAGCTGATCGGCTAAGGTCCATATCCGGGTTAAAAATTAAAAGGGTAAAACGTGTCTCACTCCACACAATTATCAAATATACCTGATCTGCTCTATACTCTCTGCTGTGCTCGACTCCAACCACCCCTAAATCACTAAAAATCACTTTTAAACTCAAAATCTTTCAAGAATCTTTCAAGCAATCACTAGATAAACATGTCTAGACCATCAAAGGTACTTTTAACATCATGAAATCTTTCACTCCATTGATTTTTAGGTATGAACTTGAAGTTAGGGTTTTGCTAGATTCAAGTGTGAGGATGTTATTAGTTGTTTTTTGTTGTTGTAAATGGTTTGTACATGCATATTGCTTTGTTTATACCATGATTCCATGCTTAAATTGCAGGATTTTGTCACTTTGAAAATTAGGGTTCTTATGACTAACTTTTGGGTAATCCGAATTCAGTAGTTATAGCTTGTTATTTGGTGATTATTAGCATGTATTACATGATTGCTATGCTTATTGTTGCTTATTAGTTGATTATTTTCAAATTTTAGCAATTAGGGTTCTTGAAAAATTTGAGGAAGAAGACACAGTTGACTTTTTTGGTTAAACTTTGACTTTGACTTTCTTGGCTTAATTTTCGATTGTAATGCATGTCTTGATTCAAATTGAGTGATCCTCTTTGCCCAATTCAAGTTTATGTTTGATATTAGAGTTAAGTACCTATGTGAAAGTCATTTGGTTTTGCATGTAAGCTTGATTGTTAGGCTTGTTTGAATTAAATTATGTGTCGTTGGCATAATTCAAGCATTGTTTGATATTAGATTACATGCTCCATTCTCAAAGTCTAAGTTCTAATTATGTGATTCGATGGTGGTGTTTGAATTGAATAAAAAGTTTGTTGTTAAGGGTTATTAAATTGAATTGAATATGGGGTCACGAGTTTGGTTGATTAGGAGGTATTGCTATCGTTGGCATAGATCATCCATTTTGTCACAGTTTTGCTAACACTAACATCTGTTTTGGAAATTTTGTATGTTTGTTATGTTATGTGTGCAGAAAAACAGGTCTGACACCTTCTCTCAGTACACTCGCAATGTCCTCGCAGAATTGCTTCCGAGGGACCGCCATCCTCACTTAGTTTTTGAGCCCCATCAATATCGCTATCTTGAAAACAATGAGGCCTTGTATAAGATCCACAAAAAGCAATGTGAGTACCCACGGGAATTGATTGGAACCCGCTGGATGTAATCAATTATTCTCACGAAATAAGAAGGGTCTTCACTTAGAGTATGCGCTATAATGGTGAAGTTTTTGATGTACATGACTTTGAGAAGCTTATTGCCATTCAAGAACCGATTTATGAGGAGTTGGTCATGGAATTCTGAGCCACCTTAGAGATGTATATTGTTAGTGAGATGGATGAGAAGTTTTTGGGTTTCAAACTGGGAGGAACACCTAGAAGCTTAACCCTTAGGGAAGTTGCAGCTAGTCTAGGTATCTACACCGATGAGGAATATGAGTCGGAGTGGTTTGACCGATATATTATGACAGGTGCTAGGTTAGATGAGGGGGAATGCAATGCTGAAGTTTGGGCAAATTTTAGTGAGACACCATACCTCTCGGGCAAGAATCTGGCTAAAACCCTCAAATCCCCAAAGTACAATGTGGTTCAGAAGATGCTTTCTCACAATCTCACTACTAGGGGTAGAAACCGGGAAAAGGTTACTCTAATTGATTTGTGGTTTTTGCATAAGTTAAAGAGCCGAGAAGCAATTAACCTTCCGTATGCTGTGGGGAAGTTCCTTCATTCGTATGCCTGTTTGACCAAACCAACATCCAAGCTAAGTGGAGGGCATTTCATTACCCGGTTTGCCAAGAGCCTTAAGATTAAACTGAGACCCCGTAACCACCCTTACACCCTTGTTGAGGACCCGGGTCACCGTGTTGGAATAGAGTTATATTGTAGTGCAAAGGTGGTTAAGCGTCAAGGAGGAACATATGCTTCTTTCGCCCCCTCCGGTAGGGAAGCACTTTTGGTATCTCGAGTCGGGGCCAGGGGAAAAAGGCCTGCTTCTTAAAATGCATCCGAGGAAGAAGATGATGATGAAGAGGAAGCTGGCAATGAGGAAGATGAGGAGCAGGGTCAGCGAGATCCGGGTCAGAGTTCTCAGTCCGGGGAATCCCCATATTGGCAAAGTTTTATGTCAAGCTTTGATAGTATGCGCATCAAGCAGGATAGGAGGTGGAAACAACAAGAGGATTGGCATAGTGAGGAAGTAGGTTTCAGGGATGAGTCCAGATACAACCAGGGAACTAATCATTACCAACATGATTGGCTCGTCCATAATCATGAGAGATTGGGCCACCGTATGCCCGACTATGATCCAACTGCCTATCATCACCCACCCACTTGGGGTGCACCTGGTGGTGTACTTCCTGCCCCGGTTTATGATAGAGATGCTGACTTGCTTGAACTCCAACAACACCACTAAGATTATGCACAGACTGCCGACTACCATCAACATCAGTAGGATTGGGGTACTTCTTGGTCCGCTCCTCCGCCATCCAACTGGCAATAGGTTGCCCTACAAGATTGGATTTTTGGTTCCTCCACTCAGCAGCAGCAGGATGACACCCAAGACCCGCCCCAAGGAGGGAGTTGGTTTTAGTGTTTTATATTACTTATTTGAGTTGTAAACTGTTGAACAATTTCCTATTTTGTGTTGTTTTCTCCTTTTGGTACTTTGGATGATTAGCATTCACTTACCTTTTTCTATTATTACTATTATTACTATCTATGTT
The DNA here is from genome assembly GCA_963422505.1 of Pseudognaphalium luteoalbum. Lineage (NCBI taxonomy): Eukaryota > Viridiplantae > Streptophyta > Magnoliopsida > Asterales > Asteraceae > Pseudognaphalium > Pseudognaphalium luteoalbum. The sequence continues at coordinate 71,864,739 of OY730198.1, forward strand.
GTGTTTGTTTGTTGTTTGTCCCAATGTTTTAGCATGTCGGGCTGGAGTAGATCTCACGCTTATCAAGAGCCAGCTCACATTTTCACCCCTATATGCAAAACCCCCAGGGAAGTTCTCGTTTCTTTTTACCTTCGCACTTATGTTGCTTCATTGATTAATTTTGCATGGGGGACAATGCAAATCTCAAGTGTGGGGAGGTAAATTCACTTGAATTTAATTGCTAGTAAATCGAGGTCATTGCTAAGAATGTGCTTGTCCTTAAAAAATTGATTGCTTTGAGATTTTAAACTTGTATATTAAGTGAAAGTGATTTAATCTTCCCTCTTGTAACTTAACCTTTTGAGATGTGTCATAAACAACAACTTAATAGGGTAAATTGTATGACTAGCACCTCCACTATAAATTGTGAAAAATTTGAGCCTTATTGAGAAAAACACTTATCTTTAGTGTTTACATTAATTGTTGCTATGAGTGTGCCGGTGTTTGTAGTTTGTTCTAGAACTTGCCTTAGTGATGCATTTCGAGACCGCTGTGGGATCATAGAAATGTGATATAGGTGGGGTCAACGACGAGGAGGTATTTTTAGGATTCGGAGCTTAATCCCAATAGTTTTGACTTTCTAACCAATTATTAAGTTTGTGTTTGACCTTTATGGGTTGTACGAACTTACTAATCAATTAAGGAATCTTGATTACTCGGGATCTTATTTTATGCTTAAACCATTTATATCTAGTCCACCCAGGTCATTAGCACTCATTCTTAGTGCTAAGAAACCCGTAGACACTTCCACATACACTCCACTAAAAATGTTAGCCTTAGTTTTGTGTAGTCAATTCTCGAACCATTCACTTTTTAAGATGTTGCCTAGTTGGAATTTTTTAATGAGCTTTATCTAAATGTGACTTAAATCGTTTTCAAGTGGGATTCTAGTGTTAAATTCTATAATTGAAATTGCACGAAATGGAAATTGTTAAATGTTAAAGTTGAATGATTGAAGTTGAAAGCAATAAGATTGTCGGAAGTTAATAAGTTAAGCTTAATGTTAGCGATTGGGTAATTGTAGTCGACTAAATGGCCTTTGAATTACTGAACAAGTAGTTCCCGAGGGGTGTTCTACACCTAGCCACCGAAGGCCTTTATCCGGTCTAGGATGGTTGGTCCGGAAGTTCATTACACAAGATTCATAGAAAGTCATAGAATGCAATTATTCCAATCTAATGTGTAAATCAATTTGAATTATTTGTGTGAAATTATTCAATATAAGTTGTAAGAAAGAACAAGGAATAACTTGAATTAATTTGGCATAAGAATCCCAAGTTTTATCAATGTCACATGTTGAAACCATTAGGTAACATTTCCACACTTCTTCACGGGTCTTGATTACCATTTTCACCGATTTTTGTGTCTGTCATACCAAATTCCATATTAACCTACATTTGTTACAACACATGTTTAGAATACCTTTTTTGAGATCTCACTTGGTGCTCATGCCAAGACGGTGGAGATTTGATCCTTTTGCAAGCCTATGGTAACATTGCATCACGACTTGGCTTGATTGAGTGTTACATCATTTACATCCTTACCTTGTAGTTTTATAGGTTGAGAATGAGTGATTATACACTTATCCTTATGTGAGGTGCTAGGTCGTGCATTCGGGCTTGACAAACTCATCATCACAAATTTTCATTGACTATATACATGTTACTAACATAATTGCTTTGGTAGTTAGTGTTAGTTCTATTTTGGTAAACTTGATCTTCACTTATGATGTTGCAAGAGTGGGTTATGAAATGGTAAATAATGGTTTGCTTGAGGACAAGCAAAGTTCAAGTGTGGGGATATTTGATATCGCTCATTTTGTCTATATAAATCTATCGTGATATCATTGTTTTGCATTTACATTTGAGTAAATTTCGAGAACTTTCGTTACTTATTTTGTTTGGAAAATTATTTCAGGTTCAAACGTTGGGAAAACATGTAAGTTGGTGAAATTGTGAAAGTCTGGAGCTTAATCTGGGACTGAACTGATGCTGAGCTGAAACTGCTTAATAGCCGATCGGCTATAGCCTCCCAGCCGATCGGCTAATGGTTGATAGAGGATCGGCTCAAATGAGCTGATCGGCTAGTTTAGTTCAAATCCTTTACAGCAGCTTGCCCGTGTTGAAAACATCATATCGAGGACACAAAAGTTGATCGGCTAAAACCCTCCATCCGATCGGGTATGATAGTTGAGCCGATCGGCTCTGGGTTTCCAGCCGATCGGGTAAAAAGTCTGGGTACCATATTTGGATAAAAACACCTGCGGACTGAAGAATATTAAGTGCGTGTGCGGCTGGGAATGGAGCCCTTTAACCTCTTTTTGGTCCATGGTTTCCCTCTTCCTTTTTACACAAAGGATGGAGCAATTTTGGAAAGTTTTTTATATGACCCCAATATCATCTTCACAATAATCATCTAACCACTACCATACTCATCACCTCTCCAACTCACTTTTGTGTGTTTTTCTCTCAAGGAAGAACACCTCATCTCACCTCACTTCACTACACAAATTTTACTCATTTCACTAGTTTTCACTTGAAAACACTTGGGTTTCATTTGTTAGATTGTGGAGAAGAACAACCAAGCAACAATTTCACCAAGAACAACAACTTCAATTTGTGTAATCACTTTGGTAAAATTTTATTCCATTTAATTTCAAGTTAATTATGGTTTCTTTGATATTTAGCACTTGTTTCATGATTCTTGAGATAATGAGTGGCTAATTATCTATTTACTTGTTTGGATAAATTAGCTAGTTGATTAGGAATGTATATTTTGGTGTAAGATTTGTGCCTTTAGTTTATGATTCATCCATGAATATATATGTAACTAGTTGTTTGTTGGTTGAACTTGGGGTATTTTAGCTATGCAATCTTCGAATGTTGTTGCTTATTAAAAATACTTGTCATTTGTTTGTTATGAAGAATGAGCCATAAATTGCAAAAGCAAACTTTGGTGTAAGTAACAGTAACGACCTAGATATATATATAAGTTAGCGATTATTGCGAATGTTGTTCATGTAGATGAATTGTAAACTCATAGATTGTTAATTTATGTTTAATCAAAGAACCTTGTGTGTTTGAGCTTGAATTGAATGGTTTAACTTATTTGGTGGTTTACTAATAGATATAGCGAACGTTTTTTCTACCTAGTAAATTGCTATTGATTGTTTGTCTATAAATGATTGGACAAAATTGCGGATGTAGTTTTGGAATGGGTTAAATGATTTAAGCTAAATTGTGCAAGTTGATAACCCTGGCGAACGTCCGTTACTAGATTAAATCATAGGTTAGTTAATTGAAGTTGAACATTGGGTCTTGGTGAACATTAAGCTTATGTTTGATGGATGTTACTTTAGCGTATATTTAACCGGTTATAACTTCACACCCCGAAATCACTAGTGAAATAATCCAAGAAAGTATTGTTTTTAATATACGAAAGTTTCAAATCAATCAATCCGACTTTTCAAAGTCCTCTTGCCTAGTTTTTACTTAAAAATTGTAGTGTTAAGCATCGTGACAATTCGGTCACACAAACCCCCATGTTTATTTCTATTTCATAAATTGCTCACACTTAGGCTAAGACACCTAAAACTAAGTTCCCTGTGTTCATACCCAAACTTACCCGACTATACTACTACACGATAGGGTCCACTGCCCGGTTGTGTATTGGTCTTAGCTAGGTATTTTCTTGTTCACATTTCAACGATAAATTTTATAACTAGATTTTACACATTAGTACTTTAGGGGCAGGTTCCTTTGTCAAAGTCACCTTTTCGGATTTGACTTCAACTTTCTCAACCTTAGGATACTCCTGATCGGTAATATCCTCAATCTCAACAATCTCCTCAACACAAACTAGAGATACACTTTCAGTCTTAACAAACTTAGGCAAGGGATACTCTGGCCTCGTGGTTTTCTCCTTCGCATGTTTGTTTTGCTTAGTTTCCTTGGATTTAATACCATATAGCAATGCATAATCGACTGGAATCTCTTCAGTGCCTTCCTTAACAGGCATAAGACAGTATTCAGTAGGAGGTGGGACCACAGTATAACCGAGTCCTGTCTTACTTTTGTCACCTGTCCTTTGCTTGTTAATAATTTCATTAAAGACAACTGTTGCTGAAGAAGAACCTAAGATTTTGTTCTTATAGTTATCATACTCAATTTTTAAATCAGAAAGTTCTTTATTCAACAATTCAATTTCAGCGAGATAGCTGTTAATAGCATCTTGTTGACTAAAAACTTTTGCTTTATATGTTTGAGTATCCAACTTATGAGCCTTAATATGCTTATCATACAAATGTTCATTTGCTTTTAAAAATTTGTTAGACTCAGTAAGTTTCACAACCTTTTCTCTTCAATCTAAGTTGTCCTTTTGAAAACCCTTCAAAGATTCAGTCAATTTAATGCATGAAATACAGTTTAAAGGTTCATCAGGTTCATTGTGTATCTCATTAGTAATGTGAGCCATGAGATACTGTTGATACTTTTCAGCTTGTGCTCTCCAATCAGTATTTGTAGGCTCAAAAACAACCAAAGCATCAGTTGTCGCTAATTTCACTTCCTCCTTTCCTTGAGCTTGAAGAGCATCAGGCTTTGTAAGACCTGATGGAGGAATTTTGGGTTTCTCGCATTCCCTTGCGAAATGTCTCAAATTTTGACAATTGTAGCACCGGACCTTGCTCTTGTCAAAACCAAAGCTGGATTTACCATTTCCTTCCAAACTCTTCCGTCCAGTCCTTTGCAAGAATTTCTGCACTCTTCTTGCGATCATGGTGATATTCTAGTTCAAATCCATTTGCTCAAGATCATCATCATCCAGTTGAGCGTAGTCTTCTTTTGCAAGTTCCAATGTGGTATTTGGTTGAGAAACCAAATCCTTGTAAGAGCTCAGAAAAGCTGTATAGATGGCAGCTTGTTCTTCGATAGCTGGAGAAATCTTAACTTGTTGTTGTGAACCTTGCGAAGGTCCAGAAGCATAAACTACATGATGAGCATCAGTGGAATGAGATGGTGGATTAGTATCCGAAATGAAAGCCATTCCACCATACGCCTTTTCGGTATTTACTTTTCCTCCATAAAGTGTCGAATCTTGAACAAACCCACCCGACTTGCACTCCTTTTTCTTCAATTCCTTGCGTGAGCTTGAAGAACACCGATCAACTCATCCAAGGTCATTCTGGCTAACTCTTGGTTTTCCTTTAAAAATTGTACTTTCACATCCCAAGCACTGGGCAACACATCTAAAAGCTTCTTATTCACCTCAATCTGAGGGAAATTGTAACCTCCCTCAGTTAACTCACTAACCAACTGTGAGTACCTTGTGAATAGCCCAGATGCAGTTTCATTTGGGAGAATGTCAAACAAATCGTATTGTTTCTTGATTAATTCCAGTTTGGCCTCCTTATACTTTTCATTTCCTCCGCATCGTGTTTCAATGGCCTTCCACAGATCGTAGGTGATATCATGAGTTTTGAAGAGTCGTAAAACAACCTTAGTTAGGCACATACAAATAGCAGAATGAGCCTTCCTCTCGATGTCATACTCCTTTCTTTCCTCAGGTGTCATATCCTTATATGTCTTGGCCAGAGGAATACCACGATAATTTCCTTCAGCAACTGGAGCCTCATATCTTTGTTTAAGTGGACCCCAAAGCTCTGGACAGTGAAAATCTTCATATTGTTCAAATCTATCACGCTAGTAAGCATAATCCATATCCGCGGTGAACAAAGGAGGTTTACTACTAGAACCAACATCATGATTTTGTTTAATCATCTCTCTAATTCCCCTAATATCCTCTTTATCAGCAGCCATTAAAGAAAATCAGAAAAATAAGCTTTAACAGAACTAGAAAGCTGATTAGTAACTAAGGCGTCACTTAGTAAGTGACGCACAGAAGTGTCGCAAAGACTAGCGACACTCAGTAAGTGACGCTAGTAAGTGATGTATGACGACACTAGAGGTTAGTGTCGGTCAATCAAAGAAGTGACACACTCAAGTGTTGGACTTGAGTGATGCAGTAATGTAACAGGTGTCACTAGCAGGAAGTGACGCGTGACACACAAGTGACGTTCCTAGTGACGCACGTGAGTGTCGGTATGCAATAACAGACGACACTAGAGACAAGTGTCGTGTAACACACAACTGACGCTCGAAGTGACGCACTTGAGTGTCGGGAAAACCCTAATTGGAACTTACAAAGTGTCGCCCGAAGTGTCACTCGAAGTGTCGCTATAAGTGACGCAGCGAGTGATGCAAAAACGGTTGTGAAGTCCCAAAAACCCTAAAAATTGAATTTTCGTAAACCTAACAAAAATTCTTCGATCCCAATCGAACGAAACCTGTAAATCTTGATTCAAAACGTATGATTAGCACCCAACTGATCCAAAGAACTTGATAATTCTTGATTCTCTTCACGAAACAAACCAAAAACAAGCCAATACGAGATCAATATGTCAATCAAGCCACCTATGGGCTCTGATACTAGTTGAAAGTCCCGTACGCGTAGGATATGATCGGATCGTTTAATCAATTGCAAGTGCGAAAATCAAACAATTGATAATCAAATCACGAACACACGATTTCTATATAATCTTTGTATATATTCACGATTGAATAATAAAGATTACAAGATACAAACTCTTCTCTCTGCCTCTCTCTCCACGCCTCACTCTCTAAAACGTCCAACATAAAAATGAACCCTAACATGCCTATTTATAGGCTGTCCAACCCCTTATGCGACACTAGCCAAGTGTCGCATTCAGCGACATTGACCAAGTGTCGCTAAACTATACTTGGACAAAATCGTATTCACTAATTGCACTTCTCGTTTACAACTCAATTATACAAACTTTAACACCTCACCAACTAAGACTAATTAACATTGACGAGTACAAACGTTGACCAACTGACTAACACACGGAAATGCACCAACAAACTCCCCCATGCTGACAGCTTGGTCAAATAAGCTTTAATTAGTCTGAACCAACTAACTTCTTCATCTCTTCAACAATTGGAATCTCCCCCATTGAGATAGCATGGTCTTCAAAGAAATCTTGATGTCCAAAATTCATGTGACTGACACAAATTTATCATACAATAAGATCTTCAAACTATGTGACCATCTCTCAATCATCAGCAGCTTCTCAGATAGATTTTATCTTCACAGTCTTTGGAGAATAACCGACATCTTTTACATCTTCAATATTTGACTTTAACAAGATATGTGATATTTGAAGAAAATAACATAGAAATTAAATCGTTTTGTATTTTTTTATAAAGAAAAATAAAGAACAAAGATTAAAATAAATTGAATTTGAGGATAGGATTAATTTAGGTCTGCATAGGGATCATATCTGGATAACATGTAGTTATTAGGAAGTAGTAAGTGTTATTTTGATTATCGGTATAATTGTCCACTTTAAATTTACTTGGCATATTAAAGCACCTTTTATAAAAAATATATCAAGATGATTATTGGTATTGTTTGTCCACTTAAACATGTTATATCCATGTCTGTGAGATAACCTTTATTATTAGTATGAATATTTCTCTGTGGTCCCACCTAATGACATACCCCTATAACCCATACATGAGCATAACTTCCAAAATCAGAGAGAATATAAGAAAATCAATTTTAAGAATCAAGCCAGCGGTGAGAGGTTTGACTTGTGTTTGCTTAATTTTGAACTTATGTTGCTTGAGACCTTGTTTGGTATCTCATTATTTATTTTTAAGACTTTTCAAGTGCTTTGACTTGTGTTTGCTTAATTTTGAACTTATGTTGCTTGAGACCAGGTCTGTACTTACGTACAATAGAGGAAACAACCAGCATAAACCCCCAAATGATGATGCTACAGGTATATCCTCTATCGATGACAGAGATTTGTATGCTAATCTTAGATTAATGGGGTATGAGGGTGATTACACACGTTTTACCTTTTTTAAATCACTCTTTAGTCCTCAATGGAAATTGTTAATACATACACTTCTCCACTGCTTGTCATCAAAACGAACTGCTTTCAATGAATTTGGCACTCAAATAGCCTATGCACTTGTGTGTTTGGCTAAGGGTCAAAAATTTAATTTTTCAAAATACATTCTTGAAGGCATGATAAGAAATATAACAAAAAGGAAAAAGGATATGTTTATTATGTATCCTAGATTTGTGCAACTTGTTTTAAACAAATAAATTTCTGGTTTAGTTGCATAAGAACTTATTATTGGTGTTAGTACTCTTTCTGCTAAAACTTTTACAGAGATGAGTAAGAATACCAATAAGAAGTTTCCCGGGAAGGATACAGCATTATTTTCTACAATGCTTCCTGCTCCTTCCACCACAGATGTAGTACCACCAACTACATCTGAACCAATTGGTGATAGGCCAGTAGTACCAACTGAGTCTGAACACACACCTATTGGGGGTACTAAAAGAAAACAAGGGAACAAGCAACCTACCCACTTACAACCGAAGACAAAGAAAAGAAAACAGGCAAGTGAGGTTCCTGCTGCTCACTTGTCTCAGCCATCAATTTCACCACAGCAAGTGACCCCACAGGAGATGGGTGGTCATTCTGGAAGGGCTGCCACTACTCCTACTAGTCCACTGACAGAGGAGGGCAGTGGTAACATCAATAAGACCTAACCAGAGGTAACTTCTAATGCTGAACCTACGGGTAATGAAGCAGGTGAAGGTCCCGGTACCAAGAAAAAGGGGACTTCTGTTGATCATGCTAGGCATGAGGCAGAAGATGTTTTTGTCAATGATTCATCTAGGAGGTCACACTCTAATGATGATGAGACTATACCTCACATTGAATTGACGAATGTACAATTGACAGAGGCAGTTGATTTACTTTGGGAGAAATTGGTGAAGGAAAAAAGGGTGAACAAAGCTCAAGATGTTAAAATTGCAGAGCAAGCTGCAAAGATTGATGAGCAAGGGAAAGAAATTGATGAACTCAAAGAAAGGCTTGCTGTGTTAGAAGCTTTATTGCTGAAGAACACTTCCAACAAGGGGGAGAATACTGCAGAGGAAGAGTTCAATGATAATGTTTTTATGTATGATCATGAGGATGAGGTTGTGGGTGAAACAGATGCTATGTCTAATGCTAACACTGAAGTCTTGGAAGATGATATGCAAACTGAAATTGTTGAAAGTGTTATGCAAAAGACTGTGGAGAGGGTTGATGGTAGACAGAGGTAATTATTGATGTAGAAGATGGTGAAGAAGTGGTACAACCAGTGGATGATTTGATGAGTATGGAAACTGAACAGATGGAAGGTGATGGTGATGATGCAGAGGCAGAGGGGGAGTCAAAGCCAAGATCAGATCCTAAACTTACATATGGCAGGAAGAAATCTGTACCATTGTTCAGTATAAAAGCTAAAAAGTTGGAAGAGATCGGAAAATCAAAGTCAAGTAGTCCCACTGCTAAAGTAGCTACCACTGCTACAACTGCTACCACTGCTACCACTGCTACCATAACTCAACAACCCACTGCTACAACTACTACAAACCCACCTCCCACTGTTAAAACAAAATCAACCACTGCCAAAACACCTGAAGTACCTTTTAAGATCAAAGAGCCTTCCAATTTGCCTAAGCCTGATTCCAAACTACCAAAGATTGATCCAAAAGATAAAGGCAAGGGTAAATTAGAGGAAAAGCCAAAGTTGAAGAAGGTGACACAGAATGTTGAGCATGACTTGGAGTGTGCTATGAGGTTGCAGGCTGAATTAGATGAAGAGGACAGACTTGAAACTGAAAAGAGAGCTGCTAAATCTCAAAAGTCTGTGCCAGTCAAGATGAAAGAATTGGATGTGGATGAGGTGTATGTATTGCTTAGCTCTAGACAGATTGTAAAAATGACTAAAGAAGCCAGCAGAGTGTATGCAGATATGAAAGCAAAGGGGTTAAATGATGATACTGTGTATCAAGCTTATGAAGAAAAGAAAAAGGGTAATCCTCTGCAGGTGGCTTTGAAGAAGAAAATTGAAAAGGAAAAGAAAGAAAAACATGATAGAGAGGTTGCTAGGAGGAGAGCAAAGAAACCATCAAGAGCTGAATTGAAAAATGATCTGGTGTGTAAGCTAAGAGGAGATAGGATTCCTACAGGTCAATTAAGGAAAATGTCACTGGAACAATTGCAAAAGATGTATGATAATAATCCTTATGTCAATCCTGAAGCAAAGAAAAGGTTAGAAAAGAAAAGGAAGGATGATGCAGAAATTCAAAGAAGATTACAGGAAAGATATGATCTGATTGATGAAGAGCTTGAGAAGGAAAAGGAATTGAGATTGAAGATTGAAGGAGTTAGAAGGTCATTTGCTAAATTTCAAGAGATGGATGATAATGTTTGTGATTTGGATAGGGATGAGGAGATATTAGAACAGATGATTGTAGTTAAGCCTGACAGATCAGAAAACATCAATTTGGATGGTGAAGAATACTCAGAAATTATCAAGTGGGAAGCAGTGTTGATAGCAACTGAAGAAATTGCTTATGAAATTAGAATTGAAAAGAAAAATGGTGTTGTTAGTTTTCATAAGTCAATGCAAGATATTCTTAAAAGAGTAAACAGATTTGATGTATATGATATGTATAAGATTGGGTTAGAAAAGGATTTGAAAAATGTTAAAGCTAGTCTTGAAAGGCATGTTTGGGAATGGATACAGATGATGTTTGAGCCTGAGGTGTATGGAGATTTGTTTTTATGTGCTGAAGCAGTAGGTAATTGGACACATTTTGTTAGGGCAGGTGTACAGTTCATAGCTCTCAGAAATGGAAGATTTATCTATATGTTGGATGAAAGAGACTACTTTCTTAGTGTAGCACTGTTGAAGCAGTTGATTGCAAAGAAATTGCAAGTAGCTGTGAAGAACTCCAAAAGCAAAGATATAGTCTACAGAATTATGAATCAGTACAATAAGAGAGATAAATAGAGATTCAAAAGGTTCCAAATCTCCTACAAAAGAATGAAGCTGAATGCAGAAGCTTAATGCAATGCAAGATTGATCGAGTTTAGGGGGAGATTGTTGGGATCTGAGCTGATTTGATAAGTATTGAAGAAGTGCTAGCCACTGTTTATCTTAATGATAGCCACTGCTAGAAGGATTGAAGAACTAGCCACTGCTAGTGTATTTGTAGAAGCAGTGCCACTGTTAATGTAATTATACTTTGTGTCTGTAATGGGAACTTACTACCACTGTTGGTATAAAGTAAGTTACTCCCACTGTTGGTGTTTATAAGTCGGTTAGAGTTATTTATGGGTTAGATTTGAATTCCATAATAACTAGAGATTGTATAGGACTCTATGTATTATAAATAGAGATCCTTAGACCTAGATTAGGTTAAGATTAGTTTTACGCAGCTTCAAGGTTTTCTGTAACCCTAATACTTAAGTGTATTCGTCTTATATCATTAATAAGATTGAAGTTTTTGATAATCAATTGTGAATTACATATTGTTTAATTCTTGATCTTCTTAATATTATTAAGTGTGATTCCGCAACTTCTCAATAATAATTCAAGGCTTATTGAATTGTTTATTAGATAGTTCTGGGTTTAACAGTTTACAGACACAATCCAAGGTCTTTTCAAGAATTAAGAATCTTGTTGTTCACATTTCTGATCCATAATCAGAATTTTTAATATTTTAAAATTACTCCCCCTGAACAGCAAATTCCTATATCCAATCCAAAAAACTACCCTTAAACATTAAACTAATATTTTTTGTAATTTTTTTAATTTAACAAATTTCACAACATTGCATTTCTTTGATACTTATAAAGAATAGTTGTTGCATTAATAACAAAAATTTAAAGAAAATGTCGCACCCCCAAAACACGTGGCAGCGGAAGTAGGAGGTGTCATGGGGGCACCGACCAATCAAATATCATAACACCAAGATTAAAGCAAACGACCTCTATATGAGACGTTTGAAAATAGTTACATTTCTTAAATAAAACGATTACAAACGTTATATCAAAACATTGGAGTTCGCATTAAAAGTGTAGAGATTTCTAATACGTAAATGTTGATACAAAATATCGTAATGCAATCTAATCTCTTGTTGTTTGTGAAAAGATGCGACTCGAGCTAATGCTGTCCAAAAGTATCCTACTGCCTTGTTTCATGTGGGTAGTCCTACTGCATCTGTGAACCTGAGAAATACATGCTAAAAGGTCAACATAAAGTTGGTGAGTTCATAGGTTTACGCAGTTAGAATCATAGTATGAACCACAAGATTTCATAGTTATCAAAGTAGCACGAATGCCAAAGTAAATCATAGTATACTATTGCCATGAGCTCATAGTCCGAAGCTTAACCGTAGTTGTTTACCCCCAGTGAGTGTGTAACCAGTACACTCGGTTGTACGAAATATTATGCATCCGTATAGTGGTTAGAGCAACTAACCCGGATGGCGGATTGTCAGGTCCCGATAGATCTATCCATAATGTTCGCGCTTAGTATTAACGTACTATGATATTTGTTAGGGGCCATCGTAGTTTGGTTTAGTTACTCATGCAATCAGTATAAGAGTTTTCGTTACTTGTGTTCATATGTAAAACAGTTTAAAAACAGAGCATGTATTCTCACCCCAAAGTAAAAAGCAGTAAAAAGTGGGGCTATGAAACTCACCTGGGTTAAGCAATTAGCGAGCAAATAATCAAATAAGCAAGCAATGTGTGTATCCAACGTGAAACCTTCTAACGTCCTAAACGTATAAGGTTGTATGTAAGTAGATGTCTTAAAGACCATCTATGTAAGTGGAGGGTTAATGTCCACTTAAGTCAATAATGTAGGTGGAGGGTTAATGTCTACCTAAGACTAGTTCACTCAACTAGTATGTCCAAGTATATTTGTTCAAATATGTTTATCAAAAACAAGTATGACCCGTTGGTGAAAGTTTGTAATAATAATTCGTTTAGACATTATTATTAAGTTTGTTTCGTTATATATCGTGTGTTTCTTTCAAATTATTTAGTTCGTAAAAACCTCAAACCGTAGGTCAAAGTTGGTCAACTCGCTGGTCAAACCTAGTCAAACTTGGTCAAAGTTGGTCAAACTTAGTCAAAGTTGGTCAAACTTAGTCAAAGTTGGTCAAAGTTGGTCAAACTTAGTCCAAGTAGGTCAAACTTAGTCAAATTTGGTCAAAGTTACCAACTAAGTCAACCCAACCCATTTGCTTGCAAGTTTTGCCAAAAATAGTAAGTTTGTCGTTTTTCGAAATCGAGCCCCGTTTTTGTTGACTTGGTCAAACCTTCTCGGTTTGACCCGAAACTTTTACCCAAACCTTATATGTGTTTATGGACCATAAAAAGTTAGTTTGTCTATTTATAGCAAGCCCGCGAGTATTGGTTTTTAAAGTGTTACTAAAATCAGTCCACTATCTCATTTTCCAGAAAATACACTCGTTTGTCGAATTTTTAATAAATTGTATATTCCGAAGTTACTCCCAATAAAAATACCAGTTATTTACCCATATGTTACCTACTTCCAGTAATATTTCCATGAATTTTAGATTAGTCTAAGTATTTATCAAAATTGCATGTGTACTCTGAGGTTGACCAATCTGGACACATGCATGAAGATTGAGTTTTTGGGAAAAATCTACAACTTTTAAAGAATAGGCTATCAGTACAACTTTTGTAGTTAACAAAATTTTTAAGATTTTGGCGGTAGTTTCAAGTTATTTGGAGTTGTGTAGCTTACGATATGGTCAAAACCCTATGAACAAAGTTTCTGACTTTGTATAACAGATTGTCTATGGGATTTCACAAAAAATATTAAAAATAGTAAACGAACTCATAAAAAGGTGAGGCTAGTGAGGTTTGAAAGATGACTTCTTGAACTTCATTTTTGACTATAAAAAAGTCCAATTTCATGGAGAGATGATGTTTCTAAAAATCGTGGAAGTGAGCAAACTTTCTGGACAGGAAATGTATGAAGCATTTTCTTGAGTTTTTGAAGATGAAAATTAGTTTTTGTACAATATATTGGACATATATCCTTGAGTGAAATTTAAATACATGTTATTAGAGTAATATAGATGAAGAATTAGTTTCCTTACATTGGGAATGAGATGAAGGAAAGAAGGAAGTGTTGTAGAGCTTGAATCCTTGACAAATCTTGAAAAATGGTTGTGTTTTTGAGTGGTGGTGCTATGGTGGTCAAAGGGATTTAGGTGGTGCTCAATGGTGGTGTAGGGAGGTTGTTCTTGAGCTGAGAAAATCGTGGAGGAGGGAAGGGAGAGAGAAAGGAGGGTGTTTGAGTGAAATGATGAGAATAATGTGTTGGTGTGTGAGTTTGGTTGAAGAGAAAGGTATGGGAGGGAGTAAATTGCATGAAAAGCCAATGGGGAAGGGGGAGGTGGCTCTTGGAGCAGGTTTTTGATGGGGCCCAATAGGTGGGTATGTGATTTAATTCTTAGTTTCAATCTGTGTTACATACAGTGTTCGTTTACCCGTTATTTTCGTTAAATCGTTAAATCGTGTTACGTTATTTTGAGTCGTTTAAATTAATGATATTTTTGGGATAAATTTTCATTTGTGTATTATTAAAATACTTTATTTTAAGTTATCGAAATATTTATCAAGTTTCGTTTCGTTGCTGAATGCGATTTGCGCGTTTTTATTGCGTTTGAAACGTTTTAGCCAAAACGTCTAGGTTTTTCGTGTATTATTATATTAAAAAAATAATATATGATAAGTAATTTCTAAAAATAGTTTTAAGTTATTTATAGAAATATTTTCACCAACGTCGTATATTTTGTCGGACTCCGTCCGGTTGTTTCGCATAATTTCAGCAAATCACGTAAGCGTAATATAAAACAATTACGTAAGCGTATATTCACATAAATATACAAATAGTTACAAGTAATTACAAGTATTTTTTCTAAATCACATTTAAATACACATAATTAGGGTTTCGGTTAATTTTTAAAAGTTAACCTAAATCGCCGGGTGTCACAGAAAAGTATCAAAATCACATATCAAGTCAAGTCAAATCCTTTTAACCACGGTATACCATCTCGAAACACGTTAGAAATTTTATCTATCCAATCACAAAGCATCGCACATAACTACATTGAAAGCAATCTTCCAACAATATCCACATCCTTGCAGTACTAAAAATATTAGCTATTGTAACTTGACTGCACCACCACAAACAATCAAACATTAGATTTTATGGGACACCCAAGCCTTGATAGACTTGGGTAGTCCAAAATCATCCATAATCACCACATCAATAAGTTTATGATATTTCAAAAACTCGGAAGATTTATTTGATGCGTTATTTGTGGATTTGGGTTTCCAAACCTGTTTAGGTTCAGATAATTTATTTTCAACAATGTTATGCTATTGAACTTGAGTTCTATTATGCATAACTTTGTTTACTCTTTCCACAGGTTTGGGAGAAGAGGATGCATATCTTGATATAGGCGAATACGAAGCACGCCTAGAAAACGATTTTGAATAAGAATTCCTAGCTAAAGGAGGAAGTTCTTGGCATCCCTCTAACAAACCGATCAAGGGATAATAACCAACAATCCCTAATTATATGTCCTTGTTGTCCACAATGGAAACAAGAACGTCGTTCAACGTATGACCTATTCCAATGATTACCCACAAAAGGTTGAGGTGGAGAATGAATTGTAGGAGTCTTAGAAAAGGAGGCATTTACAAAACGTGCATACTTGTGTGTACACGTTGATGTAGAAGCCTCAAAAGTTGAACAAGTTGATGTTGAAGGTTGTGCACTTCTAGATTTTACATTTGAATCCTTCATTTGATTTTGAACCTTTTTGGATTCATTTTCAACCTTGTTTTTACCCTTTATATTTGAAACCTTTACAATTTCATTGGTAAGTATATGATTTTCGGGCTTTACATTAACTTTTTCAACTTTAATTTCAGCCTCTTCAAGTAGATCCTCTATCTCAACAACCTCCTCTACACAAACTGGAGGTGTACTCTCAGACTTAACAAAAGTAGGCAATGGATACTCTGGCCGTTTAGTTTTCTCCTTTGCTTGCCTTTTGGGATTAGATTTAGCTTCTTTAGTCTTTGTAGCTGATCAACAAGAGTAGTCAGCTACAACATCTTTGGTGCCCTCTTTAACAGGCGTAGGATAGTTTTTAGCTTCTTTAGTCTTCATACCCCACTCCCGCCTTTGCTTGCTCATGATTTCATGGAAGATTTAAAGAGATGTTGAAAAACTTGAGATTTTTCGATTAAAATTTATAGACTTATTCTTTAAATCATTAAGTTCTTTATTTAGCAATTCAATTTCAGCAAGATAGCTATTAATAGCATTTTGTTGACTAAAAACTTTAGATTTATAAGTCTGAGTGTCAAACTTATAAGCCTCATGTAACATCCATTCCTCGGGTCTGGTAGTATATCATATTTTATGATTGTGAATTATTATTTAATATGTCAGAAAATAGGTTCATTTGTTATTTGAAAATAAATGGGTAAAAGAGTCAAATAATTTATTGTGGTTAATAAATTATTAACTGTTTTAATTTAATTGAGTTGACGGTAAAATAAAATAATGTTTCCCCGTAAATGGTTTTTAAGTTCCAAACAATGATAAGTTCGGGGAACTAATATTACACTCACAGAAGTGAGTCGGTTTATGAATGCATATCACTACATACATACATGCATATCAAACTAACACAGGAAACCCTAATTCAATTAACAAGAATATGAAGGAACATCAAATGGAAGTTGTTAAACATGAATTCAAGCTTCTATCATCATCATAATCAAGGTATGATTATGTGTTCTTCATTTTCCATAACCTAGAAATTGGAGTTTTTAGGATTTTTATGAATTGGTGAGTCTAATCTGAAATTAAGGGTTGGTTTTGTGAAATTGTTGTTAGTTAAGCTTGTTATTGTTGATTACTAACAAGATTCAAGCTTAAGATTATAAATTTATGATGATTTTGATGGGTTAATGATTTTAGTCTGAAATTAAAGGATGAAATGGTGAAAGTGATGAATTGATTGATGATTGAGTGATATATGATGAAGTTTTCAGTTAGTAAATTGATTGTTATAACTGTGATTATAAGTTTTTGTTCTTGAGCTATGATATTGAGACTCAATCAAATGGGTTTATACTTGAAATTGTGTATTATTGAAGTATAGGTGAAATTGGAGCTTGAATGAAGTTGTAGTGTATGTATATACTCATATTTGAGTGTTTAGTAGTTTACAAACTGAAATGGTTAAGCTAAAATGGTGATATTAGAGATAGGTTTCGTACTTGGATATGTTGTTTTGTTGTTGCTGCTGCTGCTGTATCTGATGAACAAGCCGGCGGGTTCTATGTTGTGTTGGCAAACCGGCGGGTCAAAGACCCAAGCCGACGGCTTGAGACCTTAGACCGGCGGGTCCTAGACCCCAGTCGGTGGCTTATTTGGCAAGTCCAACATCCATTCCTAATTGTTAATGTTAATGTTAATTGTATTGTTATATGATATAACATTGATAGACCAGTAGTAGTACATGATAATACTTGTGTTGTGAGTTATAATACGTGATTAGGAACTTGTAATTGTGATATCAATTGTATTAAGTTCCTAGTATTGTGAATTGATATGTGTTAGGTGTTAATGGTCTTGGTTACTAACTTATTTTTAATTTGAATTCTCAGATTACGAGAAGACTCAGTGACATTAGACTACTGAGTGGACAACTGAGGTCTCGGTGAGTGGATCTGAAATCCTCAGTTTAATTTAGTTGTAACAAGTTTGGTTACAACGGGTAATCATATTATTACTGCGTCTAGTTTGCCATGATTAATTTGGTTTAATAGTAATAATACTGTTGATAGACTGGTTAGTCTGATATGTTGACCTGATTGACTATGTGAATACGTGATCACTTGATATTTGGCCTTCGGGCATCGGTATTGAAGTCAACCTATTGGTTGGGTTTGGTTACTATTGTAAGACGACATGAATTTCCTTGTACTTATCGTTAATGGGAAATTAGGTCGTATTGAGATATCATGATATCTCAAGAACCACCGATCCTCATTGTATTGAGATGTTATCTCATTGATATTATGTGTTTACTGTTGATATTCTTGGCTGAAGGTTTCCCCAAGAACCATCGATCTATTGTTATGTTTTTGTTTACAATTATTTATTGTAAACAAAGTTGTTATGCTAAGTTGGGCTGTTGATTATTATTCACTCACTTAGCGTTGAGCTAATCCCCCACATTAATACTTCTTGCGGGTTAAAGATTTATTCGGGTGGGCAAGAAGTTGGATTGGATGGAATGTTTGACCACTTAGCGTCAACTCTGATATACATTGTTAAAAAGGAAATGATGAAATAATATAACACCTCGTGTTGTATTATTGTTGTTGTAATATTGGGTATCAAGTTTTGAAAAGAAATTTATGTACATTTTATATGATATCTGTTTTAATATTCGCTTCCGAGTCAAAAATCATTATTTTAATGGTTAGGAAATTAAGGGGTGTTATAAGTTGGTATCAGAGCAAAAGTTTGGTTGAATTGGACATTTTAAGATGTTCAATCCCAAACTTAAATTGTGTCAAGTCAAACATTTCAAGGGGTGGGATTAGTGGTTGTATGAGAAAGTGGTTATTAAATGTGTACTAACCTATAACGAGTTGCAAAAGTGTTATTTGATTGCAGAGACGGAGGAACATGAGGAACCTTCTGGTATTCTCAATGATTCCTCAATACTCGTGGGCCTAAGTATATCAGGTACTTCTCGATAAGCTTGTTGAATCTAAATAAGCTTGAATTGATTACTTTGCTATGACATGATTAATAGTAAAGTAAATTGAGTCAGACTGATATGAATCCCCAGTTGTGAGTCATTATGATTATTACTTATTAATGTGATGATAGGAATATTAATGAGTAATTTTGAATGAACTTGGAATGAGGGAATAAGTGTTGAGCTATGTAGACACATTGTTGACTAAGGTATAATAGTGATTTGTTGGAAATTAAGTGTGCCTACAATATGAATATAAAGTATAAATCAATGAGTGATTATGATTTGATAAGTGCAAAGTGTGAGTATAAATTTTGCTAATGAATTATTTGATACATGATAGATTTATTTGATATGACTCTATATAGTAAATTTAATGAGATGTTGGTATATCTCAATGGATGTGATTTAGAGTCATGTTGTTGTTTAATCTAAAAGTGTCCATTGATTGGAATGTGTATCTTTGACTAGGAAAAGTCAAAGTTGAAATTGGTAAAGTCAAATTGTGTAATGACTATGTTATTAAGTGATAAATGTGGTTAGATGTGTATGTGTATACTATTGATCATGATTGTGGTTGAATTATGATCTATCTACTAAAAGTGGTGTAGTAAGAAAGTCAAAGTGGTCAACCAACTTTTATACTTGTTGACAAGTTTGGAAGAAGTCAAAGTTGAAAACTAGTTGTAATTGGTTTAAACATAATGAATTTTATGTGAAGTTGGTGTTTTAGAGAATAATACGACACCAATAGTAAAAACAGTTTGGTTTGACTTAAAATAGTCAAAGTAATGTGAAATGGGCATTGGAATAGTGAATATATGGGTGGAAACCCAAACGGGCCATAAAATTGCCCAAATGGATCACTTAATGGCTATATGATCAAAACGAGTAGTGGTTTATGTATGATTAGTGTTAAAATGACTTTAAGTCTTAAATATAGTAGAAAAGTGTGTTGAAGGTGTTATTGTAGTCAAAATGGTTGGTTTTGGTTAAAAATGCCCAATTGGACCCCTAAACGGGTCAACGAGTTAAAATATGATAGAATGGGTATATGAGGGTGACGAAAGTGCCCACACGTCACAAATATATGTAAAAACATGTTGGCAAAGGGTGGAAGTCAGAAACCAAGTGATTTGAAATTTGACATGTCACAAAAATGGTCGAAAATGGTCTAAAATGTATTATACGTCCGTTTTCTCGTAAAATATTTAAATTGAAAAAGTGGAAAAAGGGAAAGTTTCATTTTGATTATATAAAGGTGCCTGCAAAATTTCAAACCCTAACTCTTTACGGTTTAGGAGATACGCTCGTTTAAATTTCGGAAAATGGTAAAAAGTGTTGCAGACCTGGAATCTGCTGTTATGGGTCAGGACCCGGCTGCTTTTGCCCTCCAGTCGGTGGGTCCAATGGTTGACCCGGCTGCTTGTGACCTAGACCCGGCTGCTTCTCCAGCCCAAATATGGTAATTTGCTTCTGTTCGCCCAGAATTTAAATCACCCGGCTGGATGTGTTAGGGAACCGGCTGTTTGACCCTAGAACCAGTAGGTCCTCTTTAGAAACCGGCGGGTTGTGTTTGTTTCAAAAAAAAAAAAAAAAATTCTTTCGACGTTTGACGTAGAAATTTCCGTTAGAAAATTTCGGTGTCAGAATAAGACGAAATTTACATGTCCACTCAGAAACGGTCCAACGGTCAAAGCTCTTAGCTATGCTATGAGCCCTGGCAGTTTTGGGCAGTTCGGGGTCGTTTAGGGCCTGAAAATGGCATTTTATTGTTTTTCGGACTTTTAGCTTACGTATTGTATTGGGCCTTTGTTTCTTTTAGCCCAGGGATCATTCCTATGACTAAATACAATATTAAAACTTGTTTTAAAAGGTTCACATATTTTATCGTATGTGAGTCATTTGGAGGCGGTTTATTTAACTGCCGAAATATACTAGTAAATGGTATTGTTGATTGTTGCTAACAAGGGTTAGTAACTATTGATTATAGAGTTATGTGGATCATATATGTGGATTAATTGAAACATGATAAAGTATTTGAGTCATGTAGAGTAATAAAAAGTGTTGAATTGAGCATTTTAAGAAATTGTAAACCAAGTACATGAGCTTATATTTATGTGATATTTGAACATGAAATGCTCAATTGTGATTCCACTAAAGGTGTATAGATTGATGAATATGTGTTGAATAATACATATGATGTTGACAAGATATTGATACTAAATGTAATAAAGGTATTGATTGATATGGTTGTGTTAGACATTACACCTAAGCTAATGATATAATGAAAATGGTGTAAATGTCTGAGTTGGTTATACCTACCTGATTACATGATTAGTTCATATTTAAAGTGATAAATGGAAAGAGTAACAAGTTAATACTTGGTCATATACTTGCTACAAAGTGTTATTACATGTGTGATGATTGCTGAGTCACCATTGTGATATAAGGAAGAGTAAAGATTAATCACTTTGGAGATTAATGGTATGAAGTAACCTGAAAATGAAGTGTACCTGACATAATATAACGACGTCTAGCCAACGTATTTATATTATGCCATTTCACATGGAATTGTTGAGGCTACTAAGTACCAGATAAAGTTAAGTGATTTTAAAATAACAGGTCAGAGATATTGACTTGTAATTGAGAAATAGTCAATGATTGACTGAAACAAAAGAGTAGTAAACCACTAAACTGTTATTGTAATGTAGTAGTTAGTGTGCCAGAAATGTGTATGTGATAAATTGCAACTAGTACTGATCATTATATGAGTTAAGCAAGGTAGAGGTCAGTTGACTGCAAATAACAATGTATTGATATTGTTGAATATGTGACTAATGACAACACCTTATGTTGATGTGTTGAAAGAATTATGCTGATAATGCATAGTATCAACTAGTGTTGGTTTAGTATCCAATTCGATATGATAGGATGCTAATTGATTAAGTAAAAATGGTTTTTACCCATAAGATTTGACCTCTACATATTGCTGACTCTTATGTGTTTAAGATTATATGATTTTGGATTACTTTAGAGTAAAGAGTTCATCTAACCTTGTGGTGGTTATGATTACAAATTGTAAACCAGTAATTGACTAGTTGCAAAAGTAGAGATAATCTAGCAAGTTATTAGTTAAAGACATATATGATTATTAGCTAAATTTCTAATTACGAATTGAGTTTAACCTTGTTGCTAAGGTGCGAGTTGTGGTATTCATTACCACCAGTGATATTGTTGCAAAGATAAATTGTTCATGTGACTATGTGTTTCACTTATTTCTAGTGATTAAGTGTTTTAAATTGTGTACATAGCTAGTTATGAATAGTCATGTAAGTGATCAGTTAGATTATGAAAGACAAGATATACGCACAGTATATGTGCAGGGGAAAAAGATAGAATCATGTACATTTGGATATGTGCATATGGAAAGAATTGAAAACGTGAATTTATAATTATAAGTTGCTCACGGGAGTAACGCTTGATATGTGTATATATTTTGATTAAATAGTTAATAATACTATCCTTTATGCTGGATATTGCATTTTGTGATAGATATTATGTGTTTATATGAATTCAATTGTAATACACACTGGTGGTGTGTAAGTTGATGAAATAACATATATCTAAATAAATATATGTAGGTACATTTGGTATTGTGTGATTAAAGACATGCATAATGATGATATGCAAAAATGAATTAAATTATAACCACATCTTGTGTGTTCATAGTAATGAATAAGTATGTGGTTAGGAGTATATGAGAACTATATTAATAGGGAATTGAAATGGAAATAAATAGGTGATTTTGTCACGGTAAATGGATTAAGTACGATCAGATTTCGAGGACGAAATCTCTTTAAGGGGGGAGACTTGTAACATCCATTCCTCGGGTCTGGTAGTATTTTAATATTTTCTGATTGTGAATTATTATTTAATGTGTCAGAAAATAGGTTCATTTGTTATTTGAAAATAAATGGGTAAAAGAGTCAAATAATTTATTGTGGTTAATAAATTATTAACTGTTTTAATTTAATTTAGTTGACGGTAAAATAAAATAATGTTTCCCCGCAAATGGTTTTTAAGTTTCAGACAATGATAAGTTCGGGGAACTAATATTACATAATTATATTACACTCACAGAAGTGAGTCGGTTTATGAATGCATATCACTACATACATACATGCGTATCAAACTAACACAGGAAACCCTAATTCAATTAACAAGAATATGAAGGAACATCAAATTGAAGTTGTAAAACATGAATTCAAGCTTCTATCATCATCATAATCAAGGTATGATTATGTGTTCTTCATTTTCCATAACCTAGAAATTGGGGTTTTTAGGATTTTTATGAATTGGTGAGTCTAATCCGAAATTAAGGGTTGGTTTTGTGAAATTGTTGTTAGTTAAGCTTGTTATTGTTGATTACTAACAAGATTCAAGCTTAAGATTATAAATTTATGATGATTTTGATGGGTTAATGATTTTAGTCTGAAATTAAAGGATGAAATGGTGAAAGTGATGAATTGATTGATGATTGAGTGATATGTGATGAAGTTTTCTGTTAGTAAATTGATTGTTATAACTGTGATTTTAAGTTTTTGTTCTTGAGCTATGATATTGAGACTCAATCAAATGGGTTTATACTTGAAATTGTGTATTATTGAAGTATAGGTGAAATTGGAGCTTGAATGAAGTTGTAGTGTATGTATACACTCATATTTGAGTGTTTAGTAGTTTACAAACTGAAATGGTTAAGCTAAAATGGTGATATTAGAGATAGGTTTCGTACTTGGATATGTTGTTTTGTTGTTGTTGCTGCTGCTGTATCTGATGAACAAGCCGGCGGGTTCTATGTTGTGTTGGCAAACCGACGGGTCAAAGACTCAAGCCGGCGGCTTGAGACCTTAGACCGGCGGGTCCTAGACCCCAGTCGGTGGCTTATGGCTTATTTGGCCAGTTCAACATCCATTCCTTATTGTTAATGTTAATGTTAATGTTAATGTTAATGTTAATTGTATTGTTATATGATATAACATTGATAGACCAGTAGTAGTACATGATAATACTTGTGTTGTGAGTTATAATACGTGATTAGGAACTTGTAATTGTGATATCAATTGTATTAAGTTCCTAGTATTGTGAATTGATATGAGTTAAGTGTTAATGGTCTTGGTTACTAACTTATTTTTGATTTGAATTCTCAGATTACGAAAAGACTCAGTGACATTAGACTACTGAGTGGACAACTGAGGTGTCGGTGAGTGGATCTAAAATCCTCAGTTTAATTTAGTTGTAACAAGTTTGGTTACAACGGGTAATCGTATTATTACTGCGTCTAGTTTGCCATGATTAATTTGGTTTGATAGTAATAATACTGTTGATAGACTAGTTAGTCTGATATGTTGACCTGATTGACTATGTGAATACGTGATCACTTGATATTTGGCCTTCGGGCATCAGTATTGAAGTCAACCTATTGGTTGGGTTTGGTACTATTGTAAGACGACATGAATTTCCTTGTACTTATCGTTAATAGGAAATTAGGTCGTATGAGATTAGTACCAAACTATCGGTCTCGTCCGTTATGGCCATACGGATATGTACGATAAGTGTTCTTAAGGAATCCCCGGGTATCATGATATCTCAAGAACCACCGATCCTCATTGTATTGAGATGTTATCTCATTGATATTATGTGTTTACTGTTGGTATTCTTGGCTGAAGGTTTCCCTAAGAACCATCGATTTATAGTTATGTTTTCGTTTACAATTATTTATTGTAAACAAAGTTGTTATGCTATGTTGGGCTGTTGATTATTATTCACTCACTTAGCGTTGAGCTAATCCCCCACATTAATACATCTTGCAGGTTAAGGATTTATTCAGGTGAGCAAGAAGTTGGACTGGATGCAATGTTTGACCACTTAGCGTCAACTCTTATATACATTGTTAAAAAGGAAATGATGAAATTATATAACACCTCGTGTTGTATTATTGTTGTTGTAATATTGGGTATCAAGGTTTGAAAAGAAATTTATGTACATGTTATATGATATCTGTTTTAATATACGCTTCCTGTCAATCCAAGATCGATCTAATAAAGTTATTAGATTAACACAAGTTTTGAATTATTACTGAGAAGTTGCGGAATCACACTCAATAATATTATGAAGATCAATAATAAAATCAATGAAACAAAGTTACTATCAAAAGCTTCAATCTTATTAATAATATAAGACGAATACACTGAACTGTATTAGGGTTACAAAACCTTGAAGCTGCGTGAAACTAATGTTAACCTAATCTAGGTCTAAGGATCTCTATTTATAATACATAGAGTCCTATACAATCTCTAGTTATTATGGAATTCAAATCTATCCCATAAATAACTCTAACCGACTTATACACAATAACAGTAGGAACAACTTACTTTATACCAACAGTGGTAGTAAGTTTCCTTTACAGACACAAGTATACATTTACTAACAGTGGCACTGCTTAAATACACTAGCAGTGGCTAGTTCTTCAATCTTTCCAGCAGTGGCACTACTTCTACATTAGCAGTGGCTATCATTAAAACGAACAGTGGCTAGACTTCAACACTTATCAAATAAGCTCAGATCCCAACAATCTCCCCCTAAACTTGATCAATCTTGCATTGCATTAAGTTTCTGCATTCAGCTTCATTCTTTTGTAGGAGAGTTTTATCTTTTCTTGCTTGCTTGATCTCTCTTGTAAAATTGATTCATAATCCAGTAGATAATGTCTTTGCCTTTTTAAGTCTTCACTGCAACTTGCAATTTCTTTTCCATTAGTTGCTTCAACAGAACTATGCTCAGAATGTACTCTCTCTCTTCCAACATATACACATATTTACCATTCTTGAGAGAAATACACTGCACTCCTGCTCTAGCAAAATGTCTCCAGTAAACCACCAACTCAGCACACAAAAATATATCTCCATACATCTCCGGCTCAAACATCATTTGTATCCATTCCCACACATGCCTTTCAAGACTAGATTTAACATTTTTCAAGTCCTTTTCTAGCCCAATCTTATACATATCATATACATCAAATTTGTGAATTCTTTTTAGAATATCTTGCATTGACTTGTGAAAACTTAAAACTCCATTCTTTCTTTCAATCCTTATTTCATAAGCCATTTCTTCAGTTGCTATCAATACTGCTTCCCATTTGATAATTTCTGAGTATTCTTCACCATCCAAATTGATGTTTTCTGATCTATCAGGCTTAACTACAATCATCTTTTCTAATATCTCCTCATCCCTATCCAAATCACAAACATTATCATCCATCTCTTGAAATTTAGCAAATGACCTTCTAACACCTTCAATTTTTAATTTCAATTCCTTTTCCTTCTTTAGCTCTTCATCAATCAAATCATATCTTTCCTGTAATCTCCTTTGAATTTTTGCATCATCTTTCCTCTTCTTTTCTAACCTTTGCCTTGCTTCAGGATTGACATGAGGATTATTATCATACATATTTTGCAATTATTCCAGTGACATCTTCCTCAATTGTCCTGTAGAAATTCTATCTCCCCTTAACTTACAAACCAAATCATTTTTCAATTCAGCCCTTGTTGGTTTCTTTGCTTTTCTCT
Source organism: Pseudognaphalium luteoalbum (assembly GCA_963422505.1). Classification (NCBI taxonomy): domain Eukaryota; kingdom Viridiplantae; phylum Streptophyta; class Magnoliopsida; order Asterales; family Asteraceae; genus Pseudognaphalium; species Pseudognaphalium luteoalbum. The sequence continues at coordinate 71,891,189 of OY730198.1, forward strand.
TAGCAGCTTCTTTTTCCTTTTTCTCCTTCTTCTCTCTTTCAATTTTCTTCTTTAATGCCATCTGCAAAGGATTACCCTTTTTCTTTGCTTCATAAGCATGATATACAGTATCATCATTTAACCTCTTTGCTTTCATCTCTGCATATACTCTGCTGGCTTCTTTAGTCATTTTAACAATCTGACCATTCTCAAGCACAACATCCACTTCATCAACCTCAGATGTATGCACTGACCTCTGTACCTCAGATGCTCTCTTTTCTGTTCTTATCCTCTCCTGCTCATCCAACTCTGCTTGCAATCTCAATGCATATTCATGATCATGCTCAATACTCCTCTGTACCAGTTTGACCTTTGACTTTGGCTTTTCTACCAATTTACCCTTACCTTTGTCTTTTGGATCAATCTTTGGAAGATTAGACTCAGGTTTATCAACTCTAGATTCTTTGATGACAACGGGTACTTCTGGAGTTCTAGCAGTGGGTGATAAAATTGTAGTAGTTGTGACAGTGGGTTGTGGAGTTGAGGTAGCAGTAGGTTGTGGAATTGAAGTAACAGAAGGTTGTGGAGTTGTGGTAGCAGTGGTTTGTGAAGCAGTAGCAGTGATAGCCACTTTAGCAGTGGGACTACTTGACTTGGATTTTCTGATTTCTTCCATCCTTTTAGCTTTTATACTGAACACTGGAATGGATTTCTTCCTACCATATGTACGTTTAGGATCAGATTTTGACTTAGACTCCCCCTCAGCCTCTGCATCATCACCATCACCTTCCATCTGTTCAGTTTCTATACTCACCAACTCATCAACTGATTGTACCACTTCTTCACCATCTTCTACATCACTAATCACTTCTGTTTCCCCATCAACCCTCTCCACAGACTTTTGAATAATACTTTCAACAACCTCAGTCTGCATATCATCTTCATTGTTAATATTAGACATAGCATCTGTCTCACCTATACCTTCATCATCATCATCATGCATAAACACATCATCATCAAACATCTCCTCTGCACTCTTCTCCCCCTTGTTGAAAGTGTTCTTCAATAAAGCTTCTAAAACCCCAAACCTTTCTTTTAAACCATCATTGAAAATATTCTGCATCAACAAAGCTTCCAACACCCCAAGTCATTCCTTTAATCCATCAATCTCTTTCCCCTGTTCAACAATCTTAGCATCCTGCTCTGCAATTTTAACATCTTGAGCTTTGTTCACTCTTTTCTCCTTTACTAACTTCTCCCAAAGCAAATCCACTGCCTTTGTCAATTGGACATTCGTCAATTCAATGTGAGGACTAGTCTCATCATCATTAGAGTGTGACCTCCTAGATGAATCATTGACAAAAGCAATTTCTGCCTCATGCCTAGCATGATCAACAGAAGTTCCCTTTTTCTTGGTACTGGGACCTTCACCTGCTTCATTACCCGTAGGTTCAGCATTAGAAGTTGCCTCTGGTTGGGTCTTATTTATGTTACCACTGCCCTCCTCTGTCAGTGGACTAGAAGGAGTAGTGGCAGCCCTTCCAGAATGACCACCCATCACCTGTGGGGTCACTTGCTGTGAGACAATAGATGGCTGAGACAAGTGAGCAGCAGGAACCTCACTTGCCTGTTTTCTTTTCTTTTTCTTTGGCTGTAGGTGGGTAGGTTGTTTGGTCCCTTGTTTTCTTTTTGTACCCCCAATTGGTGTGTGTTCAGACCCAGTTGGTACTACTGGCCTATCACCAATTGGTTCAGATGTAGTTGGTAGTACTACAACTGTGGTGGAAGGAGCAGGAAGCATTGTAGAGAATAATGCTGTTTCCTTCCCAGAAAACTTCTTATTGGTATTCTTACTCATCTCTGTAAAAATTCTAGCAGAAAGAGTACTAACACCAATAATAAGTTCTTGTGCAACTAGATCAGAAATTTGTTTATTTAAAACAAGTTGCACAAATCTAGGATACATGATAAACATATCCTTTTTCCCTTTTGTTATATTTCTTATCATGCCTTCAAGAATGTATTTAGAAAAATTAAATTTTTGACCCTTAGCCAAACACACAAGTGCATAGGCTATTTGGGTACCAAATTCATTAAAAGCAGTTCGATCTAATAAATGTATGAAAAATTTCCATTGAGGACTAAAGAGTGATTTAAAAAATGTAAAACGTGTGTAATCACCCTCATACCCCATTAATCTAAGATTATCATACAAATCTCTGTCATCGATAGAAGTTATACCTGAAGCGTCATCAAGAAGAAGTACTTCTCGAAGAGAATCCTCAGATATCACCACTTTGGTTCCTTGAACCATAGAGACCACTTGACTGTTGCCCTCAATTACTTCCAATCTAGCATTCTTCCAAAATTCGTTCAAATGACCCCTGGAAACCCTTGGAGATACAGTAAGCGCATGAAATATATAACTCGAACGCAGAAAATCGACAATTTATGTGAAGTTTTGCGCCGATGAGGGTTTCATCAAGAAGGCAATCATATTGTGTTCTTCGTAAACACTCAATGTAAGATCTGTTGAAGCAGAAGCCATGACTGTTGAATTGATTGTAATAGAAGTGAGGGTTTGATTTGAAGTGTAATTGCAGTGGTTATGTGTGAAAATAAGAAAGCGTAATGAAAAATTGAAGTGTTCTAAGTTTATATACTGTTAGTCATAAGAACAGAGCCAAGACCTAGAAAAATTAACTAGCAGTGGCATTGCTCGACATAGCTAACAGTGGAAAGGTATAAAATACCTTAACAGTGGCAGACATTCAATTTTTCAAACACTTAGAAAGCTAACATCAGTTAGTAGCACTAGCAGTGGCAACCGACCAAGGTAACCAAAACTTAGTACTAGCAGTGCCAAATATTTAGCTTTATAAGCAGAATACTTATAATTAATTTTTTTTTAACTAAATAAAGTAAAATAAAAATTAGTTCCAGCAGTAGCAATGTCTTCTGACAGTAGCTAAGAACCTGCACAGTGGTTAGCTAGAAAACAATAAACAGTGGCAATAATATACACAAGTTTACAAGCAGTGGCAACATTATAAGGAGCACTAGCTAGAATGTTCTAACAGTGGTACCAACTGAAAGCAACGGTAGGCTAGCAGTGGTAAACACTTAGACCAGAAAGCACTGTTCTTTATACAGTACCACTGTTAGTATCTATTCTAATATCAAACATAGGTTAGGTTAGATTGATCATTCCAATACTGGTGACCAAAAATGTAAACCTTCCCACATCGAAAGCCTTTGTGAAAAGATCTGCATATTGATTATCAGTATGGATTTTAAAGATTTGAATCAATCGCTTTTCATTGCAGTCTCGTATGAAATGGTAACGAATTTCAATATGTTTGGTCTTAGAATGCTTAACAGGATTGTTAATGATACTAATTGCAGAGTTATTATCAATATAAATAGGAGTATTTAGAAAAGTCGGACCATAATCCAGCATTTGATTCTGAATCCAAAGTACTTGTGCACAGCAACTTGATGCAGCAACATACTCTGCTTCTGCAGTTGAAGTGGATACAGTGGTCTGCTTCTTGCATTGATTTGACACCAATCTTTCTCCTAGAAATTGACAACCCCCAGATGTAGACTTCCTATCTAGATTCTCACCACCATAATCACTATCTGTGAATGCCATGAGTTCAAAGGAAGAACTCTTGGGATACCAAAGGCCCAATTGTGGTTGACCCTTTAAATATCTTAAGATCCTCTTTACTGCATACAAATGTGATTGCTTGGGATTGACTTGATATCTAGCACACACACATACATCAAACATTATGTCTAGTCTAGATGAGGTTAGATACATGAGGGAGCCAATCATAGATCTGTATAGATGCGCATCTACATCCTCCCCCTCAAGATCTTCATGTAATGCTTTGTGTGTCTCCATTGGTGTGCTAGCTATTTTAGCATCTGAGTAACCAAATCTGTCCAAAATGTCTTTGACATATTTGCTTTGGTTAATGAAAATGCCATCAGTTCTCTGCTTAACTTGAAGTCCCAAAAAGAAAGTAAGTTCTCCAATAGAACTCATCTTAAACTTCTGATGCATTAACTTCTCAAACTCCTTGCACAAGGTATCATTAGTAGAACCAAAAATGATATCATCAACATACACTTGTATCAACAAGATATCATTGTGAATCTTCTTGGTGAACAGTGTTTTGTCAATGGTACCTCTTTTAAAACCATTCTCCAATAAGTAAACAGATAGAGTTTCATACCAGGCTCTAGGTGCTTGATGCAATCCATATAGAGCCTTATCCAATCTGCATACTCCATCTCGATACTTGGGATCTTCAAATCCAGGTGGTTGACAAACATAAACTTCATCATCAATTTTCCTATACAGAAAGGCATTCTTGACATCCATTTGATAAACTTTAAATCCATGATATGAAGCATATGCCAAGAATAATCTGATTGCTTCTATTCTTGCAACAGGAGCAAACACATCATCATAATCAATACCTTCTTCCTGTGTATACCCCTGTGCCACCAACCTTGCCTTGTTCTTGATTACAATACCCCTTTCATCCTTTTTGTTCTTAAAGATCCATTTTGTGCCTATAGCTCTTTTTCCCTTTGGTAGATCAACTAAGGTCCACACATGCTGTATCTTAAACTGAAGCAATTCCTCCTGCATTGCTTCAATCCAACTGGGATCTTTAAGAGCTTCCACTGCCTTCTTTGGCTCAGTTTAAGATAAGAAACATACATATAAAGAGGTATGTATCTCCTCTTCATGGACAGTAGACTGCTGTCTAGTTTGCACAGCAGAGTCAACATTCCCAATTACCTATTCTAGAGGATGATCTTTGTGAACATGATAAGTAGATGTTGATGTCTCTGGAATGTTTGCTTCTAAGTTGGTAAGATTTCCTTCTTGTCTAGAACTCTCACTGGATGGTATATCAGTAGATTCTTCTGGCACAATTCTCTGAGAGGACTGTGGCTGATCAGAGGAAAACACCTCTGGTGGATCAGGATTCCAGATTGGAAATACAATGTATTCCAATGAGTCTTTATTCTTTTCTGTGGACATTCCTGATACTTCCTCACTTGCTTCATCTGCTGTCCCTGTGTTGGTACCTGTACTTGTACCTGCACTAGAATTTACAGTTGCATATCTAAAAGCATAATTAAGAGCATCAATATCAAACAATGACTTTGGACCTATCCCATTAGGATTAATGGTATTCTCATTAAAAGTGATGTGCATTGATTCTTCTATTACCCTGGTCCTTTGATTGAAAACCCTATATGCCTTACTTTGGATGGAATATCCTACAAAAATACCCTATCTACCTCGCTTTCAAACTTTCCTAAGTAATCCTTGGTATTCAGAATGGTACATGGACATCCAAAGGATTTTAAGAAACTGACCAATGGTTTGTTCTTAAACAGTAATTCATATGGGGTTTGGAAATGAGGCTTAACAACTGTTACCCTATTCTGAACATAGCAAGCTGTGCTAACTGCCTCTGCCCAGAAAGACATAGGTAATTTTGCATCAGCTAGCATAGTTCTAGCAGCCTCAATTAGTGTCCTATTCCTTCTTTCAGCTACTCCATTCTGTTGAGGAGTTCTAGGAGCACTAAACTCTCTCTTAATGCCTTTTTCATCACAGAATTTATCCATCTCAGGATTTTTAAACTCTGTTCCATTATCACTCCTGATGATTTTAACCTTTTTATCTAATTGATTCGCCATCTTAGTTATAAATGATCTAAGTATTTCACCTGTCTCATCCTTTGTTCTAAGAAAGAAAACCCATGTAAATCTAGTATAATCATCAATTACTACAAGGCAGTAAGATCTTTTTCCCATACTTCTTATACTTGTTGGTCCAAATAAGTCCATATATAACAAGTGTAAAGGAGTACAGTTTGTATTCACAGATTTGGACTTAAAAGAAGTTTTGTGTTGCTTTCCCTTAAGGCAAGAAACACAGTGATCATCACATGAATATACCTTTTCAGGTAAACTTCTAACAAGCTTATTTTTGACAAGTTTATTAATGGTTTTATAATTCATGTGACACATCCTTCTATGCCACAAATTAGATTCATTCAGATTTGCTTTTGAAATCAGACAGTTTAAATCAGGTTGAGGTGCCATATTTGCTAAGTCACACTTATATACATTATCTTGCCTAGGAATTCTCATTAAAATCATGTTTTCTGGAATTTTGAATTCCTTTGACAAAATAAGGCATTCAGTGTCAGTAAAATGAACTGGGTTCTTTTTATCTGTAATTTGACTCACACTTAGCAAATTATACCTCAATTGTTCCACAAAATAAACATTTTCAAAACTTAGCTTGGCACTCTGAACAGTTCCTTTGCCTGTAATTTTTCCCCCTTTGGGATTGCTTCCAAATGCTACATATCCACCATCAAATGATTTGAAGTTCTGTAGCTTTTCCTTATCTCCAGTCATGTGCCTTGAGCAGCCACTATCAATATGCCATAAGCTTCTTGGTTTGCCCTGCACACAAACAAACAAAGAGAAAAATTAATTTCTCTTGGGAACCCAAACCAATTTGGCTTTGGGTTTCCCATATGTATCAAAATAATCAACTTTCTTGAAGATCATTGATTTTGATACATTGTTGGATTTTGGACCTCTGGGTAAGTTAGATTGAAAAGGTGTCCAAATCCAACTAATTTTAGACTTAACAGTGGGTTTTGGTCTAACAGTGTTAATTGAAGGACCAAAGTTATAATGCCTAACAGTGTTAAACTTGTTATAACTGTTGTTATGTCTAGCAGTGGTAAAATAATTAACACTGTTAGTATTCCTTACATTGTTATTTACTCTACCAGTGGTAACTGTTGAATTAACAGTCCTAACAGTTTTAAAAGATTTACCACTGTTTACTTTATATTCTTTTGCCACTGTTTTAGCCTTATTACTGTTGGCTAAATCTGTAACTTTTGTTCCTGCAGTGGAAACCTTTGCAGCAGCCTTAGATTGATTTGCCTTATAATTCATCTTTCTGACAGAAGCAATATGATTAACTTTAGATTTGAAATTTTATTTGGTAATCATATTAGCTGATGTCCATGGTTGTTTTACATTCTTTTGAATAGATTTTGGATTATGAAAACAGTCATGTTGAAGATGATTATTCCTGCCACATATAAGGCATAACTTTTCTCTAATCACTGTAACATTATTTCCCAGTTTTTGAGTTACCATTTGATTCTAATTTCTTTGATTACCTTTGAGAATGTGTTTTTGAAAATTTTGTGATTTAGAGGAGTTATCCTTACGTTTGCAATTATCACATTTATTCAATGCAGATGTATTACATACAGAAACAGATGATTTCAATGCATTCCTAACATTCCTTTGAAAATTTCTAGGTGTGTTAGGTGTGGCTCTCACATGTTCTACCTGATGTTTAGCCTTCTCCACAAACATTTTCTTACCCTCTTCTAGTTTATTAACCTTCAGTTCTGAAACTAGATCAGTAACACTATTGCTACTCTCACTTGTTGACGTAGATGAGTGATTTGTCAAAGTGTCCTCACTTTCAGAAGTATCATTATCCTCATCATCTTCTTTACTCCAATCTCTAATTTCAACTTTATCAAAGTTCACATCTTCTTCTAAACTCTTAACAGGGTCATCCTTTTTAACATCAGCATTCATTCCTTCTTTAAGTGAATTGATATCAATATCAGTTTTAGAAGGAAAGTAGTTGTTGTTATAAGGAGGAGGTACATTACTGTATCCTAACCCAGTCTTAAGTTTATCATGAATCTGTGAATTTATAAGTTTATGGACACTCTTAGATGCATTTTCTAAGTTACTTACATTAAGTCTTATGCTATCTCTTTCACATGTGACCTCAGCAAGTTTCTTAATTAATAATTCTACCTTATCTTTAAGAGTGTCTCTCTCCCACCTAGCAAATTCAATATCATACTTAAACTGTGTTGCATTTTCTTCATATGCATGAATCTGTTTTTCTAGATTTTCTATTACTGATATTGTGTGTTTACTCATTTCACATTGTTTTAATTCATCACACACTTTCTGATTATGATCCCTATAATGTTTAACTGTTTGTTTACACACAGTAGAACATAATTTGATTTGTACCTCATAAGGAATCTCTGACTGTTTGTCAGATTCAGCAGTAGCCATGAGACACTGATTCTTAACTTCATGCTCTTCTTGGTCACTCCAGTCCCAACCACATCCATCCACAGATACAAGGGCATTTGATGAAGTACCCTGGATTGGTACAGACCTTGTTTGGCTCACACTTCCTCCACTTCTTTGACCATTCCATCTATCATTCTGCTCATTCTTTGGACTTCTGCATTCCCTAGCAAAATGTCCCATTTTGTGACAGTTGAAACATTAAACTTTGCTCTTATCAAACCAACTTGCATCATTCCTCTTCTGTACAAAGTTGTTCCTGCCAGTTCTTTGCATAAACCTTTTTGCCCTTTGAGTGATTAAGGTAATTTGTAACTTAATATCCATTTCTTCTAGATCATCTGATTCAAATTGATCTAAGTCTTCATTAGTAAGTGAAGAGTTCACATTACTAGCAAAGAAAGATTCTAAGATTTGATCATTAAAATGATTTGATGATGATCCACCTCCACCAGACCCATAAGAAGAACCTTTCTGACTTGATTCTGCCTTAGTTCCAGCCATTGACATAAATGCATAATTGTTGTTGTTACTTCCTGATCCAATCTTCTTGCTCTCCACTTCAGCTTCAAAGTTTCTCAGATCATTATATATGTCTTCCAGCTCTTTTGATTCCAGATCTGCACTTTGTCTTAACCCAACTGTATAAATTATCCATTCATCTCCCAAAGACCTCAAAAACTTCCTGTTTAAATCATCCCTATCAATCTTCACTTGATGATTTTTCAGATCTCCTACTAACTTTGAAAACCTATCAAAGGTTTGAGTCAAAGTTTCTGACTTTGCAGAATTAAAATTCTCATATTGTTGTTTCAACAAAGATCTTTTATTCTTTTTGGTGTTATCATTACCACCAAATCTCTTCTCTATAGCTTCCATGAGAACTTTAGCATCTTGACATGCTTCAAATCGTCTCTGATATTCATTGTGAATAGATAACAATAAAGTACTTAGAGCTTTGTACTCTATAGATCTAACCTTTCTTTCAGCCTTAGATGTTGGTGGTAATCTTGCTTATGCAACACCATCACGATTAAGGGTCACTGGAGGACCATTAACAACCACTTCCCACATCTGATAATCTGTGAGAAGCATGTATTATTTGATTCTGTTCTTCCACAGATCAAACTCATCAGGTCTAAGCATGGGTATCTTAGTGACCTGAATTCTTTCATTGCTTTCTGCCATTTATTTAATGAAAAGATTTTGAAAATAATCAATCAGACAGTGATCCTAGATCTTCCTGTATTCAAAACTTAACCAAAAGCTTTGATACCACTTGTCAATCCAAGATCGATCTAATAAAGTTATTAGATTAACACAAGTTTTGAATTATTACTGAGAAGTTGCGGAATCACACTCAATAATATTATGAAGATCAATAATAAAATCAATGAAACAAAGTTACTATCAAAAGCTTCAATCTTATTAATAATATAAGACGAATACACTGAACTGTATTAGGGTTACAAAACCTTGAAGCTGCGTGAAACTAATGTTAACCTAATCTAGGTCTAAGGATCTCTATTTATAATACATAGAGTCCTATACAATCTCTAGTTATTATGGAATTCAAATCTATCCCATAAATAACTCTAACCGACTTATACACAATAACAGTGGGAACAACTTACTTTATACCAACAGTGGTAGTAAGTTTCCTTTACAGACACAAGTATATTTATACTAACAGTGGCACTGCTTAAATACACTAGCAGTGGCTAGTTCTTCAATCCTTCCAGCAGTGGCACTGCTTCTACATTAGTAGTGGCTATCATTAAAACGAACAGTGAGGACATAGAATTTAGATGATGTAGCACGAGTGAATAGTTACCAAATCATGCCTATATAATGATGACACGTAAAATTTAGATGATGTAGCACGAGTGAATAGTTACCAAATCATTGGAGGTGTTATATGGATAGATAGATAGAGATGTAATTACATTTAATCATCAATTATTAAATTATCTAAGCATCAATAAGTTAACCATTTACGTTAGGAGGCTCTATATGCTTCTAGGTGTATATAACTTAGGTGGAACCAATTACTTCTTAACAATCACATTAAACAAAGTTTTAAAAAATTTACATACTCAATATGTTGTGGGGACAAACATAATAGTTTTATTTAATAAGTTGAGGAATATATATTAATAATTTTGAGGAGATCAAAATATATAAATAATTTTGAGGAATATATATTAATATTATTTAATAAGTTGAGTTACTTCCACCGTTTTAAATTAAGTGTCCATTTTTTATTTTGTTTTTTAAACCCTTTCTATTTTGATTTGTTTCAAATAAGTATTCACTTTGAATTTTAATCAATCAAAATATCTTTCAATGGTTAATATTAATTTTATTGATTCATAGTGTAATCGTTATCTCTTTTTTAAAACTGTGTGAAAAACATATAGTTGATATTTAATTTGAGACAGAGAAAATATACGGTATTTTTATAAGATTTTTATGAGTATGCATCTTTGTTTGAACATGGCACATGGCCAACTAGAGTTGTGCATGAAAGCACATGTTGAATGTTCCCTCTTCAATGGATCAATACAAAGGTCAACTTGTCTTTACTTCCAACCAAAGCCCCACATCTTTACTAAACTTCGCTTAAATTAAATGTGTTGTAGATTTTTAGTTGTTGCAACAAACAAATTATATAATTAGGTTATTAGCTACCACATTAGAACTATTTTGCATGCTTATTTGTTATGTCATGATGTTCATATGCATTATTTCACATATTAGATACATGTAAATGTTAATTTACTAAACCTTTATTTAAAATGCACATGTAGATTTGATAGTGTGATCGGTCTATGAGATACTACTAAAGGGTCGATATTTTTTTTTAAAATAATTTGATTTCTAATTACATGAAAATAAAATAATATATAGATTTTGAAATGGCAACCACTAATCTTCCTCTCTTTTCAGATTGGATCTTACATAATGTCCCCTTTCTCAACTTTATACTTCCATACCCTACCCAACCAATTGGACCAACATTTAGAATCTTATTTTATACCCTTTATGTTTTATCAATTCATCATAATCAACAAAAAATATTTCACATACCCTTTAAAGCCCAACCCTTTTTGACACCCCAAAGGCCAAAACAACTTCTAAAATATGCTCTACAATTCAAAACATTACTTTAAAACTTGAAAAATCAACCTTTATAGAAATAAAAAAAAATGTACACATTTGATGTGTCAACTCATTCCAAACATACATACATCCCCCAATAGAAAGATTTTGTAGTACACCCAAGTATCGGTAAGTGATTTGTACACTCATTGTGCACAAGGTGCAATTTCTTATGCACATTTGTAGTGTAACATTAAAAAAGTTAGTATACAAATCACCTCCGATTGCATGTATTATAGAACTCATATATAATGTCTGGTATATCGATGAAGATTCAACCACTTTTCAAATCTAGTATTTTTAGTACACTAGATCATACATGTGTGACACCCATAAAGACATGGTCCACACATCTACTTCATCTTTAAACCATAAATTATATCTGCCTTCCATATCCAGTTTGTAAAGTAAACAAAAAGCACCTCATGTATACGTATGTACCACCCATTAATACAAGTCACATGCACCCTTAACAAAAAATACAAAAACAAAGGTTAGTCCTTTCTTCATACTCACAATTTTCAAGCCCAAAGCATTAGTGTTACATCAACATGTACGTCTCTTACTAAATGTTGCACGTTACTCTGGATTCGTCGATTTTAAGTCTGTAAAAAGGCCTAACCGAAAAGAAAAAGGTTTAACTTGCTAAACCCATATCAAATAATCTACATATATCTACCTAAAAGTTAACATTCAAGCTTCATAATATGATATAAAAAGTAAAGAAAATGAGAAAGAAAAAAAAAACTATTTAGACAGCTACCACTTCTTGTTGTTGTTGATCATCTTCATATTGAAGGAGTTTTGTGGATCTTGAGTTGTATGAGGATGATGAATCTTCTAAATTTAGTGGTGGTTGAAGAAGGAACATTTCCTTTTGGAGATAAGCACAATAAGTGTGAAATGTGGTGGGATTCACATTTAATTGGAACCCCAATCCAAATAAGAAATCCACTTCAAGAAAGTTGATTTCTGTTGTGCTGATTCCTCCTACTTTTGCATAGTATGCATTATTATAGTACCTACACATATAATGACATAACTAATCACAGAAAGAACATTTGTAAATAATACTATTAATATCACACTCAATGTAAGTTACAATAGTAACATTCATGTACTCTACAAAGTTTGGTGATTTTACTTTAGGAGATAATACATTTCAAACATACAAACTACTACCAACATGAGTTTTTCTAACGTGTGTATTAATAAACTCCAAATTTTCTTAAATATTAATATTTGTATAAAATACTCATTGTCTCAATTTAATATTTACCTTGTTTAGAAGTGACATGTTCATTTTTAGCAAAACCCAATAATTATTTGTATTATTATCTTTTGTCATTATGTGTTGGCATTAATGATTTTGTTGAAGTGTAGCAATAAGATATGAAGGTATAATACTCATCATGAGTAATCATGTGGTGGGTACTAATATTCTTTCTAGTTGGCATTCATGAGGTGGGGAAGAAAATGAGATAGACAACATACAACCACCAATAAACTCTGTACAACCACTTGATGAATATTTATTACCACATCCCTCAAATAATTAAGGTTTTTAAAAGTTTGTCCAAACACAGATATCCACATAACGTGACTAATGATTAATCATTCATATATTCTTAAACTAGGTTTAGCAAATTCAAGGTTATTCTCTTTAATAATGTGCTCTGTTTTAAAGTTGCCAAACACATTTCAGATGAATATATAAAAATAATGTGGGAGCTCATTTTATGATTTTATCTATGAGCTAATAATAGAGCAGGGTAAGAAGCAATTTACAGGGTTAATGGGTCGAATTTGGTTTCTTAATCGCAATTCGAAATCCTTTTGAGGTTGCCATAGTTGAAAATACATTAATGTTTCATAATCTCCATAACTAGTCAAGACTATGAATCCATATTATTTGCCTAAACATTTGTATAAAAAAAATCCAAGGAAATATCCTCAATCATTTTGGAAAACATCAAGACAAAGAAAGCACTAGTTTTAAGTAAAGTATATTACTTTCTTTGAAAAATCAAAAAATAGGTGTAAAGTGTATTTGTTTTTTCTCTCCTGTTGTGTTCTTAAGTTTTGAGCCAATCGCATGATCCATAAACACATTAATAAGAGCTCAAAAGTAAAGCAATTAGACACAAACTTACTAAATTCAATGGCTTGGATTTGGAATTCGATCAAACTCAGCGCAAATTATAAATAAATCGATCTCCAATTCCAATTCCAGACCTCGAATAAGACTATACGTAACGCTAAAAAACCTTACATGTCATCCATGAACTTGGCAGCAATCATAACACTTGTAATCAGCAACCGATGAACATTATATGAATTGATAGAAAGCGCTGGTTGTTGTTGAGTAAACCGCTCAAGATAAACGTACGCAACAACGTAACACGAAGGACTACAATTTGCATACTTGAAAATTCTCTCCAAATAGCTTTGAATTGAGATAGCTGGTCTTGTAAGACCATGAAAAGCCGAGATCTTTTGCATATGGAATCGTGGATTCTCATCGTTAGATTCGGCTACTCGTTGAAGAAGAGACGAAAGGTAGGCTAATAGTTTGTTCATCACTTTTGGGCACTCTAATTCTGCCATTGATGAACAGGGGAAATGTTAGAAAAGGTTGAAGAAATAAAGATTGTTTTTGAGTATATAACGACTTGTAGGGGTGTCATGAGGTAGGTATGTCTGAATTGACGGTTTTGCCCCTCGGGTTGAGTTTTAAAATGAAGTTTAAATTTAAACTTTTAATTTTTTTAGGAGGGAAAGATTGATTAGTGTGGCTAATGTTACTTGTTATTATAATTGGTGGACTATATTTTAAAATTTGCTTTTGTAGCTTTTTACATTTGTTATCCACAAACAATTAGACAATTCGTAACCATAACACCAGAACGCCATATTATCAGGTGCCACATCAGTGCCACATAAGCGTAACACCATAACACCCCTAATCATCACACCAGAACGCAACTTTTTTTGGAATTAAAACAGCGACGAAAAAGGAAAAAGAAAAGGAAAATCGCGTGGGTCCCACCAAAACGCTAAAAAACACAGCGTTTTTCGAACCAGAACTCCGTCAGAACGCCGAGCCAGAACGCCGCGTTGCTGGCGTTCTGGCGTTCTCGAGGCTCAGAACGCCTGCCACCTCACCGCGTTACGGATGGTCTTATAATTTAATGACCATTGTATGTCTTCGATAATATATATTTATGTAAGGGTTTATTGTTTCGTTATGTATTAAACTTTACACTTTTTATTATTGTATGTGACATACTTTCATTTGTTTTATTGTATGCAATGAACTTATAAATATGGTCTATGTATTATTTTCTTTTTGGGTAATGTCAAAAAAGGAAACTTTCCTATTTAGGCTTTACCCAAAAAGGAAAATCTACATACAATAAACTATATCTACAAGTTTAATACATACAATAGAAGTTTTCAAAGTTCAACTCATACAATAATAAAGAGTGTAAAATTTAATACATAACGAAACAATAAACATTTTATGTAACACTTCTACCAATTTTAGGACACTATCCATGTTGTGTTTTGTTAATGCACACTTCATAGCCAATTTGCCGTTACATAATAATGGTCAAATAAATTACTTCATATGTAATAAGTTTATAAATTTATGTAAGTATGTTTAATGTAGTACTCCCCCGTCCCAGAATTATAATCCACCTCTCCTTTTTTAGGATGTCCTAAAATAATTGTCAACTTCTCATTTTCAACAAATGGGAGGAGATTTTGGTGGGTGAAGAATCTATTTGATTGGTTGAAAAGTGTTGTTGTACCACTTAAATAAAACTCTGTGTTTTTTTGTTGATTGACAATAATTTTGGGACAAAAGGAGTAGAAAACTCGAGTAAAAACAAACCATGGGCATCCACTCCAATCATTTGATTACATGTGGAGCTAAGGGTGATGGTCCCACCTAACACTGCCCTGACACAAAATGACAGCATTATTTTATGCCAAATCAGCATCACGTCAGTACATTTCAAAACTGACATTATACTACAAACAATAAACATCACTTCAGTTTTTTCCGAACCCACATTTACCAATATACCTTTATATTTTTACACTAAACAAATAAACAAAAAAAAAAGCGACCGAAGGTTTGGCAACGCCACCAAACGGACGCTCAAAGTGACGGAGTGCTGCCAACAACATCACAAAATCGACGCTCAACACCGACGCTTAACAGACACTAGAAAAGAATTGTCGTTGGCACGCATTTAAGAGTCCTCTAGGTTATTTGCATGACCATGATCTAGGTAATGTTATTCGTTTGGAGTGATCGAAACTAATCCACTTCAATTATATGAACCCATGTGAATTTCGGTTTATAAATTATGAATTCGGCCCATTTAAACAAGTACTTAATTTGAATCGAGTCGAACCAAACCAAGCCAAATTATTGAATGGATTGCACCATTCAAACAAATATTGAATCTGAATAGTTAATGTTGATAATGCGATTATATTCGAATGTTGAGCACCCTAGATCTAAGTGACTAATGATTAATGATAGAGTAAATTACATTGCCCGTCCCTGTGGTTGTGCCTACATTACGTACCCAGTCCCTGGGTCGGGTATTGTGCGGATCTCATCCTTTGACCCGGTTTTTCATTTCATCGCAAGTCCTTCTTCCACCTTAGTCCAAATGAAAAGACTAAAATACCCTTATCTTCTTCCCAAACACAAACACCCCATCTTCTACCTTCAACTGACCCTAATTTTCTTTACCCAAACACATTATACGATATATTTCTTTCTCTTCCTCTTATATAAAACCAAAAACACAAACAACACAAGATACAACAAACGTAAACAATTTCAAACACATTATAAAATCACCACCAAGTCCACCGCAACTAAAAACAACAGTTGACCACCACTATCCGAACCCTAGATCTGCACAGTTGGAAGCGAGAGTCGCTAAAAACGTGTCATGACAATCGGAATTGAACAAGGACAATCGTGCCTGATGGAATCCGACACACAATAATTGAAGTTTTCCGGTCTTCCTTATGCGATTCCGACTAGGTGGTGAGTGGTGGTGATGAACACGATGGCGGCAACAGAGGGGTGACGGCGGAACTGGCAGTCGAGGAGACGGAACATTGACAGACGCCGGCGACGATGACAAACAATTAGTCTTCCTCGGCTTTGCACTCGGAGAAGACAACTGGTTGTGTTAAATAGAAGTTGCGACTGTGGAATGGTGAGTGGTGATTGGGCTTGGAGATCACGAAAGTATGAAATCCAAAAGAGAAAGGAGATGACTTGTTAATCTTTCTGTAAATGTATATTGTTTCCTTTTTCTTTTTTAATTTATTTATTTTGACTTATTGTAATATTTTAATGAAAATAAAATCCAAAATACAATTAAATTAGAAAAAGACTATTTTACCTTTTTCTTAATTAGAGGAGGGACTTGCGATGACATGAAAAACCGGGTCAAGGGATGGGATCCGCATAATACCCGACCCGGGGACTGGGTACCTAATGTAGGCACAACCACAAGGACGGACAATATAAATTACTCTTAATGATATTACCTCTTGTCTTCCTCCATTTATTCAAATACACTTTTAGTTTGACATACAGAGAAGTTTTTTATATAGCATTTTCCAATTGAGTTATGCTACACTTACACAAAACTTACATAATTTTATTTACATAATTAGGTGGACTAATTAAATAATGGGAGAGAATGAAGTGAGAGAATATACAAATTCATGTGATTGGTCCACATATTTTGCCAACTCATTATGTATATATTTTTGTGTAAGATTTAAGTAAATCTAGACTTTTCCTTTCCAATTTAGCATATAACTATGCATATCTTACATAAGAGAATCACATTCAACAACAATATCGTTTATTTAGCAATTAATTTTTAGTGATCAATTACTGTCATATCCTTGGTTACACAACAGTTAATTAAGAAAATACCATCTATTAGTCTATTAATAGAGGAATGATTAATACACCACTAAAATTTTTTTGTGTTTGATGGTGTACATGTATGTACAATACGCTAAATCATAATTAGCGGTGTATGGAAATTTACTTATATATTTATTATTTTTATATTTTTTGGATGTACAAATCTATCACCCATTACAAAGTGAAGTAATAACAAGTTGGGTTTAGTATCTGAAAATGCATCAAACTTTGACGTGATCTTAATTGTGTGTACTTAACTAATTTTTTTCCTATTACGTGTACTCAACTTTCAAAAAGTGTATTATTGATGTAATTTGTAGTGCTTTTGATGACGTGTCAATCTCTACGGATGCCATGTGACACCGTAAATAAACGACACATTAGCAAAATAAATAAAAATACACTTTTTGAAAGTTGAGTACACACAATAGAAAAAGAAAATTAGTTGATCACACACAATTAAGATGGCGCCGAAGTTTAAATGAATGCATTTCTAGATGCTAAACCCTAACTAGCTTTTTGTTTGGGCGTTTAGCATCAACAGATAATAGAACCATAATGTATTTTCTAACAAATGTTATATCATTGGTAACCAATAGCAGAACTTGAAACCTCCAATTTTTCTGCACATGACCTTAATTATTGGTAATATATATATTTATTCAAAAGATACTTTTCTAAAATTTTATAATAAAAAAAGTAGAATAAATCCTTAGTAGCTCACTTGGCACATGAGCTCTAAAAATAACTGGCTAATTATTGACAACAACGTGCATAACGTAACCATTGAATTTAAACCAAAAAGATTCATGTAACAAAATCTTTAACATATTTTATGTTAGACCTTCTTTCACAAGATTGCCATGTTCTATAATAAAGATGCAATCCCTTTATATAATCCATATTAAATCTAGGGTAAATGGCGCAGATCAGCAACGAACTTTCCTCATTTTGTCGAGTTAGGGTATGAACCCAATTTATTATACAGGTCGGTAACGAAGTTTCAAATTATGTTTCGAGTTAAGTAACGAACTTTTTTTTCACCTAACTTGAAAAGTTTGTTACCGAACTTGGAACCTTATTTGAAAGTTTGTTAATTAACTCGAAACATAATTCGAAAGTTTGTTACCTAACTCGAAACATATATTGGACACGAACTTTCGAATAATGTTTCGGGTTAGTTAACAAACTTTCAAATTATGTTTCGAGTTAGGTAACGATACCTAACTTGAAACATAATTTGAAAGTTTGTTACCTAACTCGAAACATAATTTGAAAGTTCATTACCGACCTGTATATTATATTGGGTTTATACCCTAACTCGATAAAAATAGAAAAGTTCATTACCGGTCTGCGCCATTTACCCTTAAATCTACAGTTCGTATTCGTATCTAGCAATCTAAGATGTTTTTCGTTAATAGGTGATTTGTAAAAGTGATCAATATCATGTGTGTATGTTGGTGCGCGACTCTACTGATAAGTACATGTGAAAATGAGACCACTAATGAAGTAATAAGCGTCGTTATATAAACATCTTGATGCAACGTGCGGACATTTTAACCAGGATATTTTGATTCAATATATCACTTGGTTTGTAGTGTACCAGACTCTTCCTTCTCTTACAAACATGCCTTACATGTATGTAAAGATTATTTGTACAACACTTTCAAAGTGAAATGAACTATCACAAAAGTTGCCAAGTGGTAAGGCATGCTGAAATCTTCACAAAAAATCTCATATTCGAATCTATACTACCATATAATAAATTTAACCATCTCTCTCATCAACTTTTTTAAGACTAAGTATCCCATTATCTATTATTACTACTCGTACTACTTAATTTTCACTAACTACACTTTTCATGAATCAAATATGAAATTTACGTACTAAAGTCTTTTTTGATTGGTTAAATATCAAAGTGGACACTTATAATAGGCATCCCAAAATAGTAATGTCGACATTTTTAATGGGACGGATGGTGTACAATATGTTTTTTTTTCAAACATTCATTCGCACATCTATTCACTGTCACCAATTTCATCGCTGCTATGCGCGGGTACGAGGCTAGTCTCCCTAAATGAGCATACAGGAAGGGTCAGGAAATGGGTTCAGAAATAGTCAGGGGATACCCTTAACAAGAAAAAACCTCCACCACTTACTTTCAAAGTGAGATGAAACTCTGTTGGTCATCTTTATGTTGTAATTTACTAATGCACACGATCAATAATAAAGTAACTATTTGTACATTCATAAAGAGGAGGTAACAGTATGATAAAAATATGGAGGCCACTTTCCATAGTTAGAAGCATGCATCCAAGAGGCAACAGCAACACATGCCAGCACAACTGCATCCATCAAATATAATTTCGCTTCAGAAACACATCATACTAAAATTATTACAAGCATAGAGAGTATACGATAGCTAACTGTAGTCTTGTTACACCGAGTATGGCACAAAATAAGTAATACTAAAATACCTCTTAGATGCGTTGTTTATGTTAACTAGCAGTATCCAAAAATGTATTATAAGGTATCCTATCAACCCAAATGATTGCGAGTTCAAATCTAGAGAAATAGTATAGATCTAGGTATCTAATGTGTCAATTTGTTGTTCACAACAATATGTCAATATGTGATACAGTAAAAGTGTTTTTTGCAATTTGATGATACAATAATCATTTTAGGTCTTAGTGTCTGGGAATGTATCAAACTTTCACCAAATCTCTATTGTGTGTATCCAACTTACGAAACTCAATATTAATGTACTCAACTTGTAAAAACCCTTATATTGATGTACTTTGATGACGTGTCACTCTCTCCTTGTGCCACGTGGCATGCTATGTGCGTGACACATCATCAAAGTACATCAATATAAGGGTTTTTACAAGTTGAGTGCATTAATATTGAGTTTCGTAAGTTGTATACACATAATAGAGATTTGGTGAAAGTTTGATACATTCCCAGACACCAAGCCCATCATTTTATAGTGCTTGGTAGAACTACCTTGATCTTCTAGTCTTAATATAATAGGATTGTAAGACCGAAATGGTCGGAATTATAGCTTGGTGTCCCATGTAGTTACAGTCATTTTCATTAATGGTGTCATTGGTGGTGCCCCTGTAATTTTCCACTGCTTATGGATACAGGGTGATCGATTATGAATGTTTTTCAAAAAATAATGCCTAAGTACTTATGATAAGTGTAATATGACTTAAGTATCCCTAAAATGATTAAATTATCACATCTTTTTTATTCTAACATTCGTGACAATCATACTAAATAGATTTATATGTGTAACATATTAGACACTTAACAAGTCAAAAAGATGAGAGAAAGAACGTACCATCCCCTCCAGAACCCATCACCCCTAGACTGAGTTCCATGTGTTGGATTCTTGTCATTTAATTCATACCCTTCTTTCAATGGAGGACGAACCGCCACTGGTGGCGGTGGTAACGGTGTTATTGTGACATAATCCTTATCCAACCCACCACCACCCTCCACATGAGTTAATGGGTGATCATGAACTGGTGCAACATGATCAGGAACGTAAATATTACAAACATATAACTGCGAATAACTCAAATAAGCAATAAGATAATAAAAACCAAAAGGTGTATACCTTGGGGTGGCTGGTTATGCTCATAGCTACTCATTTTCAAAGAAAAATGAGCTCTCACTTTCACTCCTCTGCTACATATGATAAAGATACATGGGGTGTGTGTATATATACACCTTAATCAAAACAAAATTATCTATAGTGGAGTAGCTATGATGGAGTAGTTAGCATAAAATCAGTGCAGCTAATTATGCATAAGGTACAACCTTGAAAACAAAGAACATTCAGAAGTAACTGGTCAACAATCTTGACATTTTGATCATATATTGCATCATGTGACCAAATATTTTTAAATTGTGATACCGGGATGCAAAAGGAAATATTGTGAGCCACTACAGCGAACCCGGGCTACATTCAGGTAAAAGTCAAAGCTGCAGAAGGATATGGTTTTCAACAGCAATGTACAACTATCAGCAGCATTAAGTGAAATTCACAGACCAACAATAAGCCATGAATCAACATTGCAGATATTCAGATACATTCCTTGTAAACTTAAGCATGTAAAACCTACTTTAAAACAAACTTACCACATAAAGAGCAAAAAGCCTATGCGAAACCTTGTGTACATTTCAAAATTAGGGTGGTAGATCTTGTGGATTAGAAAACCTATTCAGCCACTAGACTGCAGCTCATTCAGAAACGCATCAGCTTCTTCATAATCATCACTGTCTTCACTTCCTTTAACATTAGCCAGTTCATTTCCAGCAGTTGATTCTCCAGAAAAAGTCAACTTTGACATAAACAATTCATCTTCAAGAGCACCCGCTTCCTTCAAAATTCTAAACATAGCTTCCTTACCCTTTTCATTCCGTTGTTCCTCACAAACCTTAAAAAACAATGAAACGTTCATTGGTTTTGGTTTCCAAAACCGTGATTCTTCATGTGAAAGTGCTTTTTCAAAGCAATCCAATGCATCAGAAACTCTCTTGTGTCTAACATGACCTTCACCAATAATTTCCCATGAACTTGAATTCGCCTTTCCCGTTTCCAACATTTCCTTAAAGAAAGATTCAGCTTTTTCTGAATACCCTTTTCTAACATACCAACCCAATAAACGATTCCCGATTCTTGCATCATAAGTCGTTTTGACTGAAAGCCATTCATCATAAAGATTCTCAGCTTCTTCAATATCATCCATTCTAACAAAAGATGAAATCACTGCATGGTAACCCATGTTTGGTATATATTGAAAAACCGTTTTATAAGTTTCCCAAATTCGGTGAACTTCTTCATTTTTGCCAATGCTACCATAATGACTCAAAAGATAATGATAAGGAATTCGATAACGCCCAGTAATCTTTGCTTCAATCTTTTTTAAACAATCTTCAGCTTTTTTAAGCTCTCCAAGTTTAATATAAATCGTAGACAGAGTACTATATGTAGTCCAATTGGGCTTAACCGACGCATCAAGTTTCATTTCTTCAAACGCTTCTTCCATCTTTTCAACAGATCCTTGTGACCCACGAGACGTTATCCAAATACTGTAAGAATATAAATCTAAAGCTATGTTGTTTCGCTTCATTTCTGAAATTAATGCCTCAACTTTTTTATAATCATTAAGGTTCATATAGAGAGTCATCATCACATTATATGGAAGTGATTGGTTAGCATAGTCTTTTTCTTTCATCTTGACTAATAAAGACTCTGCCTTTTCTTTCTTTCTAGCGTGTACATATGCATTCAAGAGAGCCCCATACACACGTTTATCTATCAGATCGTCTTGTAGACTATTAAAGTAATCTTCAGCAGCTGATATGCCGTTTACTTTGGATATTAGATCTAATTGAATTGCAGCATCACTTGGGGACATGATAAATCTCTCTGCTCTTTTATTCATCCAATCATAAACCTGCAAGAAAGTCCAAAACACTAAGGCAATGTACATGATATACTGCAGAATATCAACCTATGAAAAATACCGATTATATAACTCTTCAACAACAAAGCTACTGACTTGTGTAGTTCATCAATAACGCTATCAGATGCCTAAAATAACATAGTTCAAATGCTAATCTTCTATTTCTTCCATTAACCTACCAAGTGTACTAACTGTTACAACAGTCAATATAGATAGATTACTTCTGATTCAGCTTTTGTTCCTACAAAGTTCATCGAAATTGAAGCAGAAACATTTTCTTATGTAACTTTCAAAATTCAAATGGCATGATTTTAGTAAACTGTAACCCTTCAATGAAGTTATCAAATGTTAATTAGAATCACAACAAGATGTATCAATTTTACAATTTCAAGCATGAATATATGAGGACAGGGGATACATGAAGTCCCAAATCCAATCAAACCAAGCTACAAAGTACAATATAACTAACCCAATACTATAACTAATTTCCAAATCCACAAGAAAATTAAATAAAAATTTTGTTAACACAAAATACACAGCATACCTCAAGAGCAAGCTTATAACGACCATATTTTCTCAATTCTTTAACAAGTCTACAAAGTTCCCATTTTATAACAGTTTTCCCTTCATTTTCCCACTGATTTAACACATTACTAGACCCTTTTTCACGGCTACCCATCAATGAAATCCTTTTATAAATAGCTTTCCAAGTAACTATTTTTTCATAGTCCACTGTACCATGGTTGTAAGCATTTGTAACAAAAGATGATGCTGGTGAACAGTTTTTCACAATAAAGGAATTAAATTTGTGTTTCTTGATAGGTGAATTGCGAAACCCAGGTAGAAAATTGATGGAATTTGTTAGTGAGTATGAGGATGAGGATGATGATGATGATGATGTTGATAGGAAAGGAATGGGTTGTGGGTGTGGTGGGGATTGGGAAATTGTTGAGTGGATTAACATTTGAATTTAATTTGGGTTTTTGAGTTGATTAGGGTTTTAGCAAATGGTTCAAAAGCTTGAAGCTTTTTTGATGAATTTAGTGGGAAACATACAAGGGTTATCTTGGTGGTGGTGTTTCAGTCATGGGACAAGAAACAATTGGGGCAGGAGTATGGCATTTTTTCTTCAAAGATGAAAAGTGGATAGACTTTTGATTTATCACAACATAACGCCTCATGTTCTTGTAATTTACAAATGGAAAAATTGTTTGGTGCCGTTGAACGGCACAAAACAAATGTGCCGAGTGTTATTGTAGGGGTATTTGTGTACGTATATGAAAGTTGAAGGATGAAAAAGATAAAATATAATTTTCGGGAAAAATCACCATTAAAAGGTGCAGCTAACGGTACAATATAACTTTGCCCTTTATAAATAGTCAAAATAAAAGTGTAAATGTGAAAATTGGAAAGGATAAGAAGAAATTGCGGTTTAGCTTTAGGCTTTCGAGAATTTTACTACTATATATGGAAAATTAATCCTTAATGGTGGGATGTGTTATTTTCACAACAGATCTAACTTGTGATAGAACTAGAGATTATTATAATCAAGTTTGTAAATTGGTTTTAATTTGTATTGAAAATATTGGTTGGTAAACATTTTAGAGTTAAATGCTGAAAAATGTTGACCATGTTTGACCAATGACCTGCGATGCGAACTGAGTGAGTTCATTGGGCAGGGCTGTGAAGCGAGTCGACTGGACTCGCTGGGCCAAGTTGGGCTGCGAACCGAGTCGGTTCGTAGAGCCCAGAACCTGCGATCCGAGACGAGTATTTATGCAAATTAGGTTTTAAACCTAATTAACTTTTGTCATTTGCTAATTATGAATGAATTTGTGTTTCCAGAGCTTTCAACATATTTTAAAAATTAGGTATTGATCGATTAACATTCGTTATAATCACTACAAGACATATTAGATTGTTAATTCACTAATTAATTGTGAAACAAACCGTTTACGATTCGTAAACTTAGTATTAAGGGATTCCACACCTTAATACCTTAAGATAACCTCGTTATCGATCCTAATACATACGGACTTACAATTGGTATCAGAGCCTACGGCTAGATACGCGTAGGTTCGAGGTTATTCGGGTAATAACGGTTGATTTAGGGTTGTTATTACGTGATTTGTTGCGTAAAAACGATCAAAATCAGTCTCTGAAAGTTTTTAGGTTAGTTGACATTCGAAATCCTAGTATTTGGACGTTCAAAAACCTAAAATTTTCGTTTTTAGGGTTTTCAGCCGATTCTGCGAACTGAGTTGCGAAGCGAACTGAGTCTGCGAACTGAACTGAGTTGGCGAACTGAGATTCAGCGAACTGAGTACTTGCAAACTGAGTTTCTGCGAACTGAGTTTCTGCGAACTGAGTACTGCGAACTGAGTACTTGCGAGTTGAGTTACTGCGAACTGAGATTCTGCGAACTGAACTTTCTGATTTTTCCGAATTTTAATTTTTAGAATTTGCAAAAATGTCTGACATAAGTAAGATGATTGAGATGGAATACGAGATTGGAAAGTCTAATGTTCCACTTAAATTGCTTCGACTTGAAGACTACTATGGATGGAAAGACAGGTTCAAATCACACTGTCGACTCCATGATTTGTCAATCTGGATGTGCATCAAGAACGTGTATACTGCACCTACTGCTACAGTTGGTAATAAAACTGTGGCCATTGCCTATAATCAGATGAGTGATTAGGAAAAGAAGGATTATGAAGTTGAAAATAAGGCTCACTCTTCAATAAAGATGAGTCTTCCAAAAGAGATCAACCATCAGTTGAAGTCTTTTCATACTGCTAAACAACTCTGGGAAGCTCTAGAGAAAAGATGTGATGGAAGTCCTCAAGTTAAGGCAGGAAGGTGTAATCTCTTGAAGAAACAATTCATAGTCTTCAAAGCTATGAAAGGTGAAGATCTTGATGCATACACCACCAGGTATTACCATTTGTTAAGTGAGTTAGATGACCGTGGCATTTCCCATACTAATACGGAGAAGACTGGCAAGTTTATTTAGGGTCTGCCTTCGAATGGGAAATGTATGGAGTTATGCTCAAGGATAATGATGAACGTTATGCTGCTATGTCATTGGAGCAGGCTATTGATAAGCTCTGCGGATATGATTTCACAAAGAAATCGAGAGATACTGATTCTGATCAAGTACATGATCCTGGGCTTTAATATGGAAAATCTACTCTCTTGAATAGTTCGTCCAGTTCGACAACAACTTTTTTATTAGTTGGTGATACTGGAGAAATTGGTGAAATGATATCTGAAGATTTATGCTTTATAACTTCATCTGGAGGTGAAACGAAAAGCAAGTCAACTGAGAAGTCAACTCAAGAGCATCACAAAATGCCCATGAGTGTGAAATCCGCTGAACAGCAACTATCAGTTCTTGCTTCATTCGTTGCTTCATACGAAAACTACATCCAGGGTAAGATCAATGATCCAGCTACATTTGATGAGGATAATGATCAAGTTGACCCAGGCGACTTAGAAGAAATGGATCTCCAGTGGCAACTTGCTATGGTGTCATAGAGAGTTAAAAATTTCTTGAAGCATACTGATAGAAAGCTGGTGGGAAATAAAGTTGGGTTTGATAAGTCCAAAGTAAAATGTTTTAACTGTCAAGGTTATGACATTTTGCTAGGGAATGTCAAAGACCCAAAACTAAAAAAATAGCAAATCTTGAAAAATCAAGTGTTACTTTGTCTTCTAAAGCCATGGTTGTTCAACAACTGGATGGTTCTTATGATTGGAGAGCTTTGACTGAAGAAGCTCTTATGGCTGAAATTGAAGATCCGGTTAAGAATGATGAGACACCATCTTATATGCCTACTGCTGAGGATTATCAAATAGGAATACCTGAGATGAAGATTCCAGCAGCTGAAGATGATGTGTTGGATTTAGGATCTACTGAAGATCTTTGTCCAGAAGACTTTGTAGCTCAGATGACTGAACTCCAAACCGATAAGAAATGGGTATGTCTTAATGTTCTTACTCTTATAGATGTATGTCAATTAGTGACTAGTTTACAAGCACAAGTTAATGTATTTGTTGATTCACATAAGGCTTTAACATCTGAACTAGAATTGGCTAAAATTGATGTACGTAGGTTAAGTGAGGACAAGCTATACCTTAAGAAACAGATTAAGTCCTATATGGCAGATAAGACCTTACTTAGAGACACTATTAATGAACAATCTATGACTATTGATGGTCTTTATTTGAACTTAAAAGACTTAAATCAAGGTGTAGCTGAAAAAGACAAAGAATTAGCTGAGTCTAAGGTTAAATTAGTTGAGCTTAATCGTAAGTTTGATAGTTATAGAACATCTTCCTTGACTATGGACTTAATAATTGATGCTCAACGTAGTGTAAAGGACAAGACTGGCTTAGGCTATAGTGATGTTCCTTCACCTTTTAATTCAAATTACACTACTACTAATGTTGACCTAGAAATGACTGATGCTACTGCTAATTCTGATGATCAAATACCCAAAGAATCTGAAGTTTCTAAGATACAAAAGGATGTCTTTAAAGATCAATCATCTAATATTGCTAAGACATCATCATCCACCAATGTACAATTTGTCTCTGGTGGAATGCTGAATGATACCAAGGTAGATGATAAGGTTATTAAGGAACAACTTCATACACCTTTAGTGTCTAAGACTCAGATTGAGAATAAGGCAAAAGACATTAAGTCACGGAAGCAGATGTCTTGCTTTAAGTGCCACCAAAAGGGGCATGTGGCTTCTTGTTTTCCCAATAAGAAGTTGGAAGCTATACATAAGCCCGTGAATAACGAAAAACCACAATTTGTAGACAGGTCTAGTGCTAAACCTGGGTTGGGAAGTAAACCTACTAAACCTATAAACATGTTGAAGAGAGAGTACTAATAGTGTCTCACCACCTAAACCTAAGCGATCTTATACTCAAAGTGATAATACTTTCAATAAACCTAGAGATAAGATACCTTCGAGGTTTAGGGCTCCTAGTAGAAATCATAGTCAGTTTGAACATGGTTCTACTTCTCGTGCACAAGGATATAGTAATGTGCCAAGGAGGTTTTCTACTCACTCTCCTCATAGGCATAAGACTATTAATCATTAACAAGCTCAAACTCCTATAAAAGTTACCAAGACTTCTGATGAGAATAATTATGGTTACTTCAAAGAAGTTCAGATTGTTGATGATAAGGGATAACCCAAGACCGTAATGGCTTGGGTCCCTCTTGAAAACTAACTGTGTACAACTTGTCATGTGCAGGAGCAGACTGTGAACAAGGATAGCTGGTGGTATGTAGACAGTGGATGCTCAAGACACATGACAGGTGAAAGAAGTCTACTGATGGACTTCAAAGGTGGATTGAAACAGCGAGTAAACTTCGCTGGTGACAAAGGAGGAGTTATTACCGGGAAAGGAAAAGTTTCAAATGGATCTTTGACTCTTGAAGATGTGAATTATGTTGAACAGCTAACTCACAACTTAGTGAGTGTTTCCCAAGTCTGTGATAAAGGTTATCCAGTTCATTTCAATGAAAAGGAAGCCTTAGTCCTGAAGCCGGGATTTGTTATTCCCAAAGATTGGATACTAATGAGGGCACCAAGGAAGAAAGACATCTATGTTATCAACATGGGTGCTCCGGTTACTTCAATGGAGTCTACATGTTTATTATCCAAGGCTTCAGGAGCTGACTCTATTTTATGGCATAGGAGAATGGCACACTTGAACTTTCGGAAAATGAATTATATAACCAAAAATGGTTTAGTTTTGGGTGTGCCACAGAAACGCTTTGAGTTTGAAGACAAGTGTGTTTCTTGTTTGAAAGCAAAACAACATAAGAAACCACACAAGTCTAAAACCAAAAACTCAATCTCCTCGCCATTTGAATTGCCACATATGTATCTCTTTGGCCCAATAAGCAAAAGAAGCATAGGTGGCAAATGGTACTGTTTGGTTGTTACCGATGATTTCTCTAGATTCTCATGGGTATTCTTTCTGAAATCTAAGGATGAAACTCCATGAATGCTTATGGAATTATTAGATTTAATAGAGAATGTCTATAAGAGGAGAGTGAAGAGGATGCGTAGTGACAATGGTACATAGTTCAGAAATTCTACGTTGAATGTTTATTGCTTAAGCAAAGGAATTCAACATCAATTCAGTGCATCGTATGAGCCAAAACAAAATGGTGTTGCTGAAAGAAAGAATAGAACTCTAATTGAGACAGCAAGAACAATGTTTGCTGATTCATGGCTTCCGGTCATCTTTTGGGCAGAAGCAGTGAATACAACATGTCATTATCTGTATAGGGTTCTGACTGTTAAAAAGCATAACAAGACTTGTTATGAACTTTTGAACAAAAAGAAACCTAATTTGAAGGGATTTGAGCCCTTTGGTGTATCATGCACCTTATTGAAGACTAGTAATCAACCTAAGTTTGGAGAAAAGGCTGACAAAGGATATTTCCTAGGTTATGTTCTTAATTCACCAAACAAGAAGGTTTTCAATAAAGTCACTGGATGTGTGGAAACTGTTTATAACATTGACGTTACAAGTTATACACATGACCAACATAAGGGATTAGATTGGAAATTTGATTATTCAGATCTATTCAAGTCATTTAAAGTTCCTCTGAGTGACTATGTGGTTAATTTGGAAATCCCTGAACATTTATTGTACGGTGATGGGGACACTGGCCCTACACATACATCGAATGCTTCTACATATGGGACGTCTGCAGATAAACCATCTACTAGTGCTTCACAAGAGCCCTTAGTGGAGAAACCTCAAGAGAAAGACAAGTTGTCAGAAGTTACTCAAAGGGTATTAGATAATATCTTTACCCCTACAAGGGAATTGAGAGAAAGAATAATTTATGATGAGATGTATAGCACTGATGAGGATATGCCACCACTGGAGGAGATTGGCACCAATCTGGATGATGAGATACTAGTTGAGCCAGTAACTGTAACTCGAACAAGTAAGAATCATCTGTTGGAAAACATCATTGGTGATCAAGATATTCCAATGTTAACCAGGAGTCAAGCTAAAGCCAGTACTTCTGAATACACCAGCTTGTACGTGTCAATCAAAGAAACTGGGATCACTAATAAATGTCTTTATGCATGATTTATCTCATAAGTTGAACCTAAAAATGTTCAACTTGCGCTAAAAGAAATCTCGTGGGTACAAGCTATGCAAGAAGAATTAACTCAGTTTAAAAAGCTGAACATTTGGGAGTTGGTTGATTTACCTTCTGGTGAATATCCAATTGGAACTAAATGGGTCTTTAAGTGCAAGAGAGACGATTGAGGTATTGTTACTCGCAATAAAGCTCATTTAGTGGTTCAAGGTTTCAATCAAGAAGAAGAAATAGATTATAATGAAGTGTTTACACCAGTTGCTAGGATTGAAGTAATAAGGGTATTCTTATCATTTTCAACTTACAAAGATATTAAAGTGTATCAGTTGGATGTTAATAGTGCCTTTTTGTATAGCAAAGTACAAGAATTGGTGTATGTCTCTCAACCACCAGGGTTTGTTGATCCAAATTATCCAGATAGAGTATATTGTTTGAATAAGGCTCTATATGGATTACATCAAGCACCTAGGGCATGGTATGAGACGCTATCAAAGTACCTACTTGAGAATGGATTTACAAGAGGTTCAATTGATAGTACACTTTTCGTTAAGTGGGAAAAGAATGACTTTCTGCTTGTTCAAGTATATGTTGATGATATTATTTTTGGGTCTTCTCACGAAAAGATGTGTCAAGAATTTGAGAAAGTCATGAGAAAAAGGTCCGAGATGTCTGCTATGGGAGAGTTGAATTTCTTCTTAGGATTACAAGTTGATAAAAAAGATGATGGTATGTTCATTCATCAATCGAAGTACACTTATGAATTGTTAGAATGATTCAAGATGGATGAAACGCGAGTATATCATACTCCTATTCCAGACAATCACGGACTTGGTCCGGATACATCAAGTGACAAAGATGTGGATCCTACTCTTTATAGGGCCATGATTGGGTCACTAATGCATCTTACTGCATCTAAGCCTGATATAATGTTTGCAGTATGTATCTGCACAAGATATCAAGCTACTCCTAAAGAGTCTCATATGCAAGCCGTTAAACGGATCTTTCGTTACCTCAGAGGGAAACCGAAGTTGGGACTTTGCTATCCGACTGGAGGAGACTTAGATTTTATTGCTTACACTGATTCTGATTATGGAGGATGCAATCAGAATAGAAAGTCTACAACTGGTGGATGTCAGTTTCTTGGAGGAAGACTAGTGTCTTTGGCAGTGCAAGAAGCAAACCTCAGTAGCCATTTCTACATGTGAAGCTGAGTATGTTGCAGCTGGAAACTGTTGTTCTTAAGTGCTGTGGATTCAACAGCAAATGAGAGATTATGGGTTAAATTTTACCAACACTCCGATGATGATTGATAATGAATCCACCATTTCAATAACCAATAATCCTGTAAAGCACAACAAGACGAAGCACATTGATATTCGTCATCATTTCATCAGAGACTGTGATGAGAATAAGCTTATAAAGTTAGTCAAGGTTCCTTCCACGGACAACTTGGCAGACTTGTATACAAAAGCTTTTGACAGGGCACGTTTTGAGACATTGGTTCAACTTAACGGAATGAGGAATCCAGAGTAACTAGTGTTCCAAAGGATGTATAATAGTTAGTTGTAAGTTTTCATTTATGTCTTATATTAAAAAAAAATTGGGGGCGTATGGCATTCATTTGCTTGTTACCTTAGGAAAATCGCCTCCGATAAAAGAACAACAGAAGTTTCTGTTAGAAAATGTTTAAGTTTTTATCTGTGAAAACTTGGGAGATGATAGTACATTAGGAGAATAAGCTTAAGAATAATCACCTTATGTATTAAGTACGATATGTTAGTAGATTTCTATAAGTCACACTAAAATAATGATTTTTAACTAGGAACGTACTTATATTTATCTTATTATACACCTATATCCACTGATTATAACCTGTCTTTTTACTTAACAAGTGATAAGAATAACTTAAGTCTAGTCAGCTTCATCAGCGTTTTTGTCTAGGAACCGAACTGAGTTCTGCGAGTCGAACTGAGCTGCGAACTGAGATCTCTTGCGAACCGAGATCACTTGCGAACTGACATACACTGCGATCCGAACTGAGATTGGCGAATTGAATTTTGCGAATCGAGCTGAGATCTGCGAAGCAAGTTGAATCCTGCGAATAGAAAATTGAACTCGCAAAAACAGTCTGATTTTTTTTAAACTGTTACGATGTCTGATTTAAGTAAAATGATCGAGATGGAACACGAGGTTGGAAAATCTAATGTTCCACCTAAATTGTTAAGAATTAAAGAATACTATAGCTGGAGG
Organism: Pseudognaphalium luteoalbum; assembly: GCA_963422505.1. Lineage (NCBI taxonomy): Eukaryota > Viridiplantae > Streptophyta > Magnoliopsida > Asterales > Asteraceae > Pseudognaphalium > Pseudognaphalium luteoalbum. The sequence goes on from OY730198.1 coordinate 71,923,386, forward strand.
GATAGGTTTGAATCTTACTGTAGATTCCATGATTTGTATATCTGGATGTGTATCAAAAGTGGATACACTGCACCTACTGCTACTGTTCAAAATGCTACTGTGGTTGTGGCCTATCAACATATGAATGATGAGCAAAAGATAGCCTTTGAGATTGACAATAAGGCTCATTCTTTAATCAAGATGAGTGTACCAAAGGAACTCAATCATCAGCTAAAATCTTTTCATACTGCAAGAACGCTCTGGAAAGCACTTGAGAAAAGATGTGAAGGCAGTCCACAGGTGAACGCTGGCAAGAAGAATCTTCTCAAAAAGCAGTTTACTGTGTTTAAATCTTTAAAAGGAGAAGATCTTGATGCATATACCACCAGATATTATCATTTACTGAGTGAGCTAGACGACTATGAGATTGTCACTACTGAGATGGAGAAAACCGACAAATTTATTGAAGGTTTACCGTCTAAGTGGGAAATGCATGGTGTTATGCTCAAGGACAATGATGAAAGGTATGCTGCAATGACCTTAGAGCAGGCTATTGACAAGCTCAGAGGGTATTATTTCACCAAAAGTCGAGAGATACAGATTCTAATCAGGTTCAGAATCCTGGGCTATATCATGGAAAATCAACTCTCTCGACTGCATCATCCAATTCGACCACTGCTTTATTAGTTGGTGATACTGATGAAAGAGGTGAAAGGATAACTGAGGATCTGTGCTTCCTTACATCATCTGGTGGTGAAGCAAAGGGAAAAACATCTGAGAAGTCATCGCAAGAGCATCAGAAGATGCCTATGAGTGTGAAATCTGCTGAACAACAATTGTTTGTTCTTGCTTCCTTTGTTGCTTCTTATTAGAACTACATTCAGGGTAAAATCAATGATCCCATCTTATTTGATGAAGACTATGATCAGATAGACCCTGATTATCTTGAAGAAATAGATCTCTAGGATCAACTTGCTATGTTGTCTAGGAGAGTTAAGAATTTCTTAAAGAGAACTGGTAGAAAGGTAGTTGGGAACCGATCAGGGTTTGACAAAACCAAGATAAAGTGTTTCAACTGTCAAGGTTATGGACACTCCGCTCATGAGTGTCAAAGACCTAAAGTTGAAACTGGCAATGGGAAACAAGGTTCGGGAAGTTCTCTAGCTTCCAAAGCCTTAGTGGTAAAGCAGTTAGATGGGTCTTATGATTGGAAGGCTCAGTCAGAGGAAGCTCTCATTGCTGAGATTGATGATCAAGAGAAGACTGCCGATTCCACATCCTATATGCCTACTGATGCTGATGTGGAGGTGCCGGAGCTTCAAGTAAAAGCAAGTGATGAAGACGTGTTGTACATGGATTCAACTACGGACATGAGTCCAGATGACTTTGTAGCACGCATGGCTTAAATTCAAACAGACAAGAAAAGGGTATGTATTGATATTCTTACTCTTGCTGATGTCTGTTATTTAGTTACTGATTTGCAGTCACAGGCTAGTGTTTTAACTGTAGCAAACAAAAACCTGTCTTCTCAAGTTAGCATGTTGACTGAATCTAGAAAGACTGTAGTATCTGACCTTGAACTGGCTAAGATTGATGTACGTAGGTTAGGAGAGGATAAACAGGCCTTAAAAGATAAGATTAAGTCCGATATTTCTAATAAAACTGCACTTAGAGATACCATTAATGAAAAATCTATAATCATAGATGGTCTCTATTTGAATCTAAAGGACTTAAATCAAACAATTGCTAATAAAGATAAGGAGTTAGCTGAGTATAAGTTAAAACTAGTTGAGCAAAATTGTAAGATAGAAAACTATTGAACATCTGAGATGGACAAAATGCTTGATGCTCAATGTAGTGTAAAAGGTAAGACTGGTTTAGGTTACAAGGATGTACCTCCCCCATTCAATTCAAATTACACTAAAACTCCTGTAGACATTGACATGACTGAAGCAAATCCTGAAATTAAGGTAACCAATAAGTCTGAATAGTCAGAGGTACAGAAGGATGTTATTAAGAATCCTACATCTGATGATGGTAAGAAGATTCAATTCACTAAAGTACAGTTTGTATCGAGTGGAATGATGAATGATACCAAGACAGATACTGAGATTAATAAGGAACAATCTAGTGATCCTTTAGTGCCTAAGACTCCGACTCCGAATGCAAAACTTGGTAAATCACGGAAATTGATCTCTTGCTTCAAATGTCACCAAAAGGGACATGTGGCTTCTTGTTGTCCAAATAAGAAGTTGGAAGCATCACATAAGTTAGTGATTAATGAAAAGATACCGACCGGTTCTAGTTCAATTGTAGACAGGTTAGGCTCTAAACCAGGATTAGACAGCAAACTTGTAAACATTTTGAAAAGAGATGGTAATCATAGTGTCTCACCACCTAAACCTAAAAGGCCTTATACTCAGAATGACGCTATTTTCAATAAGCCTAGAGATAAGACACCTTCGAGGTTTAGGACCCCCAGTAGAAACCACAGTTAGTTTGAGAGTGGTTCTACTTTACGTGGACAACGAGCTCAGTATGTGCCTAGGAGGTTTTCTACTCACTCTCCTCATAGGCAAAAGCCTAATGATCATCAACAACCTCAAACTCTTGTTAAAGTTACCAAGACTCTCGATGGGAATAGTTATGGTTACTTTAAGGAAGTTCAGATTGTTGATGATAAGGGACAAACCAAGACCATAATGGCTTGGGTCCCACTTGAAAAATAATTGTGTACAAATTGTCATGTGCAGGAGCAGACTGTGAACAAGGATAGCTGGTGGTATGTAGACAGTGGATACTTAAGACACATGACAGGAGAACGAAGTCCACTGAAGGACTTCAAGGAAGGTCTCAAGCAAAAAAATAATTTTGCAGGAGATAAAGGAGGAGTAATTACGGGAAAAGGTAAAATATCAAATGAAATTTGACTCTAGAGGATGTGAATTACGTTGAAGAACTAACTGAAAACCTAGTGAGTGTTTCCCAAGTCTGTGATAGAGGTCATCTAGTTCATTTAAATGAAAAGGAGCCTTTAATCCTGAAGCCGGGATTTATGATTCCTGAAGAATGGATATTAATGAGGGCACCAAGGAAGAAGGAAATCTATGCTATCAACATGGGTGTTCCTAATTCTTCAATGGTGTCGACATGTTTATTATCCAAGGCTTCTGAAGCAGACGCTTTATTATGGCATAGGAAAATGGCACATCTGAACTTTCGTAAGATGAATTACATAACCAAAAATGGGTTATGTCTGGGTGTATCACAGAAATGTTTCGAGTCTGAAGATAAGTGTGTTCCTTGGATGAAAGTAAAGCAACATAAGAAACCACACAGATCTAAGACTGAAAACTCAATTTCCTCTCCATTTGAGTTGCTACACATGGATCTCTTTGGCCCAATAAGCAAGAGAAGTCTAGGTGGCAAATGGTACCGTTTAGTTGTCACATATGACTTCTCTAGATTCTCGTGGGTGTTCTTTTTGGGATCTAAGGATGAAACTCCTGGCTTTTTGTTGGAGTTTCTAGATCTAGTAGAAAATGTCTACAACACGAGAGTAAAGTGTATTCGTAGTGATAACGGAACAGAATTTAAGAACTCAACGTTAAATATCTATTGCCTAAGCAAAGGGATACAACATCAATTCAGTGCACCTTATGGACCTCAACAACGTGTTGCTGAAAGGAAAAATCGAACGTTGATTGGAGCTGCTAGAACAATGCTTGTAGATTCATAGCTTCCGGTTATCTTTTGGGTAGAAGCAGTGAATACAACATGTCATGTTCTTAATAGTGTAACACCCCTCAATTCCGTCATAATTATAAACATAATTTACACTCATTTCTAGGCTAATTCCCTAACTTTGAGTGAATTCACAACGCATTTTAGAGGTAAGTCTAGCAAAGCCCAACTAGTTAATACGCGTAGTACTACATTCGTAATTAGTTGTAATTACGTACAAAACAATTGGAACAAACGTGAAAAAAAAATACGATTGTTGGTGAACAAAATCGTTTAATAATACGAAATTATTAGATAACATAAACGTTTAACAAATATTACGTTAATAATATTTACAAAGTCTATTTGTATCAAAACTGAAACAACTCGAAACTTATCCGCCAAATCAAGTCAAAACAAAGTTATAATTTTAGAACTCAAATAAATTACTTTTATAAAATATCCCAACTAAAAATATAACCGAATACGTATTTAAAAATTTATTAAGTAAAAATATGTTAACATTTAATAACCGGGTAAACGAACACGGACTAAATACCACAAAATTGGGACAAAAATCCCCTCCCCTCTTTGTTTGGTCGGCCTACCCAAAACCCCCACCCAATTCCCTTCTTCCCTTTCATTTTACAAAACACAAACACACATATCTCTCTCTCTTTTCTCTCATCTTTCTCAACAACAAAAACCTTAACAACAACCACAAAAATCATCGTCAACAACAACAAAATCGGACACACAACAACAACAAAACGTATCATCAACCTCATCTTCAAGATCCAAGCTTAAGATCCACCATTTTCATCTCCCACCTAACTTTCAGTTTCACTCAAATTTGGTAAGATTCCACCACTTTTCCTTGTTATTTCGTGATTATTATGAGTGATATACCATGTATTAATGTTTCTACAACAGATTATACCTAAAAATTGACCCATAACTCATTTTCCCCAAACTTTTGTCGAACAGTTGGTTGTGTCGCTTTTGGCCTAAAAACAGTAGTGCGACACAAGCTTTTGTGTTGTATTATCTTTCCTACGTCGCACATAGCTACAAAAGCCATTATGTCGCAGACTACTCAATGTCGCACATAGAGACACAACACCTGATGTTGCATTAAATTGCGGATGTCGCATAATGCGACACAACACTTGATGTCGCAAGCTCGACCCGAACCAGGGGCTCTGCCCCTTGGACCCCGCCAAGGGTTGCCACTCCTTGGACCCCGCTACCAGGGGCGCTGCCCCCGGACCCCCGTACATAATTTCACACTTTATGAAACACAATGAAACAATATGATAATACTTTCAGAGATTATTATTACAAACCGCTACCAACAAGTCGTATACGTTTTCACAACTACAAATTGCGAATGTAAATATTAAAACAAACACTTGGGTCATATTCTAGTTGTGTGAACACTAGTATGGATGGTCAAACTAAGATATCCACATAATTATACTTATAAATCTCTTACTTTAGGGCTTTAGAGATTTCACTTGAGCTTTAGGCTTTGCTAGCGCTCGCGACTTTACTTAGCTCAACAGGTGAGTTCACAGCCCCACGTTTAACTGTTTTACTACTTCCAACTTGGGGTGAGAAACATAGTCAACTATTTTACTGATTGCCAGAACTGCTTTTGCTTACAAAATTGTTTACCTTGCTTGTTTACTCAAACGATAAGAGTACTTTAGAACTGTTAAACATTTGTACAAACTGTGTTTATGAAATAATGTTTACATACTACAAGCTAATACAAACGTGTTAAACTATACTGGGTAAACCGGAGAACGACTGGTAAACTGTTTTGATAAACTATTTTGTTTCGCTGGAGAACGACCAGCAGTGTTTTGATGGGAGAATGTCCTATGCATGTTTAGATCGGAGAATGACTGGTACTGTGTTTCGCTGGAGAATGACCATCAATGTTTAGTGCCAGAGAACGACTGACCGAGTTGGACAGGAGAATGACCTATGCGTATTTAGACCGGAGAACGACCGGTACTATTTTGGGAACGCTGGAGAACGACCAGCAACGTATTTTATACTGTATTTTGGGCAACATCCCAACTGAACTATATTTGGATAAAATTCCACAAAACATTTACTTAACTATTATGGCAATAACTGTTTACGAACGTATTTGGTTTAACGAACTGTACTTGCAAATTTAAAACCTGTGAATTCACTCAACCTCGTTGTTGACTTTTACTATGTTTTTCAGGGAATTAGCAGCACACATAAGGACCACCTGCACACATGGAACTTAGGAGACCCTTGAAGCTTTAGGATGCCAACTTTTGAAACATATGGATTTCTTTTATATAACTAAAGTTGTTTTAGTCATATTTACGAAATCTGCTTTTGTAAACGTAACTACTTGTACGTTTGTACAATTCGATGAATTGTAAAACTTTGTAACTATTACTATTGGCATTCTTATAATATATGTTCTGTTGTAATCATATGCTCTGATATGTATGCACGTACTTTGTATACGTCAACACCCCTACTCGATCTAATGCTTCCGCAAACTTCTGATAAACTTAATTAACGATTTTGGGGGTGTGACAAATAGAGTTCTTACGGTTAAGAAGCATAACAAGACTTCTTATGAGCTTCTGAACAATAAGAAACCTAACTTGAAAGGCTTTGAGCCTTTGGTGTTTCATGCAAAATATTGAAAACTGGAAATCAAGCTAAATTTGGTGAGAAGGCCGACGAAGGATTCTTCCTAGGTTATATGCCAAATTCACCAAACAAAAGAGTTTTCAATAAAGTCACTGGGTGTTTGGAAGTAGTTTATAACATTGAAGTTACGAGTTATATTCCTGATGTTCATAAGGGATTAGATTGGCAATTTGATTATTCTGTTTTTTTGCATCATTTAAAGTTCCTATTAGTGACTATGTTGGTGATTCAGAGATACCTGAACATTTATTGTCTGGAGACGTGAATAATACCACTAATCCAACATCGAGTGTTCCGAAATCTAGAATCAGAACAGTTGTTGACTCAAGTGAAGCTTCTTCTAGTGGGTCACAACAAACTCCAAGGAATAAGTCTCAAGAAACAGAAGATACAGAAGATGATCTTCAAACAAAGTTTGATGATATTCTTACTCCTTTGAAACATTTAAGGATATCTTCAGCTGGTTCAGAAGATATACCTCCGTTGGAAGAGATTGGTACTAACTTAGGAGATGAGTTAATAGTTGACACTATACCGGTTACTAGGATGAGTAAGAATCATCCCGTTGAAAATATCATCGGTGATATTAATACTCCTATTCAAACTAGGACTCAATCGAAAGCTAGTACATCTGAAGAATTGGAAAGCTTGTATACTGCTATAAAAGAGACAGGGATTCCTAATCAATGTCTATATTCATGCTTTATCTCACAAACTGAGCCTAAAATTGTGCAAATGGCGCTAAAAGAAAGCTCGTGGGTCGAAGCTATGCAAGAAGAACTTTCACAGTTCTCTAAATTACAAGTTTGGGAGTTGGTTGACCTACCTAAGGGAGAATATCCAATAGGAGCTAGATGGGTATTTAAGTGTAAGAGAGATGACCGGGGAGTCATTACTCGCAATAAAGCCCATCTAGTGGTTCAAGTGTTTAATCAACAAGAGGGTATAGATTACAATGAAGTGTTTGTACCAGTTGCTAGGCTTGAAGAAATTAGAGTATTCTTAGCATTTGCCTCATTCAAAAAAATAAAAGTTTATCAGTTGGATGTTAAGAGTGCCTTCTTGCATGGCAAAGTAGAAGAATTGGTGTGTGTTTCACAACCGCCAGGGTTTGCTGATCCTGACTATCCAGATAGAGTATATAGATTGAATAAGGCTCTATATGGATTACATCAAACACCTCGGATGTGATATGGAACACTATCAACGTATCTACTTGAGAATGGATTTACAAGAGGATCAACTAATAGTACACTTTTTGTAAAGTGGAAGAAGAAAGACTTTCTCATTGTGCAAGTTTATGTTGATGACATTATCTTTGGATCTACGGATGAAAAGATGTGTCAAGAATTTGAGAAAGTCATGAGAAAAAGGTTTGAAATGTCTGCAATGGGAGAGTTGAATTTCTTCTTAGGATTACAAGTTGATCAAAAGAAGGATGTATTTTATATTCATCAATCTAAGTATACACATGAGCTACTGGAACGCTTTAAGATGGATGAAAGTAAAATCTACAATACTCCAATTCCAGTCAGTCATGGCCTTGGTCCAAATACATCGACTGATAACGATGTGGATCCAACTCTTTATAGAGCCATGATCGGATCGCTAATGTATCTAACTGCCTCTAGGCCTGACATTATGTTTGCTGTTTGTATATGCGCAAGATATCAGGCTAATCCGAAAGAGTCACATATGCAAGCTGTTAAACGAATCTTTCGTTACCTCAAAGGGAAACTGATCACGCTCCGAACGATCGGTCAAGGAATCGCTTCCTTGTTGTTGCGGACCTCACGCTCGAGGCCGGCGATCGGAAGGTGCTTTTAAATTTATAATAGTCGGGGGGAGCCAAAACCTTCCGAACTACTTAGTATTACTAGGTACGAATATCTGATATTAGTATGTGGTAAGGATGATCAAGGGTCGATCCTCACGATGGTAGAATTGAAACAGAGCTAGTTTTGATAACTTAGTAATTAAGCTGGGGGTTTTATAGATTGAAGGGTGATTGTTTTTAGATTTTTTTATTTATTTAAAATACTAAGAAAGCATAAAAGTAAAGGGAGGCTAGCAGATATGTAACATTTCAGGATAACAAAGACGTGGTTCACCATGATTTAGGATAGCTTATTATTGGAATGATGATTATTGGGGACACATTCAGCTAACAGACAAATAAACTTCGGTGTAAACACTAGGACCCTACTTATTAAGTTCCGGTTCTAAATTAGTATGTCACTGAGTACCTAGGCTATCATAATTCTGATCAGATCAGGTTGCTCAACCCCCAACACTGTCCGATAAGGACAAGTGACCCATCTTGGAGATATCTCCTGGGTGCATGAATAAGGTAGCAAACCGCCATTACATGATATTCTGACCGTTCTTAACACCTATGTCTAAATGTTATTACCTAATTGTGTACTGGTTGTTTACGTTGTTACTCTAAACTATCGGCAAAGTGGAATTAAGGGGTTTAAGCATCTTAGACCACTGACGAGTCTTCGCTTTCTTTTCAAAATTCCCTTTTTTACTTATTTTAAGCTCAAATCCTTCTGTCATGAAATAGACTCTCCTTTACGATCAGACATTCATCCCTAGGTATACTTACGGTGTATAATGCATTCAGTATTTCCACAGCTTGTATAAATCTAAGTATACTCACGATGTATAATACTGTTAAGGTTTAGCATTTCCACAACTTATATCCTAGACCATGTTCAGGAAGGGTAACTTCCAGGTATCCACGGTGTCATATGCTTACGACCGGTCCGTAGCTTCCAGGCATTTGTACTTCACCAGAGGTGTTTCCAGCGCTATACTAAGTACTGGGCCATTTTACAGCATGTCCACAGCTTCATACAGAAACACAGATAACTATATCTACGTAGTATTAGGGTTTGCAAAGTCCTATCCTAAGGGTAATAGTCACGTGAAAGCCTGGAAAGGGTGAATGATAATATTTATTTATGTAAAGTTTTGACCGATAACAAAGTATAACAACTCCCATTTATACAGATAGATAATTAATGTAACATCATTCATAACTGTCTAAATCATGGCAAACATACAAGCAACTAATCACAAAGCATACCAATAAATATTTCTATCATTAATAAATCACAAACATCAAACAAGAACATTATGAAGAATTAATAATAGAAAGGATAAATAATACCGATACGTATTGCGTGCAGAATAACAGCTTGTATTTCTTGGAACAATATCCAAATATTACAACCGCTAGCCTCTACTAATTATATTAGATAGCTATTCTAAGAAGAAAGGATTCTCTCCTAATCTTTCCACTAGTTCCCTAGAAAGAGAAACTAGAGAGAGACTAGAGAGAGAACCTAGAGAGAGAAAGTCTAGAGAGAGAGTGAAGTGTGTGTGAAATGAGTTATGTGTTGTGAGGGATGGATTGAATGGTGAGGTTTAAGCCTCTATTTATAGGCATCCAAGACTCGATTTTACACTTAACACCCTCGCTCTAATTTAATACTGAAATACACCCCCGAGCTATGAAATTCGACACCAAAGAAGGCAAATTCGACACCAAAGAGGGTGTATTCAACACCAAATAGGGCGTATTCGGTAGCAAATAGGGCGTATTCGGTAGCAAACGGGGCGTATCCGGCACCATAGAGGGGGTATACCACCCCTACAGGGGGGTATACGGCCCCAAAGAGGGGGTATACGGCCCCATAAGGGGGTATATGGCCCCTAAGGGGGTGTATATGGCCCTTGTGGGGTGGTATCCCCTTGGTCCGTGGTCTTGTGTGCTGGATCGTAAGTCTTGTGCACTGGTCGAACTTCGTTTGGCCATAACTTCTTCATTCTTGATCCGTTTTCAGTGTTCTTTATATCCACGTGATCGTAATTACCTGAAGATCATTATGAACTAATCACAGAATAATTTCAAGGTAATATGCTAAAAAGTGCTCGTAGAACGTGACCGTATCGTTTATGCTTTGTTTTGTACGTTATTTAGCCATTTTACTTGATTTTAATTATGGTGAAAAAGTATAGATATTGAATGATTTCATCCATTTTGGGGCTAAAAAGTTGGGAATTATGTACGCAAAAACGTGACTTTTTACGTCAAATCAAATATCCCACACTTAGACATTGCTTGTCCTCAAGCAATATTTCAAATATCCTCACTTTAAAAAGATGTTTTAGGTCCGATTTTTGCGAATTAAAATATTTCAGAAAACAACCATTTTTCATACAAGTAACTTGTTTCAGAAAATCGAGACAAATAAGATATTTGTTCAAGAAATAAGAAATGAATATCTTTGGGCATGCTTCTGATTCTCGTGATCTTTGGCATACACATGACTTAGACAATCTTACCAGGTGGTCACTCAATTCACTCATAAGTGTATCGGGTTTCCTATCATTCTAAACAAACAAAATCGCTCAAAAGCCAGGCATGAAGCATTCATCGTCATAGGCTTGATCGAGAATCAAATCTCCACCACTTAGGTGAGGACGGTGCTAATTATCCCAAGATATTCATCGGGGTTTTGTGTGAGGTGAGGGTTAAAGGGTATGGATAGTGGATATTTTTAAGGTTTTAAAGGGGGTATGCTTATCTCAGGACTTTTAAACTTATGAAAAACTTTATTTAGATACGCTTTTTAATGAAAACGGAAAGGGATAACAGTAAGGAAGTAAAGATAGCTGACTTCTATCTTTGAAAACACACGGAATATATATTTTTCAGAGATCGGAGTTTTCGAGAGATTTGAAGCACTTAGCTTTATTTCTATGACATATTTTTGGGCTTAGAATTTCTTTGCCAAGGAGATTCTAAGAGATTTTTTTTTCCTGCCTTTTGAGATCCTTTCTTACTTTCATTTTTTTCAATCTCTTGACATTTCGAATTTTATTTGGTGTCAATTTTTCACACCTTCAGACTTTCTCGATCTTTTTGAGATTTTGATTATTGAAACGCACACGAGAAACTTTAAGTAAAACACGAGATTTATGATTTTTGAGTGAAAGCAAAAAGAATACCTAAATAGCATTTTTCAAAAATTTAAAAATTCTAAGATAATATTTTGGTGGGTATAGAAGTGAGTGGGTTTTAAAACTTGGGTTTTCAAGAAACGAAAATGCTAAGGCTCAACACGGTTTACTAGGCGGATCATCGATAGAAAAAATGAGTATCGGCAGGGTTAGGCTTGAAGAGATATGAGAAAATGGGTTTATTTCCTAGGGAATGTCAAGGTCATCTAATTGCACCTATACCGCGTACGGTACTCACCAATATGGTCTCGAAATGCATACTAGGAGCAAGTTCTAATTCAGAAATGCATATATTGGCACACACAACAAATGAATAATGAAGCATTTAAAATGAATGCTTATATAGGCTCAAGCTACCTCAATGCAATTAATATGGGTTGTATGTGCTTAGTCATGCGCTGCCCCTAAGATTATCTGTAACACCTGGTCAAAAAGTCAACTTTCGTGCCAAACTTAAAACTCTTATTTCACGTACTTGGTACGCATTACTTTAAATAATGTGTTATTATTTTAAATAAAAGTTACTTACACGGAAAATATTACACTATCATAGAACATAATTCGTTTGGTCTAAAACGTATTTTACGCTACGAAGCCATACGAAAGGTATCCGTCAAACAGCCCAAAACAAAGTTATATTTTTATAACCCGAATGAAGTATTTTTACAAAATACTTTAACTGAAAATATATATACGAATTTGTATGAACAAAATTATGATTTTAAAATAATTTAATTATTTTACGATCGGGCGAACAAACACGGGTATTTTACACTGAAATTGGAGACAACCAACCCCCACGAAAAGGGAGGGCCGACTGCCCTTTTTCCCCTCCCCATTTCTTTTTGTTTTTCATTTCAAACACACACACCCCAAACACCCCCTCTAGCTCATCTCTCCCTCTCCCTCTCGGTTTACACCACCACCACCACCGGAATCACCACCACCTCGTCACACCCATCATCAAGAACAACAACAGCAACTTCACCATCATCTTCTTCATCAAGATCTTCCCCATCTCGTCTCTTTCGGCTTGGAATCGACATTTGGTAAGAACACCCGATTTCACAACTTAAAACACTTGATTTATGTTTATTAACATGTTATTGAGTCCACACAACAAGAATATATCCAAGAAATCGGTTAAAAACATTTTAAAAATTGAAACCCACTTCAAAACTCGCATCAGTTCATCCTGCGAACTGAGATCCCAGATCCCAGTTCGTCTCGCGAAGCGAACCGAAACCTGCGAACTGAGCTGGCCTGTGAACTGAGCTGGCCTGCGAACTGAGTTGGCTTGCGAGCCGAACTGACCTGCGAGTCGAGACTTGCGGACCGAACAACTTGCGAACCAAGTTGCGAAGCGACTCGACCTGCAAACTGAGTGAGCTGCGAGACGAGACTTGCGAGTCGACTATGTCTTGCGAGCTGACTCTGCAAATTGGACCTGCGAACTGACATTTTATGCAAGCTGAGATTTACGAATTTCAAATCCCAAATGCGTTTTTCACCAAAGCAACGTAGTAGAAATAAAAATATTCCAAGCTGACTTGGCAGCTTGACTCCAGCCAGGGGCTCTGCCCCTTGGACCCCGCCATCAGGGGCGCTGCCCCCGGACCCCCGTACACAGTTTTCAAACCTGAACAACAAATGAATACTTACACAACTCGCTTAGATAATTTGATTGCCTCATACTTATATAACCTCACATGTTTAGGACATTAGGAGGTTACTATTCGGACAACGCACATATCGTAGGATCGCTGACAACTCACAGGTGAGTTTCATAGCCCCACTCTTTCAACTGTTTGACTATTTTCGGGGTGAGACGCATGCTCAATTTTTGTTTTTGAATTATAATGCTAAACTTTTATAATCCACACGTTTCTATGATACTGTTTGGAAATACGAATGTGTAATACTTAGGATTTTACACCCAATATAGTGTTATGGAACAACATCACTGTTTAACCTAGTTAGGTTACCATTGTACACCCTTAGATTGTTGACCAACAATCACCATTACCTGACTTGGTTAAGTCACTATTATACATTGACCTTATTGTCACGGGACAACCTTATCAACTACAATAGAACCGGTTAGTTCTACCAATACAGGATTAGCTTTCTTTTTAGGAATTAAGACTGCACATACGTTTCAGGATTTCGATATTGCAATTGAACCCAAGTAAACATCAACCCAAGATCTCCATATACTTTCTAGGCTGAGGCTAGGAGTATACAATAGAAATATACGTTAGTATGAGTCTCTTATACTAATACCAAAACAACTAGGTGATGATTTGTCATGCCTAGGCTTACTGTGACTCAACAGATAATTAAGTACTGTATATGCATACTTAGCTACAATATTTCAATTTCATGTGCTACGTGAAACCCCATCTGGGGTATTTGTGGGTTTAACTTATACCTATATCTATATGTCTGTATATATATATATACATACATGCTTGTACTTCAACTCGAGCACTTGGTGCCACCTACAATTTAGTTATGCATATAGGTATACATACACGCATCCAAACACAATCGAACTAGTTGGACATGTCGTTGAACTGCCGGCTCAATTACAAACTTTGCTTGCGAGCAATTCGGTCGATGCCACGGTGAGAAGTGGGCACAAAACGATGCCACGGTGAGAAGTGTGCACAAAACGATGCCACAGTGAGAAGTGGGCACAAAACGATGTCACGGTATTGCAGTGGGCACAAGTACGATATCGCGGTAAATCGATACAAATCAATGGATGGGCGGGCTTATGCTCGTGATCCGCAACAAGTTAACGGGTCGGTGGAGTTTGCACGCAAGGCCGTTAGCTCAATAAATCTGGGTTAGCTAACAAAAATGTGTCAAACGGACACGCTAAGCATTCAATCATAGTTTTGCGGAACTACACTTATTTGTTATCATATGACGTGGTCATACCATTACTCTATAGCTATTAGGCATGTACTGCCTCATGTTTATGGAGTCACTATTACCTGATAAGTATCTAGGCATGAATTGCCACATTTCATTATGTATTTAGGTGCATAGCTAAACCGATTTAGGTATGAAATACCTTGTATGATGTATACACATTGGTGTTACAACTTTAATACAATACATATCAAAAACGTAGATTTTGAATTACTTTGCAAAACATAAAAGGTTTATACTTTATGTATCCACTAACAATCCTATGAACTCACCAGCTTTATAGCTGACTCGTTTTAGCATGTGTTCTCAGGTGCCCAGCAGGATTAGGATTGCTACGAGATAAGCTAGCTCGAGTCGCATATTTTCAAACAATGGGGACCACTCTGCATTAAATTTTGTATTTTCAAATTATGTAATTGAAACTTCTATTAAACTCGCAACGTTGTAAATGTTCTACTTTGGAAAATGTGTAATTATTTCCAAACGTCTCATTTAGAGTCGTTCATTGTGTATCTTACGCTGTGATATTTGATTTGGTAACACCCGACCCGACCGCTTCCTCAACCCGAAAATTTAGGGTGTTACAGATTGGTATCAGAGCCTAAGGTTGTAGTGAACTAGGTTGCATTTAGTGGGCCTAGACTATGACCGTTAGGCAGTATTCCTCGTAAGGTATAACTGGTTCAGGGATTACATCATACGAGTTTAATTTAACATAGCGTAGCTAACTATGTACAATTAAATAAAGATGATGTAATATCTGAAAGGGGTTATACTGGATTAGGAATGCACTAGTTGACTCTGATTGCTAGTGCTTGACACCCTAGGCTATAGTATGTACTGTAGGTATATATTAATACGCCTTGCTTCTGTACTACTTCTACATATCTACATATATACTGAGTATATATAACCCAATTCCGCTGTACTGTCATATACTCATGAAGAGGCACATCGCTGTCTTCCTTGCCATCACGACACAACACTTTCTCCATATGTACGCATAGGAGGATATCACACTTATCGCCGAACCTCGGGAATGAGGTATAAACATTATCTATTGGGATGGAAACCCACATATGCTAATCGTTCACAAAATTTAAAATAAACCAACAAGCATTTCAACTTTGACCGTACTGATCACCAATGGATTAGTGTTGACTAAGTCCACAAAATCATCTCAATCACAACTTGATCATTAAGATCATCATGATTCAATACCTCGGTACCACACCTGACTCTCACTACGCACGTATACTGGTATAGTTACGTGTACACCATATATGTATATACGACTACTCTACTGGGCACGAGGTGCCAGACTCGATTTCTTTAGGCATGTATACTTGTTATAGTTACATGTACACTTCATATGCGTACTTGATTACACTACCGGACACGAAGTGTCACACTCGATTACTTTACGTGTGTACACTTGCTATAGGCAGTTGTACACTTATACGCAGACACGATTACCTTACTGGGCACGAGGTTCCACACCACAACTACTCAGGCATGTGATGCCTCATTCGATGAATACACACTGATGCCACCACACGCGGGTTGTGTTGGCAGACCTCGCTTCAATACCGCACATGGCACCGTGGGTGTCACACTCACCGAAACAAAATGGCCACATAATATTTCAATACTACACTCATAGTACATTGGTACTACCTTTCAGTGTTCCTAGCACTGCCATACAATACATTGTTACTGCATTTCAGTACTTAGGGTACTACACTCTGATTTATTAGAATTACATCCACAGTACATTAGTATTGCAATATAGTCTGTTAGACTACTACGATGACCTAGTCATAGTTGACCTACACTGGAAACACTATTTAGTCGTTATCACGACTACACACTGAAACTACAACATCTCAACTTACTCATTCTAAGCATACGTGAGCTATTCACGTCATGACAACTTAAAAGTCCAAAGACTTTCAAAAGCATAACTTAATTAACTTTCTGGGTCACATCACTACAAATCACTGATTTTCACGCCACGCTAAATCAAAATCTTTGAATAAAGATCTTATACCTTGTCGTTTCATTCTTATTTAAGAATCATGCCGGCTAGACAATAAACGTACACGCAAGCTGAGCTTGACCAAATTGATGAACAAAGAGTGGCTGATGCTCTAGCTACTCGAAACCGAGCGCGACCTTGCACCTATAAGGAATTCCTGAACTGTAACCCGCCAAACTTCGTTGGAACTGAAGGGGCTGTCGGATTAATCTGATGGATCGAGAGAATGGAATCTGTATTCCACATTTGCAACTGCCCCAATGACTACAAAGTTAAGTACTCCACCTATACCCTCCAAGATAATGCCCTCACCTGGTGGAATTCCTACGCCCAAACTGTAGGGATCGATACCGCTCACAAACTCCCTTGGGAGGAACTAAAATGAATCATGAGGGACGAGTATTGTCCCAGTGAAGAACTACACAAACTCGAGGTTGAACTTTTGCACCTCACCGTGAAGGACAACGACATAATGTCATACACCAATCGCTTCCACCAACTGACACTTCTTTGCCCAACCATGGTGAACCCTGAAAACAAAAAAATTGAAAGGTACTTCGGAGGACTCCCGATGCAAATTGAGGGAATGGTCACCGCCTCTAAACCCGACACTATTAACGACGCTGTTCGCATGGCCCACAAACTCATAGCACAGGTGGTTCGACGTGGAACGGCTGCAACTCAAAACAACCAAGGAAAATGGAATGGAAATTCCAACGCTAGTCATAATCCAACAAATCAACCCGAACCCTTGAGGTCCTACTCCAACGAACCCAAGGAAAAACGAGGCTATGCGGGTAATAAACCCTTTTGTCATGGTTGTAAACGTCATCATGATGGTTCATGTGGGTTACCCTGTGAAAGATGCCAACGATTCGGACACAAAATCAGGGATTGCAGAGTTCCTGCGAATCCCGACTTAAAGAGGATATGCTTCAAATGTAAAGAACCCGGTCATTACAAGAAGGATTGCCCAAAAAGGAAACGCAAAATCCACCTGATCTCCGATAACGATATAGGTACATCCTTCCTCGAAAACATAACCTTTCAATTATAATTTACACCAAGAGTGTACTTTCACTCCTCGATATTACATTTCACCGACTAAATGCCGAGTGCATTATTAGGCTAGTTAACCTAGGCCCACGAAAAACTCAAAGTTTGCTTTCAGCAGACTGGTCGACTGAACGTTCACCAACCACTTAATCCGGATAGGACTACTCACTAAACGGTCATCGTGTGACAACTGCTTAGTCCCTAAAGGACTACAATGTAAACGGTTACCTAGTAACCACGACTTAATCATACCTTGAACAAAAGATACAGTCAGAATTTGACTACAATGATAAACTACAACACAGTCACGGATTGACTGCTTTTCAACCTCCTCATAGACATGGTAGGTCTACTATCTACTCGATGAACCTATTGTACATACATTTCTCCCCAGAACCCATGCAATCACAACCTCACACGAAATTTCGGGACGAAATTTTCTTAACGGGGGGAGAATGTAACACCTGGTCAAAAAGTCAACTTTCGCGCCAAACTTAAAACTTTCATTTCACGTACTTGGTATGCATTACTTTAAATAATGTGTTATTATTTTAAATAAACGTTACTTACACGGAAAATATTACACTATCATAGAACATAATTCGTTTTGTCTAAAACGTATTTTACGCGACGAAACCATACGAAATGTATCCGTCAAACAACCCTAAACAAAGTTATATTTTTATAACCCGAATGAAGTATTTTTACAAAATACTTTAACTGAAAATATATATACGAATTTGTATGAACAAAATTATGATTTTAAAATAATTTAATTATTTTACGATCGGGCGAACAAACACGGGTATTTTACACTGAAATTGGAGACAACCAACCCCCACGAAAAGGGAGGGCCGGCTGCCCTTTTTCCCCTCCTCATTTCTTTTTGTTTTTCATTTCAAACACACACACCCCAAACACCCCCTCTAGCTCATCTCTCCCTCTCCCTCTCGGTTTACACCACCACCACCACCGGAATCACCACCACCTCGTCACACCCATCATCAAGAACAACAACAACAACTTCACCATCATCTTCTTCATCAAGATCTTCCCCATCTCGTCTCTTTCGGCTTGGAATCGACATTTGGTAAGAACACCCGATTTCACAACTTAAAACACTTGATTTATGTTTATTAACATGTTATTGAGTCCACACAACAAGAATATATCCAAGAAATCGGTTAAAAACATTTTAAAAATTGAAACCCACTTCAAAACTCGCATCAGTTCATCCTGCGAACTGAGATCCCAGATCCCAGTTCGTCTCGCGAAGCGAACCGAAACCTGCGAACTGAGCTGGCCTGTGAACTGAGCTGGCCTGCGAACTGAGTTGGCTTGCGAGCCAAACTGACCTGCGAGTCGAGACTTGCGGACCGAACAACTTGCGAACCAAGTTGTGAAGCGACTCGATTTGCAAACTGAGTGAGCTGCGAGATGAGACTTGCGAGTCGACTATGTCTTGCTAGCTGACTCTGCGAATTGGACCTGCGAACTGACATTTTATGCAAGCTGAGATTTACGAATTTCAAATCCCAAATGCATTTTTCACCAAAGCAACGTAGTAGAAATTAAAGTTTTCCAAGCTGACCTGGCAACTCGACCCCACCCAGGGGCTCTACCCCTTGGACCCCGCCACCAGGGGCGCTGCCCCCGGACCCCCGTACACAGTTTTCAAACCTGAACAACAAATGAATACTTACACAACTCGCTTAGACAAACTGATTACCTCATACTTATATAACCTCACATGTTTAGGACATTAGGAGGTTACTATTCGGACAACGCACATATCATAGGATCGCTGACAACTCACAGGTGAGTTTCATAGCCCCACTCTTTCAACTGTTTTACTGTTTTCAGGGTGAGACGCATCCTCAGTTTTTGTTTTCGAATTATAATGCTAAACTTTTATAATCCACACGTTTCTATGATACTGTTTGGAAATACAAATGTGTAATACTTAGGATTTTACACCCAATATAGTGTTATGGAACAACATCTTAACTTAAAACATAGACCATGTTTTCATTTACAGATAGAATATAAGAAAATCAATTTTAAGAATCAAGTCAGCGGTGACAGGTCTGTACTTACGTACAACAGAGCGACATAACTTGATTCAGGTTTAAGCAAAACCAAACTTGGTCAAACCATTTTGGCGACCTTGTAAGGTATCTTAATTTTTAAAGACTTTTCAAGTACTTTGACTTGTGTTTGCTTAATTTTAAAGTATATATGAACAGAAACCAGGTCTATACTTACGTATAACAAAGGAGACTGTCAATATATACCCCCAAATGAAATCATATAAACATCTTTCACAAAAACATGTCTAGTATAAGTAAGAAATTAAGACTTTTGTCGTACATCTAATAATGTTGTACCACTTGAAATAGACAATTATTGATTAAGCTTCTTAAGACTTCTCAAAGTGTTTTGTATAACATGCCTACTAATATATCGTATGATGAAGACAATGTTTATAAAAACTGTTTTCAATACGTCAGATAAATCTACCGACACATCAAAGATAAACCTTAAAAATTCCATTTTTATGCATGTCACCCGTTGTACTATCATATCCCAAGTTGTTTACAGACACAACTTCAACGTCTATTTTAAAATGTAGCAACCTTGCTTTACATTAATACTAGAAAGTATAATGAGTGGCAGTTGCGTTGGTTGCAATTTTTTTTTTTTTTTTTTTTTTTAAATCCAAGTCACAAATTACTTTTTAGCAAGAAAGAATCTTAAACCAATCATGTTGATTAGTTCGTCAAATCGAGTACGCGTAAAGGCTTTAGTGAAAAGGTCGGCATTCTGCTTTAAGGTGTCTATGTGGACAAGGTCAATTAGGTGTTTTTCATAACAATCCCGTATAAAATGGAACCTAAGTTCAATGTGTTTAGTTTTAGAGTGCTGTACGGGATTGCGCGTGATAGATATAGCAGCAGTATTATCAATATGAATAGGAGTCATAGAAAGAAGTAACCCGTAATCACGCAGTTGATGTTGTATCCATAGAACCTGAGAGCAGCAACTTGCAGCAGCAACGTACTCAGCTTCCGCAGTTGAAAGAGAAACGGTAGTCTGTTTCTTGCACTGCCATGACACTAGGCGATTTCCTAGGAATTGACATCCACCGATGGTTGACTTCTTATCTATGCTGCAGCCGCCATGATCTGAATCCGAGTAGGCAGAGAGAGCAAAGGATTTCTCATTTGAATACCATAGACCAAGATTGGGTCTATGTTTGAGATAACCAAAGATTCGCTTTACTGCCCTCATATGAGACACCTTTGGTTTAGCTTGAAAGCGAGAGCATACAGATACCGCAAAGACAATATCCGGTCGAGAAGCTGTCAAGTACATCAAAGAACCTATCATTGATCGATAGTCCTTTTCTTTGCAATCTTCTTCATCCTCAGCAAGTCGGAGATTGTGATTAAGCTCGATGGGAGTCCCATAGGTTTTACAATTGAGCAGATCGTATCGCGTCAGCATGTCTTTGACATACTTTGACTGATGAATATAAATACCTTTTGAAGACTGCTCAACTTGCACACCTAAAAAGAATTTGAGCTCCCCCATCGCACTCATCTCAAACTCAGCTTTCATGATTTCCTCAAAGTGCTTGCACATTGCTTCATTGGTAGAACCAAAAATAATGTCGTCCACATACACCTGCACAAGTAGCATATCCTCTCGATCGCCAGTCCGTTCTTTGAGAATGAACAAAGTACTGTCGATATTTCCACGAACAAATCCATGCTTGACCAAATGATTGGATAACCTCTCGTACCATAATCGCGGGGCTTGATGAAGACCGTATAACGCCTTGTTCAACTTGCAGACGTATTCTGGATGCTCAGGGTCTTCAAAGCCAGGAGGCTGTTTCACGTAGACATCAGTGTCCACTTTCCCATATAAAAATGCACTCTTGACATCGAGTTGGTGAACGCGAAACTCTTTGTAAGATGCAAATGAGAGAAAGATCCGAATGGATTCAAGTCTTGCCACAGGAGCGAAGACTTCATCATAATCCAAGCCTTCAATTTGACTAAATCCTTGAACTACCAGTCGGGCTTTATTCCGAATGACAATACCCCTATCATCCATTTTATTCCGAAACACCCATCGAGTGCCAGTTAAATGAGCACCTTTGGGTAATGGAACTATATCCCACACGTGCAGCTTGTTGAACTGCTGCAACTCTTCTTGCATAGCCTCGACCCAAGATGGATCTTTCAAGGCTTCATCAACTTTCTTCGGTTCAATTTGGGATAAATGACAGGAATTTATCCGGGCGATCAAATTCAACATTTCCTGATTTGGATTTTGTTGGACTTGATGCCTTGTTCGAACAGCAGCTTCAGGATCACCGATAATGTTATCAATGGGGTGATCCCTGTGTACACGTGTGACTGGAATTCGATCAGGTGCAAGTACTAACTCCAAATTATTCATGTCCCCTTCAATGATGGGAATGATGTTAGATGCAGGAACGGTAGTACTTTCTGGTTGCACTAGTGTTTCCGTATCATCTTCATTAGAGAAAAGATGAGATTGAACCATGTCATCATCCTCGTCCTCCTCCAATGGTGGCATGTTGGGGTCATCGGGATATTCTGTTGTTTTAGATGTTCCTGAAGACGAAGGAACATCCGAAGGTGGAACCGTAGACAAAGGTGTGGATGTGGTAGATATTGGTGTAGTTGTAGGTGGTGGAGGTGACGGAGTGGGTGTAGCTGTAGGTGGGGATGCCGGTGTCAAGGTAGAACTGTCCTGACACAAACTAATACCATGAAGAAGAGTGACAATTTCGTCCTCATCAGAAGTTCCTTCTGGTATGTCGAATGAGTTGAACACATCCTTGTAATTGAATAACCAATCCGGACCCGTTTCTTGAGGAGGATCCGTGTATCGTAAGCATTTCACCTCAAAATGCTCTTCCACTTGATGAGTCGACTTGATGTAGATTCGTTTATTTGGAGAGTTGACGGAATAACCAAGGAAAATTCCTTCAACTGCTTTAGCTCCAAACTTCGAGACTTTGTCTTTAGAGACCATAATCAGACATGGACACCCGAAAGGTTCCAGAAACTGCAAGGTAGGTTTACGGTTATTAAAGAGTTCATAACATGTTTTATTTTTCTTCTTAACCGTGAGCACTCGGTTCAACACATAGCAAGAAGTACTGACTGCTTCTGCCCAAAAGATTATAGGAAGCTTAGAATCGGCCAGCATAGTCCGAGCTGTCTCGATAATAGTCCTATTTTTACGCTCAGCAACTCCATTCTGTTGAGGAGTTCGAGGGGCACTGAACTGATGATCAATGCCTTTTGAGGCACAGTATAACTCAAGAGTAGAGTTCTTGAATTCAGTCCCGTTATCACTTCGCAGTCTTTTCACCTTTAAGTTGCATAAGTTTGCCAACTTATCTAACAAATACACCAGAATGTCTGGTGTTTCACTCTTCGCACCCAGAAAGTACACCCAAGAAAAGCGTGAGTAGTCATCGGTGACTACTAAGCAGTACGATCTTCCACCAATACTCTTTGTTGAAATAGGACCGAATAAGTCCATATGCAATAATTCCAATGGTGCTGCAATGGAATTCACTAACTTAGGCTAGTGAGGTTTCTTATGAAGTTTCCCATTATGGCAGGCGACACAGTCATCTTTTAGTGCAAATGACTGTTTAGGGACTCCATTTACCAAGTCATTGTTTATCAAGAAGTTCATCTTGCGAAAATGGATGTGTCCCATTCGTCGATGCCACAATAGTGATTCCTTTTCTGAAGCCTTAGATAGGGGACATGTATATTCATCCTTAGTCTCAACAGTACGCATATTCATGACGTAGGTATCATTTCTCCTAGGTGCTCTTAAAAGCACCCATTCCTCGGGGATAACGAAACCCGGCTTCAAAATCACACACTCTGTCTTTGTGAACGCTGTTGTATAATCCTTATCACAGACTTGTGATACACTCAGCAAGTTGTGAGTCAATTGAGCCACGTAGTTCACATTTTCGAAGCTAACTTTCCCGTTAGTCAGCGTACCTTTCCCAGAAATTGTTCCTCCTGTATCTCCAGCAAACGCAACATGTCCTCCAGAATGTGGTTTAACATCCGTCAAAAGAGACACATCGCCTGTCATGTGTCGCGAACAGCCACTATCGACAAACCACTCGCTGTCTTTAACGCTATCTGACTGCTGCAACACAAAAGAAGGAGATTAGTGAGAAACGGTGACCCAAGCCTTTACAGACTTAGGTCGACCACAGTCATCAACAATAATCACATCAGACAAGACTTTATTTTTAAACAGATCAGATTTTGCATCTGATGTGTTATTATTGATGACAGTGGAGTCTGCAGTAGACTCCTTTATTTTCCAAACAGTAGATGGTTTGGAAATTTGCTTTGGAATAATGTTGGGTTCTTGTTTTGGCAAAGGTTTTTGCCCAACATTACTTGTTTTAGCAACAGGTTTGGGAGAGACAGAGTAACGCCTAGGAGGAGGTCTTGAAAGAGAATTTCGATAAACAGAAATCCTAGGCATTTCCCTCCCGTAATTCTGATGGGATAATTTGGGACAGTCACGAATTAGATGTCCCTGTCTCTTGCAGTAAAAACATGATCGATTTTCAACAACTGGTTGAAACTGAGGTTTTACCGCCGGAGTTGAAGAAACGTTTCTAGAACATGCACATTTCATGCATGTCTTAGAATGTTCTTGTTTCGGTTGAGTGGTTGACGTAGAAGGTTTATTACAAACACCATTTGCAGATTTAGATTTGTTTTGCAAAATCTTTACAGGTGACTGTAAAGTTTTAGATTTTGTACTTAAAACCTTATTCTTTTCTTTGTTAGATTGAACTTTAATTGGAGATTCAGCCTTTAACACCTTATCACATTTTACCTCAACCTTTTTAAACTCAGGATACTCCTCATCGGTAATATCCTCAATCTCAACTATCTCCTCAACATTAACAGGAGATTCACACTTTGCTTTAACAAACTGAGGTGAAGGGTACTCTGAACGTTTAGTTTTCTCCTTCACCTGTTTGTTAACCTTATCAACCTTAGATTTGACACCGTATAACAATGCATAATCAACCGGAATCTCTTCGGTGCCTTCCTTAACCGGCATAGGACAGTATTCAGAAGGAGGCGGGACTACACTATAGCCTAGTCCCGTCTTCTTTTTGTGATCTGTCCTTTGCTTAGTAAGTATATCATTAAAGGCAACAGTAGACGACGAAGAACTTAAAATCTTACTCTTATAGTTGTCATATTCTACTTTAAGATTCGAAAGTTCCATGTTTAGACGGTCAATTTCTGCAAGATAGCTATCAATAGCATCCTGTTGACTGAAAACTTTTGACTTATACCTAAGTGTGTCCTGTTGATAAGCCTCTATTTTCTTATCATACAATTGTTCATTTGCTTTTAGGTATTTGTTTGAGTCATTAAGTTTTTCGACCTTTCTTCTTAAGTCTACATTGTCTACCTTAAAGCACCTTAAGGATTCGGTTAATTTAATACATGATACACAGTTCAAGGGTTCTTCAGTTTCATTACATACCTCATTCGAGATGTGAGCCATAAGACACTGCTGATAGTTCTCAGCATAGATACTCCAATCTGTATTGGTTGGCTCAAAAACCACTAGTGCATCTGCTGTTGCTTGCTTCATTTGATCCTTCTCTGGAGTTCTAGGAGCATCAGGCTTAGTGAAACCAGACGGAGGAACCTTAGGCTTCTAACATTCTCTTGCAAAGTGTCCCAAATTCTGACAATTGTAACATTTTACTTTGCTTTTATCAAAACCGAAGCTGGTTTTGCCATCTCCCTCCAAACTCTTGCGACCAGTTCGTTGCAAGAATTTCTGAACGCGCCTGGATATCATAGCGATGTTCCAGTTAAGATCCATCTGCTCAAGATCATCATCATCAAGTTGAGCATAGTCTTCCTTGGCCAGTACCAAAGTGGCATTTGGTTGTGAGACCAAATCCTTGTAAGAGCTTAGAAAGGCTGTATAGATAGCAGCCTGCTCTTGAATTGCAGGAGAGACAGGGACCTGCTGTTTTGACCCCTGAGAGGGTCCAGAAGCATATACTGGATGAGAAACACCAGTAGAGTACAGAGGAGTCTGAAGTGGAGAGCTTGTAGAAGAAACAAAAGCCATTCCCCCATACGTTTTACCCGTGTTAACTTGTCCTCCATACAGGGATGGATCTTGAACAAAACTACCTGTCTTGCATTCTTTCTTCTTCATCTCCATGGCATGAGCTTGAAGAACGCCAATTAGCTCGTCCAATTTCATGGTAGCTAATTCATGACCTTCCTTGAGAAGCTGTACTTTAACGTCCCAAGAGCTAGGCAAAACATCCAATAATTTCTTGTTTACTTCAAGTGGAGGAAAATCGTAACCTCCCTCCGTTAACTCACTCACCAGTTGTGAGTATCTGGTAAAAACTCCTGCAGTTGTCTCATTTGGGAGAGAATCAAACAGATCGTACTGTTTCTTAATGAGCTCCAACTTGGCTGCTTTGTACCTTTGATTTCCACCACATCTAGTTTCTATTGCATTCCACAGCTCATATGTGGTTTCATGTGATTTGAACATTCGCAATACATCTTTAGATAGGCACATACAAATAGCCGCATGTGCCTTTTTCTCCATATCGTAATCTTTCTTTTCTTCTGGAGTCATGGACCTGTACAACTTTTTCGGAGGCATATTCATAGTAGGGAAAACTCCTTCAGCTAGAGGAGCTACATATTTCTCAGTGAGTGGACCCCATAGCTCCGGACAGTGAAAGTTGATGTATTGTTCAAATCGAGCACGCCAATATACATAATCCATATCGGCTGTAAACAGAGGAGGTTTGTTATTAGAGCCAACATCATGATTTTGTTTTAACATATCTCTTAGTCCTCTAATATCGTCTTTATCAGCAATAGAAGCCATTGAAGATCTACCTGAAATGGTACGCAAAAACAAGAACTTGCAAAGTAATTAGTACTAAAGGCGTCACTTGATAAGTGACGCACTCAAGTGTCGCAGCGTATAGCGACACTAAGAAAGTGACGCTATCGAGTGACGTACAGAGTGACGGATGACACTATCAGTAAGTGTCGGTCAGTTAAGCAAGTGACGCACTCAAGTGTCGTACTTGAGTGTCGTGCTAAATCAAATAGGCGTCACTAGTAAAAGTGACGCTATAAATCAAACAGGCGTCACTAACAGAAGTGACGCTTAAGGATCAAGTGACGTGCAACAGTGACGCACTTGAGTGTCGGTGTATTAGGGTAGACGACACTTAAGTTAAGTGTCGTATTACCTCAAGTGACGCTTTAAGTGACGCGTCTAAGTGACGGTAAAACCCTAATTCTGGGATTAGCGAGTGCCGCTATAAGTGACGCGTCCAAGTGACGGATCGAGTGTCGCAAAACGGCTGAAAAATCCCAAAACCCTAAAAATGTCGAATTTTCGTAAACCAAACGAAAATTCCTTGAACCCTAATGGACGAAACCTGTATATGTTGAAGAATATCGACTGTAATTCAGCTGTGCACCTCAAAATCCGTATGAGTTCGTGATTTTTGAATCAAGCAAAACCGAAATCAATCCAAAATACCTTATAAACGTCAATGTTATCACCGCAAGGCTCTGATACCAGTTGAGAGTGCCTTAGTGCTTGGATCTAGATGACAATTGACAGTAATTGATAGGCGGAATCAATCAATTACACTTAATGCTAACAAACACAAACCGAAACAATGAAATTTAAACAAAGCAAACTTGTTTATTAGCTTGTATAACGTGTAGGGATCGATTACAGAGAGGCTTAGTCGACAAATGGTGCTAGGGTTTCGTCAACCCTAGCCGAAAACCCGTAGGTTTCTATTTATACTAAAAAGTCAGCCGACATGCGTCACTTGTGGAAGTGTCGCATGTGGCCGCCTTCATGCGTCACTTACCTAAGTGACGCTATGCGTCACTAAGGCAAGTGACGCCTAACCTAAAACATGAGTGTCGCATATAACAAAAACTATATTTCTATTAATAACTAACGACACTTATTACAACTCGATAGACCAACTGACAGACACCTAATATGCATCAACACTTCTGGAGTATAAAGATCTAGGTGACGTGCAAACCGAGCCAATGACAAGGTGAATAGGCTCCCCATATATCTAAATGTGATCACCCCGTCTCCAATTCTACTCCCTGGCTCAAATGTATAGGTGGTCATGAACTCGGTGATCATCTCCATATACACCGGTTCGTCAATGCTGAACAATTTCTTGAAAGACTCAAACTGCTGACCCTCTATTGAGTAACTGAGTAGACTTTCTAATCTCTGCCTGAATCCCAATGTCTGCAGCTTTTCCCAATCTACATATCTAAAACTGCCAAAAAATTTGTCTCTCCATATTCGTGCCATCTGGTCGTATGCTGGTGTTGCACTAAGGTATGCAAGAGATCCTGTAAGTGGTCGTGCTGGGTTTAGCTTCTTCTTCTTTGGCGACATAGTACTTGAGAACATGAGAGATTTAAAGTAATTGGTCTTAAGAAAGGGGAAATTTAAAGCGCTTCCCGAATTTTCTAATGGAAAACTCGAAATGAGGGCTTTAAATTCTTGACAGTCCAAAGATTACAGTAAATATCAAATGCCCCCAAGTGACTAATAATCAGTCTTAATCAATAATAAGGTAATCAACAATGTGCGAAAATGTATAGTCATGGGATGGCGGTAACTTAACTTGTGAAGTAATGTCGTTTACAAAGTTTGGTGTTTAGCCAAGTTTGAAACATCATTATTTCACAATTTATAGTCTCATGGTAGGTTTTTGACTTTTTAAAAGTCCAACTTGAAGTAAGGTTTTTGAATAAAAATTGCAACTGATTTGTTTTAAAAATGCAATACTTCAAGTTGACTTTTTAGGTCAAAACTTACTTTGGACGATAATTTCAATTTGTCCGCATACCAAAGTTATAACCTAAACATGTAAACATTATTTTAGGCATTTTCCTAATTGATAAACAAGCTAGGTCATGCGCAAAAAGTTATGTCATCCATGTGTTTGGTTTTATTCAAGACTTTTATTTTTAATAATGATTCTCTAGTTATATTGCCTATTTTGACTAGTCAAGAAAGTACAAATGTCCTAGTAAGCAAGAGTTGTCAAGTAATCTTAATTTACTATCCTAATCATGCATGCTAGTTAACTTTTTGTTGACTTTCAAAAGTCAAACTTGCTAATCCTAATTTATCTGCATTGTGCAATTAACATAGAGCTATCATTCAAAACACCACAATTACTTAAATGTTTAACAACTAACACTTAATCAAGCTAAATTCTAGACTTAATCAATAGGTTAAAGTACATCTTCTTAAAAGAGCCAAACTAGTGTAAATTAGCATGGGTAAGTGGTAGTAGCATGTAGTTCCTAAGCATTCAACCAAGAAAAATACTAATTCCTAGTTACTAACTTAGCTAACTTCATAAAATAAGATACTTTAAGCTTAAAGTAGGTTTCTTATGATCATACCTTGTTTTAGTGCGTAAAACTTCAAAATGAATGTACAACCGAGAATATCATACAATGAGGAGTTCAAAAGGACATGAAATTAGAGAGTTTGGTGAAGATTGGATGGTGATTCATGGAGGTATGGTGGTGGCCGGTTTTTAGGTGAGGGAGGAAGGAGAATAAAAGTTTTTGTTTTTGAATTATAGGATCATATGGAAGGTTGGTGGTCCATGGGAATATTTGTCATGCTCCTATGTACCATATTCCTTACATGGTCCCCAATGTACATCTTAGTACTAAGCCTAATATCCTAGATTAATTTCTAATGTCCTACTAATAATGATTACGAATCCTAAATGTATTTATTGTAACTAGTTACTTGTTAGTTATAAACAATTTAAGAAGCGCGTAAATTTTTGTGGAACAATTAATCCTGAAATATTAAACTTAAATTATTTTTGGTGTTTAAAAATTATTTGTCTGACGTGGATTTGTTGAATGTACATGTTTCAGCTAAAAGCTTAACATTGTATGTTCTTGTTGTCACGCATGTGTTTTCAGGCAAAAATTTTAAAAACGTTTTTTTCTTTTTAAATTAAACTTTCAAAATTTTATTATATTACTATATTCATACAAAAATATGCTCATTTAAAGTCGTGAGCCTTGACCTTTTTCGGAAGGGATTGTTTTAAGATTCGTTTAGATACCTCCATAGGAAAAGGGTCGAGATTTGTTCCCTTAAGCGAACGTTCTTCAACACAAAATGTTTTGAAAGTTCCAAAATGGTGTTATAAACTAAATAGTAATGACGATTATCTAATCCTAGGACTTCTCGTTCTTCGTATCCTAAATTGACAAGATCACCAATTAACTTATTGTACGCTTTCCTTACTTTTTTAGGGTTTGACAAACCAACGCGTGGCCCTTGGTCTTTGTAATTAAGATCGTGAGTGAAATTATTCATGACTTCCAAAAATGCGTTCTCTTCCTGTGAATCAGGGTCTCCGGTTGTAGACTTAACTATCCTACAGAGTTCACTGATTGTGGATTTTTGTACGGAAGTGAAGGGGTATTTGGTAAA
Organism: Pseudognaphalium luteoalbum; assembly: GCA_963422505.1. Taxonomy (NCBI): domain Eukaryota; kingdom Viridiplantae; phylum Streptophyta; class Magnoliopsida; order Asterales; family Asteraceae; genus Pseudognaphalium; species Pseudognaphalium luteoalbum. Next base: position 71,953,501 of record OY730198.1, read on the forward strand.
GGCAAAGATTCGAGTAAGCTTGACGTGAAGGTCTTTCCTTTTTGCGAAGAAAACTGTGTCGATTCTTTCCTTGGTGGAATCAGGAAAAACGTCTCATAACTTGGAGATCAGATAAGAGGCGGAGTCAACAAAGAAAGGAATTTTACCAGGAATGATGATAGAAATCATCGGATCTTGTTCTTCCCAGAACTCAAGTTTGTTGATCATTGCGGCAACACTGTGATTGATTAATATCATAGATGTTGGAAGAAAGTCCATGTCGGCGAGTGATTCAAAAAGTAGATCTAAATCTGCTATAAACTTTAGTTCTTGGTCTCTGAAATTCGTGGATGTGCTTTCGCATTCACGACTTGACAGGCGAAGAAGGAATTTTACTTGTTTTTCTAATGTGGCAATCGTTTCTCGTTGTTCGTAGGAATACGGGAGGTTGGCATAGGTTAACTGCCTGACGAATGCTTTATAGACATCTATCCTACGGGAAGGATTAAAAGAAGCACCGAGGTGGCGTTCTTCAAAACAAGGTTGTTCCGGCTCGACTGATGGAGCCTTATCTACCACTTGGTAAATGATGTATTGGTGTTTGTGTGAAATGAATGGAAAGATGCCATTATTTTGAGAATCGGGCGTGGTTTGGGTATACACCGATGTTTCAGGAATGAGGGTGATTAAGTCACAAGATTTCGGAGGTTTTTCTTCAGAATCATCTTCGGGAAAATAATCGAAGTGGGAAGAATTTGGTAAACCAGGTAGATGCAAAGTTGGCGAGTGATCTTCTGGAGATGATGCAAGGTCAGGTAACTGGTCCATGTCATCAAAATCTATGCAATGTTTTGGAATTGAAAGTGAGGTCCTATATTCTTCTTGGGTGTCGGAGGTTTCCTTAGTTTTAGAGGAAGAAGGTGAAAAGAAATCAGATCCTAACTCTTTTTCTAAGTAGTCAAAGAATTCCGTATCATCCATTGAACAGAGGCAAGAATTGGGTTCTCGAGTTGTCATTTTAATGCTATCCTAAATAACTAATACTTAATTAATACTAATTACTTAAATTAACTTTCGAAAGATTTCTAAAAAGATTTCAATCGAAAGAGTCTCCTAAATATCACTACTTAAGGCAGCTTTTAATCGTACGTTTGTGATTCCCCGACAGTGGCGCCAAAAACTTGTTGCACCCGCAACCGTCGGTTCAGAGTCGTTGTAATTTCTGATGGTGATGCAGGCGCAACAGGGGTTTTAAAATTTATATTTAGCTGGGCTTAAATTATACGTACTACCTACTCTGGTTAGCAAGCGGTAAGTATGACCTAAGATCGTTCTATGAATCCAAACGTGTGGGCGATTAAAGCTGGTGTTATCGGTAGGGAAATATTTAGGATGGACAAAGTAGGAAGGTTTGGGGGTTTTAAACTAAAGGCAAGGAATTAAAGTGCAAAAAAAGTAAATTGCAGGAATTTAAAGTGCAGGAAAACAGGTAAAGATAAACATGTGATTGCTGAGATTTCGATAATTAATGTTTCGGGATGACAGATTAAACAGGAACAATGCTAAATGTAATGATTTAAACTATCAGGTGTAAACTCCAGAACCCTACCAACTAAATTTCCCATTGGCATGTCACTAGGAACTAGGTTATCGTGATTCTGATCGGAGCAATACGCAAACTTCCAATACTTATCTAGTTGAAAGATAAACAACCTATCTTGGTTTGGCGCCGAGGTGCAAGAATCAGTAGCGTATCATCTCATAGGTCCGACCGTTCTTAACCCCTAGAATAGTTTAGTATTTCTTTAGCATGCAGATTAATAACTTTGTATGTTTAGACCGCTGATTATGTAAGACTTAGTGTTTTAAGGATTCCAGGTCACTAGGATTTTATTCTTATTCTTAAGTCTTGTTTTGTAAATCAAGGTTTGGTTACTTCAACTTATGACTTGAGCTCTCCTTTTCAAACAGTTATACATCCCTGGATTATTCGCAGTTTATAAAAACGTGTTTCATATGCAGACCATGCCTTTCAGTAATCAGACAGTGTACTTTTGTTGATGCATCTTTGAGTGTCTGTCAGTTGGTCTATCGAGTTGTAATAAGTGTCGTTAGTTTCTTAATAGAAAAATAGCTTTTGTATAGTGCGACACTCGTGTTTTGGTTTAGGCGACACTTGCCTGAGTGACGCATAGCGACACTTAGGTAAGTGACGCATTAAGGCGGCCACATGCGACACTTACATAAGTGACGCATGTCGGCTGTGTTTTTAGTATAAATAGAAACCTACGGGTTTTAGGCTAGGGTTGACGAAACCCTAGCACAATTTGTCGACTTAGTACCTCTGTAATCGATTCCTATACGCAATACAAGCTAATAAACGAGTTATCTTTGATTGAATATCATTGTTTCGGTTTGTGTTTGTTAGCATCAAGTGTAATTGATTGATTCCGCCTATCAATTACTGTCAATTGTCATCTAGATCCAAGCGCTAGGCACTTTCAACTGGTATCAGAGCCTTGCGGTGATAACATTGACGTTTAGAAGGTATTTAGAATTGATTTCGGTTTTTACTTGATTCAAGAATCACGAATTCTTACGGATTTTGAGGTGCAAAGGAGTATTACAGTCGAAATTCATCAATATCAACAGGTTTCGTCCATTAGGGATCAACGAATTTGAGTTTGGTTTACGAAAACTCGAATTTTTTAGGGTTTTGGGATTTTGCAGCCGTTTTGCGACACTCGATCCGTCACTTAGCTGTGTCACTTACTGCGGCACTAGCTAATCCCAAATTAGGGTTATACCGTCACTTGAACGCGTCACTTGAACGCGTCACTTGTGGTTAATACGACACTTAACTTAAGTGTCGTCTACCCTAATCCACCGTCACTTACGTGCGTCACTGTTGCACGTAACTTGACATTTTAGCGTCACTTCTTTTAGTGACGCCTTTTGATTTCCTCGCGTCACTTCCTTTAGTGACGCCTTTTAATTTACTGCGTCATTTTTACTAGTGACGCCTATCTGTTTAACACGTCACTCAAGTACGTCACTTGAGTGCGTCACTTGCTTGATTGAGCGACACTTACTGCTAGTGTCATCAGTTACTTCGCCCGTCACTCGATAGCGTCACTTATCTAGTGACGCTTGTCGTAGCGACACTTCAGTGCGTCACTTACTAAGTGACGCCTTAAGTACTAATTTTTTTTCGAGTTCTTGTTTTTGCATACATTTTCAGGAATATCTTCAATGGCAACGGACAAGGAAGATATTAGAGGAATTCGAGAAATGTTAAAACAGGGAAATGATATTGGTTCAAATAATAAACCTCCTCTATTTACAACAGACATGGAATATGCTTATTGGAGGGATCGATTTGAACAGTTTGTGGATTTTCATTGTCCGGAGTTGTGGGGTCCATTAAAGCAAAGATATGAGGCTCCTGTGTCTGAAGGAAACTATCGCGGTGTTCCTCCACCCAAATCTTTCACTGCTATGACTCCTCAGGAGAAGAAAGACTATCAACTGGAAAGGAAAGCACATTCAGCTATCTGTATGTGTTTAACAAAGGATGTCATGAGACTGTTTAAAACTCATGACATAACCTACGATTTATGGAAAGCGATAGAGACGAGGTGTGGGGGAAATGAGAAATACTGGAATTAATTAAAAAGCAGTATGATTTATTTGACTCCTTACCAAATGAGACGACGTCTGGACTGTTTACTCGATACTCACAACTAGTGAGTGAATTGACTGAAGGAGGATATACTCTCACTGCACTTGAGATTAATAAAAAGTTATTGGATGTTTTACCAAGTGCATGGGATGTGAAAGTTCAATTCTTAAAGGAAAATCAAGAATTATCTGGGATGACTCTTGATCAGCTTATAGGAGTTCTTCAAGCCCATGCTATGGAATTGAAGAAGAAGGAGTGCAAGTCCACTGGATTCGTACAAAATCCTTCACTCTATGGAAGCCAAGTAAACACTGGCAAGAGTTATGGAGGAATGGCATTCATATCGGATACTAATCCTTCATCTTATCCAACTGGGGATACTCATGCAGCTTATATTTCTGGCACTACCTGCACGAATCAAGGAACACAACAGCAGGTTTCATCATCACCAGCCATTCAAGAGCAAGCTGCAATTTATACAGCTTTTCTTAGTTCTTACAAAGATTTGGTTACTCAACCAAATACTACTTTGGAAATGACCAAAGAAGACTATGCTCAATTGGATGATGATGACTTGGAGCAAATGGATTTGAACTGGAATATAGCTATGATTTCCAGAAGGGTTCAGAAGTTTCTGCAAAGAACGGGCAGGAAAAGCTTGGACGGTAATGGGAAAACTGGGTTTGGGTTTGATAAAAGCAAGGTTCGGTGTTACAACTGTCAGAACCTTGCTCATTTTGCAAGGGAATGTGAGAAACCCAGGATGCCGTCGTCAGGTCTCACTAAGCCAGATCCACCAAAATCAACTGAGAAAGTAGAAGCTAAATCATTGGATGTGGATAATGCATTGATAGTTTTTGAGCCAACCGCTTTTGATTGGAGTGCTCAAGCTGCAAAGTTTCAATGTCTGATGGCTCATATCACACCTGAGGTACCTACTGAACCCACTGAGCCATTTAACTGTGTTTCGTGTATTAATTTGACTGAATCTCTTGAGATCTATCAAAAAGACAATCAAAATTTGCGGGACAAGATCGTTAAGCTTACTGAATCTAATAATTTTTTGTTAGAAAATGAAAAACTTTATGAACAACATCTTGAAGCTCATAAATTAGATACTGAAACTTTTAAAGCAAAGGTCTTTAGCCAACAAGACGCAATTAAAAGTTATCTTACTGAGATTGAATTGTTGACTAAAGAATTATCTGATTTAAAAGATGAGTTTGCAAATCATAAAAGTAAAATCTTGGGTTCAACATCCGCAACACAAGTTTTTAATGAGATTGTCAGTAAGCAAGGGACAACTGGCAAAAAGAAGGAAGGTCTTGGCTATAACCAAGTACCACCACCCTCTAATGCTGAATATTGTCCCTCAATTACTAAACAAGGTCTTGAAGAGATTTCAGTCGATTATACCAAATTATATGGTATTAAGGCCATAGAAGCCAAGCTTAACAAACAGTCAACGGAGAAAACCAAGAGGCAAGAGTATCCATTGCCTCAGTTTGTTAAAGCTGCAAGTGAGTCTCAAGTTCATACTGATGACATTGTTGAGATAGAGGATATTACTGATCAGGAATATCCTGAGTTTAAGAAGGTTGAGGCTAAACCTGAAAAACAGATTTTGAAAGTTGAACCTGTAAAAAAGGTTCAAAATAAAAAGGAAAATAGAGTTTTACATGTGAAACATCAAAAGTCACTGACAAATGTTTTAAAACAAAAGGTGACAAGTGAAAAGGTACATGTTGATAAAACTTATGCCTCAACTTCTAAACCCCCACAAGCATTATCTAAAACGTGTACAACCTGTTCATGTTCTAAAAATGCTTCGTCACTTCCTGTGGTAAATCCTCCGTCTCCACAATTTCAAGAGACTCGTTCTTGTTTCTACTGTAAGAAACAAGGACATTTGATTCGTGTTTGTCCCAAACTTTCTCATCAGCGGTATGGGAGAGATATGCCTAGGACATCTTTCTACAGAAATTCTTTTGCAAAATCACCTCCTAGGCATCACTCTGACTCTCCCAAATCTGATAAGAAAGTAGTTAGTGTTGGGCAAAATCCTTTGTTAAAACCAAAGCCCAACACTATTTCAAAGTCAAATCCCGAACCATCAAAGGTTTGGAAGTTACAGGAGTCCACTAAAGACTCACATGTCATCAATAATAACACAGCAGATTCAAAATCTGATTTGTTTAAAAATAAAGTTTTATCTGATGTGCTTATTGTTGATGACTTTGGTCGACCTAAGTCTGTAAAGGCTTCGGTCACCGTTTCTCACTAATCTCCTCATTTTTGTGTTGCAGCAGTCTGAACGTATAAAAGATAGTGAATGGTTCATGGACAGTGGCTGCTCGCGACACATGACGGGTGATGTGTCTCTCTTAATGGATATTAAACCATACGCGGGAGGTCATGTTGCTTTTGCTGGAGATACGGGAGGAACGATTTCGGGGAGAGGAACGCTAACCAATGGAAAGGTTAGCTTTGAGAATGTAAATTATGTGGCCGAGCTTCAACATAATCTGTTAAGTGTATCACAAGTTTGTGATAAGGACTATACCACATCCTTTACAAAGACTGAGTGTGTCATATTGAAGCCGGGGTATGTCATTCCAGAGGAATGGGTGGTAATGCGTGCTCCTAGAAGAAATGACACTTATGTAATGAACATGCGAACCGTGGAGACAACCAGCGAGTACACTTGTCTCCTTTCGAAGGCTTCAGAAAAGGAATCACTCCTTTGGCACAGATGAATGGGACACATTCATTTCCGAAAAATGAATTTCCTAGTCAACAACGACTTGGTTCGTGGAGTTCCGAAACAGTCCTTCGCCTTGAAGGATGATTGTGTTTCTTGCCACAAGGGCAAACTCCACAAGAAGTCCCATAAGTCTAAGGTTGTGAATTCCATAAATGCTCCATTAGAACTACTGCACATGGATCTCTTTGGTCCTGTTTCTACAAAGAGCATAGGTGGTCGCTCATATTGTTTAGTAGTGACAGATGACTACTCACGTTTTTCGTGGGTATACTTTCTCGCAACAAAGGATGAGACAGCGGGAATTTTGGTCTACTTGTTGGATAAGTTGGCAAATTTGTGCAACTTAAAGGTTAAAAGACTGCGGAGCGATAATGGAACCGAATTCAAGAACTCAACTCTTGAGTTATTTTGCGCTTCTAGGGGTATTGAACATCAATTCAGTGCTCCGAGAACACCTCAACAAAATGGAGTTGCTGAACGGAAGAATAGGACAATTATTGAAACTGCTCGTACTATGTTAGCGGATTCTAAATTACCTATTATCTTCTGGGCCGAGGCAGTTAATACTGCATGCTACGTTTTGAATCGGGTTCTTTCGGTTAAAAAGAAGAATAAAACGTGTTATGAGCTCTTCAACAATCGCAAGCCGAATCTGCAGTTTCTGGAACTGTTTGGATGCCCTTGTTTGATAATGATTACCAAAGAACGTGTCCCTAAGTTTGGTGATAAAGCCGTTGAAGGAATTTTTCTCGGATATTCGGTCAACTCTCCAAATAAACGGGTATACAACAAATCAACAAACGAGATAGAGGAACACTTTGAGGTCAAATGCCTAAGGTATACGGAACCACCTCAAGGAACGGGTCCGGATTGGTTCTTTAATTATGGGACACTTTTCAGTTCCTTTAATGTTCCGGAGGACGACGATACAGAAGAATTAAATACAATGCTTCATGGACTAGATGATTTTCATCAAACATCTGATTCTCTTCCTCCAACATCCAATCCGATTCCCGATACGACATCCACTCCATCACCTAATCCAACACAACAAATGCCTGCACCCACTACTTCATCTACACCCACACCACCAACTACAACCATTCCGTCTTCTTCAAACACTGTTAATGCCATGGATCTTCCGGATGATCCTGATATGCCTCTCTTAGAGGATGAAGAAGACATGGACTATTCTCGTTTCTTCACTAATGAAGAGAACGAAGATGCTTCTGCCACTGAAGGGGATTTGAATAACTTGGAATTAAATCTTGTGCCGGATACTATTCCAGTTACTCGAATACATAGGAATCACCCAGTTGACAATATCATTGGTGATCCCCATTCATCTGTTCAAACGAGACATCAGGCGAAGCAAGCTGCTGACGATAAGGATACTTCAGCTGATCAGGTTTTGGGATTTATGGCAACTGTTAATTCTTGCCATCTTTCCCAAACTGAACCAAAGAAAGTTTCGGAGGCCTTACAAGATCCATCCTGGGTCGAGGCCATGCAAGATGAATTGCAGCAATTTCACAAGCTACAAGTGTGGACGCTAGTTCCATTACCTAAGGGTGCCGATCCAAAAGGCACTAGATGGGTATATCGCGTCAAGAAAGATGATCGAGGGGTTGTCACAAGGAACAAAGCACGATTAGTTGTTCAAGGGTATACTCAAATTGAAGGACTTGATTATGATGAGGTTTTTCCCCCTGTCGCCCGATTGGAGTCCGTACGTATCTTTCTGGCCTTTGCATCATTTAAAGGGATTCGCGTCAAGCAACTTGACGTTAAAAGCGCATTCCTTTATGGACAAATTGATACGGAGGTTTATGTTCAACAGCCTCCAGGTTTTAAAGATTCGGTGCATCCAAATTATGTCTATAAGCTCAATAAGGCATTGTATGGACTTCATCAATCTCCACGCCTATGGTATGAGAGGCTTGCTACTCATCTGGTAGACAACGGTTTTACTCGAGGCAACATCGACAGTACTCTTTTCACAAAAGGAAAAGGAGATGATTTGTTATTGGTTCAAGTGTATGTCGATGATATCATCTTTGGGTCGTTGAATGAGGCTCTATGTAAAGAATTTGAAGAGGTCATGAAGTCAGCTTTCGAGATGAGTGCAATGGGAGATCTCACCTTTTTCCTTGGTGTGCAAGTCGAGCAGTCACCCAAAGGAATGTATATTCATCAGTCAAAGTATGTCAATGACATGTTGACTCGATATGATATGCTTACTTGTAAACCTTATGGAACTCCCATTGAGATCAATCATAATCTTGGACCTGATGATGATGATGAGGACTGCAAAGAAAAGGATTATCGTTCGATGATTGGTTCTCTTATGTACCTCACTGCCTCAAGACCTGATATCGTCTTTGCTGTTTCTCTTTGTTCAAGATATCAGGCACGACCAAAGGTTTCTCATATGAAGGCGGTGAAGCGGATTTTTGGGTATCTCAAATATAGACCTTCACTAGGTCTATGGTACTCCAATGAGAAGAACTTCACTCTCTCTGCCTATTCCGATTCAGATTATGGTGGCTGCAACATCAATAAGAAGTCTACGACAGGGGGATGTCAGTTTCTTGGAACTCGCTTGGTGTCATGGCAATGCAAAAAGCAGACTACGGTTTCTACTTCCACAGCTGAGGCCGAGTACATTGCTGCTGCTAGCTGCTGTTCTCAAGTTCTTTGGATTCAGCACCAACTGCGCGACTACGGGTTACTCTTAACTTTAACTCCTATACATATTGATAACACTGCTGCCATATCTATCACATGCAATCCCGTACAACACTCTAAAACCAAACACATAGAAATTAGGTTTCACTTTATACGGGATTGCTATGAGAAACACCTCATTGACCTTGTCCATATTGACACCCTGAAACAAAATGCTGACTTATTCACTAAGGCTTTCTCAAGAGCCCGATTTGATGAATTAGTCAACATGATCGGTCTAAGGTTCTTTACCACGAAAAAGTAATTTGTGACTTGGATATGTTTAAAAGTACTGTTTTATTATTAAAAAAAAAAAAAAAAAAAAAAAAAAATATGCAACAGCCACTCTTTATACTTTCTAGTTTTAAAGAAATGCAATGTTGCTACATTTAAAAAGACGTTGAGGTTGTGTCTGTAAACAACTTGGGATATGATAGTACATCGGGTGACATGCATGAATATGGAATTTTTAAGATTTATCTTTGATGTGTCAGTAGATTTATCTGACGTATTAAAAACAGTTTTTATAAACATTATCTTCATCATACGATATATTAGTAGGCATGTTATACAAAACACTTTGAGAAGTCTTAAGAAGCTTAATCTATAATTGTCTATTTCAAGTGGTACACCATTATTAGATGTACGACAAAAGTCTTAATTTCTTACTTATACTAGACATGTTTTTGTGAAAGATGTTTATATGATTTCATTTGGGGGTATATATTGACAGTCTCCTTTGTTATACGTAAGTATAGACCTGGTTTCTGTTAATATATACTTTAAAATTAAGCAAACACAAGTCAAAGTGCTTGAAAAGTCTTTAAAAATTAAGATACCTTACAAGGTCGCCAAAATGGTTTGACCAAGTTTGGTTTTGCTTAAACCTGGATCAAGTTATGTCACTCTGTTGTACGTAAGTACAGACCTGTCACCGCTGACTTGACTCTTAAAAATTGATTTTCTTATATTCTATCTGTAAATGAAAATATGGTCTATGTTTTAAGTTAAGATGTATATCTATGATGGGAACCACAGCGACATAAACATACCAATAATAATAAAATACCTCTTAGTTGTACGTATAACATGTTTAAGTGGATAAATATACTAATAATCGTTTTGAAATAATTTTTATAAGCAGTGTTTTTAGTATGTCAAGTAAATTTAAAGAGGACAAAGATACTGATGATTGAAATAACACTTACTGTTCCTAATAAATGCATGTTATTCCGATATAATCCCTAATCAGACTTTATCAACTCCGTCACCAAAAAGAATGTGTTAATTCTCTAAGTGGTTAATTTAAAGTGAAGAGGTTCCCTTATCTCCGATCTAACGGATCGTTATCTCAATACCTACATGTGATATCCGTTATAAGAATAATTGTCAATTTACATTTTCTTGTATATGTCTTATTTTCTCTAAGTTAGTGTAATTTTAGTTATTATCCAAGTTACAGTTGCATTTTCAAATTTAAGTACCGAACTCACAACGCGAAACCATCGAAGAAATCGCAAATTTTTCACTAACAGTGAACTGTGCGTCACTTTCATAAGTGACGCTACCAGTGACGCATACGATATTGCGTCACTCAATTAAGTGACGCAGTAAGTGCCGGGATAAGTTTCGCTATAAGTGTCGGGTTGAGTGACGCATCCTAGGGTCGGTGTATAAATACGCCTTCCCCACGACACTCAACCTCACCACTTTTCAAAAACATATACCGACACTTCCACTGACACACCGACACTCTCATTGTCTCTGCGTCACTTAAACTGTGCGTTTTTTCGTCGATCGATTCGTGCTTTCTACGGGTTTCTAGTGTGTTTCGTTGATACATACTTGTTCTCCTCACTCCTACGATCCATTTGGTATTAACCTTAACCTTTTTCTCTTTCTATTTCTTCTGTAAATTTAAATTAGGGTTACGGTTAGGGTTTCGCTATGCAAATCGTTCGATTAAATGCTTGTATGTTAGTGTTTTGATGTAATAAAGGGTGTGTTTTATTCGTCTCTAACTTGCGCACACCCCAGTTACTTTGTTTTTGAAAAACCCTAAATTTTGAGACTGGGTATGAACAGTGCACGATGATCTTCATCGTTGCGACACTTCTTGCGTCACTTACCTTAAGTGACGCTCTTTGGTAATTTGGTAGCCTATACCGTCACTTCACAAGTGACGCTTGATTTTGCGTCACTTCGTAAGTGACTCATGTAGTGACGCATATACTTGTTTTAATTGTTTAACCCGACACTCCACCCAGTGACGCCTTTACATGCGTCACTACTCCAAGTGACTGTCTAAGTGACGCTTATTTATATCCGTCACTTATACCGTCACTTCTTAAGTGACTGACTTAGGATACCGTCACTAGGTTTAATGTCGCATGTTCTTCACCCGTCACTTTGCAAGTGTCGTATACTTTAAACCACAAATTTCAAACGTCACTTACATCAGTGACGCTTGATAGCGTCACTTCCAGTAAGTGACGCTACACATTGATTTCAATTTTATACACTGTACATTACGACACTTCTTCAGTGACGGTAGTGACCATGCGTCACTTACCCTAAGTGACGCCTAAAGTCAAATTTTGTTTTCTAACCTTTCTGTGTTCGGGCTAACTTTCTAACGTTTTCGGTTACTTTTCTTTGTATTTTTAGCTTACAGATGGCCGACTTACAGAACTATTACCGCCGCACGAACACACGTCACAATATCACGGCATTCTTGGAATCTACACATGCCAACTCGGCGCCGTTCAGGCCTATGATCGAGTTTCTTCGTCGATCCCGAATTCATTATGCGATTACGGCCACGACTCCGGTATACATGAACCAAGTTGAGGAGTTCTATGATCATGCAGTGATCAGGGTACAGGGTGACGTTCCTCGGATTGTCTCGAATATGTTTGGGGAGGAAATCGAGATTACTGAGAACTCGATTAGGAGGGTGTTACAGTTCAATGACAACTCCACGATGCCCACTATCTTCCCCACCACGTTTATCTATGGGGGACTTCAAAGGATGGGTTATCCAGCAAACCAGCTTTCTGACTTCAGGAAGCAATACCTCTGCAGAGTCTGGAGGTATCTGTGTCATATTATCATAGTTTGCTTGTCTCCGAGGAAGGGAGGGTATGATGCGGCTAGTCATCTGACTTTATCGCTTATGTTAGCCCTAGTATATAATAAGCCCTATAACTTTAGTGGTTATATTTTTGGGAATATGGTAGAAAACATCCGGGCTGGGAAGGACAAATGGCTGCAATATCCTCGTTTTGTGCAGCTCTTGTTGAATGACCTGGATCTCGGTATTGCACCAGATCAGAGGTCTCTTTTGGTTCCAACGCCGATGCTTCTGCGAGTCTTTAATGACTGCAAGCTCGCGCCAAAGGGCGAGCCAGTTTTGGCCGATCGTGACCTCTTCGGGCACGTAGTAAACGAAAACTACGTTGCGCCGCACGATCATGATTTTTTGGATGACGTCGTGCCTCCGGTAAACGAGGACGACTTAGTTGATGCCAATATCGCTCAGGACCTCGATGATATTGAGCACGTTGATCGGGTTGAGGTCGATTCCGATGATGGTGGGCCCACTCCTCCGGATTCTGAGGGTGATGTGCCACCACAATCAGCTTTAGATGGGATTCAATTGGCTGATCCCCAACGCTTTAAGCGTATTATGCGCCGGATTTTGGCTGGTCGGGTTCATGTTCCGAGAAATCCTGGCAAGCGTCCTGCTGGGTCGTTGCCTTCTTATGCTGAGTTACCCTTACGTCGACGCCAGCGGACTTCGATTGTCCTTGAGGAGCCAACTCGTCAGCCTTCTCCTCAGCCTGCAACTATTTCTATTCAGCAGGTTTTAGCTCAACTGGAGCTTTTGTCCAAACGTTTTGATGATCAACAGGCGATCATTGCAGCTCAAGCTTCACAGATAAAGGACTTAGAGATTAAAGCTGCCACAGTGGACTCTCTCCAACAACAGATAACGACTATGTCTTCTAGGTTGTTAGAATTGGAGTCAGTCACACTTGTTTCGGGGGAGGATAATTCTAGGGAAATAGAAACAAATGTAACTCCTTCCCCTGAACCAGAAAATGTACTTCCATCTTCTACTATCAATGAAAATATCAGTTTAGATTATTTCGTGGAGGTTCAAGGTCAGGCAAGACCTATCGCAGTAGATTATTCATTCGTAGATCTCACTTATTTGCAAAACTTGATGAATGATAATGATACGATGCCTGAGGAAGAGGAAATGAATGATCCTGTAGCAGAGGATTATTTCTTTGAGGAAAATGATGAAGTTGAAGTTGAGGGGGAGCAATTGCACAGTGATGAATGCTATGATGAAGCTCCTATCATAGAATCGGATTCATCTGAAGATGAATCAGAAAAAGAGACGAACGAGCCATCAACTTCTACAACAAAACCGGATATTGTGCTCAAACCAATTATTGAGGTACCGGTTACGTGTAAAAGCTACAAAGTTAGATCTGATTACACGGGATTGATTAAGAGTTGGAAGTTCGATGAGAACAACTCTGTTTTTATGATAAAGAGAAGTGACGGCATTCAGTACTTCAATATGAAGTTTTATAAAATAAGTACTTTGCCGAAGTGTGAGCTTCAAAGGTTAGCTCAGATACCCTTGATCAACCGGTCACGAGATTCACGAGCAGACTTCTTTCAGTTGATCATACGTCGGGAGATGAACAGTAAAAAGTATAATTTGATAAAGCCGACGTTGGGTATGAGGTACAAGTTTAAGAAGAAGCTTGATCCGATCACTCGTCAACCTATTGTGAAGATGATCTATCCACCAGCAAAGTGTCTACAGAAGATACCTTTGGAGATCATCCCGATAGATTTTTTGAATAGGTTGGAGTACTGGGAATATGATGATATTACTGGTGAAGCTATAATTGTGTTTATTCCAAAATCGGAACCAGATACGGATTCGGAGATTATTAATGTAGAATCGGAGGTTGAAGAGAAAACAGCATGGGATGTTGTTCAACCTAAGAAAAAGTCTACATGGGGTCTTAAAAGAAAGATATTTTGTGTATTCGATCCGTTGAGTTTGATCAATCTCTCTGAACATGATATGAAAAGATTACATCAGAATAGGATTCAGTTTAAAGAAAGAGACAGAGCTGAAGCGATTAAATTTCAAAAGGTTATTGATATTTGCGTAGCTAACGGAGTACATGCTGGTGGTGTATTTCCTGCTGGTTGGAAGTGAAGATTAAACGACTTAAAAGAGTTTGAAGATTTTGAAGACCAAGCTGAAGACACGGGGGAGTTTGTTGATGCATCTTTGAGTGTCTGTCAGTTGGTCTATCGAGTTGTAATAAGTGTCGTTAGTTTCTTAATAGAAAAATAGCTTTTGTATAGTGCGACACTCGTGTTTTGGTTTAGGCGACACTTGCCTGAGTGACGCATAGTGACACTTGATTAAGTGACGCATAGCGACACTTAGGTAAGTGACGCATTAAGGCGGCCACATGCGACACTTACATAAGTGACGCATGTCGGCTGTGTTTTTAGTATAAATAGAAACCTACGGGTTTTAGGCTAGGGTTGACGAAACCCTAGCACAATTTGTCGACTTAGTACCTCTGTAATCGATTCCTATACGCAATACAAGCTAATAAACGAGTTATCTTTGATTGAATATCATTGTTTCGGTTTGTGTTTGTTAGCATCAAGTGTAATTGATTGATTCCGCCTATCAATTACTGTCAATTGTCATCTAGATCCAAGCGCTAGGCACTTTCAACTTTACATGGTAGTTCAACTGCTTCTTACATCAGACATGCGGTCAGGAGTAATTGACGGTGAACGTGACACTCTAAACTAACTAAATGTAAAGCGATGCAGAAATGTAAACCTAATATGTACAACGAGTGGGTTCACTGTGTCTTACTTGTTGCATGTCATGGGCATAGATAACTACTTACCATAATTAAGGTTGATCAAGTCCTAATTACTAGGTTGCAGTCACGTGGATAACCAGAAAGGGTACTCCATAAATTAAACTCAAGTTCATAAAGTCTTAACGATACAAAGATCATTAATTCCTATTTTATCTGAACGCGTTTTCGAACATCATTTTTTTGTGCATTGACTTTCGTAAGATATACTAGTTAGTTATGAAGTTGTATTATCCTTTCGGAATTCCAACTGTTCAACCAGAGCTGATCCCAGTGATGTAACTACCTTCGGTCGTTTATCGACTTTCATATATTTGTACTCCGCGTGAAGCGTTTCCAGTACTATATCAGATAAAGTGTCGAATAGGGGCCGTTACATCACTTTTACAATTGTCGTACACTTAATTGCATAATGTCATCCTTACTTATAATTATCTACATCATCAACAATCACAATAATAAACTACTCGCAATTCATGGTAATAGACAAATCACATACAAGGCAATAATACATAACTAAAATATGAAATAAAGCAAGTATGATAAAGGTTTCGATATCACCCGGAAATAGATGCGTAGCAGCGTATTATTATGATTGACAACTCGTTCACACGTAAAAAGATGAATCTCCAAACTCCTAACGTTCATTCTAACCTCTATGTTAATCCGTAGATTAATTACAATAATCCTAGACTAAAATATAAGAGAATTTTTAGAGTGAGAAAGTGGAAATGCAAGAGTGAGAGTACATGTATGAGTGTGAATATGAGAGTGTGTTGAAATGAGAGCTAGGGGCTGCTATTTATAGGAGAGGCTTGGCCCAAGTTAGCATCCCAAAGCTCACAATAACAAAAGGTGGAAAAGGTGGTGGCACCAGGTACGAAAAAGGTGGTGTACCGGGTACGCAAAAACACGTAAAGGTCTAGCACCGGGTACACGAAAGGAAAAAAAAGCGCAATCCGTGCGGGTGAGTGGAGGCCAGCGGTGGCCAGGTGGCTGCCGACGGTGGTGGGGTGGCTGGCCGGCGGCGGCTGGCACCCCCCGCACCGGTTCGTCGCCTGTTGCCTCGTTTCTCGATTCGTGCGTGTTTTCTTCGTTATGTGTCAGTTTGCGTTGATTCTTTTTGCATTGGATTCGTAATTCAAAAACAAAGCTTTTGATGAAAAGAAATCCCACAAACATGTCTCTGAACTTTAGATGTGTCGTACGAATCGTTTGGATATTCCGGCGTACGTAGAATCTTTATTCTTCGTACGTTTTTGTTAATTCTTCTTCTGTTGGATTCGTAATTTGAAAACAAACATCTTGGATGAGATAGATGTTGGTGATGGGCTCTTTTGTCTTAAAATCTCATTTTGATGTCTTGAATCTTCAAACGTGCGTGGAATCTTTGTTTTCTATCCGTTTTGCTTGATTTTAATCATGCAACCTTGTTTTGACCATCTTGACATAATACTATTGATTTGTACTAAATTTGGGTTAAAGTGCCAAGAATCAATCCAGAATGAGAGAGATATCGGTAGTAAACACGTGACTTTTTACGCGATATCATATGTACCTATATTTATATTATTATACACCTCTTTCCACAAGTAATAATTTGCTATTTTTATTGATGTATAAATAATTTCATCATATGATATAATGGTAGGCCAATTATTCAACAATTTCTAAAGCATTTAAGAAATAATAATATGCTTGAGTGTTGATTTATGTGACTATTATGTGATGTATGGCATAACTCTTAAATGTTGAAGGATAGTATTTCCATACACTGTTAATATGTAGAAAAATGACAAATGGTATGAAAATTATATGGTTATTAACTTAGCTAATGATTTCTCTGTTGTACGTAAGTACAGACCTGAAGCTATTAGCTAGGTCAATAATCTCAAGCCTGTAGTGTTCATACTAAGGGATTGTAACACCTCGCATTTTCGACTAAATTATAAACGTAATTTGCACGCATTTTTAGGCTAATTCCTTAACTTAGAGTGAATTCGCAACACATTTTAGAGATAAGTTTAGCAAAGCCCAACTAGTTAATACGTGTAGTATTACTTATTTTTAATTAGTTGTAATTACATACGAAACAATTGGAACAAACGCGACAAAAATATACGACTATTGGTGAACAAACTTATTTAATAATATGAGGTTATTAGATAATGTTATTAACTATTAAATATTATGTCGATAATATTTACAAAGTATTGTGTAAACTGAAACAACTCGAAACACATCCGTCAAACTAAAATAAAAAAAAATTATAATTTTAAAACCCAATTAAATTATTTTCATAAAATATTTCAACCAAAAATATAATCGACAACTTATTTAAAAATATATTGCTTTAAAATATTTTACAGTTAACGATCGGATAAATGAACACGGGTTAAACACCACAAAATTTGGGGCAAAACTCCCCTCCCTTTGGCACAAAAACCGGCCCAACCCCACCCCCACCCAAACTCATTCTTTCATTTTCATTTCACTAAAAACACACACTTCTCTCTCTCTCTCTCTCTGAGAGTGCCTTATGCTTAGATCTAGATGACAATTGACAGTAATTGATAGGCAGAATCAATCAATTACACTTAATGCTAACAAACACAAACCGAAACAATGAAATTCAAACAAAGCAAACTTGCTTATTAGCTTGTATAACGTATTGGGATCGATTACAGAGAGGCTTAGTCGACAAATGGTGCTAGGGTTTCGTCAACCCTAGCCGAAAACCCGTAGGTTTCTATTTATACTAAAAAGTCAGCCGACATGCGTCACTTGTGGAAGTGTCGCATGTGGCCGCCTTCATGCGTCACTTACCTAAGTGACGCTATGCGTCACTAAGACAAGTGACGCCTAACCTAAAATACGAGTGTCGCATATAATAAAAACTATATTTCTATTAATAACTAACGACACTTATTACAACTCGATAGACCAACTGACAGACACCTAATATGTATCAACAAACTCCCCCGTGTCTTCAGCTTGGTCTTCAAAATCTTCAAATTCTTTGAAATCGTTGAGTCTTTATTTCCAGCCAGCAGGAAATACACCACCAGCGTGTACTCCATTGGCTACGCAGATATCGATAATATTCTGAAATTTAATCGCTTCAGCTCTATCTCTTTCTTTGAACTGAATCCTGTTCTGATGTAATCTTTTCATATCTTGTTCAGAGAGATTAATCAAACTTAATGGGTCAAAAACACAAAACACTTTTCTCTTGAGACCCCATAACGACCTCTTAGTAGGCTGAACAGCATCCCAAGCTGTTGTCACATTATTTCCAGTATCTGCAATAGAAGACTCCGGGTCTGTAGCTGGTTCAGAATTTGGAATGAATACAATCACAGCTTCACCCGTAACATCATCATATTCCCAATAAACCAACCTATTCAAAAAGTCTAGTGGGATGATCTCCAAAGGTATCTTCTGTAGACACTTTGCTGGTGGATAGATCATCTTCACAATAGGTTGTCGGGTAACCGGATCTAGCTTCTTCTTAAATTTATACCTCATACCCAACGTCGGCTTTATCAAATTATACTTTTTACTGTTCATCTCACGACGTATGATCACCTGAAAGAAATCTGCTCTTGAAACTCGTGATCGGTTGATCAAGGGTATCTGAGCTAACCTTTGAGGCTCACACTTCGGCAAAGTACTTATTTTATAAAACTTCATATTGAAGTACTGAATGCCGTCACTTCTCTTTATCATAAAAACAGAGTTGTTCTCATCAAATTTCCAACTCTTAATCAACCCCGTGTAATCAGATCTAACTTTGTAGCATTTACACGTAACCAGTACCTCGATAATCGGTTTAAGCACAATATCCGGTTTTGTTGTAGAAGTTGATGGCTCGTTCGTTTCCTTTTCCGATTCATCTTCAGACGAATCCGATTCTATAATAGGAGCATCATCATAACATTCATCACTATGCAATTGCTCCCCCTCAACCTCAACTTCGTCATTTTCTTCAAAGAAATAATCCTCTGCTACAGGATCATTCATTTCCTCTTCCTCAGGCATCGCGTTATCATCATTCATCAAGTTTTGTAAGTATGTGAGATCTACGAATGAATAATCAACCGCAATAGGTCTGGCCTGACCTTGAACCTCAACAAAATAGTCCAAACTTATATTTTCATTTATAGTGGAAGAGGGAAGTACATTTTCTGGTTCCGGGGAAGGAGTTACATTTGTTTCTAACTCACTAGGACCTACCTCCCCTGAAACATTTGTAACGGATTCCAACTCTAACAACCTAGATGACAGATTCGTCACTTGAGACTGTAAAGAGTCAACCGTTGCAGCTCGAGCTTCCAATTCCCTGATCTGAGAGGCTTGAGCTTCAATTATTGCCTTCTGATCATCAAAACGCTTCGCCAGAAGCTCCATTTGAGCCAAAACCACTTGAAGAGAAGGTATGTCAGACGTTGGCGGTGGTTGTTGGCGTTGAGAAGTTGGCTCCTCAATAACCACCGAAGTCCGCTGGCGTCTTCGATGAGGTAAATCCGCATACGAAGGGGAAGACCCAGCAGGACGTTTTCCAGGATTCCTCGGGATATGTACCCGGCCAGCAGAAATCCTGCGCAAAATACGCTTAAAGCGTTGGGGATCAGCTAGTTGAATCCCCTCAAAAGCAGACTGTGGTGGCACATCACCCTCAGAATCCGGAGGAGTGGGCCCACCATCATCAGAATCGGCCTCAACCCGATCAACACGATCGATATCCGCTAAGTCTTGAGCGATATCGGTATCAACTAAGTCGTCCTCGTTGACCGGAGGCACGACATCATCCAAAAAACCATGATCAATCGGCGCAACATAGTTCTCGTTGACTATGTGCCCAAAAAGCTCACGATCAGCCAAAATTTGCTCACCCTTTGGCGCGAGCTTGCAATCGTTGAAGACACGCAAAAGCATCGGTGTCGGAACCAGAAGAGAGCGTTGATCAGGTGCAATCTCAAGGTTCAGGTCGTTCAACAGAAGCTGCACAAAACGAGGATATTGCAGCCATTTGTCCTTCCCAGCCCTGATGTTTTCCACCATATTCCCAAAAATATAGCCGCTAAAGTTATAGGGCTTATTATATACTAGGGCTAACATAAGTGACAAAGTCAAATGACTTGCCGCATCATACCCCCCTTTCCTTGGCGATAAACATACAGTAATAATGTGGCAGAGATACCTCCAGACGCGGCATAGAAACTGCTTTCGAAAATCCGACAGCTGATTAGCTGGATATCCCATTCTCTGAAGTCCCCCGTAGATGAATGTAGTGGGGAAGATAGTGGGCATCGTGGAGTTGTCATTGAACTGTAGAACCCGTCTAATCGAGTTCTCGGTGATCTCGATTTCCTCCCCAAACATATTCGAAACTATGCGGGGAACATCACCCTGAACCCTGATCACGGCATGATCATAGAATTCCTCTATTTGGTTCATATATACAGGAGTCGTTGCCGTAATCGCATAAAAAATCCTCGATCTGCGTAGAAATTCGATCATTGGCCTGAACGGCGCTGAATTGGCATGCGTCGACTCTAGAAATGCCGTAATGTTGTGTCGAGTGTTTGTGCGGCGGTAATAATTCTGAAGTTCAGCCATCTGTAAGCTAAAAATACAAAGAAAAGTAACCGAACTCGTTATAAAGTTAGCTCGAACACAGAAAGGTTAGAAAACGAATTTTGACTTTAGGCGTCACTTATGGTAAGTGACGCATGGCCACTACCGTCACTTAAGGAGTGTCGTAATGTACAGTGTTTTAAAATTAAAATCAATGTGTAGCGTCACTTATTGGAAGTGACGCTATCATACGTCACTGATGTAAGTGACGTTTGCATTTGGTGATTTAAATTATACGACACTTGCAAAGTGACGGGTGAAGGACATGCGACATTTAACATAGTGACGGTATCCTAAGACAGTCACTTAAGAAGTGACGGTATAAGTGACGGATAGAAATAGGCATCACTTAGACAGTCACTTGGGGTAGTGACGCATGTATAGGCGTCACTAGGTAGAGTGACGGTTTGAACAATTAAAACAAGTATATGCGTCACTACATGAGTCACTTAAGAAGTGACGCAAAATCAAGCGTCACTTGTTAAGTGACGGTATGGGTTACCAAATTACCAAGGAGCGTCACTTGAGGTAAGTGACGCAAGAAGTGTCGCAACGATGAAGATCATCGTGCACTGTTCATACCCAGATTCAAAATTTAGGGGTTTTCAAAAAACGAAGTAACTGGGGTGTGCGCAAGGTAGAAACGAATAAAACACACCCTTTATTACATCAAAACACTATCACACAAGCATTTAATCGAAAGATTTGCAAAGCGAAACCCTAACCGTAACCCTAACTTAAATTTACAGAAAAAATAAAACGAGTAAAAGGTTAAAGTTAGTACCAAATGGATCGTAGGAGTGAGGAGAACAACGATGTATCAATGAAACGCACAAGAAAGCCGTAGAAATCACGAATCAATCGACGAAATACGCACAGTGTAAGTGACGCAGAGACAATAAGAGTGTCAGTGTGTCAGTGCAAGTGACGGTATGAGTATTTGAAAAGTGGTGAGGTTGAGTGTCGTGGGGAAGGAGTATTTATACACCGACCCTAGTATGCGTCACTCAACCCGACACTTATAGCGAAACTTATCCCGGCACTGACTGCGTCACTTAAGTGAGTGACGCAATATCGTATGCGTCACTGGTAGCGTCACTTATGAAAGTGACGCACAGTTCACTTTTAGTGAAAAATTTGCGATTTCTTCGATGGTTTCGCGTTGTGATTTCGGTACTCAAATTTGAAAATGTAACTGTAACTTGGATAATAACTAAAATTACACTAACTTAGAGAAAATAAGACTTACAGAAAATTGTAAATTGACAACTAGAGAATTAACACATTCTTTTTGGTGACGGAGTTGATAAAGTCTGATTAGGGATCATATCGGAATAACATGCATTTATTAGGAACAGTAAGAGTTATTTCGATCATCAGTATATTTGTCCTCTTTAAATTTACTTGACATACTAAAAGCACTTTTTATAAAAATTATTTCAAAACGATTATTAGTATATTTGTCCACTTAAACATGTTATACGTACACCTAGGAGTTATTGTATTATTATTGGTATGTTTATTTCGCTGTGGTGCCCAACATAGATATACATCTTAACTTAAAACATAGACCATATTTCCATGTACAGATAGAATATAAGAAAATCAATTTTAAGAATCAAGTCAGCGGTGACAGGTCTGTACTGACGTACAACAGAGCGACATAACTTGATCCAGGTTTAAGCAAAACCAGACTTGGTCAAACCATTTTGGCAACCTTGTAAGGTATCTTACTTTGAAAGACTTTTCAAGTTCTTTGACTTGTGTTTGCTTAATTTTAAAGTATATCTTAACAGAAACCAGGTCTATACTTACGTATAACAGAGGAGACTGTCAATATATACCCCCAAATGATATCAAATAAACATCTTTCACAAAAACATGTCTAGTATAAGTAAGAAATTAAGACTATTGTCATACATCTAATGATGTTGTACCACTTGAAATAGACAGTTATTGATTAAGCTTCTTAAGACTTCTCAAAGAGTTTTGTATAACATGCCTACTAATATATCGTATGATGAAGACAATGTTTATAAAAACTGTTTTCAATACGTCAGATAAATCTACTGACACATCCAAGATAAACCTTAAATTTCCATTTTTATGCATGTCACCCAATGTACTATCATATCCCAAGTTGTTTACAGACACAACTTCAACGTCTATTTTTAAAATGTAGCAACCTTGTATTTCTTTAATACTAGAAAGTATAAAGAGTGGCAGTTGCGTTGGTTGCAAATTTATTTTTTTTATTTTTTTATTTTTTATAAAATTACTAAAAAATCCAAGTCACAAATTACTTTTTAGCAAGAAAGAATCTTAAACCAATCATGTTGATTAGTTCGTCAAATCGAGTACGCGTAAAGGCTTTAGTGAAAAGGTCGGCATTCTGCTTTAAGGTGTCTATGTGGACAAGGTCAATTAGGTGTTTTTCATAACAATCCCGTATAAAATGGAACCTAAGTTCAATGTGTTTAGTTTTAGAGTGTTGTACGGGATTGCGCGTGATAGATATAGCAGCAGTATTATCAATATGAATAGGAGTCATAGAAAGAAGTAACCCGTAATCACGCAGTTGATGTTGTATCCATAGAACCTGAGAGCAGCAACTTGCAGCAGCAACGTACTCAGCTTCCGCAGTTGAAAGAGAAACGGTAGTCTGTTTCTTGCACTGCCATGACACTAGGCGATTTCCTAGGAATTGACATCCACCGGTGGTTGACTTCTTATCTATGCTGCAACCGCCATGATCTGAATCCGAGTAGGCAGAGAGAGCGAAGGATTTCTCATTTGAATACCATAGACCAAGATTGGGTCTATGTTTGAGATAACCAAAGATTCGCTTTACTGCCCTCATATGAGACACCTTTGGTTTAGCTTGAAAGCGAGAGCATACGGATACCGCAAAGACAATATCCGGTCGAGAAGCTGTCAAGTACATCAAAGAACCTATCATTGATCGATAGTCCTTTTCTTTGCAATCTTCTTCATCCTCAGCAAGTCGGAGATTGTGATTAAGCTCGATGGGAGTCCCATAGGTTTTACAATTGAGCAGATCGTATCGAGTCAGCATGTCTTTGACATACTTTGACTGATGAATATAAATACCTTTTGAAGACTGCTCAACTTGCACACCTAAAAAGAATTTGAGCTCCCCCATCGCACTCATCTCAAACTCAGCTTTCATGATTTCCTCAAAGTGCTTGCACATTGCTTCATTTGTAGAACCAAAAATAATGTCGTCCACATACACCTGCACAAGTAGCATATCCTCTCGATCGCCAGTCCGTTCTTTGCGAATGAACAAAGTACTGTCGATATTTCCACGAACAAATCCATGCTTGACCAAATGATTGGATAACCTCTCGTACCATAATCGCGGGGCTTGATGAAGACCGTATAACGCCTTGTTCAACTTGCAGACGTATTCTGGATGCTCATGAGGCTGTTTCACGTAGACATCAGTGTCCACTTTCCCATATAAAAATGCACTCTTGACATCGAGTTGGTGAACACGAAACTCTTTGTAAGATGCAAATGAGAGAAAGATCCGAATGGATTCAAGTCTTGCCACAGGAGCGAAGACTTCATCATAATCCAAGCCTTCAATTTGACTAAATCCTTGAACTACCAGTCGGGCTTTATTCCGAATGACAATACCCCTATCATCCATTTTATTCCGAAACACCCATCGAGTGCCAGTTAAATGAGCACCTTTGGGTAATGGAACTATATCCCACACGTGCAGCTTGTTGAACTGCTACAACTCTTCTTGCATAGCCTCGACCCAAGATGGATCTTTCAAGGCTTCATCAACTTTCTTCGGTTCAATTTGGGATAAATGACAGGAATTTATCCGGGCGATCAAATTCAACATTTCCTGATTTGGATTTTGTTGCACTTGATGCCTTGTTCGAACAGCAGCTTCAGGATCACCGATAATGTTATCAATGGGGTGATCCCTGTGTACACGTGTGACTGGAATTCGATCAGGTGCAAGTACTAACTCCAAATTATTCATGTCCCCTTCAATGATGGGAACGGTGTTAGATGCAGGAACGGTAGTACTTTCTGGTTGCACTAGAGTTTCCGTATCATCTTCATTAGAGAAAAGATGAGATTGAACCATGTCATCATCCTCGTCCTCCTCCAATGGTGGCATGTTGGGGTCATCGGGATATTCTGTTGTTTTAGATGTTCCTGAAGACGAAGGAACATCCGAAGGTGGAACCGTAGACAAAGGTGTGGATGTGATAGATATTGGTGTAGTTGTAGGTGGTGGAGGTGACGGAGTGGGTGTAGCTGTAGGTGGGGATGCCGGTGTCAAGGTAGAATTGTCCTGACACAAACTAATACCATGAAGTAGAGTGACAATTTCGTCCTCATCAGAAGTTCCTTCTGGTATGTCGAATGAGTTGAACACATCCTTGTAATTGAATAACCAATCCGGACCCGTTCCTTGAGGAGGATCCGTGTATCGTAAGCATTTCACCTCAAAATGCTCTTCCACTTGATGAGTCGACTTGATGTAGACTCGTTTATTTGGAGAGTTGACGGAATAACCAAGGAAAATTCCTTCAACTGCTTTAGCTCCAAACTTCGAGACTTTGTCTTTAGAGACCATAATCAGACATGGACACCCGAAAGGTTCCAGAAACTGCAAGGTGGGCTTACGGTTATTAAAGAGTTCATAACATGTCTTATTTTTCTTCTTAACCGTGAGCACTCGGTTCAACACATAGCAAGCAGTACTGACTGCTTCTGCCCAAAAGATTATAGGAAGCTTAGAATCGGCCAGCATAGGCCGAGCTGTCTCGATAATAGTCCTATTTTTACGCTCAGCAACTCCATTCTGTTGAGGAGTTCGAGGGGCACTGAACTGATGATCAATGCCTTTTGAGGCACAGTATAACTCAAGAGTAGAGTTCTTGAATTCAGTCCCGTTATCACTTCGCAGTCTTTTCACCTTTAAGTTGCATAAGTTTGCCAACTTATCTAACAAATACACCAGAATGTCTGGTGTTTCACTCTTCGCACCCAGAAAGTACACCCAAGAAAAGCGTGAGTAGTCATCGGTGACTACTAAGCAGTACGATCTTCCACCAATACTCTTTGTTGAAATAGGACCGAATAAGTCCATATGCAATAATTCCAATGGTGCTGCAATGGAATTCACTAACTTAGGCTTGTGAGGTTTCTTATGAAGTTTCCCTTTATGGCAGGCGACACAGTCATCTTTTAGTGCAAATGACTGTTTAGGGACTCCATTTACCAAGTCATTGTTTATCAAGAAGTTCATCTTGCGAAAATGAATGTGTCCCATTCGCCGATGCCACAGTAGTGATTCCTTTTCTGAAGCCTTAGATAGGAGACATGTATATTCATCCTTAGTCTCAACAGTACGCATATTCATGACGTAGGTATCATTTCTCCTAGGTGCCCTTAAAAGCACCCATTCCTCGGGGATAACGAAACCCGGCTTCAAAATCACACACTCTGTCTTTGTGAACGCTGTTGTATAATCCTTATCACAGACTTGTGATACACTCAGCAAGTTGTGAGTCAATTGAGCCACGTAGTTCACATTTTCGAAGCTAACTTTCCCGTTAGTTAGCGTACCTTTCCCAGAAATAGTTCCTCCTGTATCTCCAGCAAACACAACATGTCCTCCAGAATGTGGTTTAACATCCGTCAAAAGGGACACATCACCTGTCATGTGTCGCGAACAGCCACTATCGACAAACCACTCGCTGTCTTTAACGCGATCTGACTGCTGCAATACAAAAGTAGGAGATTAGTGAGAAACGGTGACCCAAGCCTTTACAGACTTAGGTCGACCACAGTCATCAACAATAATCACATCAGACAAGACTTTATTTTTAAACAGATCAGATTTTGCATCTGATGTGTTATTATTGATGACAGTGGAGTCTGCAGTAGACTCCTTTATTTTCCAAACAGTAGATGGTTTGGAAATTTGCTTTGGAGTAATGTTGGGTTCTTGTTTTGGCAAAGGTTTTTGCCCAACATTACTTGTTTTAGCAGCAGGTTTGGGAGAGACAGAGTAACGCCTAGGAGGAGGTCGTGAAAGAGAATTGCGATAAACAGAAATCCTAGGCATTTCCCTCCCGTAATTCTGATGAGACAGTTTGGGACAATCACGAATTAGATGTCCCTGTCTCTTGCAGTAAAAGCATGAACGATTTTCAACAACTGGTTGAAACTGAGGTTTTACAGCTGGAGTTGAAGAAACATTTCTAGAACATGCACATTTCGTGCATGTCTTAGAATGTTCTTGTTTCGGTTGAGTGGTTGACATAGAAGGTTTGTTACAAACATCATTTGCAGATTTAGATTTGTTTTGCAAAATCTTTACAGGTGACTGTAAAGTTTTAGATTTTGTACTTAAAACCTTATTCTTTTCTTTGTTAGATTGAACTTTAATTGGAGGTTCAACCTTTAACAACTTTTCACATTTTACCTCAACCTTTTTAAACTCAGGATACTCCTCATCGGTAATATCCTCAATCTCAACTATCTCCTCAACATTAACAGGAGATTCACACTTTGCTTTAACAAACTGAGGTGAAGGGTACTCTGACCGTTTAGTTTTCTCCATCACCTGTTTGTTAACCTTATCAACCTTAGATTTGACACCGTATAACAATGCATAATCAACCAAAATCTCTTCGGTGCCTTCCTTAACCGGCATAGGACAGTATTCAGTAGGAGGCGGGACTGCACTATAGCCTAGTCCCGTCTTCGTTTTGTGATCTGTCCTTTGCTTAGTAAGTATATCATTAAAGGCAACAGTAGACGAGGAGGAACTTAAGATCTTACTCTTATAGTTGTCATATTCTACTTTAAGATTAGAAAGTTCCTTGTTTAGACGGTCAATTTCTGCAAGATAGCTATCAATAGCATCCTGTTGACTGAAAACTTTTGACTTATACCTAAGTGTGTCCTGTTGATAAGCTTCTATTTTCTTATCATACAATTGTTCATTTGCTTTTAGGTATCTGTTTGAGTCATTAAGTTTTTCGACCTTTCATCTTAAGTCTACATTGTCTACCTGAAAGCACCTCAAGGATTCGGTTAACTTAATGCATGATACACAGTTTAAGGGTTCTTCAGTTTCAGTACATACCTCATTAGAGATGTGAGCCATAAGACACTGCTGATAGTTCTCAGCATATATACTCCAATCCGTATTGGTTGGCTCAAAAACCACTAGTGCATCTGCTGTTGCTTGCTTTATTTGATCCTTCTCCGGAGTTCTAGGAGCATCAGGCTTAGTGAAACCAGACGGAGGAACCTTAGGCTTCTCACATTCTCTTGCAAAGTGTCCCAAATTCTGACAATTGTAACATTTTACTTTGCTTTTATCAAAACCGAAGCTGGTTTTGCCATCTCCCTCCAAACTCTTGCGACCAGTTCGTTGCAAGAATTTTTGAACACGCCTGGATATCATAGCAATGTTCCAGTTAAGATCCATCTGCTCAAGATCATCATCATCAAGTTGAACATAGTCTTCCTTTGCCAATTCCAAAGTGGCATTTGGTTGTGAGACCAAATCCTTGTAAGAGCTTAGAAAGGCTGTATAGATAGCAGCTTGCACTTGAATTGCAGGAGAAACGGGGACCTGCTGTTTTGACCCCTGAGAGGATCCGAAAGCATATGCTGGATGAGAAACACCAGTAGAGTACAAAGGAGTCTGAAGTGGAGAACTTGTAGAAGAAACAAAAGCCATTCCTCCATACGTTTTACCCGTGTTAACTTGTCCTCCATACAGGGACGGATCTTGAACAAAACCACCTGTCTTGCATTCTTTCTTTTTCATCTCCATTGCATGAGCTTGTAGAATGCCAATTAGCTCGTCCAATTTCATGGTAGCTAATTCATGACCTTCCTTGAGAAGCTGTACTTTAACATCCCAAGAGCTAGGCAAAACGTCCAGTAATTTCTTGTTTACTTCAAGTGGAGGAAAATCGTAACCTCCCTCCGTTAACTCACTCACCAGTTGTGAGTATCTAGTAAAAACTCCTGCAGTCGTCTCATTTGGCAAAGAATCGAACAAATCGTACTGTTTCTTAATGAGTTCCAACTTGGCTGCTTTGTATCTTTGATTTCCACCACATCTAGTTTCTATTGCATTCCACAGCTCATATGTGGTTTCATGTGATTTGAACATTCGCAATACATCTTTAGATAGGCACATACAAATAGCCGCATGTGCCTTTTTCTCCATATCGTAATCTTTCTTTTCCTCTGGAGTCATGGACCTGTACAACTTTTTCAGAGGCATATTCATAGTAGGGAAAACTCCTTCAGCTAGAGGAGCTACATATTTCTCGGTGAGTGGACCCCATAGCTCCGGACAGTGAAAGTTGATGTATTGTTCAAATCGAGCACGCCAATATACATAATCCATATCGGCTGTAAACAGAGGAGGTTTATTATTAGAGCCAACATCATGATTTTGTTTTAACATATCTCTTAGTCCTCTAATATCGTCTTTATCAGCAATAGAAGCCATTGAAGATCTACCTGAAATGGTACGAAAAAACAAGAACTTGCAAAGGAATTAGTACCAAATGCGTCACTTGGTAAGTGACGCACTCAAGTGTCGCAGCGAATAGCGACACTAGGAAAGTGACGCTATCGAGTGACGTACAGAGTGACGGATGACACTATTAATAAGTGTCGGTCAGTTAAGCAAGTGACTCACTCAAGTGTCGTACTTGAGTGTCGTGCTAAATCAAATAGGCGTCACTAGTAAAAGTGACGCTATAAATCAAACAGGCGTCACTAACAGAAGTGACGCTTAAGGATCAAGTGACGTGCAACAGTGATGCACTTGAGTGTCGGTGTATTAGGGTAGACGACACTTAAGTTAAGTGTCGTATTACCTCAAGTGACGCTTTAAGTGACGCGTCTAAGTGACGGTAAAACCCTAATTCTGGGATTAGCGAGTGCCGCTATAAGTGACGCGTCCAAGTGACGGATCGAGTGTCGCAAAACGGCTGAAAAATCCCAAAACCCTAAAAATGTCGAATTTTCGTAAACCAAACGAAAATTCCTTGAACCCTAATGGACGAAACCTATATATGTTGAAGAATATCGACTGTAATTCAGCTGTGCACCTCAAAATCCGTATGAGTTCGTGAGTTTTGAATCAAGCAAAACCGAAATCAATCCAAAATACCTTATAAACGTCAATGTTATCACCGCAAGGCTCTGATACCAGTTGAGAGTGCCTTATGCTTGGATCTAGATGACAATTGACAGTAATTGATAGGCGGAATCAATCAATTACACTTAATGCTAACAAACACAAACCGAAACAATGAAATTCAAACAAAGCAAACTTGCTTATCAGCTTGTATAACGTATTGGGATTGATTACAGAGAGGCTTAGTCGACAAATGGTGCTAGGTTTTCGTCAACCCTAGCCGAAAACCCGTAGGTTTCTATTTATACTAAAAAGTCAGCCGACATGCGTCACTTGTGGAAGTGTCGCATGTGGCCGCCTTCATGCGTCACTTACCTAAGTGACGCTATGCGTTACTAAGACAAGTGACGCCTAACCTAAAACACGAGTGTCGCATATAATAAAAACTATATTTCTATTAATAACTAACGACACTTATTACAACTCGATAGACCAACTGACAGACACCTAATATGTATCAACTCTCTCTCTCTCTCTCTCTCAAAACCCACCATCACCACTACCACCACAAACCACCCAAAAACTACCACTAAAACTCATCAAATAGACTAGCACCTTCGAAAGAAAACGACGAGCTCTACACTTCCATCTTTTCGGATTTCTCTTGCGACAACTTTGTAAGAAAACCCGACACTTCCGAAAACTCTTAGATTTCGTTATTTCCTTGATATTTCAAGTGTAAAATACATAATAAACCATGTATTAGTGTTACATTAACTTATTATGTCCAAAAACCCGTTTAAAAATACTTTAGAAATTGAAATCTGCACAAAAATCACAAACAGCGAGTTTCGCGAGTTGAGATTCAATCTCAACTCGCAAGGCAATCTCAACTCGCGGGGCAATCTCAACTCGCGAGGAAATCTAAAATCGTGGGGCAATCTCAACTCGCGGGGCAATCTCAACTCGCCGTCAACTTTGGTCAACATTTTTCAGCATTTCATAATATAATGTAAATGTTTACCAAAAGATAATACTTTGACATTAAGTTTAAAAGTGATATAAAAACTTGATTACAATAATAAAAGTACTATTTACAAACACTTTGGACATAATTTAGTTGCGTGAACATTAGCAAGGATGGTCAAACCTAGACATCCACATACTTATTAAATCTCATACGTTTAGGGCGTTAAGAGATTTCAGACTAGACTTGGGCTTTGGGCTTTGCTAGCACTCACACTTTACTTAACTCATCAGGTGACTTCACAGCCCCACTTTTAACTATTTTACCGCTTTCAACTTGGGGTGAGAAACTTAGTCAACTGCTTTATTGATTGCCATAACTGCTTTTACTTACATGATTGTATACTTGTTTTACTCGAACGATTAGAGTACTTGTCGCACCCCCAAATTCGGGTTGCGGAAGCGAATCGGGTCGGGGCGTGACTAATCAATAATCACAACACAAAGATATAATGAACGACTCTATATGCATTATTTTACAACTTGTATTGATTAAATCAAAGTTTACATCAAAATATATTTTACATTAGCTCAGTTTGGAATTGAGAGATTTACATACAAAATTAATTTATACAAAATATAATAATGCAGCTAAATCTCTAAATGTTTGCATGCTGAAACGAGCTAATGATTCCTGAATGCAGTCCACCCTACTGCTAAGTACCTGTGGTACATGCTATAATGGGTCAGCGAAACGCTGGTGAGCTCACATGTTTGTATGTCAACACATATTGTATGAACCGCAAGATTTAATTGAATTTAAATTACAATTAAGCAAAATAAAAGTTTTACAGCCATGAGCACATAGTCTGAGCTTAACTCGAGGTGTCAGGTCCACATTTAAGGAATCCTGATCGAGGTGCCTCCCACGAGTGCCTAATCTACACTCGTCTGAACAAATATTAGTACATCCGTTTACCCAGTTAGTGCATGCTAACCCGGACGGGGAGGGTCAATCCTATATGGTACCATATACTAATATTCACGCTACAACGTATTACCAAACTATGCTGAGGAGGGCTTTAAAAGATTAGTGAGATAACTCATGTAGTAGTTATTTGTTTTCGTACTTGCGTTCATATAGTTAAAATAAAACGAGCAATGATATCACACCCCTGAGTAAAACAGTAAAATAGGGGCTATGAGACTCACCTGAGTCTTGAAGTGTTTATCTAAATAAACTTGAGTTGATTAGCCGAGTAGTGATGTCCGAAGACTTGTAACCTGTGGGTGTCCATGACACGCGATGGTTATAATTGATTAGGTATCTTAAAAAACTACCTTTGTAGTTGCTCGTCCAACTAGAATGTCCAAATGACGAATGCAAGCAAGCTAGTGACTCTCCTAGTAGCGAAGGAAAATTAATCTTGAGTTTTGAAAATGTGTACAGCCCGTTGGTGATTTGCTTGTAATAATAATCTCACATTATTATTTTGATTTTCGAAAGGTGTTATACTTAGAAGTATTTATAAACTTTAGGTGATGGGGGTCCGGGGGCAGCGCCCCTGGTTAGCGGGATCCCAAGGGTGGCAACCCCTGGCGGGGTCCAAGGGGCTGGCCCCTGGTTGGGGTCTTGAATAACGCACCTGGACTTGAATTTGGGTGAAATCAAGTGATAAAATACTTAGTAAAATATGTGTTTTCTTGGTTCTGTTTCATGCGACACAGTGTGCGACATAAGGCTTCTGTCGCTAGATGCGACATAGTCTTTTGTGTCGCAGATCATGTCTGCGACATAAGTCTTTGTGTCGCTAAGTGCGACGTCCGCAATATATTGCGACATAAGGTGTTGTGTCGCTATGTGCGATGGGAATGTGTTCTGCGACATAATCACTTGTGTCGCTATATGCGACATAAGTAAGGGTTTTGCGACATAAGTGCTTGTGTCGCAGGTGGCCTGGAGCCTCTGCGACACAACGAGCTGTTGGCCGGAATTTGAGCCAAAAACATGATTTCCGGCGACCATTTGGTCCGATACTTTTACCCAACCCATATTTGGACATTTCAAGCTTAAACAAACAACAAACAAGTGAAAATAATGGAAATCAGAGTGTTTCTTGATTTGTCGGAAACTTACGAGTTAGCGCCGGAGAGTTTTAAAAAGATAAAAATGTAGATCGTGATACCGCGGTTCTTTTCTTCCAAATGAGTAAAATGATTTGAGCGAGTTTGGTGGTGTTATTTTATAAATTAAGGTGGTTGTGATGTGGTGGTGGAGGTGCGGAGAAAAAGAGAGAAAGAGTGAGAAAGGAGAGAAAAAGAGAATGATAAAAATGAGGGTGGGGAGGGGGAGTTAGGGCAGATTTTTGGGGAAAGAGGGGAGGGAATCTCCCAAATTTTTAACTCTCGCGTTTGCGCTCCGTGAGGTGTTCGCTTTCCCGATTGTTTAATCGTATAAATAATTATTTTAAAATACGAATATTTATTAAGGTTTTTGTTGAAGTATGTCATCAAATACTTTTACTTGAGTTATAAAATATAACTTACTCTTGTTTCGATTGCTCGCGCGTTTATTATTTTAATCGCGTAAATGTTGTTTGTACGATACGAATTTGAGTTGAAATATTATGTAAATAATATTTTGGATAAAATAGAGTTATTAAATAATGTCATATTATTTAATAAAATTGTTCACCAACGTCCGTATTAATTGAACCGAATTGCATTCGATTTGAAAGTTGTACGATTTAATCAAATCGCATACTTGTATATATTTCACAATATATATATTGATACATTAATTAGCCTAACACAGAACTAATTACATGTATTACACTTGATTAGGTACTAATTACAAGTCCTAATTTGGCGGGTGTCACAGTACTTTAAACTGTTGAAATCTTACACAAAACCGGTATTTATGAAAGAACATTTTCATACTATAAACTTGTTAAACTTTGTTTGATAAACCGGAGAACGACCGGTACTTTTCATGTAAATGCTGGAGAACGATCAGCAACGTATTTTCATGCCAGAGAACGACTGGCCAAGTTGGACGGAAGAACGACCCGTGCGTGTTTAGACCGGAGAACGACCAGTACTGTGTTTCGCTGGAGAACGACCAGCAGTGTTTAGTGCCAGAGAACGACTGGCCGAGTTGGATGGGAGAACGACCCATGCGCCTTTAGACCGGAGAACGACCGGTACTATTTTGGAAACGCTGGAGAACAACCAGCAATGTATTTCAAACTATGTTTTGGGTAACATCCCACGTAAACTGTGTTTTGGGTAACATCCCACGTAAACTGTATTTTGGGCAACATCCTAACCGAACTATATTTGGATAACATTCCACAACCCATTTACTTAACTATTATGGCAACAACTATTTACGAACGTACTTGGTTTAACGAACTGTACTTGCAAATTTAAAACCTGTGAATTCACTCAACCTCGTTGTTGACTTTTACTATATTTTTCAGGGAATTAGCAGCACACGTAAGGAGCGCCTCCACATATGGAACTTAGGCGACCCTCGAGCTTTAGGATGCCAACTTTT
The DNA here is from genome assembly GCA_963422505.1 of Pseudognaphalium luteoalbum. Taxonomy (NCBI): domain Eukaryota; kingdom Viridiplantae; phylum Streptophyta; class Magnoliopsida; order Asterales; family Asteraceae; genus Pseudognaphalium; species Pseudognaphalium luteoalbum. The sequence continues at coordinate 71,987,935 of OY730198.1, forward strand.
GAAAATGGGATTTCTTTAGTAAACCAAAAGTGTTTTAGTCATATTTCTGAAATCTACTTTTGTAAAACAGTAATCCCTTTTATACGATTCGGTAAATCGTCAACTTTTGTAAATTATTAACTTTGGCATCTTAATATTTATGTTTTGTTATAATCATACGCTCTGATATGCATGTTTGTTCTACGTTAACATCGGCACCCCTACTTATCCAAATGCTTCGGCTAACCACAATCAACGAATTTGGGGGTGTGATAGGTTGGTATCAGAGCCATTGGTAATAGCGAACTAGATTTCTTAAGTGACTTTGAGACCTTAGAGACCTAGACTATAGCCTTGGCTAGAATGCACGTGCATACACATATGTGCATACGTCTAACTATCGTTACGACTCATCGATACACGTAATCCATTATTTGAACCGTGCTACGTCCGATCCGTTCAAACTTACTCTGATCTCATGCGAAGTTGATCGTATTAAGCGGTTGATGAAAAGAAGTATGTATTTAGCATCATATAATGACGCCTGGCCAACGTGATTATATATTACTAAGTACATATGGGCGTTTCATAGTCGTAAGATTCGTGATGGGGATCTTGTCAATCCTTTTTAATATTCTATAACTAAAAACATGTGAGACTTCATTCTTCACATCCTTTTCATTGGCATTGACTTCTGCATTTCTTTCATCATAGAACGTCATCATGCCGCCTAAACAAAGAAAGACCCGAAACAGTCGCCGAGCGCCTACACCTCCTGTCGTTGAAACCACCGAGCAAATCATCGAGCGTTGGGTGGCCGAAGCTATTGCCCAATACGAGGCAAGCCGCAATCGTGATAATGTGGTGCACAATAGTGGAACCACTCCCGTGAACAGTGAGATACCGGCGAATACCTTACAAGGGTGTTCTTACAAAACTTTCCAAGCTTGCAAACCCAGCACATTCACCGGGACTAAAGGGACCATCGGCCTAGTCCACTGGATCGAGAAAATGGAATCGCTCCTCGACATCAGTGACTGCGCAACTGACAACATGGTGAAGTACGCCACGTGTACTCTCGCTGACAAAGCGTTGACCTGGTGTAACGCTCAGATCCAAATCCTTGGGCGCACAACCACTTTCTCCATCACGTGGGAGACTTTGAAACAAATGATGATGGAAGAGTTTTGCTCTCAGAGTGAGCAATAGAAACTAGAAACCGAGCTATGGAACATTTAGATGATTGGTGCTGACATAACCGGATACATGACAAAGTTCCAGGAACTTGCACGCCTTGTACCCCACACGGTGACACTCGAGAGCAAACGCATTAAGCGTTACAACAAGGGTTTGGCACCACTATTCAGAGTCATGGTGATGTCCTCCAAACCAACTACATTTAGGTGCGCAGTGGATCTGGCTCAGAGCTTGACCGATGATGCAGTCATAATTGGAACCCTGAAAGCTGCTACGGGGAAAAGCGAACCAGCCCGTACTGAAATCGTTAGGTACGGAGGTGACAAACGAAAATGGAACAGTGAGGGCAACGACCACCAGAACCAACCAAGTAAGAAACCTTCGGGAAACTCTAGTGCGTACATTGCCACCACCGCAACTGGATCAAAACCCTACCTTGGCAACAAACCAAAATGTGATAAGTGCGAAAGGCACCACGAGGGTGAATGTTTCCTTTATGGCAAATGCAGCCAATGGGGACACCGAGCCCATTCATGTAAAAACAAACCTCCCGCTCAAACAAACCCTGGACGACAAAATACGAGCTGCTTTGAGTGTAGTGAACCAGGGCACTACCAAAACCAATGCCCACAACTCAACAACAATCGCAATGCCAACAACGAACCAGCTCGCGGATGCGCATACATCATTCGTGCACGGGATGCACCGGAGAATCCCCACGCTAACATTGGTACATTTTAGCCAACTATTATTACGCTTTAACGCTACACTGTTTGAATGTCGATTCAAACCTAACACTTGGTAAACTTTAACCACTTATGAACACACAACTTATCAAACTATACGACGAGTATACGTGAACTGTTAGAACTCTATGGCAACTCAGAGCATCACGTAAACTATCACTATTGTTGAGTACACGTCTTTTCGGAAAAACATATGCGGCGGGCATTCTGACTTGATTTTAAATCTCGGGATGAGATTTCTCTAACATGGAGATAATGTAACACCTCGCATTTTCGACTAAAATATAAATGTAATTTGCACGCATTATGAGGCAAATTCCTTAACTTGGAATGAATTCACAACACATTTTAGAGATAAGTCTAGCAAAGCCCAACTAGTTAATACGCATAGTATTACATATTTATAATTAGTTGTAATTACATACGAAATAATTGGAACAAACGCGACAAAAATATATGACTATTGGTGAACAAAATTATTTAATAATATGAGGTTATTAGATAACATTATTAACTATTAATTATTATGTCAATAATATTTACAAAGTATTGTAAACTGAAACAACTCGAAACACATCCGTAAAACTAAAATAAAACAAAATAATAATTTTAGAACCCAATTAAATTATTTCCATAAAATATTTCAACCAAAAATATAATCAAAAACTTATTTAAAAATGTATTGTTTTAAATATTTTATAGTTAACGATCGGATAAACGAACACGGGTTAAATACCACAAAATTTGGGGCAAAACTCCCCTCCCTTGGGCACCAAAACCAGACCAACCCCAACCCCACCCAAACTCATTCTTTCATTTTCATTTCACTAAAAACACACACTTCTCTCTCTCTCTCTCTCTCTCTCTCTCTCTCCAAACCCACCATCACCACCACCACCACAAACCACCCAAAGTCTACCACTAAAACTCATCAAATCGACTAGCTCCTTCAGAAGAAAACGACCACGACGACGAGCTCTACACTTCCATCTTTTCTGATTTCTCTTGCGACAACTTTGTAAGAACCCGACACTTCTGAAAACTCTTAGATTTCGTTATTTTCTTGATATTTTGAGTGTAAAATACATAATACACCATGTATTAGTGTTACATTAACTTATTATATCCAAAACCCCCTTTAAAAATACTTTAGAAATTGAAATCTGCACAAAAATCGGGAATAGCGAGTTTCGCGAGTTGAGATTCAATCTCAACTCGCGGGGCAATCTCAACTCGCATGGTAATCTCCACTCGCGGGAACTATCTCAATTCGCGAGGCAATCTCAACTCGTAGGGCAATCTCAACTCACGAGGCAATCTCCACTCGCGGGGCAATCTCAACTCACGGTCAACTTTGGTCAACATTTTTCAGCACTTCATACTATAATGTAAATGTTTACCAAAAGATAATACTTTGACATTAAGTTTAAAAGTGATATAAAAACTTGATTACAATAACAAAAGTACTATTTACAAACACTTTGGACATAATTTAGTTGCGTGAACATTAGCAAGGATGGTCAAACTTAGACATCCACATACTTATTAAATCTCATACGTTTAGGGCGTTAAGAGATTTCGGACTAGACTTGGGCTTTAGGCTTTGCTAGCACTCACACTTTACTTAACTCATCAGGTGAGTTCACAGCCCCACTTTTAATTATTTTACCGCTTTCAACTTGGGGTGAGAAACATAGTCAACTGCTTTATTGATTGCCATAATTGCTTTTACTTACATGATTGTATACTTGTTTTACTCAAATGATTAGAGTACTTTAAACTTTTGAACTCTTACACAATACCGGTATTTATGAAACAACATTTTCATACTATAAAGGGTAAAAGTCGCGGATCGCCCTTGTACTTTCGTTTTTGTTTCGAGGTCACCCATATACTTATTATATTTTCATGATCATCAACAAACTTTCAAATTTTGTTTTCATGTCACCAATGTACAATTTTATTACCACAATCATTAACAAACTTTCGAATTTTGTGTTCATGTCACCCTTTTTGATATGACGTGGCTGCCATGTGGCTACCACGTAATTGGTGATATGAACACAAAATTTGAAAGTTTGTTGATGATCGTGGTAATAAAATTGTACATTGGTGACATGAAAACGAAATTTGAAAGTTTGTTAATAATCATGATAATATAATAGGTACATGGGTGACCTCGGAACAAAAAGGAAAGTACAAGGGCGATCCGCGGCTTTTACCCTACTATAAACTTGTTAATCTTTGTTTGGTAAACCGGAGAACAACCGGTACTTTTCATGTAAATACTGGAGAACGACCAGCAATGTATTTTAGTGCAAGAGAATGACTGGCCAAATTAGACGGGAGAACGAACCATGCGTGTTTAGACCAGAGAACGACCGGTATTGTGTTTTGCTGGAGAACGACCATCAATGTTTAGTGCCAGAGAACGACTGGCCGAGTTGGACGGGAGAACGAACCGTGCGCCTTTAGACCGAAGAACGACTGGTACTGTTTTGGAAACACTGGAGAATGACCAGCAACGTATTTCAAACTGTGTTTTGGGTAACATCCCACGTAAACTGTATTTTGGGCAACATCCCAACCGAACTATATTTGGATAACATTCCACAACACGTTTACTTAACTATTATGGCAACAACTGTTTACAAACGTACTTGTTTAACGAACTGTACTTGCAAATTTAAAACCTATGAATTCACTCAACCTCGTTGTTGACTTTTACTATGTTTTTCAGGGAATTAGCAGCACACGTAAGGACCGCTTGCACATATGGAACTTAGGCGACCCTCGAGCTTTAGGATGCCAACTTTTGACAATGGGATTTCTTTAGTATAACCAAAAGTGTTTTAGTCATATTTCTGAAATCTACTTTTGTAAAACAGTAATCACTTTGATATGGTAAATCGTCAACTTTTGTAAAACAGTAATCATTTTCGTGGTAAATCGTCAACTTTTGTAAATTATTAACTTTGGCATCTTAATATTTATGTTCTGTTGTAATCATACGCTTTGATATGCATGTTTGTTCTACGTTAACGTCGTCACCCCTACTTATCCAAATGCTTCCGCTAACCACAATCAACGAATTTGAGGGTGTGACAGGGATCCTCTATTGTATGTGAGTACAGACCTGGAACCACTAGTATCTTCACTATAAGTTTGATATTTGACTAAATTTAAAATAACATAATTATACTTTATGTACCTTAGTTATAAATTCAGTGTTATTTGTTTTACTTGATTTCACTGTATATCATGTTATGGGAAACATAAGCTAATACTCATACTAACAATAAAATGTTTGCTTAGAAATTTGAGTATAATTTGTTTATGTGGATCATAATATCGGTAATCATCTTGAAATGTCTAGGTAAAAGTTTCACTTTTGTGACTAATATTTTAATAATTATGCTATGTGGATAAAGGTCAATAAAGTTATAATTTTATAAATATAAGTTAATATATGGTGAAGTGAGTAATAATATGTCTGCCACTTATTAGAATTTCATAAGGTATCTATACTAACAATCTGTTTAGACTTTTAATAATATCTAAGAGATCTTATTCTACCTAATGAGATTCCTTAGCAGATAGATTCTTATTCAGTTCATTAATTTATTAATTTATTTATGTACTTTATTTTATTTCAAGTGTTTAATAAAATGATACCTGATATCGTTGTTTGTTTATATGCGTTGTGTATTATTTTATGTGCATCTAAAGTTATTCTATTTTATTTAAATAAGTATTACCCTTTGGAATTAAATTATACTAAATAGTCTCATCTTTGTTCAACAATCGTAACAAATACAAGTGAAAAATAATTTATTTATTTTAGACTTGTGTATAGACTTAAGACCGTAAGATATATAAGTAAATAATTTTAGCTCCAGATTTCCTTTATACAAGATTAACTGTATCACGGGTTTAGTCGGTTAATATATGTAAGAGGATTATCATTGAGGAAAGATTAAGCAAAAATATTTTATTTAAAATGTTTAGGCTAAATAGTTACAGAGATAACTATAAACGTAAATGGGTTTTCAATTTATACTTAGTGTTGATTTCGCGTTTTAATTTAATCTCGCGAGTTTGACTAAGTCAAACCCTGCAAATCGAGTTCCAATATGCGAATTGTCACACCCCGCTAAAGCGGAAACACGAGATGTAACAGCACTGGGTAACAATGCATAAGATATTACACATACATAATTTAGAGAAAATATTACACATTACTACAAGTTTCAACCATAGTTCGAAAAGAAATTATAATAAGCTCTTAAAGTTTCCAAAAGAGAGTCATAGTTTCAAAATAAAGCAAACGTGTGTGAACATGCATCCATGCTAATGTACTCCTAGAGTGCATCTTACTGTCGTTCTCCTGAAAAGCATGATAAAACAACAGGTCAACTATGGACATAGTTGGTGAGTTCACAGGTTTAATGTTACACATAAATGAACTAAAAGCTTTTGTCCATAAATACATGAATAAAAATGATTGGTTGTAATTGTTGCGAATATGAAAGGTAATATACAAGAGTGTTAATGCAATTGAGGCCACTACTAAACCGATTCAACCGACACATGCCCCAAGCTCCATGTTCTATCGCTAACATGAGTAAGGTGATACTATGCACTCACGAACAGTGTAAGTGAGGAGTGGTTTCCCCCTAAATAGCGCTATCCATAAATATCAATGGCTCGTCTGGCTCTCGGACGAGTTAATAAGTAGTGTAAACTGTATTTCCGGGGACTTTAGCACGATAGTACTCAAGCATAACAATAGTATATACCAATTCGCATAAATAGTATAACAAAAGTTCAACAAGTTCATAAAGAGTACAACCAATTTAGTTAAAGTTCGAGATCATGCTTTTCACCCCAAAATAATAAACAAGTAAAAAGGGGCTGTGAATACTCACAATTGAGTGTAAGAGTAAACGATGAATGTAGCGCGCGTGCTTGTCAGGTATGACTCCTATCCAAGACCTATGAACATGAGGTTTCTAATTAGTTTCTTGGTAATTTAGGTTTGATAGGATTGCTTAGCTAAATATTTAGATTACAAAGTGCCAAAATGGTTTGTTTGCTTTGAAGTTTGTTAATGTCCAATAATCGCGTTGAGTATAATAATGAATATACAAGTATATAATGTCTCGTAATTGTTTATGTCCAAATTTCATAGTGTTTTGAGTGTTGGAACTTTGATTCCTTCCAAATTATGATTAACAACACACAAATCGATAAATACATCATAAGACACCCGAACCCCTTTTGGTTATCATTCATTCCAAAAATAGTAAGTTTTGTGTTTTCGAAATCGAGACCGATTATTGTTGACTCAGTCAAACCTTCTCGGTTTGACCCGAAACTTTTACCCAAACCTTAAACATATTCATGAATCATAAGGAGTTAGTCTTTCCTTAAATAACAAATCCACAAGTGTCGGTTTCCAACTTTTACCAAAAATCAGTCCACCTTCTTATATCTAGAAAATTACATCAGTTTGTTGAATTTATAAAAAATACTTATGGTCCGAAATAAAATGATGAAAAAATCAAGGATCATCTTCAATATGTTATCTATGTACTTTAATTTTTCCAGGGATTATAGAGAAGTCAAGTATTTATTATTTTTACTTTTACCATCTGAGGTCAGATCTGAACACATGCATGCAATCATTATTTTTGGGCAAAATGTACATGGAACCAATAAAAATGGTCTTCTTGAAAGTTGTAGCCAATGAAAATTTTAAACTTTTGGCATTGGTTTCAAGTAATTTGGAGTTTTAATTCTCCAGTTATGATTAAAACATTGAGAGAAAAGTTTCTGACTTAATCTAACAGATTATACATCTTTATTTACAAAAATTATAAAAAATATCAAATGAACTCATAAAAATATGAGGCTTATGTGGTTGGAAAGGTAACTTCCAGAACTTGATTCTAGAATATAAAAATGTCCATTTTCATGAAGAAATGAGTTTTACAAAAATCGTTGAAGTAGATGAAAGTTTATGGACAGAATATTTGAAAGTCCATGATGAATGTTTGAGCTTAAACAAGAACACCACCATGGAAATAAATGAACTTTTGATATTTTGACATTTAAATCCATGTTCTAACACATGCATGGTGTTGACATACATCCTTGATGTGTTAGAGATGATTATGAACATATAAACAAGCTTTTTACACAAGATGAACAAGATCTAACTAGTTTACAAGTAATAACATGATTTTTCACTTGATTTTCGGTTTGATCATGGATTACTCTTTCTTTTAACACATTAAGATGTGAGAAGAGTTAATCTACAAATATCAAGGTTTGCATAAGAATTTTAGCCATGAGAGAGGCATAAAATCCGAATTTTTGAAGAAAATAAGCAAGAAAGTAGTAGCCTAACATATGTAAATGATGTTGCTTACCTTTTAGGATTTGTTTGATGGATTAAGACCTTCAAACACTTGGATTTATCTTTGAAAATGGCTTAGAATTAGAGAGGATTTGGAGAGGGTTTGTGTGTGTTTTTGAGAGAGAAAAGTGAAGAGTGTGTGTGTGTGTTTTGGGAAAATGGAAGTAGTAATGAGGTGTATAGGGAATAAAAATGATTTTGAATTGGAAAAGAGGGTAGGTGGTGGGGTGAACGAATTTTTGGGGCCCCATAGGGCTGGAAATGTTTTAAAAAAATTGGTTTCCAGACTGTGTTGCGTTCTGTGTTCGTTTACTCGTAAATTCGTTAATACGTTAAATCGCGTAACGTTTTCTTTTGTCGTTTAAATTCACGATATGTTTGGGATTATTTTTTTATTTAAGTATTATTAAAATACTTTATTTTAAGTTGTCAAAATATTTATTGATGTTCGTTTGGTTGCCGAATTCGATTCACGCATTTTCTTTGCGTTTGAGACGTTTTAGCCAAAACGTCTAAGTTTTTCGTGTATTATTTAAACAAAATAATAATATATGATAAATAACTTCTAAAAATAGATTTAAGTTATTAATAGAAATATTTTCACTAATGTTCGTGTTAAGTCGGGTACCGTCCGATTGAATTTACTTGTAGTGTCACCGAAAATTCAGTTTTTGTGATTCGATGAGGATTTTGTGAAGACATAAAGAGATAGGTTTTTCTTTATTTTATTGGCACTTAGTACCTAATTTGGCATGTTAGAGGGAATTTACAGTTCACCAAGCAGTCTCTAAGACGTTTTATGACTTTGATAAGCCTACGGAGTCATAACCTAGGATTTTCACTAGGATTTAAGGAATGCTGTAAGCGTAATTTGAGATTCGAGTGCGGTAATGACCTGAGATTATTTTTTTTTGACGGTTGTCACACGAATCGAGTATATGGTATAAAAGGGAGAGTCAAACGAGTCAAAATTCATCGAACCCACATTATCTCTGCGAGTTCACTTCCACCTGTGCGAATCCAGTGAGTGTGAAACGAGACGAAACTTGTTTTTCACTTGATTTTGATTTCACGAGTATTGGAAGGAGTTTTTCAATCTTTAGACATTATACAACTTCAATTTGTGGGTAAAAATTAATGGATTTCACTGTGTATTTAACTCGAAATCGATAGCTTTGTAAACTTAGGGTTTCGGTTCGAATATATAACGATTAACGAGGATTTAAGGTGTTATTTAACCAGATTCTATATGATTAATGTTAAACGGACCTTAATAAATAAAAATCCATTGCTTGATCATGTTAAAATTAACAAATTAATCGTTTTGGATTTCAACTCGTTGCTGCTATTCATTCAACAAATTGAGTTGTTCTGCGAGTTGAGTTTTAAACTCAATTCGTAAAACTAGTCAGGCGAGTTGACCTTGTCATTGACCTGTTGACTTAGCGGACCGAGTTGATTAGCGGATCGACTTGCGAGTTGAAGCTGCGGATTGACTTGGTTAGCGAGTTGACTAGTTTAGCGAGATGAGTTGCGAGTTGAGTTATGATTCTGCAAATTCAAAACTTACCTATTTTTATAATCTAATTCGCAACTTGAATTTTTGAAGTAATAAGTTATTTTTGAAATGTATTTATAAGATTTATGACTTAATTGTTATAAGTTATATAAATATACATAAACTTTATGACTTTAAAAGTTCATTGAATATATGTTTCGACGTGAGAATTATATATTAACACGTAATAATGTATATATATTCTATATATATGTGACTTACGACTACATAGTAATAAGTTTTATATATATACTTACGTAACTTACGACTACATAGTAATAAGTTAATATATGGTTATATATAACTTGAGATAGTGATTGTGACAAGTTATATATACAATTTAGAACTAAGATGTTTGATGAATATTATTATTCTAAACACATTATAGTTTAAAGTTTTATTTTAATGTGCATTAATAGTTATAGTCATTTGTGTTACAGATATGGCACGTCAGTTTGATAAAGGTCACAACATTCTTGTTGACCTAGATCTAGGTGCACAAGGAGCTGAGAAAGTAGCTCAAGTACTTATGTTCTTGGCACGTTCGAGGATTCGATATGCCATTACGGAGTTGCCACCTATATCTCAGGATATACTGACTGATTTTTGGACTGGGATTCAGTATGATGAGACCGTGAATCCTCTAGTTATCCGTACAACGATCAATAATCGACCGGTTGTTTTTGCAGCTTCTGACTTATGTCAGATTCTACAGTTGGGTACTGTAGAATAGGAGGATTCGATATGCCATTACGGAGTTGCCACCTATATCTCAGGATATACTGACTGATTTTTAGACTGGGATTCAGTATGATGAGACCGTGAATCCTCTAGTTATCCGTACAACGGTCAACAATCGATCGGTTGTTTTTGTAGCTTCTGACTTACATCAGATTCTACAGTTAGGTACTGTAGAACAGGAGGATGGACCCACAGAGTACCCAATGGACTTCATTGAGGGTGCTTTACGACGTATGGGTTATACGGGCGAACGACGAGGATGCCATTTTCTCAAGGCCCTAGTTATTGGGCAATGGAGATTTTTGTGGCACGTTATAGTCACAGTTTTTGGACCGAAGAAGGGAGGTTTTGACGAGTTGAGCCCTGCTCTTATATCGGCTGTACAGTCACTGGTTTATAATAAACCATACAGTTTCTATGATTGTATTTTTGGTGAGCTGGTACGATAGATCTCAAGTGCTGTTAGATCAAGATACCTGATCTACCTGAGATTCTATATGGTGATTATTCGTCATCGTCTTCCGGAGCTTGTTATCCCTAAGCCGCATCTACGTGTCGATACTATAGCGCTCAAAGGATATAACGCGATGTTCCAGCAGACTATCCGAAGGGAAGAGTATGTCAAGCTAGAGATCATAGATCTTTTTGGTTTTATAATTGATCCTTTGTATGTGACGCCGACAAATAATGGTTGGTTGGATATCGATGCTGCTGCTGTTGCTGATGTTGGACCGATTCCTGAGCCTGTAGCTGATGTGGTTCAACAAGAAGATCCACAAGAGCTCATCGAGGAGGTTTTGGAATAGGCTGGTCAGCCTGGGGAATAGGTGAACCCAGAGGTCGTTGCACAGCTGGTGCAAGAGGTGCTAGGACAGAATGATGATGCTCACGATCCGCTTCTTCAAGCGATTGAGCAATACGTTGTTATTGCACCTGAACAGGTATTATTTTAATATTAAATAATAATATAGATACTTAGTTGATAAATTTTATTTTTAATCATAAATGTATAATATTATTATATATAATGATATAGATACTTAGTTGATAGATTTTATTTTTAATCATAAATGTATAATATTATTATATATAATGATATAGATATTTAGTTGATTAGGTACTACATCTGATTATAAAATATAAATATAATTATATATGGGAAATTGAGACTGCAGACCCAGAGGTTGTGAGACCTGAGGGTGAGCAGGGACAGAGAGATCGATCTAAGGTATTACCTACTAAGGTATTAAATCGGATTAATCTTTAAACATATATAGAACTTGTATGATAGAGCTTTACGCTAATCATAAATGTTTAATATATTTAAATATTTAGGATCCTGATGTTGGACCATCTGGAGGACATGACGGAGAGACGGCTTCTGATTCAGATGCTGATGATACTCCTAGTCCTTTTTGCTTACCGTCTGGTTTCATCTAGCAGGGATCAAAGCTTGTTGTTGATCCAGTCTTGAAGGAAAAGCGTAAGGCGAAAGAGGTCGATCCTGATTTTGTTCTTCTTGATGAAGGTCCTAAGGAGGTTGAAACTCCTCTGAGGAAGCGTTCAAGGATCTTGACTATTAGAGATGTTTCTCAAGATACACCACAGGTAGAGAATGTGACACCGGTGGTTACTGAACCGATATCTGTACATACTGAGGTAAGGGATATAAGTTTAGTTCTACAAGTGGTATATAATTGATTATAGATTGAGACAGAGTAATCTATAACAATTACTTATTTAATTTTGTCTAACCTGATCAGACTGAGATTGTTGATTTAGTACATACGGTGACGGTTCCGACTACTAAAGCAAGCAGATTTGCCGCTAGCCTACTCATATTTCTTCACTCACACCACCTGGACCATCAACTATCTCTGTTACTCCTACAACTGATGCTGAAAGGATTACATCCTTAGAGTCACGAGTTAAGGAGTTAGAGAATCTTACTTCAAATATTCCAGAGTTGGTAGCACAAAACCTTCTTTTTGCACAACAGGTTACTCAACAGAGTCAATCTTACAAGACACTGCTGCAGACTCATACCACTTTGATTCAAGATTTTACTACCTAGCGACTGAAGCTTGATTCCTTAGAACGTTTAGTATTGAGAGTGAATTCAGGACAGTCAGCTCAGGGGGAGATATTGGTATATTTAGAGTCTTGCAAACAAGATGAGTTAAGGAAGAAAAGAGATGAAGACAAAAGACGATGATCACAGTGCACCAAAAGATGGTGAGCTAACTAGTCCTTCAAAGACTAGTGAGGAAACTATGATTCAGGGGGAGTCTGCGGGTGCAAGTGGTGATGGTGTTGGTACAAGTGTTGTGGGTACAAGTGAAGCTGGTAAGACAGCTTAGACTTGTGTAGTTATTTGTACTTAAGATTTAGTTGAATTATGATTGTAATTATAATTGTAACTGAATAATTGTAACTTAATATTTTGGGTAATGTATTCGGCTTGAGATTATTATTACAAGTTATATATATATATATATATATATATTAGAAATCATTTAAGTTATTTGATTCTAAAAAGTTAAATAAATTAGTGATCGAAATTCTTCCGACTCATTGAGAAGTCGAGCTGCGTGTTCTAATTTTTTTCAGCGGTCAAAGTTTATTTTAACATAGACATTTTAGACTTGAGAGTTTTTATAACTAACAAGTCAATTATGTAATGATTTTATAACTAGACAAATGATACATAATTTAAAGATATAATTGAAAGTTAAGTTTTTGTTATATAACAGTTCAATTGAGTCTTGGAAATTATATAAGTTAGTTAATTGTAAACTTAAATGTTTGGTGATTATTCACAATACATTAGAGTTTATATTTAATTAATGTTTGTTAAGTGTTTTTGATATAAGACTTAGAAAATCTTAGGTTGATTCAGGGTAATCAATAAAAGATTTATAAATTATATATTGCGTTTATATTAGGGATTAAATACACAAAAGGATTAATAAAGAAATTCTAGATTGATTCAGGGAAATCAATGAAGGAATTTAGGTTGTTAATATTTATTTGTGTTTGTGTTTTTCTAGGGATTGAAATGTTTGATCTATTAGATTCAGAAGATGATTATCTTGATGAGATAGATGAAGATATTAATTATGATTTGGAAGAAGGAGAGTTCCGACCACCTACTGATTGGACTGCTGTTCCTAAGATAGTGCAAGACATAGGTGTAGATCTAGATGCAAGACATAGGACAGAGGTTGTGATTGAAGATGATACAGGTCCAACAATTGTTGATGTACATGAAGATATCGATGATTTAACCGATTCTGAAGATGATGTGTTTATTACTACTGCCAATCCAGCTATTATCTATAGGAAAATTTGAAAAGTGAAAAAGAAGATCGGAGTATCTGAAGTTGACATTACTGGTAAACGCGAAGCACGTAGAGGAATTATTGGTTGGTATTTTGACTCTGACCTGAAGCTATTTGCGATCAAAAGGTATGACGGAGTTCAATATTTTGAGCGAAAGCTTGCAGTGTTCATCTCTCTACCACGATATGAGATATGTGACTTGGCTAGATTACCTTTAAAGAACCCAAGTGATGATATTGTTGGTAGATATGTAGAACATATGATCAAGATTGAGGTTCGAGCAGGAAAATTTGAAAAGATAAAGCCAAGGGTTGGAAAAACGATTAAGTTAAAAGAGAGAAGTCAGAGGACAGGAAGAAGAAAAAGAAAGAAAGGTTATTTATGTATCAAATGTGTACAGCAGATTTCACTGAAGACTATGCCACAGGATATTCTGGGTAATATGAAAAGTTGGCATGTGGATTCAGAGACTGGAGAAGTTGTTATGGTAGAAGCTGATGATGAGGTTGAACGTGGTGAGCGAGAGATTTTCAGAGTTTATGACCATCGTCATCTAATGAATATGTCGAAGAAAGATTTGATAAAGTTAAATGAGAATAGAATCTTGACGACAGAAGCATGGGGTGATTTAGCAAGAGATTATCAAATGATGGTGAAAACTTGTATTCGTATGAAGATGTACGCAGGAAGCAAGATTTACAAGTAAAGACCTAAGACAAGCGTGAAGATAAAGACGCTAAAGCTATTATCAAGGGGGAGTCTGTTGAGACATAGATTGTGACAACAGATCTAGCTTGAAATAGAACTAATGTAATTGTTATCATGCTTTTTCGATTTGTAAATAATCTGATGTTTAGTTTTGTTATTAATATTTGTTAAATATATTATTGTGGTAAAGTGTTAGACAAATATCGAAAAAGAACTAAAAAACATGTTGTGCGAATCGAGATCTCAAGTCACAAGTCATGGACTGCGAGATGAGATCTGGGATCGCAGAAGGCAGGCAGCGAGCCGATCTGAATATTGGGCTTGGGCTTGGTTGCGAGATGAGTCAACTCGCAAAGCCTAGCAGCTGCGAGTTGAAACAAAGTATTTAATGTTTTTCAATTCGTGAAAAACATAACTTTTGCGAATCGGAATTTTGGCATACGATTTTATAACCTGCGAATCAAATCCAGAGAAAAACCTTTAAGTTTTCTAAAGGCTATGCTTTGACGATTGATCGTTTAAGCAAAGTATATTAGTTAATATAAACGTGAACTTATTCGTTATAGTAAGATAACGCGTATTAAGGAATTCCGCACCTTAATACTATAGATAACGAAGTTATCGATCTTAGAACTAGGGACTTACAAACGCAATGGAAAGTTAAAATTTTGACTTGTAACAATAAATAAATGTTAATTTATATGTAAAGCTAAATTCGCATTTTTGGTCAAAATTGCGAAGTTGACCAGTCAACGATGCGAATTGAGTTTGGGGTATAAAAGGGCCAAGTCAAACGAGTCCACCCTTACTTTCCACACACCTCTGCGAAGCGAACCCACACAACCTGCTAGATGAAAGTTTGCGACGTGAACCAACTTCAGTTTTCGATTGATTTTCGATTTTCAAGATCGAGGAAGGGATTTTCACTATGTAGATATTATTCAACTTTCGATTACGCATCTTTTGAAGTAAGATTCACACTTTTGAATCGAGTATTTAGTGGTTAATTGCTCGTTTTATGTTTTCAAATGTTTCGGTTTAATTTTTCACGGAATATATACTAATTAGTGAAAGATGGAACTTGAAATTCATTGGATTTGTTACTTGATGTATAGCGCACAAGCTTGATACGTTTAATTACATTTTAAGTCGTTCAAATCAATGCTTTTATTTTGAATTGGTGCCGCAGACGCTCCTGCGAACCGAGATTCAAACTCGGTTCACAGCTCGATCCTGAGAAGCGAGCTAAGTCATTTAGAACTCCACTCGCAGACCTCCATTACGAAGCGAGATGAATACTTTGACTCGCAGCGATTTGAGTTCGACTCGCAAACCTTCACTACGAAGCGAGCTGAACTCGGATCGCAGACTATATTAACAAAGTGAACTCACCTCGTTGACTTTCGTTGACCAAAGGAAATGAAAACTCACCTCGCAACGGCTACCTGCGAAGCGAGTTGAGTGTGTTGACTTTGAAAATAAAATTTAAATTTGGAACTTTTGACCTGATTTGAGAACTGAATGTTTGACTTATTCAATATTTTGTTTACAAAATCATTGTTTTAAACTTGTTTTCGATTTGAGAGCTTATTGTTTACAAATAAATTACAAGTTACTTATGTGTTACATGTATAAACTTACATACTTATGTTATAAGTTAAATATGTGTAACATATACATTTTTGGGTTTCTTCATATCGAAAGTCTTCCGACTCATAGGTAGTCGTGCGGCGTGTCTCGATCTTCTATCGGAGGTATGAAAACTCAAATTTTCTATTTTAACTTCCGAATGGTATATAATTTTGGAAAATAATTGTACTTAACAAGTTCAATTAAGTTCAGTAAATTACGGTACTAGTTAATAGTAAACTTAGATGTTTGATGATCACTTGATCATAATACGTTAAAGTTTAAATTAACTAATGTTTGTTAGGTTAAACTAACTGCCGTTTGTGTAATTTCTAATTACAGATATGGCTGCTAGAACTTTTGCGCCAGGTCACAATATACCGGTGAACTTGGACGTTAATGAGCGAGGTGCTGAGCACTTTACTTAGATACTGACTAGTCTGGCACGATCGAGGATTCGATATGCTATTACGGAGTCTCCACCTATATCTCAGAGTATATTGAACCAGTTTTAGGATAACATTGAGTATGATGCTGCAGCCAATCCTCCAGTTATTCGTACAAGGGTTAACCAACACCCTGTTACTTTTTCTGCGGATGATCTTCGACAGATTTTGCGTTTGGGTACTGTCGAGCAGGAAGCTGGTCCGTATGTCTATTCTATTGAGTTTATTGAGGGTGTATTAGGCAGAATAGGATATTCTGGTCCTAAGAGAGGTTGACATTTTATCAAGGCATTTGTTCTGAGATAGTGGTGGTTTCTGTTCCATATCATTGTTACTATCTTTGGTAACAAGAAAGGAGGCTACGATGAGCTAAGCCCGAGCTTTTATCTTGTTTATTGTCCCTGGTTTAGAACAAACCATACAGTTTTTTCTTCTTATATCTTCAGCTCATTCATCGGTCAGATTACTGGAGCTGTCAGATCAAAGTTTTTGATTTATCCTCGATTATGCATGCTGATTATCCATCACCGGATTCCTAACTTGCCAGCTTTTGTGGTTGATTTGCACATAGATAGGATTAGCTTGAGATCCTACAACGCTTTCTAAATTCTACCAAGCATCCTGATCATGTCAAGCTGGAAGCTTGTGATCTGTTTGGACATCTTTTGGATGAGAATTATGTTGCTCTGGCCAACAACAGTTGGATGGATGCAGGAGCTCAACCTCAGGCTCAAGTACAACAACAACCTCAACCTGCAGCTGAGCCTCGGGAGTTGATTGAGGATGTTTTGATACAGGCTAGTCAGCAAGGACAACAAATTATCCCTGAGATTTCCGCTCAGGTTGTGCAGGAGGTACTGGGACATCAAGATGATGTTACCGATCTAGTACTTCAAGTGATTGAGGAGTACCACCTCAGGTATTTAATTTTGTACATCAATATAAGTTTATTGAAACATAGATGATAGAGATTACTATCTAATCATGAAAGTTTGAATATTCTACATCTCAGGAGGATGCCGGCCCAGAGGTTGTTAGACCTGAGGGTGAATTGAGGCACGCTGGACCGGATGCTGGGACATCTGGTAGTTTGGGTAAAAATGGTGCCACGGCATCTGATTCTGATGATGAGGAAACTGATGTCGATACTAATCCTCGACCCAGATTTCCTACGGGCATTCCTTCGGGGATGATCAAGAAAGGATCAAGGGTATTCATGGATCCAGCCACCAAGAGCAAGAATAAAGCTGATGAGAAGGATCCTGATTATCATTTGATTGATGAGGATGAAGAGGACACACATCTCGAGACATCACCCAGAAAACGTATCCGCTCTGCTACTACCCAACTAACTATTGGGGATTTGTCTCGTCCGGTTGCTAGGGAAAGACAGCCTGCTCATGCTAAACTTCACAGGCAACGATTGACTACTACTGTGTCTGAGACCTCGGAGAAGGTGTTTGCTTCTACTACTCCTACTTCCCAGTTTCCAACTAACAAGGCTAGTCGTGTTGCTGCTGGTTTGCTGAGTGATGCATTTGAACAGCTGGTTCAATCCCATGTACGATCTATATATGCACAGCCTGTTGCTCAGCCTGCACAGCCACCGGTAAAAGCTTCTGAACGGGTTTCTAGCTAGGAATCTCGCATTCATACTCTTGAAGCTCAGCATATGACTCTTGCAAAGGCCTTTACGAATCAGGGTCAAGCATACAATGACCTGTTGAAAGCACACAAGATGTTGCTTAGAGATGCTAAGGAAAACCAGAGAAAGCTTGATCGTCTTAAGAGATTAGTTCTGAATCTATATAGGGACAAGCCGTCTCAGGGGGAGATCTTGGCATATTAGGAGTCGTGCAAGGAGGATGAGTTGAGGAAGAAGCAAAGAGATGACAGAGATGATGATCCTAATGGTCAGAAAAATAGTGAGCCAGCTGGTCCTTCAAAGACTAGTGAGAAGGCTATGATTCAGGGAGAGTCTGAGTCTGATGGTCTTGGTGCTTGTGCAAGTGGAAGTAGAGTGGGTGAAGCTGGTGAGAAGTAGTTATGATTTGTAATAATAAACTGATATACTTTTGTAATTTTAGATTGATTGTAATATTATTTATAATCTTTGAAAGATTAATGTTTTTGTATGTATATAAGTTACGTTGATATAAGATTTAGACTTGCGGTTTTATATAACAAGTGAAAATTATATAAGATTAATTATATAAGATTTAGACTTGAGATATTAACAAGTTAAAATTATATAAGATTAATAATTAGTTGTGATTATACGATTGAGATAAATAAGCAAATTCTTAGATTGATTCAGGGTAATCAATGAAATGATTTATATTATATTATCTAATTCGTGTTATTTAAATTGATTACAGAAAAGAATGTTGAAAGTGATTCTGATATTAAGATTATTGATGAGGTCGAAGTAGAAGTTGATTATGATCTAGAGGAAGGTGAATTTGTACCTCATAAAGATTGGACTTCTATTACTAATGTTGGTTTAATTGAAGGTGTTGATCTTGATGAACATATCATAAACCCTTTAAGGACTAATGTGGTTATTCAAGATGAAGAAGGAGAAAGAGTTATAGATTTAGATGAATATCTAAATGAGTCAACTGATCTAGATTCTGAAGAAAATCTTCCTAATAGTAATAAAGATAATCCGATGTATAAGCCTTTAGAGAAGAAGAAAAAGGCAAAGACTTCGATATCAAAAGTTGATATTACTGGGAAACGTATACTTAAGAAAGGTACAATTGGATGGTATTATGACGCAGATTTGAAGCTTTTTCCAATTAAAAGATATGACGGAGTTCAATATTTTGAACGAAAGCTTGCAGTCTTCAGTTTTTACCAAGGTTTGAAATTTGAGACTTGGCTAGATTGGAGATTAAGAACCCTAGTAATGATCCTTATGGAAGGTATGTCAAAAAGATAATCAAGACTGAGGGTTGGTCAATGAAATTTGAATGTATTAAGCCAAGAGTCGGAAAGACCGTCAAGTTAAAAGAAAGAAGTCAAAGAACAGGAAGACGACTGCATACAAAGATATATCAAGCAGTTAAATGCGTACAGCAGATACCGTTAAAGCTTATGCCTCAGGATATTCTGGAAAATATGAAAAGATGGCATGTAGAAGTTGGGACTGGTGAGGCTGTGATTTTTGAAGTTGATGATGAAGTGGAAGGTGGTGAGAGAGAACTTTTGAGAGTGTACGACCATCGACACTTAGTGAATCTTTCCAAGAGTGACTTTTTGATGTTATACAAGAACAAGATCACTGCTATGTAACGATGGGGAGATTTGGGAAGAGATTATCAGTTAATGGTTAAGACTTGCATTAAACTGAAGATGTACGCTTGAAGTAAAATTTACAAGTGAAGATCAATGACAACTGGAAGACATAGATGCTAGAGCTATTGTCAAGGGGCAGTCTATTGAGACATGTTATTGTGACAGCAGATCTAGCTTGTAACAGAACTAGGGATTATTGTAATCAAGTTTGTAAATTGGTTTTGATTTGTAATGAAAATATTGGTTGGTAAACATTTTAGAGTTAAATGTTAAATGCTGGAAAATGTTGACCATGTTTGACCAATGACCTGCGATACGAACTGAGTGAGTTCACAGGGCAGGGCTGTGAAGCGAGTCAACTGGACTCGTTGGGCCAAGTTGGGCTGCGAACCGAGTCGGTTTGCAGAGCCCAGAACCTGCGAGCCGAGACGAGTATTTATGCAAATTAGGTTTTAAACCTAATTAACTTTTGTCATTTGCTAATTACGAATGAATTTGTGTTTCCAGAGCTTTCAACATATTCTAAATGTTAGGTATTGATCGATTAACATCCGTTATAATCAATACAAGACATATTAGATTATTAATTCACTAATTAATTGTGAAACAAACCGTTTACGATCAGTAAACTTAGTTATAAGGGATTCCGCACCTTAATACCTTAAGATAACCTCGTTATCGATCCTAATACATACGGACTTACACCTAATGCTGATAATATGCAAGATTACATAACATTAGTGTAGAGGAGTGACTCGTTACGTGCATTTAAAAAAGTTAGTGAATAAAATTGCAAATAATTTTGCTTTTTTAATCCTTGACATTACGTAAGTTAGGTAATACAAAACATCATATGGTATAACTAAACTTCTAAACTTCATACAAGTTAGCGTATCTAAAATTGTATTGAAAATTAATTTATTTATTCTATTTTTGTTCACTTTGTACTATGTAAACTTAGTTACTCCGTACAAAGAAAACCTAGATATTGAGTATCCTTACTGATAGTCCCAAAATCACTATGAGTTAGTGATATGGAATAACAATAAGTAAAGTTTAATTGTAGAAGGGGGGTTGAATACAATTAAAAACTCTTTCTTATTTTATTTAAGTTATTCAATCAGTTTTTAATTGTTCTAACGCAAACAGAGTATGTAAACAATAGATATGACAATATCAAAGTAAGATTGCAATAGTAGCTGAATTGTTATCTTTATTAATCATAAAATCACTGAGTGTTGATTGCGGAATGAATTAGCCAAGGCTAATTCAAATCAAACACTTAGCTAAAACTATTACAGATAAGAGTAGAACAGTTGTTGACAAACAAGCAAACTGTTTACTCGCTGCTCGATAATACGTACTTAGACAAACTATATTCACTGACAAACAAGTGAATAATACGTATTAACGGAAAGCTTCTAAGTACAAAGTACAGCTCTATTTGTAGTGCAAATGTCTTGTGGAGAATTATGATCTTGGAATGACACGTGTCGCTGTTTGATTGGTTTGATCTCTGATCCTTGATTATTCTGTGTTCCCAAATTCTGTTACCTCGAATATCGCATCTTCCATAAAACCAATCATTCGTTGCCAAGTAATCCTTCAGAAATTCTCTAAGTTCGCTGAACACTTGCTGATGTATAAGAGTAGAGCACTTGACTTGGAAAGTTATTAGAATAGTCACTGAAGAAGAGATAGTCCTCCTCACTCACTGCGAGCTATCATGCTCTTGTAGAATGACTTGAAATATTGTTCTTCAGTGACTAGCTGTTATTCGGGCAGTGACTTTTGCCTTATTCAATATGAAGATATAAAACTCTCGCTGCTTGTATCAGCTACACACAAAGTTTATCTTCCTCAGCATGTTAAATCCAGGAGTAGAATGAATAGCGATCATCAATTATTAACTTCAGCAACAGTAGCTTTGACATAAATCATTTCTTCATCAAATTGTGTATTATTGAGTTAGTCAGCGACCAATGACTTATCATGGTCAGCGACCAGTGACTCAACAATTTCCCCCTAAATGATTGTGATCAAAGCTCCCTAGACAAACTTGTTGCTGATAAAGTTTGTAGTCAGTGTTTAAGGATTAAAACATTCAGTGACTTATACTTGTGATCCATTTGTTTTTCTTTTTGGATTCTTTTAATATGATCTGAGTTTTGCACTTTGGTTTTCTCAAAAGATCATATATTATTGAACTGTAAAATGATAAATATTACAAGAAATTTCAGTTACAATAGATCTAATTTATTACAAAATTTCCACTATATATGACAGTATCTTCTTGGTCTGAGTAGCTGCAGATCAAACTGGTGTGCTTGAACCAACACTTGGAACTTTTTCTGGAGGCATTTGGATCATGAGTTATAGTGACTCTTGACATATCAAAACCTACTATCTTCAGCGATCAGATTACCTTTGATAACAGAAGTTATCTTCAAACTTACTACACATTCAGGGAAGATGTGTGTATTCATATCCATGCTTCAAATTTCATTAGCATTTGCATTAAGTTTTTGAATAATTTCAACCTGCTTTTGAAAGAGTGGCCTAAAAACCACAATGAACATGTTTCTAGTGGTCTCTACATCTACGGTTCCAAAATTAGTTCCAAAGGTTATCATGTTATGATCATATCATTAAGTTGATTTTCCCTAAAATGATATGCCCCTCGTAAGGAGTATTACAAAAAGTGCAAAAAGTTCTTATTTGAAGCATTCCCAATTGAAAGCCATTTGCATCATCACTTGCATCATAATCAGCAGAGTCATTAGATTTCTCCCCCTTGATGTTAGCATGAAATGGTTTGACTAACTTTTGAACATTTTGAGTATTAGTGATGTGTCGGGATTCCTCGTCATCACCAGCTTGTGTTCTAGCTGATGGATCATCGGAAACAGAAGGGTCAACCTGTATCTCTCCCTGTGACTGGGTGGAGACATTGGCGATTGGTGCAGTGCTAGATGAGAGATGGCCTGGGTCTGTAGCCAGTGTTGTGGCATCAGCAATGGGTGTGTTATCACCCACCGATACCACTAGCCCTTTTGATGAAATGTCATCCTTTTGTGAGGATGACAAGTGGCTGGGGGTTTGACTCACTAAAGGGGTGTTGGTTGCACCCAAATCACTGCTGACAATGGTTTGAGCCATTGTAGCTGTTTGCGGTTGTCCCTTTTTAGAGTCACTGGACTTTTGGGAGTCCAGTGAAGCAGTTGAAGGCTTGGGTTCAGCAAGGGTGCCCACAGGGACTGAACGTTCAATCTCTGATTCACCCTTGGCGTCCTTAAACGTCTTCTTTTTGCTATATCCCTGATCCATTAATGTTAGAGACTCTAATTTGGATTTTCTTTTGGGAGAAATTGGTGGTTTTTGCTTTGGTGGTTGACCAACAGTAATCACTAGGGGTGTGTTCAGTGATGTGGTCGATTGGGGTGTGTTCAGCAGCAGTAGATTTGGATTTTCTAACAGGGCATGCCACGCACCATCCATTTTTGTTTTATATACAGTGACATACGTATGATTACCACTACTATCGATAGAATATTTATAGTCAATCCCAGTGAGATTGACTGAGCCTCCTTTGGCTTCATTTCTGTCAGGCAGTGGAACATAAGTGTCATGTACATGAATTTGTAAAATAGAACGAAGAATGGATGCAGTGACGGTTATCTTTTGACTCTCGTTATCAATAAAACCCTGAAGATGTGAAACCCCTTGAACTACCGAGTGAGTATGGGTAAACCAGAACTCACTGGACCATTTTGGGTTCATTTCTTCAGGTGATAACGTAAGAGAATGGAGAATAAAGTGTTTATTCAAAAAATTTATTATCTCCACATACTCTGTTTTTGAACAAGTTATGTTTCCCAAATAATTCAAGAAAAATTTTGATTTGGTCATTTAAAGTTATTGATTCGCAGATTTTTCGCTTTCATTTTTAGGGTTTAAGAAAAACATAGTATTTTTATGAAAATCAAGAAAGCTTAAGAAGAGAAATGAGAATTAAGTCACTTTTTATAGCGTAAGCTTCTTGATAATCATGTGGTAGAGAATGGATCATCGTGGACGATGGTGGTGGAGATTGATAGTGGTATAGAGGTGATGATTATGGAACCTGGTGGCATTAATGGTGATGGGAGTGGTGTGCCAGAAAAGTGCATTGACGTAAGAGAGAGAGTGTGTCAGACAGTGTGACTTTTGCGTTGCACCGTAAAATGTTTATTCTAAATGATATTTGTGGATTTGATCTCACCATTAAATGATATCTTCAGTGAGAGAAAGAGTCACTGCAGATATATAATTAATTTCTTGATTTACCACCAAAAAGAAATATAAATACCGTAAGGGAATAAACATAATTGTTTATCTACCTGATGTCTTCTTTCGCTGATTCAATCACAACTTAGAATACTAATGTAACACCCGCCAAATTAGAACTAGTAATTAGCGCCTAATTCTCTGTTAATACATGTACTTAGTTCTGTGTTAGGCTAATTAATGTATCTATATATATATATATATATATATATATTGTTTGTTGAATATATACAAATATGCGATTTGATTAAATCGTACGCTCTTTAAATCGAATACAATTCGGTTCATTTAAATACGGACGTTGGTGAACATTTTTACTAAATAGTGTAACATTATTTAAAAACACTATTATATCACAAATATTATTTTGATAATATTTCATAACTATTTCGTATCGTACGAACAAAGTCTACGCGCTAAAATGTTAAACGCACAAACAACCGAAGTAAAGTTAAAATTACAAATTATAACTCAATTATTAACTATTTGATGAAATACTTCAAGTATAATCTTGAATAAATCCGTATTTTAAAACTTATAATTAAACATAATAAAATAATTATTTAACGTTTAAACAACCGAGAAAACGAACACCGCACGGAGCGCAAATGCAGGGGATTAAAAAGTTGGAGAGGCCACACAACGGAGGCCTCCCCAAACCGGCCCAACACCCCCCACTCTTACCCTCCTTTCTCATTTTTCACTTACACCATCTCTCTCTCCTTCTCATTTCCTCTCAAATCCACACACCTACACCCCAAACTCCCCCTTTGCTCTCAAATCGCAGCAGCCGAAACCCCCGAAAACACCACTAAAAATCGTTCATCATCCTCATCAAGAACAAGCCCAAGGATCATCATCATCATCTTCCTCATCTTCTCCATCTCCATTTTCATCAAAAAGTAAGGTTTTACTCACTCTCTCTCTAGAAATCGTTTCTCTCTCTAGAAATTACTTAGATCTTGTGAACATACATGTTAGAAGCTTTTTATAACATCAAAATGCCCAAAAATCGAACAAAAACCCATTTTTGAAGCTTAAAATCGTTGATCAGCCAATTTCGCGAGCTGAGATCCAATCTCGGTTCGCTGTGCAAACTCAGTTCGCAGCGCCATCTCGGTTTGCACCGCGAACTCGGTTCGCAGTGCAATCTCGGTTCGGTTCGCGAACTTGTTTCGTAGTGCAAACTCGGTTCACAGTGCAATCTCGGTTCGCAGTGAAATCTCGGTTCGGTTCACGAACTCGGTTCGCAGTGCAATCTCGGTTCGCGGTCAACCCTGGTCAACATTTTTTAGCACTTTAAAATTTACTTAAAATGGGCACCAAATGATGATAATTAACTAATATGATATTAAACCAATGCAAGAACGGTTAACACACATTTTTATAGGTATACAAATGAATCGAAACATAATAATAATGTTTTTGAGAATTATTATTACACACCGTCACCAACAAGCCGTACACATTTTCAAAACATAATCAAATCAACCAAATCGTAGTAATTTGAACATTATAGTTGGACAAACAACTACAAAGGTAGTCTTTTAAGATGTCAAATCGATTAATAACCATCGCGCGTCGTGGACACCCTCAGGTTACAAGTCTTCGGACATCAATTTGCAGCTAATCAATTCAAGTTTATTTCGATAAACACTCAAGGCTCATGTGAGTCTCATGGCCCCTCTTTTTACTGTTTTACTAGGGGTGTGATACATTGCTCTGTTTTTAACACGTGAACGTGAGTACATATTTCAATATACTACATGAGTTGTTTTCAACTAATCAAATCAAACTCCTCCGTCAGTATAGTCTGGTAATACGAAAGTAGCGTGAATATTAGTATATGGTACCATATAGGATTGACCCACCTCGTCCGGGTTAGTCGCGCAAACCTCTGCAACGGGCGTACTAATATTTGGGAAGACGAGTGTAGATTAGGCACTCGTGGAGGCAACAACGCTCGGAATTCTCTATATGGGACCCGAACCTCGAGTTAAGCTCAGACTATGCGCTCATAGTTGTATACACTATTAAAATCAATTACTGGATGCAATTCAACATTTAAATCTTGCGGTTCACACACTATTATTTAATATCTAAACCTGTGAGCTCACCAGCGTTAGCTGACCCATTTTAGCATGTATCACAGGTACTCAACAGTAGATTTGGACTGCCCCTCAGGATGCATATTAGCTCGAGTCTCCATGCAAACTTCAGAGATTTCATTGCATTATTAGATTTTGTATAATTAATTGTGTACTTAAATCTCTCATATTATGAACATGAGCTATGTACGGGTTCAAACTGTTGTAAACATTTTAATATTAATGTATTTTGTTAAAACGATGCATGTAGAGTTGTTTGCTATATATCTGTGTGCTTTGATTATTGATTAGTAACACCCAAATCTTGCTTCCACTAAACAATGAATTTGGGGGTGTTACAGATTGGTATCAGAGCCTAAGGTTATAGTGAACTAGGTTGCATTTAGTGGGCCTAGACTATGACCGTTAGGCAGTATTCCTTATTAAGTATGATTAGGTTCAGTGACTACATGGTATTGGTTTAATTTAACATAGCCTGATCAACTATGTACAATTAAAGGATATGATGTAGGATCTGAAAGGAATCATGACTAAACAGGATACACTAGTTGACTCTAACCACGAGAGAAACCGGGACTCAAACTTGTCTAAGTCAGACACCTTAGGCTATTATGTGATATATATATATGTACATAGATAGGCCTCGCTCTCACTCAACATCTTAGGCTATATCATATATGTATTATATGGATATAGGCCTCATTCTTTCTAACGCTTTGTCTGAGCATGGCAAACACACCACCCAATGCGTGATATCTCAGAATTTCACGCAAATATCTCATAGTCTTTTCTTGATCTTGTCCAGCAAGATGCCACCGAAACGATTCACCTTCAGCGAAACTGAGATCGCACAACTCATAGCCCAAAGCGTGGCCCAAGCTATGGCTACCCGACAACCCAGTTTGGGCAGCGAAGATACAGCTGCCAAATGGCCTCAACCTAGACCTTGTTCATAGAAGAACTTCCCGAACTGCAAACCACACATCTTCAAGGGCACAGAAGGTGCCATCGGACTAATTAGATGGTTTGAGAAGATGGAATCTGTTTTCCTCATCAGCAAATGTGCAGAGGAGGACAAAGTCAAATTCTCTACTTGCACCCTCGAAGATGGTGCCCTCTCCTAGTGGAACTCATATGTCCAGTCGGTGGGTATTGACGCAGCTTACCTACTCCCTTGGGAGGAACTGAAGAAAATGCTTACTGCTAAGTATTGCCCCATCGAACAACTCCAAAAGCTGGAGGAAGAATTCTGGAACCTAAGGGTTCAGGGAACTGACATTGACAGGTATACCGTTAGATTTCAACAACTTGCCATCCTTCGCCCTGCGATGGTTAGCACCGAGCTCGACAAGATCCGAAAATACATCCACAGTCTTCCGGAACCTGTTCGGGGGAACGTCGCCTCCTCAAACCAGACCACCCTTGATGGTGCTATCCGATTGGCCCATGAACTCATGGCCATGAACGAGGACCCGGAACCACCCACTTCTTCCTCCAACCACCTCAAAAGAGAGTGGTCCGACAACCACAACAACTCCCAAAACAAGAAACCCGACAGCATCAAGGCCTACAACTCAACCACCGACACTACACAGGGAACAAGCCCTACTGTTCCAAGTGCAACCGCCACCATGAAGGTCCTTGCGATCCCTATTGCAATAACTGCAAGAAGTATGGCCACCTCACCAGGGATTGTAGATCCACCGCCAACAACAACAATACCAACAACAACACCAGACCACACCGAGCATGCTATGAATGTGGAAACCCTGGGCACTTTAGGAATGACTGCCCGAAACTGAAGAACAAGGCCAACAACAACAACAACAATGCTAAGGGTAGAGCCTTCGTACTCAATCCTGGGGACGCCCGTCAGGACCCGAATGTGGTCACGGGTATGTTCCTCCTCAACAACTTAACCGCTTTTGTTCTATTTGATACTGGTGCCGATAGGAGCTTTATTTCCGATGAGTTTTACCCCTACTTGACATCGCCCCTGTTGCTCTAGATGTTAAGTACACTGTAGAACTAGCAAATGGTAAACTCATAGAAACTGATAGTGTGATACCTAATTGCACATTAAACTTAGCCAACGAAACCTTTTCGATAGATCTTATGCCCGTTGAAATTGGAAGTTTCGACATCATCATTGGTATGGACTGGTTGTCCAAACAAAGAGCCGAAATCGTCTGTTATGACAAAATCATCCGCATCCCTCTCGTCGTCGGTAGAACCTTGATCATACAGGGGGAGACCGGTGGGTCGAGACTAAATATCATATCTTGTCTAAAAACCCGAAAATTTCTCAGAAAGGGTTATCCTGCAATCCTCGCGCACATCACATAGAAAAAGTCGGAGGAGAAGCGACTTGAGGATGTGCCAATCGTTAGAGACTTTCCCGAAGTCTTTCCGGAAGAACTACCTGGTTTACCTCCACCTAGACAGGTTGAGTTCTCGATCAATCTCGTGCTGGGTGCCGCACCGGTAGCCCGAGCACCATACCGCCTAGCCCCATCCGAACTTCAGGAGCTGTCCACCCAGTTACAGGAACTCCTGGACAGAGGATTCATTAGACCGACTTCTTCGCCTTGGGGAGCTCCGGTCTTATTTGTTAAAAAGAAAGACGGTTCTTTCCGAATGTGTATCGACTACCTAGAGTTGAACAAGCTAACTGTCAAGAACCGGTATCCACTTACCTCGCATCGATGACCTGTTTGACCAACTTCAAGGATCAAGTTGTTATTCAAAGATCGATCTTCGATCAGGTTATCATCAATTACGTGTTCGCGACACCGACATTCCAAAAACCGCTTTCAGAACTCGTTACGGGCATTATGAATTTCAAGTGATGCCCTTCGGTTTAACAAACGCACCGGCTGTATTCATGGATCTTATGAATCGGGTGTGCAAACCTTACCTCGACAAGTTTGTCATTGTCTTTATCGATGACATTCTCATCTATTCGCGCAACGAGCAAGAACACGTGCAACACCTCAAAACCATCCTAGAGCTACTTAAGCACGAGGAGCTTTATGCCAAACTCTCCAAGTGTGAGTTCTGGATACAATCCGTTCAATTCCTTAGACATGTTTTTAATAGTCAAGGAATTCACGTCGACCCATCAAATATAGAGGCTATCAAAGACTGGCAAGCGCCAACTACTCCAACCGAGGTACGCCAATTTCTAGGATTGGCCGGTTATTATCGTCGGTTCATCGAAAATTTCTCCAAAATAGCTCAACCACTCACGACACTGACTCAGAAGGAAAAGAAGTTCAATTGGACTGAAAAACAAGAGTCAGCATTTCAGCTATTAAAACTCAAGCTTTGTACTGCTCCTATTTTATCCTTACCCGAAGGCACCGATGACTTCGTGGTATACTACGATGCTTCCCACCAAGGTCTTGGTTGCGTGTTGATGCAACGAGACAAGGTCATTGCCTATGCTTCCCGACAACTCAAAGTTCATGAGAAGAATTACATGACTCATGACCTCGAGCTAGGGGCCGTGGTATTCGCTCTCAAAATCTGGAGACACTATCTCTATGGTACCCGAAGTACTGTATTCACCGATCACAAAAGTCTCCAACACATCTTCGACCAAAAAGACCTTAATATGCGACAACTTCATTGGGTCAAGTTACTCACTGATTACGACTGCGAAATCAAATACCACCCTGGCAAGGCAAATGTTGTTGCCGATGCCCTCAGTCGAAAGGAACGGCCGAAACCACTTCGAGTCCGAGCCCTCAGTATGACCATCCATAATGATCTCTCCATTCAGATTCACACTGCTCAACTTGAAGCTTTGAAACCCGAAAATGTCAAAAGCGAAGCCATACAAGGCGTTGATAGGCAATTCGAAGTCAAATCTAATGGCGTTAGGTATTTCTCAAATCGAATCTGGTTGCCTAGTTTTGGAAACCTGCGAGACTTGGTGATGGATGAAGCTCACAAGTCTAAATATTCTATCCACCTGGGATCCGACAAAATGTATCACGGCATCAAGGAATTCTATTGGTGGCCGGACATGAAAGCCGAAATTGCCACATACGTCAGTAAGTGCCTTACCTGCTCGAAAGTCAAAACCAAACATCAAAAACCTTCTGGTTTACTTCAACAACCCAACATTCCTGAATGGAAATGGGAACAAATCGCCATGGATTTCATAACCAAACTACCCAAGTCAACGAGCGGTTGCGATACCATTTGGGTGATCGTTGACCGACTCACCAAATCTGCTCATTTCCTGGCAATCAAGGAAACTGATAAAATGGAACGCCTTTCACAAATCTATGTCAAAGAAGTTGTCACTCGACATGGTGTCCCAACCTCGATTATCTCCGACAGGGACGCTCGTTTCACATCTCACTTTTGGCAATCACTTCAAAAATCATTGGGTACCCGTCTTGATATGAGTACCGCATACCACCCTCAAACCGATGGCCAAAGTGAACGAACTATTCAGACACTGGAAGACATGCTACGAGCTTGCGTAGTTGACTTTGGTGCAAACTGGGAAAGACACCTGCCATTGTGCGAATTTTCCGACAATAACAGCTATCATGCCAGCATTAAAGTTACACCATTCGAGGCACTGTACGGTCGTAAGTGCCGATAACCGATCTGTTGGACCGAAGTGGGAGACAGCCAACTCACTGGTCCTGAACTCATACACGAACCCACTGAGAAAATCTTCGAAATCCAGAACCGACTCAAGGCCGCACGTGATCGTCAGAAAAGTTATGCTGACGTGAGATGCAAACCACTCAAATTCCAGGTTAGGGATCGAGTACTCCTGAAAGTATCGCCTTGGAAGGGCGTAATCCGATTCGGCAAATGCGGGAAGTTAAATCCCAGATACATTGGGCCTTTTGAAATCCTTGAGAGGATAGGCCCCGTGGCATATCGACGGCAGCTGCCAGCCGAGCTCAGCAGCGTGCACCCTACTTTTCATATTTCTAACCTAAAGAAATGTCTGATCGATGAGACACTCATCATCCCACTCGACGAGATTCGCGTCGATGACAAACTCCATTTTGTTGAAGAACCCGCTGAAATCATGGATCGTGAGGTCAAACAACTCAAACAAAGTCGTATTCCCATCGTTAAGGTCAAGTGGAATTCGCGGCGTGGTCCGGAATTCACTTGGGAATGGGAAGACCAAATGCGACTCAAGTATCCTCAATTATTCACTGACTCTACATCAAACGCTACATCGAGCCAAATTTCGGGACGAAATTCACCTAACAGGGGGAGAATGTAACACCCGCCAAATTAGGACTAGTAATTAGCGCCTAATTCTCTGTTAATACATGTACTTAGTTCTGTGTTAGGCTAATTAATGTATCTATATATATATTGTTTGTTGAATATATACAAATATGCGATTTGATTAAATCGTACGCTCTTTAAATCGAATACAATTTGGTTCATTTAAATACGGATGTTGGTGAACATTTTTACTAAATAGTGTAACATTATTTAAAAACACTATTATATCACAGATATTATTTTGATAATATTTCATAACTATTTCGTATCGTACGAACAAAGTCTACGCGCTAAGATATTAAACGTGCAAACAACCGAAGTAAAGTTAAAATTACAAATTATAACTCAATTATTAAGTATTTGATGAAATACTTCAAGTATAATCTTGAATAAATATCCGTATTTTAAAACTTATAATTAAACGTAATAAAATAATTATTTAACGTTTAAACAACCGAGAAAATGAATACCACACGGAGCGCAAATGCAGGGGATTAAAAAGTTGGAGAGGCCACACAGCGGAGGCCTCCCCAAACCGGCCCAACACCCCCACTCTTCCCCTCCTTTCTCATTTTTCACTTACACCATCTCTCTCTCCTTCTCATTTCCTCTCAAATTCACACACCTACACCCAAACTCCCGCTTTGCTCTCAAATCGCAGCAGCCAAAACCCCCGAAAACACCACTTAAAATCGTTCATCATCTTCATCAAGAACAAGCTCAAGGATCATCATCATCTTCCTCATCTTCTCCATCTCCATTTTCATCAAAAACTAAGGTTTTACTCACTCTCTCTCTAGAAATCATTTCTCTTTCTAGAAATTACTTAGATATTGTGAACATACATGTTAGAAGCTTTTTATAACATCAAAATGCCCAAAAATCGAACAAAAACCCATTTTTAAAGCTTAAAATTGCTGATCAGCCAAGTTCACGAGCTGAATCCAATCTCGGTTCGCAGTGCAAACTCAGTTCGCAGCGCAATCTCGGTTCGCAGTGAAATCTCGGTTCGGTTCACGAACTTGGTTCGCAGTGCAATCTCGGTTCGCGGTCAACCCTGGTCAACATTTTTTAGCACTTTAAAATTTACTTAAAATGGGCACCAAATGATGATAATTAACTAATATGATATTAAACCAATGCAAGAACGGTTAACACACATTTTTATAGGTACACAAATGAATCGAAACATAATAATAATGTTTTTGAGAATTATTATTACACACCGTCACCAACAAGCCGTACACATTTTCAAAACATAATCAAATCAACCAAATCGTAGTAATTTGAACATTATAGTTGGACAAACAACTACAAAGGTAGTCTTTTAAGATGTCAAATCGATTAATAACCATCGCGCATCATGGACACCCTCAGGTTACAAGTCTTCGGACATCAATTCACAGCTAATCAATTCAAGTTTATTTCGATAAACACTCAAGGCTCAGGTGAGTCTCATGGCCCCTCTTTTTACTGTTTTACTAGGGGTGTGATACATTGCTCTGTTTTTAACACGTGAACGTGAGTACATATTTCAATATACTACATGAGTTGTTTTTAACTAATCAAATCAAACTCCTCCGTCAGTATAGTCTGGTAATATGAAAGTAGCGTGAATATTAGTATATGGTACCATATAGGATTGACCCACCTCGTCCGGGTTAGTCGCGTTAACCTCTGCAACGGACGTACTAATATTTGAGAAGACGAGTGTAGATTAGGCACTCGTGGAGGCAACAACGCTCGGAATTCTCTATATGGGACCCGACCCTCGAGTTAAGCTCAGACTATGCGCTCTTGGTTGTATACACTATTAAAATCAATTACTGGATGCAATTCAACATTTAAATCTTGCGGTTCACACACTATTATTTAATATCTAAACCTGTGAGCTCACCAGCGTTAGCTGACCCATTTTAGCATGTATCACAGGTACTCAGCAGTAGATTTGGACAGCCCCTCAAGATGCATATTAGCTCGAGTCTCCATGCAAACTTCAGAGATTTCATTGCATTATTAGATTTTGTATAACTAATTGTGTACTTAAATCTCTCATATTATGAACACGAGCTATGTACGGGTTCAAACTGTTGTAAACATTTTAATATTAATGTATTTTGTTAAAACGATGCATGTAGAGTCGTTTGCTATATATCTGTGTGCTTTGATTATTGATTAGTAACACCCAAATCTTGCTTCCGCTAAACAATGAATTTGGGGGTGTTACAACTGACTGAACCATTGAGATGAATCAACAGTTTTGATATTCATTAAATTCATTATCTGTAGGAACTTATATTATTTTATTTAAAAAATGAATATATATTATGTATTATATTAAGTGTATAGCATATTTCTATATTAAAATTCACTGATCAAGTTACAACTTAGAATACTAACTAGATCAGCTAGAAATAATATAGAGCAATGATATAAACTTAATATTGACACATACGTAGATATTCATGCAACTATACAAGTTATAAGATTATATGAACATAACTAACTGATTATTACACTTGCTGATTAGATCAGTTGAAGTTAGTTGATCAGTGACTATGCTCCACTAAAATTATACTTCATGTAGTTATTTTATTGAAAGCATTTATAAATTTAAACAAGAATAAATAAATAAACTCAAGGACTGTATTTATTCATTGAAGTTTAACATACCAAGCTCGCTGATAAGAAAATTAAATCTTTTCTCATCTAAAGGGTTTGTAAACAAATCAGGGAGTTGGTAATCAGTTGGAATGAAATAAAGTTCAATATCACTTTTCATCACATGGTCCCTGATGAAATGATATCGTACATCAATGTGCTTTGTTCTTGAGTGAATCACTGAATTATTGGCAATAGCTATGGCACTTTGACTATCATAATAGATTGGTATTTCTTTGAAGTCAAATCCATAGTCAGCGAGTTGATTTCTCATCTAGAGAATTTGAGCTGTACAAGCACTAGCAGCGACATATTCAGCTTCAGCGGTTGAAGTTGAAACAGAATTTTGTTTCTTGCTAGACCAGCTTACAAGCTTTTCTCCAAGAAATTGACAGCTACCAGAAGTACTCTTTCTGTCCAGCTTGCATCCAGCGTTATCAGAATTAGAATATCCTTTCAGCGAGAAATCTGAACCAGATGGGTACAGAGACCAAGATTTGGTGTACCTTTCAGATATCTGAATATTCTTTTGACAGCGAGCAAATGTGATTCCTTTGGATCAGCTTGATACCTAGCACAAAGACATGTAGCAAACATAATGTCTGGTCTACCTTTAGCTAAGTACAGCAGTGACCCGATCATTCCTCTATAAGCAGTGATGTTTACAGATTTACCATCAGAGTCAACATGTAACTTTACTGCATGTGACATGGGTGTAGCAAGGGATGAGTAGTTAGTGAATTCAAATTTCTTTAATAAATCTTTAACATATTTTCCTTGGTTTATAAAGATTCCAATCTTGGTTTGTTTTATTTGCAGACCAAGGAAGAATGTTAACTCACCCATCATGCTCATTTCATAACTTTTGGTCATGAGATCAGAAAATTCCTTGCACATGTCATTGTTAGTAGACCCAAAAATGATATCATCAACATAAATTTGGACTTATAACATATCTCTTATCTCTTTTGATAAACAATGTGTTGTCAATCTTACCTCTGACATAGCCACATTTTATCAGATAGACAGAGAGAGTATCATACCAGGCTCCAGGAGCCTGTTTTAGTCCATACAGGGATTTTTTAAGTTTATAAACATAACCAGGATGTAATAATACAGCCATCTAGTCATAAGTATTCAATACGTTTTGTGGCTCCTACAACCCTGCTTTATGCAGATTTGGCAAAATGGTCATAGTTGCTATCTAGCTAGTCCTAGGTAGGCGTTCCGATCACTTGAAACTTCATTCCAGGTACATGTCGCGTGGGTAATAACGTTCAGCAAGCAGGTCTTGGTAACGTGGCGGTGCACGGTAGAGTATATCTTCCTCCACCTGCCTTCCTCCCAGTCGTCTGACCCACTTCTTCGTCTTCCTAGTGAAGTTTGCGGCCACCCTCTTCCAGTGGTGTAATTTGTCCTTAACCTTTCGAGTGACGGACCTCTTCATGATCCTCAGCTCCTTCTCATAATCCTGGCACTTGTACTTTAGCTCCCACGTACGATTATTCAGTTCAATTGTCTGTTCCATGACCCGTTCGTAAGCCTCCACGTCAATTATTCCAAAGTTTTGATCCTCGCCCTCCTCGATCCCGAATTCCTCTACTGGTGCATATTCTCCGTCGAGGTAGGTGTATTGTACTTGTTCCTCTTGAATCTGGTCCGAGTCAGATGGGTATTCTTCCATAGCTGCGCTTGGCCTATTGCTGAAGGGATCCTATAAAGCGCAAAGAGGACAAAGAATGTCTCAGTGGTTATAGTCCTGGCTAGCACTAGTAGCTTTATTCTACGATATTTGGAGAGAATTCGCGGGATTAGTTGGGTCTCCGTTGCTATAAACGCATCGGCGTGTCAATACTGTGGGTGTCACTGCTGTTATCGGTGGGTGTTAGATTTTTGCTATCAAATTAGTGAGTCGTTCCAACTAGATGTTGGTTTCTCTTATTTCCATGGTCGTAGGTCATATCGTGCATCTTACAGTCGAGGAGTTAGTTTAGGTGTGAGGCCTATTCACTTATATACACCGTACCTATAAAAGTCTAATAGCGTAGCAAGTAGTATTCGGTCTCGCTCCTCTCATGGTCAGAGTTAATCAGTGTATTTCTGTTCAATATAACCCCTTTCGGGTTTCGCATCACCCTTCGTTAATTGTACATAGTTGATCAGGCTATGTTAAATTAACGTCGTATGATGCAATTTCTGAACCAGTCATACCTAATGCGAAATACTGCCTAATAGTCATAGTCTAGGCCCACTAAATGCAACCTAGTTCACTATAACCTTAAGCTCTGATACCAATCTGTAACACCCCCAAAATCACAGTTTAGCGGAAGCAGGCTTTTGGGGTGTTACTAATCAAATATCACAGCACAAAAGTTAAGCAAACGACATCTATATGAAACATTTGTAAAATAGTTACAATTCCATACATAAAAATGTTTGAAACATAACGTTTCAAGTTACAAAATGAAGTTCCCTAGAGTCCGCATAAAAAGGCGGGAGATTCTATTACATAATCATAATAAGTACAAAAGATAATGCTAAGAATCTCCGTTAAATGCAAGGTCGAAATCATGCGACTCTAGCTAGGTCCTGGGGGTCCTACTCCGTATGTGTACCTGAGATACAAGCTAAAAAGGGTCAACACGAATGTTGGTGAATCTCACAGGTTTGTAAATAAAGTAAGAGTTTGAATACAAGATTTCATTAATATGGCCCGCAGGCGTAAATCAGTTATTTGCAATACCTGCAATAAAAGTAAGTAAGTTTTACCATTGCCATGAGGCTCATAATCGAAGCTTAACCCGTAAATAATAACTTTGCTCCTGTGTCATGCTCGGTAAATTGAGCAAGCATCAGTAACGAATAATAGTCGCCCGTTTATACAGATCAGTTCGTGGTATCGCTACTACCCCGGGCGGGGAGGGTCATTTCCCTAATGGATCCATTAACTAGTGTTCGCGCTTAAGTCCATAACTAACGATATATGATAACGAGGCTTCCCCAAATAAATGGTGAGAAAACTCATGCAATTCCGTTTGGTAAACATGTAAATCAGTACTCGTGCTCGTAAAAATAAGCTATGTATCTCACCCCATAAGTAAAACAGTAAAACAGTAAAAGTGGGGCTGTAAGACTCACCTGAGTCCAGTAAGTGCGTATGCGTATCGTTTCTCGGAATCCTGCAACCTTCTGGCGTTCGCAACGCACAAGGTCGTAAGTAAACTAGTAAACGAGTTGGTGTCTTAAAAGATCACCCATGCTAGTTGTCCACTCAACTAGGACATGTCCAATTGTTTGTTTAGTAAACCGTTTGTATTTTGAAAACAAGTATGGCCCGTTGGTGACGGTTTGTAAAAATAGTCCGAGCGTGGTATTATTATGTATATGGTTTTATTAAAGATCGTATCTAGTATTTAAATTCGGATAATTTGTCGAGTCGGGTTATGGACTGAAATAGTGATGCGAATTGAGTTCGTGGTGCGAGCCGAGTTCGGCTCACAAGGCAGTAGGCTGCGAACTGAACTCAGTTCGCAACACAAGGTTCGGTTCGCAAGTCGACTCGCAAGTCAACTCGCAGGTCGACTCGCAGGTCGACTCGCAAGTCACCTCGCAGGTCGATTCGCAAGTCACCTCGCAGATCAACTCGCAAGTCACCTCGCAGGTCGACTCGCAAGTCATCTCGCAGATCGACTCGCAAGTCACCTCGCAGGTCGACTCGGTTCGTCGTTGGGTTCGCGAGTTCAATCTTCGGTTCGCAAATTTGGGCTCGCCTCGCAGGACGAACGGATCTCGGTTCGCAGGACGAGCTGTTCGAACACTTTTTCATAAAAACGCATTTTTAAGTCGATTTTTGGGCAAATCCTTGTTGAGTAACGTTCTAGCATGTAAATAAAAGTTTCCTAAGTAATTACATCGAGTCTTAATGCGGTTCATACCGAGAATCGAAAATGGAGATGATGAAGGTGAGGTAGAAGATGATGGCGGTCCTTGTGCTTTCTCTTGTTGATGATGATGAACGATTTTTGGCGATGATGACGTTGCTTTTGCTGCTGTTTCGGTGGAAGAAGAAGGGGGAAAGAAAAGAGAGAGTTTAGGGGATGTATGTGACACCCGTCAAATTAGGACTAGTAATTAGTGCCTAATCAAGTGTAATACATGTAATTAGTTATGTGTATCAATACGTATATTGTTTAATATATATATATACAATTATGCGATTTGATTAAATCGTGCAATTTTCGAATCGAATGTAATTCGGTTCTATTAATATGGACGTTCGTGAACAATTTTATTAAATAATATAATATTATTTAATACAACCATTATATCCAAGATATTATTTTAATAATATTTTGTAGTAAATTCGTATCGTACAAACAAACGTCTACGCAATTAGAACATTAAACGCGCAAACAAATAGAAACAAGTTAAAGTTATATTTTATAACGCAACCATTAGGTATTTAGTAAAATACTTCAACAAAAATATTGGGTAATTATTCGTATATTTAAAAGTATAAAATAAACATTTAACGTTTAAACGAGCGGGAGAACGAACATCGCACGGAGCGCGATTGCGGGGACTGAAAAAGGTGAGGCTTTCACCTACACCCCACCTCCACTTTCCCTCTTTCTTTCATTTACATTCATCAAAAACACACACACACCACTAAACACTCTCAAACCCATCACCACCAAATTTTCGGATTTATCAAATCCGACCACAAAACTTACATTTTCGGAATCACCATCAAGCAAGGAACAAGATTTACAAAAGCATCATCATCATTTTCGGCCTCCTCTAGCTTCGATTTGAAATTGTAAGAAATTCTCTAAATATTTAGATCTACTCATTTTGGTGTATTATTTCGGTGTTATAATGTTTACACAACTTAGTATTGTCCAAATGTATGAGGAAAACATGATTTTATAGCCTAAAAACGAGTTAGATTTGGGTTTTGGGTTTGAAAACCACGACAGTCGCTGGGGACTGTCTGAGTGTTCATCTTTGCGACACAAGCCTTGTGTCGCATAAGATCCTTTGTGTCGTACCTTATGTCGCAAATCCCATGCGACACAATCACTATGTCGCTGTTAAATCAGCGTCGTACACTTGTGCGACACAACCCTTGTGTCGCTAAGCTCTTGTGTCGCATTCTTATGCGACACAACCCTTGTGTCGCATACATGACCATTGTGTCGCATGCTGTGTCGCTAAAAACAGAGAGTTTAAAACTCATTTTTCACTAAGTTTTGAGACTCAAAATTTGACACTCAATTTCACCGAAATTCAAGTCCAGATGCGTTTTTCACCAAAGCAATTTAGCTCGACCCCAGCCAGGGGCTCTGCCCCTTGGACCCCGCCAGGGGCTGCCGCCCCTTGGACCCCGCTACCAGGGGCGCTGCCCCCGGACCCCCGTCATTAACGGGCTTCGCCCTTACCCTGGGTTCACAAGTAACGGTGTTACATATAAACTTTCACACCAAGTGTTAAACTTGTATAACATCAAACACGAATGCGATACAACTTCTAACACACAATGGAATTTATTTTTAGTATAATGCTTCAAAATCATCAAAATAATGGTATGGGATTATCATTACAAACAAATCACCAACGGGCCGTACACGTTTTCAAAACACAAGTCAAACCACCAAATCGTAGTAATTTGGATAATTCAATTAACCAAATCGTAGTAATTTGGACATTCTAAGTTGGACGAACAATTACAAGGGCAGTCTTTCGAGATGCCTACTCATGTTATAACCATTGTGTGTCTTGGACACCCTCAGGTTACAAGTCTTCGGACATCAATCTACCGCTAATCAATTCAAGTTTATTAATTTAAACACTCAAGGCTCAGGTGAGTCTCATGGCCTCTATTTTACTGCTTTTCAATAAGGGGTGTGATATTATTGCTCGTTTTGTTTTACAAGTAGAACGCAAGTACAATTCAATCAAATACTACATGAGTTGTTTTCAACTAATCAATAAAGCCCTCCATAGCATAGTCTGGTAATACATCTGTAGCGTGAATGTTAGTATATGATATCATATAGGATTGACAATCCTCGTCCGGGTTAGCACGCACTAACTGGTCAAACGGACGTATTAGCATTTGGGAAGACGAGTGTAGATTAGGCACTCGTAGGAGGCAACTCAGTTGGGTTTCCTTAATTGGACCTGACACTCAAGTTAAGCTCAGACTATGTGCTCATGGCTGTATAACTTTTATTTTGCTTAATTGCATTTTAAATTCAATTATAAAATCTTGTGGTTCATACAAATATATGTTGATATACAAACCTGTGAGCTCACCAGCGTTTCGCTGACCCATTTTAGCATGTATCACAGGTGACCAGCAGTAGGTTGGACTGCTCAATCAAGATCTATTAGCTCGAGTCAGCATGCAAACAATCAGAGATTTAGTTGCATTATTACATTTTGTATAGTTTAATTATGTACTTAAATCTCTCAATTTCAAAAGGAGCTAATGTAAACAATATTTTGATGTAAACTTTTATTTTATCAATATCAAATGTAAAACGACGCATATAGTGGACGTTCATTATTAATCTTTGTGCTTTGATTATTGATTAGTAACACCCAAATCCTGCTTCCGCTAAACGACATATTTGGGGGTGTTACAGATTGGTATCAGAGCCTAAGGTTATAGTGAACTAGGTTGCATTTAGTGGGCCTAGACTATGACCGTTAGGCAGTATTCCTCATTAAGTATGATTAGGTTCAGTGACTGCATTGTATTAGTTTAATTTAACATAGCCTGATCAACTATGTACAATTAAAAGAATATAATGTGGAATCTGAAAGGAGTCATGACTGAACAGGATACAGTAGTTGACTCTGACCACGAGAGAAACCGGGACTCAAACATGTCTGTGTTAGACACTTTAG
Source organism: Pseudognaphalium luteoalbum (assembly GCA_963422505.1). Classification (NCBI taxonomy): domain Eukaryota; kingdom Viridiplantae; phylum Streptophyta; class Magnoliopsida; order Asterales; family Asteraceae; genus Pseudognaphalium; species Pseudognaphalium luteoalbum. Next base: position 72,029,286 of record OY730198.1, read on the forward strand.
GCTATTATGTGATATATATATATATATATATATACATAGGTAGGCCTATCTCACGCTCAATATCTTAGGCTATGTTATATAGGTATTATATGAATATAGGCCTCATTCTTTCTAACGCTTTGTCTCAGAATGGCAAACACACCACCCAATTCATCACACTCTTATCCGTATGGATCACGAAATCCAAGAGTGGCTAGGAGGGACCCCAGGTCGCCTCGGGCTAGCCCATATCCTGCTCACCTTACTCTACCGGATTTAGCCGATAGGGTACACCACCACGAGCAACGACTTAACGCTATGGAGATCGAACTTCAAGAAACCAACGAAAACTGGAGACTCACTTCACTCGAACGAATCAATCAAGTCTCCGAAGACCACGAAAACACCATCAACACCATGGGTACCCTTCAAAATCAAATGGGAGAAACCATCGAAACCATGGAGGTTGTCCACAACCAAGTGATTGGCAACCGAAATGAAATTTCCGTCCTACAGTCAAGGCTGAATCAGTGCGAGACACGTCTAAGGGAAACCGAAGACGCCCTCCGAATGGTTAGCAGACTTGCTGAATCTGTAGACCATCTCACTGCACTGCTGCCACAACTCAATCTACGTCAGGATTAGCTTAGGCTGAACCTGTACTTTATTATGCTTTCGTAGGACCTATGTAATTCGACCGGATGTAATAATTCCCGGAACTTTTGTAAAACTTCTAAGTCTGTAACTTTTGAAACTTATGATTCAGAATTGTCTGTGATCATTTAACATCGTAATATCCATCAACAATTTCTCTCGACTATCTTACATTGTAAATTTTTCACTGTGTGATGTTGTATATTACCGCTTAAATATATATACATCTATTGAATTGTCATCCTGGTACAACTCCTCATGTACCTCTTGTTTCTTTCTTGAAGAATCATGCCGCCAAAGAAGAAAAGTTACAGTGATGCCGAACTTGCTGCTATCGTATCTCGAGCAGTGGCCGATGCTTTGGCTGCTCGGGATTCACCTCGAAACTCCCAAAGTAATGACGAAACCCCAGTCATTACCCCTGTCATCAAGCCTTGTTCCTACAAGGATTTTCTCAGCTGTAAACCACTTTACTTCAAAGGCACGGAAGGTGCCATTGGTCTGATCCGATGGATTGAACGTATGGAATCCGTCTTCAACCTCTGCAACTGTGCTGAGGAAAACAAGGTCAAATTCTCTACTTACACCTTTCAAGAAGGTGCACTCACGTGGTGGAACACTCACGCAAACTCTGTAGGCATTGAAATAGCAAACCAACTTCCCTGGGCTGAATTGAAGAAGAAGCTAAGGGAAAAATACTGCCCTGAAGAAGAACTACATCGGTTGGAAGAAGAGTTCTGGCACCTAACTGTGCAGGGAACTGACATTGCTGGATATACCACCAAATTCCAGCAATTTGCGCTGTTATGCCCGGGTTTGGTTGATCCGGAGGAGAAGAGCATCAAAAGATACATCCGCGGCCTCCCGGAAAATATCCAAGGGAACGTCGCTTCATCCAAGCCAACCACTACCGAAAGTGCTATCCGGCTAGCACATGAACTCATGGCAATGGTTATCAGCCGTGAGAAATCCAATACATCCTCCTCCAACAACAACAAACGCAAACCTTCCGAACGCCAAAACAACCAGAACAAGAAATCAAACACCATCCAAGTTTACAATACCAATTCTGAAACCAAACGCGCTTACACTGGGGACAAGCCATATTGTTCCAAGTGTAACTACCACCACGATGGTCCATGCAGTACTCCCTGCAACAACTGCAGGAGGTACGGGCACTTGACCCGGGATTGCCGAGCCCCTAAATCTAACAACACCTCTCGCAACAATTCCAACCAACCCAAATCCTGCTTTGGGTGTGGAGAAACAGGACACTTCCAGAACGAATGTCCTAAAAACAAGAACAAGGGCAACAACAACAACAACAACAACGCAAGGGGAAGAGCGTTCGTACTCAATTCTGGGGATGCCCGTCAGGTGCCGAATGTGGTCACGGGTATGTTCCTCCTCAACAACTTAACTGCTTCTATTCTATTTGATACTGGTGCCGATAGAAGCTTTATTTCTGATGAGTTTTGCCCACTACTTGACATCACCCCAATTGCCTTAGATGTTAAGTACACCGTAGAACTTGCAAATGGTAAACTCATAGAAACCAATAGTGTGATACCTAATTGCACTTTAAACCTAGCCAACGAAATCTTTTCAATCGATCTTATGCCTGTTGAAATTGGAAGTTTCGACGTCATCATTGGAATGGACTGGTTGTCCAAACATCGCGCTGAAATCATTTGTTATGATAAACTCGTTCGTATTCCTCTCGCCGTCGGTAGAACCTTGGTCATACAGGGGGAGACCGGTGGGACGAGACTAAACGTCATATCTTGCTTAAAAACTCGGAAATTCCTGAGAAAAGGTTATCCAACCATCCTCGCACACGTCATGGAGAAAAAGTCGGAGGAGAAGCGACTTGAGGATGTACCCATCGTTCGAGACTTCCCAGAAGTCTTTCCCGATGAACTGCCTGGTCTGCCACCGCCAAGACAGGTTGAGTTCTCAATCGATCTCGTGCCAGGTGCTACACCCGTGGCCCGAGCACCATACCGATTAGCCCCATCCGAACTTCAGGAACTGTCCACCCAATTACAGGAACTCCTGGATAGAGGATTCATTCGACCGAGTTCTTCACCTTGGGGAGCTCCGGTCCTATTTGTCAAAAAGAAAGACGGTTCTTTCCGAATGTGCATCGATTATCGTGAGTTGAACAAACTAACCGTCAAGAACCGTTATCCACTTCCTCGCATTGATGACCTGTTTGACCAACTCCAAGGGTCAAGTATTTATTCAAAGATCGATCTTCGGTCAGGTTATCATCAACTTCGAGTTCGCGACACCGATATTCCGAAAACTGCCTTCCGAACTCGTTACGGGCATTATGAATTTCAAGTAATGCCATTCGGCCTAACCAACGCACCGGCTGTATTCATGGATCTTATGAATCGGGTGTGCAAACCGTATCTCGACAAGTTTGTCATTGTCTTCATTGATGACATTCTCATATACTCACAAAATGAACAAGAACACGTGCAACACCTCAAAATCATTCTAGAACTACTTAAACACGAAGAGCTTTACGCCAAATTCTCCAAGTGTGAGTTCTGGATACAATCCGTTCAATTCCTTGGACATGTTGTTAATAGTCAAGGAATCCATGTCGATCCATCAAAAATCGAAGCCATCAAGTGCTGGCAAGCACCAACATCTCCAACTGAAGTACGTCAATTCTTGGGTCTTGCCGGGTATTATCGGCGATTCATTGAAAATTTCTCAAAAATAGCTCAACCACTCACAACCTTGACTCAGAAAGACAAAAAGTTCGATTGGACTAATAAACAAGAGTCAGCATTTCAACTTCTGAAACAAAAGCTTTGCAGTGCTCCGATTCTATCCTTACCCGAAGGCACCGATGACTTCGTGGTATACTGCGATGCTTCTCATCAAGGTCTCGGTTGCGTGCTGATGCAACGAGACAAGGTTATTGCTTATGCTTCGCGACAGCTCAAAATTCATGAAAAGAACTACACCACCCACGATCTCGAGCTGGGAGCTGTCATCTTTGCCCTCAAAATCTGGAGACATTACCTCTATGGCACTAAGTGCACAATCTTTACCGACCACAAAAGCCTCCAACACATATTCGATCAGAAGGATCTCAACATGAGACAACGCCGGTGGGTCGAGTTGCTCACCGACTATGATTGTGAAATCAAATACCATCCGGGCAAAGCAAATGTTGTGGCCGATGCCCTCAGTCGAAAAGAACGAACGAAACCACTTCGAGTCCGAGCCCTCAGTATAACCATTCACAATGATCTAAACATTCAGATTCTCACTGCTCAACTCGAAGCCCTGAAACCCGATAATATCAAGAACGAAGCCTTGCGAGGCATGGACAAACAATTCGAAATCAAACCTAACGGGGTTAGGTATTTCTCAAGCCGAATCTGGTTACCCAGTTTTGGAAACCTGCGAGACTTGGTGATGGATGAAGCTCACAAGTCCAAATATTCTATCCATCCTGGATCTGACAAAATGTATCACGGCATCAAGGAATTTTATTGGTGGCCGAATATGAAAGCTGAAATCGCTACATACGTCAGCAAGTGTCTTACTTGCTCGAAAGTCAAAGCCGAATACCAAAAACCTTCTGGTTTACTCCAACAACCCAGTATTCCTGAATGGAAATGGGAACAAATTGCCATGGATTTCATAACTAAACTACCAAAGTCATCGAGCGGTTGCGATACCATTTGGGTGATCGTTGATCGTCTCACAAAATCTGCTCATTTTCTGGCAATCAAGGAAACCGACAAGATGGAACGCCTCACACAAATCTACATCGAAGAGGTTGTTTCTCGACACGGTGTTCCAATCTCAATTATCTCCGATAGGGATAGTCGCTTCACATCTCACTTTTGGCAATCACTTCAAAAATCATTGGGTACCCGTCTTGATATGAGTACCGCATACCACCCTCAAACCGACGGCCAAAGTGAACGAACAATTCAGACACTGGAAGACATGCTACGAGCTTGCGTAGTTGACTTCGGTGTAAACTGGGAAAAACATCTACCGTTGTGCGAGTTTTCGTACAACAACAGCTATCACACCAGCATCAAGGCTGCTCCTTTCGAGGCACTGTACGGTCGTAAGTGCCGCTCACCAATTTGTTGGACCGAAGTGGGAGACAGTCAACTCACTGGTCCTGAAATCATTCACGAAACAACCGAAAAGATCTTCGAGATCCAAAACAAACTCAAAGCCGCACGTGATCGTCAGAAAAGTTATGCTGACGTGAGACGCAAACCACTCGAGTTCCAGGTTGGGGATCGAGTGCTACTCAAAATTTCACCTTGGAAAGGTGTTATCCGATTCGGTAAACGCGGGAAATTAAATCCCAGATACATTGGACCATTTGAGATCCTCGAGAGAGTAGGTCCAGTGGCATATCGATTGCAACTGCCATCCGAGCTCAGCAGTGTGCATCCCACCTTTCATATTTCAAATTTAAAGAAGTGTCTGTCTGATGAGACACTTATCATTCCACTCGATGAAATTCGAGTTGACGACAAGCTTCATTTTGTTGAAGAACCCGCCGAAATCATGGACCGTGAGGTCAAACAACTCAAACAAAGTCGTATTCCCATTGTCAAAGTCAGGTGGAATTCGCGACGTGGGCCGGAATTCACCTGGGAACGGGAGGACCAGATGCGACTCAAGTATCCTCAGTTATTCGCTGACATTACTCCAAACACGACTTCAAACTAAATTTCGGGACGAAATTCTCCTAACAGGGGGAGAATGTGACACCCGTCAAATTAGGACTAGTAATTAGTGCCTAATCAAGTGTAATACATGTAATTAGTTATGTGTATCAATATGTATATTGTTTAATATATATATATACAATTATGCGATTTGATTAAATCGTGCAATTTTCAAATCGAATGTAATTCGGTTCTATTAATATGGACGTTGGTGAATAATTTTATTAAATAATATAATATTATTTAATACAACCATTATATCCAAGATATTATTTTAATAATATTTTGTAGTAAATTCGTATCGTACAAACAAACGTCTACGCAATTAGAACATTAAACGCGCAAACAAATAGAAACAAGTTAAAGTTATATTTTATAACGCAACCATTAGGTATTTAGTAAAATACTTCAACAAAAATATTGGGTAATTATTCGTATATTTAAAAGTATAAAATAAACATTTAACGTTTAAACGAGCGGGAGAACGAACATCGCACGGAGCGCGATTGCGGGGACTGAAAAAGGTGAGGCTTTCACCTACACCCCACCTCCACTTTCCCTCTTTCTTTCATTTACATTCATCAAAAACACACACACACCACTAAACACTCTCAAACCCATCACCACCAAATTTTCGGATTTATCAACTCCGACCACAAAACTTACATTTTCGGAATCACCATCAAGCAAGGAACAAGATTTACAAAAGCATCATCATCATTTTCGGCCTCCTCTAGCTTCGATTTGAAATTGTAAGAAATTCTCTAAATATTTAGATCTACTCATTTTGGTGTATTATTTCGGTGTTATAATGTTTACACAACTTAGTATTGTCCAAATGTATGAGGAAAACATGATTTTATAGCCTAAAAACGAGTTAGATTTGGGTTTTGGGTTTGAAAACCACGACAGTCGCTGGGGACTGTCTGAGTGTTCATCTTTGCGACACAAGCCTTGTGTCGCATAAGATCCTTTGTGTCGTACCTTATGTCGCAAATCCCATGCGACACAATCACTATGTCGCTGTTAAATCAGCGTCGTACACTTGTGCGACACAACCCTTGTGTCGCTAAGCTCTTGTGTCGCATTCTTATGCGACACAACCCTTGTGTCGCATACATGACCATTGTGTCGCATGCTGTGTCGCTAAAAACAGAGAGTTTAAAACTCATTTTTCACTAAGTTTTGAGACTCAAAATTTGACACTCAATTTCACCGAAATTCAAGTCCAGATGCGTTTTTCACCAAAGCAATTTAGCTCGACCCCAGCCAGGGGCTCTGCCCCTTGGACCCCGCCAGGGGCTGCCGCCCCTTGGACCCCGCTACCAGGGGCGCTGCCCCCGGACCCCCGTCATTAACGGGCTTCGCCCTTACCCTGGGTTCACAAGTAACGGTGTTACATATAAACTTTCACACCAAGTGTTAAACTTGTATAACATCAAACACGAATGCGATACAACTTCTAACACACAATGGAATTTATTTTTAGTATAATGCTTCAAAATCATCAAAATAATGGTATGGGATTATCATTACAAACAAATCACCAACGGGCCGTACACGTTTTCAAAACACAAGTCAAACCACCAAATCGTAGTAATTTGGATAATTCAATTAACCAAATCGTAGTAATTTGGACATTCTAAGTTGGACGAACAATTACAAGGGCAGTCTTTCGAGATGCCTACTCATGTTATAACCATTGTGTGTCTTGGACACCCTCAGGTTACAAGTCTTCGGACATCAATCTACCGCTAATCAATTCAAGTTTATTAATTTAAACACTCAAGGCTCAGGTGAGTCTCATGGCCTCTATTTTACTGCTTTTCAATAAGGGGTGTGATATTATTGCTCGTTTTGTTTTACAAGTAGAACGCAAGTACAATTCAATCAAATACTACATGAGTTGTTTTCAACTAATCAATAAAGCCCTCCATAGCATAGTCTGGTAATACATCTGTAGCGTGAATGTTAGTATATGATATCATATAGGATTGACAATCCTCGTCCGGGTTAGCACGCACTAACTGGTCAAACGGACGTATTAGCATTTGGGAAGACGAGTGTAGATTAGGCACTCGTAGGAGGCAACTCAGTTGGGTTTCCTTAATTGGACCTGACACTCAAGTTAAGCTCAGACTATGTGCTCATGGCTGTATAACTTTTATTTTGCTTAATTGCATTTTAAATTCAATTATAAAATCTTGTGGTTCATACAAATATATGTTGATATACAAACCTGTGAGCTCACCAGCGTTTCGCTGACCCATTTTAGCATGTATCACAGGTGACCAGCAGTAGGTTGGACTGCTCAATCAAGATCTATTAGCTCGAGTCAGCATGCAAACAATCAGAGATTTAGTTGCATTATTACATTTTGTATAGTTTAATTATGTACTTAAATCTCTCAATTTCAAAAGGAGCTAATGTAAACAATATTTTGATGTAAACTTTTATTTTATCAATATCAAATGTAAAACGACGCATATAGTGGACGTTCATTATTAATCTTTGTGCTTTGATTATTGATTAGTAACACCCAAATCCTGCTTCCGCTAAACGACATATTTGGGGGTGTTACAGATTGGTATCAGAGCCTAAGGTTATAGTGAACTAGGTTGCATTTAGTGGGCCTAGACTATGACCGTTAGGCAGTATTCCTCATTAAGTATGATTAGGTTCAGTGACTGCATTGTATTAGTTTAATTTAACATAGCCTGATCAACTATGTACAATTAAAAGAATATAATGTGGAATCTGAAAGGAGTCATGACTGAACAGGATACAGTAGTTGACTCTGACCACGAGAGAAACCGGGACTCAAACATGTCTGTGTTAGACACTTTAGGCTATTATGTGATATATATATATATATATATACATAGGTAGGCCTATCTCACGCTCAATATCTTAGGCTATGTTATATAGGTATTATATGAATATAGGCCTCATTCTTTCTAACGCTTTGTCTCAGAATGGCAAACACACCACCCAATTCATCACACTCTTATCCGTATGGATCACGAAATCCAAGAGTGGCTAGGAGGGACCCCAGGTCGCCTCGGGCTAGCCCATATCCTGCTCACCTTACTCTACCGGATTTAGCCGATAGGGTACACCACCACGAGCAACGACTTAACGCTATGGAGATCGAACTTCAAGAAACCAACGAAAACTGGAGACTCACTTCACTCGAACGAATCAATCAAGTCTCCGAAGACCACGAAAACACCATCAACACCATGGGTACCCTTCAAAATCAAATGGGAGAAACCATCGAAACCATGGAGGTTGTCCACAACCAAGTGATTGGCAACCGAAATGAAATTTCCGTCCTACAGTCAAGGCTGAATCAGTGCGAGACACGTCTAAGGGAAACCGAAGACGCCCTCCGAATGGTTAGCAGACTTGCTGAATCTGTAGACCATCTCACTGCACTGCTGCCACAACTCAATCTACGTCAGGATTAGCTTAGGCTGAACCTGTACTTTATTATGCTTTCGTAGGACCTATGTAATTCGACCGGATGTAATAATTCCCGGAACTTTTGTAAAACTTCTAAGTCTGTAACTTTTGAAACTTATGATTCAGAATTGTCTGTGATCATTTAACATCGTAATATCCATCAACAATTTCTCTCGACTATCTTACATTGTAAATTTTTCACTGTGTGATGTTGTATATTACCGCTTAAATATATATACATCTATTGAATTGTCATCCTGGTACAACTCCTCATGTACCTCTTGTTTCTTTCTTGAAGAATCATGCCGCCAAAGAAGAAAAGTTACAGTGATGCCGAACTTGCTGCTATCGTATCTCGAGCAGTGGCCGATGCTTTGGCTGCTCGGGATTCACCTCGAAACTCCCAAAGTAATGACGAAACCCCAGTCATTACCCCTGTCATCAAGCCTTGTTCCTACAAGGATTTTCTCAGCTGTAAACCACTTTACTTCAAAGGCACGGAAGGTGCCATTGGTCTGATCCGATGGATTGAACGTATGGAATCCGTCTTCAACCTCTGCAACTGTGCTGAGGAAAACAAGGTCAAATTCTCTACTTACACCTTTCAAGAAGGTGCACTCACGTGGTGGAACACTCACGCAAACTCTGTAGGCATCGAAATAGCAAACCAACTTCCCTGGGCTGAATTGAAGAAGAAGCTAAGGGAAAAATACTGCCCTGAAGAAGAACTACATCGGTTGGAAGAAGAGTTCTGGCACCTAACTGTGCAGGGAACTGACATTGCTGGATATACCACCAAATTCCAGCAATTTGCGCTGTTATGCCCGGGTTTGGTTGATCCGGAGGAGAAGAGCATCAAAAGATACATCCGCGGCCTCCCGGAAAATATCCAAGGGAACGTCGCTTCATCCAAGCCAACCACTACCGAAAGTGCTATCCGGCTAGCACATGAACTCATGGCAATGGTTATCAGCCGTGAGAAATCCAATACATCCTCCTCCAACAACAACAAACGCAAACCTTCCGAACGCCAAAACAACCAGAACAAGAAATCAAACACCATCCAAGTTTACAATACCAATTCTGAAACCAAACGCGCTTACACTGGGGACAAGCCATATTGTTCCAAGTGTAACTACCACCACGATGGTCCATGCAGTACTCCCTGCAACAACTGCAGGAGGTACGGGCACTTGACCCGGGATTGCCGAGCCCCTAAATCTAACAACACCTCTCGCAACAATTCCAACCAACCCAAATCCTGCTTTGGGTGTGGAGAAACAGGACACTTCCAGAACGAATGTCCTAAAAACAAGAACAAGGGCAACAACAATAACAACAACAACAACAACAACGCAAGGGGAAGAGCGTTCGTACTCAATTCTGGGGATGCCCATCAGGACCCGAATGTGGTCACGGGTATGTTCCTCCTCAACAACTTAACTGCTTCTATTCTATTTGATACTGGTGCCGATAGAAGCTTTATTTCTGATGAGTTTTGCCCACTACTTGACATCACCCCAATTGCCTTAGATGTTAAGTACACCGTAGAACTTGCAAATGGTAAACTCATAGAAACCAATAGTGTGATACCTAATTGCACTTTAAACCTAGCCAACGAAATCTTTTCAATCGATCTTATGCCTGTTGAAATTGGAAGTTTCGACGTCATCATTGGAATGGACTGGTTGTCCAAACATCGCGCTGAAATCATTTGTTATGATAAACTCGTTCGTATTCCTCTCGCCGTCGGTAGAACCTTGGTCATACAGGGGGAGACCGGTGGGACGAGACTAAACGTCATATCTTGCTTAAAAACTCGGAAATTCCTGAGAAAAGGTTATCCAACCATCCTCGCACACGTCATGGAGAAAAAGTCGGAGGAGAAGAGACTTGAGGATGTACCCATCGTTCGAGACTTCCCAGAAGTCTTTCCCGATGAACTGCCTGGTCTGCCACCGCCAAGACAGGTTGAGTTCTCAATCGATCTCATGCCAGGTGCTACACCCGTGGCCCGAGCACCATACCGATTAGCCCCATCCGAACTTCAGGAACTGTCCACCCAATTACAGGAACTCCTGGATAGAGGATTCATTCGACCGAGTTCTTCACCTTGGGGAGCTCCGGTCCTATTTGTCAAAAAGAAAGACAGTTCTTTCCGAATGTGCATCGATTATCGTGAGTTGAACAAACTAACCGTCAAGAACCGTTATCCACTTCCTCGCATTGATGACCTGTTTGACCAACTCCAAGGGTCAAGTATTTATTCAAAGATCGATCTTCGGTCAGGTTATCATCAACTTCGAGTTCACGACACCGATATTCCGAAAACTGCCTTCCGAACTCGTTACGGGCATTATGAATTTCAAGTAATGCCATTCGGCCTAACCAACGCACCGGCTGTATTCATGGATCTTATGAATCGGGTGTGCAAACCGTATCTCGACAAGTTTGTCATTGTCTTCATTGATGACATTCTCATATACTCACAAAATGAACAAGAACACGTGCAACACCTCAAAATCATTCTAGAACTACTTAAACACGAAGAGCTTTACGCCAAATTCTCCAAGTGTGAGTTCTGGATACAATCCGTTCAATTCCTTGGACATGTTGTTAATAGTCAAGGAATCCATGTCGATCCATCAAAAATCGAAGCCATCAAGTGCTGGCAAGCACCAACATCTCCAACTGAAGTACGTCAATTCTTGGGTCTTGCCGGGTATTATCGGCGATTCATTGAAAATTTCTCAAAAATAGCTCAACCACTCACAACCTTGACTCAGAAAGACAAAAAGTTCGATTGGACTAATAAACAAGAGTCAGCATTTCAACTTCTGAAACAAAAGCTTTGCAGTGCTCCGATTCTATCCTTACCCGAAGGCACCGATGACTTCGTGGTATACTGCGATGCTTCTCATCAAGGTCTCGGTTGCGTGCTGATGCAACGAGACAAGGTTATTGCTTATGCTTCGCGACAGCTCAAAATTCATGAAAAGAACTACACCACCCACGATCTCGAGCTGGGAGCTGTCATCTTTGCCCTCAAAATCTGGAGACATTACCTCTATGGCACTAAGTGCACAATCTTTACCGACCACAAAAGCCTCCAACACATATTCGATCAGAAGGATCTCAACATGAGACAACGCCGGTGGGTCGAGTTGCTCACCGACTATGATTGTGAAATCAAATACCATCCGGGCAAAGCAAATGTTGTGGCCGATGCCCTCAGTCGAAAAGAACGAACGAAACCACTTCGAGTCCGAGCCCTCAGTATAACCATTCACAATGATCTAAACATTCAGATTCTCACTGCTCAACTCGAAGCCCTGAAACCCGATAATATCAAGAACGAAGCCTTGCGAGGCATGGACAAACAATTCGAAATCAAACCTAACGGGGTTAGGTATTTCTCAAGCCGAATCTGGTTACCCAGTTTTGGAAACCTGCGAGACTTGGTGATGGATGAAGCTCACAAGTCCAAATATTCTATCCATCCTGGATCTGACAAAATGTATCACGGCATCAAGGAATTTTATTGGTGGCCGAATATGAAAGCTGAAATCGCTACATACGTCAGCAAGTGTCTTACTTGCTCGAAAGTCAAAGCCGAATACCAAAAACCTTCTGGTTTACTCCAACAACCCAGTATTCCTGAATGGAAATGGGAACAAATTGCCATGGATTTCATAACTAAACTACCAAAGTCATCGAGCGGTTGCGATACCATTTGGGTGATCGTTGATCGTCTCACAAAATCTGCTCATTTTCTGGCAATCAAGGAAACCGACAAGATGGAACGCCTCACACAAATCTACATCGAAGAGGTTGTTTCTCGACACGGTGTTCCAATCTCAATTATCTCCGATAGGGATAGTCGCTTCACATCTCACTTTTGGCAATCACTTCAAAAATCATTGGGTACCCGTCTTGATATGAGTACCGCATACCACCCTCAAACCGACGGCCAAAGTGAACGAACAATTCAGACACTGGAAGACATGCTACGAGCTTGCGTAGTTGACTTCGGTGTAAACTGGGAAAAACATCTACCGTTGTGCGAGTTTTCGTACAACAACAGCTATCACACCAGCATCAAGGCTGCTCCTTTCGAGGCACTGTACGGTCGTAAGTGCCGCTCACCAATTTGTTGGACCGAAGTGGGAGACAGTCAACTCACTGGTCCTGAAATCATTCACGAAACAACCGAAAAGATCTTCGAGATCCAAAACAAACTCAAAGCCGCACGTGATCGTCAGAAAAGTTATGCTGACGTGAGACGCAAACCACTCGAGTTCCAGGTTGGGGATCGAGTGCTACTCAAAATTTCACCTTGGAAAGGTGTTATCCGATTCGGTAAACGCGGGAAATTAAATCCCAGATACATTGGACCATTTGAGATCCTCGAGAGAGTAGGTCCAGTGGCATATCGATTGCAACTGCCATCCGAGCTCAGCAGTGTGCATCCCACCTTTCATATTTCAAATTTAAAGAAGTGTCTGTCTGATGAGACACTTATCATTCCACTCGATGAAATTCGAGTTGACGACAAGCTTCATTTTGTTGAAGAACCCGCCGAAATCATGGACCGTGAGGTCAAACAACTCAAACAAAGTCGTATTCCCATTGTCAAAGTCAGGTGGAATTCGCGACGTGGGCCGGAATTCACCTGGGAACGGGAGGACCAGATGCGACTCAAGTATCCTCAGTTATTCGCTGACGTTACTCCAAACACGACTTCAAACTAAATTTCGGGACGAAATTCTCTTAACAGGGGGAGAATGTGACACCCGTCAAATTAGGACTAGTAATTAGTGCCTAATCAAGTGTAATACATGTAATTAGTTATGTGTATCAATATGTATATTGTTTAATATATATATATACAATTATGCGATTTGATTAAATCGTGCAATTTTCAAATCGAATGTAATTCGGTTCTATTAATATGGACGTTGGTGAATAATTTTATTAAATAATATAATATTATTTAATACAACCATTATATCCAAGATATTATTTTAATAATATTTTGTAGTAAATTCGTATCGTACAAACAAACGTCTACGCAATTAGAACATTAAACGCGCAAACAAATAGAAACAAGTTAAAGTTATATTTTATAACGCAACCATTAGGTATTTAGTAAAATACTTCAACAAAAATATTGGGTAATTATTCGTATATTTAAAAGTATAAAATAAACATTTAACGTTTAAACGAGCGGGAGAACGAACATCGCACGGAGCGCGATTGCGGGGACTGAAAAAGGTGAGGCTTTCACCTACACCCCACCTCCACTTTCCCTCTTTCTTTCATTTACATTCATCAAAAACACACACACACCACTAAACACTCTCAAACCCATCACCACCAAATTTTCGGATTTATCAAATCCGACCACAAAACTTACATTTTCGGAATCACCATCAAGCAAGGAACAAGATTTACAAAAGCATCATCATCATTTTCGGCCTCCTCTAGCTTCGATTTGAAATTGTAAGAAATTCTCTAAATATTTAGATCTACTCATTTTGGTGTATTATTTCGGTGTTATAATGTTTACACAACTTAGTATTGTCCAAATGTATGAGGAAAACATGATTTTATAGCCTAAAAACGAGTTAGATTTGGGTTTTGGGTTTGAAAACCACGACAGTCGCTGGGGACTGTCTGAGTGTTCATCTTTGCGACACAAGCCTTGTGTCGCATAAGATCCTTTGTGTCGTACCTTATGTCGCAAATCCCATGCGACACAATCACTATGTCGCTGTTAAATCAGCGTCGTACACTTGTGCGACACAACCCTTGTGTCGCTAAGCTCTTGTGTCGCATTCTTATGCGACACAACCCTTGTGTCGCATACATGACCATTGTGTCGCATGCTGTGTCGCTAAAAACAGAGAGTTTAAAACTCATTTTTCACTAAGTTTTGAGACTCAAAATTTGACACTCAATTTCACCGAAATTCAAGTCCAGATGCGTTTTTCACCAAAGCAATTTAGCTCGACCCCAGCCAGGGGCTCTGCCCCTTGAACCCCGCCAGGGGCTGCCGCCCCTTGGACCCCACTACCAGGGGCGCTGCCCCCGGACCCCCGTCATTAACGGGCTTCGCCCTTACCCTGGGTTCACAAGTAACGGTGTTACATATAAACTTTCACACCAAGTGTTAAACTTGTATAACATCAAACACGAATGCGATACAACTTCTAACACACAATGGAATTTATTTTTAGTATAATGCTTCAAAATCATCAAAATAATGGTATGGGATTATCATTACAAACAAATCACCAACGGGCCGTACACGTTTTTCAAAACACAAGTCAAACCACCAAATCGTAGTAATTTGAATAATTCAATTAACCAAATCGTAGTAATTTGGACATTCTAAGTTGGACGAACAATTACAAGGGCAGTCTTTCGAGATGCCTACTCATGTTATAACCATTGTGTGTCTTGGACACCCTCAGGTTACAAGTCTTCGGACATCAATCTACCGCTAATCAATTCAAGTTTATTAATTTAAACACTCAAGGCTCAGGTGAGTCTCATGGCCTCTATTTTACTGCTTTTCAATAAGGGGTGTGATATTATTGCTCGTTTTGTTTTACAAGTAGAACGCAAGTACAATTCAATCAAATACTACATGAGTTGTTTTCAACTAATCAATAAAGCCCTCCATAGCATAGTCTGGTAATACATCTGTAGCGTGAATGTTAGTATATGATATCATATAGGATTGACAATCCTCGTCCGGGTTAGCACGCACTAACTGGTCAAACGGACGTATTAGCATTTGGGAAGACGAGTGTAGATTAGGCACTCGTAGGAGGCAACTCAGTTGGGTTTCCTTAATTGGACCTGACACTCAAGTTAAGCTCAGACTATGTGCTCATGGCTGTATAACTTTTATTTTGCTTAATTGCATTTTAAATTCAATTATAAAATCTTGCGGTTCATACAAATATATGTTGATATACAAACCTGTGAGCTCACCAGCGTTTCGCTGACCCATTTTAGCATGTATCACAGGTGACCAGCAGTAGGTTGGACTGCTCAATCAAGATCTATTAGCTCGAGTCAGCATGCAAACAATCAGAGATTTAGTTGCATTATTACATTTTGTATAGTTTAATTATGTACTTAAATCTCTCAATTTCAAAAGGAGCTAATGTAAACAATATTTTGATGTAAACTTTTATTTTATCAATATCAAATGTAAAATGACGCATATAGTGGACGTTCATTATTAATCTCTGTGCTTTGATTATTGATTAGTAACACCCAAATCCTGCTTCCGCTAAACGACATATTTGGGGGTGTTACAGATTGGTATCAGAGCCTAAGGTTATAGTGAACTAGGTTGCATTTAGTGGGCCTAGACTATGACCGTTAGGCAGTATTCCTCATTAAGTATGATTAGGTTCAGTGACTGCATTGTATTAGTTTAATTTAACATAGCCTGATCAACTATGTACAATTAAAAGAATATAATGTGGAATCTGAAAGGAGTCATGACTGAACAGGATACAGTAGTTGACTCTGACCACGAGAGAAACCGGGACTCAAACATGTCTGTGTTAGACACTTTAGGCTATTATGTGATATATATATATATATATATATATATATATACATAGGTAGGCCTATCTCACGCTCAATATCTTAGGCTATGTTATATAGGTATTATATGAATATAGGCCTCATTCTTTCTAACGCTTTGTCTCAGAATGGCAAACACACCACCCAATTCATCACACTCTTATCCGTATGGATCACGAAATCCAAGAGTGGCTAGGAGGGACCCCAGGTCACCTCGGGCTAGCCCATATCCTGCTCACCTTACTCTACCGGATTTAGCCGATAGGGTACACCACCACGAGCAACGACTTAACGCTATGGAGATCGAACTTCAAGAAACCAACGAAAACTGGAGACTCACTTCACTCGAACGAATCAATCAAGTCTCCGAAGACCACGAAAACACCATCAACACCATGGGTACCCTTCAAAATCAAATGGGAGAAACCATCGACACCATGGAGGTTGTCCACAACCAAGTGATTGGCAACCGAAATGAAATTTCCGTCCTACAGTTAAGGCTGAATCAGTGCGAGACACGTCTAAGGGAAACCGAAGACGCCTCCGAATGGTTAGCAGACTTGTTGAATCTGTAGACCATCTCACTGCACTGCTGCCACAACTCAATCTACGTCAGGATTAGCTTAGGCTGAACCTGTACTTTATTATGCTTTCGTAGGACCTATGTAATTCGACCGGATGTAATAATTCCCGGAACTTTTGTAAAACTTCTAAGTCTGTAACTTTTGAAACTTATGATTCAGAATTGTCTGTGATCATTTAACATCGTAATATCCATCAACAATTTCTCTCGACTATCTTACATTGTAAATTTTTCACTGTGTGATGTTGTATATTACCGCTTAAATATATATACATCTATTGAATTGTCATCCTGGTACAACTCCTCATGTACCTCTTGTTTCTTTCTTGAAGAATCATGCCGCCAAAGAAGAAAAGTTACAGTGATGCCGAACTTGCTGCTATCGTATCTCGAGCAGTGGCCGATGCTTTGGCTGCTCGGGATTCACCTCGAAACTCCCAAAGTAATGACGAAACCCCAGTCATTACCCCTGTCATCAAGCCTTGTTCCTACAAGGATTTTCTCAGCTGTAAACCACTTTACTTCAAAGGCACGGAAGGTGCCATTGGTCTGATCCGATGGATTGAACGTATGGAATCCGTCTTCAACCTCTGCAACTGTGCTGAGGAAAACAAGGTCAAATTCTCTACTTACACCTTTCAAGAAGGTGCACTCACGTGGTGGAACACTCACGCAAACTCTGTAGGCATCGAAATAGCAAACCAACTTCCCTGGGCTGAATTGAAGAAGAAGCTAAGGGAAAAATACTGCCCTGAAGAAGAACTACATCGGTTGGAAGAAGAGTTCTGGCACCTAACTGTGCAGGGAACTGACATTGCTGGATATACCACCAAATTCCAGCAATTTGCGCTGTTATGCCCGGGTTTGGTTGATCCGGAGGAGAAGAGCATCAAAAGATACATCCGCGGCCTCCCGGAAAATATCCAAGGGAACGTCGCTTCATCCAAGCCAACCACTACCGAAAGTGCTATCCGGCTAGCACATGAACTCATGGCAATGGTTATCAGCCGTGAGAAATCCAATACATCCTCCTCCAACAACAACAAACGCAAACCTTCCGAACGCCAAAACAACCAGAACAAGAAATCAAACACCATCCAAGTTTACAATACCAATTCTGAAACCAAACGCGCTTACACTGGGGACAAGCCATATTGTTCCAAGTGTAACTACCACCACGATGGTCCATGCAGTACTCCCTGCAACAACTGCAGGAGGTACGGGCACTTGACCCGGGATTGCCGAGCCCCTAAATCTAACAACACCTCTCGCAACAATTCCAACCAACCCAAATCCTGCTTTGGGTGTGGAGAAACAGGACACTTCCAGAACGAATGTCCTAAAAACAAGAACAAGGGCAACAACAACAACAACAACAACGCAAGGGGAAGAGCGTTCGTACTCAATTCTGGGGATGCCCGTCAGGTGCCGAATGTGGTCACGGGTATGTTCCTCCTCAACAACTTAACTGCTTCTATTCTATTTGATACTGGTGCCGATAGAAGCTTTATTTCTGATGAGTTTTGCCCACTACTTGACATCACCCCAATTGCCTTAGATGTTAAGTACACCGTAGAACTTGCAAATGGTAAACTCATAGAAACCAATAGTGTGATACCTAATTGCACTTTAAACCTAGCCAACGAAATCTTTTCAATCGATCTTATGCCTGTTGAAATTGGAAGTTTCGACGTCATCATTGGAATGGACTGGTTGTCCAAACATCGCGCTGAAATCATTTGTTATGATAAACTCGTTCGTATTCCTCTCGCCGTCGGTAGAACCTTGGTCATACAGGGGGAGACCGGTGGGACGAGACTAAACGTCATATCTTGCTTAAAAACTCGGAAATTCCTGAGAAAAGGTTATCCAACCATCCTCGCACACGTCATGGAGAAAAAGTCGGAGGAGAAGCGACTTGAGGATGTACCCATCGTTCGAGACTTCCCAGAAGTCTTTCCCGATGAACTGCCTGGTCTGCCACCGCCAAGACAGGTTGAGTTCTCAATCGATCTCGTGCCAGGTGCTACACCCGTGGCCCGAGCACCATACCGATTAGCCCCATCCGAACTTCAGGAACTGTCCACCCAATTACAGGAACTCCTGGATAGAGGATTCATTCGACCGAGTTCTTCACCTTGGGGAGCTCCGGTCCTATTTGTCAAAAAGAAAGACGGTTCTTTCCGAATGTGCATCGATTATCGTGAGTTGAACAAACTAACCGTCAAGAACCGTTATCCACTTCCTCGCATTGATGACCTGTTTGACCAACTCCAAGGGTCAAGTATTTATTCAAAGATCGATCTTCGGTCAGGTTATCATCAACTTCGAGTTCGCGACACCGATATTCCGAAAACTGCCTTCCGAACTCGTTACGGGCATTATGAATTTCAAGTAATGCCATTCGGCCTAACCAACGCACCGGCTGTATTCATGGATCTTATGAATCGGGTGTGCAAACCGTATCTCGACAAGTTTGTCATTGTCTTCATTGATGACATTCTCATATACTCACAAAATGAACAAGAACACGTGCAACACCTCAAAATCATTCTAGAACTACTTAAACACGAAGAGCTTTACGCCAAATTCTCCAAGTGTGAGTTCTGGATACAATCCGTTCAATTCCTTGGACATGTTGTTAATAGTCAAGGAATCCATGTCGATCCATCAAAAATCGAAGCCATCAAGTGCTGGCAAGCACCAACATCTCCAACTGAAGTACGTCAATTCTTGGGTCTTGCCGGGTATTATCGGCGATTCATTGAAAATTTCTCAAAAATAGCTCAACCACTCACAACCTTGACTCAGAAAGACAAAAAGTTCGATTGGACTAATAAACAAGAGTCAGCATTTCAACTTCTGAAACAAAAGCTTTGCAGTGCTCCGATTCTATCCTTACCCGAAGGCACCGATGACTTCGTGGTATACTGCGATGCTTCTCATCAAGGTCTCGGTTGCGTGCTGATGCAACGAGACAAGGTTATTGCTTATGCTTCGCGACAGCTCAAAATTCATGAAAAGAACTACACCACCCACGATCTCGAGCTGGGAGCTGTCATCTTTGCCCTCAAAATCTGGAGACATTACCTCTATGGCACTAAGTGCACAATCTTTACCGACCACAAAAGCCTCCAACACATATTCGATCAGAAGGATCTCAACATGAGACAACGCCGGTGGGTCGAGTTGCTCACCGACTATGATTGTGAAATCAAATACCATCCGGGCAAAGCAAATGTTGTGGCCGATGCCCTCAGTCGAAAAGAACGAACGAAACCACTTCGAGTCCGAGCCCTCAGTATAACCATTCACAATGATCTAAACATTCAGATTCTCACTGCTCAACTCGAAGCCCTGAAACCCGATAATATCAAGAACGAAGCCTTGCGAGGCATGGACAAACAATTCGAAATCAAACCTAACGGGGTTAGGTATTTCTCAAGCCGAATCTGGTTACCCAGTTTTGGAAACCTGCGAGACTTGGTGATGGATGAAGCTCACAAGTCCAAATATTCTATCCATCCTGGATCTGACAAAATGTATCACGGCATCAAGGAATTTTATTGGTGGCCGAATATGAAAGCTGAAATCGCTACATACGTCAGCAAGTGTCTTACTTGCTCGAAAGTCAAAGCCGAATACCAAAAACCTTCTGGTTTACTCCAACAACCCAGTATTCCTGAATGGAAATGGGAACAAATTGCCATGGATTTCATAACTAAACTACCAAAGTCATCGAGCGGTTGCGATACCATTTGGGTGATCGTTGATCGTCTCACAAAATCTGCTCATTTTCTGGCAATCAAGGAAACCGACAAGATGGAACGCCTCACACAAATCTACATCGAAGAGGTTGTTTCTCGACACGGTGTTCCAATCTCAATTATCTCCGATAGGGATAGTCGCTTCACATCTCACTTTTGGCAATCACTTCAAAAATCATTGGGTACCCGTCTTGATATGAGTACCGCATACCACCCTCAAACCGACGGCCAAAGTGAACGAACAATTCAGACACTGGAAGACATGCTACGAGCTTGCGTAGTTGACTTCGGTGTAAACTGGGAAAAACATCTACCGTTGTGCGAGTTTTCGTACAACAACAGCTATCACACCAGCATCAAGGCTGCTCCTTTCGAGGCACTGTACGGTCGTAAGTGCCGCTCACCAATTTGTTGGACCGAAGTGGGAGACAGTCAACTCACTGGTCCTGAAATCATTCACGAAACAACCGAAAAGATCTTCGAGATCCAAAACAAACTCAAAGCCGCACGTGATCGTCAGAAAAGTTATGCTGACGTGAGACGCAAACCACTCGAGTTCCAGGTTGGGGATCGAGTGCTACTCAAAATTTCACCTTGGAAAGGTGTTATCCGATTCGGTAAACGCGGGAAATTAAATCCCAGATACATTGGACCATTTGAGATCCTCGAGAGAGTAGGTCCAGTGGCATATCGATTGCAACTGCCATCCGAGCTCAGCAGTGTGCATCCCACCTTTCATATTTCAAATTTAAAGAAGTGTCTGTCTGATGAGACACTTATCATTCCACTCGATGAAATTCGAGTTGACGACAAGCTTCATTTTGTTGAAGAACCCGCCGAAATCATGGACCGTGAGGTCAAACAACTCAAACAAAGTCGTATTCCCATTGTCAAAGTCAGGTGGAATTCGCGACGTGGGCCGGAATTCACCTGGGAACGGGAGGACCAGATGCGACTCAAGTATCCTCAGTTATTCGCTGACGTTACTCCAAACACGACTTCAAACTAAATTTCGGGACGAAATTCTCCTAACAGGGGGAGAATGTGACACCCGTCAAATTAGGACTAGTAATTAGTGCCTAATCAAGTGTAATACATGTAATTAGTTATGTGTATCAATATGTATATTGTTTAATATATATATATACAATTATGCGATTTGATTAAATCGTGCAATTTTCAAATCGAATGTAATTCGGTTCTATTAATATGGACGTTGGTGAATAATTTTATTAAATAATATAATATTATTTAATACAACCATTATATCCAAGATATTATTTTAATAATATTTTGTAGTAAATTCGTATCGTACAAACAAACGTCTACGCAATTAGAACATTAAACGCGCAAACAAATAGAAACAAGTTAAAGTTATATTTTATAACGCAACCATTAGGTATTTAGTAAAATACTTCAACAAAAATATTGGGTAATTATTCGTATATTTAAAAGTATAAAATAAACATTTAACGTTTAAACGAGCGGGAGAACGAACATCGCACGGAGCGCGATTGCGGGGACTGAAAAAGGTGAGGCTTTCACCTACACCCCACCTCCACTTTCCCTCTTTCTTTCATTTACATTCATCAAAAACACACACACACCACTAAACACTCTCAAACCCATCACCACCAAATTTTCGGATTTATCAACTCCGACCACAAAACTTACATTTTCGGAATCACCATCAAGCAAGGAACAAGATTTACAAAAGCATCATCATCATTTTCGGCCTCCTCTAGCTTCGATTTGAAATTGTAAGAAATTCTCTAAATATTTAGATCTACTCATTTTGGTGTATTATTTCGGTGTTATAATGTTTACACAACTTAGTATTGTCCAAATGTATGAGGAAAACATGATTTTATAGCCTAAAAACGAGTTAGATTTGGGTTTTGGGTTTGAAAACCACGACAGTCGCTGGGGACTGTCTGAGTGTTCATCTTTGCGACACAAGCCTTGTGTCGCATAAGATCCTTTGTGTCGTACCTTATGTCGCAAATCCCATGCGACACAATCACTATGTCGCTGTTAAATCAGCGTCGTACACTTGTGCGACACAACCCTTGTGTCGCTAAGCTCTTGTGTCGCATTCTTATGCGACACAACCCTTGTGTCGCATACATGACCATTGTGTCGCATGCTGTGTCGCTAAAAACAGAGAGTTTAAAACTCATTTTTCACTAAGTTTTGAGACTCAAAATTTGACACTCAATTTCACCGAAATTCAAGTCCAGATGCGTTTTTCACCAAAGCAATTTAGCTCGACCCCAGCCAGGGGCTCTGCCCCTTGAACCCCGCCAGGGGCTGCCGCCCCTTGGACCCCACTACCAGGGGCGCTACCCCCGGACCCCCGTCATTAACGGGCTTCGGCCTTACCCTGGGTTCACAAGTAACGGTGTTACATATAAACTTTCACACCAAGTGTTAAACTTGTATAACATCAAACACGAATGCGATACAACTTCTAACACACAATGGAATTTATTTTTAGTATAATGCTTCAAAATCATCAAAATAATGGTATGGGATTATCATTACAAACAAATCACCAACGGGCCGTACACGTTTTCAAAACACAAGTCAAACCACCAAATCGTAGTAATTTGGATAATTCAATTAACCAAATCGTAGTAATTTGGACATTCTAAGTTGGACGAACAATTACAAGGGCAGTCTTTCGAGATGCCTACTCATGTTATAACCATTGTGTGTCTTGGACACCCTCAGGTTACAAGTCTTCGGACATCAATCTACCGCTAATCAATTCAAGTTTATTAATTTAAACACTCAAGGCTCAGGTGAGTCTCATGGCCTCTATTTTACTGCTTTTCAATAAGGGGTGTGATATTATTGCTCGTTTTGTTTTACAAGTAGAACGCAAGTACAATTCAATCAAATACTACATGAGTTGTTTTCAACTAATCAATAAAGCCCTCCATAGCATAGTCTGGTAATACATCTGTAGCGTGAATGTTAGTATATGATATCATATAGGATTGACAATCCTCGTCCGGGTTAGCACGCACTAACTGGTCAAACGGACGTATTAGCATTTGGGAAGACGAGTGTAGATTAGGCACTCGTAGGAGGCAACTCAGTTGGGTTTCCTTAATTGGACCTGACACTCAAGTTAAGCTCAGACTATGTGCTCATGGCTGTATAACTTTTATTTTGCTTAATTGCATTTTAAATTCAATTATAAAATCTTGCGGTTCATACAAATATATGTTGATATACAAACCTGTGAGCTCACCAGCGTTTCGCTGACCCATTTTAGCATGTATCACAGGTGACCAGCAGTAGGTTGGACTGCTCAATCAAGATCTATTAGCTCGAGTCAGCATGCAAACAATCAGAGATTTAGTTGCATTATTACATTTTGTATAGTTTAATTATGTACTTAAATCTCTCAATTTCAAAAGGAGCTAATGTAAACAATATTTTGATGTAAACTTTTATTTTATCAATATCAAATGTAAAACGACGCATATAGTGGACGTTCATTATTAATTTCTGTGCTTTGATTATTGATTAGTAACACCCAAATCCTGCTTCCGCTAAACGACATATTTGGGGGTGTTACAATGTAAGTGTGTGTGTGTGTGTGTTTGTTTGTAGATGAAGTGGAAGAAAAGAGGGGGTTTAAAAGAAAGTGGGTCATGGGTCGGGTTGGGGCTTGGATCCGCGGGTTTGGGCTAATCCATTTGGGTTTTGATCTCGGGAACTTGTTGCTCCGGTTTTTATGTTACATTCCGCGACTGTTTAATTGTCGTTTCGTGTTTAAGTACCTATATATTTACCCAAAATATTTTAACTGAATTGTTTTACCGAAACACTAATTAATGAGTTATAACATTATAATTTGAATTGTTTTCGCTTGACTCACGTGCTTCGTGCTTGTTTGTCGTGTACAGGGCGTTTTTATCGATGAGATATACTTGGAATATATTCCCGCAATATATTTTGAAAAATCACGTTACTTTGGATAAGTCCACCTTGTTATAAAGTTTTGTCACCAACGTCCATTTATAAATGTCGGACCTTGTCTGGTTCATAAGTGTACGATTTAGATTAGATTACGTAAGCGTGCCCGTATTCACACCATATTTTGTTACCTTTATTTAGGGTATTATAAAACTAAATACCCGAAATTTCAAGTAGTTTCGATACTAATTGATGTCCTAAATTGGCGGGTGTTACACTAGCCTTGTTCCGGGTTACCACACCATCAACATCCATCTTGTTTCTGAATATCCATTATGTTCCAATCACTGATTTACCAGAGGGCTGGGGCACCAACTTCCAGACTTTGTTTCTTTCAAACTGTGATAGCTCTTCTTGCATGGCAGCTATCCAGTGATGATCAGTGAGTGCTTCATCAACCTTCTTTGGTTCCATCAGTGACACAAAACTTGCAAACAAACAAAAGTTAGCAGTTGTTGATCTTGTCTGAACCCTAGATTGTGGATTACCAATAATCAACTGATTATCAATGTGTTTTGTTTATTTAGTCATTCGCTGAGGTTCAGCAGTGACTGTCTTATCCGGTGATGGTCCATGTGACAGATCAGCATTAGAAACATGAGTATTGTTGTTCTGAGAGTTTTGGTTTGGACAGTGAGATGATGATGATGATTGGTTTTGGTTAGGAAAAGATGATGTTCCTGAATTATTCATAGCTGAAGTAGAGCTAAAATTATTTTCAAGGACACCGTCCTCCGTCTCAGTATCTGATGAAAAGTTTTTATACTTCTCAACATTGACTTTGTTGCTGATTGATGAGTCACTATCCATTTTTGTTAATTGATTAAAACTAAGATTTTCATAATCTTGTGGATCAATGAATGACTCATCGTAAATTCTGAAAGCTTTTGAGATCATTGAGTAACCATCAAATGTACCTTCATCAGCTTTTGGATCAAACTTGCCTAAGTGATCTCTTTTGTTTAAGACATAACAGGTACTTCCAAAAACATGAAGAAAACTTATATCAAGTTTTCTCCTCCTTATCACCTCATATGCTGTCTTATCATGTCTTGTCACACCCCTGATTTCATGATTTGCGGAAGTGACGATTTTAGGTGTGACTAATCAAATATCAAAACACCAAGATTACAACAAACGACTCTACATGAGACGTTTATACATTTTACAAAAGTAATACAAAGTTTAAGTCATAAGTTTACAATGATAGCAAGTTCGCAATTGAATTTTGAAGATTTTAATACATAACCATTATACAAAAGATAATGCTAGAAAATCTTCATGTCTTAAATAAATGCATGCGACTCATAAGTAGATAGCATATCCTGAGGACCATCCTACTGTTGCTGATCACCTGAGAATACAACACTAAAAGGTCAGCTATGAAGCTGGTGAATCTCACAGGTTTAACATAAAATATTGATGTGATCAACATGATTATCCGATGATTTAATACCGACAATGATTAAATAAAATAACCGAACAATGATAAACCAATTAAGGTTTCCGAACAGTGATTTAACCCATTAAGGTTACCAAACTATGATTAACCAATTAAGGTTACCGACTAGATTTACCGACAATGACATTTGTATTGCATTAAGCCATGGTTCGAGGCCTAACCCGATTTGTGCCTCCCGAACCGTGTCAACGCCCATAACAATTACTAAAATGCCCATTTGTACATGGTTGTAGCTAGCAACCCGGACGGGGACGTCACTCCCATGATATATCTATCTTTTAGTAATCGCGCCTTATTAAGTTAACGAAACATGCAATGATGAGGACTTTCCCGTATTAAAACACTCATGCAATACCCAAACAATGAAAATCAAGACCGACAATGATAACCAACTGAGTTAATAATAAAATTAACTAACCGAATAACAGTGATCACGAAAACAAGTAAGCGTTGTATCTCACCCCAAGTTTTAAATCAGTTAAAACAATAAAAGTGGGGCTGTGAGACTCACCTGAGTCACCGATCTATGATTATCCGATATAGAATGGACAGTCCGAATCCTCCTAACGCCCTAAGCATATAAGGTCATATATAAGGGAACATCTATATAGATCACTACCGTTATGTGTCCATTCATCCGTTTAATGTTTGATTAATCCATTGGTACATTGTGAAACCGATTAAGTTTGTAGTTTGTAAAAGTGTACGACCCGTTGGTGGCGTCTCGAAATTATAATTCAAAATATAATAATGTTTGTTTCGTATATAAATAACTCGTACATTTGTGTATCAATTTGTTTACAATTATACGTGAGTGTATAAAAACCAATCCTTTGTGAAAAGTATATACTATTTTGACTAAGATCCGCCGGATCAGTTATATGATCCGCCGGATCGAACAAAGTTTTGAAGAGGATCCGCCGGATCCCATGTCTGATCCGCCGGATCCTAGTGTTTGGCTTTGGAATCCGCCGGATCAGGATGTAGATCCGCCAGATCGCAAGGTTTCTCAAGTGTTTTTTTTTATCCGGTCTTGATCCGCCATAACATAGCCTGATCCGCCGGATCAGGTGTTTGATCCGCCGGATCAAGGGCCAACATCCAGGTCTGTTCGTGCAAGTTTTTAACAAAACGAGTTCTAACACAATTTTAGCTAATTTTCTCGCATGTAGAACACTAATACATGATATATTACATATTACATATTATAAACAAGAAATTAGAGGAAATTGGTGAGTGTTCTTACGAATTGAAATCAAGACCGTGAGGATGAGGATGATGATCCGGATGGTGATGATGATCAAAGAAGATGAAGAAGATGATGATTATGATGATGAATCTTGTTGTTGTTGATGATGTTATTGTTGTTGTTTGATGAATCGAAAGAGAGGGAGAGCCGAGAGTTTGAGATGTAGGTGGATGAGTTTGTGCGTGTGTGTGTGTGTAATCTGCATTATTGGAGTCGGTATATACCGGCTCCAATATTTGATAGGCTAGTACCCGCGTTCGTGTACCCGATCGTAAAGTAGTATAATGTTTTTAAATGATAATTTTCTAAACATGAAATCTTATATGTTTTTAATCGAAGTATTTTATAAAAATACTTTTAGTGAGATATAAAATTATATCTTTGTTTCAACTCAACTTGACGGATAGTTTTCTGTCTACAAAATGTGTTTAAATTATTAACCAAGTAAATAATTATTATTTTCATTAATAATACATTATTTAGAAATGTTTTGCACCAACGTCCGTATTTGATTTTCTGCGTTCTTTCAGATTTGTTTGTACGTGATTATTACGTATTCATTGTATTATATATATATATACATATATAATATCCGGATACTTTTGTTTTAACATGTACTGAGTACGAATATTTAAGGTTTAAATTAGGGGCTAATTTTGCCCTTTTTGTCCGGGTGTCACATGTCTTTTGACAATCAGTGACTTATTTTGAGTGAAGCAGGCTGTACTCAGTGCTTTTGCCCAATAATTGGTCTTAAGACCAGCATCAATGAGCATTGACCTAACATATTTAATTAAGGTCCTATTTCTCCTTTCTGCCACCCCATTCTGTTGGGGTGTCCTATGTGCCGAATTTTTTTGAGAAATACCTTTTGAATCACAGAAACTTTCCAGGTCCACATTTCTAAATTCAGTGCCATTATCACTTCTTAAATATTTTACCAAAATACCATTTAAGTTCTCCATTTTCTTGATATAGGATATAATTTCACTTACTGCTTCATTCTTGGCTTTTAAGAAGAATACCCAAGTGTATATGGAGTATTCTTCCACTATGACTTGCTGCTTCAAATAGAAACATTCAGTCACTGATGATGTTTGTTTACTTTTGAAGGATGAACTGTGATGCTTTCTTTTCTCACATGCTAAACAAAGCTTATCTTTATCATAAGACAATTTTGGAAGTCCAACGACTAAACCATTCTTGCTTAATTTATTGATAGCTTTTAAATTCAGATGAGAAAGTCGCTTATGCCATAACCATTTTTTTTCTGAAACAGTTCTGGAATAAAAGCATGTCCCTGATTGAGCTGAGTCCATATTGACAACATATGTATTTCCCTTTCTGTTAGCAGCCAGCACAACACTTCCCTTCTGTTGTAAACCACACCAGATTCATGATCAAACGGCACTTTTATGGAATCACAAAACTGACTGATGCTCAATAGATTGTGCTTCAGTCCTTCCACATAAGCTACATGCTTAAACATCACATTCCCATAGGTCAAGACACTATAACCTCTTGTCTTGCTAACCTTATTATCATCAAACACTACATCAGGACCTCTTTCATCCTAGTAGTCACTGAGCAGGGACTTACATCCGGTCATATGTCTGGAACAACCACTGTCCAGATACCAGATAGTCTCTCTAAGAATGCCTTGCATCAACATACATTATTAGTTCAACTGGTGAACCCATCCAGAGATGGGTTCATAGTGGCTAAGCCTTGGTTTTGGCTTCCACTGATTTGCATAAATCGTATATAAATGCTCACTGATGATTTGATGTTTTTAAATAGGTAAAGCTGAGCATTCAGATGACAGATGCTGTCTATTGCCACATTTATAACACTTTTTATTTGTATTTACTGTCTTGTTTGACTTTCCTTGTTTTAAGTTGCTGATTTGACACCATCATACAACTTCTCTTGGTGATTTTTACTTCTTGCATCTTTGACTTAAGGTCACTGATAGAAGTTTTCTCAGTGACTGATATAGTGTCAGTGAAGTTGCTGATGATTACTTGATTATCAGCGATGGTCTTGATGAGATGTGAATTTACGGATGATTTAACAGTTTTCAAAACGTTTATCTTATCACTACCATTTGTTATATCAGAATCATCAGTGACCAATTTTCTTTTTGTGAAATAGTTTGGTCTTGGCTCACTGAAGACTGATATGGGTTCAAATACATCTTCAAAAAAATTACCCTTGGGTTCAAAAACAGGATCAACTTTTGTTAAATCAGCAAGTGAGGCAGCATGTTCATAATCACCTCCCAAAATAGCCTTAGCTTGTTTTGGAATCTGATTATTTACACACTGATTTACTTTTTCAGTAGACTTACACCAAGATTCCATGACCTTTTTGAGTTGCAAAAACTGTGTTTCAAATTGTACTTTCTCCTGAACACATACTTGATTAGCATGAGTTTGTCCATCAAGATCTAGCTTTAATTTCTTAATTTTTAACACATTTTCATTTTGATCAGTTAGTTTGGATTTTAAGTCATTGATCTCACATCTCTGTCTTTTCTGAATGTCAAGAGCATTTGATAAGTCAACTATCAGAGACTAAAAAACATTATCTTTTTCAGTAACTGAAGATGATTTCAAACAATATACCTTGTAGATAGTTTCAGGATCCCATCCAGATGCTGAACATTTATGAGCGACTTCTTTGATATCCTCATGAAATTCAACGTCATCAGCCATCAGACAATAATCCTTATCTATACAAATCATTGCTTCTTCTTCATCTGATGATGAGGATGAGTCAGAGTTGCTGAATGAACCCTCTTCAGCGATAAAACCTTTACCCTTCTTCTTTCCAGATATGGACATTTCCTTCAGCTTCTTGTACTTCGCTTTGTACTTGTTGTACTTGTCATTTCTGAAGCTTGGCTTTGGTTCAAGGATAGGATTTATTGACTTTGATCTACAGTCAGCTGCAAAATGACCAGGTTTACCACATTTGTAGCAGTCAGCTTTTAATTTGAAATTTTCAGATGATGGAGCACCAGCAAATCTTTTTGATCTAGTGTTCCTTCTGAAATTTGCAACCATCATTGCCATTTCTCTTTCCAGCTTCTCTAGACCCTCATCATATTCATACTTTGATTGTTCTTCAGCCTGATCATCTTCTTCATCAGCTATCATCGACTTTGAACTTAGCTTAGAAACTTTTGATGTCTGTTTCTTATCAATATCTTCAAGCTTAGCTACAAGGGCATTCGATATCTTTTGACTTCCAAGTGTTGCACGAATGTGCTCACTTTGATCAGCTTGCTTTTCAGACTGCTCCCAGTTGAGCAAAATACCTTAGACTTGAGTAAGATTAAGAGTTGTATAATCATTCCTCTGTCTTGTGCAGGTAGCAATGGTTCCCCAGACTTTCATTGGCAACAATTACAGGAACTTTTCAACAACAAATCTCTGCTCCTTTCCTATACCAGCCTTTTCCATTTTGTTCATCAGTGATTGATATCTGGTATAAGTAGAAGATAGAGACTTGTTGGGTTCCATTGCAAACAGCTCATACTGGCGAGTGAGATTTACTTTCCTGCAGCGAATAATATCAGGAGTTCCAATATATATATTCCTAAGGGTATCCCACATATCTTTTGCAGTTTTGCAAAGCCTGATTGATTCAAACACTTCATCAAGAAGTGACATGCTTATGTAGATTTTAGCTTGCTTATCTAATCTAACCAATCGTCTATCCTCATCCGACCATTGTTCCTCTCTTTTTGGTACAGCTACTTCTGGTATTGCAAGAGTAGTTGTAGTGGCCATAGCGGCAGGAATAATTGTGATTGGAGTATGAGGACCATTGGTTATTATATTACAGAGACGATCATCAACAAGATCCAAAAACATCATCATCCGGGACATCCAGGTTTCAATCCTAGAGGGATTAAACGCTAGAGGTTTGGTAGTAGAACCATTTCCTTTTTGATACTCAGAATCAACACAAATGTACTTTACTGATTCCATTGCAGATCTGGTTAATTGATTTAAACCAACTCTGCTATGATACCAATCGATAGTCCCAAAATCACTATGAGTTAGTGATATGGAATAATAATAACTAAAGTTTAATTGTAGAATGGGGGTTGAATACAACTAAACTCTTTCTTATTTTATTTGAGTTATTCAATCAGTTATTAGTTGTTTTAACTTAAACAGAGTATGTAAACAATAGATATGACAATATCAAAGTAAGATTGCAATAGTAGCTGAATTGTGATCTTTATTAATCATAAAATCACTGAGTGTTGATTGCGGAATGAATTAGCCAAGGCTAATTCAAATCAAACACTTAGCTAAAACTATTACAGATAAGAGTAGAACAGTTGCTGACAAACAAGGAAACTGTTTAGTGATTTTGGGACTACCAATAAGTAAAGTTTAATTGTAGAAGGGGGTTGAATACAATTAACAACTCTTTCTTATTTTATTTAAGTTATTCAATCAGCTTTTAATTGTTCTAACACAAACAGAGTATGTAAACAATAGATATGACAATATCAAAGTAAGATTGCAATAGTAGCTGAATTATGATCTTTATTAATCATAAAATCACCGAGTGTTGATTGCAGAATGAATTAGCCAAGGCTAATTCAAATCAAACACTTAGTGATGAACGCCAAAATGTACTAGATTATAGTACTAATTACCCCTTTGTTCAATAGATTTCTTATGCATTTTATTTGAATTCGATACTCATTTTGTTCATATTTACATATAGCAGTTGATTGGAGCTTGAATCAGAATAGAATCAGAAAACGAGCTAATGTTGAAGAAAAGAGCTAAAAAGTTAAAGTTTGAAGAATTGAAGTCGAAGTGCTGAAAAGTTGAAATTTTACATCCATACGGCGTATGGAAATTCCATACGGCGTATGGATTGAGTAAGCCGGGCTGCCAGTTATGCGGGCTTGGTCCGTGGGCTTTTTGCATCCATACGGCATATGGAATTTCCATATGGCGTATGGATTGATCCGGCAGAATCCTTAAAAACCCTAATTCACTTCATTTTTAGGGTGATCACCTCATTTTTTCTCACAACTGATTTCTAACAAAAACCATAGCATTTCTGGAGCATTTTGGAAAAGAAGAAGCAAGAAGAATTGAAGGTTTTCAATTTTTCAATCATATTTTCGGTTTATCGGTTCGAATACGTTCATCTTTTACATTTGATTATGAATTCGGTTTCACTTTCGTTTCTGATTTTCTGTAATATTATGATTGGCTAAACTTTATATGTATTTACTTAGATGATGATACTTAGATGATGGTTTGATTATTGATTAGCGAAAACTTTTGGATTTTATGAATGTTTGCGTGTTTATTCGATGATCCTTGATTATTAATTGGTTATTAGCGATTACCTAGCATGGTTTAATATTTAATCGAGATTGATTTTCTTTTGAATAGTAAATTATTGATAATTATTGGTTGCGGTTGATGATTATTGCTAGATATATTGAGTTTGATAGGCTAGGATGTATAATTGGTAATAACCTTTAATAAGCAAGATAGTTTTAATTAACTATAGACTTTGTTGATTCAAGTTATAAGGATAAATCACATAAACGGTGTAGGTTTAATTTAGAACACAATTCGGTGGGCAACGTTAGTTGAATAAATTGCGTGTTGAAAACAACCTTGTGTCTTTCTCAATTGTGTTAGATTAACTTACCTCGGAAAGGGAGTTGTCTTATTTGTCATGTCACAATAAAATCAATTGTTCGAGAAAATCAATAAAGTGATAACCGGAATCTAAGGAAAGTAATCTAAGTGAATACGTTTCTTCCACCATTTGAATCAAGTATTTGATTAATTAAGTATTTGATTAATTATTTATATTTTATAATTGATTGTCACATTGTTCGAACAGAACTAAAACGTCCCATTTTTATTTACTGCTTTAATTATTTTTAAACAATTTCCATTTTATTAGAATTGACATCCGTTCCTTGTATTCGATCTGGACTTATCATACTATATTGTTATGCGATCAAGTATTCTTGCCTGAGTTGTGTATTAGCAAGTAAGGTAATTTCCATTTTAAAACTAAAGCCCCGTTTACACGACATCAAGTTTTTAGCACCGCTGCCGGGGAACGGTTTGCTTCAATTCAATAACTTGGAACCTGTTTAGTTGG
The DNA here is from genome assembly GCA_963422505.1 of Pseudognaphalium luteoalbum. Classification (NCBI taxonomy): domain Eukaryota; kingdom Viridiplantae; phylum Streptophyta; class Magnoliopsida; order Asterales; family Asteraceae; genus Pseudognaphalium; species Pseudognaphalium luteoalbum. Next base: position 72,062,938 of record OY730198.1, read on the forward strand.
TTAATTTTGATTTATTTGTGAATGCAGTAATTGTTAGTTTTATTTTGTGCTTTTGTCTAGTAGTTAAGAGTTGTTATAATTGGATTGAATAGTTACTCTGTTTGGGATAATAAAGTAGTCTGTTCTACTGATTTGTTAAGTTTATTGCAGGGAGTATATGACCCGAACTTCGGAACCATACCCAGCTGATCCATTCGCAGAACCCGAATGCACATTCCATCAAAGAAGACGTGTTGTTTCTGCACCGTCTAATTCACCTGTTTACAACCCAATTTCTGACAAAGAGGACGAGATATTTGATTATAATCTTCACACCCTCACTGCCTTCCAATTACAATTCGGATTTCGAGGACGCATACAGCAAGTATCGTGAAAGACCACCAACCGAGTATCCCAGCGATCAATCAGAACCAGATCTCGAAATGGCGGACAACATCGCCAACATGACCGTCGAAGAGTATTCGAGCAGGACGCGCACCGATCTTGGTCCAGGGATAGTAAGGCCCACAATTGCGCGAGAAGTGGAGTTTGAAATAAAGGGGAAAGCTCCTAAAGGAACTTAGGGAGAACCCTTTTCGAGGAGAAGAAAAGGACGATGCTAACGAGCACGTAGAGAAGATTCTAGAGATCGCCGATATGTTCAACGTTCCTAACGTTACGCGCGATCAAGTCATGCTCCGTGTGTTCCCAATAACACTTAAGGGAGCTGCTAAAAGGTGGATTTCTAAGGAACCTGTTGGCTCCATCACGACTTGGGAAGATCTTCGCACAAAATTTCTCAAGATGTACTGCCCACCATCTAAAACATCAAAGATGATCGACGAAATTAGGAATTTCAAGCAGGATATCGACGAGTCGCTTCACCAAGCATGGGAAAGGTACAAGGATTTGATGCATAGGTGCCCACAGCACGACCTAAACGATCAACAAATCGTGATGGTATTCTACAAAGGAGTGGATCGTGCTAAAAGACAACAACTGGATGCTCAAGGATCTCTACCGAAGAAGATTCCAAGAGACGCTTTAGAGGCAATTCGTGACCAAGCAAAGCGTTCTCAGATTTGGGACGATGGAACTAGTCGGAGAAAGAGGTCGGTTAGCAATGAGGATGGACTCGCCGCCATCACTGCTAAGCTTAACAGCATGGGAAGAGATATAAAGATGGTAACCGAGACTATTCATGCAATCCAAGTAGGGTGTGACAACTGTGGAGGAAAGAAAACAAGTTTGGAGGAAATGATGGGGAAGTTTTTGACTACTAACAAGCAATTTATTGCTAGTTCTGGACAACGGATGGACACCACTGAAGCGTTAGTACGAAATCAAGGTGCCACGCTCAAGCAAATTGAGGGAACAGCTTCCAACATAGCTAAGTTTCTCCAAGAGAGGTTTCCACGAACCCTACCAGGATTCACCGAAACCAATCCATGAGATCAAGCTAAAGCGGTCACCACCAGAAGTGGAAAGGTTCATGAAGACCCTTATTTTGCTAAGAATCCTGTATCTGAACTTTTGTCGAAAAAGGAGAAGGAAGTGGAAGTTGTTAAAAGTTCAACGGTGGACACGAAAGCTGATCAAATTGCTAAGGATAAGCAATATGCAAGGGATCATGTGCCACCCCCGCCATACCCTACAGCTTAGAGAAGAGGAAAGGATGAAGCTCATTATCACCAGTTTCTCAAAAATTTGAAGCAGCTTCATATCAACATCCCGTTTGTAGAAGCTATTGCCCAAATGCCTAAGTATGCGAAATACTTGAAGGAGCTTTTGACTAATAAGTCCAAATTGGCAGAAGCAACCACTGTAACGATGAATGAGCAATGCTCCGCTGTGATGCAAAACAAGTTACAACCAAAAATGAAGGATCCAGGGAATATCACTATTCCCTGTCTCATTGGTAAATTGGACATCGCAAATGCACTAGCGGATCTTGGAGCTAGCATATCCATTATGCCCTATACTATGTATGCTAGACTTGGGCTAGGAGAACCCAAGGCCATCCGAATGTGCATCGAGTTAGCTGACCGCTCTATCCAATATCCAAGAGGGATGGTTGAGAACGTCTTAGTCAAGGTTGAAAAGTTTGTGTTTCCCTGCGACTTCGTGATTCTCGACATGGTAGAAGATCTCAAGGTACCAATTATTCTAGGAAGACCTTTCCTAGCCACTTCCAGAGCATTGATAGATGTGTTTGATAGGAAAATCACCATGAGAGTAGGGGATGAGAAGGTTGTGTTCAATGTAAATGAATCCATGCAATACCCTTCCTCTGTGGATGATACTTGTTACTTTGCTAGTGCGAAAGAATTGTCTGACGATGATGAGTTCTTGCAAAGTCTTAAGGATGACGAAGATTTAGATCCTATGATTCTGGAAGGATGGACGGGGAGCATAGAGGCAATCCGTGATATCGAAGAGTTCGATAAACTGCTAGAGGAGATTGAGACAACGTGCGATAGGGAGTTAGTGAACGAAGGAGTCAAGTTTAAGGAGAACGAAGAGTCAATCTTGACGAATGGTATCTCCATCAAAACGGAGACGCGAATTACTATGCATGGTATCTCATGTTCAAGATCGGAGGTTTTTGCAGTTAAATCCTCATTTGAAGAGCCACCAAAGTTAGAGTTGAAGGAGTTACCAGCTCATTTGGAATATGCATACTTGCAGGGGAAATCTGATCTGCCTGTGATCATTTCAGCAACTCTTTCACCTACGGAAAAGGAAATCTTGTTGAAGGTGCTTAAAGAGCACAAGCAGGCTATCACATGGACGATTAGTGATATCAAGGGAATAAGCCCCTCATACTACATGCACAAGATTCTTATGGAATTCGATTTTAAGCCATTGGTGCAACCATTGAGGCGTTTAAATCCGAAGTTCACGAATGTGATGAGAAAAGAAATTATCAAGTTACTAGACTCTAGGTTAATCTACCCAATCTCCGATAGTCCATGGGTAAGCCCCATTCATGTGGTACCAAAGAAGGGAAGTATGACGGTGATAGCTAATGAGAAAAATGAATTGATCCCCACAAGAACAGTCACTGGGTGGAGAGTTTGCATTGACTATAGAAAATTGAACGATGCCACGTGCAAGGTTCACTTTCCTTTACCTTTCATTGATCAAATGCTCGAGCGTCTAGCAGAAAAGGAGTATTACCATTTTCTTGACGGTTTTTCCAGATACTTTCAGATGCCGATAGATGCGAACGATCAAGATAAGACCACATTCACCTGTCCATTTGGAACATTTGCTTATAGAAGAATGCCATTCGGGTTGTGCAACGCACCCGCGACATTCCAAAGGTGTATGATGGCAATCTTTCATGATATGATTAAAGACAGTATGGAGATATTTATGGATGATTTCTCCGTCTTTGGGAATTCGTTTGATGAGTGTTTGGTTAATTTGGAGAAAATGCTACAAAGGTGCGAGAGTTAGAATCTTGTGTTAAACTAGGAGAAATGTCATTTTATGGTCTGTGAAGGGATTGTGTTAGGACATAAGATTTCGAATGTAGGAATCGAGGTGGACAAGGAAAAAATCGAGGCAATTGCAAAGTTGCCACCTCCAACGAATGTCAAGGCATAAGAAGCTTCTTAGGGCACGCAGGATTTTATCACCATTTTATTAAGGATTTTTCCAAGATAGCTCGTCCGATGAACAAACTGTTGGAGAAGGAAGCCAAGTTTGAGTTTTCCAAGGAATGTATAGATACATTCAATCTTTTGAGAGAAAATTTAGTATCTGCACCCATCATGATTAGTCCAAATTGGGATCTTCCCTTTAAACTGATGTGCGATGCTAGTGATTATGCTGTAGGAATAGTGTTAGGGCAAAGGGTTGACAAGAAGTTTCAACCTATCTACTATGCTAGTAAGACCTTAACAAACGCACAAGACAATTACACTACGATTGAAAAGGAATTGTTAGCGATTGTTTTCGCATTTGATAAGTTTTGATCTTATTTGATTCTGTCAAAGACTGTAGTGTTTACTGATCATTCGGCGTTAAGGTATTTGTTTAGCAAGCAAGATGCAAAACCGCAATTGTTAAGATGGATTCTTTTTCTGCAAGAATTAGATATTGAGATTCGCAACAAGAAAGGAGCCGAGAATTTAGCCACTGATCACCTCTTAAGGTTGGAAAATCCGGAGTTAGAAAAGTTAGATGAATCGGAAATTCATGACACATTTCCCGATGAGAGTTTGATGAAGGTAATTATGAGTGAACTTCCATGGTTTGCTGATTACGCCAACTTTTTAGTTATAAACACTCTTCCAGCCGAGATGAAGTATAATGAAAGAAAGAGATTTTTCTCGGCTTTGCGACATTACTTTTTGGAAGATCCGCTTTTGTTTAGGAACTGTGTTGATGGTATGGTGAGAAGGTGCGTTCATGGAGAAGAATGCATAAATATTCTAAGTCAGTGTCACAACGGTCCTATAGGAGGACATCATGGGCCATCGTACATAGCCAGGAAGGTATTTGAAGCAGGATTTTACTGGCCAACCATCTACAAAGATGCATATGAGTTCGTAAAGGAATGCGGTGCTTGCCAACGAACTGGCAGGATTTCTAAAAGAGATGAGATGCCACAAAATCCTATTATGGTTAGTGAGATTGGGGAATCGACTTTATGGGACCATTTCCACCAAGCTACGGAAACAAGTATATCGTAGTGGCTGTAGATTATGTTTCAAAGTGGGCAGAAGCAAAAGCATTACCTACTAATGATGCAAGAGTGGTGATAAAGTTCCTTAAACAGTTGTTTTCGCGATTTGGAACTCCTAAAGCGTTGATTAGTGATCGTGGAATGTATTTTGCAAATGCACAATTGGAGAAAGTTTTGAAGTATGGAGTCAATCACAAGTTTTCTACTGCTTATCATCCACAGACTAGTGGACAAGTTGAAGTGACCAATCACGGTTTGAAGCGTATTTTAGAATGATCAATTGATGGAAATCTGAAGGATTGGTCAAATAAACTGGATGATGCATTATGGGCTGCAAGGACTGCTTTTAAAACGTCTATTGGAACTACGCCTTACCGACTCATTTATGGGAAATCTTGCCATCTGCCATTTGAGTTGGAACATAAAGCGTATTGGGCATTGAATCACTGCAATCTTGATGATCATGCGACAGGGAAAGAAAGATTGGCTCAGTTACAGGAACTAGAGGAGTTAAGGATAAATGCTTATGATAATGCTTGGCTGTATAAGGAGCGCACCAAGAAATGGCATGATTCGAGCCTAAAATCGAATAATTCATTTAAGGAAGGTGATAAGGTGCTCTTATACAGCTCTCGTATGCATTTGTTTCTTGGGAAGTTGAAGAAACGTTGGACAGGACCTTTCATAGTTGACAAGGTTTACCCTTTTGGAGCTATGGATTTGAAAGGTCATTCTGGTACAACATTCAAGGTGAATGGAAGCCGGTTGAAGAAGTACTATGGTGATGCAAGGGACTCTGAACATGATTTGGAGATGAATCTCAATTAAGTGATGAAGCACAATGTCGAGCTTACTGACGTGATAAACAAAAGCGCTTTCGGGAGACAACCCGTTGTTTTTTTAATTATTTATTTTGTTTTGTTTTCTGTAAATAAAGCTCTTGGAAGTGGTTGCTGGTTGTTAGAAGGCTTCATTCTAGCTTGTATATTGAAGATAGCTCAGGGGAGTTTCTGTTCACTTCTTTTCTATTCCCTATATTATTGTTCATTTTGCAATGAGGACATTGCATATTTTTAAGTGGGGGATGGGGGAAAAGAAGTATGTTTGTCCTTAAGATATGAATGGTAAATATTGGCAAATTTCAAGTTAAAGGACATTCTATGTTAGTTATTTTTCAGCCCAAATTTTTCTTTTAAATTGTATTCTATATAAAGTTTAGCAAATCTTGTAACACATTTTAGGAATTCAAAAGATGAAATGAATTTAATTTTAAATATTAGATAGTTCATCATTTCATGTATCGATAGGCAATCTATATGAAGGTTATTGAGCTTTTAAGAAATTTAATGCATAAAGTAGGATTTATCCTAAAGGATTTTTTTAGTAAGGTATGACCTTAGTCTTAATTCTTATATGATAGTGTGTTATAATCCATAATTTTGGGATCCTGATTATCATCATTTGGGAATATACTAGGTGTTGTCTTCTCTGTTGTATGAAAGTACAGACCTGGTTTCCGTCAGTATATTTGATATAAAAATAGATAAAAAGAAAAGAGTACAAAGGACTCATGAACAGAAAAACGAAAGACAAGTTATGTCGCTCTGTTGTACTGAGGTACAGACCTGTCACCAATGTCTTGGTTTGAAGAATGATTGATTTATTTGGATATTCACTATGTGGAGAATTGTGGCACGTTAGTTGTATGAGGGTATTTTGCTATTAAGAATCTAGGGAAAATCCTGCTAGAATAATAATAAGTTGAACTCAATTTATGAATTATAGTATGTTTAAGGGGACAACAATATCGATAATCATTGTGAATCATCTTTTATGCTTAATAATAATATATTAGAAATTGTATTCCTAGAAGAGTTTCTTGATTGGTAAGCCTTATAGTAGAAGCAATTTTAAGATAAAAATTTGATTTGCGGAATGTTATGTAGTATGTAAGTCCTTTTTCACTTTAGTTTGCCGTTCATATTTAAAATTTTGAAGTTTTCAAATCGATAGTCTACTTGAGGACAAGTAGGATTCAAGTGGGGGATGTTTGATGAACGCCAAAATGTACTACAGTATAGTACTAATTACCCATTTGTTCAATAGATTTCTTATTTATTTTATATGAATTCGATATTTATTTTGTTCATATTTGCATATAGGAGTTAATTGGAGCTTGAATCAGAAAAGAATCAGAAAACGAGCTAATGTTGAAGAAAAGAGCTAAAAAGTTGAAGTTTGAAGAATTGAAGTCGAAGTGCTGAAAAGTTGAAATTTTACAACCATACGGCGTATGGATTGAGTGAGTCGGGCTTCCAGTTACGCGGGCTTGGTCCGTAGGCTTTTTGTATTCATACGGTGTATGGAATTTCCATACGGCGTATGGATTGATTCGGCAGAATCCTTAAAAACCCTAATTCACTTCATTTTTAGGGTGATCACCTCATTTTTTCTCACATCCGATTTCTAACAAAAACCATAGTATTTCTGGAGCATTTTGGAAGAGAAGAACTGAAGGTTTTCAGTTTTTCAATCATTCTTTTGGTTTTATCGGTTCGAATATGTTCATCTTTTCATTTGATTATGAATTCGGTTTCACTTTCATTTCTGATTTTCTGTAATATTATGATTGGCTAAACTTTATATGTATTTACTTAGATGATGATAGTTAGATGATGGTTTGATTATTGATTTGCGAAAGCTTTTGGATTTTATGAATGTTTACGTGTTTATTCGATGATCCTTGATTATTAATTGGTTATTTGCGATTACCTAGCGTGGTTTATTATTTAATCGAGATTGATTTCCTTTTGAATAGTAAATTATGGGTTGCGGTTGATGATTATTGCTAGATATATTGAGTTTGATAGGCTAGGATGTATAATTGGTAATAACCTTTAATGAGCAAGATAGTTTTAATTAACTAGAGACTTTGTTGATTTAAGTTATAAGGATAAATCACATAAACGGCGTAGGTTTAATTTATAACACAATTCGGTGGGAAACGTTAGTTGAATAAATTGCGTGTTGAAAACAACCTTGTGTCTTTCTCAATTGTGTTAGAATAACTTACCTCGGTTAGTGAGTTGACTTATTTGTCATGTCGCAATAAAATCCATTGTTTGAGCAAATCAATAAAGTGATAAACGGAATCTAAGGAAAGTAATCTAAGTGAATATGTTTCTTCCACCATTTGAATCAAGTATTTTATTTGATTAATTATTTTATTAATTATTTCTTTTTAATTAAGTTTTAATTAATTATTTATATTTTATAATTGATTGTCACATTTTTCGAACAGAACTAAGACGTTCCATTTTTATTTACTGCTATAATTATTTTTAAACAATTTCCATTTTATTAGAATTGACATCCGTTCCTTGTGTTCGATCCGGACTTATCATACTATATTGTTATGCGATCTGGTATTCTTGCCTGAGTTGTGTATTAGCAAGTAAGGTAATTTCCATTTTAAAACTAAAGCCCCGTTTACACGACATCACTTAGCTAAAACTATTACAGATAAGAGTATAATAGTTGCTGACAAACAAGCAAATTGTTTACTCGCTGCTCGATAATACGTACTTAGACAAACTATATTCACTGACAAACAAGTGAATAATACGTATTAACGGAATGTTTCTAAGTACAAAGTACAACTCTATTTATAGTGCAAAAGTCTTGTGGAGAATTATGATCTTGGAATGACACGTTTTGCTGTTTGATTGGTTTAATCTCTAATCCTTGATTATTCTGTGGTCCCAAATTTTGTTACCTCGAATATCGCGTCTTCCTTAAAACCAATCATTCGCTGCCACGTAATCCTTCAGACATTCTCTAAGTGTGCTGAACACTTGCTGACGTATAAGAGTAGAGCACTTGACTTAGAAACTTATTAGAATAGTCACTGAAGAAGAGATAGTCCTCCTTACTCACTGCGAGCTAAAATGCTCTTGTAAATGACTTGAAATATTGTTCTTCAGTGACTAGCTGTTATTCAGGCAGTGACTTTTTCCTTATTCAATGTGAAGATATAAAACTCTCACTGCTTGTATCAGCGACACACAAAGTTGAGTTTTAATCTTCCTCGGCATGTTAAATCCAGGAGTAAAATGAATAGCGATCATCAATTGTTAACTTCAGCAACAGCAGCTTTGACATAAATCATTTCTTCATCAAGTTGTGTATTATTGAGTTGGTCAGCGACCAATGACTTATCATGGTCAGCGACCAGTGACTCAACACTTACTTATCAAGAAAACTTAGATATCTTTCTATCTTTACTATTTATCTCTTAAGATATCTTATAGGCAAAGAAAGACCAATGGATTAACATTTGTAAGCCTATAAATAGAAGTGTAATCCCAAGAGTTAAAAATACAACCAATCTTCAAATTTTATCTATTTAACACTTCATTAGCTACTGTCAAATACATAGAAACAATGTCTTGCTACTTTAATCTCTTAAGTGTAGTTCCGATTCTATTCTTATGCACATATAGTGGTATCTGAACCCTCTTCTTATAGGGATGTTTTATTCACCTAAGAAAATTTCAAGCTAGACATGGCATCTAGTTTCAATGCTCATGCAATTACCATATTTTATATTTTGCACTATCATATTTAGGCAGCAAAGATGAAGACATATTTGAAGTCTCAATGTTTATAAAAAGGTAGTAGAGACTGATGAAGATCCTCCAGCAGTAAGAGCAAACTCGACAATTGCTCAACTAAGAAATTCTGAAGAAGAGTTGCTGAAGCAAGATAAGGCACTTACATTCCATTTAAGACCTTGGTAATGGACTTAGGCACTTGGCTAGTGGGCGACACCAAAAGTCGTCTGTGACAAACTCCAAGAAACCAATGAAGTTTCTGACAAAGTTAAAGCTATCAGATTATTGACTCCTAGAAGAGAGTTTGAATTGTTGTAAATGAAAGATTATGAACTCGTGAAAGATTATTCATCAAGATTCGATGGATGTCGTTAATCAAAAATAGACTTCACGATGGAAAAAAAACAATAGACTAGAGAGTGGTGGAGAAAATAATGATACGTGTTCCACAAAAATTTGAAGCCAAAATTTTCGCAGAATCTTGTGATGCTAGTATGCTTATGATTTTTTATCTAACTAGCAAGCTCCAAGCACAAGAGCAGAGGGTTCCTATGAGACCAGAGGAAGAAATTGAAGGTGCTTTTCATCCAATTCCATCGCAAATATTCTGGTAACAAAATGCAAAATAAGGGTATTTAGTTCAAATATGAGTTGAATCGAAGCTCTCTAAGCTCTTCTCAAAGAAATTCACATTCGTTAAAATTTAAAATGAATTCGATTTCTTTGGTGAATTATAATTCCATCGAAACGTCATGCGAGCCAAGCACACCCTTCTTGTTGGGATCGATCACCTATGCAATAAGAAATCACACAACCTTGTATAAGTTAGTAATAAAATATATGAAACATAAAAACAATAACACGCATAGTATTTACGTGAAAAACCTTTCAAGAGAGAGAAAATCACCAGATCCATATGCCACTTAAAGTTCCACTAAATGAAGTATATCACAAGTTGAGACGTTAAACTCTCAACATTTTACAACACTCACACATATGTCAATGGTTGATACAATACCTACCCTCATTGATATTGAATCACCGAAGACTCACCATACGAGACAGGACGGATGGTGTAACACCCCCAAATTTAATGTTCAACGGAAGCAAGATTTGGGTATTACTAATCAATAATCAAGTACCAAAGTAAAGCAAACGGCATCTATATGAAACGTCGTACAATAGTACAAAGTATTACATTGATTATAGTCAAAATGTAATAAGCTCTGAGTTCAGAAAGTATATTTTCCTAGAGATTCTATTACATAATAATTATAACCAAAAATAATGCGACAGAATCTCCAAAGTAGTATGCATGTGACTCGAGCTATCAGTCCCCTCAGGGTGTGCAGTCCTACTGCTGTAATGTACCTGAGATATAAAGCTAAAACAGGTCAACCAAAATGGTTGGTGAATCTCACAGGTTTAGTAGTAAATAACAGTCATGAACCGCAAATGTACAAGTGTTACCCAACCAGTAACGTAAGTAAATAGTAATCAGTAGATCCCAGATCATAAGATCTCCAGATCAGTACACAGTCATGAGCTCAGAAGTTGAAGCTTAACCATTTGGTGTGAATTAGTACAATCAAGTACCACATCACGTACCCCCGTGAGTGCTATCCAGACACTCATATGTAATCAATTCCTAATATACCTGTTTCTACGGTGTAATCCGTGGTGGCGCTACCACCCCAGGCAGGGATTGTCACTCCCAAATGGATCCATCTATTAGTAATCGCGCTTAAGTCCATAACTAACAACTTATGATAGGAGGATTTCAGTGGATAAAAGTAACTCATGCAAAATTTGTGTAAAAGCAGTAGTAAAATCAGTACAGTACATTGCGTTCACATGTAAAACGGTAGCTAAGTATCTCACCCCAGTAGAAAACAGTAAAAAAATGGGGCTGTAAGACTCATCTGAGTCAAGCAAGTATGATACTTTCGTGTAAGCGAATAAGTATCCCGGATGTAAGTCCGTAGTGTCGGATGTAATTCCGTAGGTTGGTTCTCCGAACCCTGCAACCTTCTGGCGTCCGAAACGCACAAAGTTGTAAGCAAGTAAGTAAGTTGGTGTCACGAAGGATCACCCATGCTAGTTGTCCACTCAACTAGAAAATGTCCAAGTATTAGTTTGTACGTTTGAAATCATTTTGTAAATAAGTGTGGCCCGTTGGTGACGGAGGTGTAATAATAATTCAAATATTATTATTATGTAAGTCATCGTGTTTGTATACCTTGTAAAGCATATACATAAGTTGGTTATTTGTAACGTGACATGTAACCGTCGTTCGGATGTAAGTCCATGCGAGTGCAAGCTCGTCTTATAAACAATTGGTTCGAGTGTAAGCTCATGGTAGAGTGGGTGTAATCCCATCTAAGTGTATGTGTAATCTCATATGTAGTTTCGAGTGTAATCTCGTATGTATAGTTGTTGTACGTATTCAATACTTAGTATAAAAGTATTTTCAAGTTTTTGTTTTATGCGACACTCCATGCGACACTGCATGCGACACTGGAGTTAGTGTCGCTATATGCGACATTCAGATATTATGCGACACTAGTGCTAGTGTCGCAGTATGCGACATTCAAGTCTTTAGTGCGACATTAAGGTCAGTGTCGCTATATGCGACACTCGAGAGGTTTATGCGACATTAGGGTATTGTCGGACACAATACATGCGACATTAGTCTTAGTGTCGCAGGGTGCGACACACAGATGTTTATGCGATATTAAGCCTAGTGTCGCAGGAGCCATTCACGGATGGTCATGCGACATTATCATAGTCTCGCAGTATGGGATTCTCGGAAAAAGTTATGCGACATCAGCTTAGTGTCGCATCGTTGTTTATGCGACATTAAGCCTAGTGTCGCAGTTGGGTTAGGCCCTCCTGCGACACTACCGGCTGTATGGTTTTTGGAGTGTCGGGTTTGTGGTCAAACGACCTCGGTTTGACTCGAAACTTTTACCCAAGTCTTAAAATGGTTAAAGGAGTTTATAAAAATTATTGGTTCGTGTCGGGGTTAATCCGAAGTGTCGGTTTTTCAAAGATTTCCAAAACAATCCCTACATTAAATTTTCCAGATTTTTAACTCGATAAACCTTTTGATTTGGAGCATTTCTATTCCGATTTATACCTAACCAAAAATCACACAAGTCCTCATATATGTATAGTTCATTTCTGCACTTTATGGTATTTTTATATGTTCACTTACTATTTTAAACAAAAACAGTTTCAAGGTGTGGTCAGACTTGGTCCAAAACGGTCATATGTTCAAAGATCGAGTTATACACGAAAATACAGACATTTCTGGAAATGGTCATAGAAGAACTTTTTGTAGAGATCTTCCGTACGCAAATTTTGGTAGGTGTTTTGTTGTCTAAATCCTTCTAGAACTCGAGATATTAACGTTTTGGTGAGATGGTTTTTCTGGCCAGAAAGTAGTATGTATATATGTGTTTCAAAAATGAATTTTTGGTAGATGGTTTGGACATTTCTTTGTTAAGTAAGCAACATAACATGTTAATACATATGATATAAGTCAAATACAAGAGTTTTGAAATCTCACAATGGTGTATGAAGAAACGGAGACGGTAGGAGTGATGTACACGCGTAGGCGGTCGTTTTGGTGTCTTCGGCTTCGTTTTTCCTTCAAGAATGAGGTGGTGGTCGATGGTGGATGGTGGTGGTGACAGAAATTTCATGGAAGAGAGGAGAGGGAGGAGGTGGAGAGAATAATGGGAATGGTTGAAGTAGAGTGTGGTGAATGAATGGGTATGGTGTGTAGTATGTATGTAGGAGAAGTCAACAAGTATGGGAGCCCTTACTTGGGCTGCATTTTCTGCAGAATTTTCATGGGTCCCACCCACTAGGTGGGTGTTTAATTCATTCCCCCAAAGTTGCACTCCGTGCGGTGTTCGTTTACCCGTTCGTTTTGCGTTTTAATTAACCGTATAACATTTTATTTAATACGTTTTGATAACGATTTAAAATACGATATTTTTACTCGAAGTATTTTATCAAAATACTTAATAATGAGTTATAAGATATAATTTGACTTTATTTCGTTCGTCGGGCGCGTTTCGCGCGTTTTTCTTGCGTACTGAGTGCTTTATACGATATTTAATACGTGTAATATATTCTCACAATATATTAGGGTGAATAATGTTTGTTTGGATAATTCCACATTATTTTAACAGTTTGTCACCAACGTCCATATTTTCATTGTCGGATATCCATCCGGTTCGTAATTGTACGATTTAACAAATCGCGTAAACGTGTATGTAATTACACAGAAGGTCACGTATATTTAGATTAACATAAACCAAATACACTTAATTACAAGTAGTTTAGGCACTAATTACAGTCCTAAATTAGCGGGTGTCACAGATGGAGACTTTAATATACTCTCACTGTTTCTCAATCTCTTTATAAAGAATTCTATAACCCTTACACCTCCATATATAGACAATACATGACCGCAACTCTAATTTGATTCAAAATCAAATTCCTCATGACTCTTATTAAAATAGATAAATTGTTATGCAATTGATTTGTTACTCAAGTTGACATGAGTTTTAAATCTCTTTGCATTAGGGAACTTAATATATTCCAACAACCCAACTGGTTGCGACTTAGTATACCTTAATAGTTGAAAGAGTGATTTTTAGAGAAACAATCAAATACCTGGATGCTCTTTTAACCTAGTGATATGTGGGAAACTCTTTATATGTATAAGTGGAAAAATGAATGGGTTGGGTCATGGGCCTAGATGAGTTTGGATCTAAATGGGTCAGGGTCTAAGTGGGTTATTTAGAAGGATGGGTCTAAACGGGTCCAGGTCTAATGGGTCTTGGGTCGGGTCGGGTCATCGGGTTTTTACCAAACTTTTTATTAATTTGAGTGAAAAATGAAAAAAATGAAATGAGGTGGAAAAAAATTACCCGCTAGACCTATCTAGCCCGTTGGTTAATTGATACATAATTGGAGGTTGTATTGAAAAACCTATTTAGACACATTCAAAAAATGGGGACAAGACCCAACAAACTCATCATCTTGTAAATATTAACCAAATTGACCCATAATTAACCAATGAGTCTGAAATTGTCACCTCTATTTATATGCAAAAGATAGAATCAAAATTATATAAATCATCATTAACTCATTAATCTTTTATATAATTAAAACAAAATCTCATGGATCAATATATATAGGCCTTCCAATGAGATTTTTTAATTTGATCCGGCGATCTAGATTTGATTGAAATAATTACACTAACCCCTCATATTAAATAGTATTAAATATATTTAAAAAACCAGCTAATAATACTAACAAGAAGTTATAATTTAATTTTCACGATATATTCTCATATATGAAGAATTCCTTTTTTATAAATTTAAGTAAAATCAATACTATCTAAAATTAAAATGTATTTCATTAAATTTTATTCGTGATTATAATTATGTATTTCTAACCCCATATATATGATCCATCATTCTAAACATTTTCCCTCATATTGATATCAATAGATCCCAAAGATCTCAACCTCTTTTATAAAGTTGTACATGCTGAAAAGCAAGTGTAGTGGAATATCCATCCGATCAAGAACAACATGTTGTTCAAGATCAAAAAGTTCAACAAAACTGAAAGGTATAATGTATGCAATTTTTGATTTATCTTTTTCTCATATGTGACAATTATTTTAATCTACAACGGTGTATATCCTTATATTCAATTGAATATGTATAATAATTTCAGTTTGGTCGCTCGCGTTGTCACGGGTCTTAAAGTTTTACATATACAAATTATAATACTTTACTTTTAACACACTAACATATATACTAGTTTATTCATTTAAAAAATTAAGAATAAAATCTTAATAGTATAATAACAATTTCAATTTAGTTGCTCACCTTGTCAAGCTACTAGTTAATAAATTAATAACATCAACGCCTCAACGGTATAAGTTTGCACTCTGGTCAAAATTATTATTTGAATATACAGGTGGTCCACTTTCTATGTTGGACTCGCACATAAACGTTAACTGGACAACAATGGGCCCAGATATATGTATCCAAGTATCCAACTCATAGTCTCATACCACATTGTTAATTTGGGCCCAATAAAATAATACGGTTACATACTTGCATACATGCCTTTTTTAGGTATATAAACGTAAAAAAGTGTCTAACAATATATTCTACGGACTATATTTTTTAATAGATAGATAACTATATGAGAAACTTGAGAATCCTATGCTGTTACCATACATCACAAGAAATTTGCATTCAATTTGCTTTATGTACATGAAAATATTGTCGAATCATAATCCTGCAGGTCGATCAACTTAACCTTTTGACATTACCTAGTACTTAAATATATTCAATCTTCATAACTAAGAAGACGAAGATTGATGCGTACATAATAACATAAAACATAGAGTATGCATGGATCGACGTCCCTATAGCATCAAATATGTTGCAGGAACCAAAAGTTGAGCTTATATATGTATTAAAAGGAAGTAAAGCATTCGTGATCAGATGAATTTGAGTCGTCACAAGGAGAGTGGTTGTGTCGACCTTCATACGTTGTGATCACCATTCTACAATCTTCAGATAATCGCTCTACCCTTTTCTTCACACGACAATTACTATGTGTACAACGATAATAACTCCTGATAGTTCATGATAGTACATTAGTTCAAGCAAGACTTAAGATTATATGAAGATAAAATAAATGCAGTAGTATTAATATCAATAATTATAATCGTCACAATGAGCCAAAATGCCATCAATCAATATAGTTTAAGTACAATGGTTGCAATTACTCATATGAGTGAAAATATTCGAAATGAAACCCTATGCTTTCAATCGCGCGTGATGCTAATATATTACACGTATACAAGGTGGTATTAGATGCAAATTATATAGATGTTATATATCTTTTTTTTTTTCTAAGTATAGTCGATTTTTGGATCTTTGTTTACTTAAACCATGATATATATATATATATATATATATATATATATAATGTTAACCATACTATATATTTAGAAAAAATCCGCAATTTGTACGTATATATAGATACAAGGAGCAACAATAAAAGCCACTTTATCTAGCAAACATGACAAAGAACAATTCAACTTTTAACTTGTAAAGGAAGTGAATATAGATGTCATAATGATATTGTTATTGAAGCAAAAGGGGGGTTAGATGAAGAATCCTTTATCATGTCCCAAAAGGTAACTTTTTAGCTTATAATTCATACCAACATATTATAAAGTCGTAAAGGCATAACATCATTAGATATAATTTACAACTGAAGAAACCTAGCTAAGAATTGCTACATTTTGAAGTTTTACTAATCAATTAATTAAAATCATAATTTGGTTTTGATTAAGGAAGTTGTTAATCAAGGACTAATGAGTAGAACAATGGATCTTGACTTCAAGGCACCTAATCTCAGGTAAAGAAATAAAAGATATTTTTGAAACCTGTAAACCATAAGTATTAGCGTATCTGTGCAATGTATGGAATGGGTATATTAATCGTTGCCTCGTTGGTTTAATGAACTGTTGTCAAAATGTCTTTTTAATCGAAGTCTTTATGTGCAGTGGCGGATTACCCGTAGCACAAACAAAGAATACGACTAAAAATGTTATTTTCAAAGAAAATTACAATTCATATCGTGAATGGACCCGTAGTAACTGCTAGTCTGTTAGATGACTCCACCCCTGTTAATGAGGCGATCTACATATATATACATGCACATACATGAATGCCACACATTTCGTCCTACAAGTAAAACAACTAAAAATGAATCGAATCAGCATTCATATGCTTAAACGGTGAATATTGACGAAAATTCGCTCTCACAAGCACACAGATTGGCTCAGTTACGATACAAAGACACCTACTTTACTTGAACATGATCTGTTCTGTAGGCATGTACGTACCTTTTTATTCTAGGACATAGCTAAAAAATTACCTTGGACGATCGTGGTGCAATAAGTATATTTTCTTTATGATTATGTATATCGTATTGGGAATAAGATTTTGTGTAATCACGTTTGTACGTTCTTTAGTATTCTTGTCACTGCACGTTGTACTAGTATACAATAATTAAAGAACCTGAAATATGACCTTGAAATGATGTGATCATCATTAAGCTACCACTTCGGTCTGTGTACACTAGATGCAAAAAGACAAGTATAACCTTAATATTCTTCCCGATTATAAGTTTTAACTGATTCGTACGTCTTATGTTTAATTAGTTAAACATAATTACTATGTTGTACTACTACTAGTATTAATTAAGAGATCCAGAAAACTACACCCGGGCATGAAACTTCTGTCAACAATTCCTTCAACACAATTTTATGACAACTCAAAACAACAACATTAATGCATGGATAATATAACTTGCCAACAATGAACTTCCATCTCCTTTTCAATTTTATCGTCTATATTCTGTTCAGTTTCAATTTCAACCAATTAAAATCTATTAACTGGAAATTAATGGATTATTATTGGTCAAAATACACGTTGTACAAAAATTGAGATGGATAGAGTTAAAACTAGATTGTAAATTAGTAATAGTATAGTATATTGAGCAATTTATCGAAAACCTAATAGCTAGCTAACGGTTAATTTCAATGAAATGAGTATTTTGATAATCAAATAAAGATATAAGGACTCATTATATAAACCAACCAACCATTAGTTAAAGATCTTTTCAAATTGATTTAGGAAGTGCAAAAGTATAGTTGTATGGAGATCAAATTAATGGTACCTGGGATGAAGACTATTTTTGACCACTTTCTGACCATATTTCCTCCATTTGTAACCATCATCAAGCACATCAACATCACTCCTTGTCTGAAAGCAGAATCTTGGCTCTCTCAGCTTTCTTCTCATTTTCATCCTCCCCTTTTCAGGGTTTGATGAACTCCTCCACCTTCCGATTCAAATCAATGGTAAAAAGTTGGTTAACTTTTTCTATTTGTATGTATATTGGATTGGATACTTGGTGGGATATATATAGATTTATGCTATCATTAGCTAGGTCTCATGATGCCTGTTCCTTCCCCATATGATCATCACTTACTGACAAGTTAAAAAGAGATTGAGAGATGCTTTACAAATTGCTTTATGTAGAAATCTCTTCCATATATTTGTAGCTAGATCTTGTTAGAATCTGACTAGGGAACCACAAAAAGAAGCTTCTCTCACTACCATATTTTCTCTCTCACACACAAAAACACTCACTAGAGTGATAAACAAAAACTCTTGTCTCATAGTTGAATCCACACAAGAAGCTAGATCTTGTCATTTTCCATTGACATCCTTCAAGGATTCATGCAATACATTATGCATCCAAACTAACATCTCAAGGTGTTTATATGAACCTAAAAACTCACACATATTGTACTTGATATCCTTAAAAATCAAATTTTTTGGTTTTAAAGTATAGAACCCAAGAATATGAATTTACAAAGTCACATAATTAGGAGATGGGTACTAAAGAATTAATGTAATTGTTGTAAGCCTTCCTTGTTTGATACAGTAATTACTTTAAAACCCTAGATATACCATCATAATAATAGAGTTGAAACAACGAGGTGTTTGTATTAGCTATTTTTTCGAGATTACCAAAACTGTGAAAGGCCAATAAGATCCTTTTGTTGGGTTATTACTTATTTGATTCCGTAAATTCACAACGATAAGTTGGGAACATGGAGCTTATTGGCTTTCTGAAAAGCCAGTAAGTCCGAAAAATAAGCTAGTTCAGATACTCTCTAAGAAGAGTAACTAAAATTAGATGAAGAGAGATCCGAATTACCATGAACTGTTATCATCTGTGCATTTTTCTTCATCAACAGCCTTTGGATCCAACCTTCCCACCTATATGTTAATAAAGAAGGATAAAAAGTAAATTAATATTTCTTTGATGAGTATTGTAGATGATGATCAACCATTTATGATTGGAAACGGTCTCATGATTACCTCTTCTTTATGCCAAGAATCTCTATGACAGGTAGCTGCTTCAGTGTTTAAACCAGTGGTTGTGTGGATAGGTGTTTGAGATAGATGAGGAAGAGATAGATTTGGAGGTAGGAACCTTAAAACTTGGCTATGGTGATTATGATGATCTTGAAAATGGGTAAAACCAATATGATCATGGATAGGGTTTGAGAAAGAAGAAACTTGAAGATCAAAATTGGTTAACCCTCTTTCAGATCCTTCCATATTTTTTGATTCCAAAATTGTACAACTTTTCCTGTTCTACTACTATACCACTACAAACACTTGAAGCTGTTTTTCTTGTTAGTGGGGTTTGTATTTGTAGTGCATGTGTCCGTACAAGTGCTTGGGAATGAGTGTATAGTATGTGTGTGTTTGGGGTGGGTTGGGGTGGGTGAGGGGTGGTTAAGTTAGTGCTGTATTTCTACACATATGGAGTTTGGGGGCCATTTGAGGTACTATATGAAAAATGTTTTGGGGTCAACATGTAAACACTATATGGAATGTTTGGAAAAGAAGTTATTCCTTTGTTGAATTCTCAATTTCTTTGCTTTGTGTTTATCTCTATATATCTAAAATGATATTATATATTGCTTACGTTTGAATTACATGTAAAACAAACGTTTATTGAAGTTAAATGGAAATTATATATATAACTTAATTGATAATATCTGGCCCCTAGTAGAACATAAGTTACGCGTTACAAGGGGGGGAAAATTCGAAAGATGATGATCGTACGCTAGCACCCTTGACATTCACTCTAGAAGCCGGCAACACTCATGAAGATGATGGTGCACAAATCATCGTCTTCAGAACAATTTGTATACTTTCAGCCTTCTAACCTTTCGACTTATACATATTCATCTCATTATGGGAGTGATATGCAATACCTAAGCTTACTTGGGGGACATTTGGGTTAGCTGGTTTTAATTTATAGCTGAAATAAAGCTTTATTGTAGCCATTTGTGCTATGCATGTAATATTTGGTTTGTTTTTTCTATTTCCATGTTATATTATTGAGCTCTTTGATTTCTTGAAGCTTTGTGATCTCCTTTATTTTTCTTTTGTTTCAAGTCTTCTAATTTCAAAAAAGGTTTTATATTGAATGTTAGATGTATTAATTGATACGTACATATCATATGAGCCATAATTTAAACTCATCGACTAGCCTACTACATACATGAGATGGTTTTACGTTCTTTAAACACGGAGTATTATAGAAAGACGTAATTATTTACATCGAAAATGAAACATCTTGAAAATTAGAAAAGAAAAGAGACAATTATAGCATGCTCAATATAACATTATTGTAACTCGTTGCTTGGAGGAGAGGCTGAAAAAGACACTAGCTCGTACGAGAAACTTTGAATGGATTTAATTACTTTTAGTTTTTTTTTCTATTGATCGTAGTTTCTATCACATGGAATATGATGCTGATTTCGTTTAAAGGATAAAATCACACAAATTTTACACTCACAAAATGATGTGAACTTATTTGTACACCTATCAAATTGATTAATCTTTTCCCTTTAATACTTCTCTTTTCAAATCATTCATTGACACGCATAGTTTTGTCAATTATTTTAGTAAGATTTTTATGAGTCGTAGTTCTCCAATGTACAAATAGATCGAGCAAAATCTTGTTTACGCAAAACACTTCAACATAAATGGAGAAAATGATAATAATTGTCCTACAGGCATATCCAACGTATACACTAAATACTATACCAAATTTATCGTAATAAAAGAATCTTTCATAAATATGTTTGCACCAAATGTGTTTCATCTCCAACACATGCACTAAAACAACTTTAAGCATTTATGCATTACCGCCTAAACTATTAATACGTATTACATTATATTTTAGAGCAAATTACCCAAAAAAGTAACCAACTTATCAAAAATTGACAGCATGAAATATCACTTTTACGATGTCAAAATAGAACCTGCATTTGAAAATTGTGTCATGAAGGGATTTAATTTGTCAAAAAAATACAATTAAATGGTCAGTTATTATTTAGTTTATTTTCTTTCGATTTTTTTATCGATTTTAGCTAATGTGGGGCTTCAATCTCAAATATTTAATAAATATGTGACATTTTTTACCTAGAAAATATAGAATATAAAAACTAATTTTTGAGTATCACGATTTCAAAATACAATATTTAAAATATATAACATCTTTTTATATTCTTTTCGTCCCAAAGTAAGTGTCCTGAATCAGATTTGGAAGTGTTTCCTTTTTCAACTTTGACCTTAAATATTTTTGTTTGTGTTATATATTACTTTATGAAAATTATATCAATAAAAATACATTTAAAACTCAATCCATTCATATATTTTGCATCAAATATTATACAACACAAACAAAAATATTTAAGATTAAAGTTGAAAAAATAAGACTCAAAAAGTCAAAACATTCAACTTAATTTGGGACAGAGTGAGTATATATATATAGGCATTGGATCAAGTAATTAAAACAGAATAGCATGGAGAAGTTTAGGCTCTTGATTAGATTCTCTTATAAATGATCAACGATCTAGATTAGTTTAACATAATTACACTTTGCACCCCTTAATTATTTGTTAGCATTTTAAATATATATTATTAACTAAATAAGTTATAATTAAAAAATAAATAAAAAGCGGATAATTAATCAAAAAAAATAAAAACTGGTGGATCCAACACCAACAACAGAATAGCATGGAGGAGTTTGGGCCGTTGATTAGGTTTTCTTATTAATGATCATTGATCTAGATTATTGCATCCTTTAATTATTTGCTAACATTTTAAATAATTATTATTGGTGTGGTAGGAAGAAGTTAAAAAAGAAGAGTAGAGTAGGAAGAATGATATCAGAAATTCATTTCAAAATTAGATATAATCTACGGATCAAAATGACACGGTAACATTTTTGTAATTAATACCAACTTTT
The DNA here is from genome assembly GCA_963422505.1 of Pseudognaphalium luteoalbum. NCBI lineage: Eukaryota > Viridiplantae > Streptophyta > Magnoliopsida > Asterales > Asteraceae > Pseudognaphalium > Pseudognaphalium luteoalbum. The sequence continues at coordinate 72,085,186 of OY730198.1, forward strand.
GGGTAGCAACTATTGGGCAGTTGGTCCCCAAACCTGCAAAAACTGTCAAATCATTTTGACTATTTGTACCGTCCCTTCAGAAACCATAAAACACACACAACCATCACACAACCGTCTCTCTCTCTAAAATTTGGGGCAATTTTTATTGCATATAAACCCTAGATTTCAAAATCAACGAAATTACATGCGTTTTGAGTGATTAATGATTTAAAAACTACTATTATAACGTTGACGAAAAAGATGCATCACAAAGTTAAGCTGGTATATCACATTGTAAAAACGGTGCATCAAAAAGTAAAAATATGATGCATTAGAGAGTAAAAAAATGGTTCATCATAGCAAAAATTAAGATTCATCATAATAGATAAAAGGTGCATAAATATGGTACAACATATTGTAAAAAATGGTGAATCAAAGAGTAAAAATATAATGCATTACAGAGTAAAAAAATGGTGCATCATAGCAGATATTAATGTTCATCATAATAGATAAAGAGGTGCATCACAGCTTTAAAAATTAAATCGTAAAACAATAATGTAGTACTCGTCTCTCACAGAGATGAACAAAAACATTAACAACCAACAATATCCTTGATTCAACAAACAACTTCACGCACTGCTTGATTCTTTAACAGCCTTGGCCTTCTTCTTCTTCCCCTTACCATTACACCCCCTCAAGTTCACATTACCTGGAGAAGATGAATTCTCAACTACAGGAGTCAAAAACACGTCAACTGTCATCATTGACGAATGAATGGATGAATGAATAACTACCAGCTTCAATTGTGGATTTTGTAAACGACGATAAACCTTAAAATGTGAAATTACGTAGTTATTTAGTACATTGAAGAAGATAAACACAATTAAGATACAATAGATACCGATTCGTACTTTAAATCGCAAATATAATTTAACGATTTTGATAGAGAGAAGATTTGGAAGGATTTGAGATGAACTAGGCTTTAGAGAGAGAAAATAGGATGACTTACGGGTAAAAATTGGTCAGGGGGTATTTGTAAAAATTATTAAATGAGTTAAATTGTTTTCCACTTGGCAAAACATAATTGACTTCTCACACTTACGTCCGTATTTCCTTTACCGTACAAGAATCAGTATCATTATTATTAACTACATAAATTATAATTAGAAAATATATAAAAAGCCAATAAGTAACAAAAAAAAACGGGTGGATCCAACACCAACGACCTAAACTTATTATGGTAACAAACTTTGATTATATAGCTTATAGAAAACAAGTCTAGCTGAAGATCCAAAAAGTATACAATTTTCAGAAGATATATTATCACCTTTATAAATGAATTTGATCATGAAAACTGAAGTATATTAACAATTTATGTAGCATTCAAGTGCAAATGAATTTCATCCTCGAGATTTTTATTGATAAGAAGATGTCAGAAAGGTTATCGAGAAGGTCCAAAAGGCAGATCAATTATTCAAAGAAATTTGTTCACTCGGCTATGAAATCGATGATGATTATGCTGTAGATCTTCGCTTTTTTAACAAAAAACTAAAACCATACTTAATTTGTCTACTACTGTTTGTATTATATGTTTTAAAATTAAAAGTTCAATATATAGCAAAAGTCTATTTTCAGCTTTATCCGAAACATAATTTTGTAATTTTTATTGTTATGCAACATCATTTGTTATTGACATAAAATGTTACCAATTTTATTATTGGATTTATACATGAATACAACACAATATTGGGTCACGTCTTAAGTTTTCTTTTAGTTTTATTAACGGTCCAACTGTAAGCATCATTATTTTTTAGTCTTTCTAATTTGTATCAACTTAATTAAGCCCATAAACAAACTATCTGATTTTAGTTTAATAAAGGTATATATTGTAGTCTCCTTTTAATCTTAAAATAAGTACAATATCGGTTTCCTAAATAACATATAGGTTTCAAAATAAATTAAGTGATATATATATATATATATATATATATATATATATATATATATATATATATATATATAATGATTTTTATGCTTAATTTCTTAAACTTGTTCTAATATGAAAAAAAATCTGATTTATCTTCTATTATTTCTTACTTTAAAAGAGGAAAATAAGTGGATAGTCCATCTCTGAAAATATCATGCAGTTACATTTAAATTTTTTTTTTATCTTATCCTAAATATAATCCATCTCTGATAAATAACAATTTACTAATTACGAAAGCAATAATATATTTACAACTTTAACAAAAATACATGTTACAATACAAAGTTAAATCAATATCTTTCAATATGAGAGGTTACATCAATATTGATTTACTTATTGAATCATACATGTTACACAACATATAAATAGCTTTTTTAAACTTAAAACAAATTTTACAAACTCAAATTTTTTAACCCGCGTTTTCGTGGTCCTTCAATTTAATTACTTTTTATTAAGAATTGAGCATTCACAATGTAAAAAAGCTTTTAAAAGCTTTTTTACATGTCACCTCAATCATTTTTATTAAAAGCTTTTAAAAAAGCTTTTCCTCCAATGTAAAAAAGGTTTCACAAAGCTTTTTTGAACCAAATTAAGGGAGTAATATGAAAATTATATAACTAAAAAGCTTTTGATGTAAAGCTTGAGAAATCTCAACCTATTCATCAATTAAGCTTTTACTCCAGTGAATAAAAGCTTTTACCAAAGCTTTTTTGCATAAAAAAGCTTTAGAAAAAGTCTTGGTTGGAGATGCATAAGACTCAACTTAAGTTCTTCATTGTAAATAAAAGATTTGATAATTTATTTGTTTACATTGATCCTTTTGCTTTAATAAGATGGATTGTCATGTCTTAGAAAGAAAATAAAAAAATCTTAGTAGGTAGATTTCTGAAAAACAACAAAAAAACATGGAAGTTACATTGTAATTATAATTATAATGAGTAGGTTTACATGCATGTTAAAATAAGATAAAAAGATATATTTGTAAGTCCTTAGTTAAGTGTAACGTATATTGATATTCTATTGTTACGATGAGCATTTGTGGTATTATCAGCCAACTAAGCAATTCGATCCAAATCGTGAAATCACTAGTTTAACTGTTAAAGTTCGTCAGTATTATTTTCTATTTTATCTTTTTTTATAAGATAAGGGTAATATTGGTAGAATATAATAAGTTAAGTCATTTTTTATAAGATAAGGGTAATATTGGTAGATATTAAATGATATATAAAATGTGTACTTAGAGCACAAGTTAGAAAAACCCTTTTGTCATTTCATTTTTTACATACATTTCAAAGCAAATATCTTGGTCTTTCACCTTTCTGTTATGGGTTAATTAACAAATTAGTTACTCTACTATACTAAAAAGTTTCAATTTCAATTCATTACTGGACTTTTATTTTGTTCAATTGAATTACTCAACTTACGAAATCGGGTTACAAGTGCGATATCCACTTTATAACTACAATAACTAATATGTGTATTTACATATTATGTGGCATATTATGAACGAATGATTAGAAACTTAGGTAACAATTCAATCAATTATTTAGATGTTCGGTAATTCAATTAAATAAAATGAAAGTTCGATAATGAAATTGAACATTTTGATAAAGTACAATAATCAATTTGTATATTAACCCTTCTATTATAGCAAATATTAAGGCTGCTCCCAACGGAGCTCGTCGCTTCACGTCGGCTCCCAACCGACGAACCGACAGGGATGGCACCGGTCCGTCGGTTGCTCCCGTCGGTTTCGTCCTTCGGTAAACCGAAGTGGTCCATCGGCAAAAAGTGAGCCCAACAAATTATTTTTTTTTTCCTTTTGTGTGTATAGTATTAAAGGTAAATTGGTAAATGCAGGACCCAAAAATTAAAGTGACGGATCAGGGATGGGAGGGGTCTGTCAGTTTCAGTCAGTTTTCTGAAAAAGCTAACGTGACGCTGACGTGGCTCTGTCAATTTTAGTCGGTTGAGTTTTGGGTTGGGAATGCCCTAACATAATATATGAGATGTGCAGAATTTATGTCATTTAGACTTGTATGAATTTATATCAAATATTTTTAAATAATATTGTGAAAAACTATAATCGTTTTACAGAATAGATCCAAACTAGAATCACACAATAATACTTGATGTAAGAAAGAACAAGTTCTCTCAACTGGAGAGATACAAACTAATATAACTATATAATCACCAAACACTATACTGTATCAGATCATTGAAATAATGATCTGTATCAAAAGAATGTATACTCGACTGCTAATATTGAGAGAGAATGAGATGATAATACAGAAAAGATAAAAGATACAGAAAACCCTAATCTCATCTCTATATATAACAATTTACATTTGACACTATTGGCCCCTCTATAACTCCTTGTTATAACCAGCTACAACTTGAAGAAATAGCACCAAGCCCCTCCAACTTTTCTTTATTACAAATATATCCTGAAAAAGACTCAAGCATAATAATAAGTATATATGTACATACATTAAGATAAGCTTGTGTAATAGACATTACATATTTTAACATTCCCCCTCAAGCTTATCTTGAAACAAGTCTATAAGACCTAAATGTTTGGACAAAAATAAATGTTGAGATACACTCAAACCTTTTGTAAGAATATCTGCAAGCTGTAAGTTTGAACTAATCTTAATGGTTTTAATAACACCAACTGCAACCTTCTCTCTTATAAAATGAACATCAATTTCAAAATGTTTAGTCCTTTCATGAAAAACAGGATTTGCAGCTAATTGAAGGGCAGAATTATTATCACAAAACAGTTCTACAGGAAGGTTAATCTCAACTTTCAAATCATGCAATAAATTTTTTATCCAAATAATTTCACAAGCAGTTGTAGCCATGGCCCTATACTCTGCTTCAGCAGAGGACCTGGATATAGTTGCTTGTTTTTTACTTTTTCAAGAAATAAGAGAGTTGCAAAAATAAACAAAATAACCTGTAACTGACTTCCTATTCAGTTTACATTTTCCCCAGTCAGCATCACAATAAGCTTTTAAAATAAAACCATTACCTTTCACAATTTGAAGACCTTTACCAGGAGCACCCTTTAAGTACCTAAGTACTCTAAAAGCAAGATTCAAATGTGATTGCAATGGAGCATGCATATACTGACTAAGAATATGGACTGAAAAAGATATATCAGGTCTGGTCAGAGTCAAATAAATCAATCTTCCAACCAATTTTTGGTATTCAGTAATATTGACAAGCAACTTATCCCTTTCAGTTGGTTCACAAGATACACACAAGTTTGATTCAATAGGAGTACTAGCAGGTTTACAACCAAGCATCCCATAATCATTTAACAATTCCAAACAATATTTCCTTTGTGATAAACATATACCCCTTTTATTATTCAAAACTTCAATTCCTAAAAAATACTTAAGAACACCAAGATCCTTAATCATAAACTTAGAACTTAAAAACAACTTAAACTTATTTATCTCATCAGTATCATTACCAGTGATAACAATATCATCAACATACACTAATAAAGCAGTAAACAAATCACCTTCAGATTTAACATATAAAGAATAATCACTCAAACTTTGTTTAAAACCATTTTCTATCAAGGCAGAGTTAAGTTTAGCATTCCACTGCCTAGGAGCTTGTTTTAAACCATACAAAGACTTTGTAAGTTTACATACTCTATTATCATACTCAGAAAAATAGCCCTCAGGAAGTTTCATATACACTTCTTCGCATAAATCACCATATAGAAAAGCATTATTAACATCTAATTGATACAAAGGCCAATCATTTTGCACAGCCAAAGTAATAATGCATCTAACAGTAACATGTTTAACAACAGGAGAAAATGTTTCTCCATAATCAATCCCTTCCTTTTGACTATAACCCTTGGCAACAAGTCTTGCCTTATACCTTTCAATTTCTCCATTTGACTTATATTTGATTTTATAAATCCACTTACATCCTATTGCTTTTCTATTAGGAGGTAAATTTGTAATTGTCCAAGTATTATTCCTATTTAATGCTTCCATTTCAAGATTCATAGCTTCAACCCATTTATTATCTTTTGCAGCTTGAACATAAGAAGTAGGTTCAAGAGTTTTATTTAGACTTGACACAAAACAAAAATTTTCAGCATTCAAATAGGAATAATTTATAACTCTTTCTATTCCATACTTAACTTTGCCTTCAACAACATATTCATTAAATCTTTTAGGCCTAACTGTTTCTCTAGAAGATCTCCTAAAACCTGATCTTGAACAGAAACAGACTCAGAACCAATAGGTTGACTAGAACTCATTGTGCCCTCAGGAGGTGAACTATTATTCACTGGTGTTGCTGTAGAATCAAAATCATGATCATGATTTGAGTTACTACTGCCATCACTAGTGTTATCCACTGGTGTTGCTGTATGATCAGAAAAATGATCATGATTTAAGTTACTACTACCATCACCATCACTGTTATCTCTCCCTTCATCATTGGGACAAGAAAACATTTTATCAAAAAAATTTAAATGATTGATATCTTTTCTCAAATTAGATTCAGAAGACAACTTCATTTTATAAGGAAATACTGTTTCATAAAATTTTACATCCCTTGAATAAAACACTATCTTATTTTCAAGACTAAACAACTTATATCCTTTTTTATCATTTGAAAAACCAATCAAAACAGATTTTTCAGCTCTAGGACTAAATTTATCAACAGTGTTCAAAACAGTAGAAAAACACAAACAACCAAAACATTTCAAATGGGAGAGATTTGGTTCCTTTTTAAAAATCATTTCATAAGGTGTTTTTCCAGATAGAACAGATGATGGTGTCCTGTTAATTAAATAACAAGCAGTTAGAATAGACTCACTCCACATATTAAGAGGTAACCCCCCTTGAAACATAAGAGACCTAGCAACATTCAATAGGTGTCTATGTTTCCTTTCTACTATTCTATTCTGTTGTGGAGTATATGAACAGGAAGTTTGATGAACAATGCCTTTATTTAAAGTAAAATTTTGCATCCTATTATTAATAAACTCAGTTCCATTGTCACTTCTAAAAATTTTGATTCTTTTGTTAAACTGAGTTTCAATTAGATTAGCAAAACTACTTATATTATCAAAAACATCTTCTTTAGTCCTAATCATATAAATCCACACAGCTCTAGAGAAATCATCCACAATAGTCAAGAAATATTTAAAGCCCTCTCTAATTTGAACTCTAAAAGGTCCCCACAAATCAAGATGAACAAGTTCACCCAGACTTGTGGTCTTATGTTCACTTAAAGGAAAAGGTTCTCTGATTTGTTTAGCCTTATGGCAAATCTCACAAGGTACACCATTTGATTCAAATTTTAAATCAAGTTTATCTTTTAATACTTTTAGAACTTGATCAGATGGATGACCAAGTCTAGAATGCCACAACTGAGATGATGCATAACAAATATTATCATGTTTATACATACCAGACTGAGATGTGTTATCAACATCAAACAAATATAATCCATTAGACTCACTACCAGTCCCCACAACTGTCCCTAGCTTCAATTCCTGAATATAGCATTTACACTCATCAAATTTAACAGTCAATTTACTATCCTTAGACAATTTGTGAACAGATAACAAACTAACACAATATTCAGGTACTACAAGTACATCAAATAACATTATATTATTTGATAATTGCAAATTTCCTATTTTTTTTATTTTTGCCTGAGTACCATTTGGATGACCAACAGTTAACTTTAATTTTGACACATCCACAACATCTTTTAAACCTTTATCAGAAACTGTCATATGTTGATTTGCACCAGAATCAATAATCCAACCCATACTACCATTTTGAACTCTTTCTGTAATGTTTGAGTTAAAAAATCTTTTAAAGTTAGTGTTAAAGAATATATTACTATTAAACACAGTACCTGCCATGTTGGCATTTGCACCTTTTGCAATTGACTTATCCTCAATAAGACTAAGAAGTTTCATCATCTGTTCATTTGACAAAGAAACAGGAGTAGAACTGGTACTAGTTTGATCACAAGTAGTACTATGATTAGACACATTTTTCACTACACTTTGAGCACTCAATTTTCTTTTATAACCAGGAATCCACCCTGGAGGGTACCCAACAACTTCATAACATCTCTCAATTGTATGTCCTATTCTATTACATTTTTTACACTTCAAATTTGGATTTGGACCTTTATTATTATTATTATTATTATTATTATTATTATTATTATTATTATTATTATTATTATTCGTATTAGCTTTAAAAATAGCATTATTATTAGTCTGAGACACAAAAGCAGATGTTTGAGATTTATTATGATCATTATTTGACACCCTTCTGTGAGATTCTTCTCTAGATAACACAGCATAAGCAACCTTTACATCAGGTAAAGGTTCCCTTAGAAGTAAGTTACTTCTCACAGACATATAAGAATCATCAAGTCCCATCAGAAACTGCATCAGTTTTAAGACCCTATTATGTTCTTGAAAATTTGCAGCTGCATTACATGAACATGCAGGCAATTTAATCATAGCATCATATTGTTTCCAAAGTGTGTTTAACTTATGATAATATTCTGAAAGAGTACTACCACTTTGTTTTAAAGAATTTATTTTATGATGTAAATTAAAAACAATAGATCCATCTACTTTATCATAAGTTTCTTTTAACTCATTCCAAACCACTGATGCAGTTACTAAGAAAATTTGACCAGAATACAATTCATCAGAAACAGAACCTAATATCCAAGACAACACCACAGAATTACACCTGTCCCACTGACTAGCAAGTACTAAGTCAGTTTCATTTCTTTCAAAAGTTCCATCTATAAAACCAATCTTATTTTTAGTAGCTAATGCAAGAAGCATTGATCTACTCCAAATATTATAGTTTTCAGTACCTTTAAGTTTTATTGAAATTAAAGGTGTTCCTGTAGTATCACTTGGATGTAAATACAATGGATCTCCAAAATCTAACTTATTAATCAAAGTTATTTGACCAGAAGCCTCCCCTTCTTCACCCCCAGCCATTTTAGAAAATTGATTACCTATTTTATCACTACTAAATCACAGATAACAACAACTAGCAAGTAAATCGCTCAAACACAACAACTAATCACAAACACACACCAATGTCAAGTAAGTATAAACAGATATAGATCCTATAAGGTTAGCCTAAGCAGGGATCCTTACAGGTGTTATCTCAAAAGGATTCCACCCTAGGTCTTACTTAGGGACCTCTCTTCTACCAATAAACCAAACAATGTTAGAACAACTTAGATAATTACTCACAGAATTATCAAGAATCAACACAAATTTAAATAGCCAGCACAGATTAGCAAATATCACAAAATTATAACAATTAATTTCAGAAAAGGGAAAAGAAATTTCTCACAAAGTACTCCGTGCAATTAGCAATAAGAAACAGAAAACCTCAGCGGAAGAAGAAGAACAATTCTGGAACAGCCAAGAATTGTTTCAAACCCTAATTTATGAAATTAGGGTTTCTAGCCAGAAAACGCCACCAGATGTTGAAATCAACACCACAAGCCACAGAAATAACCCGATCAGATCAAGAATCACGAGTTCTCAAATGGAAAACCCTAAATCGCCGTACGAAAAATAGAAAACCCTAAATCGCCACTTTCACCAGAAAAAGAACACAGAAATCGTCCCGATCAAAACCGAGATGGCTCTGATACCATGTGAAAAACTATAATCGTTTTACAGAATAGATCCAAACTAGAATCACACAATAATACTTGATGTAAGAAAGAACAAGTTCTCTCAACTGGAGAGATACAAACTAATATAACTATATAATCACCAAACACTATACTCTATCAGATCATTGAAATAATGATCTATATCAAAAGAATGTATACTCGACTGCTGATATTGAGAGAGAATGAGATGATAATACAGAAAAGATAAAAGATACAGAAAACCCTAATCTCATCTCTATATATAACAATTTACATTTGACACTATTGGCCCCTCTAGAACTCCTTCTTGTTATAACCAGCTACAACTTGAAGAAATAGCACCAAGCCCCTCCAACTTTTCTTTATTACAAATATATCCTGAAAAAGACTCAAGCATAATAATAAGTATATATGTACATACATTAAGATAAGCTTGTGTAATAGACATTACATATTTTAACAAATATCTTCTAGGATGGTTATGAATGTCCACACACACACACACACACACACACATATATATATATATATATATATATATATATATATATATAGGGTAGTGATCGAGAGGGAAGTGCCTTTTTGGGGGGAAGGGGGAAGCGTTAGTATGCATCAAGAAGCATATTACAATTATCAATCAAAACGTCAACAAAAAAAATATTTTTATCGGTAAATAGTAATCAAAATTGATGCTATAAAGAATATTTTAACGAATGAATTTCATTTTTAAGTCATAACATTAATTGATGAATATTTATTTAATAAATTGTTAAAATGCGGTGTGATGCATATTAACTAATATGCACCGCAATGCATATTAAAAATTTCACATTATTTGAAAAATATTTTGAGTGTTAATATGCATCACAATGCATATTAACTAATATGCACCGCGATGCATATTAACGGATTTGGATCTAATATTCATAAATCGATGCTATAACTTGAAGAAATAATTTATCAAGGAAGCTTAACATTCATAGCATCGATTCTGATTAACATTTACTAAATTTCAGTTTGCTTTTTTCGAGATTTGTATGGGTGAAGGTAATATGCTTCCTGATGCATACTAACGTTTCCCCCTTCCTTCAAAAAATGAGCTTCCCTCTGGATCATGCTATAAAGAATATATATATATATATATAATGACAAAGATGACATCACGCGATATTTTCAAAATTCGATGTACTTTATGGTAAAATCATATATTAATAATACAGATAATAATTTAATTAATTATGCTACTAATGATAATAACTTGGGACCTTCCGTAACATGTTAGAAGGTGATAAATTGCATATATACTAGTATCATATAATTAATGCGCATTTTACTTCATATCAACAAATCCATAACCGATAAGAATGATAGAATATAAAAACTATCACTTAACATTAAATAAAACACATAAATACTACTCCCTTCATCCTAAAAACACGCAGTTTAATAAAAGTATAATCATTATTACTTTCTCTTTCTTACTTTTTGCACAATGACAGTTTTATCATTAACAATTAATTACTGCTTTCTTTAAAGTTTGTAATAATAATTCCAAGTAAGGTTAATATGGTAATCACGACCAAAACTTTCTTTATATTTTTAAAAGTGGACAATTAATTTGGAACGTTCAAAAAAGTAAATGTGGACTATATTTTTGAGACGGAGGGAGTATGTTTTATAACTATTCCAAATTGAGTGATTAACTAAAAGAAAACAAATTAATTAATCGGATGTATAAATATTTATATAAGGTAATGTGTATACATATCCTAAAATGTACAAAAAACTTTCCAATTATAAATAAAGGATATTCATCAATAATAATTTTTTAGATAGTAGATTAAGAAAGATAAAATCAAATAAAGTAGTACTAAATAATATTTATAGTACTAAATAATATTTATATAACAATATATAACAATGATGATTTTTTTTTAAAAAAAAAACATGACACTACTATTCATGCCATGGGACTATTCCTCAAATAGTCATTTACCATTTGGTAAATGTTAAGTTTCAAGTTTTATATCTAAATCTTTATTTATTCAAAAACGTGTATATTTTGGACACGTTAACCGGCTCACGCCAAGCCGGCCCAGGCTCAACACGTGACAGGTGAATCGGACTCGTCGAGCAGCCAATGCCATGCAGGGATGCCAATCTTAGGGGTCGAACACCTGACCTCATCTATTCAATAGAGGCCCACTTTTGAGCAACACCCTCAACCGCTCGGGTACACACCCGGAGGCAAATCTTTATATATTAAAAGGGTTAAAGCTACCGATCGATAATGAACTTTCACTTTATATCGAGTTAAATACTGAAACCATTTTATTACTAATATAGGTAGTGAACTTTTAAATTTTGTGTCGAGTTAGTAATATAAAATTGTTTTGCGTGATATTACGATAATATGTAACGTAATACATATTACCTAACTCGTCACAAAAATATAATAATTCGCTACTTAAATTAGTATGGGTTCTTTTCCTGTAAAATTATAATTTGTATCTAAAGTAGTATCTATTTAGAGAAAATTACCTCAATGGTCAGTTAAACAATACTTTCACATGGAGTATTCGGTGTCAGAATTTTTTTACAAAACTAGTCATAAGTTTTGTCTAAAAAGAAAATAGGATAGGCGAAATCGGCGCATCCAATGATTTAATGACACATGGCAGGAACTAACACCAAAAAGATCGCCGAAATGTTATATATGTTTAGGCGAATCCGGCGAACCATTGAATTTCGATTTAGGCAATTTTTGTAGACATGTGTCATGTTTTCATGTTGTTCACCGGTTTCGCCTACGCCTAATTCAATTTAGGCGAAATTTATGACTAGAATCGTAACAAATGCCTTTGACCGACTACTATTGTAAAAATCCCCTCTATTTATTTATGTAAAACATAAACATAGAAAAATAAAGATGTATGGAGGAACAGGTAATTTCCATAAAATATGTTGTCTATGTACAAGATGCATAAATAGTTGGGGAGTTCACTTATGTACTGGAGTAAATGTAATTCTTACTTCTAAGGGTATAAAGGGTCTGTAATAGGAACATGTAATTTCTTGGATCTGTATGGGATACTATCAAAAACGAAATAGGGTGAAAACCGGTGGCTCGGTTCCTATTTTCGAGGATTTTTCCTGGGAACTCTCAGGTTTTTTCATCATTTTTAGTATCCTCGCAGTTAAGATCCAAGGAAATGGTGTCTAAGTATTCGGAGTATGTATTCGGAGTATGTAACACTGTTCTTTTTGGGCTTTCTAGCAACTTGCTAGTAGTCTGGTATTTTATATATTGCTGCCTTAAAAAAAAGATGTATGGAGGAATTGGAGGTCAGGAATGCAATAAGTGATGGTAGGGGTCCATAAAATATGTTGTCTATACCAACGGAGCAGTTGAGACTTGAAATGAAAAGAAATGATGATCTCAATTCATATACACCCCAAAATTTCTTTCAACTTCTGCAAAAAGTTATAAAACATTAATCATATCCCTCGCCACCACCACTCACCTCACCTGTTATTTCGTCTACAGTTTTCTCCCTAGTTTATAGATAAAGACTAATTCTTTCCAGGAATTTACATTTATTGTATTTTCATTCGATGGGTGAGTAACCCAGGGAAATGTCTCAAATGGAGAGAATGAGAGACACGTCTAATTTGATGCATTTTAAGATAAATTTATAGGCGGTAATATACATATACAATATTGTTAAAATGAATTTCAATTTTATGGATGTAAAATGCGGTATTAAAAAAAACTGCAGCTATTAATAAAATGCAATGAACTGGGCATAAATCACAAACTAATGAATTTGTCCTAAAATGTAAATAGTCTGGCATAGATCTAAAGCTCTAAAAAAATTGTGAACTCTTGTGTAAAGGAATTTGTACGTTCATGACTACTGTAAGGTTTTGTCTTTCGTTATTTTTAGGTAGTTAAAAGTTAAAAATACCAATTTTACTTTTGAATGAATATTTTAGTCATTTTAAGTATAAGATGCAGTGAGCGTGCAACAACTATGAAAATTTTGAAATAAACATACTGGAGGGACTAACGGTGAGAATATGTATAAAAGATCATACAATTTACTCTACTTTTTTAGAATGTACAGTTTACACACATGTGCATTGTACTTTAATTTGCAAAAAAAAAAAATGCCCAACGTACTTTCGAATTAATTTCATTACAACATGCGCAACGTACCTCTCTTAAAATATAGTGTACAAGTGTTTCAAATTTGTTGATCATGTTTAATCTTACATGTACATTCTATATATATTTTATTATATTGGTTGTACGTTGTTAAACGATTTGAAACGTAATTTGAAAGTTAATTATCTTACATTAAGCATCTACATCTACTTCTGAAACATAATTTGAAAGTTAATTATCTTACATTAAGAATCTACAGTAACTCATTATTTTGAAAAATATAATACGTTATATTTAGCTCTTACACTTGTTTATTTCATGAATAATGAGAAAAGGACGTGGTAACACACCCCACAATAACAGCATTAAGCAAACAATATATGTTTATCAACGTTACATCTTGTTCAACCCCAACAAACAACAACGTTAACGTTTTAAATAGCCATATACCTAAAAACCAACTATCTTTTCAAGTTTTCGTTTCAAAAGCTACCGCTGTGTCTTTTTTCTCTCTCTATGAGCAAGTTGAATTGTAGATGATGTGTGATATTTCTGAAAGGCTAAAAAGACCATATCTAACGAGATTTCTTTTTGTTAAAGATGTATGATCGATAAGACTTTTGGGGAAGATTATTAATCAAAGAAGTTATACATTTAATAAAGCTTGTTAAAATGAGAACAAAATTTATGTCTACGCGGGTTATATTGTATGTCATTTTATGAATTAATATAAAAGGGTTAATTATATATTTCCCCTTCTTAAACCATACAAATTACATATATACCCAACGAAACTAATAAAAAAAAATCAAATATGCCTAAAAAACTAAAATTTATTTACAATAATAAAATAAAAAATAATTATCTACATATCCATAATTGAAAATTATGTCGCTATTTTTTTTATCTCTCAACCTTAATCTTAATAGTTACAATAGTTAATACCTCCTCTAAGACGGCTCCCATCGGGAGCGTTCGGTTTTCGTCGGTTCCTGTCGACGGAATCAACACTAACCGATGGCATATGCTCGTCGGTTCGGCCCGTCGGTTAGTATATGTTGAAATTTCGACGAGTGTTGGTTGGTGAGAAATTCCTACGTGTCGTCATACCCTTCAATTGCCAAATATATGTGTCACATCATACAAGACGTTAATTTAGAAAGTCATTATTATTCCATAAAGTTTATCATATATTTGTGGAATGTTGATAATTATAAAAGATATTTTATTATGAGTATTAACTATTTTCAAGGAAACGATTTACATTTCATTATTATTTAAAATACACAATTACAACAATTATAAATGTATGAAATAAATGTTTATAATATCTTTATCCTTTGCATAATTTCTTACGATGTGAAAGCAGAACAAAATGTCTAACAACTTTAAATTATAACGTCTGTTGTTTTTTCTTTCTTTATAATTTTCCTTTTGCATTTTATGTAATAAAGTATAAATAATGATTATTATTATTATACTAACAAACAAGAATATATAACAACCAATTAAATATTGTGTTTAACTTCATGAAGTAGATACTTTTTGATAATATTAAAATTTTCATTTATTATATTATATAAATAATATTTCATAGTATTCACATACATGAATAAGTTGAGTATGTAAATTGTTACTTATAGGAACAAAATGGATCAAATCGATCAAGATCACAATAAAAAATATAATCAACTCTATCGTCTCATACACGAAGATGAACACTATCATGAAATATTTTGGATGTCGTTTCAATAAACTTGATTATTATGTTTGTAGTGATTTTGAATGCTTATTACTTATATAAGTTTCAATCTTTGTGCCATTTTCGTCTTTTCAATGTCTTTAAAAGGATATAATTTGAGCCGTGATTTTAATATAAATAAAACTTTCATTTTTAATTTTAGGTTGTATAATTACTATGCTTATATATAATTTATTTTGAAATTCTCATGTATATCTTAACAATTATATTTTTTTCTTCTTCAGAAATTGTATGGACCTTTCATGCATATTAGTATTTTATAAGCGGTTATCGTATAATATTATTATTTTTAGATTTTTAGCCGTCCAACAGACGGGTATAACACTAGTATATATATATATATATATATATAAGGGGTGGGGATAAAAAAACAATGAAAACACTTTTTGATTCACAATTTTTTAAAGTTGTGAACTTTCATTTTTTTTGCTTCACATATGAATTTTTTTGTGAACTCTTATATTTTTTTTATTCACATAAAATTTTCGTCATTAATCTTTATTTTTTTTACTTAACACAAAGTTTTTAACTTTTTTAATTGTGAACCTTATTTTTTTCACATATTTTTTTTTTTGTAAATTTTTCACGAAATTTTTTAAGTTTTTTTATTGTAAACTTTTATTTTTTTGGGTTCACGAAAAGTTGTTAACTTTTTCTACTGTGAACCTTAATTTTTTTTTGAGGTCACGCAAAGTTTTTAACTTTTTCAATTGTGAACCTTTTTTTTCCAACTGTGAACCTTAATTTTTTTTAGGTTCATGGAAAGTTTTAAAAATTTTCAATTGTGAACTTTTTTTTTCAACTGTGAATCTTAATTTTTTTTGAGTTTACGGAAAGTTTTTTATTTTTTCAATTTTGAACCTTAATTTTTTTGAGTTCACGGAAAGTTTTTAACTTTTTTAATTGTGAACCTTTTTTTTTTCAACTGTGAACCTTAATTTTTTTTTTTGGTTCACAACAAGTTTTTAACTTTTTCAATTGTAAATCTTATTGTTTTGTTTTGGGTTCACAAAAGTTTTTACGTTTTTCAATTGTGAACCTATCTTTTTTTTTTTGTTTTCAAATTTGACTTTATTTTATTTTTTTCAAAAAAAATATCTTTTCCACACAAAAAATATTTTTCTTTGTGTGAACCTTAATTTTTTATAGTTTACTTAAAAAAAAGGTTCGTACCTTAAAAAAATTGTGGATGAAAAAGTGTTTTCACTATTTTTTTTCTCCACCCTTTATATATATATATATAAAACTTATATTAGATGAAGGGTGGGAATATGTATTCACTGTTTTATTTATCTCCTTATTTTCACAGGATCTCATTCATATATATATATATATATATATATATATATATATATATATATATATATATATATAAAAGTAGGAAAAAAACCTTAATAGAGAAAAGAATGTTGTACCTTAAATTATTAGACATTAATATTTTAAAATTAAGGTCAATTCAGAACTCCTTTAAATTAATTGTGTCATTAGAATATAATTAAGAAAAATATTAAAATCATTAAAACATTCTAAAACTTATTGGCTGGTTGTCTTTAAGGAAAATTGAATGACATACCAAAATAAACGAATTCTACGACTTTATACGTAGTGTAATGGATGTTTATATAATGTGGTTAAATTGATAAGAAAAAATAAAATTATTTTATTGATTAGATGACCTTATAAATTATAAATGAAATTTTATGGAGTCACTAAGAATACTAATTACTTTCTAAAATTAAAAGCATATGTGATGTGGCAAAATAAATTTCTCAAGTGAAATGTAATGTTGACATGTAGGACTTTAGCTTGGGCTGTTTACTTTTCACTTAATGGTCTGTTTGCAGACACTTCTTAATACATACAGATAAATTGCTGTTTTTTTTCACTTATTCTGAAAGGAATGTCTGTTTCTGAAATAGGAAGAAAAATGAAGCCCTTACCAAAAAGAAGCATTTAATGATAAATATACATTTTTTTCAACATTATATCTCCAATAGAATTTGAACACGTCATTTTTTATTCAAACTTTATATCATTTAAAAACAAAATTTACATTTACATAAACAACACTTGTTATAAACAGACATCACATGTAAACAGCACTTAATAGGAAAAAAAGTAAACAGCCCCTTAGTTTTAAACACATTAAGTGCGACAATTAAAAATAGCTACTCAATTAGTATTATGGGTGTATGTATATATGTATGTAAATATATATGTATACAAAAAGGCTACTCAATTGGTTTTTCCTTGACATTTGTATTGGTAAAGTTAAGATAATCCATGATGAATATTACACTTCCTTTTAAAAAAAATTCAATGTTGAACACTCATCTATATATTTGTATGTGTGTGTGTAAAAGATGTTGTAGTTCTTATTAATTTATAAAGCTAGCTAATTCCTTGAATTAAAATGAAGCTAAAAATGTACAAAAGTTTTGTGTTTCGTACCGTGTATTTTCACGATCCAACTATCTATTGTATGTAGTTTCTCACATTTGAATAAAATATATCATAATCATATATATTTGTTAATTTCGAATTGAACATGATAACACCAAGTTCTTTTTATTATTATTATTATTATTATTATTATTATTATTATTATTATTATTATTATTATTAATTTCTTAATTCGTCTAGTGACATTAGAATTATTATTTTTATCTTAGCAATTCATTTATTCTAAGAAAATATTGTTGTTTGAGATCAACTAGTTTGCCATTTCATTATAAAATTTGTACGATAATGATAAGAAAATGACTCTTACTTTAAATATAGAAAATCTATATTTTTGTCATCATGAGCTAAATGTTTAACTAAATGACAACTCATTAATAGAATGGGTATTTGAAATTTTATTAAATAAGGTATTGCATTTACAAAGCTGACAATTTTACAAATGAAAATTGTTAATAAAAATGGTTTAATCCTTAAAGTTTCACTTTTCTCTTTCGTTTTAGCCACTTGAATTTTTCTCTCATAATTTAATCCTTAAAGTTTGCATAGACTTATTGGTTTAACCCTTCAAAAGGTTAAACCGTTCATTTTTTGAAAGTTAGATAATTAAAGTAGAAAAATTTGAAAGGCTAAACGTAAAAGATAAACATTAAGGATTGAACCATCAATTTTTTTAAGTATAATCAAACTTTAACCTTAGACCATTGAAATTTTAAAAATTTGAGGATTAAATCATTAGTTAAAACTTTAGTAGTTATAACGAAAAAAATGTAAAACTTTGAGGATTAAACTATTATTAATCTAATAAAATATAGTAATATGTGATATTTATTTTTGAATGGTAGAAAAACACCCAAAATTTTAGGCTAAAATGCTTTTGTTGTTATTCATGTAATTTGATAGTTTGATAGAGGGAGTTTTTCACTATCCACTAACGATAACGTTAGAGTTTTGAATGTCATATTCTCACCGAAAAGTGCAATGATCATTCTTATTCCATGCCACGTCGATAGGGCCACTCGGGTGCGGTATTCGGAATTTGAAAAATCACAAGTTAACCGAGTAGCAATTTTATAGAGATGTTTCCAATGTTATATGCTCTGGAAAGTGAGAAAGATTGTAAAGTAGGACATCGATGGTCTTTAACTGACGGTTCATGGTTGGGTAGATGGAATTGGAGGGCTGTCCCAAGGGGTGGTCCGCTTTCGAGTTCGAGTCCATGATACTCCATTCATCTCAAAGTAATTGTTTGATTTTGACTTTTTGAAAAACATTAACCTTAATTTTTATTTTTATTTTGTGTTATATAATACTTTGATGAAAATTATACCAATGAAAATACATTTAAAAGTCAATCCATTGATATATATTGTATCAAGTGTTATATAACACAAACAAAGGTATTTATGATCATCAAGTGTTATATAACACAAACAAAGGTATTTATGATCAAAGTTGAAAAACAAAGATTTCAAAAATTTAAAATTGGATAACTATTTTGAGACGGAGGTAATATTAGTTATTGCCTTGTTGGTATTTTAGTTTTGTCTTCGGCAGTCAAGAGAGTTGGACCTGGTCATACTTTCTCCTTCAAGTAATTTCTCGATGAATCATTTATCCAATTTAAGTCAAAGTAAGCTTATAGATCTTACCTTATCTAAACATCTATTTAAGTACATGAGCCCATTAAAATACTTGTTGGATTAATGGGTCTAGTCTTTTGACCAATTGAGTCAAATAAATGGACGAGCAGATCTAGATTAAGATTTGTCATATTGACACTTCTACCGAGTGACGGAGTAGATGGATCATGGATGGACAACATTCTAATGAGAACGACGGCTAATAGTGATTTTTACTCTTTCACATGTAATATGGCTTCCCTTTGCGGACAAGCACGCATATATTTTCATATACACATTACATATATTTTAGTTGAATTTTAAACACAAAGTGTTCTTAAATATGCATATGTGTTACCATCCCACATCCCACATCGGTTGCACGTAGATTTGGTTGGTGACTTATAAGTGTAGATTTCGCCTCCTACAAGCTAACTTTTGAAGTGAGTTCTACACTTATGCTCCACATCGGTTACATGTAGATTTGGTAGGTAACTTATAAGTCTAGGTTTCCCCTCCTACATGCTCACTTTTGAAGTGAGTTCTACACTTATGCTTATGGCTTAATATGGGTGTAATATGGTATGAGATAAGTTCGATCGTATCAATTGTTATCATAGCCAACCCTATCTTTCAAGGTTCCAATACCTCGAAATGGTTGCTCGGACTCAAAAGAGGGTGTCAACCGTGACCAATATAGCTATGAACAACGAACACTCGGAGTGGTGGCTGTTACGAAAAGAGGGTTCCAACCGTGTACACCACATGATCAATAAGGACGTTGGTTCTTTAAAGTGTGAGGTATTGTAACGATCCCACATCTGCCAAATGTGAATTTGGTTGGTGGCTTATAAGTATAGGTGTCTCCTTCTCCTATAAATAACTTTTGAAAGTGAATCATACACTTGGATTTATAGCTTGATATGGACCCTAGTATCTGATAGGTTTGTATCAGCATACTCAATACATATACGACATACGTTAATATCATCTATATCATATCAATATTATTTTAAGTCGACGAAGTAATGAACATAACCTCTGAAAGATGTATAGAAGTTGTTGATAAACGTATCCAAAAATACTTATACGTATACTACAAGCTATTTAGAGTTACCGTATCAAATAAGTTACATCCTATTAGTTAGAATGTATATTATTAGCTATTCTAGTAAAAATAACTAAAAATTATGACACACGCGTTACGCGTACGTATTTAGGGATATGTAGAAACATATATACTACGTAGGTGTGAAAATGATGGATGATATTTTATTCCATGGGGAATGATTAATGTGGGTAAAGATTAAAGTATACCCACGGATCCGACACTCTCATGATTATTCATCCTATATTCAAAGATGTAATGAGTAGTCAGAATTTTACAACTTGTTGAAGCAACACGTCTTTGCAAATGGAGACTGTACGAATTTGATGTATAACAGAGATATATATCAAAGAATCAAAGATGGCTTATGAAGTAGTGAGATATATAACTGGGTTGAATTGAGCCTAGATTTGAGGTATGGTATTTGAAAGAGTGAAATAAGGGGTTCTAAAGAAAGATCGATAATTATATTATTCTTGAAGTAGATTGAGAGATATATGAGGTTGAGAGATAAAGATGGGTTTAGAGAGAAGAATAAAGGTGTGTGATGAATTCCATGCAGTAATCATGAGAGATGTTTATCTCAATCAATGTCAAAAGTCTACACACAAATTTAAACCAAATGATATGAGAAATGTATACACCACCCATTTTTATCAATACACTATCAAATATGTTTTGTAGTTTTTGTACTGCATTAACACTATATAGCATAAAAAGTGATGTATGAATAAAAAGCCGTAGTGTACGATGTATCTCCTTATGAGAAAACAAAAAGGGGTGGGAGCATGTGGAGCCTAGACTAAGATCATCGATCCATTCTTGATATCACTCTAATAGAATCGAGTGAACATGAACAGAGTTATATATTTATGTCCATTCATTCGATACAAAAATTTAAAAATAAAAATTTAGAAACTCCTACACATAGTCTAAGAACAATGTTTTCCATACCACCAGATTTTCAGCAAATAGTGTCATCACACCATGTACTATAATATATCAAGTAAGGTTGTCAAGATCGAGATCCCACGTAGAATTATTTTTTCCTTTACAAGATCGAGATCGGGATCGTAGATTCTACCAAAATATAAATTTTATACAAAGATATCTAAATTCTTGTAGAAAACTACCAATCATAGAAATTAATCTAACATTCAAACTTTTATATTACAAAAGTGATTCAATTAACAATATATATTTCTATGACGATAAACGAACTAAAACAAAAGATAGTATCTTATCTTCAATCATCGTTTTAAAGGTTATAAACTTTTTCTTAGGTTATAATTTGATAATAAATGAAATATATAAGGAATTGAAGTTGGAAACAAATGGACGGTAAGTTTTTAGATAGGATTTGGACCACGTATGGGCTTCACAAGTCCAATTGTTAAAAAAACATATTTGTAGGATCGATCCTACGATGCTACTCCGATCCTACCTCCTGACCGATCTTACTCCGATCCGGCACATTTTCCCTTGGGGGGATCGTAGGATCAATCGCGATGTTGACAACCTTGTTATCATTTTCTCTCATTTTATATATAATGTTATACATGCATTGTAATATATCAAGGTATATAATACATATATATAAGTTTAGATGTTCACCTAGTTCAAACAGCCTTATTCAGAATAGACAAATTCTCGATGGTCCTATAATTTTGAACGAAATCGTTCATTCGTTTAAAAGATAGAAAAAGAATGCAATGATTTTTAAGGTGGACATCGCTAAAGCCTATGATACACTCAGTTGGGACTATTTATTCTCTATCATGGGTTTCATGGGATTCGGAAGCAAGTTTTGTAAGTGGATTAGCGCTTGTATTGGTTCAGTTCGATCTTCTATACTTGTTAATGGCTCCCCGCACTGTTGAATTCTCTATTGGAAGGGGTCTTCGCCAGGGAGATCCTTTAGCTCCATTTTTATTCATTCTTGCCAAGGAGGGGTTTCATGTGGCTATGGAGGATGCTATC
Organism: Pseudognaphalium luteoalbum; assembly: GCA_963422505.1. Taxonomy (NCBI): domain Eukaryota; kingdom Viridiplantae; phylum Streptophyta; class Magnoliopsida; order Asterales; family Asteraceae; genus Pseudognaphalium; species Pseudognaphalium luteoalbum. Next base: position 72,107,953 of record OY730198.1, read on the forward strand.
AATGCTAAGCAATTCACCGGTATAAAAATTGGTAATATCTCTTTTCTCATTTGATATACGCGGATGATGTTGTTATCCTGGAAGAATGGTCCAAATCAAATTTTGCAAATGTGTTGAATATCTTTAATTGCTTGTATCTTGCATCTGGGCTTCAAATCAATATCACGAAATCGAAACTTTACGAGATTGGTATCAAAAGTACAGATGTGGTTAATATGACGGCGGCTACTGGATATAAAGGAGATTGTTTTCCATTTGTTTACCTCAGAATTCCTATATGCGCTTACATGAAGTGAATCAGCTCGCAGGAACCTATCATAGACAATATTTCTAAACGTCTATCTAAGTGGAAAGTTAAACTTCTGTCCATAGGGAGGCGATCGACTCTTTTTACTTTGGTCTTGGGCGTACTCCCTACTCATTATTTATCTCTGTTTGCTAGGCCTGTGAAGGTTAAGAATACTTTGGAGTCTATTCGTGCAAAATTCTTTTGGGTTGTTGAGAACAATGAATCTTAGATACATTGGATCAAATGGGAGTAGGTTATCGCTAGTAAAGAAAAAGAGGGTCTTGGATTTGGAAGTTTAAATGCATTTAATTTGACCATTTTGTACAGATGGAGATATGTCAATCATCCGGATTCGGTATGGGTGAATGTCATAAATCAATTACATGGTAATCAGACTTTCCATGGCATAAAATCCTTTCCATCATTCATAACCTTGATAAAGATGGTAAGATTCCCATTGATGCGATTCATAAGAAGATTGGGAATGGCAGGAACTGCTCATTCTAGTTGGATACTTGGATTCATGATGCTTCTCTTGCTATTCAGTACCCAAGACTTTTTTCATTGGAAACATGCAAACATGTTTCCGTTGCAGATAGATGGAACAGAGCTAATTTTTGCTGGTTTTGGAGGCGCGAAATCCATGGTGGTTAAGAAGAAGATTAATTAAATCAGCTTTGTAATAGTGTTTCTCAAGTTACAATTGTTGACTCTCTAGATAGTTGGAAGTGGACATGCGCTGCAATGACAGATTTTTCGGTTAATGGGGTTCGCAAACATATTGACCATATTTTCTTTGCCATCTCATAATTTTTCTACCAAATGGAATAGAATCGTCCCTAAGGGCATCTCCAACGTATGCACTAAATACTACACCAAATTTGGTGTAATTAAGGAATCTTTTAGGAATATACTTGCACCAAATGTGTTTCATCTCCAACGTATGCACTAAATTTCTGCACTAAAACTACTTTTAGCATTTACACATTGGCCCATAAACTATTTTTACATTATACTTGACGTGAGTTCATTATTTTATGATCAATTTACTTTCCAAACTATTAACTTAAATGTTAAGTTTATTTATTTATTTTCGTAAAACTTCAATTACATAAGTTCTTTGCATAAATCAATGTTTAAATTACCATAATTTGTTTGAAAATTATATCTTATTGTTTCAATAATCATATTATATAATCTAAAGTATATGGTACTTATAATAATCATACAAATAAATAAGTTTCTTCAAGTTTTGTACTTAAATAATAACAATAGTTCACACATAGGGTCTAAAACGAAACATTATAATTTTAGTGCAAAGTTTACTGTTGCATCAAATATAGTGCAAAATCTTCAAAAATTTAGTATACACTAATTCTGCACCAAATTTAGTGAGTTGGTTGGAGAGGGTTTTTTAAACTAAAACACCAAATTTGGTGCAAAACTACCTACATTGGAGATGGCCTAAGAAGATCAATATTCACGTGTGGAAGATTCTTCATGATCGACTTCCGACTAGATATAACTTGTGGCTGAAAGATATTTGTCCTTCATGTTGTAATGGTATCGAGAAGTTATATCATTCTTTGGTTGTATGTCGAATTGCTACAAACGTGTGGAAAGCTGTAAGTAAATGGCTCGATATTTTGATTCCTTTACATCTTGATTTCTTAGAAATTCTTGATTATGTAGACAAACTATCACCATAAGCAAACGAAGCAGATTTTCACTACCATCATTTATGTCACTTGGTGGGAATTGTGGAGATTTCGGAATGATGTCATTTTTAACCCATCTAAGAAATGGGACGTGGCTCTTGTTGATTCGATTATTAATTTTTCATATTTATGGTATTCTACCAGATGCAAGAACCAAAGACTTTCATGGAAGGAGTGGTTTCAAAATCCTCTTTTGTTCATTAATAGGATGAGTGGTGGCTGACCATTGTTATCGGTTCAGTTTGGAGGTATCAAGCACCGCATTGTCTTTCAGATTAGTTGCTTTGTCAATTTTTGTAGTTTGTCCCCTGGGTTTGTTTGGGATTGCATCAAAAACACTACGGAGTGAAAACCGGTGGCTCGGTCTCCGTGGGTGGGGGTTATTCTCTTGTCTCGGTTATCTGTAATTAGCTTGAGCTTTTTCACCCTTTTTGCAGTCCTCGAAGTCCAAACCTCCGGTGGAATCTAGATTGTGTAACGTCTTTGTTTTATTTCTAGATTTGTTTTTGTATCTTTTGGTTCTAGCGTCTTGCTAGGACCTATTTATAATTATATATATTCTTCCGTTAAAAAAAAGATGTTAGGAATAGAAAATACAAACAAAACATTTACATACTAAGTACTTAAAGGGTAAATCACATAAGTGGTACACTGTAACACCCCCAAATTTTAGGTTGCGGAAGCGGTCGGGTGTTACCAAATCAAATATCATAAGCACAAAGGTACATAATGAACAACTCTAAATGAGACGTTTGAAAATAGTTATACTTTTCCAAGATAAAAGTGTATACAAGTTGCGAGTTCGTAAAATAATTTTAATACATAATTTGTAATACAAAAGTTATGCAGAGAAATCCGGATATTTGAAAACATGCGACTCGAGCTAACATATCTTGTAGCAATCCTAATCCTGCTGGGCACCTGAGAACATGCTAAAACGAGTCAGCTATAAAGCTGGTGAGTTCATAGGATTGTTAGTTGAAAACATAAAGTATAAACCTTGTATGTTTTTGGAAAATGATTCAAAATCCACGATTGATTTGTATTGTTATAGTTATGAAAAATCCGTGTGTAATACACCTATCAAGGTATCTCGTACCTAAGTGATTTAGTAGTGTAGCATCGAGGAAAACGGAAATCCATGCCATGTTACCTATCAGGTAATGGTATGTCTATGATGATGTCAGGCAATCCATGCCTAGATACTAACAAGTGTGTGTATGACATAGTTATATCGAGGTGTGGCAATCCATGCCTAAGTACAATTTGAGTATGTGTATGACCACGTCATATGGTAACAAGTATTAATATTACTTATTCAGTAGTAAGGTGTTAGTGTGCCCCCTGACATATTGTGTTGCCTCCAGCAACATGAAATTGTAGTCCTGCAGAACTATGATTGAGTATTTAAATCAAATACTGAGTTAACGACCTCGCGTGAAAGCTCACCAATCTGTTAACTAATGCGAATCTCGAGTGTAAACTCGCCGATCCGTGAATGAGTGCGAATCTCGAGCCTAAGCTCGCCGATCCGTGTGTTTGTGATTTATATCTCTTTACCGCGATATCGTTTTGTGCCTACTCTAACCGTGGCATAGTTTTGTACCCACTTTACCGTGGCATCGTTTTGTGCCCACTTGGCATCGACTTGATTGCTTGAAAGCAATGCATGAGAGTCAACAGTACCACGACATGCCCGACTTGAGTAATTGAGAGCCGACAGTACTACGACATGTCCGACTAGGGTAATTGAGTTTGTATAAGTGTATGTATACCAATATACATATGTAGATTATAGGTAGCACCAAGTGCTCGAGGTAAAGTACAAGTATGTGTATATATATATATATATAAGTCAATTCACAAACACAAGTAATAGAGTATCAGGCGGTGCATGAAAGTAATTTATTGTATTTAAATATGTATACATAATACTTAGATATAGGGTGTAGCGCAGTAAGCATAGGTATGAATAACTCATCATCTAGTTGTTTCATATTAGTATAAGAAGTCTATACTAATGTGTGTTACTAACTTATACTCCTAGCCTCAGCCTAGCAAGTATATTGAGGTCTCGGGGAAATGTTCACTTAAGTACAATTTCCATTCTAATACTCATAGAGTGTATTGGTAGTCTTAGTTCCTAAGAGGAAGACTAATCCTGTAAAAGTCTAACTGTCATCTAGTGTAGGTAGAACTAATCAGTTCTAGTTTTCGATAAGGTTGTCCCGTAACAATACGGTCAAGGTGTAGTGATAACCTAATCAGGTTATACAATGGTAGTCATTGTTTAAGATCCAATGAAGTACAATTGTAACCTACTTAGGTTAAGTATTGATATTGTTCTACGACAATATGATGGGTATAATCCTAAGCATTACACATTTCGTATTACATACAGTATAGTAGATAAGTGTGAATTATAAAAGTTTATCATTATAATTCAAAACACTAGTTGTGCATGTGTCTCACCCCGAAAATAGTAAAACAGTTGAAAGAGTGGGGCTATGAACTCACTTGTGAGTTGTCAACGATCCTAAGATACGCATATCATCCGAATAGTATCCTCTTAGTGTCCTAAACACATGAGGTTATATAAGTAAGAGACAAATCAGTTTGTCTAAGTGAGTTGTGTAAGTATTCATTTGTCGTTCAGGTTTGGAAACCGTGTACGGGGGTCCGGGGGCAGCGCCCTTGGTAGTGGGGTCCAAGGGGTGGCAACCCCTGGCGGGGTCCAAGGGGCAGAGCCCCTGGCTGGGGTCGAGCTGTAGTGAAAACGCTCCGAAATTCCATTTTGGAGCAAAATTAGGTGGTAAAATTTGAGTCTTGACACTTAGTGAAAAATTAAGGTTTTAGCTCACTGATTTTAGCGACACTGCACTAGTGTCGCTACATGCGACACTAGTGGTGCGACACTATGTGCGTCACTGATAATGCAACACTAAGATGTGACACTAAATAGCGTCACTTGGAGAAGTGTCGCTAGAAGCGGCACTTGTGTTTTTAGCGTCACTTGGCAAGTGACGTTGCGCTGCTCTGGTCTGTGGGCGACACTTGAGACTGCAACGGTTTTAAGCTTCCAAAAATGAGTTTTAACACGATTTTTGTGGGTATTAATGTTATAGGAAGCTCTTAACATGTATTTTCACAATGTCTAAGTAATTTCTAGTGAGGTAAACGGATTCTAGAGAGAGAGCTCAAAACCTTACTTTTTGATAGAAATGGAGATGAAGATGATGGTGAGGAAGATGATGATGATGATGATGATGATGATGATGATGACTATGTGTTGTTGTTCTTGTCGATGATGATGATGATGATGATGTTGTTCGATGATGGTGGTGGCGGTCTCGATGGTGGTGACCGGCGGCGATGGTGAATCGAAAGAGAGAGAGGGAGAGATGAGTTTAGAGAGGGTGTTTGGGGTATGTGTGTGTTTTTATGAAATGGAAATGAAAGAATGGGGGGGGGGAGGTGGTTTTATCCAATTCCAGATCCCGAATTTGGAGACTGTGGTCTCCAACCACAGTACAAAATGTCCGTGTTTTTGTACCCGATCGTAATATAAATTTAATATTTTAAATTATAATTTTGTTTACATCATTTCATAAATATTTTAAATAAAGATATTTTACTTGAATTACGAAAATGTAACTTGGTTTCTGCGTGCTTTCAGATAATTAGAACATATTTTAAACTCAAAACGGATGACATTTTCGAATGTTTAATATTTTTCTCCAAATGTATAATGTTTATTCTAACTAATAAAATATTAGTAGTGAAATTTTGTCATCGAAATTTGAACGTGTTATTCTGCGTTCTTTCATATTATTTCAATTGTGATATTTAGAATAATCATTGTGTATTATATATATATATATATATATATATATATATATATATATATATATATATATATATAGTTTTCGAATACTTTGCTATAATCGCGTACTAAATACGATTATTTGAAGTTTAAATTTGGCACGAAAATTGACCTTTTTAACCAGGTGTTACATATACTGGTACATGTCATATACACCAGTTCACAATTTAATTTTCTGTTCAAAATGACTAAAGTACTCTTTTGTCGTTTAGATTGACTATTCAAAGATGACAAGAGATATGAGTAGAACATAAACTTATTCGATTGAAAAGGTGAAAAAAAAGTATAGAGATAGTTTTGAAAATATGTATAAATCACATGGACTATTTACGAAATTTATTTCTACTTAAATGAGAACTCTTGAGTGGCCAAGTTTATATCTCTACGAGACAGTTATAATTTTGTGACAATGTATTTGGACCTCGTAGATTAGTTGGGGAAAAGTCGGACTACGATAAATGAAAATAGATATGAACCTACAATTAACTAATTAAATAAGTAATGACATTTATAGTATTTATCAAAATATTCGAATGTACATTGTGTGTAAGAAACTTGTTATTTATCAAATCATTGTGCGACAGAGTCCGGGCACGAAGGGACTCTCACACTCTCTGGCACCCCTTTCCAGAGACTGTGACATTGTACGTATTTTCGTGATGTGTCAACTTGTAAGGATGTCACGTGGCATTTTATATAGATGACACTCAACAATACTATAAATTACATACAAAGCACCAAATTACAGGTTTGTTACACACAATGTATGCTTGAGTAGTTGAGTAAACATTATGAATATCATATATTAATTAATCATATGTTTTGATACATTCAACCCTTGAATAAAAAGTGAACACTTTTTAGTGAAATAAATAGTGTTGCACTATATTTTGTGCAATTTAATCCATATTTTGTGCAAAAAGAAAATCGTGTTAAAATAAATATTAACATTTGAGAGGTTTTGATGTACTTTTATGCACTATTTTAATAAAAGAAGTAAATAATTTGCTAACATTGTAGATACCCTAATAATTCTATTTCTTAGATTACTCACAATAGTGACACAAACTAACGCATCAGTTTGTTCCACACAAGCATCACGATAACATATTTTCAAAAATGACACAAAACTAACGCAAGACTGCCAATACTAACACATCACTCAGTTTTTCTAGACCCCGCTCATTAATTACTTTATTTATTTAAAGCATAAAATAAGATACAATATTTACATTGAAAATAAAATAAAAATAATACATTAATTAAAAATATCATTTGCTTGTGACGTAAGTGGTTGTGTATTTTTATTTTAGTTTCTAGTCATTTATCACACCCCCAAAACACGTGGCAGCGGAAGTATGAGGTGTCACGGTGGCCACGACCAAATCAAATATCATCGTACAAGATTATATCGAACAATCTCTAGTATATTGTTTCTTGTAGGTTGTCCTACTGCCCTGTGAACCTGAGAATACATGCTAAAACGGGTCAACATAATTGTTGGTGAGTTCATAAGTTTTGTTAGTTAGAAATCGGAAGTATAAACTATACGTTTTTGAAAGTGGTCACTAAATCATGTGTTTTTCGTAAGTAGTACCATGTGCCAAATAATCATGTATATCATGTAACACCCCCAAATTTACTGTTTGGCGGAAGCATACTTTGGGGTGCTACTAATCAATAATCAAAACACACAAGGTATATAATGAACAACTCTATATGCGTCGTTACAAGTTACATTAATATAATGTAAAATTTTTACAAGTTGTAATAATTACATTAGCTCGTGTTCCAATATGAGAGATTTGAATGCATAATTAATTATACAAAATATAATAATGCAATGAAATCTCTGATGTTTGCATGCTGACTCGAGCTAAGCTAACCCTGAGAGACAGTCCTACTGCTGCTGGGAACCTGAGAATACACGCTAAAATGGTCAGCTAAAAGCTGGTGAGCTCACAGGTGTGAAAGTAAATCATAAAGTATAAACCACAAGATTTAGTATAATGATTTGAAATCAACCAAATAAATATGTATATTACTGCCATGAGCCCATAGTTCGAGCTTAACAGAGGGGTCAGGATCCGCCTTTAAGGACATGAGCAAGGTGCCTCCGAGCGAGTGCCTAATCTAGACTCGTGTGAACAAATGATAATGTGCCCGTTTGACATCACAGTCATGGTAGCGTGACTACCCTGGACAGGGATTGTCAATCCCATATGGTACCATACACTAACATTTACGCTAAATCCATATTAACAAACTATGTGGTGGAGGACTTCATGATTAGTGAAAACAAACTCATGCAGTCAATATATCGAGTTTTGTACTTGTGTTCACATGTAAAACAAATCTGAGCATGTATTCCCACCCCGGGAGTAAAAACAGTAAAATACGGGGCTATGAGACTCACCTGAGTGTGAAGTGTAGCAAACAAGCTGGTAAATGATGTTGTACAAATATGATGTCGTCCCACGACTGTAACCTGCCGAGCGTTCTAAACGCGCAAGGTTATAATAATGAGTAGATGTCTCAACAGACCATCTATGTTAGTTGTTCATACAACTAATTATGTCTGAATGATTGATTGTTGTTTGAGTTTTGAAAACATGTACGGCCCGTTGGTGACAATTTGTATTAATAATCCACATTGTTATTATTATATGTTTCGTTGTTATACTTATCAAAGTATATGTTATGTATTTACGAGGTTTTCCCAATAATGGCGTTTTACTTATTTAGCCAACAATACTAGTCTTTCCAACAATGCTAATCTTTCCAACAATACTAATCCTTCCAACAATGATATTTTACTATTAATCCAACAATGTGAGTTACTATTTATCCAACAATGTCAAAACACTATTTATCCAATAATTCTAAGTTACTAGTTTTCCAACAATAGCGTTTTTGAGAATGCATAAGTGAGAATGTGATTTCATGCGACAATGAGGTTTGCGACAATTTGATGTTGCGACAATGAGGTTTGAGACAATCGGGTTTTATGCGACACTGATGTTTACGACAATGGCATTGTCGCAGGTGTGAAGGCTTGTGCGACAAATAGACATTGTCGCAAGTCTTGGTTCCGTTTTCGTTGTCCGTTTTCGTTGACTTGGTCAAATGTGTTCGGTTTGACCCGAAACTTTTAGGGAAGTCTTAAATATGTTAAATGATCTTTAGAAAGTTATCTTTACGTTTTATGGTTGACCCGAAGTGTCGGTTTTATAAAATAACCAAAACAGTCACTATTATATGTATTTCAGTTTTTCGACTTGATAATCCTACCGTTTTCACTAGTTTTTAGACTTAGTTTGGTCTCAACAAAAAATCCAGCATATTCTCATATGTATCTAATTCATTTCCGAAACTTATCATGATTTTATGGTTTCATTTACTATTTTAAACAAACATGAACATGGAAGGTAGTCAAATTTGGTCCGAACATGAGTAAAACTCAAAGATCCCCTTCTACACTTAATTTCGTGAGGATCTGGTCAGAGTAGTAAACACCAAAGTTGTAGATAACATCTTAAGTATCATTTTTTGTTTAGATTTCGTGAGTTGATTCCTCCTAGAACTCGAGTTATAAACGATTTTGTGAGACGAAAATTCTGGACAGATTCATATACTTATATATATATATATATATATATATATACTTTGTAAAAACGTTTTTCAAGCTTTATTTTGGACATTATAAAGTTGTATGAGCAAGATAACATATATATAAACATAATATAAGTATTTTTGAAAGTGTCGGGATTCTTACAATGATCGTATGAAGAATCCGAAAAGATGGAATCGTAGCTCGTGTTAGCGTGATCGTTTTTGCTTCAATCATCTTGATGATCCAAAGTGGGTTGATGGTGGTTTTTGGTGGTGGAATGGTGGCGGTTTGAAGAAGATTTTAGATAGGGAAATGTGAGAGAGAATTGAGTGCTAGAGAGAGAGAGATGGGCTGCAAGAATGAGTGAAATGAGGGGGTTGTTTGGTGTTAGTCAACAAAGCAAGATCCACAAAACATGGAAGGTGTTTTGTGGACTTGGAAATACCGGCCCATGTGGGGTCCACATGTTGTGAGTGTCTCACTTTTTTTTTCCTCAAATTCGCGCTACGTGCGGTTTTCGTTTCCCCGGTTGTTTAAACGTTTAGTTTACCGCGTATCATTATTTAATTGCATTTTTGTTTTCGATTTTAATCAGGATATTTAAAGTGGAAGTATTTTATTAAAATACTTTGTTTTGGGTTATATAAATATACTTGAAGTCGTTTCGTTTGTCGTACGCGTTTCATGCGTCTAATTAGTGTCGGTTACGTTTTAAACGAAACGTATATTGTTTCGTGTATTATTAATAAATAATAATAGAATGTAAATAACTATTATTTAATTATCCAATAGGTTTATGTTATTTATTTAAAAGTTTCACCAACGTCCGTATTAATATGTATCGGAATCCATCCGATATGAAATGCACGATTTAAACAAATCGCGTACGTGTATATATTTCACAAAATATATATAATGATTCATACAATTAGCCTAACATAGAACTAATTTCATGTATTAACGAAGTGATTAGGTACTAATACAAGTTCTAATTTGACGGGTGTCACATTCTCCCCTTATTAAGAAAATTTCGTCCTGAAATTAAGCTTAAGTCGTGGATGGAGTGGAGTCTGTGAACAATTATGGATACTTGAGTCGCATTTGGTCTTCCCGTTCCTAAGTGAATTCCGGACCACGCCGCGAATTCCACCGGACTTTAACGATGGGAATACGACTTTGTTTCAACTGTTTGACCTCGCGGTCCATGATTTCTGCGGGTTCTTTGATGAAATGGAGTTTGTCATCAATGCGGATTTCGTCGAGAGGAACGATAAGTGTCTCATCAGACAGACATTTCTTAAGATTAGAAATGTGAAATGTGGGTTGCACGCTGCTGAGCTCGGATGGCAGCTGCAATCGATATGCCACTGAACCAATCCTTTCGAGGATTTCAAAAGGTCCAATGTATCTGGGATGCTTACGTCTCACGTCAGCATAACTCTTCTGACGATGACGTGCGGCTTTCAGCCGTTGTTGGATACCAATAATTTTCTCGGTGGTTTCGTGAATGATTTCAGGACCAGTGAGTTGGTTGTCTCCCACTTCGGTCCAACAGACAGGTGATCAGCACTTACGACCGTACAGTGCCTCAAAAGGGTAGTTCCAATACTGGTATGGTAGCTGTTGTTGTATGAAAATTCGCACATCGGAAGATAATGTTCCCAATTGGTACTGAAGATAACTACGCAGGCTCGTAGCATATCCTCCAGTGTTTGTATGGTTCGTTCGCTTTGGCCGTCAGTTTGTGGGTGGTATGCAGTACTCATATCCAGGCGAGTACCCAATGATTTCTACAATGATTGCCAAAAACGAGATGTGAAATGACTATCTTTGTCAGAAATAATCGAGATTGGAACACCGTGGCGAGAAACAATTTCTTTGATGTAGATTCGTGTGAGGCTTTCCATTCTATCGGTTTTCTTGATCGCGAGAAAATGAGAAGATTTGTGAGACGATCGACGATCACCCAAATGGTATCGCAACCGCTCGATGACTTTGGTGTTGGAATAGTGTCCAATATCATAACTAATTGGTAAGTACATCATTAAAAGTGGAGTCCTTTTTGGGTCGCCCTCAAAGAACAGTAAGAGAAATAAATGAGAGATAATATTAATTGGAATTAATATTATATTTAGTTTATTAATTGGATATTAATAAGAAACTAAAAGAAAAAAAAGGAAATTCTGGAAACTTCATCCATACGCCATATGGAAGTTCCATATGCCGTATGGATGCTATGGTTTGTAAGGTGGTAGACGGCTGTCAGAAAGTTCTGGAAATATCATCCATACGCCGTATGGAATTCCATACGCCGTATGGATGGAAAAACAGTTTGTCCCACATCGGCTGGAAGGCCAAAATGTGGGTCTCCTCCTTCCCTATAAATAGGGGCCTAACCCTTAGTTTTCTTGACACCATTTTTGAATTGAATAGTTTTCAAGGACTTTTCTCTCTTTCTTATTCCTGCTCCTTGTAAGAGTTTTGCGACCTTGAGTCGTGACCTTAAGAGACTTGGGATTTCTCTTTGTTCGTGGGTGTGAGTCATTAGAGGTGTTCTAGTTTGGGCACTCGCCACCAAGCTAGAAGGTTCTGCTAGTTTGTCTACGCGTGAGAAATTGTTTTTCTCAAAGGTTAGTAATTTCTTATTTATCTTATTTATTTTATTGCTTTTATTTATTCAAGTTAAGATCCCTTAGGGTTTAGTTTCCTAATTGCCCTAGATTAATTATTTTGTTATAATTCCGCTGCATATATTAATCTAGTTAGAGAATAGAAAACCCAACATTTGGTAGTTTGGTTATGAAATCCATGGAGATTTGTTCCCATTTCCATTCAGGAATTTCGGGTTGTTGGAGTAAACCGGAAGGAATCTGATACTCGACTTTGACTTTCGAGCAAGTAAGATACTTGCTGACTCAGCTTTCATGTTCGGCCACCAATAAAATTCCTTGATACCGTGATACATTTTGTCGGATTCCAGATGGATAGAATATTTGGACTTGTGAGCTTCATCCATCACCAAGTCTTGCAGGTTCCCAAAACTAGGCAACCAGATTCGTTTAGAGAAGTACTTAATTCCGTTAGGTCTGATTTCGAATTGTTTATCCATGCCTTGCAAGGCTTCGCTTTCGATGTTATCGGGTTTCAGAGTTTTGAGTTGAGCAGCGAGAATCTGAATGTTTAGATCATTGTGAATGGTCATACTGAGGGCTCGGACTTGAAGTGGTTTTGATCGTTCTTTTCGACTGAGGGCATCGACAACAACATTTGCCTTCCCTGGATGGTATTTGATCTCACAATCATAATCGGTTAGCAACTCGACCCAGCGACGTTGTCTCATGTTGAGATCCTTTTGATCAAATATGTGCTGGAGACTTTTGTGATCGGTGAAGATCGTACATTTTGTGTCGTACAGGTAATGTCTCCAGATTTTGAGTGCAAAGACGACAGCTCCAAGTTCAAGATCATGAGTGGTGTAATTCTTTTCATGGATTTTGAGCTGTCAGAAGACGTAGGCAATAACTTTGTCTCGTTGCATGAGCACGCAGCCGAGACCTTGGTGTGAAGCATCACAGTATACCACGAAGTCATCGTTGCCTTCGGATAGGGATAGAATAGGTGCACTGCAAAGCTTTTGTTTTAACAATTGGAATGCTTGACTCTTGTTTGTCAGTCCAATCGAATTTCTTTTCTTTTTGAGTGAGGGTTGTAAAGGGCTGAGCTATTTTTGAAAATTTTTCGATAAAGCGCCGATAGTACCCAGCAAGACTCAAGAATTGGTGTACTTCAGTCGGCGTTGTTGGTGCTTGCCAGCACTTGATAGCCTCGATTTTTGATGGATCAACATGAATTCCTTGACTGTCAATCACGTGTCCAAGGAATTGTACAGTTTGCATCCAGAACTCGTACTTGAAGAATTTAGCATACAACTCCTCGTGTTTAAGTAGCTCTAGGAATGTTTTGAGATGCTGCGCATGTTCTTGTTTGTCGCGCAAGTAAATGAGAATGTCATCGATGAATACAATGACAAACTTGTCAAGATTTGGTTTGCACACCCGGTTCATAAGGTCCATGAATACAGCCGGTGCGTTTGTTAAACCGAATGGCATTACTTGAAACTCAAAATGCCCATAGCAAGTTCGGAAAGCAGTTTTCGGGATATCGGTGTCACGAACTCGGAGTTGATGATAACGTGGCCGTAGATCGATCTTTGAATAATAGCTCAACCCCTGAAGTTGGTCAAATAGGTCATCAATTCGAGGGAGTGGATAACAGTTCTGAACGGTGAGTTTGTTGAGTTCACGGTATTCGATGCACATGCGGAAAGAACTGTCATTCTTTTTCACAAATAAGACCGGAGCTCCCCAAGGCGAAGATCTCGGTCTAATGAATCCTTTATCCAGGAGTTCCTGTAACTGAGTGGACAACTCCTGAAGTTTGGATGGGGCTAGTCGATATGGTGCTCGTGCCACAGGTGCTGCGCCGGACACAAGATCGATTGAGAACTCAACCTGCCTAGGCGGTGGAAGGCCAGGTAATTCCTCAGGAAAGACTTCCGGAAAGTCTTGAACGATTGGCACATCCTCGAGTCGCTTCTCCTCTGAATTTTTCTCCATGATGTGTGCGAGGATTGCCTGATAACCCTTTCTCAAGTACTTACGGGTTTTCATGCATGAGATGATATTTAGTTTCGTCCCACCGATCTCCCCTTGTATGACTAAAGCGGTGGTGAGAGGAATACGAACGATTTTGTCATAACAGACGATTTCGTTTCGGTGCTTGGATAACCAGTCCATGCCTACAATGATGTCGAAACTTCCGATCTAGACATGTATGAGGTTATGGGAAAAAGTTCATTTGCGAGATTTAGGATGCAATTTGGTATTACACTATCGGCCTCGATTAGTTTGCCATTAGCTAACTCTACAATGTATAAAGTATCTAAGGCAACAGGGGTAATACCAAGTAGTGGGCTGAACTCGTTCGATATGAAACTCTTATCAGCACCAGTATCAAACAGAACAGAAGCAAATAAATTGTTGATGAGGAACATACCTGTGACCACATTAGGGTCTTGAAGGGCGTCCTTAGAGTTAAGTACGAAAGCTCTACCTCGTGCATTGTTGTGGTTTCCCTTGTTCATATGTTGTGGACAATCATTTCTGAAGTGTCAGGTGTCTCCACATTTGTAACAGGCTCGGGTTGATTGGTGTTGGTGTTGTTATTGGGATTGTTGTTGTTGGTCTTGGGAGATCGGCAGTCCTTAGCAAGATTGTGACACCCGCCAAATTAGGACTAGTAATTAGTGTCTAATCAAGTGTAATACATGTAATTAGTTCTGTGTTAGGTTAATTAATGTATCAATATATATATATATATATAGTTTTGAATATATACAAGTATGCGATTTGATTAAATCGTACAAGTTTCAAATCGAATGCAATTCTTTTCAATTAATACGGTCGTTAGTGAACAATTTTATTAAATAATATGACATTATTTAATAACTCTATTTTATCCAAAATATTATTTAGATAATATTTCAACTCAAATTCGTATCGTACAAACAACATTTACGCGATTAAGATGATAAACGCGCAAACAATCGAAACAAGAATAAGTTATATTTTATAACTCCAGTAAAAGTGTTTAATGAAATATTTCAACAAAAATATTAATAAATATTCGTATTTTAAAATAATTATTATACGTTTAAACCATCAGAAAGAAGAACACCGCACGAAGCACAAACACGGGGAACAAAAATTGGGACACACCCACAAGGGGTGGGCCCCACTAACCGGCCTAAGGGAGGGGGACATCACTTCCCCCTCACCTCCTTTCCCTCTCATTTCTATCATTCACTCTCTCTCTCTCTCTTCCACTTTCTTCTTCCTTTTTCTCTCAAACCACCACACCACCACAACCTCATTAATTCACCAAATAACACCCTTAAACGACCTCAAATCATTTTGCTCCTTTGAAGAAAAACGACCACCTCGCAACGATATACATTTCTATCTTTCCGGATTCCTCTCGCGCGAAGTTGTAAGTTTCTGACAAATCCTGAAACACTCCGATTTTCATTATTTTTACTTGTTTGTCGGTTATTTATGCTTATAATGTCCAAATATGGGTTGAGTAAAAGTATCAAGTCAAACGGAAACCGGAAAATACATTTTCGGCTCATTTTCCGGCCAATAACTCGTTATGTCGCAGAGGCTCCAGGCCACCTGCGACATAAGCTCTTATGTCGCCAAATCATAGCCTATGTTGCATATAGCGACATAAACCTCTATTTCGCACTACATCACGGATGTCGCAGGTAGCGACACAAATGGTTATGTCGCAAAAATTACGGACGTCGCATATAGCGACACAAAACACTATATCGCAAAACTTATTCCCGTCGCACATAGCGACATAACATCTTATGTCGCACTAAATTGCGGATGTCGCACTTAGCGACACAAGCCCTTACGTCGCAGACATGATTTGTGACACAACAGACTATGTCGCACTTAGCGACACAAAGCCTTATGTCGCACCTAGTGTCGCATACGAAAGAACCTTGAAAACATGGATTTTTACTAAGTGTCAAACTTATATACGATACGACTTTTTAAACACATCGGAATACGTTTATGAACATGAACACTCGAAATCATAATAATAATAATGATATTATTATTACAACCAATCACCAACGGGCCGTACACGTTTTCAAAACACAATCCAATCAACCAAGTCGTAGTAACATGGACAATTTAAACAACCAAATCGTAGTAATTTGGATAATCAAATCGACCAAGTCGTAGTAACTTGGACAAGTTAAACAACCAAATCGTAGTAATTTGGACAATTCAATCAACCAAATCGTAGTAATTTGGACATTCTAGTTGGACGAACAACCACAAAGTTAGTCTTTCGAGATACCTACTCATGTTTATAACCATCGCGTGTCTTGGACACCCTCAGGTTACAAGTCTTCGGACATCAATTCACGGCTAATCAAAAAGGTTTATTAAGTTAAACTTCTCAAGGCTCAGGTGAGTCTCATAGCCCCTATTTTACGGTTTTCATCAGGGGTGTGATTACATGGCTCGTTTTATTTTACAATATGAACGCAAGTACAATACAAATCAAATACTACATGAGTTGTTTTCAGTAATCATTTCAAAGCCCTCCACAACATAGTTTGGTAATACATCTGTAGCGTGAATGTTAGTATATGATATCATATAGGATTGACAATCCTCGTCCGGGTTAGCACGCACTAACTGGTTAAACGGACGTATTAGCATTTGGGAAGACGAGTGTAGATTAGGCACTCGTAGGAGGCACCTCATTTTGGTTTCCTTAATTGGACCTGACACTCAAGTTAAGCTCAGACTATGTGCTCATGGCTGTATAACTTTTATTTTGCTTAATTGCATTTTAAATTCAATTAAATCTTTCGGTTCATACAAATATGTGTTGACATACAAACCTGTGAGCTCACCAGCGTTTCGCTGACCCATTTTAGCATGTATCACAGGTACTCAGCAGTAGGTTGGCTGCCCAATCAGGATTCATTAACTCGAGTCTTCATTCAATCAATCAGAGATTTAGTTGCATTATTATATTTTGTATAAAGTAATTATGTAATGTAAATCTCTCAATTTCAAGGAACTGAGCTAATGTAACTAATATTTTTGATGTAAACTTTGGTTTTATCAATACAATGTAAAAAACGCATTTAGTGGTCGTTCATTATATCTTTGTGCTTGTGATTATTGATTAGTCACGCCCCGACCTGATTCGCTTCCGCAACCCGAATTTGGGGGTGCGACAGATTGCTATCAGAGCCTAAGGTTATAGTGATGTTGCATTTAGTGGGCCTAGACTATGACCGTTAGGCAGTATTCCTTATTAAGTATGATTAGATTTAGTGACTACATGGTATTGGTTTAATTTAACATAGTCTGATCAACTATGTACAATTAAAAGAATATGATGTGAGACCTGAAAGGAGTCATGACTGAACAGGATACACTAGTTGACTCTGACCTCTAGAGAACCGGGACTCAAACATGTCTGTGTTAGACACTATAGGCTATTATGTGATATATATATATATATATATATATATATATATATATATATATATATATATGCATAGATAGTCCTCGCTCCCGCTTAATATCTTAGGCTATATTATATGTGTATTATATGAATATAGGCCTCATTCTTTCTAACGCTTTGTCTCAGAATGGCAAACACACCACCCAATTCATCACGCTCTCATCCGTATGGATCGCGAAACCCAAGGGTGGCTAGGAGGAACACCAGGTTGCCTCGAGCTGACCTATACCCTACTCATTTCACTTTGTCGGACTTAGCCACTAGGCTACACCGACACGAGCAACGACTTAATACAATGGATATCGAACTCCATGAAACCAATGAAAAGTGGAGACTCACATCACTCGAACGTATCAATCAAGTCTCCGAAGATCATGAAAATACTGTCAACCACATTGACACCCTTAACAACCGTCTGGGTGAAACCATCGAAACTATGGAGGTTGTCCACAACCAAGTGATCAGCAATCGAAATGAAATCTCCGTCCTACAATCAAGGTTGAATCAGTGCGAGACACGTCTAAGAGAAACCGAGGATGCCCTCCAAATGGTTAGCAGACTTGCAGAATCTGTAGACCATCTCACCGCACTACTGCCACAACTCAATCTACGCTAGGATTAGCTTAGGCTAAATTTGTACCTTATCATGTTTTCATAGGACCTATGTAATTCGACCGGATGTAATAATTCCCGGCACTTTTGTAAAACTTCTAAGTCTGTGACTCTTGAAACTCCTAACTAGAAATTGTCTGTAATCATTCGACTTCGTATTATGAAGTGACAATTTCTCCTGTTATTTCTATATTGTGATTTTACCATGTGATGTTGTATATTACCACTTTTATATATATACATCTATCGTACTTATTATTATGGTACCACCTCTCATGTACCTTTTATTTCTCTCTTGAAGAATCATGCCGCCAAAGAAGAAAAGTTACAGTGATGCCGAACTTGCTTCCGTTGTATCTTGAGCAGTGGCTGATGCTTTGGCTGCTCGGGATTCACCTCGAAACTGTCGAAGCAATGATGAAACCCTAGTCAATACCCCTGTTATCAAACCTTGCTCTTACAAGGATTTTCTTAGCTGCAAACCACTCTACTTCAAAGGCACGGAAGGTGCTATTGGTCTTATTAGATGGATTGAACGTATGGAATTCTTCTTCAACCTCTGCAACTGTACGGAGGATAACAAAGTCAAGTTTGCTGCCTACACCTTTCAGGAAGGTGCACTTACGTGGTGGAACACCTACGCAAACTCTGTGGGCATTGAGATAGCAAACTGACTTCCTTGGGCTGAACTGAAGAAAAAGATTAGGGGAAAATATTGTCCCGAAGAAGAACTGCACTGGCTAGAGGAAGAATTCTGGAACTTGACAGTGCAGGGAACTGACATTGCTGGATATACCACCAAATTCCAGCAATTTGCTTTGTTATGCCCGGGTTTGGTTGATCCGGAGGAAAAATGCATCAAAAGATACATCCGCGGCCTCCCGGAGAATATCCAGGGGAATGTCGCCTCATCCAAACCAACCACCGTTGAGAGTGCAATCCAGTTGGCACATGAACTCATGGCCATGGTTGTCAGCCGTGAGACATCCAACACATCCTCTTCCAACAACAACAAACGCAAATCATATGAACACCACAACAACCTTAACAAGAAATCCAATGCCATCCAAGTTTACAACACAAATTTTGAGCCCAAGCGTGGATACACTGGGGAAAGGCCATACTGCTCCAAGTGTAACTACCATCACGATGGTCCATGCAGTACTCTATGTAACAACTGCAGGAGGTACGGGCATTTAACCAAAGATTGCCGAGCCCCCAAATCCAACAACAACGCCTCTCACAACAATGCCAACCAACCCAAATCCTGCTTTGGGTGTGGGGAAACGGGGCACTTCAGAAATGAATGTCCTAAAAACAAGAACAAGAGCAACAACAACAAAAACAACGCAAGGGGAAGAGCATTCGTACTCAACTCCGGGGATGCCCGTCAGGACCCGAATGTGGTCACGGGTGTGTTCCTCCTCAACAACTTATCTGCTTCTATTTTGTTTGATACTGGTGCCGATAGAAGCTTTATCTCTGATGAATTTTATCCACTACTTGACATCACCCCTGTTGCTTTAGATGTTAAGTACACTGTAGAACTAGCGAACGGTAAACTCAAAGAAACCGATAGTATGATACCTAATTGCACTTTAAACCTAGCCAACGAAATCTTTTCAATTGATCTTATGCCTGTTGAAATCGGAAGTTTCGACGTCATCATTGGTATGGACTGGTTGTCCAAACACCGCGCTGAAATCATTTGTTACGATAAAATCGTTCGTATTCCTCTCGCCATCGGTAGAACCTTGGTCATACAGGGGGAGACCGGTGGTATGAGACTCAACATCATATCTTGCTTGAAAACCCGAAAATTTCCGAGAAAGGGTTATCCAGCAATCCTCGCATACATCATGGAGAAAAAGTTGGAGGAGAAGCGACTTGAGGATGTGCCCATCGTTCGAGACTTTCCAGAAGTCTTTCTCGAAGAACTACCTGGTCTACCACCACCAAGACAGGTTGAGTTCTCAATCGACCTCGTGCAAGGTGTCGCACCTGTGGCCCGAGCACCATACCGCTTAGCCACATCCGAACTTCAGGAGTTGTCCAATCAGTTATAGGAACTCCTAGAAAGAGGATTCATTAGGCCGAGTTCTTCACCTTGGGGAGCTCCGGTCCTATTTGTCAACAAGAAAGACGGTTCTTTCCGAATGTGTATTGACTATCGAGAGTTGAACAAGCTAAATGTCAAGAACCGTTATCCACTTCCTAGTATTGATGACCTGTTTGACCAACTACAAGGGTCGAGTTTTTATTCAAAGATCGATCTCCGGTCAGGTTATCACCAACTACGTGTTCGCGACTCCGATATTCCAAAAACTGCTTTCAGAACCCGGTATGGGCATTATGAATTTCAAGTGATGCCATTCGGTCTAACCAACGCACCAGCCGTTTTCATGGATCTTATGAATCGGGTGTGCAAGCCATACCTCAACAAGTTTGTCATTGTCTTCATTGACGATATTCTTATATACTCGCGAAATGAACAAGAACATGTACAACACCTCAAAACCATCCTAGAACTACTTAAGCACGAGGAGCTTTACGCCAAATTCTCTAAGTGTGAGTTCTGGATGCAAACCATTCAATTCCTTGGACATGTTATCGATAGTCAAGGAATCCATGTCGATCCATCAAAAATCGAAGCTATCAAAGACTGGCAGTCGCCAACCACTCCGACCGAGGTACGCCAATTCTTGGGATTGGCGGGGTATTATCGTCGGTTCATCGAAAATTTCTCGAAAATAGCTCAACCACTTACGACACTGACTCAGAAAGACAAAAAGTTTGATTGGACTGTTAAACAAGAGTCAACATTTCAACTCCTGAAATAAAAGCTTTGCAGTGCTCCGATCCTATCCCTACCCGAAGGTACCGATGACTTCGTGGTATACTGCGATGCTTCTCATCAAGGTCTCGGTTCCGTGCTGATGCAGCGAGACAAAGTCATTGCTTACTCTTCGCGACAGCTCAAAATTCATGAAAAGAATTACACCACTCACGATCTCGAGCTTGGGGCTGTCGTCTTTGCCCTCAAAATCTGGAGACATTACCTCTATGGCACTAAGTGCACAATCTTTACTGATCACAAAAGTCTCCAACACATATTCGATTAGAAGGATCTCAATATGAGACAACGTCGGTGGGTCGAGTTGCACACCAATTACGATTGTGAAATCAAATACCATCCGGGTAAGGCAAATGTTGTTGCCGACGCCCTCAGTTGAAAGGAACGAACGAAACAACTTTGAGTCCGAGCCCTCAGCATGACCATTCACAATGATCTAAACATTCAGATTATCACTGCTCAACTCGAAGCTCTGAAACCCGATAACATCAAGAACGAAGCCTTGCGAGGCATGGAAAAACAATTTGAAATCAAACCTAACGGGATTAGGTATTTCTCAAACCGAATCTGGTTACCCAGTTTTGGAAACCTGCGAGACTTGGTGATGGACGAAGCTCACAAGTCAAAATATTCTATCCATCCTAGATCCGACAAAATGTATCACGACATCAAGGAATTTTATTGGTGGCCGAATATGAAAGCTGAAATCGCTACATACGTCAGCAAGTGTCTTACTTGCTCGAAAGTCAAAGCCGAATATCAAAAACCTTCTGGTTTACTCCAACAGCCCAACATTCCTGAATGGAAATGGGAACAAATTGCCATGGATTTCATAACTAAACTACCTAAGTCATCGAGCGGTTGCAGTACCATTTGGGTGATCGTAGATCATTTCACGAAATCTGCTCATTTCCTGGTAATCAAGGAAACCAACAAAATGGAACGCCTCACACGAACCTACATCAAAGAGGTTGTTTCTCGACACCGTGTTCCAATCTCGATTATCTCCGATAGGGATAGTCATTTCACATCTCACTTTTGGCAATCACTCCAAAAATTATTGGGTACCCGTCTTGATATGAGTACCGCATACCATCATCAAACCGACGGCCAAAGTGAATGAACAATTCAAACACTAGAAGACATGCTACGAGCTTGCGTAGTTGACTTCTGTGTAAATTGGGAAAAACATCTACCATTGTGCGAGTTTTCATACAACAACAGCTATCACACCAGCATTAAGGCTGCACCTTTTGAGGCACTGTACGGTCGTAAGTGCCGATCACCGATTTGTTGGACCGAAGTGGGAGACAGTCAACTCACTGGTCCTGAGATCATTCATAAAACTACTGAAAAGATCTTCGAGATCCAAAGCAAACTCAAAGCCGCACGTGATCGTCAGAAAAGTTATGCTGACGTGAGACGCAAACCACTAGAGTTCCAGGTTGGGGATCGAGTGCTACTCAAAGTTTCACCTTGAAAAGGTGTTTTCCGATTCGGTAAACGCGGGAAGTTAAATCCCAGATACATTGGACCATTCGAGATCCTCAAGAGGATTGGTTCAGTGGCATATCGATTGCAGTTGCCACCCGAACTCAGCAGCGTGCATCCTACTTTTCACATTTCTAACTTGAAGAAATGTCTGTCTGATGAGACACTTATCATTCCACTCGATAAAATCCGAGTTGACGACAAGCTTCATTTTGTTGAAGAACCCGCCGAAATCATAGACCTTGAGGTCAAACAACTCAAACAAAGTCGTATTCCCATTGTCTAGGTCAAGTGGAATTCGCGGCGTGGGCCGGAATTCACGTGGGAACGGGAGGACCAGATGCGACTCAAGTATCCTCAGTTATTCACTGACGCTACTTCAATCACGACTTCAAACTAAATTTCGGGACGAAATTCTCCTAACAGGGGGAGAATGTGACACACGTCAAATTAGGACTAGTAATTAGTGCCTAATCAAGTGTAATACATGTAATTAATTCTGTGTTAGGCTAATTAATGTATCAATATATATATATATATATATATATATATATATATATATATATAGTTGAATGTATACAAGTATGCGATTTGATTAAATCGTACAAGTTTCAAATCGAATGCAATTCGATTCAATTAATACGGACGTTGGTGAACAATTTTATTAAATAATATGACATTATTTAATAACTCTATTTTATCCAAAATATTATTTAGATATTATTTCAACTCAAATTCGTATCGTACAAACAACATTTACGCGATTAAGATGATAAACGCGCGAACAATCGAAACAAGAATAAGTTATATTTTAAGACTCCAGTAAAAGTGTTTAATGAAATGTTTCATCAAAAACATTAATAAATATTTTATATTAAAATAATTATTAAACGTTTAAACAATTGGAAAGAAGAATACCGCACGGAGCACAAACACGGGGAACAAAAATTGGGACACACCCACAACGGGTGGGCCCACTAACCGGCCTAAGGGAGGGGGACATCACCCCCCCTCACCTCCTTTCCCTCTCATTTCTATTCTTCACTCTCTCTCACTTCCACTTTCTTCTTCCTTTTTCTCTCAAACCACCACACCACCACAACCTCATTAATTCACCAAATAACACCCTTAAACAACCTCAAATCATTTTGCTCCTTTGAAGAAAAATGATCACCTCGCAACGATCTACATTTTTATCTTTCTGGATTTCTCTCGCGCGAAGTTGTAAGTTTCCAACAAATCCCGAAACACTCCGATTTCCATTATTTTTACTTGTTTGTGGGTTATTTAAGCTTATAATGTCCAAATATGGGTTGGGTAAAGGTATCAAGTCAAACGGAAACCGGAAAACTCATTTTCGGCTCATTTTCCGGCCAACAGCTCGTTATGCCGCAGAGGCTCCAGGACACCTGCGACATAAGCTCTTATGTCTCCAAATCATAGCCTATGACTCATATAGCGACATAAACCTCTATGTCGCACTACATCACGGATGTCTGATATCGCGTAAAAAGTCACGTTTTTACTACCGATATCTCTCTCATTCTGGAATGATTCTTGGCACTTTAACTCAAATTCAGTACAAATCAATAGTATTATGCCAAGATAGTCAAAACAAGGTTGCACGATGAAAATCAAGTAAAACGGATAGAAAACGAAGATTCCACGCACGTTTGAAGATTCAAGGCATCAAAACGAGATTTCAAGACAAAATTGCCCATCACCAACATCCATCTCACCCAAGATGTTCGTTTTCAAATTACGAATCCAACAGAAGAAGAATCAACAAAAACGGACGAAGAATGAAGATTCTACGTACGCCAGAAGATCCAAACGATTCGTATGACACATCTAAAGTTCGGAGACATATTTTTGGGATTTCTTTTCGTCTAAAGCTTTGTTATTTAATTACAAATCCAACGCAAAAAGAATCAATGCAAACGGGCGCATAACGAAGAAAACACGCACAACTCGAGAAACGACGCAACAGGCGACGAACCGGAGCCCGGGGGGGGGGGGGGGGGGGTTGCCAGCTGCCGCCGGCCAGCCACCCACCGCCGGCGGCTGGCACATGGCCACCACCGGCCGCCACTCACCCTCACGGATTGCGCTTTTTGGTCCTTTCGTGTACCCGGTGCTAGACCTTTACGTGCTTTTCGTACCTGGTGCCACCACCTTTTCCACTTTTTCGTACCTGGTGCCACCACCTTTTCCACCTTTTGCTATTGTGAGCTTCCACTTGCTAAAATGCACCAAAACTCTCCTATAAATAGGAGGCATGAGGCTCATTTGCAAAGACACACCATTCTTAGAACAATATACTTCTCTTAAGATATTGCTTCTACTTTCTTTCTATTTTCTTACTAAAAATTAGTTTTAGGCTAGTTTAGGAGCTTGTTTAGAATAGAAGGAAAGTACGGAATGCATTGTAAATCTTCGGTGTAAGCTTGGAATTGTGTCAATTAATTCAAGTCTACTTTCTCCCGCATTTAATCCTGGTGCTTTCTAATCCTTATCTATCTTAATTAATTACGTTTATATTGATTATGCTAGATTTAGTTATTGCCATGATTAGAGAATAGTATACTTGTTGTGTTTGCTTGCGATGTAGTTAATTAATTATGGGATGATTTATAATTAAATATTAAAGATCGGTAGTATCGCTTTGATCATCTTATTGCATGTTCTTGTTTGATTGTTGCCTTAAGATCATCATAGTGGTAAAATATAAACGGTCTTAATTATCGTAAAGTAATATGATGGCCCCTATTCCACTGTTACTCGATATAGTACTAGAAACACTTCAAGGCGGAGTACAAATGTATGGAAGTTGAGGAAAGACCGAAGGTAGTCATATTATGAAACGGTACAATATTACGAAGTAATATGATGGCCCCTATTCGACTGTTATTCGATATAGTACTGGAAACACTTCAAGGTGGAGTACAAATGTATGGAAGTCGAGTAACGACCGAAGGTAGTTATATTACGGACTAACATATAAAATGAGAAACCTAGTTTAATTAACCTTTCTAAATAGACTTTTAAACTTCAAATTAATCTAATCGCCTTTCCACCAATAAACGTGATTACAACACCTTTTTAACGGCGTCCAATAAAAAGGTAGTCAGTCATCTGTGTCAATATAATTTGTCAAAGGTATGAAACTATGGAACCGCAAGGCTACATGGGGGATTATCGTAGGACAAGACATGGCCAAGGTTTGAAGCGGCGGAACCACTTTAAGTGATGAACGCTGTGGATAATTAGGGGATTTATTGGGTAGTCTTAAGCAAGGGTTGGTTTAAAGTCATTAATGAACTTTTTAAATACATGAATCTGTTAGGATGATGAGGAATCGTTATATTATTCGGTTATATCTAGTACCTTAAGATTTTGTTCCCGTTCATATGAAAGTATTATTAAACCATAATTAAGATTTTGCTTATTATTCTAAATACTTTGTGATGTTACCATAACCTAGATCCCGATGACATGCTAATAGGATTTTAATTAGTAGGGAATCTAGTGTTTACATCACGAGTATTCAAGATTAATAATTAACAAATATCTTTCAACACAGTTTCTCCAAACATCATCCCATAACTTAATTAACAAAATCTCAGCAAACACTATCTTTATTTATGTGTTTTATCTTTTATTTTTATTTCGCTTTTATTTATTTATTTGCCTAAGTTAATACAAAAACCAAAACTCCCCCACTATCTTATAAACCCTTCACTAGTTTCAAAGCCCTCATCTACCACGCCTTAGTTTTAATTCAGTCGGTTTGAAGAACGACTCTAGGTCATACCTACCACTTGCTCACCCTTAGGATTAACATTGTTAGGGAAAACTTAGGCCCCGCAATTACAAATTTAAAACACTCCACTGATGCCCGCCGCCGGTAGCCGGTGCAACGATAAGGGTTGAAATCCTTACCGACTGCTGGTGGCGCATCAATGTCGCAGGTAGCGACACAAATGGTTATGTCGCAAAAATTACGGACGTCGCATATAGAGACACAAAACACTATGTCGCAATACTTATTCCCGTCACACATAACGACACAACATCTTATGTCGCATTAAACTGCGGATGTCGCACTTAGCGACACAAGCCCTTACGTCGTAGACATGATTTGCGACACAACAGACTATGTCGCACTTAGAGACACAAAGCCTTATGTCGCACCTAGTGTCGCATACGACAGAACCTTGAAAACATGGATTTTTACTAAGTGTCAAACTTATATACGATACGACTTTTTAAACACATCGGAATACGTTTATGAACATGAACACTCGAAATCATAATAATAATAATAATGAGATTATTATTACAACCAATCACCAACGGGCCGTACACGTTTTCAAAACATAATCCAATCAACCAAGTCGTAGTAACTTGGACAATTTAAACAACCAAATCGTAGTAATTTGGATAATCAAATTGACCAAGTCGTAGTAACTTGGACAAGTTAAACAACCAAATCGTAGTAATTTGGACAATTCAATCAACCAAATCGTAGTAATTTGGACATTCTAGTTGGACGAACAACTACAAAAGTAGTCTTTCGAGATACCTACTCATGTTTATAACCATCACGTGTCTTGGACACCCTCAGGTTACAAGTCTTCGGACATCAATTCACGGAAAATCAAAAAGGTTTATTAAGTTAAACTTTTCAAGGCTCAGGTGAGTCTCATAGCCCCTATTTTACGGTTTTCATCAGGGGTGTGATTACATGGCTCGTTTTATTTTACAATATGAAAGCAAGTACAATACAAATCAAATACTACATGAGTTGTTTTCAGTAATCATTTCAAAGCCCTCCACAACATAGTTTGGTAATACATCTGTAGCGTGATTGTTAGTATATGATTTCATATAGGATTGACAATCCTCGTCCGGGTTAGCACGCACTAACTGGTTAAACGGACGTATTAGCATTTGGGAAGACGAGTGTAGATTAGGCACTCGTAGGAGGCACCTCATTTTGGTTTCCTTAATTGAACCTGACACTCAAGTTAAGCTCAGACTATGTGCTCATGGCTATATAACTTTTATTTTGCTTAATTGCACTTTAAATTCAATTAAATCTTGCGGTTCATACAAATATGTGTTGACATACAAACCTGTGAGCTCACCAGCGTTTCGCTGGACCCATTTTAGCATGTATCACAGGTACTCAGCAGTAGGTTGGCTGCCCAATCAGGATTCATTAACTTGAGTCTTCATTCAATCAATCAGAGATTTAGTTGCATTATTATATTTTTGTATAAAGTAATTATGTAATGTAAATCTCTCAATTTCAAGGAACTGAGCTAATGTAAACAATATTTTTGATGTAAACTTTGGTTTTATCAATACAATGTAAAAAAACGCATTTAGTGGTCGTTCATTATATCTTTGTGCTTGTGATTATTGATTAGTTACGCCCCGACCTGATTCGCTTCCGCAACCCGAATTTGGGGGTGCAACAAAGATGCCCGTACCGCTTGTAGTTGTTGCAAGGAGTACCACAAGGACCGTCGTGGTGGCGGTTGCACTTGGAACAAAAGGGCTTTATCCCCGTGTAACCCCGCTTAGGTTCAGTGTTTGAAGTGTAAGCTTTGATGGTGTCGGGTTTCTTGTTCTGGTTGTTGTGGCTGTCAGTCCATTTTCTCTTGTTTTTGTGGGAAGATGGAATAGGTGTTTCACGACTGACAATCATTGCCATGAGTTCATGAGCCAGGCGGATGGCACTCTGAATGGTTGCTGGTCAGGATGAGGCGACATTTCCCTGGATATTTTCTGGGAGACCGCGGATGTACCTCTGAATGCGTTTGTGCTCAGGGTCTACCATTGAAGGGCAGAGCAGAGCAAGTTGTTGAAATCTGGTGGTATAAACAATGATGTCGGTTCCCTGAACCGATAAGCGCCAGAACTCCTCCTCCAATTTCTAGATTTCTTCGTTGGGACAGTACTCCTCCGTGAGCATCTTTTTCAGATCCTCCCAGGGAGTAGATAATCAGTGTCAATGCCTACAGAATTGGCATATGAATTCCACCAAGTAAGAGCACATTCCTGAAGGGTACAGGTGGAGAACTTAACCTTAGTATCCTCCGCACAATTGCTGATACGGAAGACAGATTCCATTCTCTCGAACCATCTGACTAGGCCGATGGCTCCTTCAGTGCCCTTGAAGTACAAGGGTTTGCAGTTGAGGAAGTCCTTGTAGGAACAGGGTTTGGTTGTAGGGTTGTTATTCAGTGTGTCTTCACTGCCAGAACTTGATTGTCGGGCAGCTAAGGCTTGTGCCACACTTTGTGCAATAAGTTGAGCAATTTCAGTATCGTTGTACGTGTGTCTTTTTGGAGGCATGGTGTTGAGAAATCAAGAAAGAGATAAGTGAGATGTTTGTATATGATTTTGACATATTATATATGTATATATATATATATATATATTGAGGTTATATACAACACGACAATCAACAGAGTAAAAAAAAAACGTTAAGGTTAGTAATCATTTCACGATATAAAGTTCAAATGATTACAGGATTAAGAGTTTACAAAAGGTTACAGAACCTAAAGTCACAAAAGATGCCGGGAATTGTTACATCCGATCGAATTACATAGATTTCTACATAGCTAGTTAACAAATTAGAAGATAGCGACTACACTAATCTCGGTGTAGATTCAGTTGTGGAAGAGAAGAGGTAAGGTGGTCCACAGACTCTACAAGTCTGCTAACCATTCTGAGGGCGTCCTCGGTTTCTCTCAAGCATGTCTCGCATTGATTCAACCTGGACTGTAAAAGAGATTTCATTTTGGTTATTGATTACTTGATTTTCGAACAATCTACATGGTTTGCTAAATGTGTCTTCCATTTGATCGTGCGTACGACTGATAGTTTCAGAGATGTCTGCCTGTCCTATGTACAACTGTGCGACATTGTCTTGGGTTTGTTCCAACCAGTCAGAGCGAATATTACGTTGTTCGATTTCCATATCGTGCAGCCTGCTTTCATGATGGTGCACTCGAGCAGCTAACACAAGAACAGTGAGATGTGTTGGTTCTTGAGTATAAGGGGAAAGATCCATGGCTAAGTATTTTTCATCATCAGCCGGAATTTTGATGTTTTCCTCGATCCTCCAGGTGGCCATAGCCGTGGGTATCCAGCTCCATTGGTGGGCGATTTCCCGATGGCGAGTTATAGTAGAGACGTTACCCGTGATGGCAGGATTGTGGTATGGTCTAGCTCGGTGTGAGCTACCAGTGTGTCTAGCCACGAGTGGTTCTGGGTGTCCGCGACGTGAGCGAGAGAGAGAGATGATGAAGTACGTGTGTTTTGTCTAGATGATGAGTCGGCCATTTTCGTGGCAAGAGTGTTTCAATAAGTGAGGCCTATATATATATTTATCATATAATATAGCCTAAAGTTCCTAGCACAAACAAGTAATGGTCCCGTTTCTCTCGTGGTCAGAGTCAACTAGTGTATCCCTGTTCAACATAACCATTTCAGGTCTCACATCATCTTTCTTTAATTGTACATAGTTGATCAGGCTATGTTAAATTAAAGTTGTATGATGTAATTTCTGAACCAGTCATACCTAGTAAGGAAATACTGCCTAACGATAATAGTCTAGGCCCACTGAATGCAACCTAGTTCACTATAACCTTAGGCTCTGATACCAATATGTGATTTGAATGCATAATTAATTATACAAATTATAATAATGCAATGAAATCTCTGATGTTTGCATGCTGACTCGAGCTAAGCTAATCCTGAGAGGCAGTCCTACTGCTGCTGGGAACCTGAGAATACACGCTAAAATGGTCAGCTAAAAGCTAGTGAGCTCACAAGTGTGAAAGTAAATCATAAAGTATAAACCACAAGATTTAGTATAATGATTTGAAATCAATCAAACAAATATGTATATTACTGCCATGAGCCCATAGTTCGAGCTTTACAGAGGGGTCAGAATCCGCCTTTAAGGACCTGAGCTAGGTGCCTCCGAGCGAGTGCCTAATCTAGACTCGTGTGAACAAATGATAATGTGCCCGATTGACATCACGGTCATGGTAGCACGACTACCCCGGACAGGGATTGTCAATCCCATATGGTATCATACACTAACATTCACCCTAAATCCATATTAACAAACTATGTGGTGGAGGACTTCATGATTAGTGAAAACAAACTTATGCAGTCAATATATCGAGTTTTGTACTTGTGTTCACATGTAAAACAAATCTGAGTATGTATTCCCACCCCGGGAGTAAAAATAGTAAAATATGGGGTTATGAGACTCACCTGAGTCTGAAGTGTAGCAAACAAGCTGGTAAATGATGTTGTACAAATATGATGTTGTTCCACGACTGTAACCTGTCGGGCGTCCTAAACGCGCAAGGTTATAATAATTAGTAGATGTCTCAACAGACCATCTATGTTAGTTGTTCATACAACTAATTATGTCTGAATGATTGATTGTTGTTTGAGTTTTGAAAGCATGTACGGCCCGTTGGTGACGGGTTCTATTAATAATCCACAGTGTTATTATTATATATTTTGCTGTTATGCTTATCAAAGTATATGTTATGTGTTTCTGAGGTTTTCCCAATAACGGCGTTTTACTTATTTAGCCAACAATACTAGTCTTTCCAACAATGCTAATCTTTCCAACAATACTAATCTTTCCAACAATGATGTTTTACTATTAATCCAACAATGTGAGTTACTATTTATCCAACAATGTCAAAACACTATTTATCCAACAATTCTAAGTTACTAGTTTTCCAACAATAGCGTTTTTGAGAATGCATAAGTGACAATGTGATTTCATGCGACAATGAGGTTTGCGACAATTGATGTTGCGACAATGAGGTTTGAGACAGTCGGGTTTTATGCGACAATGATGTTTACGACAATGGCATTGTCGCAGGCGTGAAGGCTTGTGCGACAAAGAGACATTGTCGCAAGTCTTGGTACCGTTTTCGTTGTCCGTTTTCGTTGACTAGGTCAAATGTGTTTGGTTTGACCCGAAACTTTTAGGGAAGTCTTAAATATGTTAAATGAGCTTTAGAAAATTTTCGTTACGTTTTATGGTTGACCCGAAGTGTCGATTTTGTAAAATAACCAAAACAGTCCCTATTATATGTATTTCAGTTTTTCGACTTGATAATCCTACCGTTTTCGCTAGTTTTTAGACTGAGTTTGGTCTCAAAAAAAAATCCAGCATATTCTCATATGTATCTAGTTCATTTCCGAAACTTATCATGATTTTATGGTTTCATTTACTATTTTAAACAAACATGAACATGGAAGGTAGTCAGATTCGGTCCGAACACGAGTAACACTCAAAGATCCGCTTCTACACTTAATTTCGTGACGATCTGGTCAGAGTAGTAAATACCAAAGTTGTAGATAACATCTTAAGGATCATTTTTCGTTTAGATTTCGTTAGTTGATTCCTCCTAGAACTCGAGTTATAAACTATTTTGTGGGACAAAAATTCTGGACAGATTCATATACTTATATATATATATATATATATACTTTGTAAAAACGTTTTTCAAGCTTTATTTTGGACATTATAAAGTTGTATGAGCAAGATAACATATATATAAACATAATATAAGTATTTTTGAAAGTGTCAGGATTCTTACAATGATCGTATGAAGAATCCGAAAAGATGGAATCGTAGCTCGTGTTAGCGTGATCGTTTTTGCTTCAATCGTCTTGATGATCCAAAGTGGGTTGATGTTGTATTACTCTACAGCAATCATGAAAATTGTAATTTGTAAGTGTTAAACAACTGTATTACTCTATAGTAACATTTTATATGTAAATCATAAGAGTTAAATGTTTGTATTCGTAAAAGAGTAAAGGAAGCATGCATTCTCACCCCAAAGTAATTCAAAACAGTAAAAATTGGGCCTATGAACTCAGCCGAGTTTAGCAATAAGCAAGCAAGCAATTAATTAAATAACAAGCAAGCGTGTGTCCAAATGCAACCTTCTAACGTCTTAAACATATAAGGTTGTGTATATAAGTAAATGTCTCAAAAAACCATCTATGTAAGTGGAGGGTTAATGTCCACTTAAGCCAATCGTGTAGGTGGAGGGTTAGTGTCCACCTACGCTAGTTGTTCACTCAACTAGTATGTCCAAAGTATGTAGTTTATCAAAAACATGTATGATCTGTTAGTGAAAGTTTGTAATAATAATTCTTAAAAAGACATTACTATTAGATTTGTTTGTTGTGTATTTTGACTTAGTATATATCATGTGTCAACGCGTTGTTATCGTATTTGGTTATAAGTCGTTTGCCCAAGTTAAATACTTAGAGGAAATTAAGTTTTCATCTCTTTTTTTAGTTCGAATGTGTTTTCAGATCTCGTTTTTGGTCCAAGTTACTAAATAATTCACCCAAACCCTATTTGTTACCATTCTTTCCAAAATTAGTAAGTCTCGCATTTTTTCAAAACCGAGTCCCGTTTTCATTGACTTAGTCAAACCTTCTCGGTTTGACCCGAATCTTTTACCCAAACCTTAGACATGTTCATGGTTCATAAAAATCATTTTCACCACTTATACCAAGTTTCGAAAGTGTCGGTTTTTATTATTATTCAAAATCAGTCCACTTTTACAATTTTCCAGAAAATACATCTCCTTGTCGAATTTCTCTAAAAATCTATAGCATGAAATAAAGTCCAACAAAAATATAAGTTGTTACCCCATATGTTATCTACTTTCTGTAATGTTTCCAGGATTCTTAAAGAAGTCTAAGTATTTATAAAAATTACATTTATCTTCTGTGGTCAGATTTGGACACATGCATGAATTTGTATATGGACAATATATACATGATGTTTGTAGCCAACAAATTGTTTAAGAATTTGGTGGTGGTTTCAAGTCATTTGAAGCTGTGTAGCTCAAGATATAACCAAAACCATACAAACTAATTTTCTGACTTTAATGGACAGATTACCTATATGTTCTCTCAAAAATTATTTAAAATAGTAAACGAGCTCATACAAATATGAGGCTAGTGGGGGTAGAAAAGCTTACTTCCTGAACTTAATTGTGACTATAAAAACGTCTATTTTCATTGAAAAATTATTTTTATAAAAATCGTTGAATTGGTTACAATTTTCTGGACAGAATAGTTTTGTTGCCATTTTGTGAGATTATGATGTTAAAATTGGTTTTTAATCAAGTTTTCGGACATATATACTTGAGTAAACTTTAAGTACATGTTATAAGAGTAACAATATGAAGAGAGTAACAATATGGACAATATATACTTTTTTATAAAAATCGTTGAATTGGTTACAATTTTCTGGACAAAATAATTTTGTTGCCATTTTGTGAGATTATGATAATAAAATTGGTTTTTAACCAAGTTTTTGGACATATATACTTGAGTGAACTTTAAGTACATGTTATAAGAGTAACAATATGAAGAGAGAAGTCCTCACAATGATGTTTATGAGGTTGAATGGCAGAAATGAAATGAGGAGGACTTATAGTCTTGAAATCTTGAAATTTCTCTGTAAAAGCTTGAAGATGAAGGTGGTGGCTTATGCTGGCGTCCAAGTAGACGGAGAACCATTATGGTCGCCGGAAGGGTTTTGGTGCGGAGGAGTTGGTTGTCGGTGGGGTTTAAGTGTGGTGGTGAGTGGTTGATTGACGACAGATTCTAAAGGTGTTTATGACTTTATGGTATTTGATGAGTATTTTCATTAGAAAAAATTACACTTTAATTACATTAAATCATTAAAAAAATTAAATTTAAACTTTTCATATATAATAATTGAATTAAATAAAATTTAGTTGAATTGAGATAATATATTTAATTTATTGAGATAATAGCAATTTATTGGGTATGTTGCGTACATGCGTTAGTAAATGTAAAACCCATCAAAAAATGAAAAAAAAAAGGTCGTCGAAAGGATGCCTTGAAAGATGACAAATCAAAGAGGAGAAAAAACTGTATTTTATGGTGCAATGTTCATAATTTTTCGATTTTTCGTTTGTGGGATAATTGATGTTGGGGTTAAATGGATTTTGTACATGTGGAGTATTCTCTTTATACACATGACACGATATTTATGGTTCCCTCATTTTCACTCAAAATTGATATACTCATTTGAACTCTACTGTGTAGATTTAATCGAAGATGGAATTCTTTGATTACAAAAAAGATAAGGATCACATTGTAACAATCGCCAAATTAGGGCTTGTCATTAGGTCCTAATCATTCTCTAATACATGTAATTAGTTCTGTGTTTGGCTAATTAATGTATCGAAATATATATATTGTTGAATATATACGAATATGCGATTCGATTAAATCGTACAAGTTTCAAATTGAATGTAATTCGGTTCAATTAAATACGGACATTGGTGATCAATTTTATTAAATAGTATACAATTATTTAATAACGATAACATATCCAAAATATTATTTTGATAATATTTCAATTACATTTCGTATCGTATAATAAACCTCTACGTGACTTAAACATTTAACACACAAGCAAACGAAACCATTTAAGTTTATTAAGTATTTGGTAAAATACTTTAACAAAAATATTGAATAAATCTCCATATTTTAAAACTTGTAATTAAACGTATAAAAATAATTATTTAACGCGAAATGATCGAAAAACGAACGCCGCACGAAGCGCGTATGCGGGAGAATGAAAAACTGGTGAAGTCCACACTCGGTGGACCCCACCAGCCCCCCCTCTCTCTTCCCCCTCCTTTTCTTCCCTTTTTCCTTTCTTCTTTCTCCTTTCTCACTTTCACATTTCTTCTTCTTTCTTTTCTCTCTAAACCAAACCACACCACCATCACTTAAATCTCACTAATAACACCACCAAACGACCTCGATCTTCATCACTCGTTTGGAGAAAAAGAACCACCTCGCAACGATCTACGTTTCTATCCTTCCGAATCCTCCGCGCAACGATTTGTAAGTTTCCGAAAAAACCCGAAAACTCTCGATTTCAAGTATTTTTAGGTTCTAGTTGTTTCTTTAAGCTTAGAATGTCCCTATAAGGGTTGGGTAAAAGAATCAGACCAAACGGAAACCCGAAAACTCATTTTTGGCTCAAATTTTCGTCAACAGCTTTAAGTGTCGCAACGAAGGTGCATTATA
This sequence comes from Pseudognaphalium luteoalbum, assembly GCA_963422505.1. Lineage (NCBI taxonomy): Eukaryota > Viridiplantae > Streptophyta > Magnoliopsida > Asterales > Asteraceae > Pseudognaphalium > Pseudognaphalium luteoalbum. The sequence goes on from OY730198.1 coordinate 72,143,689, forward strand.
GCGTCACTTCATGCGTCACTTAAGTGACACATTGAGTGTCGCTAAAAGCCCTAATCATGCGTCACTTGCATAAGTGCCGCATAAAATCCCTTTTTCCCGACACTTACCTCCGTCACTTGTTTAGTGACGCCTAGAAGCCTTAACCGACACTTATACCCGACACTAATGGAGTGTCGCCACCTTATGCGTCACTTACCTAAGTGACGCCCTAAACTCAGAATTTCCAATTTTATGCGACACTTCCCAAGTGTCGCCCAAACCACCTAGTGACGCCTCACTATGCGTCACTTCCATAAGTGACGCCATAAGTGACGCCCTTACCCAGATTCTGATATTTCATGCGTCACTTCCTAAGTGACGCCTAAGACCCTAAGTGTCGCTACAAGTGTCGCATGAAACAGAACCCAGATTTTTACTAAGTGTCGAGACCTGAAATTTTATCACTTGATTTTACCCAAATTCAAATCTTAGATGCGTTTTTCCCTATAACAAATATGGTAGAAATAAAATTTTATAAGCCAGGGGCCAGCCCCTTGGACCCCGCCAGGGGTTGCCACCCCTGGGACCCCGCTAACCAGGGGCACTGCCCCCGGACCCCCGTCACCTAAAGTTGTAAATACTTTTTAAGTATAACACTTCGACATAATAATAATATTATTGCAAATAATCACCAACGGGTCGTACACGTTTTCAAAACTCGAACTTACCAATCAAATCAAATCATTGGAAATTACTAGTTGGATGAACAACTAGCTTAGGTTATCTTTTAAGATAGCTACTTATTTTATTCAACCTTGCGCGTTATAAACGTTCGGCAGGTTACAGTCTTCGGACACCCCATTTTACTTCACCACATTTTCTTCATTGCAACTCTTCAGGCTCAGGTGAGTCTCATAGCCCCGACTTCTTACTATTTTTACTCCCGGGGTGGGAATACATTCTCTAATTGTTTTACACGTGAACACGAGTACAAAACTCGCTATATTCTGCATGAGCTATTTTCTAATCACTTTTAAGTCCTCTACGATCATAGTTCTGGTAATACTTTATGTAGCGCGAATGTTAGTGTATGGTACCATATAGGACTGACCATCCTCATCCGGGTCAGCAAGCACTGACTGGTTCAACGGACGCATTAACTTTTGTTCATACGAGTGTGGATTAGACACTCGCCCGGAGGCACCCATGATCAGGCACTTTATTGTGATCCTGACACCCACGTTAAGCGCAGACTATGACCTCATGGCAGACGTATACATTATTTGATTCATTTCAAACGGTTATCATTAAATCTTGTGGTTCACACTTACATAATTACTATGCAAACCTGTGAGCTCACCAGCGTTAGCTGACCTTTTTAGCATGTGTTCTCAGGTACCCAACAACAGTAGAACCTGTTCATTCAGGATGCCCATAGCTCGAGTCAGCATACACATCAGAAGATTATTTTGCATTACTACATTTTGTAACTAAGTTATGCCAATTAATCTCTAAACATTGTAGTTATTAGGCTTTTGTAAACATTTATACATTGTAAAACTTTATATTATCAATGTATCTGTAAAACGACGCATATAGAGTCGTTCATTATATGCCTTGTGTGTTTTGATTATTGATTAGTAGCACCCCAAAGCTTGCTTCTGCTAAACAGTAAATTGGGGGTGTTACACACATGAGCAAGAGTAATTGGAGGAGCAGAGAGGGCATGATATAAACCAATCAGCATGTGACATGTATCCCACGTGATCCCCACACAGCAAGTCACCATGGACCAATTTTGTAACTTTGATAAATGAGTGGACCTGACCGTAAAAGATGATCGGAATTTCATTGACGCAAAAAACAAACGATATTAACGCAAAATCAGAGATTCTATCAAATTAAGGATAGAAACTCTGATTACAAATTTAGGAACTTACGATTCTTCATAATCTTATACAAATATTGATATATATATAATGATTATATATATATAAACACACATCGAGCTTCATTTGCAGATCTAATCAACCTTTTTGTTTTCTCGAGTACGCAAAAGAATCACAATGATGATTGAAAACACTTACAGCTGCAGTTGAATTCGAAGAACACACGCCTATAGTACAAGTTAATAACAAGGTAAGTTTTTGCGTATATATATATATATATAACTGTATAGCTGTGATAAAAAACTGTCACTTCCATTGCTCCGTAACCTCCTAGCAACTACACTAACACCTTTTGATTGTATCACGTGCGAGCTTCAGTAAAAACGGACCTAGATCTGGATTGTCTAGCGACGATTCATCAAGTAATGAGTGTTTTTCCAGTGATTTCTTCTTTCCGGAGCTCCGATCCGGCGACGGCTTGGCTCGTGAGGACGATGGTGATGGTGACGGAGTTTGTCGTTGCGCCGATGAGGTTGATTTGGTTGAAAACTTTCAGATGCTCTGAAAGAAAATTTTCTTATAAACTTTACAAGAAGTATCACGAAAGACGAGTGGATACAAAAGTGGAAGAAACTTAAAGAAGTTGAACACTTCTTTGAGTACCGGTACCCTTCAAGGGACAATGATGTTGTGCAGATGATATGGTGAGCTGTATTGAAAAAGGTCCCCGTTATTAAGAGGAAATTACATGTTGCTAGAAGGTTTTCACGATTTGAAAAACCTTCAAGTAAGTTGAGTTTTCTATTGCCTAGAAACTTTACATCTTGATAGAAGTATAGAATAATGTTAGAAGATAGAAAGTATAACGAACTATTATTATAGAATATTAGGATTTGTAAAAGAAGATGTGTTGATTGATTAATGAATCATTCACAGTTTTATAATATGATATGATCACGAGGCCTTAAAGTGTTGTTGTTGGTTTGCTTAACTACTTGATGATATTAAAAAATCAATGCAATTTACGTTTATGTTACTGCATTTTTATGTTTAAGGTTTTAAAAAATTGATCTGAAACGTTTAAGTTACCGCATTTTAACTTTTAAGGTGGTATAAAACTGATATGCAAAATAGATCTCAGTTAAATCATTCAATTTTTCATTTAAATTACTACATTTAACATTTTAAGTTACTGTATTTTAAGTTTAATGTGGTGAAAAAATGATATGAATAATAAATTTTAATAAAAAGTCACTGCATGTTATGTTTAAACTACTGCATTTTTACGTTTTAAATACTGCATTTTACATTTTTTAAGTTCATGTAAAACTAATATGAAAAAATAGATAAAAAGTCATTGCATTCTACTTTTATGTTATTGCATTTTTATGTTTAAGGTGGTGAAAAACAGATATAAAAAAAGAGATATCGGAAACTTACTGCATTTTACTTTTAACTTACTGCATTTTACTTTTAACTTATTGTATTTTAATTTTTAAGGTGGTGTAAACCAGATATGCAAAATAGATCTCGGATAAATCATTCAATTTTATGTTTAAATTACTAGCATTAAGCTTTATGTAAAACCGATAGTTAAAATAAATGCATCAGATTTAAGGACATTGAAAACTGATATGGAAACTAGATCTCGAAAGCTTATTTCTTTTTACGTTAAGTTACCGCATTATAAGTTTAAGTTACTGCATTTTAAGTTTTAATGTGGTGGAAAATTGATATGAATAATAGATTTGAAAAAAAAAAATCATTGCACGTTACGTTTAAACTACTGCATTTTACGTTTTAGTTACTGCATTTTACATTTTTTTAAGCTCGTGTAATACTAATATGACAAAATAGATAAAACTGATATGAATGAGTAGATATGGGAACGCACTTACTGTATTTTACGTTTAAGTTCCTACAATTTATGTTTATTGAGGTTGAAAACTGATATGAAAACTAGATCTCGAAAACATACTTCTTTTTACGTTTAAGTTACCGCATTATAAGTTTAAACAACTGCATTTTATGTTTAATGTGGTTAAGAACTGATATGAAAAATATCAAAAAAATCACTGCATTTTACGTTTTAACTACTACATTTTAAGTTTTAATTACTTTATTTTACATATCTTAAGCTTGTGGAAAACTAATATGAAAAAAAAATATATAAAAATTACTGCATTTTACGTTTATGTTACTGCATTTTATGTTTTAAAGTGGTAAAAGATTGATATGAAATAGTAGATCTCTAAAACTTACTGTATTTTAAGTTTAAGTTACTGCATTTTACGTTTAAGGTAGTGAAAAACTGATTTAAATGAGTAGATTTGGGAAGACATATACTACCTTTTTAAGGTTAAGTTAATGCATTTATTGAATCTACTCCATTTTACCTCATTTTAGTGCATTTACATGAATGCAGTAGAACAACATGTAGTGCTATTGAATCCACTGCAGTTTACCACATTTTAGTGCATTTAATGCAGTTACTGAATCTATTGCAATTTACCACATTTTACTGCATTTTATTATTTTTTTGGATTTTAGTGCATTTTACAAAGGAAAACTGCATTTTATAAGTATATAAATTGACTGCAATTTAATAGTACTGCATTTCATGACTCATTTTTTTGTGTTTTTAATAGAATGCAGTGTATGTTGTTGTGTGCTGTTGAATCCAGTGCATTTTACCAAATTTTTCCACATTTACTGAATCTACTGCATTTTATCACATTTTACTGCACTTTATTGCTTTTTTTTTGGATTTTAGTGTATTTTTACAATGAAAAACTGCATTTTATAGCTATATAAATTGATTGCAATTTACTAGGTGAACTATCTTGGAATATCTTAGATGGGCTCTCCGTTGACTTCATGCTAGCAGGACTATTAGGTGGAGTTTTCACAGAGTTATCTTTAAGTTTCTCTACTGAATCATGCTCTGAAGATATGAATTTGATATATATTTTGAAACTTATATGCAGGATACTACGGTCATATATGAGCCGGATTCTCTAAGATGTATTTTCTTTACCTTCATTTTCAAACTTATCCCAATTTTCATCCCAGTCGGCTGCTCCTTCTTGAATGCCAGCTTGCCAACCTAATTTTTTTTTACAAAGAATAATAATTAAGCAAATGAATGCACCAGAAATAGGTCTGGTCTCAAAGACTACACTTTAAGACCACTTGTAACCTGTGAATCGCTCAATCGCACATACTTTAGGGGTTCGGTGAATCAAATTCTATTGAAGACTTAATTTAACAAGATATACCAAACATAAAACTTGACACATCCCAACAACGTCCAGCTACTAGAGATGAGGGGCACCTTGTGATTGGGAACACTAGCAAAACTCTCAAGCAAATCAAGATGTGCAAATGTACAATAACAGCATAGAGAAACAACTACCTCAATATCTGTAGTAACTATATTTGCCCAGACAAAAATACTACGATAATTATGTTCTGTAATTTGCAAACTACAAAGGGGCAAGTAGTCCTGTACACCACATCAAAATAGTTGCACCCTCCAAATTGAACTCTAACATTAACAACATATTGCCCATTATTCAAGCAACATGCTAACAAAACACACGGAAATATGCTAACAGTTGATATTTAATATAAAAGAGCAGTGTGTGAGCCAATCTAGTTCATCACCAAATTAACGACAAAGTAAAACTGCAGAGGTAAAATATGACAACTCGACTTGCAGATATTAACAAAAAGTTGGGAATGATATATGGTAGACAAAAGATTACCAAAGGGCAGCTCAACCAGTAGTGTCGGTTTCCCACGCAAACCATACATTTTGCAACGCTCACTTAAGGATTTTACTTGTTCCTCAAGATCCATTTGAATACGGTCAACTCTCACCTATCGATCATGTAATATGTTTTTAGAAGTATCAGCAACAAGGTGAAGTACAGAACTTAAGGGAACCCTTAACAAAATTAATCAGCATAATAGATACATGAATATCATCAGGTTTCCCATCTTGCTCTAGCTTGACGATTGCCCTGTAAAGCTCCATCTTCTTTTCCTAAACATATCATACATTTGGGTCGTTGATTTCGACATGATTTTTTTCGTACAAAAACTATGACGGTAGAGCGACGGTGATACGGTGATTTTTGATCGGTGATTTAATCGATGAAAGACGGTGTTTGTGATGGTAGATTTGATCGTTTTTTTGACGGTGTTTGTGATGGTTTGATGTGTGTTTTTATGTTTTAGTAGAGAGAGGGAAAATTTAGCAGGTGCCTGACCTATCTGACCGAGTGAGAAAGATGTTATTAACGTTTTTACACATTTGGTCCCTTGACCATATTTTTTTGCAGGAGGGTTTTTGTTGACTACTGAGATCTTGGCTGTTGAAATGGAATGAACGGTCAAGATATTTCCTGCCTTTGCTGCTCTAAATGGCCTATCCCCTCTGAACCAAACCCTTACAAAAATATTTATTTTAAAATGATGGACGAGGGTGCCGTATATTCCGTTACCACCCTCTACGTTTTAGGGCTTTGATTAGATAGTATGGGCTGCGAATATAGGGATGTTTTCACGTGGATCTTCAAAGGAAATGATTTGACAGTAAATTTAAATTTAAATAGATACAGCATATGAAATTATTTATGATAAATTGTATTTATCTTCATGAATGTATTGTTTATATATAAACAATTGTATTCATCATCATCATCATGTTAAACTGGTTTAAGACTTTAAGTATCGGTGAGAGTGACGCTTAAATAGACAAAGCATGAACTTGAGAAGTTGTCCACACATCATATAGTCTTATCATCAACATCATCATATAACAACAAGATAGGTATTAATTGATAGAATTTTATATATATTGTCTTACCAATTGAATTAGCATGGGAGGATATTAGCAATCAAACATAGATGTTCTTTTTTTAGGATCCCCACTTTTTTTAAGGACAATTGTTATTACATTAGTTTGAGATTAAAAAAATTATCATTACCTCGATCAGTACTAATCTTAAATTATATACATGAAAAATCTATATAACGTCATCAATTTAATAAATTTTGATTTAATCAATTTTGTCCTTAATTTTATTAAATATTTTAAAAATAACCCAATCAGATCTCAACTTTATATGCAATTATCGATTACTAACTTATTTATATATAATAAAATTATACATGGGTATACATTGCTAGTTAACTTATAAAACCGGCCCTTTTAAATTAGCATTAATTAAGTTGTTTCTTATACAAATTGCATATCAAATGCCATATATATTCTTCCCCAATAGGATGTGCCAAGTTTTTTTTTTGTTTTTTAGGTAATTTCGAAAACCAAAACAAATACAAATGCGCACTAATAAAGTTTAATCAACATATGGAGTGAACCTCTAAATTTATGTAGATATATAGCCGGTGACGTTACAACTTTAGTACTGAATTAAACAAATTAATTTGTTTAAGAAAAAGTTACTCCGTATTTATTCGGAAAAAATTGATGAACTCTCAATCTAAAAAGATTTGGATTAAGAACTAAAGCCCAATAGTGTATAAGCTTTTGGGCTAGAATATACATTGAATAAAAGCTTTATGGTATCAAAGTCCAATGGGCCATAAGCATAATACTATTATCGATTCGATATATCATTTTATCAAAATGATCCTGATTCCTGAGTAACTTAAAGTAATAGCTTTAATATATACTCCGTATACTAGGTCTTAAGCTCGTGCGATACACGACCGTTTATAAGATGCAATTATCTTAATTTATAAACTTAATGCTATTAATTAAAAGATGCAATTATCATTGATAATGAAACTATAATAGATGGACTTGTGTTTATCTTTTCAGCCGTTGATACTCAAATTTGATGTAATCTCCTCCTCTCGTTAAGAGCGATTAAAAATTTGAGCCTATGTCCACTTCTCACGGTTTAACCAATCTTGTAACCGTGTGAATAACAAAAGTTACAATCATCATTAACAAATTTATGTTAACTCTTAATACATTTGTTGAGCTCATATGATGCATCGTATATAATCATATGATTTTATATGTTTTAATTGTATTACTATTGTTAAAAGTTGAAAATTTATTTGTGAAACTCAATAGTAACATATGCCTAAATACATAGATCGAAATTAATAAATATCAAATATATATATATATATATATATATATATATATATATATATATATATATATATATATATATATTAGTAAAACTAAGTTCAATAATTAAAACGTAGTATTTGATGATGATAATATTAGATTATTGCAATATATGAGGCATCAGTAAGAAAATGAATACTTTTTAATGTAGGAACAAAATTATTATTTATTAAGTGTAATGTATAAGATTAAAAGCTATTATAATAAAGTATAATAAAATTGAATTAAGACTCTTCACATAATATAAGATATTACTTTTTTAAGAATTCAAAATTTTAAAAAGTTTATTGTATTGGGAATTATGAAATTTTTTAGGGAAAAAAATAATTTGATGATGTCACATAATTAAAGGGTTTTTTGTTGAGCCCTTGCAATACATGGTAATTAAGATAATCTAATTAGTCATATGTTATATTTAAGTTTTTATTGTATTACTATTGTTAAAAGTTTAATTTTTTTTTATTGAAACTCAATAGTAACATATACCAAAATGTACTAGAAAATTCTCAATTTCATATATATTTATTTTAAAACTAATTTCACTAAAACATGATAGTTAATAATCATAATATTAGATGATTGCAATGCATGACATATTAGTACGAGAATGGATTAACTTTTTGTGAAAGAAAAAAATAATTAATTATTAGGTGTAATGTTTTAATTCTAAAAATCTATTACAAAAAGTATGATAAAATTGAATTAAAACTTTTAAAAATTATATTGTTAGGGCTAAAACTCTTAGGGCCCGCTTCCGAGTTGTTTTTTCGGAGGAAGAGAAGAGAAGCTGGAAGAAGTATGAATCACATTGTGTTTCAGAGTTTTGTTTACCGAGAGAAAAGAAGAGAAGTGAGAGGAGGATTTGAGCTTCTTTTCACTCCAAACTTTCTCTCCAAAAGTGGGAAGAAATGGAAGGATGGAAGATCAAACAAGTTATAAAATGTGACTTCCTTCCATTTCTCTTCAGCTCAGGAACACAAATCCGTATAAATTTCATTTCTCTTCTTTCCAATTCTTTTCAACTCGGGAACATATAAATATTATTTCTCCTCTTTTCTTTTCTATCGTTTTTTACTCTTTTCTCTTCTCTTCTTTCACTCAAAAACTCGGGAGCAGGGCCTTAGGATGAGAGTGTTATAAAATACTTTAATAAATTAATTTGATGATGTGGTATAATTAGGAGGTGTCTAGTAAAAGGAAAAAAAGATGATATGGCGTAGCTAAAAAAAATTAGAAAAAATTATTTTAATGATGTGGCATAATTAGGAGGTGTAGTAAAAGGAAAAAAGATTATGGGGCATAGCTAAAAAGCAAGGGAAAAACCTTGTTTTATAAGTATAACTAGGCATTGAGCTCGTGCGATGCACGACTGTTTAAAAAGTGCAATTATATAATAATTTGTAAGTGGCCGGATATATTAATATGCATATAATCAGTGTAATCGATATCACAATTAATTTGTGGTGTTGACTAATTACTTTACATTTACTTCAATATTTTTCATATATATAATTCTTTTACTTTTCATCATAAAGTTAAAAATCAAACTTCTTTGCAAATAATGTTCAAGAGTTTGTAAATTTTAAAACACATAATCGTTAACTAAAATAATACGCTCTAGTAGATAATTAAAAAACTTTATTTTATATATAAAAACTCATTGAGTTTGAGCGATGGACGGCCATTTATATAATAGCAATAAATTGGTTTGTATGTTAATATGTTTAGTTTGAATATATAATACAATTAACTTAATTCGTAAGTTATTATGTTAAGTTTTAATACATTTGTTGAGCCTAAGCAATGCAAGGTAAAAAATAAAAATTAGTCTTATGTTTTTCAGGTTTTCAACTGTATCTTAATATTGTTGAAAGTTTAAAATTTATTACTGAAATTCAATATTAATATATACCAAAATGTACAGAAAATAATTAATTTCAAATAGCTCTATTAGAATTAATTTTTTTTAAATCATGGTAGTTGATGATGATAATATTTGTTAATTGCAATATAAGATATGGATTAGAAAATAAATCTTTTTTTTACATAGGTAAAAATTATTATATATTAAATATAATATAGGAAATTTAAGGGCTATTATAATAAAGTATAATGTAATGTATAAAGTTAAAAAAAGCTGTTATAATAAAGTATAATAAAATTGAATGAGACTCTTCACATATTATAAGATATTACTTTTTTAGGAATTAAAAGTTTTAAATTTTTTTAAGATGAGAGTGTCAGGAATTATAAAAATTTTTTAGGAAAAAAGTAATATAATTAGGGGTTTTTTTGTTAAGCCCTTGCGATACATGGTAATTAAAATAATGGTGATTAAAATAATCTAATTAGTCATATGTTATATTTAAGTTTTCATTGTATTACTATTGTTAAAAGTTGAAAATTTATTATTGAATCTCAATAGTAACATATACCAAAATGTACTAAAAATTATCAATTTCATATACATTCATTTAAAACTAATTTCACTAAAAAATGATAGTTATCATAATATTAGATGATTGCAATGTATGACATATTAGTACGAGAATGGATTAACTTTTTGTGTAGGAAAAAAGATATTACTTATTAGGTGTAATGTATTAATTCTAAAAAGCTACTTCCTTCGTCCCAAATTAAGTGTCTTGAATCAGATTTGAAAGTCTTTCTTTTTCAACTTTGATATTAAATATTTTTGTTTGTGTTATATATTACTTTATAAAAAATAATACTAATGAAAATATATTTAAAACCCAATCCATTCATATATTTTGCATCAAGTATTATATAACATAAACAAAAAAATATTAAGGTTAAAGTTGAAAAAGAAAGACTCAAAAAGTCAAAACATGACACTTAATTTGGGATTGAGGGAGTATTATAATAAGTATAATAAAGTTGAATTAAATCTCTTAGAGATTATTCTGTTAGGGCTAAAACTCTTTAGGATGAGAGTGTTGTAAAATATTTTAAGATAAATTTAGTTTGATGATGTGGTATAATTAGGAGGTGTTTAGTATAAGGAAAAAAGATGACTTGGCATAGCTAAAAAAGTTATAAGAAAAAATTAATTTAATGATGTGGCATAATTATGAGGTGTAACACCCACTCTTCGGGCCTAGTAGTATTTTAATATTTTATGGCTATGAATTATTATTAAATATGTCAGAAAATAGTTTCATTTATTATTTGAAAATAAATGAGGGAAAGAGTCAAATAATTTATTGTGTCTAATAAATTATTAACTGTTTTAAATTAATTCAGTTGACGGTAAAATAAAATACTTTTCTCGCAAATGGTTTTTAAGGTCCAGACAATAGATATAAAAGGGGACAAAACTAGTACACATATATTTGTTACATGTGTGTAATACGTATTAAATTTCACAAAAATTCCAGAGAGATCGATCGTGAGCGAGAGAAATACTTAGAACCCTAAATCATTATCAAGTATCAAAAATTTTGTAAGAATCAAAGTCTTCTTCTCCTTGTTCTTTGTCTGGCCAAACCGAAAACACACAGGGATGATTTGTAATTTTTAAAACAAGCTTTGAGGTGAAATTGAAGCTATAAAACTTTGATTCAAGCTCCTACAACGTGAATTAAGCATCTCTTTATCCTTCTAATCATCTTGTAAGTGTTAATTTCTTGATTTTCCTAAACCTAGATAATGGGTTTTTGGGTATTTGTTAGAATTAGGATGATTGATATGAAATTGAAGCTTGAAATGATGATATAAGTTGTTAGTTGATGCTAAATGAGAATTATAACCTAAAACCTAAGCTAGAAGTGAAGAATTTGATATATATTCATGAAGAAAGTTTGAGTTTAGTTGATTATTCATGAACTAAAGCTTGTGATTGTGTTATAATTGTTAATTAATGTTTAATTCATGATTTATAGTTAAAACCTAATCTAGAATTGAAAAGGTTGAAGTATGATTGTGAATAAAGTTATGAATTTAATATGATTTTCATGAATCAAAATCTCTAAGTTTAAGTTAGTGGAATATGATTGATAATGGTTGTTAATAACATAATTAGTAATCTTAATTTAACCTAGAAGTGGATTAATCAAGTTATATGGGTTATAATTAAAGTAAGTTTTGTAAAAGTGTGATGAATATATAGTAATTCATCATAATTGGTAACAAGATATGATGTTAATGTGGTTACTCATAATCTTAAAATGTATTGTGTTAAATTACTATAAGTAAATGATAACTCATTTGAATTGTTATTGAAAGTGGATATAATGATAATTACTCATGACTAGTGATAATTCCATAATTTGGGATCAAAGAGTTAAATATGATTAATCAAATGGGAGTAATGGATTGATGATTTTAATTAGTAAATATCATGTTGTAGTTACTTAATTAAGCTGTTTAATGTAACTACGTTAATATGATGTTATATCCACATTGGGGTAAGTAACTAACTTTTGTTATTCTGTTGTATTATCAGATATGGAGAAGACTCAGTGATATTAGACTACTGAGTGGACGACTGAGGTGTCGGTGAGTGGATCTTAATCCTCAGTGTAATTTAGTTGTAACAGGTTTGGTTACAACGGGTAATCGTATTATTACTACTTTTAGTTTGCCATGATTAATTTGGTCTGATAGTAATAATACTATTGATAGACTGGTTAGTCTGATATGTTGACTGATTGAATATGTGAATACGTGATCACTTGATATTTGGCCTTCGGGCATCAGGTCAATCTATTGGTTGGGTTTGGTTACTATCGTAAGACGACAGGAATTTCCTTGTACTTATCGTTAATAGGAAATTAGGTCGTATGAGATTAGTACCAAACTATCGGTCTATTCTGTATTGGCCTTATAGATTGACGGTAGGTGTTCTTGGAGAATCCTCGGGTATCATGATATCTCAAGAACCACCGATCCTCATTATATTGAGATGTTATCTCATTGATATTATGTGTTTACTGTTGGTATTCTTGGCTGAATATTTCCCCAAGAACCATCGATCTATTATGATGTTATTTGTTTACGATGATTTGCTGTAAACAAGGTTGTTATGCTAAGTTAGGCTGTTGGTTATGTATTCCCTCATTTAGCTTTGAGCTAACCCCACCACCCCACTTCTTGCAGGTTATTGTGTTGATACAATGGGCGGGCAAGAAGCTTGTTTATTGGATGGAATGTTTGATCAGGCGTAGACTCTGATATTGGATTGATAACCAAAAGTTATGTTTTGATTTATATAATACCCAGTTGAATATACTATGTTTTGAAAAACTATGAGTTTAAATATATACATAATATGTAAAGTGAATTGATAAAGCTCATTTGACTTACGCTTCCTATATTATACATGATTAAATAATGTATTGAAATGAGGGGTGTTATATGAGGTGTAGTAAAAGGAAAGAAGATTATGGGGCATAGCTAAAAAGCAAGGGAAAAACCTTGTTTTATAAGTATAACTAGGCATCGAGCCCATGCAATGCACGACTGTTTGAAAAGTGTAGTTATTATATAGTAATTTATAAGTAGCCGAATATATAATGGGTATATAATTAGTGTAATCGATATCAAAATTAATTTGTGGTGTTGACCAATTACTTTACGTATACTTCAATATTTTTCACATATATAATTCTTTTACTTTTCAGCATAAAGTTATAAACCAAACTTCTTTGCAAACAATGTTTAAAAGTTTATAAATTTATAACACGTAATCGTTAACTAAAGTAATAAGCTCTAATAGATAATTAAAAACTTTATTTTATATATAAAAACTCATTGAGCCCGTGCGATGCACAACCATTTATATCATAGCATTAAATTACTTTGTATGTTGTTATGTTTAAGTTTGAATACATAATACAATTAACTTAATTCGTAAGTTATTATGTTAAGTTATAAATACATTTGTTGAGCATAAGCAATACATGGTAACTAAAAGAATCAAAATTAGTCTTATGATTTTTAGGTTTTCAACTGTATCTTAATATTGTTGAAAGTTTAAAATTTATTACTGAAATTCAATATTAATATATACCAAAATGTACAGAAAATAATCAATTTCAAATATTTTTATTAGAATTAATTTTTTTAAATCATGGTAGTTGATGATAATAATATTTGTTAATTGCAATGTATAAGATATGGATTAAAAAATGATTTTTTTTTACGTATGTAAAAGTTGTTATATATCAAATATAATATAGGAAATTTAAAGGCTATTATAATAAAGTATAATTGATAAATAATAGTCTTTGTAATTATTAATTTAGATTTTTAAGGAAAAAATAATATGATGATGTGACAAGTTAGGAGGATCTAAAGAAAAGGAAATGTTATGATGTGGCATGTCTAAAAATCAAGAAAAAATATTTGTTTTATATATATGAATTAATAGATGGATATATATATATATACATAAAGGGTGGAGATAAAAAACGGTGAAAAGACTTTTTGTTTTGCAATTTTTTTTAAGTTGTGAACTTTTTTTTTTGCTTCAAATATTTTTGCTTCACATAAATTTTCATCATCATGAACCTTAATTTTTTTCCCTTCACACAAAGTTTTTAACTTTTTTAATTGTGAACTTTATTTTTTCATAGATTTTTTCTTTTCTTTTCTGATTCTAAACGTAAATTTTTTTTGGGTTCACATAAAGTTTTTAACCTTTTCAATTGTGAACTTTAATTTTTTTTTTATTTCACGGAAGTTTTTAACCTTTGCAATTGCGAACATTTTTTTTCAACTGTTAACCTTGACTTGTTTTTTGTTTCACGGAAAGTTTTTAACCTTTTCAATTGTGAACATTTTTTTCAACTGTGAACCTTAATTTTTTTGGTTAATGAAAAGATTTTTAATTTTTCAATGTGAACATTTTTTTTCAACTGTGAATCTTGATTTTTTTTGAGTTCACGTAAAGTTTTTAACTTTATCAATTGTGAACCTTTTCTTTCAACTGTGAACATTAATTTTTTATTTGTTCACGAAAAGTTTTTACCTTTTTCAATTGTAGACCTTTTTTTCAACTGTGAACCTTAATTTTTTTTTTGGGTTCAAGGAAAGTTTTTTAACTTTTTCAATTGTGAATCTTTTTTTCAACTGTGAACTTTACTTTTTTTGTGTTCACGGAAAGTTTTTAACTTTTTCAATTGTGAACTTTTTTTTCACAAAAAGTTTTTAAGTTTTTCAATTGTAAACTTTATTTTTTTTTTGTTTTGGTTTACGGATTTGACTTTATTTTATTTTATATTCACAATTTTTTTTTGTGAACCTTTATTCTTTATGGTTTACAAATAAAAAAAAAGCTTACAATTTGAAAAAGTTGTGAAGGAAAAGTGTTTTCACCTTTTTTTTAACTCCATCCCTTTATATATATATATATATATATATATGTGTGTGTGTGTGTGTGTGTGTGTGTGTGTGTGTGTGTGTGTGTGTGTAAGTTACATTAGATGTAGGGTGTGAATGTGTTTTCACTGTTTTTTTTATCTCCTTGTTTTTACAAGATCTCATTCCCCATATATATATATATATATATATATATATATATATATATTGTGAGTCCCTAATCACTATTATGTTAGTGATTGTGAATCGTTAACAGTGAGTTAATTGTAGAATGGGGGGTTAAATACAATTAAAAACTTTTCTTTTCTGTTATAGTGTTATCTTTGTTTAGCAAGTTTTTAACCGTATTAAAGTAACAACAATATGAACACAAGTATATATATATATAAGATAAACAGTTCAGTTGCTGATACAAATGTAGCTGAAAGATAAATTCTTTATTGATGAAATTTATCTCTTGTTGATTGCGGAATAGATTAGCCAAAGCTAATCCAAATCAAACAATACAGCTATTACAAAGGAGATGAGCAGTAGTGGACAAACACGCTAACTGCTCTCTCGCTGAGGTAAGCTAGTAGTGGACAAACACGCTACTAGTTTACTCACTGGTGTTACTTGTATTTTAGACAAACTAGTCACTGACAAACAAGTGACAATACAAGTAATCGACACAAAATGAAGTACAACATACTACGCTATTTATAGACGCTGAAATCCTTGATTTCCGGATCTGATAGACACGTGTCGCTGCTTGATTGGAGAGGTAGTTGAGATGTGATATATCATGGCACGACATTCTGTCTTGGGAAATATCACCTTGTACTATAGACCAATCAAAAGCTTCCACGTTACTCTTTTCAAGTTTCGAGGAACACGTGTTGCGCCGTAGTAACGCCGAATGTTGACTTCTTATTTAATGCGGCATTTAATGTTGCAGTCACTGAAAGATATATCAATTCTCCTCATTCTCGATGCGAGCTAACATGCTCTAAAGAATGACTTGAACAGCTAATCTTCAGCGACTTCTTTTATTCAGCAGAAGAGAGAACTCAAGAAGACTTGGAGACTCTCGCTGATAGATGAGTATCAGCGACACACATAGTTGAGTCTTTGATCCTTATAAATTCTTCCTCTACTGGTCTAAGATACAATCTGCGATAAGAAAACCTTCAGCAACACTATCTTCAACTTGGATCATACTTCTTGTACAGAGAGTAATGCTCTCGCTGACAATGATCAGCGACACACAAAGTTGAGCATAATTCTCCTTCAGTAACTCAGTGAGAGAGAGGGAAGATCAGCGAACATAAACATCAGCAACAGGAGCTTGACTTGAATCATTTCTTCTTTAGAGAGATATTCATTAAGTGGGTCAGAGACATGAGAGAATAAGACACCATCAGTGACTTCGCTTATCAGCGACTAATGACTTCAACAATCTGCTTATAGACATTGTCTTAGTCTCCCCCTTAATCCTTGAGATCAGTGACCATCTTGAGTTTGAAGATCAGTGACTCAACATATATATATATACACACACACATATACATATAAAACAAAGATTTTTCCTTGATTTTTAGACATGCCATATCATAATCTTTCATTTTTCTTTAGAGCATCCTAACTTGCCACATCATCATATTATTTTTTTCCTTAAAACCTTAATTAATATTTATTAAGAATATTATTTATCAATTATACTTATTATAATAGCCTTTAAAATTCATATATTATATTTAATATATAACATTATTTTACCTACATAAAAAAGATACATTTTCTATTAATATCTTATACATTGAAATTAACGAAAATATTATAATCAACTACCATGATTTAAGAAAAATAGTGTTAGTCCCTTAAGTCACTATTGTTTAGTGATATGGAATCGCAATAAGTAAAGTTTAATTGTAGAAGCGGGGTTGAATACAATTAAGAACTTTTTCTGATTTTATCTAAGTTATTTATCATGTTTTTAATTGATCGAATATAAACAGAGTATAATGATTATAGAACAGAGGTAACCATAGATGTAATAGTTAGCAAAATGGTGAATCTTATTAATCATAAAACTCACTGAGTATCGATTGCGGAATGGAATAGCCAAGGCTAAACCAAATCAAACACTCAAGCTAATCTACTACAAACTGAGATGAATACTAGTGCACAAACACGCTAACTATTCACTCGCTGCTCGCTTAAACGTGCTTAGACAAACTACTCACTGACTAACAAGTGATTAACACGTACAAACGACAAGTTTCTAAGTGCAACGTACTGTCCTATTTATAGTGCAAATGTCCCGTAAATATTTCCTTCAAAACAAGATCTTGGAATGACACGTGTCGCTACTTGATTGGCTTGATCTCTGATAGACCAATTATTCTGTGGTCCCAATTCTGTTACCTCGAATATCGCGTCTTCCTTAACACTAATTACTTGCTGCCACGTAATCCCTCAGATATTTATAAAGATACGGGAAGCATTTGCTGACATAAGACTGAAGAGCAACTTGCACTTGAATAGAAACTTTATTAGTGTAGTCACTGAAGATGAAATAATCCTACTCACTCACTGTGAGCTATCGTGCTTATAGAGTGACTTGAATTGAATATTTTCAGCAACTAGCTTTTATTCGGGCAGAGACTTTTGTCTTTATCCATATGAAGATATAAAAACCTGAAATAGAATGAGTAGAATTTAGCGAGTACAGATCATAGCAACAACAGCTTTGACTTAAATCATTTCCTTCACCGAGTTGTATTTCATTGAGCTGGTCATCGACTAGTGACTTAACATGGTCAGCGACCAGTGACTCAACAAATAGCTTTAATAAAGATACTTGAAATTGATTATTTTATGTACGTTTTGGTATATACTATTACTATTGAATTTCAGTAATAAATTGTAAACTTCAATAATATAAAGATACAGTTGAAAACCTTAAAACATATGATTGAATTTTACTTTTTAGTTACCTTTCATTGCATAGGCTCAACAAATGTATTAAAATTTAACATAATAACTTACAAACTAATTTAATTGTATTATGTATACAAACTTAAATATAATAACATACAGACTAATTTAATGGTATTATATAAATGGTCGTACATCGCACGTGTTCAATGCATAGTTTTTATATATAAGATAAAGTTTTTTAATTATCTATTAGAGTGTATTATTTTAATTAACGACTACATATTGTTAATTTATAAACTCTTGAACATTGTTTGCAAAGAAATTTGGTTTATAACTTTATGTTGAAAAGTATAGGGATGATATATATGATAAATATTGAAGTAAACATAAAGTAGTTTGTCAACACCACAAATTAATTGTGCTATCGTTAACATTAATTACATGTCCATTTATATACTCGACTACTTACAAATTACTACTCCCTCCGTCCCAAAAAAAACTGTCCATGTAACACCCCCAAATTTGTGTGGTTAGCGGAAGCGAGCTTTGGGGTGCTACTAATCAAATATCAACAGCATAAAGGTAAAGCAAACGACATCTATATGCAACATTTGAAGAATAGTTACAATTCATAGATACGAAGTTTGAAAACATAGTATTTTCGGTTACAAAAACGTAGTTCCTTAGAGTCCACGCGTGTAGCGGGAGATTCTATTACACAATCACAACATACAAAAGATAATGCTATGAATCTCCGTTAGATGCAGTGTGGAAAGTTGTGCGACTCTAGCTAGTAAGCAAATCTTGCTGGGCGACTCTACAATAGCTATGTACCTGAGAATGCATTACTAAAAAGGTCAACCAAAAGGTTGGTGAATCTCACATGTTTATAGTAAGTAATAAGTTCGGACACATCAAATAGTGAAAGTATTTGTACAGTTTTAACCAAGTAGTGAGTAATGATTGCACGAATGCAATCGGGTTGATATACATTGCCATGAGCATCATAGTCGAAGCTTAACCAGTCTATAAGGTACAATTAAGTACCAGGTAAGTGCCCCTAAGAGTGTTAATCCAAAAACACTCAAGTGTAACGAGTAAGAAACGCCAGTTTCTACGGTACGGTTCGTGGTGGCGCTACCACCCCGGGCGGGGATTGTCAGTCCCATATGGATCCATATACTAAAACTCGCGCTTATCCCATAATTAACAACTATGATTCAGAGGACTTCATTGGATTAAACGTAACCCATGCAATCAATATATCGGTAAGTCTGTAAGTCTGTAAAACAGTAAATCTGTACATTTGTCCAAGTAAAACAAGTAATGCATCTCACCCCAGAGTAAAAACAGTAAAAATAGGGCTGCGAGACTCACCTATGTCAAGCAAGTCTGTAGGCGAAATCAAGTAAGTAAAGCGGTTGTAAGTCCGTGTACTGGTTCTCAATACCCTGAAACCTTCTTGCGTCCGAAACGCACAAGGTTGTGAGTAAATAAGTAATTAAGTTGGTGTCCTGAAAGGTCACCCATGCTAGTTGCCCACTCAAATAGAAAATGTCCAAGTGGTTGTTTGTATGTTTGTAATCGTGTGGTTTTGAAATCTATTATGGCCCGTTGGTGACGGTTTGTAACAATAATTCAAGTATTATCATTGTTTTGTATATCGTTAAGTCGTTTCTTTGTAAAGTGTATTTATATGTTGGTCATTCGTATTGCGACGTGAAGGTATTATCGATTGTGGGCTAGGGCAAACTGTCACTTACTACATCATTTTATTAAAAATCGCATTTGTAATTTAAGTATCGGGGGAAAGTTGACCTAGTCTGGCTGCGGACTGAGATTGGGTTGCGAACTGAGTTCGCGATGCGAGCTGAGTTTGGCTCGCAGGGTAGCGAACTGCAGACTGAGTTAACGATGCGAGTTGAGTTCGGCTCGCAAGGTAATAGGCTGCGAACTGAGTTCGATTCGCAGCATAAGGTTCGGTTCGCAAATGTCGACTCGCAGGGCGGCCCGTAGGTCGACTCGCAAGTCATTTCGGTTCGCAAATTTTGGGTTCGCGAGTTCAATCTTGGTTCGCAGCTCCATCTGCGAGCTGAGACGCATCTCAGTTCGCAGACGCTGCTGAATTTCCCAATCGGTTTTTAAAACGCATATCAACTTGATTTTTTGACATAATCTTGTTGGGTAAGTGTTCTAGCATGAGAATCTAAGCTTTACAAGTAGTTTAAAAGAGTGTTGAGGCTTCTTACCACGAAAATCGAAATCAAGGTATGGTGGAGATGGAGGCGATCTTGGTGCTCGTTCTTGAAGATGATGATGATGATGAGCGATTCGGTGGTGATGTTGCAGCTGCCGATTTCAAGGGTAATGGAAGAGAGGGTTTTGAGAGGAGAAAGTGAGTTTTAGGTGTAAGAGTGTGTGTAAAGTGAGGTGAAGTGGGGAGGGGAAGGGATTAAAAGGGTTGGGTTCGCTGGTTCGGTGGGTTAGGTTCGCGGGTTCGGGCCGACCCACTTGGGTCTCGGTTTCCCGTATTTGTTTCCGAATGTCGTGTTATGCTCCGTAGTTATTAAATTGCGACATCTTCGTAAGATTTGTAAATACGTAAAGTATACCCGCAATATTTATTTAACCGAAGTATTTCATCAACATACATTATTTCAAGTTGTAAGATTATAAGAACTCAATTTTTGTTACTAATATCTCGTAGGGGTGCGTTTCGTGCGGTTTCGTCGTGTAGGATATGTTTTAAACAATATGATATTGTGTAATATATTATCGTAATATATTATAGTAAACCATGTTTGTTTGGAAAAATTTCGCGTTATTTATAAATTTTGTCACCAACGCCCTAATATGGATGTGTCGGGTTCAATCCGGTACATTGTTAGCACGATTTTAAACGAATCGTGTACGCGTGTATGAATTTTCACTAAGTCCCTTGTACGTTTAGCCCAATGTGTCTAAATACACGTGAAAATCTTGCGATCAGACAAAGTAATGATAGTCTAAAATGTCAGGTGTTACAGTCCACTTTTGACTTTCTAAAGTCTTTAATTTTCAACTTTGATCTTTAATATTTTTGTTTGTGTTATATAATATTTGATGCAAAATATATGAATGAATTTAGTTTTACATGTATTTTCATTAGTATAATTTTTATCAAGTATTATATAACACAAATAACGATATTTAAGGTCAAAACTGAAAAAGAAAGACTTTAAAAAGTCAAAAGTGGATAGTTATTTTGGGATGAAGGGAGTATATAACTGCACTTTTTAAATGACCGTGCATCGCACGGGCTCAATGCATGTATTTAAATTTAACATAATAAATTACAAATTAATTTAATTGTATTATGTATACAAACTTAAACATAATAACATACAGACTAAGTTAATGGTATTATATAAATGGTCGTACATCGCACATGTTCAATGCTTAGTTTTTATATATAAAATAATATTTTTTAATTACCTATTAGAGCATATTATTTTAATTAACGACTACGTATTGTTAATTTACAAACTATTGAACATTGTTTGTAAAGAAATTTGGTTTATAACTTTATGTTGAAAAGTAAATGAATGATATATATAAAAAAATATTGAAGTAAACGTAAAGTAATTTGTCAACACCATAAATTAACTGTGCTATCGATATAATTAATTATATGTCCATTTATATATTCGGCTACTTACAAATTATTATATAACTGCACTTTTCAAACGGTCGTGCATCGCACTAGATTTCGAGTATTTGAATTTTTTATTTGATTTTTGTAAATATGCAAATTATGATGTACTTGATCTTTGAATGAATTATAAAAGTTTTCGGTTTATCCTGAAATAACAATTGGATAAAAAGATATGTTTTTTGCTAATCTCTTCAACAAATTAGTTATACATGCATGTTTTCCTAAAAATTTTAAATAGTGATAAGGTCTACATAGTTACTAATTATACTATATTAATAAATACTAGCATTTTCGACAAAACATTTTACTCACAGTGGAGTTTGTTCAATGACATGTCGTACCTTTGTAAGAAGTAAACCAATAATACTATGTCAATTGCTAATTCTAAAATTAAAATGATGTTATGTCAATTCATACATTATTTTATATACATTTATTTCAGATGATTCTGTTTGGAGGTGATAATTTTTGACACAACTTGAAATTTTACACGGGAACTGATTCAATTTATCTTATTGGGTTTGCATTAAAGTCCAGGTCAGCATATTGACCAGTCAACCAACAACATGCTTGTCATATCCACGTTGGTTACGTTGGACCCGTTAACCCGTTTATCAAATTATTTTTGAGTTTAGATCTTAAACTTTAAACCCGCAAACCTAACTCGAACCACGTTGCAATCCCTATTTATAAGTATTGAAAGTTAGCTAAAATTAAGATACAAATAAGCTATAAAATGCTTATAGTTATGTATCTGACTTTGTATAAACTAATATAGTAATTTTTAATTTTTATTCAAATTGAGTATAGTCAAATATATCTTATAGCATTAATATAGTAATTTTTATAATTACTTGGATTCACTTTAAATATTTAAGTGTTATAAGTAAATAAATTTTAAGTATCTCCACTACAAGAAAAGTACCCTATATTGACTCCTTTATTAGTGACACTTATATATGAGAAACGTAAACATCACAAACTGATAAACATCACAAGCAATATTTTAGTGTTCATACACAAAGTGTTTCATTTTTTTATACAGACGATAAACTTGAACACTATTTTGTTGGAACTTATAGGTTCCAAATTACGTCATAGATGTCATGTACAAATATTCTTTCCTCCAATCACCACTACTTTCTTGGTTCATCATTTTTTTATACTATAGTTATCATCAACTATCAATATCTTTTACGTATAAGATTCCGCCGCATTGTGGGGTCTTTTACTAATGTTAAAATTGATTTTCATACAAATAATATATCCACAAGACCACAAGGATAAAGGATTCATAAATTACAACAAGTCCTTTTTTACCGTATAAAAGATATAGAAGATAAAAGTGAATTGTAATTCGTAAATAATATATGACTTTTTATTAATACTTATATTCAAACAATCTTGATATACATTTATATATTTATTAATGTGTTAAAAATTCACGAGGTTATATTTGTAACCGAAAAATAATTATTAGATATTATTTGTATAATGAACTGCATTTAACTTAAGTATAAGTTAACTGTTTGAAGTTGAATGAGATAATTAAAAGGGTAAAAAATGGTAATTTATTATTTTTCCTTTTAAGTATGTACCTTAATAAACTCTTTATAATATAGTGTTATATAGATATAGATATTAATTAATATAGATAGAGCCTAACATTAATTATATAGGTATCACAAAGATTACTC
The DNA here is from genome assembly GCA_963422505.1 of Pseudognaphalium luteoalbum. Classification (NCBI taxonomy): domain Eukaryota; kingdom Viridiplantae; phylum Streptophyta; class Magnoliopsida; order Asterales; family Asteraceae; genus Pseudognaphalium; species Pseudognaphalium luteoalbum. The sequence goes on from OY730198.1 coordinate 72,167,383, forward strand.
TATATATCATATTCTATCATGAATCATTGTGATTAAAACTTACTTAACCCGTACACAATCTACATTACCCGTTTAGATCATGGCTTAATGAATTGACATGTTTGCTTCTAATAACATCAAATAAGTACTATATTTATGTACTAATATTCCATAGTTTTTATACACTTTTATTACAATTATTAAATAAAATATACTTATTTCATTCATATTTGCAAAAAAATGTTTTAAATTAATCTTGGATGAAAAAGAGCGGAATTTGGAGCAAAAACCGAAGAAAAGTGTAAATGCTGAATTTTCTGCTGTGTTAGTATTTTGGCAATAACTTCTTCATACGGAGTCCAAATTAGTTGATTCAAGTGCTCAAATTTAGCTAACACATAGAGCTACAACATATAAAATATTCAGATTTTTTGTATTAGAACGCAACCACCGGTTAGGCCTTCCAACCGGCGGTTGGATTGAAAAAACAGAAAGTCGGCTATGGATTATTCTAGAAATCTTGGAGCGTACGAAAAGTAATTACAACCGCCGGTTGAAGTTTCCAACCGTCGGTTGGGATCCAACTTCAGCTATTATAAATAGAGGGCTCAGCCAGACGATACCATATACGAATTTGAAGAGCAAAAGTCGATTGTAAGGGTTAAGGAATGACTCTATGTCGAATTTGGAGGCTAGGAGGCTAGGGATTGATGACTTGCAACCCTAACGAAGAATAATTCAGTTTTCTTGGTTCGATTCTAGATCTTTTACTTATGTTTATGTTTAGATCTTGATTTCTTATTGGATATTGATTGTTCTTTAACATATTTGTTTAAATGAATAATGTTTATATGATAATTTGATTATATGTTTATGTTGATTGATTTTATGAATGTTGTTAAGGTTATCTATATTGATTATATGATTATGAGATTCATATGGAAGTGAGTGCTTGTACGATTTGATTAATAATTTAGGTTTATGTTTTGATTATAACCTAAATACCCTGACTGCGTGATAGGTTATAATTATTATTGGATTAAACTATAATTGATTAGATAATAAAATTCGAGACCCCGAAGTTAGTTAACCTTAATATACGTTGAAGAGATTCATAAAGGATACTTAAAATCGATCATAGGAGGCTATCCAGGATACTTAAACTCGACCAAGGAGGATATCTACTTTTATATTTCAACATAAAGTCAATTAGCTAACAAAAGTAAACATATAAGAGGATTTGAATATTACATGGCTAGTTTAGATAAAATATATCTCCAATGTACCTAATTTACCTTAGTTGTCTCTTAATTACTTTAATTACTTTAGTTATCTTAATTCTGTATCAAAATAAATATATGTTCGAACGGAACTAAAACGCCCCCCTTTTATCTTTAATATTAATTGTAATTAATTGTGAATATTGTAAACATTAGTTTAGGGATTATTTAAATATTCCACTTCCCCTGTGTTCGTTACCTAGACTTACTTATAAAGCTATATTATAAGAACGGGTCAGTCTTGCCTGTATTGTGTGATAGTATTATTTAGTATTTCATTTATTTAAAACTCGTTATTATTTTAATTGACTATACTTAGAACACATCAGTTTCGGGTCAAATGAGTAAAATGTTACTTTTCGGTTGGTGGGTCGACCTATTAACCCGAATTATAACCCGAGTCCAACTTAAAAAACTAAAAATGGGTCAAACGGGTTAATGGGTTGACATGATAGTTTTGACTAAATTCAGGTTGGTGGGCTAGTTTTGGGTAAAACATGTCAAAGGTAGGTTTGATGGGTTGACCCGTTAACCCGAAAATTGACCCGAGTTCGACTCAAAAAATCAAACGGGTTGAAGAGTTTAAGCTTAGCGGGTTGACGGGTCAAGATAAGTATATAAATGTTATATGTCATGATGATTACAAGTAATGATACCCATTACCCCAATTTGATGGGGAATAGATGATTACCCACTAATGGTTAATGATTGATTGCATTGTATGTAATCAAGCACTATTATTCATTCTGTTGATGCATTATGTATGTCAGTCAGTTGGTCTATCGAGTTGTAAGTGTCGTTAGTTGATTATACTAGAAAAGTCATTTTAGTTATTAGCGACACTTGAGTTTTAGTCTTGGGCGACACTCAGTAAGTGTCGCAAAGATTGTGTATTGAATATTATGTGACACTTGAGTCAGTGTCGCATAGGCAATGTTTGCAACACTTGGCTAAGTGTCGGTAAGTTTAGTATAAATACCAACCTACGGGTTCAGAGCTAGGGTTGATGAAATCCTAGCACCATTTTTCGAAAAAGCAAGTTTGTAATCATTCCTATACATTATAATCATCAATATAAAGTTTGCTTTTGGTTTAATCATTGGATTTCGGTTTGAGTTATATTGATATTCATGTGATTGCTTGATTCCGCCAAGAAATTAGTGTAGTCAATCTTCTGAGATCCATTTTAGGGCACAAACAACTGGTATCAGAGCCTTTAGTGGAGTGATTGACGTTTTTGATCACGTATTGGATTGTTTTCGGCTTGATCATCGAAGAATATCTAGATTACTTGCGTTATTTGGATTAATTGGGTGCAAATCAGGTGTTTTGGAGACATAATTACAGGTTTCGTTCGTTTGGGATAAAGGAATTTTCGTTAGGTTTACGAAAATCCATTTTTTAGGGTTTTTGGGTGTCATCAGCCGTTTCTGCGACACTCGACTGTTTGAGCGACACTCAAAAGGTTTAAATTAGGGTTTTACCGTCACTCAAGTGCGTCACTATTAAGCGACACTTGAGTGCGTCACTTAATTGATTCAGCGACACTAATCTCTAGTGTCGCCTATTTTGATTCTGCGTCACTCAAGTGCGTCACTTGATCGATTAAGCGACACTAATCTCTAGTGTCGGCTAATTCTACGGTGCATCACTTTCAAGCGTCACTTGAATTTGAATTTGTTTGACCTTGCGACACTTAATCAAGTGTCGCTACTTCTCTGCGACACTAACCTAGTGTCGCCTGTTATTACTAATCAGTTTGTTTGTTTGTGTTTAGCAAAACTTCGGGTATTTTTCAATGGCACAAGATAAGGATAGTGTTCAAGGGATTCATGAAATGCTTAAAACAAAATAATGATATGGGTTCTAGCAATAAACCTCCTTTGTTTTCAGCTGATATGGACTACGCCTACTGGAGGTCAAGATTTGAACAATATGTGGATTTTCACTGTCCTGAATTGTGGGGTCTTCTTACGGAACGCTATGAGAAACTTGTTGAAGGTAATTATAGAGGGATTCCACCAACTAAGACCTATAAGGCAATGACTCCGGAGGAACGTAAAGAGTATGATATCGAATGAAATGCCCACTCAGCTATTTGCATGTGTTTGACTCAGGATGTCTTACGGTTATTCAAAAATCATGATATAACATATGATCTTTGAAGATCTATAGAGATAAGATGTGGAGGAAATAATAAGTACAAACAGGTTAAGCTGAAATTAGTTAAGAAACAGTTTAATCTTTTTGAAATTCTTCCAAATGAGACTGCATCTGGGTTATTTACTCGATACTCACAGCTGGTAAGTGAGTTAACTGAAGGAGGCTATACATTTACTAAGACTGAGGTAAATAAGAAGCTTTTGGATGTGCTTCCTAAGTCTTGGGAAATAAAAGTTCAGTTACTGAAAGAGAGCCAAGAGATAGATACAATGAAGGTGGATGATTTGATTGGCGTACTTCAGGCTTATGCCATGGAGTTAAAGAGGAAGGAGTGCAAGTCGGGTGCCTTTGTTCAAGACACAACCCTTTATGGTGGAAAGGTTAATTCAGGGAAGACCTATGGTGGAATGGCATTCATGTCTGATATCAATTTACCATCAAGTACCATTGGATTTTATTCTTCTAGAACTTTATATGGTTCTCAATCCCAGCAACCTCAACTTTCACCTGCAATTGAGGAACAAGCTGCTATTTATACAGCTTTTCTGAGCTCGTATAAGGATTTGGTTTCCCAACCTAATACCACTCTGCAAATGGCTCAGGAGGACTATGCTCAATTAGATGATGATGATCTTGAGCAAATGGACCTAAATTGGAATATAGCCATGATTTCAAGAAGGGTGAAGAAATTATTGTAAAGGACTGGGTGCAAGAGTTTAGGAGGAGAAAGAAAATCTGGATTCGGATTTGATAAGAGTAAACTCCGATGCTATAACTGTCAAAATTTGAGTCATTTTGCAAGAGAGTGCGAGAAGCCCAAAATACCTTCGTCTGGATTTACTAAGCCATCTCCTCCATCGAAAACTACTAGAAAAGGATGCTAAAAAGAAAGGGACAACGGAAAATGCTCTTATTGTGTTCGAACCTTCTCACTTTGATTGGACTGCACAAGCTGAAGTACATCAGCTTGCTCTTATGGCTCATATCACTCCTGAGGTACCTGAAGAACCATTTTCTTGTACTTCATGTATTAAATTGTCTGCTTCTTTAGATGGCTATAGGAAAGATAATGAATATTTGAATGAAAAGGTTGAAAAACTTATGGAGTCTAATAAATTTTTGAAAGCAAATGAAAAACTTTATGAACAAAAGATAGAGGCCCATAAGTTAGACACTCAGACATTTAAGGCTAAAGTCTATAGTCAGCAAGATGCAATTAACAGTTATTTAAATGAAATTTCTTTATTACATAAAGAACTTGCTGAATTGAAAGCTGAATCTGTTAATTTCAAAAGACAAATTTCAAATTATTCAACTTCGCATGCCATCTTTGATAAAATCGTTAACAAGCAAAGGACAGATAATAAGAGTAAGGCAGGACTAGGTTACGAAGTAGTCCCACCTCCCTCTAATTACTGTCCCACGCCAGTTAAGGAGGGCACCAAAGAACTTGTGGCTGACTACTCATCATGGCTAGCTACAAAATCCAAAGAAGCTAAGACAAACAAGCAGGCAAAGGAGAAAACCAAGAGGACAGAGTATCCCTTGCCTACTTTTGTTAAGTCTAAGAGTACACCTCCAGTTAGTATTGAGGAGGTAGTTGATATTGAGGATATTACTGAACAGGAGTATCCTAAGGTTGAAAAGGTTGAAGTCAAATATGAAAATGTAATTTTGACCAATGAACTTGCTGATAAAGTTCAAACTGAAAATGGCAAAGAAACGGTTTTGAATGAGAAATCTCAAACTTTATAGACAACTGTAAAGATTTTGAAACGAAATTCAATTAATAATAATGATAAAGTTTCTTGTTATAAACCTTCTACTTCAACCATTCAACCTAAGCAAGCATCCCCTAAAACTTGTACACAATGTGCATGTTCTAGAAATGCTTCTACACCTCCTTTGGCAAGTCCTCAGCCTCAACCGTTTGTTGAGAATCGTTCTTGTTTCTACTGTAAGAGACAAGGATATTTAACTTGTAATTGTCCAAAGCTTTCTCATTAGCGTTATGGGAGAGATATGCCTAGAAAATCGGTTTATCGAAATTCTTTCTCACACTTACCATCTAGGCGTACTTCAAACTCTCCCAAGCCAGTTGAGAAGCCAAAGGATGTTGGGCAAAAATCTTTGCCAAAACAAAAGCCCAACATTACTTCAAAACCAATTTCTGAACCGGTTTAAGTTTGGAAACAAAAAGAGTCCACCTTTGACTCTTCGGTTGTCAACAATAACACATCAGATGAAAATTCTGATTTGTTTAAAAATAAAATTCTATTTGATGTGAATATTGTTGATGACTTCGGAAGACCTAAGTCTGTAAAGGCTTGGGTCTCCGTTTCTCACTAATATTATTCTAATTTTGTGTTGCAGTAGTCTGAACGTATAAAGGATAGTGAATGGTACATGGATAGTAGCTGCTCGTGACACATGACAGGCGATGTGTCTCTTTTGATGGATATTATACCTTAAGTTGGAGGATATGTTGCCTTTTCAGGGGATACTGGTGGGATGATTACGGGACAAGGAACACTTACTAATGGGAAAGTAAGTTTCTAGAAAGTTAACTACGTAGAACAGCTTCAGCACAATTTATTGAGTGTTTCACAGGTTTGTGATAAGAAGTATACATCAGCATTCACCGATAAAGAATGTGCTATTTCGAAGTCTGGATTCGTAATTCCGGAAGAATGGGTGCTAATGCGCGGTCCCAGAAGGAATGATACTTATATTCTGGATATGCGGACCATTGAGACTACTTTTGAATACACTTGTCTTTTGTCTAAGACTTCAGAAAAGAAATCACTACTTTGGCACAGGTGAATGAGACATATTTATTTTTCGCAAAATGAATTTTTTGATTAAGAATGATATGGTGAATGGAGTTCCCAAACAGTCTTTTGCACTAAAATATGATTGCATTTCTTGCCATAAGGGAAAACTCCATAAAAAGTCTGATAAGTCTAAGTTGGTGAATTCCATTGCTGCTCCATTGCAACTATTGCACATGGACTTGTTTGGTCCTATTTCTACTAAGAGTATGGATGGAAGATCGTACTGTCTGGTAGTTACAGATGACTACTCAAGATTTTCTTGGGTATATTTTCTTGCATCAAAAGATGAAACTGCTTAGATTTTGGTGTATCTATTTGATAAGTTGGCTAATTTATGCAACTTAAAAGTTAAGAGACTACGAAGTGACAATGGAACTGAATTCAAGAATTCAACTCTCGAGATGTATTGTGCTTCAAAGGGCATTGACCATCAATTCAGTGCTCCTAGAATTCCTCAACAGAAAGGAGTTGCAAAACGCAAGAATTGAACCATCATTGAGACAACTCGAACTATGTTAGTAGATTCAAAGTTACCTATCATTTTATGGGTTGAGGAAGTTAGCACTGCCTGTTATGTTCTGAATAGGGTCCTCATGGTTAAAAAGAAGAACAAGACTTGTTGTGAGTTATTCAACAACCGTAAGCATAATTTGCAGTTTCTAGAACTGTTTGGGTGTCCGTGCTTGATAATGATATCAAAAGATAAACTCTCTAAATTTGGTAATAAGGCTACCGAGGGATTCTTTCTTGGGTATTCTTCAAAATCCCAAAATAAAAGAGTCTACAATAAATCCATAAAAAGCATTAAGGAGCATTTTGAAGTCAAGTGTTTGCAATACACTGATCCTCCTCAAGGTACAGGACCTGAGTGGTTGTTCAAGTATGATGAGGTGTTTGATGTGACGTAAAAAGTCATATTTTTAAGGGCAATATTCCATACTTTTTGGACACATCTTTAGTGAAAACATTCCAAAATGACCATTATTTACTAAAATTCACTAAAGTAGTCCAAATATAGGTGTTATTGCAAAAATCACTAAAAACGTCCAAATAACAAGCAAATCAAGGCAAATAAACGTGCACAAAATCCTCCGACCTCATTTACCTTACAAAATTCACATGCTAACCTCATCATATGATAACACAGGTAAAATCGAGACGGGAAAATCAAGAATCATGCAAATCGGATAAAGAACGGAGAAGATACGGTGATAACAGACACCTATAAAGTCATTCTGGCTATGCCTGAGCTCTACACATCCAATTTCCATGAGATTGGCATCATTAGAAGCGTAACGGAATTACGAAGCCACAGGCGAAAGAATCAGGTCAAACGGACGTATAACGAAGGAGAGACACATGTTTTAAGCAACGAATAGAATCAGACGGAGCCCGTATACGGCCTAGGGAATCATTTACAGCCCCACAGAGACTATATACGGCCTAGTATACACCGTATATGGCCCCTCTAAGGCCGTATACGGCCCCCTGTACCCCATATCCTGCTCTGTTTGCTTGTACGTGCTGTTTCGCGAGTTGTACGTGTGATTTTGAGCTTTGCCTATAAATAGGGGATACCCCCTCCTCATTCAACACACCTCAACACCTTCACATCTTTCTCACTTCATTTTTCTCATTTCTCAAGTTTCTCTCATTTTTCTTTCATTCTCTCTCTCTCTACTTTCTCCCTCTAGTCTCTCTCTAGAGTTCTAGAGGAGAAAGGTTAGGGTTGAGCTTACGGTTCGAGTTTAGAGGAAGGTTTAGCTTGGTAATCTTGTTGTAACGAGTTTTTCAAGTTCAGACTATTTGTAATCCTCAGTATTACACTGCTGTATTCCCGGTGATATCTAAACTTTACTTACTGTTATAATGCTTGTGCTTTATGTTATTTCAGTTTGTATTTTACCTATTGCCATGTTTATAGAGTAGTTTAATATTGTGATTGCTAGAATGTAGATATTAGGAGTAGGGATGATGTTAAATTAATATTTCATTTATATGATTGGAAATTATTATGCTGTGTATCTGGTTAAGCTTATCCTGAATATAGATCTAGTTTCTCGTCACCCTTTCCAGACTTTCACGTGACTGTTATCCTAGGATAGGATCTCATCAACCCTAATACTTTGAAAATACAGTTATCTCCAGTTGCAGTATGAAACTATGAACTTCCCTTATTAAGGCACGGTACTTCGTATAGCGTTGGAAACACCTCGTGTGGAGTACACATATGTGGAAGCTAAGGAAATGCCATAAGATTGTTTCATCGTGGATTACCTAGAAGTAACTCGTCTAGAACTGTGGTCTAGGAATCAAAGCTGTGCAAATGCTCATGCACTCTACACCGTTAGTACACTTCAGATCTGGAACACTGTGGAAATGGTTAAATGCCCAGTACACCGTTAGTACATCTAGAATTTGGAACACTGTGGAAATGCCTAATTTCCCTGTACACCGTGATTATTCCTAGGGATGAACGCCTGCATGTAAAGGAGGGTCTATATTTATGATGGTTAAATATGTGCTTCAAACAGACAAAATACAGGGTAGTGTCATTAATAATACCTAGACATGCTAAACCTTAATTAAACCAATAGTTTAACATACATATGATGCAATCCGTATTTGCCATGTAAAAGCAAATAGACGATTAGGTGTTAAGAAAGGTCAGTAAATACAATTGCGGTCTGTTGCCTTATGCCTGCACCCTAGATATATTGAGGTTTACTTTGTCTTACTCAAATAAAGTTTATGGGGGTTTGAAAATAGCCTGATCTGATCAGAATCATGATAACCTAGGATTCCAGTGACATATGTTTTTAGGGTTTCACCTAAACGTAGGGTCCTAGTGTTTACACCAAAAGTATGTCTACTCTTTATCTAGTAAATCTCAAATCAAATTTGTAATGAACATCATCTCAAAACCCTGATTATCCAAGTTTCAACAACCACATCTCTACCTGTCTGCTCACCCTTTATCTTTTATTTCCTCCATTTACTTTATTGAACTTAGGATAATTAGAAAACCAAACCTACCAAAAATCTATCTACCTACCCCCATCCTATATCTGACCATAATCTTTGGTGATCCGCTTCATTTCAATTCGCTCTGATAAAAGAACGACCTCGAGTTATACTTACTGCTTGCTCCCAAGGTAGGTAGTACTTATAGTTTGAGCCCCAGCTCATATAAATTTAAAACACACTATCCTCCGTCTCTATTGCCATTTGAACAACGACCGGAGTCAAATCTGACCGACCGATAGGGACGCGACAGTGTTCAACTCATTTGATCTTCCTGAAGAAAATCTGGTTGAAGAAGTAGTGACATTGCTTCATGGGATTGATCTCTCCAATGATAGCTCAACTCCATCACCTACACCAACACCCATTCCCGCACCTGCACCTGCTCCAACACCAACACCCATTTCTACACCAACACCTGCAGTTCCAACTTCTGATCCTATTACTATCACGCCAACTTCTGATGTTCCATCTACTTCTGGAACAGTTCCCGCATCTACGGATGTTCCTGTTCTTCCCGATTTGCCTATGATGTCTGATGAAGAGGAAGAAGAATCGGAGACTACTCATTTCTATGGAAATGAAAAAGAAGATAATGATGCCCCCAAGAGACTATCGTTAACTGAATATAGCATCATCCTTGATAAGGAAGATGCTCTGGAACTTGGGGGAGATTTAACAAACTTGGATTCGGTCATTGTGCCTGATGCGATTCCTTAGATGCGTGTTCATAAGAATCACCCAACTGAAAACATCATTGGTGATCCTAATGCTGGTATTTCAACACATAGTCAAACATCGCAACAACTCTCTAGCCTTAAAGCTCGGGTTCATTCTTTTTTTTTTATCTCAACTAGAACCCAAGAATATTACTGAAGCAATGAACGATCCTCACTGGATTGCAGCAATGCAAGAGGAACTTTAGCAGTTTGAAAAGATAGAGGTTTGGAAGTTAGTTAAAGAACCAAAGGATGTTTATCCTATTGGTACAAGATGGGTTTCAGAGTAAAGAGAGATGGACGAGGAGTGGTCGTTAAGAACAAAGCACGGCTAGTTGTTCAAGGCTTCAAACAAATTGAAGGCCTCAATTATGATGAAGTGTTTTCCCCTGTAGCTCGTTTGGAGTCTATTCGCTTATTTCTGGCATATGCTACATACATGGAAATTTGGGTATTTCAACTGGATGTGAAGTCTTTATTTTTGTATGGCAAGCTTTATGAAGATGTGTATGTCTATCAGCCTCCTGGCTTTGAAGATTCTGTGCATCCTAATTATGTCTACAAGTTAGACAAGGCATTGTACGGTCTTCATCAAGCTCCTCGAAAGTGGTATGAAACACTTTCAAATCATCTGCTTCTAAATGGTTTCAAGAGAGGAACGATAGACAGCACATTGTTCATCAAGAAGTCTAGAAAGGATTTGCTGCTCGTTCAAGTGTACGTGGACGACATCATATTTGGGTCTACAAATGAGGCTCTTTGTAAGGATTTTGAACATCTCATGAAGGACAGGTTTGAGATGAGAATGATGGGAGAGTTTACTTTCTTTCTTGGATTACAAGTTGAGCAAAGAAGTAATGGAATCTTCTTACATCAATCTAAGTATGTCCATGACATCTTAACAAAATACAATATGCTCAACTATAAATCCTATGGAACTCTCATTGACGTGAATCATAAGCTTGGTCCTGCTGAAGATGAGGATAATGTAGATCTACGCAACTATCAATCGATGATAGGTTCGCTGATGTATCTAACTGCCTCGAGTCCTGATATCATGTTTGCGGTATCTGCTTGTTCACGTTTTCAAGCAAAGTCTAAAGTTTCTCACGAGAAAGCAGTCAGGCGCATATTAAGTTATTTGAAGGATAACCAATCTCTTGGATTATGGTATTCTAATGAGAAAAACTTTACTTGACTGCTTATTCGGATTCGGATTATGGAGGTTGCAATGTAGATTTAAAGTCAACTACGGGAGGATGTCAGTTTTTGGGTAATCGGTTAGTCTCTTTGCAATACAAGAAGCAGACGGCAGTTTCAACTTCTATAGCATAATCTGAATATATTGCTGCTGCCAGTTGCTATTCTCAAATCCTTTGGATTCAGCATCAAATGAGAGATTACGGGTTCCTTCTAACCTTTACTCCTATACATATTGATAATACTGCTGCAATCTCAATTACTCGCAATCCCGTTCAACATTCCAAAACAAAGCATATTGAAATAAGTTTTCATTTCATATGGGATTGCTTTGAGAAACGTTTAATAGACTTAGTTCATATTGATACTTTAAAACAAAAAGCAGACATTTTCACAAAAGCTTTTTCGAAATCTCGATTTGATGAGGTAGTCTTAATGATTGGGATGAAAGATCTCACTCGTAAGTGATTTGTGACTTGGAACTGTGTATATTTCTTTACTTATTTTAGATTTAAAAAAAATTGCAACAGTCACTCTTTATACTTTTTAGTATTAAAGAAATGCACGGTTGCTACATTTTTAAAATAGATGTTGGGTTGTCTCTGTAAACAACCCGGGATATGATAGTACATCGGGTGACATGAATAAAATGGAAATTTAAGGTTTATCTTGGATGTGTCAGTAGGTTTATCTGACATGTTAACAATAGTTTTTATGAACATTATCTTCATCATACGATGTATTAGTAGGCATGTTACACAAATATCGTTGAGTCTTTTAAGAAGCCTAATAACTACTTGTTTATTTCCAAGTGGTATAACACCGTCAGATGTATGAAAAAAGTCTTAATATCTTACTTATGCTAGATATATTCCGTGGATGAAGCTTATTTGATATCATTCGGGGATATATATTGACAGTTCCCTCTGTTATACGTGAGTATAGACATGGTTTCTGTTAATATAGATTCAACATTAAGCAAACACAAGTCAATGTACTTGAAAAGTCTTTAAAATTAAGATACCTAACTAGGTCTCCAAAATGGTTTGACTAAGTCTGGTTTTGCTTAAACATGAATCAAGCTATGTAGCTATGTTGTACGTAAGTACAGACCTATCACTGCTGACTTGATTCTTAACAATGATTTTCTTATATTCTTTCTATAAATGGAAATATGGTCTATGTCTAAAGTTAAGATGTATATCTATGGTGGGGACCACAGAAAAATATACATACGAATAATAATAAATTAGCTCCTAGATGTGAGTGTAATATGTTTAAGTAGACAAATATACTGATAATCGTCTTGAAATAATTTTTATAAAATGTGTTTTTAGCAAGTCAAGTAAATTTAAAGGGGACAAATATACTGATGATCGAAATAACACTTAGTATTCATAATAATTGCATGTCATTCTGATATAATCCCTAATCAGACCCAAAACAATCCCGTCACCAAAAATGTTAAGTTGTTAAGTTTTATTTATTTTTTACTGTAGTTTTATTAGTTATTTTTTGCATTATTTTAATTTTATCCAAGTTACATGTCTCTATCAAATCGAGTATCAAAATCAAAAGACAAAAGATCGAGAAATTTTTCAAAATTTGTGTTCATGCGACACTTAGCTAAGTGTTGCTACGGTTGTGTTAAGTGCCGCAAGTCAAGTGCCGCATAACTCAGGGAAAGGGTATAAATTGCACAGTCCGTGGCACTCAACCACTTTACCCTTGAAATTGACTTTGTGACACTTACCAAAAACCTGCGACACTCTCTCGCGTTTCTGCGACACTCGGTCTGCGTTTGATTTTTGAAGTTTCGATCGAATTTTGGTGTGCTTTCTTCGTAATCGGCTCACATACTCTTGTTCTGCACATTCTGTCGCACTGTTTGGTATACTTTTCACCCTATTTCATCATGTATTTATAGATTAATTTGTAGATATATATATATATATATATATATATATATGAGTTTAGGGTTTCGAATAAAATGGGTTAATAAACAAATGTTTTGTGTGTTATACGTCTTTACAAAGGATGTGTTTTAGTCTTATGTATTAAGACAACTTTTGTTTTGGTTGTTTTCGAAAACCCCTAAATTTGGTTCAATGAGTTTCTGGGTTGGGATGCATTTCTGGGTTGGTGTTCATCTTTGCGTCACTTAATGCGACACTCAATCGAGTGTCGCATACTTGGTAATTTGACACCATCTGTGTCACTTGACCAAGTGACGCATACTTATCTGCGTCACTTCACTAAGTGCCACACTGTTTGTTTGCGTCACTTCACTAAGTGCCGCACTATTTGTTAGCATCACTTCATTAAGTGCCGCAAGGTTTGTTTGCGTCACTTCTATAAGTGACGCACTTTTGAAAGCGTCACATCCCTAAGTGCTGCTCACCAGAATTTTAATTTTTATGCGTCACTTAATGAAGTGCTGCTCAATTTTTAATTGACAAGCGACACTTCGCTTAAGTGCCTCTTACTAATTTGAATCAACTTTTGCGTCACTCATCTAAGTGCCGCTTGCTGTGTTAGCGACACTTCACTAAGTGTCGCCAATAATTAGACAGTTTTAATTTTCTTTTCGGTCTGATATCGCAAACATTTGAACTTTTTCTATAACGAAAATATCTGTATATGTTCATGTGTTTTTAGATTACAGATGGCCGATCTTGTTGCTTATGCCGCCCGGACAAATCGACGACACAAAATTGTTGCGTTTCTTAATACAACACATGCCAAGTCGATTCCGTTCCACCCAATGAGCAACTTTTTAAGGCGTTCACGGATTTTCTTTGCTATTACTGAGAATCCTCCAGTATATCTGAACCAAATAAGCTCTTTTTGGACGAATGCGCGAGTTAGCACAGAAAACAATCAGCGCAAGAATTTATTTAATCGTGGTCTTCCGTTTTGAGGATGATCATGAAATGCCGATGCAATTCGGTAACGAGTTTATTTCTGGTGTCATGTTACGAATGGGTTATCCTGACATCCCTTCTGATCAATATCGCAAGCAGCATCTGAGCAGGGTTTGGCGATAACTTACACATATTCTGATTGTATGTATATCTCCCCGCAAAGCTGGTTATGACAGAATGAGCTATGCTACAGTTTCAGCTATGTTATCCCTGGTCTACAACAAACCGTTCAACTTTTCGGGCTATCTTTTTGAGAATATGATTGACAACAGACACGCTGGATATGATATGTGGAACATGTATCCATGTTTTGTCCAATTGATCATGAATTCCCTGAATCTAGGGATTCCGGCTGATCCGATCTCTCAGTTGTTACCACAGCCAATGTTAGTCAGAGTTTTTGGAGATTGCGCGACCCCACCGAAGGGTCAACAACAACTTCCAGATGTTGATATGTTTGGGCACATTGTCGATGAAAACTGTGTGCCTCCACCGACTGATGGATTCTTGGATGAGGTGATTCCTCAGGAACCGGTGAATGAGGAGGAAATGTTAGACGTCAACGTGAAGAGGATGTGATACCCGGTCAAAAAGTACAATTTTCGCGCCCAATTTTTAACTCCAAATATTCGTACTTAGTACGCAATTAAAACAAAGTATTCGAAAATGTAAGTCGTTTTAATTAAAAACGCATTTTAGTTATCTGAAACTGCGCGAAAATTTAGTTATAAAACTTCAACCCAAACATTTTATTTTTATAAAATCTTTCAACTCAGATATATTTCGAAAGCGAATAAAATAATTTTATAAATTAAAAATATTATTTATTTTACGATCGGTTACAAAAATACGGGTATTTTGTACTATGTTTGGAGACCACAGTCCCCAAATTGGGGATTTGAGTTTTGACAAAACTCAAATCCCCTCCCCATTTTCACCTCATTTTCTTCTTCTTCCTTTCCATCTTTTTTCTCTCTAACACCAACACCAACACCAACAAAAACAACAACAAATCATCATCTTCACCCATTCATCATCATCATTTTCGGAATCACCAACAACAAGATCGACAACAACAGCAAACAAACACCACCACCATCATCATCATCATCATCATCATCTTCATCATCAAGCTCAACATCAACATTTCCTCACTCGATCTCCAAATCGTAAGGATTTACTTTCTTTTCCTTGTTATTTCGAGTTAGTAACACTTACAACAATATGTTTTGACGTTATACCAACAAGATTTGGCTCAAAAATAGGTTAGATTGTGTTTTTGGGTGAAAAATCGTCGAACAGACCGTGATGTCGCAACGGACCAAAAACAGTGCTGCGACATTGTCAATGTCGCAGCTCAATGTCGCAAATCTAATAATGTCGCATGGTGCAACATAAACCAGGATGTCGCAGTAAATCTGAATGTCGCACTTTGCGACACAACATACTATGTCGCATTAAATTGCGAATGTCGCACGAAGCGACACAAGCCCTAACGTCGCACCTAATGTCGCAGGTCACAGAAGCTTAAAAACCTATGACTTTCACTAAGTGTCGGGACCAGATTTTACCACTTGATTTTATTCCGAATTTGGATTTCGGATGCGTTTTTACTAAAGGAATGTAATAGAAATAAAAATTTTTCAAGCTGACTTGGTAGCTCGACCCAGCCAGGGGCTCTGCCCCTTGGACCCCGCTACCAGGGGCGCTGCCCCCGGACCCCCGTACATGGTTTTCAAACCTGAATGACAAATGAATACTTACACAACTCGCTTAGACAAACTGATTTGTCTCGTACTCATATAACCTCACGTGTTTAGGACACTAGGAGGTTACCCATCGGACGACGCGCATATCGTAGGATCGCTAACTCCTCAGGTGAGTTCATAGCCCCACTCTTTCAACTGTTTTACTGTTTTTGGGGTGAGACACATGCTCAACTACTGTTTTCGAATTATAGTTATAAATTATTATAATTCCGACTTATCTATATTACTGTTATGTAATACGAAATGTGTAATACTTAAGAATTACACCCTTAATATTGTTGTAGGACAATATCAATACTTAACCTAGGTAGGTTACCATTGTACACTATTAGATTGTTGAAAGACAATTACCATGGCGTAACTTGACTAAGTTATCAATATACATTGGCCATATTGTCGAGGGACAATATTATCAAATAAATTCGAACTGGTTAGTTCTACCTACACTGGACAACATCTATATTTGTTACAGGATTAGTCTCCCTTTTAGGAACTAAGACTGCCGATACACTCTTTGCTTATCAGAATGGAAATTGTACTTAGGTGAACATTTCCCTAAGACTCCAATATAGTTGCTAGGCTGAGGCTAGGAGTATACAATAGCAGACTATGTTAGTATAATTCAGTATGCTGATATAACTCAACTAGGTGATGAATATTCATACTTAGGTTCATTGTGCTACTTAATATCTAAATATTGTATATACATATTTATATACAACAAATTACTTTCATGTGTTGCGTGACACACTATCACCCGCGTTTGTTGTTTGACTTATATACATATACATATATATATATACATATATATACATACAAACTCATACTCTATCCCGAGCACTTGGTGCTACATACAATCTAATTATGTATATAGGTATACATACACTTATACAAACACGAATACTCAAGTCGGACATGTCGTAGTACTGTCGGCTCATTTACATTAGTCGGGCATGTCGTAGTACTGTCGGCTCACATTTACTCAAGTCGGACACGTCGTAGTACGGTCGACACAAATTACTCAAGTCGGGCATGTCGTGGTACTGCTGACTCTCATACATTGCTTGCGAGCAATCCGGTCGATGCCAAATGGGCACAAAACGATGCCACGGTAAAGTGGGCACAAAACGATGCCACGGTGAGAAGTGGGCACAAGTACGATATCGCGGTAAAGCGATACAATTGATGGATCAACGAGTTTATACTCGGGGTTCACACTCAGTCACAGATGGGTGAGCTTATGCTCGTGATCCGCACTCATTCACGGATAGGCGAGCTTACGCTCGAGATTCGCAATAGTTAACGGATCAGTGAGCTTTCACGTGAGGTCGTTAACTCAGTATTTGTTTAAATACTCAATCATAGTTCTGCGGGACTACAATTTCATGTTGCTGGATGCAACACAATGTGCCAGGAGCACACCCACAATTTACTACTAAACTAGTAATTCTATTACTTGTTATCATACGACATGGTCGTACACATATACCGGACAATACTTAGGCATGTATTGCCCCACATTAGTTGCTTTACTTATTCCTGATAGGTATCAAGGTACGGATTGCCACACCCTCCATATGACGTGGTCATACACACTCTCAAAAATACTTAGGCATGTAATGCCTCACATTGTAGACTCACCCATACCTGATAGGTATCCAGGCATGATATGCCACTACTTCTGTGTACTTAGGTACAAACCATAATTACTTAGGTATTAGATACCTCGATAGATGTATACACACTTTAAACAATACAAATCAAAGTCGTGGATTTGAACTAGTTTTCAAAGCATACAGGTTTATACTTTATGTTTTCAATTAACAATCCTATGAACTCACCAACTTTATAGCTGACTCGTTTTAGCATGTGTTCTCAGGTGCCCAGTAGGATTAGGATTGCTACAAGATATGCTAGCTCGAATCGCATGTTTTCAAACAACTGGATTTCTCTGCATAACTTTTGTATTTCAAACTATGTATTGAAATTATTTTGCGAACTCGCAACTTGTATACACTTTTAAATTTGGAAATGTATAACTATTTTCAAACATCTCATTTAGAGTCATTCATTATTTACCTTTGTGCTTGTGATATTTGATTTGGTAACATCCGACCCGACCGCTTCCGCAACCCGAAATTTGGGGGTGTTACAGAGGATATTGTTGATATTGAGAATGTACAAAATGTGGATGAAGGTGGTGATGATGATGGTGGTCTCACCCTTGTTGACTCTGAAGGTGATGTCCCTCCACCGGATACTCTTGCTGCTATTCAGCTAGTGGATCCTCAGCGTTTCAAGCGCATTTTGCGGAGGATGTCACAGGGGCGTGTTCATGTACGCCCTAGGGCTGATAAGAGACCACGTACGGCCGATTCTGGTTCTGAACTGGAGGAAACTCCGTTACGTTGCCGTCGTCATTGTACAGGTGTAGAGATCGACTCTGCAGATCAACAACCTCAACCTCAGCTAGTAGTTATTCAACAGCTTCTTCTGCAGATGGAGAAGATGAATAAGAAATTTGAGGATCAATCTGCTATAATCGAGCTCCAGGCCAAAAGGATTAAAGATTTGGAAACTTAGGTTGCGCGGGTTGATGTTTTAGACCGTAGGGTTTTAGAGTTAGAAACCCTGGTTGTTGTCTCGGGGGAGCATAATGTAGAGACAACTCCCAGGGTGAAAAATGTAAATCCTGATTATTCAAATGTTAATGAAACTACTCTTTTAGATTATTACTCTGTGCATGAGTTTCTTGGTCAACCGAGACCAATTGCTATAGATTACTCATTTGCAGATCTTATTGTTCTTCAAAGAATGATGAATGAAAATGGTTCGGTGCCTGGGGAAGTAAATGTCAATGATTCGATGGCTGAGGAGTTTAATTTTGATGGTAGTGATGACGTTGAAATTGAGGGAGAGGAGTTACAAAGTGATGAGTGTTATGATGATGCTCCTATTATTGAATCCGATTCTTCAGAGGATGAAGCTGATCATATATCTAAAGCAGAAACCTCTGAACCATCAGCCTCTACTGCTGAACCCTCAACTACAAAAGCTCATTTAAAATTCAAACCAATAGTTGAGGTACCCGTTACATGCAAACACTATAAAGTTAGAACTGATTACACGGGTTTGATTAAGAGTTGGAAGTTTAATTAAAACAACTCAGTATTTTTGATTAAGCGAAGTGATGACATGCAGTACTTCAATCTCAAGTTTTTTTGAATAAGTATGTTGCCTAAGTGTGAACTTCAGAGATTATCTCAAATACCTTTGATTAATCGTTCTCGAGATTCAAGAGCGGATTTCTTTCAGGTTATCATTCGTCGTGAGATGAACATCAAGAAATACAATTTGATTAAACCGACGCTTGGTATGAGATACAAGTTCAAGAAGAAGTTGGATCCTGTTACTCGGCAACCAATTGTAAGGATGATCTATCCACCAGCAAACTGCTTAAAGAAGATTCCTATAGAGATCATTCCTTTGGACTTTCTCAGGACATTGCTATATTGGGAATATGACAATATTACATGTGAAGCTGTGTTTGTTTTTATACCTGATTCAGAACCACCAACGGATCCAGAACCTTCAACTGATGCCGATTCCACAAGTGATTTGGGAACAAGAGAGAAGATAGCTTGGGATGTTTCTAAACCCAAGAAAAGGTCAACATGGGTATTGAAAAGAAATAGATTTTATGTTTTTGATCCTTTGAGTTTGATAAATCTTTCAGAACAAGACTTGTAAAAGCTGCATGAGAACAAGATTCAGTTCAGAGCTAGAGACAAAATTGAAGCTATCAAGTTCCAGAAGATTGTGGATATCTACGTAGCTAATGGGATACACACTGGTGGTGTATTCCCAGCTGGCTGGAAATGATTGAAGATTTTTAAGACCAAGCTGATGACACGGGGGAGTTTGTTGATGCATTATGTATGTCAGTCAGTTGGTCTATCGAGTTGTAAGTGTCGTTAGTTGATTATACTAGAAAAGTCATTTTAGTTATTAGCGACACTTGAGTTTTAGTTTTGGACGACACTCGGTAAGTGTCGCCAAGATTGTGTTTTGAATATTATGCGACACTTGAGTCAGTGTCGCATACGCAATGTTTGCGATACTTGGCTAAGTGTCACTAAGTCGGTCAGTTTAGTATAAATACCAACCTACGGGTTCAGAACTAGGGTTGAAGAAACCGTAGCACCATTTGTCAAAAAAGAAAGTATGTAATCATTCCTATACGTTATAATCATTAATATAAAGCTTGATTTTGGTTTAATCATTGGTTTTCGGTTTGAGTTATATTGATATTCGTGTGATTGCTTGATTCCGTCAAGCAATTAATGTAGTCAATCTTCTGAGATCCATTCTAAGGCACAAATACATTCCCTTTCTCATTCCCCACCCCATAATATATCCAACCAAACACTCCTTATTATAACTGTTTAAATCCAATTATAGGGATGACATCTTGCAAGATATGTGGCATATTCCCAAATGAGTACACATTAATTTTTGTATTGTAAATCGCCCCTTTTCGTTTCTTGGAATGACAACTAAAATTATATTTGATAATATATACTAATTAGCATAAAGTTCAAATGAGTACAATATTTTTAGTGAGAATGGAGGAACCAATAGAAATGTGTCATGTGTCACTAACCTCACTTTTCCCAGATTTTTGAAAATTAAATATCTCTCAAACGGTAAGTCGAAAATGAACAAATGTTGCACCATGATAATCAGTACTTAATTCTTTTCGATTAGAGATGTGACAAAGTATACTTTCGATAAGCTTTTTTCATTTTTTGGTGGGTTTTGAATACGAGTAACACATGTATCATGTGGTACTGGCGGGTAACACATGCATGTGGTACTAATTTTGTACAATTTAGAAAAACCAAAAATAAAAAAGTCGTCGAAAGTATACTTTGTCACATCTCTAATCGAAGAGAATTAAACGCTGATTATTATGGTACAATTTTTATAATTTCTCGACTTACCGTTTGTGAGATATTTAATTTTAAAATCGAGGAGGAAAATGGGTATTATGACACATGGTGCATTACTATTGGTTCCCATATTTTCTCAAAAAATTTCATTCTCATTTGAACTTAACTCTATATTATTATTGATAATTTTGATAATTAGTTTCTAAACTAGCTAATACTTCGTTTATGTTTTGGATAGTTTGCCATAAATATATCGTATAATTTTTAATTAAGTATATTTCAACTCATCCAACTGAAAGTTATGCTTTTCTTACACAATGTTCTTAAGTATGTTTATTAGTAGTGCATACTACCAGCGCTGTTATTCGAACGAATTATTAGGATATGAATTATTCGGATTTCGGATTATTCGTTTAGATTATTCGAATTTTGGACAATTTTAAGTCAATCCTTGATCCAATTCAAATAAGAAACGGATTAATCGGATACAGGTTAAACAGTTTCGGATTAAATGGTTTCATCCGAATAAGCTTAAGTTGGGCATGCGATATCGAGTTAGACTAAATTTACATTTAAAATAATTATATAAACAAACATAACATGGAACGATAGATCATATTATAACATTCAAATTTCAAATTCAACTTCTAACATACAACTTAATCCAAAATAGATTCGTAGTTTATAAATCAGATAAATTTCTAGAAGGTTCAAAACTATTACCAAGTTGTTGAGTCCTGAGCCACTGCCAGATTTGCTCAGAAGACAAGTCTTGTGCCACTGCTAGAAGAAGTCTACCACTGTTAGTTAGTTTTGTAGTGACAGTGCCACTGTCAGTTAGAATTAGTCTAACAGTGCCACTATTGGTATAAGTTTGTATTTTGTATCAAGTACTTAACCACTGTTGGTAATGTACAAGTACTACCCCTGTTAGTGTATAGCTCAACCACTGTTAGTAGTCGGTTAGAGAGAAATATGGAATAGATAGAATTTCCATAATAGTTTGATTCTGTAAAGGACTCTATGTGATATAAATAGAGATCCTGTAAAACCCTAGAGGATATAGACGAATTCTAGTTATTAGCTTCAAGGTTATAAACCCTAACACAAATTGTGTGTTCGTATTATTGATAATAATAATATTGAAGCTTTTGATTAATATTCTGTGTTACAAGTTTAGTTCTTCAAGTTATTAATAAACTATTCCGCAAGCTTATTAATAATTAATCAAAGTAATACATATTAAGATCCTGACTGGGATCAACAAGTGGTATCAGAGCTAGATATTGCTTTGATCTTGAAGAATTCTATTGAAGTTTGCAGCTTTCTCTTCAAATACCAAGATGTCTACTGAAACAATGGAAGGAATTCAGGCAACAAAGATTCCTATGCTCAAACCTGATGAGTTTGAGTTATGGCAGACAAGAATAAGGCAGTACATGCTTCTCACAGATTATATGATGTGGGAGGTGGTTATCAATGGACCTAATTATCCAAAGGGTCCAGATGGTGAAAAATTGGAGAGACCACCACCCAAGACCGATGCTGAGAGAAAAGAAAGAGCCACTGAATGGAAGGCATTGAGTACATTACTCTTGTCAATTCCCAATGAGTATCAAAAGAAATTTGATAAATGTGTGGATGCTAAGGTACTCATGGAAGCAATAGTCACAAGGTTTGGAGGTAATAATAATACAAAGAAGAACAAGAGGTCTCTTCTCAAACAACAGTTTGAGAACTTTGCTGGAGTAAAGTCAGAAACTTTAATTCAAACCTTTGATAGGTTTCAGAAACTGGTGGGAGATCTTGAAAATCACAATGTTAAGATAGACAAGGATGATCTTGATAGAAAATTTTTAAGATCACTTGGTACAGAATGGAACATGTACACTGTGGGACTAAGACAAAGTGCAGACCTTGATCAGAAGGAAATTGAGGATCTGTACAATGATCTGAGAAACTTTGAGCCTGAGGTTTTGGCTATAAAACAGTCCACTGGTAGTTCTAATAATACTGCTTTTGTGTCTGTTGGTGAAGCTGGAAGTAGTAGCACATCTGGTGCTAATGATAATGTGCTAGAAGCATTCTTTGCTAGCCATGTGAATTCATCATTAACTACAGAAGATTTGGAGCAGGTCAGTGAAGAGGACCTTGAGGAGATGGATTTGAGATGGCAAATGGCTATGATCACCATAAGGGCAAAAAAGTTTATGCAGAGGTCTGGTAACAGAAACTTCACATTCAAGAGAGATAGTGTAGCTGGTTTTGACAAAAGCAAAGTGGAGTGTTTCAACTGTCACAAGTTGGGTCACTTTGCAAGAGAATGCATGAACACACAGGATGGAGGATCACAGAATACAATTAATGGAATAATGAGAAATAGTTCTGGTCCTCAAAGAAGATTGGTACCTGTACAGAACACCACTTCAGACTCATTGGTAGCACAAGATGGAATGGGAGGATTTGACTGGAGTGATCAAGAAGAGCTTGTGGTAAAGAATCAAGCTTTGATGGCTGTCACAGAAGAACCAGAACCTTCAGACATTCCACATGAGGTACAAGTTAAATTATGTTCACCTGAATGTAAGAAAATGGTTAAATTTTACAGGGATCATAATGTTGTTGTGTGCAATGAGTTGAAAGCTTTTGAAGTCAAAAGTCAACATGCAACCTTAGCTATTGAAAATCTTGAAAAACAAATCAAGGCTTTTGAAAAGAATGAATCACAATTTCACTTAGATATTAAATATCTGAACTGGGAAAAGAAAGCTTTACAAACAAAAGTTGATATGCTAAGTGCCAAGTTGGCTGAGGCAATTTCTGATAAAGAGTCCATAAAGTTGAAAGTTGATGAATTGGAAAATGCCTCAAAAGGTGTTTAAAACTTAATTAAGTCTCAGATTCATGATAAATTGAAAACTGGATTAGGTTACAATCTTAATCCTGTACCCCCACCTTATAATCATACTTACTTCCCATCTAAAATTGATTTTGACTTAGAAAAACTTAAGGTAGGTGTGTCTAAGGAGGTTAAAAAGGTAGATCCAGTAGTTAATTGTGCTGATAATATAAATTTTGATAAAGTGGAAATATCTGATTGGACTGAGGAAGATGAGAGTGATAGTGATAGCTCATCTAGTGGTAATTCTATGGATAGATGTGTTAAGTCTATTACTGGTCTAGTTTCAGAACTTAAGAGTGATAAACTAGAAGAAGGCAAGAAGTTGTTCATGGAGAAAGCTAAGGTTCAGCTTGAACAAGTGAACAGGACTAACAAATCTTGAACTGGTCTAGGTTATGTGAATAACAAGGTTAATCATGAGTCCAATAAAAAGGCTGAATGTGTTAAGTGTGCTAGCAAACATGATAAAAATCCTGCAAAGAAAATAATCAAACCTACACCTAGAGGGAATCAAAGGAATTGGAATCAATTAGTGTCACAAAGGCTGGGTAATGGGTTTGAATGTGTGAAAAGAAAATCATGTTTTATTTGTGGTAGGTATAATCATCTTCAACAGGACTGTTACCATAATCCTAAAAATAATAGGAATAGTGGTACAGGACAAGTGTTGAGAAATCAGCCTAACAGAGGCAAGGCTGCAGCCACTGTTAATACTGCAGCAGTGCCACTGTCAGAGGCTAACAGAGGCAAGACAAGAACAGGGGAGGGTTTAACCACTGTCAGGCATGGTACCTCTGCTGGTATTAAGCATTTGCAAAGAATGTTTATACCAAGTAAAGCTACCACTGCCAGGGTAATAAATACGAATTTGAAGGTGACCACTGTCAGACCATTAATCCCTGTCAGGTCTAAAACAGATTGTTTTTGGAGACATAAGAATGCATCTACATCAAAAGTGTCCAAAATTAATGAAGCATTGAGATCAATCACCTTTAAGAGGGTTGATGTCAAAAATGCTCAAGGGAAACCCAAAGCCAGATTGGTTTGGGTTCCCAAGAGAAACTAATTATTTCTCTTTTTATATGTGCAGGGCAAGCCAAGCTTATGGCATATTGATTCAGGATGCTCAAGGCACATGACTGGAGATAGGGAGAAACTGCAGGATTTTAAAGCTTTTAATGGAGGAGATGTGGCATTTGGCAGTAATCCTAAAGGAGGAAAAACCACAGGTAAAGGCAAGGTAAAAAGCAGTAAGCTCACTTTCAATGATGTTTATTATGTTGAACAATTGAGATATAATTTGCTAAGTGTGAGTCAAATCACAGATAAGCAAAATCCTGTTTATTTCACTGACACAGAATGCATTATACTTTCTGAAAAACTCAAAATACCTGAAGATAAAATTTTAATGAGAGTTCCAAGAAAGAATAATGTATACTGTAGTGATTTAAACAAAATGGAATCTCAAAATGTTAACTGTCTTATATCTAAAGCTACTGTTTCTGAATCTGAATTATGGCATAGGAGGTTGTGTCACTTGAATTTCAAGACCATGAATAAACTTGTTAGGAATAGGCTAGTGAGAGGCTTACCTGAAAAGTTATTTGAATGTAGTGACCACTGTGTAGCTTGTCTCAAAGGCAAGCAACACAAGACTTCTTATAAGACCAAGCTTGTGAATACAAATACCACTCCCTTACACCTGTTACATATGGACTTGTTTGGCCCTACCAATGTAGTTAACCAAGGGAAGTATGTGAAGGATATTTTGAATAAATTTGGTTATAAAGATGTAAAGATAGCTAGCACTCCCATGAAGGCACACAAACATCTTAATTCTGATCCTGAGGGGGAGGAAGTAGATGTGCACCTGTACAGGTCAATGATTGGTTCTTTGATGTATTTAACTTCATCTAGATCTGATATTATGTTTGCAGTGTGTCTTTGTGCTAGGTACCAAACCAATCCAAAGCAGTCACACATGTATGCTGTGAAAAGGATCTTTAGATACTTGAAAGGTCAACCAGATTTGGGACTTTGGTATGCTAAAGGATCAGATTTTGAGCTAAAGGCTTTCACAGATAGTGACTATGGTGGTGAAAACATGGATAGAAAATCAACCAGTGGAGGATGTCAATTTCTTGGAAGTAGGCTAGTGTCATGGCAATGCAAGAAGCAGACCACGGTTTCCACATCTACAGCAGAAGCAGAGTATGTTGCAACATCCAGTTGTTGTGCACAGGTGCTCTGGATTCAGAATCAAATGATGGACTATGGTTTGACTTTCATGAACACTCCTATTTACATTGATAATACATCTGCTATTAGTATCATACAAAATCCTGTTAAGCATTCAAAAACCAAACACATTGAAATCAGATATCATTTTATAAGAGATTGTTATGATAAACGATTGATTCATATTTTCAAAATTCATACTGATAATCAACTTGCAGATCTTTTTACCAAATCATTTGATGTAGGAAGGTTTACATTTTTGATATCTAATATTGGTATGATCAATCTCACTTAAGTGTTTTGGTCAGGATTTGATACTAACAGAGGTGAAGTATATTGTGTGTGACAGGGTCAAGTGTTGCCACTGTTAGCTTCATCATGATAACAATTGGTTCCACTGTTAGTTTACTTATGCCACTGTCAATGTATTTTCAACCTCTGCTGTATATTTGTGTAGTTTAACCCCTGCTAGTTGTTTTTCTTAGTTTAATATTGCAGGATTAAGCCACTGTCAGGAGACATTAGGAAAGCTGGAGTCTAATGTTTTATTTGTTGATTTTTATTTTGATTAAAAAAAAAAAAAAAACTTAAATAATACTAGTACTAGTTCTAGTGTACCCCTGCTAGTACTAGTACCCTTGTTGTCTTTATTGAGGATTATTAATGGTTAAATTTGATCAAGTGAGGTACCCCTGTTGGGCTTAAGTGTTAGTTGTGCCCCTGTTGGTGCATAACTGACAGTGCCACTGTTAGTTCTATTTGCTAGGGCTTGGCACTGTCATCACATAAGTACCCAAACACTTCACTTTTTCAATTACGCTTTCAAAATTCTCAAAACTCTTTAATAAACGCTCTCGTTTGTGTTTCATCATTGTAAACTATTCTTCTTTCTTTCATCAATTTCATTCATGGCATCGTCATCTTAATCTGATTCTGGTAATTCTACTTTGAGTGTTCATTCTGAACACAACATGAGGGCTTTCTTGGACAAAGAAGTCGCAGATGAGTATTTTCATCCGATTATTGATTTCTTGAGTAACTGTCCAGTTACATATGCTCTTACTGTCGCTCCAAGATTGATCAGATCACATATTCAAGAATTCTGGAAGAATGCAAAGGAAGGGAATGTTAATGGCATTACTCACATTCATTCCACTGTCAAGGGCAACAAAGTAATGGTGACTGAGATTGTTCTTAGAGAACTTCTGCAGTTTGATGATGAAGGAGGAGTTCTGGAATTGTCAAGAGAGGATCTATTTCAAGGAATAAAAGATATGGGTTATGAAGGTGCTGGAAAAGCAAGGTCTGAATATACATTCTTGAAGTCATGGTTCTGTCCTCAATGGAAGTTCTACATTCATACCTTTCTGGTATGTTTATCTCAAAAGAGGACTAGTTTTAATGAATTTAGTTCTAGTATTGCATATCCTATAATCTGCTTGGCACAGGGTCTTAAATTTAATATGTCTAGGTTTATCTTAGATAATATGATCAAAAATGTAAAGGGTGATACATTTATTATGTACCCTAGATTTGTTCAACTTTTGTTGAATAAGCAGTTGCCAAATTTGCCAGCAGCTAAAGGTGTAATAGTTAGTTCTACTTTATCTTTGAAAACTATTAGAGCCATGTATCAATATCAAAACACCTTTTTCAAGAAGGAAACTGCATTGTTTTCTACAATGTTAGTTGCTCCTTCTGCCACTAGTGGTGTATTACCAACACCACTTGGACCAAATGATGACAGGACAACAAAACCAGTTGGTTCTGAACACACATCAGGAGGTGGCACAAAAAGAAAACAAGGGAACCAACAGCCTACCCAAAGCAAAACCAAGAGATCCAAGAAAAATAAACAGGCTATGGAGATTCCTGTTTCTCCACAGTCTCAGTCAAATGAGCAATCACAACAGGTGAACATACTTGATGAAAATGTTCATTCTGGAAGGGCTGCCACTACTGTTTCTAGCCCACTGGCAGGACAGGACAGTGGTAACATCAATCAGACCCAACTAGAGGCAACTTTGTTTTATGAACCTATGGGTAATGAGTCAAATGAAGGTCCCAGTACCACGAATCAAGGGGCATCTGAACATCTTGCAGGGCAAGTGACAGATGTAGTCAATGATTCATCTAGGAGGTCACACTCCAATGTTGATGAGACTAGTCATATAACTAAGGAATTGACGATTGATGATTTGGTACATGATGTCAAGCTGATATGGACAAAATTTGAGAGGGAAAGAGAGTTGAGAAGGGAGCAACAACTTAAGTTGGCTGCCCAGGATGAATTAATTAAGAAGCAGCAGGAGGAAATCAATGATTTAAAAACCAGATTGGCTGTGGTAGAGGATGTGGTGTTACAGGTCTTACAGCCTGCTGCAGAATTAAAGAAATCTTCAGGCAAGGGGGAGAGAAAAGATAAAGATCAAGGGAATGATAATGTGCCTGAAGATAAGGGAGATGATAATGATGGGTCTGATGGGAATAATGATGATAATGATGGAGGTGCAGGTGGTATTAGCTTCATGGATACATCTGAAATTAATGAAAATGTTGAGGATGAATTGAATGTGTCAGATTATGTGGTTAATGATGGCATGAATGATGAAATGGTGAATACTGAGCTTGATAGAAGTATGGTGGTATATGTGGGTGAAAATAAGCAAACAAGTGTTTCTGAAGGTGAGAATGTGAATGTTGCAGAGGATAATGCACAAAGAGCTTCAGCTTTGAATGTTTTTCCATTAAACAAAGGATTACCTTTTGAGGCTGTGGCTAATTTGTATTTCTGGGATGTTATGGGAGAAAGTATTGATATGAGCGAAAGAGTGAGCTTCAGTGATAGGATGGTGATTGATAAATCTGTTGAAACAGAGATGGAAGGTGGAAATGTAGAGGTTGAGGGGGAGTGTTTAGAGTCCAAATCTGCAGTTGAAGAGGAGGTAAGAGTGAAAAATTATAATAGAAAGAAATCAATTCCATTCAGAAATTCTTCCTTTGTCAAGAAAAATACTGTTATAACTCAACCTATAACCACTGTTAGCAGTTTGGTTTCTACCACTGTTGAGGTATCTACCCCTGTTGGTACTTCAGCAGCAACCACTGTTATACTACCTACCCCTGTTATCACAGAGTCAACCACTGTTACATCAACCCCTGTCAATACTTCAAATATTCCCACAACTGTCATAACAACCACTGTCACCACTACTACACCAAGATCTGTTCTACCCCCTGTTATTATTGAAGAACCCTCATCATCACCCAAACCTAAGTCTGATCTTCCAAAGATTGATTCAAAGGACAAAGGTAAGGGAAATCTAAAAGAAGAAAGAAAAATTAAGAAGGTTGTAGAGCCTCAAATTGATTTGGATGAGGCCAGGAGAGCTCAGGAGGAGCATGATGAGAGAATGCTAAGAATGGCAGTCGAGTCTAAGAGACTAGAAGGTCCTGATGTTGATGTTGTACTGGAAGATATGAGTATGGTAACCTTATCTCAGAAGGCTGCAAAGATGCTCAATGATATGGTTGTAATTGGTAAAGGGTTATCTGCACAGAAGATTCATGAAATGATCAACAAAAAGGATGGTAATGATGATTTGGATCCAGGGTTTGCAAAGCTAAAACAAGCAAATGAAGAAAAGGCAAGAAGGAAAAGACAAGCAGAGCTTGAAAAGAAAAGAAACAAACCACTAACTGCTGCTCAAAGGAAAAAGGAATTGATCAGAATTCTTGGTGGTAGATATGCACCAAGAAGTATACTAGAAGGATGGGATTTAGAGAGGTTGGAGAAAGCTTATGCTAGACATCAAAATGAATGAAAGATGGATTTTGAAAAGAAGCTCATGCAAGACAAATTCATTGAGAAAAAGTTGTCTGAGGATAGAAAGAAGATTGCTGAGCAGGTAAGAAAAGAGGAACAAGACAGAATTGAAAAGGAAGAGCAAGAGAAAGCAGAAGCTGAAGAGAGAGAATTAAAAAGGCTTTCTGATAGGAATCTAAAGATTAAATGGGATGTAGTTCTTGCTTGTGATAATGTAGTTCCTGATTTGGAGAAGGATGCAGCAGAATTGAGAAAATATATCAAAGAGGTGAAGGACAGCAAAGAAAATATTCATATTAATCATGATAGATCATCAAGAATAGTTGAATGGGAAGGACAGAAATCAAAGGTTGCTGATGTTGTTAAAGAACAGATAAAGATTGTCAGAGAGGATGGGAATGAGCAATACTTGACATCTGTAGCTGATGTGCTCAAAAATGTGAATAGGTTAGACATTTTGGATTTGTATGAGCTGAACAGTCAAAGAAACAGGCAGGCTTCACTGGTGATAATGGAAAGAGATTTGGGAAGATGTTTGAATATGTTGTTTGAGCCTGAACCATTCGCTAATTTGTTCTTAAACTGCATTGAACATGTGAATACCTGGAGACACTTTGTTAGAGCTGGAGTTCACATGATTTTGTTCAGAGATGGAGTCACAATCTACATGCTTGATGAAAGACAATATGTTTTGGGAACTCAGATTCTAAGAAATGTGCTTGCATCTCAACTAAGAACTACAGTGATCTCAGAAGGTGCATTCAATGCTTTATATATGGTGTTCAATCAGTTTCATAAAAGAATGGAGTTGGAGAGATTAAGAGAGGAGGAGAAAAGGAGAAAATAGAATCAAGCTCCTAAAGATGAGAAAAAAGATGAAGAAACTTGATTCATTGCTGAGAATGATTAAGTTTAGGGGGAGATTGTTGAGTCCTGAGCCACTGCCAGATTTGCTCAGAAGACAAGTCTTGTGCCACTGCTAGAAGAAGTCTACCACTGTTAGTTAGTTTTGTAGTGACAGTACCACTGTCAGTTAGAATTAGTCTAACAGTGCCACTGTTGGTATAAGTTTGTATTTTGTATCAAGTACTTAACCACTGTTGGTAATGTACAAGTACTACCCCTGTTAGTGTATAGCTCAACCACTGTTAGTAGTCGGTTAGAGAGAAATATGGAATAGATAGAATTTCCATAATAGTTTGATTCTGTAAAGGACTCTATGTGATATAAATAGAGATCCTGTAAAACCCTAGAGGATATAGACGAATTCTAGTTATTAGCTTCAAGGTTGTAAACCCTAACACAAATTGTGTGTTCGTATTATTGATAATAATAATATTGAAGCTTTTGATTAATATTCTGTGTTACAAGTTTAGTTCTTCAAGTTATTAATAAACTATTCCGCAAGCTTATTAATAATTAATCAAAGTAATACATATTAAGATCCTGACTGGGATCAACACAAGTAGCATAGTGTAATTAAAGATTTTATTTGTAACTGATTCTTATATGGTAAACATTAATATATTATCAAAAATATATTATTTATTACGTAATCCTTATTCGGATATAATACTATTTCAATTTTGATCATTTATCTTATTCGTATACTCCATTTAAGCAATCCGTAATCCTTAAGTAATTCATAATCCGAATAATACTGCCCATTTAACCTAAATTGGATTTGGATCGGATAGATTATTCGAATTCCGATAAAAATGACACCCCTAATACTAGATACCCTCTAACAAATAAGATATTTTTGTGATGGCGGTACTATATAAAGTTTTAAATGAAAGAAATTACGATGAATTAAATTTGGACAACTAAAAAGGTGGTAATTGGAGAAAGAAAAATACAAAATTATATACATATGTGTTTTATTGTTAGTTTTGAAATTGGTAAAAGAGTTTGTTGACGAAACTCATGGTTAAATCTTTGATTATCTCTAGGTAATATAATACGAGTAATAATAATAATAATAATAATAATAATAATAATAATAATAATAATAATAATATTATTATTAATAATAATAATAATAATAATAATAATAATAATAATAATAATAATAATAATAATAATAATAATAATAATAATAATAATAATAATAATAATGTTCAAGCATAAAAACACTTAATTACGATGATGATGATGATGATGTATGAGGAATCAAGCTTGTCACACTCCGATTAACGTGCAAACCCAGTATCGAGACTTAGTAAATTGAGGGTGCTGAAAGCTTAATTCTTGTAGAGCAATGTTGATGAATTACTCTGCAAATTTTATGATGTGTTGGTTTGAAATGGAAACATACACTAGTATTTATACCCAAACCCTAAGCTAACGTGGAGGGTTTGGTCGTGGGCGAGGATGACATTCACTGTGTTCGTGCTGACGTGGATGCTTGGTTGTGGGCGAGAAGGACATTCTCTGTGCCAAGGATGACGTGGACCAATCAAGTAATCCGACCAAGTTAATGGGCAAACCATGTATATAGTACTTGCGTATACGGTTACTGGTTTGATGGCACCCGAAAGCGTCGTCATCGTTGATGGTAATTATTCGGGTGCCAACAGGGGTTTTAAAATTTATATATAGCGGGGCTTATATTATATGTAATACCTACTCTGGTTAGTAAGCGGTAAGTATAACCTATGATCGTTCTATGAATCGAAACGTGTGGGTGATTAAAGCTGGTGCTTTCGGTAGGGAAGTATTTAGGATGGAACAAAGTAGGTAGGTTTGAGGGTTTTAAACTAAAGACAGATAATTAAAGTGCATGAAAGTAAATTGCAGGAAATTAAAGTACATGAAAGCATATAAAGATAAATATGTGACTGTTGAGGAAAGCAATTAGTAGACCCCCATATGTTTTCATATAAATATCAAGATATATAAAATTATGCATGATAAATTTAAGAATTAAGACTTTTTATGTCATACATCATAATACGTACCATAAAATAATATACAAGTTATTTTATTAATTTCTTAAATTTCAGAAACCCTCATATATATTGCCTATTAGTACATCATATCATGTAACTATATATCACTTATTATTACATTTCTTAACATTATATGTACAAAATAGTTAATCCATATTAAAGTCTAAACTTTTAAATACAAAATAAAACTTTTAACAAAAGTATTCTAACTAATAAATACGGAGTACCTACTTGTTAACTTACAAAATTTTTGAAATTGATGAAAATTTAAGAAAATTTATAATATAAGGACAAGTAAACATTTAAGTAATAGTTAAATGAAAAATTTCTTTTCCACCCCCATCCCCACACTTAAAGTATACAATGTCCTCATTATATATAAACATATAAAAATGAAGTGAGAAAAGGAAGAAAAGAAATTAAAACGAAAAACTACCCTGACTTAGAAGCGATTATATTTATCAGTTCAGCGTAATTTGGTTATCTTGCGATCTTTATTCAATACTATACAATACCACACTTCCGTAGGCAATCATGATTGCATTTAGCGTATGTAATAAGCCTTTAAACCCCTCGGTATCCCGAGTGGACGAGTTATAGTCTCGTGAGGGTTTCCACGGAACACACCCACAAAGTTCGTAATCAAAAAAATAAAAGTACAGCTGAACTTATTAACGATACCCACAAAGTTTAATTGCCGCGTCCAAGTCCCTGCACTTTTTAATAAACAAAAAAAAAAACAAAGAAAATGCAAATAATATACAATTTACAACACTTACTTATTTTAGAGTCTTAAGCTTGACTCAACCTCGAATTTCAACGTTGAGTGGGGTGAAAGTTAAGGTCAACTTCATCCTCAACTTCTAACGGACCATCTACATAATGCTTAATCCTATGACCGTTCACTTTGAATAAAACACCATCTAAATTCTCTAACTCAACTGTACCATAGGGAAAAACCTGTTTCACAATGTAAGGTCCAGACCACCTAGATTTCAACTTTCCAGGAAAGATTTTAAACCGAGAGTTAAAGAGAAGAACTCGATCCCCAACTTTAAAATCTTTATTACCCCTAAGTCTTTGGTCATGCCATTTCTTAGTTTTTTCCTTATATATGAGTGAATTCTCATAAGCATCATGTCTAAGTTCATCTAACTCATTTAATTGCACCATTCTAAAGCGACCCACTTCTTTAATATAAAAATTACATGTCTTAAGAGCCCAATAGGCTTTGTGCTCAATCTCAACCGGGAGATGACATGCCTTGCCATAAACAAGTCGGAATGGTGTAGTCCCTAAAGGTGTTTTATAGGCGGTTCTGAAAGCCTAGAGAGCATCATCGAGTTTGGTGGACCACTCCTTTGGATTTGCACCTACGGTCTTTTCTAAAGTTTCTCTTTAAGCCACGATTTGTATTCTCAACTTGACCACTCGTTTGAGGGTGGTAAGGTGTCGAAATTCTATGAGTTACCCCATATCGTTTCAACGCCTTCTCAAGTTGAGCGTTACAAAAGTGAGTACCCCGATCACTTATGAGAGCTTTTGGAGTACCAAAATGGGCAAATTGGCGTTTTAAGAAGCTAAGAACCACTCTTGCATCATTTGTAGTGAGAGCTTGCGCTTCTGCCCATTTGGATACATAATCGACCGCAACGAATATACAGAGGTTCTTGTGAGAATTAGGAAACGGACCCATAAAATCTATCCCCCATATATCAAGAACCTCACAAACTTGGATGATATTTTGGGGCATTTCATCCCGTGATGAAATTTTTCTGGCCTTTTGACAAGCGTCATGTAACACCCCCAAAATTCGTCGATTGAGTTTAGCGGAAGCATTTAGTTAAGTATGGGGAGTGCCACAATATACTGAACATGCATACGTATCAGAGCATATGATTACAACAGAACAAATATATTAAGATGCCAAATGTAATAGTTACAAAGTTTACGATTTTTCAAATCGTACAAATGTGAAAGTTATTAAGTTTACAAAAGCAGATTTCATAAATATGACTAAAACAGTTTCAGTTATATAAAAGAAATCCAATTTTCAAAAGTTGGCATCCTATTCTTCGTGGGTCGCCTAAATTCCAACGTGCAGGCGGTTCTTACATGCGCAGCTAATTCCCTGAAAAACATAGTAAAAGTCAACAACGAGGTTGAGTGAATTCACAGGTTTTATGTTTGCAATAGTTGAATCAAGTTTGTAAGCACAGTTGTTAAAACCAATACGTTCGCAAATAATTATTGCCATAATAGTCAAGTAATTGTTTTGTGGAATGTTATCCAAAATACAGTTCGCGTGGGATGTTACCCAAAATACCGTTTACGTGGGATGTTACCCAAAATACAGTTTACGTGGGATGTTACCCAAATACAGTTAAAGTTACCCAAACAGTACCGGTCATTCTCCGGTCAAAAGACGCACGGGTCGTTCTCCCGTCCAATAAAACAGTTTACCGGTCGTTCTCCGGTCTAGATACGCACGGGTCGTTCTCCCGTCCACTTGGCCAGTCATTCTCTGGCACTAAAATACGTAGCTGGTCGTTCTCCAGCGTTTTTATAAAAGTATCGGTCGTTCTCCGGTACACCAAACAAAGTTTAACACGACATTCGTATGAAAATGTGGTATCATAAATTTCCAGTTTTGTGTATGAGTTTAACAGTTCAAGCACTCTAATCGTGTGAGCAAACAAGTATGATAAACAATCATATGAGTAAAAGCAGTTATGGCAATAAGTAAAACAGTTGACTATGTTTTCCACCCCTGTTCAAAAGCAGTTAAAACAGTAAAAGTAGGGGCTGTGAACTCACCTGTTGAGTTAAGTAATGTGCGAGTGCTAGCAAAGCCTAAAGCCCAAGTATAGTCCGAAATCTCCTAACGCCCTAAACGTATGAGATTTGATAAGTATGTGGATGTCTTAGTTTTACCATCCATGCTAGTGTCCACGCAACTAGATTATGTCCAAGTATTCGTTTATCGTTTAGTTTTGTAGTTTTGAAAACATGTACGACCCGTTTGTCACGGTGTGTAATAATAATTCTCAAAAACATTATTATCATGTTTCGATTCATTTGCATACTCATAAAAATATGTGTTAACCATTCTTACATTGGTTTAATATCATATTAATTAATTATCATCATTTGGTACCCATTTTAAGTAAATTTCAAAGTGCTGAAAAATGTTGACCAAAGTTGACCGCGAGTTGAGATTTCTCGCGAGTCGAGTTGAGATTTCTCGCGAGTCGAGTTGAGATTGCCTCGCGAGTTGAGATTTCTCGCGAGTCGAGTTGAGATTTCTGCGAGTCGAGTTGAGATTTCTGCGAGTCGAGTTGAGATTTCTGCGAGTCGAGTTGAGATTTCTCGCGAGTCGAGTTGAGATTGAATCAACTCGCGAAACTCGCTGTTCGTGATTTTTATGCAATTTTTGACTTTTAAAGCATTTTTAATGGTGTTTTTGGACATAGTAAGTTGATATAACACTAATACATGGTATATTAATCATTATAGACATGAAATAACAAAGAAAATACCGAAATCAAAGAGTTTTCGAAAAGTGTCGGAAACTTACGCGCGTCGATTTTAAAATCCGAAAAGGTAGAAATGTTGCTCGTAATCGCGTGAATGTTTTATTCCAAAGGAGCTAGATGATTCGAGTGCGTTTTGTGGTGTTATTTTAGTGATTTAAGTGGTGGAGGTGTGGTGGTTGTGGTTAGAGAGAAAAGAGAGAAAAGAGATGGAAGAGAGAGAGTGAGTGGGTGAAATGAGGGTGGGGGGGAGGGAAAATGCAGATTTTTGGGGGGTTAGGGGGGAGGGAATCTCCCAAATTTTAACCCCGCGTTTGCGCTCCGTGCGGTGTTCGTTTTCCCCGTTTATTCAATTTTATAATCTTTTAAATGGTAAATATTTAAATACGTTTTTGCTTATATTTTTGGTTGAAATATTTTATGGGAGTAATTTAGTTAGGTTTAAGAAAATTTTTAACTTTGTTTCGTTTTAGTTTTACAAATGGGTTTCGAGTTGTTTCAGTTGTACGAAATAAATGTTATTTGCAACAAAATACATTGTAAATATCATCAACATAATATTTAATAATTAAATAAGGTTGTTTAATAATTTCATATTATCACATAATTTGTTCACCAACGGTCGTATATTTTGTCGTATTTGTTCTGAATGTTTTGTACGCAATTATACTAATTACGAAACATGTAATACTACGCGTATTAACTAGTCGGGCTTTGCTAGACTTACCTCTAAAAGTAGTTGTGAATTCACTCAAGTAGGGAATTAACCTAATAATGCAAATGTTTAAAGCTCGTAATTACGTTTAAATTTGCGAGTTGTTACATTCTCCCCTTGTTAGAGAAATCTCGTCCCGAGATTTAAATTCAAGTCGGAACGCCCGTCGCGTATGTTTCCGAAAAGTCATTTTGCTAGAAATAGTAATAGTTTACGTGGCGCTCAAGTGTTGCCATAAAAGTTTTAACAATCAATGTATACTCGCGGTATAGTTTGGTAAGTGGTACGTTTCGAAACATAGTCTAAGTTTGGTCAGCATCAGGTTCGGATCAACATCCGGATAACATAGCGTTAAAACGTAATAATGGTTGTTTAAGACGTACCGTACTGATTTAGGGAACCACAGGCGCGTCCCGCGCTCCAATGATGTATGCGCGTCCGCGAGCGTTTGGAACGTTGGCGGTGCGGTTGTTGTTGTTGTTGAGTTGTGGGCATTGGTTTCGGTAGTGCCCGGGTTCGCCATACTCAAAGCACCCATTGTTCGTTCGAGCGGGAGGGTTGGTTTTACAGTTTTGGGCCAAGTGACCCCAGTTCCGACAGTCTTGGCAAAAGGCGCAATCGCCTGCGTGGTGCTTCCCGCACTTGTCACATTTCGGTTTGTTGCCAAGGTAGGGTTTGGGTCCAGTTGGGGCAGTGGCAACGTAAGCCCGGGAGTTACCCGTAGGTTTCTTGTTCGCTTGATTCTGGTTGTTGTTTCCCTCGTTGATCCATTTCCGTTTCTCTCCCCCGTGACCAACAATCTCAGTACTGCTCGGTTCGTTCCTCCCAGTAGCAGTATTCAACGTGCCAATCAGAATGGCGTCGTCGGTCAGACTCTGAGCCAGGTCAACTGCGCTCCTAAAGGTAGTTGGTTTGGAGGACATAACCATGCCTCTGATATGTGGGGCCAAACCCCTGATGTATCGTTTGATGCGTTCCTTTTCGGGAGTCACCATGTGGGGCACAAGACGTGCAAGCTCTTGAAATCTAGTTGTATAACCGGTAATGTCATCGCCGGTCATCTGAATGTTCCAGAGTTCAGTCTCGAGTTTCTGGATCTCGTTGGGAGAGCAAAACTCCTCCATCATCATCTGTTTCAAAGTCTCCCAGGTCATGGAGTAAGCAGCTGGGCGTCCTATAATCTGGACCTGAGCGTTCCACCAGGTTAACGCTTTGTCAGATAGAGTACAGGTGGCATATTTCACCACGTTGTTGGTAGCGCAGTTGCTAATGTCGAGGACCGATTCCATCTTTTCAATCCAGTGGACTAAGCCAATGGCCCCTTCAGTCCCGGTGAAGGTGTTTGTAACACCCCCAAAATCACAGTTTAGCGGAAGCAGGCTTTTGGGGTGTTACTAATCAAATATCACAGCACAAAAGTTAAGCAAACGACATCTATATG
Organism: Pseudognaphalium luteoalbum; assembly: GCA_963422505.1. Taxonomy (NCBI): domain Eukaryota; kingdom Viridiplantae; phylum Streptophyta; class Magnoliopsida; order Asterales; family Asteraceae; genus Pseudognaphalium; species Pseudognaphalium luteoalbum. Next base: position 72,205,833 of record OY730198.1, read on the forward strand.
CAACATTTGTAAAATAGTTACAATTCCATACATAAAATGTTTGAAACATAACGTTTCAAGTTACAAAACAAAGTTCCCTAGAGTCCGCGTAAGAAGGCGGGAGATTCTATTACATAATCATAATAAGTACAAAAGATAATGCTAAGAATCTCCGTTAAATGCAAGGTCGAAATCATGCGACTCTAGCTAGGTCCTGGGGGAGTCCTACTCCGTATGTGTACCTGAGATTCAAGCTAAAAAGGTCAACACGAATGTTGGTGAATCTCACAGGTTTGTAAATAAAGTAAGAGTTTGAACACAAGATTTCATTAATAAGGCCCGCGGGCGTAAATCAGTTATTTGCAATACTTGCAATAAAAGTAAGTAAGTTATACCATTGCCATGAGGCTCATAATCGAAGCTTAACCCGTAAATAATAACTTTGCTCCCGTGACATGCTCGTAAATTGAGCAAGCATCAGTAACGAATAATAGTCGCCCGTTTATACAGATCGGTTCGTGGTATCGCTACTACCCCGGGCGGGGAGGGTCATTTCCCTAATGGATCCATTAACTAGTGTTCGCGCTTAAGTCCATAACTAACGATATATGATAAGGAGGCTTCCCCAAATAAATGGTGAGAAAACTCATGCAATTCCGTTTGGTAAACATGTAAATCAGTACTCGTGTTCGTAAAAATAAGCTATGTATCTCACCCCATAAGTAAAATAGTAAAACAGTAAAAGTGGGGCTGTAAGACTCACCTGAGTCCAGTAAGTGCGTATGCGTAATCAACCAGGTAAGGCGGCTGTAAGTATGCGTATCGTTTCTCGGAATCCTGCAACCTTCTGGCGTTCGCAACGCACAAGGTTGTAAGTAAACTAGTAAACGAGTTGGTGTCTTAAAAGATCACCCATGCTAGTTGTCCACTCAACTAGGACATGTCCAAGTGTTTGTTTAGTAAACCGTTTGTATTTTGAAAACAAGTATGGCCCGTTGGTGACGGTTTGTAAAATAAATAGTCCGAGAGTGGTATTATTATGTATATTGTTTTATTAAAGATCGTATCTAGCATTTAAATTCGGATAATTTGTCAAGTCGGGTTATGGACTGAAATAGTGATGCGAATTGAGTTCGCGGTGCGAGCCGAGTTCGGCTCGCAAGGCAGTAGGCTGCGAACTGAACTCAGTTTGCAACACAAGGTTCGGTTTGCAAGTCGACTCGCAAGTCAACTCGCAGGTCGACTCGCAAGTCACCTCGCAGGTCGACTCGCAAGTCACCTCGCAGGTCGACTCGCAAGTCACCTCGCAGGTCGACTCGCAAGTCACCTCGCAGGTCGACTCGCAAGTCACCTCGCAGGTCGATTCGGTTCGTCGTTGGGTTCGCGAGTTCAATCTTCGGTTCGCAATTTGGGCTCGCCTCGCAGGATGAACGGATCTCGGTTCGCAGGACGAGCTGTTCGAACACTTTTTCATAACAACGCATTTTTAAGTCGATTTTTGGGCAAATCTTTGTTGAGTAACGTTCTAGCATGTAAATAAAAGTTTCCTAAGTAATTACATCGAGTCTTAATGCGGTTCATACCAAGAATCGCAAATGGAGATGATGAAGGTGAGGTAAAAGATGATGGCGGTCCTTGTGCTTTCTCTTGTTGATGATGATGAACGATTTTTGGCGATGATGACGTTGCTTCTGTTGCTGTTTTGGTGGAAGAAGAAGGGGGAAAGAAAAGAGAGAGTTTAGAGGATGTAATTGTGTGTGTGTGTTTGTTTGTAGGTGAAGTGGAAGAAAAGAGGGGTTTAAAAGAAAGTGGGTCATGGGTCGGGTTGGGGCTTGGATCTGCAGGTTTGGGCTAACCCATTTGGGTTTTGATCTAGGGAATTCGTTGCTCCGGTTTTTATGTTACATCCCGCGACTGTTCGATTGTCGTTTCGTGTTTAAGTATATATATATATACATATTTATCCAAAATACTTTAACTGAAATGTTTTATCAAAAACACTAATTAATGAGTTTTAAAATGATAATTTGAATTGTTTTTGCTTGACTCACGTGCTTCGTGCTTGTTTGTCGGGTACAGGGTGTTTTTATCGATGAGATATACTTTAAAATACATTCTCGCGATATATTCTGAAAAATCACGTTACTTTGGGTAAGTCCACCTTGTTATAAAGTTTTGTCACCAACGTCCATTTATCAAATGTCGGACATTGTCCGATTCATAAGTGTACGATTTAGATTAGACTACGTAAGCGTGCCCGTATTCACACCATATTTTGTTACTTTTATTTAGGGTATTATAAAACTAAATACCCGAAATTTCCAGTAGTTTCGATACTAATTGAAGTCCTAAATTGGCGGGTGTTACAGTGTTGGGTTTGCAGGCTTGGAAGGTTTTGTATGAACATCCCTGTTGGTTGTTTGCTGGCGTCTCACTGTTGACGGGGGTGGTACCACTGTTATGTACCACATTTTCACGATTGCGGCTGGCCTCGTATTGGGCAATAGCTTCAGCCACGCGGCGTTCAATGATTTGTTCGGTTGTTTCGACGACAGGAGGTGTTGTTTCTCGGCGGCTGTTTCGGGTATTTCTTCGTTTAGGCGGCATGATGACGTTCTGCGATGAAGGAGTGCAGAAGTCAATGCCAATAAAAAGGGTGTGAAGAATAAAGTTTCACATATTTTAGTTATCGAGTATTTATAAGAAATGATAGGCTTCCCATCACGTATCTCACGACTATGAAACGCCCATACGTACTTAGTATAATATAATCACGTTGGCCAGGCGTCATTATATGATGCTAAATACATACTTCTTTTCATCAACCGTTTAATACGATCAGGTTCGTATGAGATCAGAATGAAAGTGAACGGTTCGGATGAAGTATGGTTCAACAAGTGGATTACGCGTATCGATGTGTCGTAACGATAGTTAGTTGTATGCAAATGTGTGTATGCATGTGCGTTCTAGCCAAGGCTATAGTCTAGGTCTCTAAGGTCTCTAAGTCACCTAAGAAATCTAGTTCGCTATAACCAATGGCTCTGATACCAATCTGTAACACCCCCAAAATTCGTCGATTGAGTTTAGCGGAAGCATTTAGTTAAGTATGGGGAGTGCCACAATATACTGAACATGCATACGTATCAGAGCATATGATTACAACAGAACAAATATATTAAGATGCCAAATGTAATAGTTACAAAGTTTACGATTTTTCAAATCGTACAAATGTGAAAGTTATTAAGTTTACAAAAGCAGATTTCATAAATATGACTAAAACAGTTTCAGTTATATAAAAGAAATCCAATTGTCAAAAGTTGGCATCCTATTCTTCGTGGGTCGCCTAAATTCCAACGTGCAGGCGGTTCTTACATGCGCAGCTAATTCCCTGAAAAACATAGTAAAAGTCAACAACGAGGTTGAGTGAATTCACAGGTTTTATGTTTGCAATAGTTGAATCAAGTTTGTAAGCACAGTTGTTAAAACCAATACGTTCGCAAATAATTATTGCCATAATAGTCAAGTAATTGTTTTGTGGAATGTTATCCAAAATACAGTTCGCGTGGGATGTTACCCAAAATACCGTTTACGTGGGATGTTACCCAAAATACAGTTTACGTGGGATGTTACCCAAATACAGTTAAAGTTACCCAAACAGTACCGGTCATTCTCCGGTCAAAAGACGCACGGGTCGTTCTCCCGTCCAATAAAACAGTTTACCGGTCGTTCTCCGGTCTAGATACGCACGGGTCGTTCTCCCGTCCACTTGGCCAGTCATTCTCTGGCACTAAAATACGTAGCTGGTCGTTCTCCAGCGTTTTTATAAAAGTATCGGTCGTTCTCCGGTACACCAAACAAAGTTTAACACGACATTCGTATGAAAATGTGGTATCATAAATTTCCAGTTTTGTGTATGAGTTTAACAGTTCAAGCACTCTAATCGTGTGAGCAAACAAGTATGATAAACAATCATATGAGTAAAAGCAGTTATGGCAATAAGTAAAACAGTTGACTATGTTTTCCACCCCTGTTCAAAAGCAGTTAAAACAGTAAAAGTAGGGGCTGTGAACTCACCTGTTGAGTTAAGTAATGTGCGAGTGCTAGCAAAGCCTAAAGCCCAAGTATAGTCCGAAATCTCCTAACGCCCTAAACGTATGAGATTTGATAAGTATGTGGATGTCTTAGTTTTACCATCCATGCTAGTGTCCACGCAACTAGATTATGTCCAAGTATTCGTTTATCGTTTAGTTTTGTAGTTTTGAAAACATGTACGACCCGTTTGTCACGGTGTGTAATAATAATTCTCAAAAACATTATTATCATGTTTCGATTCATTTGCATACTCATAAAAATATGTGTTAACCATTCTTACATTGGTTTAATATCATATTAATTAATTATCATCATTTGGTACCCATTTTAAGTAAATTTCAAAGTGCTGAAAAATGTTGACCAAAGTTGACCGCGAGTTGAGATTTCTCGCGAGTCGAGTTGAGATTTCTCGCGAGTCGAGTTGAGATTGCCTCGCGAGTTGAGATTTCTCGCGAGTCGAGTTGAGATTTCTGCGAGTCGAGTTGAGATTTCTGCGAGTCGAGTTGAGATTTCTGCGAGTCGAGTTGAGATTTCTCGCGAGTCGAGTTGAGATTGAATCAACTCGCGAAACTCGCTGTTCGTGATTTTTATGCAATTTTTGACTTTTAAAGCATTTTTAATGGTGTTTTTGGACATAGTAAGTTGATATAACACTAATACATGGTATATTAATCATTATAGACATGAAATAACAAAGAAAATACCGAAATCAAAGAGTTTTCGAAAAGTGTCGGAAACTTACGCGCGTCGATTTTAAAATCCGAAAAGGTAGAAATGTTGCTCGTAATCGCGTGAATGTTTTATTCCAAAGGAGCTAGATGATTCGAGTGCGTTTTGTGGTGTTATTTTAGTGATTTAAGTGGTGGAGGTGTGGTGGTTGTGGTTAGAGAGAAAAGAGAGAAAAGAGATGGAAGAGAGAGAGTGAGTGGGTGAAATGAGGGTGGGGGGGAGGGAAAATGCAGATTTTTGGGGGGTTAGGGGGGAGGGAATCTCCCAAATTTTAACCCCGCGTTTGCGCTCCGTGCGGTGTTCGTTTTCCCCGTTTATTCAATTTTATAATCTTTTAAATGGTAAATATTTAAATACGTTTTTGCTTATATTTTTGGTTGAAATATTTTATGGGAGTAATTTAGTTAGGTTTAAGAAAATTTTTAACTTTGTTTCGTTTTAGTTTTACAAATGGGTTTCGAGTTGTTTCAGTTGTACGAAATAAATGTTATTTGCAACAAAATACATTGTAAATATCATCAACATAATATTTAATAATTAAATAAGGTTGTTTAATAATTTCATATTATCACATAATTTGTTCACCAACGGTCGTATATTTTGTCGTATTTGTTCTGAATGTTTTGTACGCAATTATACTAATTACGAAACATGTAATACTACGCGTATTAACTAGTCGGGCTTTGCTAGACTTACCTCTAAAAGTAGTTGTGAATTCACTCAAGTAGGGAATTAACCTAATAATGCAAATGTTTAAAGCTCGTAATTACGTTTAAATTTGCGAGTTGTTACACGTCATAAGATTTAACTAGGTTTAAGACATCTTTAAAAATGGAAGGCCAATAGAAATCCGCCTCAAAAACCTTTCGGCCCGTGAGTTGGGGTCCATAATGACCTCCAGTGGGACCAAAGTGGCAATGCATCAGGAATTCCCTCACTTCACTCTGATGTGCTAAAATCAGGTTATAAAAATATAATACGAAAAATACTGATTTATAACTAAAACACAACTAGTCAAGTGTACCTAATCGCACAATAGTATAACTATAGTAAGATCCGGTTAATTTCGTCTCCACATGGAACAATATGTATTTTAAGTTATTAATTAACTACTAATTAAAATAAAGGAAAACAAGTAAATATTTGGATTTTGGTGTCTTTTAATGACAAACAGTCAAAGAGTGTATTTTAAACAAGTAAATAAACAAAAGCAAATAAAAGATAGATTAATATCATATGGATTAAATATGTTTGCTTAGACCGTTTAACCTCTAGTTATTGGATATATAGATTAAGCACTAGATAAGGATTTGTCAACCTAGAAGATACAATTTGGACTTATTAGTTGTCACATCAAAGTCACTTAAATAAGATTATACAACCCAAGTATCCTTGAAGTGTAAAACCTCCCAATTATAAATTGTGCAATCAATGAAATCACAAGTTAATCTGTGACCTTACTTTCATAAAAATCATCAATCATGCAAGATGTCTCTAAACATGATCCACCAATGTTTATTATTAGTTAATTCAATTCAACTCCTTTAATTTGGTCTAATCAGAATCCGCAAACAATAAATTAATGGACAAGAGGAAAGAAGAACATGTAAAAGTTGTCACCAATTACAATCAATCAAGTTTACTAATTGAATGAATTAAATAACGAAAAACATCAATCGTTTGATGATTACCGTGAAATCAAAGCATATAATCACAATCACGAATTAATATCCAATAACTAGAGTAATTAAGTCTAAACAAACATCTAAAGACTTAGCCCATAATGAGGGGTTCAATCAAATAATAAATCAAACACAAAGAAATACTCATAATCGAATGAAAATTAAGCAAACCAATTATTTTTGATAGATTGTAATGATGTAGGATGAATCTTCATGTTTTGAACGGTTGAAAGTGGTCGATTTGGACTTAGGATGTCTCCAAAAGTCATCCGCTAATCTCCCAAGTCGGCTGGAATGAAGAATAGGGTTAAAAAGCAAGTTTAAATTCGTTTTTATAGGGTTTTCTGGCCGACCTAAGATCGCGTCGTGATATTGCATGCTCGCATCGTGATCTTCCCTAAGTCCAAATAATCTGAATTTTTCATATGTTGTAGCTCTTCGTTTTCTCTAAATTTGGGCTTTTGAATCAACTCATTTGGAGTTCGTATGAAGAAGTTATGGTCAAAATACTAACGCATAGCCGAAAACTCAGCTTTTACACTTTTCTTCCATTTTCAGCTCATCTTTCATTCTTTTTCCGATTCAAGCTTCATTTACACTTGTTTTGCAAATATAAAAGAAATGAGTGCCTAAAATTACATAAATACAATAAAAGTATATAAACTTTGGGGAATATTAATATATAAATATAGTACTTATTTGATGCTATCAAATATCCCCACACTTAATATCTACTTGTCCTCAAGTAGATAATTTCATCATAAATCCTTGATAAGCATCAAACTAGTATTTACTAATCAGAATACTTAAATTATAAATCTATTTCATAATTTAATACTTTAAACAATTTAATTAACATGGATAACTATAACGTACAAATAAAAATTTATTATTATTATTGCAACATATAGTTCATAAATGAATACTAATATATTTGTCCATTTTAAACAATCTATACTCATATTTCTGAATACATCTTTTATTATTAATATGTATATTACTTATGATTTCCACATATGATATACTCTTGAACTTAATCATGCAATTTACTTTTATATTCAAAATAAATATATGAAATCCATTTTTAAGAATCAAGACATCGGTGACAGGTCTGCATTTTCATGCAACAGAGCGACATAACTTGATTCAGGTAAAGCAAAACCTTTTAAATCAAACCAGAGGTGACAGGTCTATACCTTAATATAACAAAGCGACATAGTTTGATTAGTTGGAATCTTATGATTTTAAAGATTTTAATTCTCTTTTGCTTTTTATCTAAGAATACTAATTCGAGACCAGGTCTGTACTTCCGTACAACAAAGGAAACAATTAGTAAACTCCTAAATGATTTCATATATGTATCAAAAATATAAAATTATTTGCATGATAAGTTTAAGAATTAAGACTTTTTATGTCATACATCATATTGCTTTTATCTTAAAATAATATACAAGTTATTTATTTATTTCTTAAAATTCATAAATCCTCATATAGATTGCCTATTAGTACATCATATTATGTAACTATATATTACTTATTATTACATTTCTTCACATTATATGTACAAAACAGTTAATCCATATTAAAGTCTAAACTTTTAAATATAAAACAAAAAAAAAATAACAAAAGTATTCTAACTAATAAATATTTTGTTATTAACTTAAAATTTTTAAATTTTGATGAAAATTTATGAAAATTTTATTACACAAAGGACAAGTAAAAATAAAAGAATATTTCTTTTCTACCGACCCCTTCCCCACACTTAAGTTGTACAATGTCCTCATTGTACAAAAACATATAAAATAAAAGTGAGAAAAAGGAAGAAAAGAAATTAGAACAAAAAACTCCCCTGACTGTGAAGCAATCATCGTCAGCTAGATCGATATTAATCGGTTATCTCACGATCCTTCATAATAAATATACAACAAAGCACACTTTCGTAGGCAATCACGATTGCATTTAGCATATGCAACAAGCCTTTAAACCCCTCGGTATCCCAAGTGGACGAGTTGAGTTATAGTCTCGTGAGGGTTTCCAGGGAACACACCCACAAAGTTCAAAAGTTCCTGCATTGTTAACAAACAAAACAAAACAACAAAAATGCCAAGAATATAAAATTTACAAGGCTTACTTATTAATGTGTCTTAAGCTTAACTCAACCCCGAATATTATCATTTAGTGGGGTTTTAGCTCCCTCACACTTGTTTCATTGTGAGGGCTATTAGTGAAACGTGTACCTTGAACAAGGGAAGTTAACCAATCATTCGTACCTCGTGTGGTGTTGACAATGTCAAGAAGCTTCCCCTTCTCTTTCTTTGATAACTTTGGAATAATACGAGTACCACAAAAAGTATCACCTTTAGACACGGCTTGCAGTATTCGATTGTATACTTTCTTCATTGATTTCTCAAGGATTGAATCACCGGCCTTTTTAGTTTCATTCAGCATTCCATGGCAACCTTTCTCATTTAAATCCCTCTTCTCTTTTTCATTCACCTCGTTGTTGATCACAAGTTCATTTTGACTTACAACACAAGCGGAATCCGTATTTTTGGGCACGACATGATTATTATAAAAGGTGACCTCCGCATCATCAACTCTCAAAGTTAACTTACCTGCCTTTACATCCACAAGTGCACTAGCTGTAGCCAAGAAAGGTCGGACTAAAATAAGCGGGGTATTCATATCCACCTCTATATCCACAATCACAAAATCGACTGGAAATAGTAAATTCTCAACCTTTACCAAAACAGTTTCCACAATACCTCTAGGATAAGTTAATGATCGATCAGCTAATCGTATGCTCATATGTGTAGGTGTAGGTTCACCTAGGTTGAGTCTAGCATACATAGAATAAGGCATGATATTTATGCTAGCTCCTAGGTCGGCTAGTGTGTTACTTACAGGAAACTTACCTGTCTGACAAGGGATAATAAAACTCCCCGGATCCTTCATCTTTGGAGGTAGTTTACCTGTCATTACTGTCGAGCACTCACCATCCAAAGTCACGGTCGACACACCATCAAGCTTCTTCTTGCCTTTCAAAATTTCTTTAAAGAGCTTAACATACTTTGGCATGTGCGATATGGCTACAACAAATGGTATGTTAATATGAATGGTTCTTAAAAGATCCAGAAACTTACCATGTTTCTCTTTAACCTCGTCTCTAAGAATAACTTTCGGATATGGAATCTTTGGTTTATATTCCTTTACAACGGGTTTGGCATGAACGATGGGTTGTGGTATTGGGGTGTGTTCTATATCACTTTCATCCTCCACTATCTCTTCCTCAACAATTGAATTTATGGCATTCACGTGCTCATTTCGGGGGTTAACTTTCGTATCACTCGGTAAAGCACTCGGTTGCCTTTCAGCCAACTTCCTTGAGATGTTGCTAACCTCCTTCTCCAAATTCTGAATACAAGCTTGTTTATTTCTGAATGATTGCGCGGTTAACTCATTCATTTGACTTTGAGTGGCGACAAACTTATTAACAAGATCTTCCACTTGAATTCTTGACCTCTGTTTGTGGTTGTGGCTGTTGCACGTAGTATCCCAGACCAGTTTGTTGAAAAGAAGAATTAAAGTTTCTGTTGAAATTGTTTCTTCCCCCTTATTAAAAATTAGGTCTCTGATTCATGAAAGAAACATTCTCTAACTGCTCCATCGGTTGGTCCACATCACAATCCTTGGTTAAATAGATACCCCCACAAGTCTCACAACCCACTTTAATGGCATGAATGTCCATGGCCATCTTTTCCATTTGCCTTCCAAAGGTTGCCATCTGAACAGTTAAGGCAACAATACCCTCATTGGCTTCGACACTAGCCACTTTGGATGCTCTAGACTTTTCTTTATTTTGATGCCACTCGTTAGTGTGAGCGGCTAATTCAGCAATAATGGTATGAGCTTGGGTTGTTTTCTTCTTCATAATAGAACCCCCCGATGCAGTATCTATAGCCTTTCTGGTATCCACATCGACTCCTTTATAAAATATCTGCACCTTCTGGAAGGTATTCAAACCATGTTGAGGACAACTCCGAAGCATCTTCCCAAACCTAGTCCAAGCTTCATACAAGTTTCCACGGGTTTCTGCTCGAATTGAGAAATCTCTCCCTGTAACTCAGCTTCTTTTGAAGCAGGGAAAAATCTCTGGAGAAACTTGTCAACCATGTCTTGCCAAGTGGCAATCTCTCCTTCTGGAAAGGAATCCAACCAGTCCTTAGCCTCTCCCATGAGAGTCCAAGGAAACACTCTAAGATATACCACTTCATTTTCTAAAGCTCACAACTTAAAAAGAGTGCAAATCCCTAAAAATTTCCTCATATGTTCATTTGGGTCTTCCTTTTCAGCTCCACTAAACAGGCATTGGTTACTGATCATATGCAAAAATTGCCCCTTGATCTCAAAGTCATCCGTAATCTCGGGCTGAGTGATAGCTGTACCCTGACCATCCCGAGTGGCCTTCATCCGAGCTTCCATTGTTTGGTTATCCATTGTGGGTTCTGGATTTGGTTCTAACTGAAAAGTGGTAGGTGTGATGTTAATCCGTGCTAATCTCCTAAACTCTTTCTCTGGGTCAAAGAATAGCTCAAGAAGAGGGGATTTGGAGGTACGGGTCATGCACAACCTTTAACCTATAAAACACAAACACTAAAACAAATAAAAGCACTGACTCTATGAAATAAAAATAAATAAATAAATAAAAGCAAAGATTAAAAACAAATAAACAACTAAAGTAAAATTAAGAAATTAAAATAACGCAATTGTTCCCCGGCAGCGGCGCCAAAAACTTGATGTGCTAAAATCAGGTTATAAAACTATAATACGAAAAATACTGATTTCTAACTAAAATACAACTAGGCAAGTGTACCTAATCGCATAATAGTATAGCTATAGTAAGATCTGGTTAAGTTCATCTCCACATGGAACAGTATGTATTTTAAGTTATTAATTAACTACTAATTAAACTAAAGGAAAACAAGTAAATATTTGGATTTTGATGTCTTTTAATGACAGACAGTCAAAGAGTGTATTTTAAACAAGTAAATAAAAGATAGATTAATATCAGATAGATTAAATATGTTTACTTAGACCGTTTAACCTCTAGTTATTGGATATATGGATTAAGCACTAGATCAGGATTAGTCAACCTAGAAGACACAAATTGGACTTATTAATTGTCACATCAAAGTCACTTAACTAAGATTATACAACCCAAGTATCCTTGAAGTGTAAAACCTCCCAATTATAAATTGTGCAATCAATGAAATCACAAGTTAATCTGTGACCTTACTTTCATAAAAATCATCAATCATGAAAGATGTCTCTAAACATGATCCACCAATATTAATTATAAGTTCATTTAATTCAACTCCTTTAATTTGGTCTAATCAAAATCCGCAATCAATAAATTAATTGACAAGAGGAAACAAGAACATGTAAAAGTTGTCATTAATTACAATCAATCAAGTTTACTAATTGAATGAATTAAATAACCAAAAACATCAATCGTTAGATGACTACCGTGAAATCAAAGCATATAATCCCAATCACGAATTAATATCCAATAACTAGAGTAATTAAGTCTAAACAAACATCAAAAGACTTAGCCCATAATGATGGGTTCAATCAAACACAAAGAAATACTCATAATCGAATGAAAATTAAGCAAGCCAATTGTTTTCGATAGATTGTAATGATGTAGGATGAATCTTCACGTTTTGAACGGTTGAAAGTGATCGATTCGGACGTAGGATGTCTCCAAAAGTCATCCGCTAATCTCCCAAGTCGGCTGGAATGAAGAATAGGGTTAAAAAGCAGGTTTAAATTCGTTTTTATAGGGTTTTCTGGCCGACCTAAGATCGCGTTGCGATATTTCATGGTCACGTCGTGATCTTCCCTAAGTCTAAATGATCTGAATTTTTTATATGTTGTAGCCCTCTGTGTTCTCTAAATTCGGGCTTTTGAATCAACTCATTTGGAGTTCGTATAAAGAAGTTATGGCCAAATACTAACACATAGCCGAAAACTCAGCTTTTAAACTTTTCTTCCATTTCCAGCTCATCTTCCATTCTTTTTCCGATTCAAGCTTCATTTACACCTATTTTGCAAATATAAAAGAAATGAGTGCCTAAAATTACATTAATACAATAAAAGTATATAAACTTTGGGGAACATTAATATATAAATATAGTACTTATTTGATGCTATCACACTCCCAAATACACATCTACAAATCATATTATCTGGACAACTTCTAAAAAGATGTGGGTCCTCCCATCAGTAATATTTGATGTCACTAAAGAATTTCTTCTTTTGTTGGTATGACATACCTTTTTGGAGGAAACCACCGGCTAAGTAGTTCGTGATGTCCGCAAACCATGGAATTTCATCACTATCTAAGTACATTAAGAACTCATCAGGAAAATCATCATCTATAGTCTATTCATTTAAAGGTTCAAGTCCTGAATTTTCTAGTCTAGATATGTAACAACTCGTACTTAGGTGTATTAATATACCCTAATCATTGCTTGTAATTACTTGTGATTAGTATGAAATAGGACTAAGTTACTTGTAATATAACGTATATTGAATATACAACCGCATGTAGTAATCTGATATTACGTGGATTCCTCGGATGGATTCCTAAACACCGGCTGTTGGTGAGCCTTCTTCGTATGACTTGTAAACCTATTTTAAAGATAAAATAGTCATTATTTACTTGGTATTATTATTATTAATAATAACATACGCGAAAACATTCTACGTGTAATATAAAACATGACCTACGCGAGAAAATACGCAAATCGAGTCCAACACCTGAATAAGATCCAAAATATGTCTTAGATACTTAAGGAAAGTATTCTAAAAATACTTAATCATCCCAAATACCATTTACATATCAAGAATATACATGAAAAATCAAACGTTAATTATTAACTTTTAAACCGCGCGATTTAACGTCTAACCGACAAACAAACGTAACCCGATCTTGAGGGACAAGACCCGAGCCCAACCCATGATGGAATGGACCCAGGCCACGGCCCAAGTCAGTCCTAGAAGACCCATGGCCCAAAGGCCAAGCCCAAAACCCAACCCTTGTGACCTACACATATGGGCACCTAAACCCCTTGACACATCCCATTATACACCCACAAAATCTGCAACTACACCCATCTCTCTCTGAAAGTTCGATCAGCCACACCTCCCACCACCTTTCCACACCTCTCCCGAGTAAATCTAGCCACCACCACCACCCTCCACCACCCTCTTTCACCGGAATTGCAAGGAAGTACCAGAACAGCGCCCTTGTAAGTATCCTCAAAACTCGACTTCCCTTGTAAGTATCCTCAAAAATTTCGTTGATTTCTCCTTGGATGATGTTAAACTACATGCTAGTACTTTGTTTCAGCTTGATTATGTCCAAATCATACTAAAATCGTGAAGAACATGCTATTAACCCCTGGATAAAAGTTTTACCCACTGGATAATAATTTAGATCGACTTGGATCGGTCATAACCGAACCAAAACTTGATGAAATCTAACGTTTCTTAGCTCTAAATTGAAGTATTTTGAGTCTACTTTGCAAATATGTAAGCCTTACGATCCAACTCAGTCGTTTTCTATTCTTAATAAGTCAAATAAAGTACAATAGCAGGTCTGTACTATATGACCAGAAACTCTGGTCAACTTGAAAATGGTATATCTCGAGTTATACCCGTCAAAAATCGATGAAACCACATGGAAAAGTTAGATAATCTTGTTACCTTTAAAACACCTACTCACAAATTCTGTGAAGTTTGGTAGAATTTAAGTTATGAATTTTTAATTGAATACATGTCACTGAAAGTAACAATTTGACCCTCGACCCTTTCAAAAATTATATCTCGAGTGTCGCTTGACCATTTTGAACGTAAAAATATGTTTTGGAAAGCTAAGACATAAGGGAACATTATATAAAAATTTCACGAATTATTGTTAAGTTTTACTTAATCAATAATTAATCCAAATCAGACAAAAACTTAAACCTTCTGTCCGTGAAAACCCTTGTCCGTGAATCCATCATCGTCGGGATTATAATTCCGTGAATACTATTGTCGGACCAACAGTGTCGGATAACCCATGACCCGAATGCACCCTATTGTCGTAACACTTAATAAATAATAACCCGAATGTACTCGAATTGTCGGATGACCCAACCCATATACATTGTCGGACAAATATAAATCCTTACAAATTCACATTGTCGGATAAGGAACACTATTGTCGTATGAACAGTGGTTCAAAAATATGATTGTCGCATGACTTATACACGAATGCAATTGTCGAATGGACAAGGTAATAACATAAACAGTGATAACGAGTGTTATATAAACAGTGATAACAAAGTGAATAGACTAACTGTGGTGCGGGTTAGCAAGTTATCTGTAGTAACGAAATATCAATATATGTACACATGTATGAAACAATACTTTGAGATTTATTACTTCAAACCATCACCAACAGGCCGTACACGTTTCCAAACTATAAACAGAACATGCAAACAAATCAAGGTGTTTGGACATAACTAGTGGAATGAACACTATCATGGATAGTCTTACGAGACATCTACTTACACAACCTTATATGCTTAGGGCATTAGAGGGTTGCGGGTTCAGGGAACCTACGGACTACTACACCACGTTTATTGAATTAAACACTTGCTTACTCGACTCAGGTGAGTCTTACAACCCTACTTTTACTGTTTTACTATTGGGGTGAGATATATTGCTTGCTTTTATGAACACAAGTACTGAATTACATATTTACCAAACGGAATTGCATGAGTTTTCTCACCATTTATTTGGGGAAGTCCCTCCATCATATATCGTTAGTTATGGTACTTAAGCGCGAACAATAATTAATGGATCCGTTAGGGAAATGACCCTCCCCGCCCGCGGTCCGGGTGACTACTAATTCGTTACTCAGCTTGCTCCATTCGGGCATGTCTCGGGGGCAAACACATTACTTACGGGTTAAGCTTCGATTATGAGCCTCATGGCAATGGTAAACTTACTTGCTTTGCAGGATGGCAAAGGCACGATTTTACGCCTTCGGGCACTACTGATGATAAAATCTTGTGTTCAAAACTGTTATTACTTACAAACCTGTGAGATTCACCAACCATTTTGGTTGACCTGTTTTAGCTTTATATCTCAGGTACACCACAGCAGTAGGACTGCTTACCCCGAGGGGGAAACCATAGCTCGAGTCACATGCATACAAATTTGGAGATTATGTCACATTATTTTGCTATAAGAGTTATGTAATAGAATCTCTAGGATAACATATTTGAACTCCGAGCTTGTACTTTAATTACAACTAACGTAATACTTTTGAGTATTAATGTATAATGTTTCATATAGATGTCGTTACTTTACCTTTGTGCTGTGATATTTGATTAGTAACACCCAAAGCTTGCTTCCGCGCATCAGTAAAATTTGGGGGTGTTACAAGATAAATGGTCAGCAACAAGATTCTCCGCTCCTTTCTTGTCCCGTATCTCAATCTCAAACTCTTGTAAGAGCAAGATCCAACGGATGAGACGGGGCTTGGCATCTTGTTTAGAGAACAAGTACCGAAGAGCGGAGTGGTCAGTATAAACAACTTTTTTGGCTATTACAAGATATGAACGGAATAAATCAAAGGCAAAGACAATAGCTAAGAGTTCTTTTTCAGTGGTGGTGTAATTAAGTTGAGCTCCCTGTAAGGTTTTACTAGCTTAGTGAATGGGCTGAAATCGTTTGTCGATTCTTTGACCCAAGACCGCTCCTATGGCAAAGTCACTCGCGTCACACATGAGCTCAAAAGTAAGCGTCCAATTCGGAGCTATCATGATAGGCGCGTTGGTCAATTTCTCTTTAAGGAGATTAAAGGCCTTTAGACACTCGTCGGTGAAGACGAATGGCGCATCCTTCTCAAGGAGTTCATTCATAGGCGTGGCGACTTTTGAGAAGTCTTTAATGAACCTCTGGTAGAAACCGACATGACCTAGAAAACACCTAACTCCTTTGACATTAGTGGGAGGTGGAAGATTAGCAATAACATCTATTTTGGCTCGGTCTACCTCTATGCCTACACTCGAATTCTTGTGCCCGAGAACAATGCCATCTTGAACCATAAAATGACATTTTTCCCAACTGAGTACAAGATTTGCTTTCTCTCATCGGACCAACATTCTCTCTAGGTTTTCAAGGCATACATCGAAGGTGTTACCAAAGATGGAGAATTCATCCATAAACACCTCCATGCATTCCTTGATCATGTCATGGAAAATAGCCATCATACACCTTTGAAAGGTGGCTGGGGCATTGCATAGCCCGAATGACATACGTTTATAAGCAAAGGTACCGTAAGGGCAAGTAAATGTGGTATTTTCTTGGTCCCCGGGTGCTATGGGAATTTGGAAGTAACCTGAGAAAGCATCTAAGAAACAGTAGTAACTATTTCCTGCTAACCTTTCCAACATCTAGTCAATAAAGGGTAATGGGAAGTGATATTTCCTAGTAGCATCATTTAGTTTCCTATAAACAATACATACCCGACAACCCGTGACTGTGCGAATGGGAATGAGTTCGTTGTTCTCATTAGTGATAACTGTGATACCCCCCTTCTTATGTACTACTTGGACTGGACTCACCCACGGACTATCAGAAATGGGGTAAATCAACCCCGCATCAAGCAATTTAATCACTTCTTTCTTAACGACTTCTTTCATGTTAGGGTTTAATATCCTTTGTCGTTGCACCACGGGTTTAAAATTATATTCCATTAAAGTTTTGTGAGTGCAATACGAAGGACTTATACCCTTAATGTCGTTAATTTTCCATGCTATGGCCGGTTTATGGGCTTTTAGCACGGAAATGAGTTGAGATTTTTCACTTACAGTGAGAGGAAGAGGAGATTATAACCGGCAACTGAGACTCGCCTTGTAGGTAAGCATATTCCAAATGGCTTGGAAGCGGCTTAAGCTCCAAAACGGGTGGTTCCTCAATTGAAGACTTGTAGCGATATTGATCTTCTTTCTTCAACTCTTCATACTCTTCAGTTGTGGGTTCATAGCCTTCCGCCATGAGGGCCCCTAGCTCCCCCACCCTATCTTCCATCAAATCATCATCCTTCTCTCCAAGTGGACAAATACCTATACCCTGTAACTCTGAAAATTCCAGCAACAACTCCAAATGTGTGTCTACAGTTTGTATATAATAACAAGAATCATCCATGGAATTGGAATATTGCATGAAACGGTCAACTGAAAAATGACACTTTCATCTTCTATGCTTAAGGTCAATTTCTATTAAAAACATCTACTATCACCCTAGCTGTATTCAAGAACGGTCGGCCTAAGATGAGAGGTACTTGGGTATCCTCTTTCATGTCCAAAATCACAAAATCAGCAGGAAAAACTAAAGTACCAACTTTAACTAGCATATTCTCCATAATACCCTTAGGATATTTAATTGACCTATCAGCTAGTTGTATACTCATTCGTGTTGGTTTCAAATCTCTTATGTCTAGTTTAACAAATAGTGAATAAGGCATTAAGTTAATATTGGCACCTAAATCAGCTAATGCACGCATAGAACTAAGACTACCAAGAAAACATGGAATAGTAAAACTTCCCGGATCAGACAACATTTCGGGTAGCTTGTTTAATAAAACCGCCGAGCATGTAGCATTCATGGTTACCGCTGAAAGCTCCTCCATCTTCCGCCTGTTCGTGAGTAGGTCCTTCAAGAACTTCTCATATTTGGGCATACCTGAAATCACATCAATAAACGGAAGATTGACATTTATCTGTTTGAACATATCTAAAAACTTGGATTGTTCAGCTGCGAGCTTCTCCTTCTTCAGGTGGCTTGGGTAAGGAATAGGTGGTTGGTATGGCTTCACAACTGGTTTGACCGGAACTTTACTTTGTGAACTTTTGGTGTTCCTTGATCATCACCCATCACCGTTTCTGGTACCTTTTCCTTCTCTTTCTCCTTAGCAGGTACCTGTGACAAAGGAACAGAATCATCGGAAATGTCAGTCATGACAGGTGGCTCGACCACCTTTCCACTCCTAATGATGATCGCTTTTGCTTGCTCATTCCTTGGGTTTACTTTCGTATCACTTGGTAGAGTACCCTGTTGCCTCTCAGCTAACATCCTTGAGATGTTGCTAACCTCCGGCTCTAAATGCTGAATGGAAGCATGTTGGTTTCTTAATGACTGAGCAGTTACTTAATTTGTTTGACTTTAGGTCGCAATAAACTTGTTAATCAAATCTTACAAATTCGAATTCTTGACCTCTGTCTGTGGTTGTGGTTGTCGGTAATAACCGGGTCAAAGAATGGCTCAAAAAGTGGTGATTTGAAGGAACGAGTCATACACTACCTGTAACACAAATACTAAAACAAATAAAAGCACCGACTCTATAAACTAAAATTAAATAAAAACCAACTAAAAAATTTCCAATAAAAATTGAATTACAAAGTTAATCAAAAGTCCTCAGTAGCTCCACTGATCATACACAGAAGCGGAGAAGTAGGTCAGCGTTAAGCTTATTATAAACCTACCCCTTTAGGGAAGCAGAACGACCCTCCTTATACCTCTATTGTGTTGTATTCACAATGGGTGAGCCGATTTTTCGATTGACTAACAATGTACAAAAATTTTTATAGGGTAGAATCAAAAGAAAACACTATAAATTCTAAATTAACTAATAAAATTAAAACTTAAAATAACGCAACTGTTCTCCGGCAGCAGCACCAAAAACTTGATGTGCTAAAATCAGGTTATAAAATATGATAAGAAAATTACTGATTATCTAGACTAAAACACAACTAGGTAAGTGTACCTAATCGCACAATAGTATATATATGGTAAGATCCGGTTATGTTCATCTCCACAGGGAACAATATATGTGTATTTTAAGTAATTAATTTATCTAACACTTACACTAATAAAAGCAAGTAAATATTGGGAGTTTTGTGTCTTTTAACGACAGACAGTCAAAAAGAGTTTATTAACCTACTAATTAAATAAGAAAAACAAATAAACAATAATTGTACTCGAATAGAGAAATTATACTTTTTTAGATCTTTTAACATCTAGCTTAATGGATATTTTAGATTAAGAACTGGATCAAATTTAGTCCACCTAGAAAACACAATCCGGATTACAACTTATCACTTAACAATCAATTAGTCAAAATTATACAATACAAGTGTCCTTGAAATTTAAAACCTTTTAAAATATGAATTATGTAATCAATGAAATATCAAGTTAACTAACGATTATATTTTTATAAAACCATTAACCATACAAGATGCCTCAAAATTATGGTCCACCAATATAATAAATCTATTAATTAATTCAAGCCTTCTAATCACGTCTAATTAGAATTCACAATCAATCACTCAATTAACAAAGTAACAATATCACGTAAAAGTTATCACTAATTACAAAGCAATAAAGCTACTACTTGAATAAATCAATAAATAAACAATATCAATCATTCTTTCGCTACCGAGAAATCAAAGTCTATAAATCCAATCATGAAAATATATCCATATACTAAATGTTAATTAATCTAAACAAGCATTAAAAACTTAGCCCATAATAATGGGTGAAGTCAAACAATAAATCATAAACAAAAACATGTTTATAATAAAAAATAAAATAAGATTCACAAACCAAAACGGGTGGTTCCTCAATTGAAGTCCAAAGACTTGTAACCTGAGGGTGTCCACGACACGCGATGGTTATAAACATGAGAAGGTATCTAATAAGACTACCTTGTAGTTGTTTGTCCAACTAGAATGTCCAAATGATTACAATTTGATTGATTGTATAAGTGTTGAAAATGTGTACGGCCCGTTGGTGATTGTTTGTAATAATAATCCCACATTATTATTTTGATGATTTTGAAGTGTTATACCTAAAAGTAAGTTCCAATGTATTTTAGAAGTCGTGGCGCATTCGTGTTTGATGTTATACAAGTTTAACACCTTGTGTGAAAGTTTAGATGTAACACTGTTACTCGTGACCCTAGGGTAAGGGCGAAGCCCGTTAATGACGGGGGTCCAGGGGCAGCGCCCCTGGTTAGCGGGGTCCAAGGGGTGGCAACCCCTGGCGGGGTCCAAGGGGTAGAGCCCCTGGCTAGGGTCGAGCTTGAATTTGGGTGAAATCGAGTGATAAAATTTTAGGTCTCGACACTTAGTAAAATTTGTGTTTTCTTGGTTCTATTTCATGCGAAATAGCGTGCGACATAAGGGCTTGTGTCACTAAGGGCGACATCCGCAATTTAATGCGATGTAGGGCGTTGTGTCGCTATATGCGACGTCCGTAATTTTTGCGACATAACTATTTGTGTCGCTATATGTGACATCCGTGATTAGTGCGACATAGTGGCTTATGTCGCTATATGCGACATAAGGTCTGATTTAGCGACATAAAGGCTTATGTCGCAGGTGGCCTGGAGCCTCTGCGACATAACGTGCCGTTGGCCGGAAAATGAGCCGAAAAGGTGTTTTCTGACCTCTGTTTGACTTGAGACTTTTACCCAACCCATATTTGGACATTTCAAGCTTAACTAAACAATTAGAACTTAAAAACACTTGAAATCGAAAGGTTTCGGGTTTTTGTCAGAAACTTACAAGGTGGCGAATCAAGATTCCGAAAAGATAGGAGTGTAGATCATGACGCGGTGGATCTTTTTCTTCAAACGGGTGAGATGATTTGATGATGTTTTGTAGTGTTATTTAGTGATTGTTTGTGGTGGTGGTGTGGTGATGTTTGAGAGAAAAGAAAGAAGAAAAGAAAGAGAGGGAGATGAAAAGTGAGAAGAAAATGAGGGTGAGGGGATGGGGTCCCTCCCCTTTGTGGCTGATTCGGTGGGGGCCCACCGGAGTGTGGGTCTCCACTTTTTAACTCCGTGTATTCGCGCTCTGTGCGGCGTTCATTTAAACGTTAAATAATTATTTTATACATTTAAATATATGTTTTAAAATACAAATGTTTATTCATTATTTTTGTTGAAGTATTTTACCAAATACTTAATAGCTTAAATAGTTTCGTTTGTTTGTGTGTTAAGTGTGTAAGTCGCGTAGACGTTTATTACACGATACGAAATGTAATTGAAATATTATCAATATAATATTTTTGGGTATGACATCTTTATTAAATAATTTTATGTTATTTAATAAAATTGATTCACCAACGTCCGTATTTACTTGAACCGAATTACATTCGATTTGAAACTTGTACGATTTAATCAAATCGCATATTCATATATATTCAACAATATATATATATATATCGGTTCATTAATTAGCCTAACACAGAACTAATTACATGTATTAACAGAGAGTTAGGCACTAATCACTAGTCCTAATTTAGCGGGTGTTACATTTCAACTGTTAAACCAGAGCTGATTCCAGTGATATGACTACCTTCGATCGTTTATCGACTTTCATACATTTGTACTCTGCTTGAAAGCATTTCCAGTACTATATCGAATAAACAGTCGAATATGGGCCATCATATCACTTTACGATTATCGTACACTAATTATATAATGTCATCCCTACTTATAATTATCTACGTCATCAACAATCACAATAATAAATTACTCGCAATTCATGGCAACAAGTAAATCACATACCAAGTAATAATGCAAATTTAAAATACGAAATAAAACAAGTATGATAAAAGTTTAGATATCACCCAGAAATAAATGTGTAGCAGCATATTATTATGATTGACAACTCTTTCGCACGTACAAAGATTTATCTCCGAATCCTTAGCGTTCGTTCTATCCTCTATGTTAATCCGTAGATTAATTACAATAATCCTAGAATGAGAAAGACCATAAAATACAAAAGAATTTCTAGAGTGAGAAAGTGGAATTTTGTAGTTCCAAGAGTATGTGTTTCAAATAAACCATGAGGCCTTTATTTATACTTGAAATCCGGTGCATGTTAGCCATCCAAGATGCATGTTAGCATATTTTTGGGGGGTGGTCCTTTCCCGGGAAGTGGTAGCACATGTACCTTAAAGGCGCGGAAAGTGGTAGCACGTGTACCCTAAAGTTGTGGAAAGTGCTAGCACAAGTACCAGACGAGTACGCGCAAGGACAGAAAAAGGAGTAGGGGATGGGCGGCTGCCAGCCGGCGGCACCTGGCTACTGCCCGGCGGCCGGCCGGCCCGGTTTGTTGCCCGTTCGCTCATTTCTCGTTTCGTGTGTATCTTCTTCGTTATGCGTCCATTAGCGTTGATTCTTTTTGCGTTGGATTCATTTTTCTAAAACGAAGAATTTGATGAAAAGAAATCCCTGAGTTGTGTCTTTGATCTTTAGATGTCTTGTACGAATCGTTTGAATCTTTCAGCGTATGTAGAATCTTCATTCTTTGTTCGTTTTGCTGGTTCTTCTTCTGTTAGATTCGTGATTTGAAAATGAAGATCTTGGATAAGAGAAATCTCAGTGATGTGTACTTTGTCTCTAAATCCTGTTTCGGATGCCTTGAATCTTTAACTGTGCGTGGAATCTTCGTCTTTCATCCGTTTTTAGTGATTTTACTTGTGCTTCCGTGTTTTCACCATCTTGGCATAATATCACTAGTTTAAGTGATAATTGAGCTTGTATTCTAAGTATTAGTCTTAAATGAGAAAGATATCAGCAGTAAAAATATGACTTTTTACACGATATCAAGTATCCTACACTTAGACTTTTGCTTGTCCTCAAGCAAATTCATTCATAAAAGGCTTTTTAGAAAGATTCTAATTACACATATCTTTTAGAAATACTATTTCCAAAAAATATAAAGCTCCAGTTATGAAAGAATTCTTACGAGAAATTAAAGGTTTATAGAGTTTGATACTTTCTTCAAGCAACTTACATGATAATCATGACTAGGCAATCCTTACAGTGGGTCACTCAAATCACTCAGGTGTTTCAGGGTTTCCTACTTTGCTAGTGTCAATCACTCAGATTGCCAGTCATGCAGCATTTTCGTCAGAGGTTTGATCAAGAATAAAATTTTCATCACTTTGGATGAGAACGGTACTAATCTTTAAAGACATCTTAGAAAGGAATCGGGTTTTTGGTTTTGGAGAAGGTGTGTGATGTGACGACCGTTACCAAACCATAATCATAGTTCAAGCCGTAAAAACTCATTTCCGTGTTAAGACCCATCTTATGGACTTCATTGCATCAAATATTCGTTTTCGAAAACCGAATCCAACATAAAAAGAATCTTCCCAATCACACATGTAACGAAAAAGATATGAGGCTAAATGTAAATACGTTAATTGTTGGAAACTATACGATTTATTTAAACTATGCGAAATACAAAAATAATTTGATTGGGATCGTATATTCTTAAATCATGTGACCTTAGTTTTTTTTGTGTGTCTTCGTTGTTTGGCCCAACAATCGACCTAAACCACCTCCCTTTTTGATGACTCATTTGGCCCAACCTAACCCACACAACCCTAGAACTATAAAAAGCATTCTAAAACACAACCCTAACATTTTTTTATCACAAAAATCATCCATGTTGCTGTCTCAAAATTTCAGTCACGAACAGAGGTCGATTTGACCCATTTACGTTCGTTTTTAGGATTCGGTCAAAACTACAAAGTTGTAGATCTCGAAGTTTTACTTAACTTATTACTTTTTCGTCCTCTGAAAAACTATAGATTATTTTATAAAAAATTATTTCGTAAACTGCTGCTGTTGGTGACGAATTTTCAGAAACTTTAGTAAGTTTTCGATCCTATAACTCTTGTATACGTTTGATCAATCTATGAAAATGAATTATAAGAGTGTATATCCTCATTATTCACAGATTATAAGGGATTCCTATCGTGCGGGTTCTCGTTGTCTATATATATACTTTCCGAATCATTCAATTAAACATATTCAATTGTTTCGTATTATCGGTTTTGTTTCGGTTCGATTCCATTGTATCCTAGTGGATGAAATCATTAGGATAATATTAAGATCAATTGATAATTTGGTAGAATTGAGAAATATGGTTATGTTTGCGGTTTTGATTAGTTATACATGTGATTAGGGTTAATTATTTATAATCCCTAATCTGATCAGATTTTTGTTTCGGTTTGGGAAGCTTGTAACTTGGTTGTTTCCTTAATCAATTTTGATGAAATAAGAGTCTAAACTTAAGTATTTTGAGTCTTCTTTCAAATGGAGTTAGTCTCATGTCCAGATATTGCGTTTAAGTTAGTCAGAACGATTTTACAAGTTTGAGTGTCGAATCTGAGTTTTTCAGTTTCTGTTTTCGGTTAACTTGTTGATTTTTGAAACGTATCTTAAAATTGAATTGGGTCTTGAAATTTTTACTGAAGTATTTTTACAGTGTTTATAATTTTCTATTAAAATATCATAGTCTTTTTAAATTTTGAAGTATTTTTAATAATTTTTAACTTTTGAGTACTCAGAAATCATCTTATGTTATGAGCAGATTGTTTTGAGGAATTTTTAGAAATATTAAACCATAATATTTAATTTTGGAAAAAATTACAGATTATTCTAAACTCATTAAAGTCTCACTGGTTAAATTTGTAGAGTCAAATCATTTTGATAAGACATATTTAGAAATCGGTGAAGTCGTACAAAGTTTGTGGACAGAATCTGATTTTTACTCGATAAGTTGATTCAAGTTAATATACATGAATTTGGGTTGTGAGATAACTTAGTGGAAGTGTTTGGACTTGGGATACAATGGAATGATCTAGTTATGTCTAGGTTGTAACCCATATGCATTATGATATTGTAGATTGCGAGTTGTTGGTGGTTGAACTTAAGGGCAAAACTTACATCATTATTGAGGTGAGTTTTCATGGCCCCTTTTTCATATACATATTTTCAAATTGGGGAAAAAGTATGCTCACATATTTTATCAACTATTTTTCATGCCGTGAATACGTTTATTTTCATTTTTGGACATATGCTTGAAATGTGTGACACTATGTGACTTATGTGCATTGGTTGTTGGATTCAATTTTATAAAAGGCCTGACTATTTAAGGGTAAGTAACTAATGTGTACTTTTAGTATAAATTCAAGGTCATGTTGTTTTTGCAAAAGTCCTTGCTCTCTTTCGAGAGTAAGTACCTAATGTATGCTTAGGTGTACATTGAAGGTCATTTATGGGTAGCTACCGCATACGCTGTATTTGGTTGGGTCATACTCTTTCGTGGGGTGATGACGGTTTGTGGAGATGTTTGGTTGTATTATTTCACTTGTGTGCCATTTCTCTGTGCATTGTCCTAAACTATTATTATCACAGCAAAATGTTTTATCTTGTGGTGTTTGGTTTCAAACCTACGAAACTCACCAACATTCGTGTTGACGTTTTTGAGCATATCTTTTTAGGTTATAATAGTGGATTTAAAGCAGAGGACAAGAGAACTTAGTGGACCTTTAGGGTTTCATTAAGAAATGTTCAAGACTTGTGGTACATCATAGTTATTTGTGAAGGCACGTTTCGCCTTAACATTATAGTGTATGTTTGTTTGTAAGATGTTGAATTCATTGTTGAAATGTATACATAACATGAGCCGTTATTCATGTTATTGGCATCATGACACATTGGATATTTTATTTCATATAGTATTCTTTATAATGATGTGTTATGATCCTATCGCCATTATACTCCGTTGTTTCCGCTTTAGACGGGGTGTGACAGATTGGTATAAGAGACATTGTTTATAGAGATCTAGGTGGATTGGCCTACACTATAAATAAGGAACCCACATATAGAACATCAGTTAGGAAGTTATGTGTGCATACAATTCCGTGAAGCTAGTTGTAGCTAGTGTCGATCATTCATCTTAACCATTTCAAGTAAGAAGGATGTTGTAAGCGTTTGTTCATCATCTTACGACTCTTTATGTAGTTCGTCTACATGCTACTTAGGATTCTATAACTATCTGATCTCTTTCCGTGAATACAAAGCTTATTCCGATACAAAGACTTGGAAGATAAGTATTTGTATGAAAGAATGCTTTCACAATTACGGCTGCAGACGTAATTGACAAAGGTGTTCTGACGTATGTGCTTATCCGACCATTTTTGCGTGTCTCATGTGCTATCTCCGTGTCGTATTGTAATAATATCCCAATTGCATTCTTTACCGAATCAATCTTATGTTTGTGAGTCTTGTGCATTTATGCCTTGACAAACTCCAAAGTATTCAACTATTATAAACTCATATTAACTCGAAATTATAGCAAGCATACTACTAAGACGCAATACACGTAAATTTTACTCATGGAGGAGAAACACTGGGTGGTAGTCTTACAAGTGATAGTGGTGATTGAACTGATGGTTGAACTGGAGGAATTTGTAGTATTGAAGGCAAGAACTCCAATGTTGTTGCGACCATTGCACAACAGTGGTGGGCCTTAATATTAAAAATTGTCTTGCAAGGTTTGTAACAGCATATTGCATCATGGTAGAGTTAGCGGCACCGAAGGCGAAAACGGAACTAATAGCGAGAATTCAAATGATGAAGTGGTGAGGGCGCGAAAATAATAATAATAATAATAATAATAATAATAATAATAATAATAATAATAATAATAATAATAATAATAATAATAACGATAATAGTAATAATAATAAGTACATAACTAAATAAATAAATAAAATAAATAAAGGCACTGTTTAAGGAGAAATATTCTTTCAATAATCAAATGAAGAAATTAGTGAACAAGTTTTGGAAATTTTTATACAATGGGAGTTAATCATGCAACATATATTGGAAAATTTCATGAGTTGGCAAGGATTAGACCTCATCGCGTGGCACTCGAAGCTAAGAGAATTGAGAAGTACACCAACATTTGTTCTGGAAACTCACGGGACAATAGAAGTGACTGAGCCTCCTACTATCCAAGGCGCAATACTGATGGATGGATTGTTAATCGGTGAGACCATTAAGGCTGGGAATGTAAAAACAATACCAAGAACGAGAGGGTACTTAAGAAATTCGTTGATACTAACACATGAAGAGAGGGTTACGCTGGTTCACATCTTCTGTGAGTAAGGTGTGACCGCTATCATCACACATCTACATCAAGTTGTATTTATTCGAACTGCAACTGAAGAGGACATGTTACAATTGAACGTGGATGACAGCTAGTCAAGTTACACCAATCAACACAATAGGAAACTCGATAGCTTATTTTGAGTGGGAGACTTGGAAATAATTCTATTAATGGGTGTGCATAGAGACAAAAAGACATTACATAAGGGTATACTCTAGTGCTAGAAGAATACCCTTTTAGCATTGACATGTTACCTTTCGGACTCGGAAGTTTTGGTGTAGTTGTGGGAATGGGATAGTTGACGAAATTTAGGTAGAAATAGTATATTTGAGAAAATATTTCGTATACCACTTAAATAGTGGTGTAATACCTGAGGTTTTCAAAGAACACTTCAAAGACGAAAAGAAACGACTCATGAGTGTAAAGGCTGATGGGTTAAAATTTCAAAACATCCTGTTATCAACGATTTCTTCGAGGTCTTCTCGGAAGACTTAGAAGGACTATATCCCTTTGTACTCGTAAAGTTTTGTACTGATCATATTCTTAGAGCAACCCCAATTGCAAATGCTCCAAATTGCTTAACACTAATTGAATGCAAGAGTTATTTAATTCACTTTAAGATGCTCCAAGACAAGGGTTTTATTTTCCCTAGTCTTTTTCCTTTGGGAGCACCTGGTTTATTTGACTTAAAGAAAGATGGTTGTTTTCATTTGTGCATTGATTATCGTGAACTTAACAAATTATGGTCAAGAATAGCTGTCCTCTCCCAAGGATGGATGATTTGTTTGATCAACCTCAAGGTGCTTGGTGGTTTTCAAAAATCAATCTTCATTCTGGTTACCATCAATTGAGGGTACCTGAATCAGATATACCTAAGATAGCATTCAATACTCATTACGAACATTTCAAATTTCCCGTTACGCTTTTCGGTCTTGCTAATGCGACTATAACATTCATATATTTACCAAATACGTGTGTAAATTGTATCTCGATGAAATTATCATACATTTCATTGGCAACGTTCTAAAATTATTCTAAAACTAAGAAAGATCATGAAGTTCCTTTAAGACTAATTCTAGAGTTACTTATGAAAGAAAAGGTCTATGCATTATATTCAGAGTACGAAATTTGACTACAAGAGGTTTGTTTTTCTTGGGCACGTTGTGAACAAAGATGTCACTTCTTGTGAATCTTAGCAAGGTCGAAACAGTATTGGGGTGGAAGGTTCCACGGTCATTATCGTAGGTTCGTAAAGCATTAAGGATTTGCAGGGTTGTATCGGCGTTGTATCGAGGGTTTCACGAAGATTGTTCAACCACTCACACAAAGGGTAGGAAGTTTGTTTGGGGTAAGAACTAAGAAGAAGTTTTTTTCAAACATTGAAGGATGACGGATAGGAGGATTTCGTTGTGTATTGGGATGCATCAGACTGAGGTCAAGGTTGTGTGTTAATTAATTTGGGAAAGGTAATCGCATTCGTCTCTCAACAACTCAAGATACATGAGCATAACTATACTACCCACGATTTGGAGCTTGGAGCGGTAGCATTCGTACATATGTGTTGAAGACACTACTTGTATGGAATGAAGAACGTTATGTATACCGATCATAAGAGCTTTTAACACCCCTATGTTCAAAAGAAGTTGAATACGAGGAAAATGAGGAAGCTCAAAATATTTAGTGGCTACAATTGTAAATTTCGATATCATCTGGGGAAGACGGATGTTGTGGCAGATGTTTTGAGTAGGAAGGAAAGAGTAAGCTAAGGTGAGTGCAGGTCAAAGTTTGACGATACACTCTGGCATTAAGGATAATATGTTCAAAATTCAAGATGAAGTGTTAAGGATACTCATATACAAAACAAAAGGTTGTGCGGGTTAGACAAACATTTGGAACAAAAAGTGGACAAGATGTTACATCATGGAAAAGATTATGGATTCCTTTGCTAGGTGGTCTATGGACACTAGTAATGGATAGAGTACATAAGTCAAAATATTCCATACAACGGGAGTTGTTAAGAAGTAGTATGATATCACGGATTTATATTGGTGTCTGGGAATGAAGAAGGACATCATTTAATACATTCTTCATTTAGACAATGCATGATCTGTTTGAAGTTCAAGGCTGAATACTCGAGACTCTCAGGTCTATTACGGCAACTGTAGTGTCCCGAATGGAAAAGGAGAAAACATAACCTAGGATTTCATTATGAATTTTTCTAGAACTGGTAGTGGGGGCGATTTGATTTGGGTAGTTGTGGATAGAATGACTAATTCAGCTTATTTCTTAGCTATTCACGAGGATTACAAGATGGGGATTTTGGTAAGGTGTTACATCGACGAAGTAGTAGCAAGGCATGGAGTGTTTGTATAAATTATATATGATTTTTTTATGGTTACTTTACATTACAATTTTGGCAAGTGTTACGGAAAGCTTTAGGAACGTGTCTTGATATGAGGATGGTTTATCATTCTAGTACTGATGAACGGAATGAGCGAACCATTCAAACCTTTAAGAATATACTTAAGTTGTGTTATCGATCTTCGTAGAAGTTGGAATACTAACTTACCACTAGTCGAGTTCTCATACAACACAATTATCATTCTAGTATTCATTGTGCGCTATTTGAAGTACTTCAGAAGTGTAGGAGTCGTTCATCATAGTGTGGGCTTAAGTTGGATTAAGTCAGTTGATTGGATTGAAATAGTCCATGATATTATTGACAAAGATCATTCAAATCAAGGAGAGGTTGGAAACAGTATGTGATAAGCAAATGGGTTACACAAACTGTGACACTCGTCAAATTAGGATTAGTAATTAGTGCCTAATCAATTGTTAATACATGTAATTAGTTCTGTATTAGGCTAATTAATGTATCAATATATACATTGTTGAATATATACAAGCATGCGATTTGATTAAATCGCACAAGTTTCAAATCGAATGCAATTCGATTCAATTAATACGGACGTTGGTGAACAATTTTATTGAATGATATAACATTATTTAATAACTCTATTTTATCCAAAATATTATTTAGATAATATTTGAACTCAAATTCGTATCGTACAAACTACAATTATGCAATTAAAATAATAAACGCGTGAACAACCGAAACAAGAATAAATTATATTTTATAACTCAAGTAAAAGTATTTGATGAAATACTTCAACAAAAACCTTAACAAATATTCGTATTTTAAAATAATTATTTATACGATTAAACGATCGGGGAAACGAACACCGCACGGAGCGTAAGCGCCGGGGACTAAAATTTGGGAGATTCCCTCCCCCTTTTCCCCAAAAATCTGCCCAAAACCTTTCCCCCCCTCCCCATTTTCATCATCCTCTTTCTCTCTCTCTTTCTTACTTCTCTTCTTTTCCTCTAAAAAAAAACACCACCACCACCACCTACAACCGCCAAAAACCACCATCAAACTCACTCGAATCACTACACTCGTTTTGGAAAAAAAGATTCACCGCGACACGATCTACATTTCCATCTTTCTGGATTCCTCCGACGTTAAGTTTGTAAGTTTCCGACAAAACCCGAAACACTCCGATTTCCATTATTTTCACTTGTTTATGGGTTATTTAAGCTTATAATGTCCAAATATGGGTTGGGTAAAAGTTTCAAGTCAAACGGAATTCGGAAAACACTCTTTCGGATCATTTTTCGGCCAATAGCTCGTTGTATCGCAGAGGCTCCAGGCCACCTGCGACACAAGGCCTTATGTCGCAAAACCCTTACTTATGTCGCATATAGCGACACAAGTGATTGTGTCGCAGAACTCATTCCCGTCGCACATAGCGACACAACACCTTATGTCGCATTAAATTGCGGATGTCGCACTTAGCAACACAAAGACTTATGTCGCAGACATGATCTGCGACACAATAGACTATGTCACACCTAGCGACACAAGCCTTGTGTCGCACCTAGTGTCGCATGAAACAGAACCAAGAAAACACAGATTTTACTAAGTGTCGAGACCTAAAAATTTATCAATTGATTTCACCCAAATTCAAGTCAAGGTGCGTTTTTCACCAAAGCAATGTAGTAGAAAAAAAAAAGTTTCGAGCAGACTTGGCATCTCGACCCCAACCAGGGGCCAGCCCCTTGGACCCCGCCAGGGGTTGCCACCCCTGGAACCCCGCTTACCAGGGGCGCTGCCCCCGGACCCCCGTCACTTAGAATTTGTAAATACATTTCACACCAAGTGTCAAACTTGTATAACATCAAACACGAATACGATACGACTTCTAAAACACATTGGAATATACCTTTTAAATATAACACTTCGAAATCATAATAATAATAGTTGAGATTATTATTACAAACAATCACCAACGGGCCGTACACATTTTCAAAACTCAAGTTAATCAACCAAATCGTAGTCATTTGGACATTCTAGTTGGACGAGCAACTACAAAGGTAGTCTTTTAAGATACCTAATCAATTAATAACCATCGCGTGTCGTGGACACCCTCAGGTTACATGTCTTCAGACATCACTACTAGGCTAATCAACTCAAGTTTATTTAGATAAACACTTCAAGACTCAGGTGAGTCTCATAGCCCCTATTTTACTATTTTACCCAGGGGTGTGATATACTGCTCATTTTATTTTAACTATATGAACGCAAGTACGAAAACAAACGATTAATACATGAGTTATCTCACTAATCTTTCAAAGCCTTCCTTAGCATAGTTTGGTAATACGTTGTAGCGTGAATATTAGTATATGGTATCATATAGGATTGACCCTCCTCGTCCGGGTTAGCATGCACTAACTGGGTAAACGGATGAACTAATATTTGTTCAGACGAGTGTAGATTAGGCACTCGTGGGAGGCACCTCGATCAGGATTCCTTAAATGTGGACCTGACACCTCGAGTTAAGCTCAGACTATGTGCTCATGGCTGTAAAACTTTTATTTTGCTTAATTTCAATTTAAATTCAATTAAATCTTGCGGTTCATACAATATGTGTTGACATACAAACTTGTGAGCTCACCAGCATTTCGCTGACCCATTTTAGCATGTATCACAGGTACTCAGCAGCATTAGGTTGGACTGTATTCAGGAATCATTAGCTCGTGTCAGCATGCAAACATTCAAAGATTTAGCTGCATTATTATATTTTGTATAAATTAATTATGTATGTAAATCTCTCAATTCCAAACTGAGCTAATGTAAACTATATTTTGATGTAAACTTTGATTTTATCAATACAAGTTGTAAAATGACGCATATAGAGTCGTTCATTATATCTTTGTCATGTGATTATTGATTAGTCGCGCCCCGACCCGATTCGCTTCCGCAACCCGAATTTGGGGGTGCGACACAAACAAACATCGACAGCATTTAGAATTTTGGGTTAGAGATTATATACTGTTTAAAACATTACTTCGGGAAGGAGTCATACATTTTGGGAAGTTTGAAATATTAGTATATGTGTTGTGGAAACGTTCTAAATTGTTGAACGTATGGGTTCAATAACATATCGATATGGAAGTTGTCGCAAGAGTGAAGTGTTGTTCATGAAGTATTTCATATTTCAAATCTAAGAAAGTGTTGATTGATAAGGTCTTGCACGTATTTCTAGAAGAAATTTATAGGGAAATACACATAACGTTGTATAGAGAAGTTGGTAGGAGCCGTGGATTAAGAGGTCAAAATCTCGAAGCACAAAAAGTTTTAATTTTTCATGGTCCGATAAGAATGCTTACCGAGGATCCGAATTCACTTGCAACGAAAAGATCAAAACAAGCTTAATTATACGTACTTATTCAGTGATCGTGTTGACAGTATAGCTCCGACTGAATTTCGGGACGAAATTCTCTCAACTGGGGGATACTGTGACGACCGTCACCAAAACGTAATCATAGTTCAAGCCGTAAAAACTCATTTCCATGTTAAGACCCATCTTATGAACTTCATTGCATCAAAATATTCGTTTTCGAAAACCGAATCCAACATAAAAAGAATCTTCGCAATCACACATGTTACGAAAAAGATATGAGGCTAAATGTAAATACGTTAATTGTTGGAAACTATACGATTTATTTAAACTATGCGAAATACGAAAATAATTTGATTGGGATCGTATATTCTTAAATCATGTGACCTGAGTTTTTTTTGTGTGTCTTCGTTGTTTGGCCCAACAATCGACCTAAACCACCTCCCTTTTTGGTGAATCATTTGGCCCAACCTAACCCACACAACCCTAGAACTATAAAAAACATTCTAAAACACAACCCTAACATTTTTTTTATCACAAAAATCATCCATGCTGCTGTCCCAAAATTTCACTCATGAACAGAGGCCAATTTGACCCATTTACGTTCGTTTTCAGGATTCAGTCAAAACTCCAAAGTTGTAGATCTCGAAGTTTTACTTTAGATCTCATGGTTTTGTCCTCTGAAACACTCTAGATTATTTTATAAAAAAATATTTCATAAACTGCTGCTGTTGGTGATGAATTTTCAGAAACTTTGGTAAGTTTTCGATCCTATAACTCTTGTATACGTTTGATCAATCTACGAAAATGAATTAT
The DNA here is from genome assembly GCA_963422505.1 of Pseudognaphalium luteoalbum. NCBI lineage: Eukaryota > Viridiplantae > Streptophyta > Magnoliopsida > Asterales > Asteraceae > Pseudognaphalium > Pseudognaphalium luteoalbum. Next base: position 72,239,970 of record OY730198.1, read on the forward strand.
AAGATTGTATATCCTCATCATTCACAGATTATAAGGGATTCCTATCGTGCGGGTTGTCGTTGTCGGTATATATTCTTTCCGAATCATTCAATTAAACATATTCGATTGTTTCGTATTATCGGTTTTGTTTCGGTTCGATTCCATTGTATCCTAGTGGATGAAATCATTAGGATAATATTAAGATCAGTTGATAATTTGGTAGAATTGAGAAATATGGTTATGTTTGAGGTTTGGATTAGTTATACATGTGATTAGGGTTAATTATTTATAAACCCTAATCTGATCAGATTTTTGTTTCGGTTTCGGAAGCTTGTAACTTGGTTGTTTTCTTAAGGACTTTTGATGAAATAAGAGTCTCAACTTAAGTATTTTGAGTCTTCTTTCAAATGGAGTTAGTCTCATGTCCAGATATTGCGTTTAAGTTAGTCAGAACGATTTTACAAGTTTGAGTGTCGAATCTGAGTTTTTCAGTTTCTGTTTTCGGTTAACTTGTTGATTTTTGAAACGTATCTTAAAATTGAATTGGGTCTTGAAATTTTTACTGAAGTATTTTTAAAGTGTTAATAATTTTCTGTAAAAATATCATAGTCATTTTAAATTTTGAAGTATTTTTAATAATTTTTAACTTTTGAGTACTCAGAAATCGTCTTATGTTATGAGCAGATTGTTTTGAGGAATTTTTAAAAATAGTAAACCATAATATTTAATTCTTGAAAAATTTCAGATTATTCTAAACTCATTAACGTTTCACTGGTTAAACTTGTAGAGTGAAATAATTTTGATAAGACATATTTAGAAATCGGTGAAATCATACAAAGTTTGTGGACAGAATCTGATTTTTACTCGATAAGTTGTTTCAAGTTAATATACATGAGTTTGGGTTGTGAGAGAACTTAGTGGAAGTGTTTGGACTTGGGATACAATGGAATGACCTATGTATATCTAGGTTGTAACCCATATGTATTATGATATTGTAGATTGCGAGTTGTTGGGGGTTGAACTTAAGGGCAAAACTTACATCATTATTGAGGTGAGTTTTCGTGGCCGCTTTTTCATATACATATTTTCAAATAGAGGGAAAAGTATGCTCACATATTTTATCAACTATTTTTCATGATGTGAATACGTTTATTTTCATTTTTGGACATATGTTTGAAATGTGTGACACTATGTGACTTATGTGCATTGGTTGTTGGATTCATTTTTATAAAAGGCCTTACTCTTTAAGGGTAAGTACCTAATGTGTACTTTTAGTATACATTGAAGGTCATTTTGTTTTTGCAAAAGGCCTTGCTCTCTTTCGAGAGTAAGTACCTAATGTATGATTAGGTGTACATTGAAGGTTGATGTTGCGTAAACAGGGTTAAGTTTTATAAATGGAAAATACCCACTTACTATACACAACTCGGGCAAGAATACCTGGTCATATAATAGTATAGCACGGTAAGTCCGAGTTGAACACGAGGAACGGATGTCAATTATAAATAAATTGGAAATTGTTACACAAATAAAGTAATATAAATAGAAGGGGGACGTTTTAGTTCCGATCGAACAATTGACAAATAATTATGAATTTAATTAAACTTGGAAATTAAATAAAAATAAATAAATTGCCAAAACAATTAATCAAATAGAATACTTGATTCAAATGATAAAAGAAATGCATTTGCTTAGACTACTTTCCTTAGAATCTGGTTATCACTTTATTGAATTGCTAGAACATGAATTTTATTGCGATATAACTATCAAGACAATCCCCTTTCCGAGGTAGATTAATCTAACACAATTAAGAAAGACACATAGGTTGTTTTCAACACGCTAACAGTTCAACTTAACGTTGCCCACCGAATAATGTTCTAAATTAAACCTACGCCGTCTATGTGATTTATTTTCGCCACTTGAATCAACAAGTCTATAACTTATTTGTAGTTATCATGTTCATTAACAATTATTCACAATTATTTATCTCAGCCTATCAAACTCAATATATCTAGCAATAATTATCAATATAAATCAACAATCATCAATAATTCTCTACTAATAAGGAAACCAATCTCAAATTAGTAGAAAACCACGCAAGGTAATTATGAATAATCAATTAATAACCATGGATCAACAAGTAAACACATAGAGATTCATAAAATTCAATATACTTCGCAATTCAATAATCAAACCATCATCTACGTATCATCATCTAAACAAATGCATAAGAAGTCTAGCCAATCATATTCTTACAGAAAATCAGAATTGAACACGAAATCAAAATCATAATCAAATGAAAAGGAATAACGTATTCAAACCGAGAAACCGAAAATATGAATGAACAATTGAAAGACTTCAATTCTTCTTGCTTTCTACCATCAAAATGCTCCCAAAATGAGGGAAAAACCCCCTCTGGTCGGCTGCTAATTGTATTAGGGTATGGTGATCAAGTTATGAATTGAAAACCCTAAAATCGGACTTAAATGGCTAAAAAAGTCATCCATACGGCGTATGGAATTTCCATACGACGTATGGATGAAAAATAAGCCCAGCCCAGCATCGCGTTATCTTTTTTTAGCCCATTTTCAATCCATACGCCTTATGGAAATTCCATACGACGTATGGATCCATTTTCAGAAACAATGGTAAAAACGAAAGTTGTAGTCCTCTTTGTTAGCTAAATTCTCCAAGTTGAATCACCCCAATCGGAGTTCGTATGAAGAAGTTATGCCCCAAATACTAACAGCGCACAGAAAATTCAGCATTTACATTTTTCTTCCACTTTCAGCTCATCTTTCATTCTTTTTCCGATTCGAGCTTCATTTACACTTTGATCAAATTCAATCTTTCATATCTTCACTCTTTTAGCTTATTTTCTTCACGATTTAACTCGTTTTCTGTTCCTTTTCGATTCAAGCTCCGAATTAACTCCTAAATACAAATATGAATGAAATAAGTATCTTATTCATACAAAATGCATTAGAAACCTATCAAACAAGGGGTAAATTAGTACTATAAATTAGTACATTTTGGCGTTTATCAAAGGTCATTTATGGGTAGCTACCGCATACACTGGATTTGATTGGGTCATACTCCTTCGTGGGGTGATGACGGTTTGTGGAGATGTTTGGTTGTATTATTTCACTTGTGTGCCATTTCTATATGCATTGTCCTAAACTATTATATCACAGCAAAATGTTTTTTCTTGTGGTGTTTGGTTTCAAACCTACGAAACTCACCAACATTCGTGTTGACGTTTTTGAGCATATCTTTTCAGGTTATACTAGTGGATTTAAAGCAGAGGACAAGAGAACTTAGTGGACCTTTAGGGTTTGGATTAAGAAATGTTCAAGACTAGTGGTACATCATAGTCACGTTTTTACCACCGATATCTCTCTCATTCTGGAGCAATACTTGGCATTTGGACTCAAACAATGCACAAATCATTGATAATATGCAAAGAAGATCAAAACAAGGTTGCACGAGCAAAATCAAGCAAAACGGCCGAAAAACGAAGATTCCTCGCACGTTTGAAGATTCCAGACATCAAAACGAGATTTCAAGACAAAAGAGCCAATCACCAACATCTGTCTCATCCAAGATGTTCGTTTTCAAATTACGAATCCAACAAAAGAAGAATCAACAAAAACGGACGAAGAATGAAGATTCTATGTACGCCAGAAGATCCAAACGATTCGTACGACACATCTAAAGTTCAGAGACATATTTTTGGGATTTCTTTTCATCAAAAGATTCATTTTTGAATTACAAATCCAACGCAAAAAGAATCAACGCCAACGGACGCATAACGAAGAAAAGATGCACGAATCGAGAAACGAGGTGACGAGCGATGAACCGGTGCGGGGGGGTGCCTGCTGCCACCGACCAGCCACCCCACCACCGCCGGCTGGCATAGGGCCGCCGCCGGCTGCTAGTCACCCATACGGATTGCGCTTTTTTGTCCTTTTCGTACCTGGTGCCACCACCTTTTCCACTTTTTCGTACCTGGTGCCACCACCTTTTCGTACCTGGTGCTACCACCTTTTCCACCTTTTGCTATTGTGAGCTTCCACTTGCTAAAATGCACCAAAACTCTCCTATAAATAGGAGGCATGAGGCTCATTTGCAAAACACACCTAGACATCAACACACTCACCACACCAAGATATCTACACACATTTCTTTATTGTAATATTAGTAGTAATTCTTCCTAGTTAATTAGACTAGCTAATTAACTAGTCAAGGAAGAATTATACGCAGGTGCTCCGGAACGCATATTTTAGCTACGAGTTATTGTACTTCTTTCCAGGTGTTAATCTATCTTTCATATTTAATATGCTTGCCCTTTCTTTAATAAATTTAAATATGTATGCTAGAATTGCCATGATTAGCTAAATAACTCAATTGTCTGCTATGATAGTCATTTAGAAAAGTATTAAATATGTGACTATGTGGTATGTTATGAGATATCGGATGGTTTACTTTACAAATGGATATAGGAGTTAAATCTTTATCGTTTATCTGCCCAACTCATTTTATGACTAAAACTTTATCCAAAAATGAACGTAGCTAACTCATAGGATACAGGTCACTTAGTTATACTATGTTAGATTGAATCATTGAGCTCGGCATGGCCGGTGTTCTCTAGACCATAATAGGATCCAAGAGACACGGAACATGGGAGTAGAGGTAGATTAAGATTAAATTCATATAGATGATATTTTTGAGATAACTTTCGGAATATCCTCAACTTAGATAATACTTTTGTATGCTTAAATTGAACTGTTGCTTTGATCGTCTTATTGCATGTTCTTGTTTGATTGTTGCCTTAGGGTCATCATAATAGTGAAATTTAAATGGCATTAATCATCGTGAAATAATATGACGGCCCCTATTCGACTGTTCTTTGATATAGTATTGGAAACGCTTATGGCGGAGTACAAATGTATGGAAGTCAAGAACGACCGAAGGTAGTTGTATTATGAATCGAATAACAAACGTATTACTTAGGTTTCTATTTGTGGCATAAATCATCCCTGTTTTGTTGCATCCCTGAGTAATGATGATAACTCGTACGAATAAGTGATGACATTTTATCCGGCCATCTAGAAGAGTTAGCCCAACCTATTCCGGTGAGGATAACCCTCGTTCATAAGATTGTTTATTCAACAAACTATGCCATGATTCGGGCATCTCTGACGACCGAGATTGGGGAATAGGATTTGAGGTTAACTGTCGGATAATGTGGGTATACATTTGAGAGAACTTTCGGTGTACACTTTAATATATTTTGCAATCCACGTGACATTCTATTTGCCTGATTGTGGACACCTCCGCGTTAGCCCGATAGAAGGATTGTAGTAATAGCTCACATCAACTTACGAACTTATCTTCATTAAAACTCTCCATATTTAACAACTTCTAAACCACGTTATAGTAGACAATCGCTTTAATTGCTGAACGCCCGAAGTAACCTCCACTTTTTAATTTAGTCTAGTTTAATTCAGAATCGAAAACCAAAAACCAAAACCAACTATTTTAACCCCAACTAAATACATAAAAGCCTCTAAACCCCCTAGTTTCAATTTATCGCACTTTGAAGAACGATCCTAGGTCATACTTGTCCTTTGCTAGCCCTTTGATTAGCATAATAAGTAACCCTAGGCCCCAACCTTATAAATTAAAAACCCACTGCTGTGTCACGACACCATTAGAAATCCCAACGACCGGTGCGTGTCGCAACAGTCTCTTTTAGAATTTGTCCTGTTTGAAAAGACTTGATAGTACAACCCTTTGTGGATTTTAATTCCCTTTTCTGGACTTTTCAGGGTAGTGCTGGCATATATGTTTCTCATTTTCTTTCTTTTTCTTAGTTTCTTTTCTTTCTTTTTATTATGCCTGCCTTTCCGATGGATATTTTTGTCCAAAAGGTTTCGTATAGTATTGTGAGGTTGTGTTGGCTTTTCTTGTGGAAATTTGGGAAATTGAGAGTGTTTCTGAAAATTCTGGAAGACGTGGCTTCCGTAGGTTCGGGATGAAGATATAAAGGAAGGTTTGGATTGGATAGTGGGTGTGAAGAGTGAGTGGATGTTTGGTGGTAAGGGGGTGTTGGGATTCCTTAGAAAATATTGAGATAGGTTGTACCTATGCCACGTATGACACTCATTGATGTGATCTCGAAATCTATTTGATAAGCATCAAATAGATACTATATTTTATACTATTCATCCATATATTTATTTACATTTTAGTGCATTTATATGATTTTAGATACTTATTTCATTAATATTTGCATAAATGTATTTTTATTAAAGATTGAAGAAAAAGGAACGAGAACAAGCTTGAAACTGAAGAAAATGAAGTAATCGAAGAAAAGGAACTTAAAACCTTAAAAAATTGAAGACCAAAATAATAATAGTGAAAAATTGGGCCAAAATGAAGATTAAAATCCGTATGAGAAAGAAGAAAGCTCAAAAATGAAGTCAAACCCGAAGTTGGAAGATTATGGAAATCAAGCTCAACCGGCGGTTGAAACACCCAGCCGGCGGTTGAATATATTTAATCTAAGGCGGGAAATAAAGGAAGTAAATGGATGTAAGATGATTGATGAGGAAGGACAAGTAGCTAAGGCAATAAAGAAAATAATGAGGGAATTTTATGAATAACAAATAGCGGCTGACAAACATCACCGACATTTCGAAAATTCCATTGCTCAAGTACCTGATATCACTAAGACTATGTTTAGATACTTTCTGAGAATCTTTCCACCTGACCAGAAAATCCCTATAACCTTTATGCTACCAAATGGCTATTATATTTCACCACTAGCTCGAGAATGGGTTCATCAACCTTGAAGACATTCACAACATTCTTATTCCCATTTGTGTTTTCATTTTGTTATTAGTTATAATTTCTTATGATTGAACGTTTGTTATTTGATTGTTGACAGTTATTAAGTTTTTAATATATGTGTTATTTTAGGAATAATGGTCATTTTCATATATATGTCGAAATGTTATTTCTCTAGTAATATTTACATGGTTAAATATTTTCATATTAATCTCGGTTATATTATATGCGGTATGGTACTTTTCAATTTAATAATCATATTTTATTCTTGTAAAAAAAATCATTTTAAGGTTCATATTGGATTTTATCCTCACTTTTATAAGTTTTTTTTTTATGAAATCATAAAATGTTTTGACAAGTATGAGTTATTTAATAAGAATTGCTAAAATATTTTGATAAAATAATGGAAGTAGGTATGAAAACGTTAACTATGTTTTATGCTACATAACATATTCTTAACATATTGTTAACTTAGTAAATGATTGGTTTTCCTTCAAATATTGATATTATGTTCTTACTAAGGTATGGATACATTAATCCAGTTTATGCTTTTATTTAATTATTCTTTATAGTTAGGATTTTGGAATCTGAATTGTATATATGTTTTTGCTATAAAGATAATTTTTATAAAATGTTTTACTAGATAATGCGATGAAATAGTTATGAAGAAACGTTTAGCCATATTTGAAGTAAATAAAGTTTGTTCATTAAGTTTGACATTAGGAAATATTAAATTTTTGTGAAAAATATTATAAATAAAAGATATGTTTGTTATGTGTTTCTTTCTTTTACTTTAAGAATATATTAGTTTTTATATTAGCTGGTATGTTTAATTTATTTATTTGACTTTAAAGAATAACGATGCTATTTGTCGGAATTAGCGCATAGTTTAAATGAAAATTTGATATGAAGCTACAACGTATATTTAGTACAACTTACCAATGCATTAATTTTTGGAAAAATATGAACTTTGTAGGTGTGTTCCCTGGAAACCCTCACGAGACTATAACTCGTCCACTCGGGATACCGAAGGGTTTAAAGGCTTATTGCATATGCTAAATGCAATCGTGATTAACTACGAAAGTGTGGATGTTGTATTTTATTTTTCAAGAAATTGAGGAATCAATCACGCAGATTTTTCTTAGTCGATGATGAAATTTATAATTTTAGTCAAGGGAGTTTTTCTGTTCTAATTTTCTTTCCCTTACTCACTTTTGTTTAATTTTTTATGCAATGAGGGCATTGTATAATTTAAGTGTGGGGATAGGGTTCATAAGAAAAAGAATTTCTTTAATTAATTATTTAAGTTTCTATTGTTTTTAAATTTTATTAAAATTAAAATTTTTTAAGTGAATAACTAAGTATTTATTAGTTAGAATACTTTTGTTAAAAGTTTTGTTTTGTATTTAAGAGTTTAGACTTTAATGTGGATTAACTGTTTTGTATATATAACGTAAGCAACTTAATAAGGAGTGATATATAGTTATATGATATGATGTAATAATAGGCAATCTATATGAGGATTTCTGAATTTTAAGAAATTAATAAAATAACTTGTTTATTATATTATGATACATATTATGATGTATGACATAAAAGTCTTAATTCTTAAACTTATCATGCGATATTTTTATATATCTTTATACTTATGTGAAAACATTTGGGAGTTTACTAATTGTTTCCTCTGTTGTACGAAAGTACAGACCTGGTCTCTAATTAGTATTTTTAAATAAAGCAAAAGAAAGAACAAATTCTTTCTAAATAAAATCAAACTATGTCGCTTTGTTGTATGGCTGTACAGACTTGTCACCGCTGGTTTGATTAAAAAAAACAAATTGGTTTACCTGAATCAAGTTATGTCACTTTATTGCATGAAAATGCAGACCTGTCACCAATGTCTTGATTCTTAAAAATGGATTTCATATATTTATTTGTAATATAAGAGTAAATTGCATGATTAAGTTTAAGAGTATATCATATATGAAAATCATAAGTAATATACATATTAATAATAAGAAAAAATATATATTCAGAAAATTGAGTACAGATTGTTTAAAGTGGGATAAATATATTAGTAATCATTCATGAGCTATATGTTACACAAATAATAATAATTTTTATTTATACATTATAGTTATCCATGTTAATTAAATTGTGTAAAATTTTAATTTATGAAACAGGTTTTTAGTATTGGTATTCTGATTGTTAAAAATAAGTTTGATGCTTATTTTAAATTTTATTCAGTATTCTACTTGAGAACAAGCAGAACTTAAGTGTGGGGATATTTGATAAGCATCAAATAGATACTATATTTTATACTATTCATCCCTATATTTATTTACATTTTAGTGCATTTATATGATTTTAGATACTTATTTCATTAATATTTGCAGAAATGTATTTTTATTAAAGATTGAAGAAAAAGGAACGAGAACAAGCTTGAAACTGAAGAAAATGAAGTAATTGAAGAAAAGGAACTTAAAACCTTAAAGAATTGAAGACCAAAATAATAATAGTGAAGAATTGGACCAAAATGAAGATTAAAATCCGTATGAGAAAGAAGAAAAAGCCCAAAAATGAAGTCCAACCCGAAGTTGGAAGATTATGGAAATCAAGCTCAACCGGCGGTTAAAACACTCAACCGGCGGTTGAATATATTTAATCTAAGGCGGTTCCAGACGAGGATTTGGAGTAGGACTCAAGTTAACCCAACCGGCGGTTGGGAGATCCAACCGGCGGTTGGACTGGCGGTTTGTAAAACTATAAATAAAGGCTTAGTTTAGGTTTAAGGATATACGATTCAAGAATACAAAACACGAATATTAGGATTTTAGGTCAACTTTAAGTGCGATTTTGGAGGCTAAGGAGCTAGGGTTTTAAGGTTTTTAACCCCAGGAAAAGCTGGTTCGATAATTGGTTCGGTTTCTTTATCCTTGTAACTTTATTAATCTTTTGGGTTATTTATGGATATTGTTTATTTGAATTACTTGTTAATTAGGTTTTCGTTATAAATATTTAAATGAATGATTGATTGAATTTATTATATGAATTATATGTTTATGTTGGAACTATATTATTGAACGTTTATTATGCAAGAATTGTTATATTATATTAATAATGATTGTTGACATGATTAACTGATTTATATCATAACTTTATTAATCTTTTTGGTTTTATAAATTAAGTGATTATGTTTATGTCTTGATCTTAACCTTTGCGATAGACGAAGAATATCATTTATTAATGTTAAGTAACATTGTAATTCAACCAAATCAGGAATTGTATTAATAAACTGCTGATAGATCTTAATAAATAGTAATACTTTTCTTAACCTTTAACTGTATTGCTATATGAAAATTATCTTAACCTTTGTGATTTTCTACATTAGTAATTCACCAATAATAATAGCCAACAAAGCAAATAGACATAAGTTAGTATAATAAGTTTAATCAATAATAGTTTGAATAATTATAATCTTCTATCCAATTGAGTATTCTTAAGTTGAACCTTAGACTTATCTATTAGAATCTGTATCAATGATAAATATGTTCGATCGGAACTAAAACGTCCCCCTTATCTTGTATATTAATGTATATTATTATTGTATATTAATTGTAATTAGGAATAAATAGATAATTAGTTATAGATTAGAATCACGTTCCCTATGTTCGAACTTGGACTTACTTAATAAGCTATATTATACGAACAGGTTAATACTTGCCTGAATTGTGTGATAGTATTATTTAGTATTCCTTAATTTAAAACTTGTGATTATAATTGCCTATACTTAGCACAAATCAGTATTACAAGAGTAAGTTCTAATTCAAATGCATATATCGGCACACACATGAAACGAAAAGTGAAACATTTTAAGGATGAATGCTAATTATGGGCTCAAACCTCACAAATCGAATATTTTGGTCAATTGGTGACTAGCCATGTGTTGCCCTTTTCGTCCGTATCTTATTCTAAGAAAACTGGTTTGTTTCTTTAAAAACTTGTTTTTTTGCTGTAATTTATATTTTTGAAAAATAGAGGTTCTTAAAGAATGTTGCTTTTGAATCCAAAAATCCAAATTTTTTGAAAATTTCTCTATTTTTAGCCTTTTAATGAAAAATATTGTTTATGTTACAGACAACCAGTTAAACTTGCGGTTGCAGACCGTATATCCCACACATAGAGGAACATTGTCCCTAATGTTCGAATCTATGTATTGAACACCTCTTGTCGAAGTATCCCACACTTAGAGATTCTACTTATTTCCGGATTGTTACGTAAGTGTAGTGTGGTTTTGGAGATCCCACACTTATTTTTGGAATATCGGATGAGATAATCAAGGCATTAAATGGATAGAGAGTTTGGAACGGGTTACCGCTTCGTGATGCGTTGTGCGTACCATCGGCTACTTTTAAGAAGATTATTTGTTTGCGGTTTGGTGGCTTTCGGCATCCTTCGTGGCATGGTTGACAGCTTTCTCCGTCATGGTCTTCGATAAATAGTGTTTTGATTCAAACAAACATGTCACTAAATAATCAAGTAATAGTTGCTAATAAGAAAAGTAAAGTGATTGCATAAAGTAATAACAGAACAGAGGTGATGTCTATGCATCCACAGTACATCAAATACAAATAGTAATAATAAAGTTTGGTAGAAAATAGTAAGAAGACAGAAAGCGGAGCAATCTATTGCTTGGTTGGTGGTGCTCGTGATACTGCTAATGAAGATCTCATAGGTTCATCGGAAGTCCCATTTGATTAGTAGTCGTCATCTAGATTTTGCTGATGTTGGGTACCTTCATCTGATGCATCCTAATCTGCTCTTGTGTCTATAAACACTCCATCTTGTATCAACTGGTCGACAAATGGCCCTGCAGGCATATCAAAACTGTCAAGTGAGATAACAGGCGACCCTTGTTGAGTGTGTCCCCTGAATAAATCTGTCTATCGGTGGGAGGACACTGGAGCCTGTAATACAACAGTGGGATCGGTATGTCTGAGACTCCTATGGCTCTGAGCAGTGGCAACTAGCTTAGAGACTCTGGATCTGCTGCCATCTCTCGAAGTCTGTCCCCTGGCTGAACCAACTATTGAGGGGACAGGCTGTCTCATAATAGGAATCCATGCTGGATGTGGTTGTGGTCTAGGTGGAACGGTCCGAGGGGGTAAGCCACGGCCTGGAAATGAGTGAGGTGCTGGAGCAGGGACTACAGGAGGATACAAGTGTGGTGGTGCTCGGACCAATCCACATGGTATGTCTAGAAGTGAGCTCATCGGTATCCCTGCAATCTGCTGTCTCATGGCTCTGTAACATCTGACCTACATCTGCATAAGCCAGTACCAATAGTTTGGCCCCGGAGAAGTCCCGTTATGGTAGATGTATCCGGCCACTTTAACTCTGGGAGCTGGGGTAGAAGGTCCCACCCTAGCAGGCGGTGGTACTACTAGTGGTGGTGTAATTGGGTCTATAGGATCATCCTCATCCTCATCTAAATTTGAATCTCTGGGCTCTCCTGGCTGTATTCTCTTTCTTGTCCCTCTGGGTAGAACTAAACCTGGCACCAAACTGTCAACACTATCGGGATCCTCTGATCGTGCTCTAATGTAGACTGTGACATCCCCCAAAATTCGAAGTATCTCCATGCTCCTAAGAAACTCATAGTCCATCGGCTGAGCACTCCATGTGGGTACACTCTTAAATCTCCCCACTTCTGTAGTCCTAAGCAGTCACATTCTTATAATTAATCTTGTAACTACAGGACCCATGAAGGTGCGTCTTGCATCATAACCCTTCTCCTCAAGAATCCGCTGAGCTACTAAGTGGGCTACCTGAACGTTCTTCTTATCGAGGAGACATGCCATCAAAGCAACATTAAACTCTGAAACTCGACCATTCGTCGTATGCTTTCCATCAACTAAACAAGCCAATAACTTGTGTAGAATATGCAGAACTGGGTCTATGAGCCGGGTAGCTTTAATACCCGAGAAAAATGTCGTTTGTAACCAACAACTCCATGCCTCAGCAGGTGTGATAGAGATGGAGACTGTGGTGGCTCCATTAGTGAACAAAGGTGAATGTATCTCTTCTGGAGTATAGAGGTCTAGGTGCTGCGCGAACTGTGCTAGTGTCAAGGTGAACAAACTTCCCATATAACGAAATGTGATCAATCCATCACCAACTGTCCTCCTCGGCTCAAATGTGTAAGTGGTCATGAACTCGGTAATCATCTCTATACATACCGGCTTGTCAATGCTGAATAATCTCTTAAAAGACTCAAATTGCTGACCTTTTACTGAATAACTGAGCATGCTCTCTAATCTTTATTTTGATCCCAAGGTTTGCAACTTGTCCTATCGGAAATGACCAAATGATTTGTCCCTCCAAATGCATGCCATTTTGTTATACTCGGGTGTGGCACTAAGGTAGGCAAGAGATCCTGCAAGTGGTCATGCTGGGTTTAGCTTTGATTTCTTCTTTGGTGTCATGGTACCTGAGAACATGAGCGATTTAAAGTAACGGATTCTTAAGAAAGAGAAAATTTAAAGCACTCCCGAAATTTGAAATGAGGTCTTTAAATTTGTGACGGTCCAAAGATTACATTAAATATCCATACTTCCCAAGTAACAAATAATCAATTATTTATTTTACTAATGCAACATGTAACATGGTTGGAAATTATGAAAATGTACAGTCATGAAATGGCGACAGTTTTATCGTAAAGCATTGTCATTTATAAGCTTTGGTTTTACCCAAAGTTTAAAACGTCAAAACATTACAATTCATGGTCAAGTGGTTATTAGTAGGATTTGACTTTTAGAAGTTCAATTTGATGTAAGATTTTTGATAAAATGATATGGTCTTAAAATTCAATATTTCAAGTTGACTTTTTAGGTCAAAGCTTACTTCAAATGACAATTTTAAGTATCCGCATGCCAAGATTATAACATATTCATGTATACATGATATAAAACTATTTTAAACATTTCCTAATTGTTAAACAAGCTAGGTTATGCACAAAAAGTTATCACATCCATGTGTTTGGTTTGATCCATTACTTTGATTTTCAAAACAATGATTCTTTAGTTACATTGCCTATTTTGACTAGTCAAACAGTTAACAAGCATCCTAGTAAGCAATTCAAGCAAGAATGGTCAATCAATTATAATTCATTTCATCAATTCATGCTAGCTAGTTAAATTTTTTGTGGACTTTAAGAGTCAAACTTGCAATTTACAACTATAAACTAACCACATTGTACAATTAACATGGAATAATCATTCAAAGCTTCACAATTAAACTTAAATACCTAGAAACTAGCACTTATTCAAGCAAGATCGTAGCCTTAATCAAATGGTCAATGTTCATCATGAGTGAACTAGCATGGTATAGTGGTAACGGCATGTAATTGTTCTAAGCATCTAAACAAGCTCTTTTAAGTTTAAAATGGTTTTGATGATCATACCTTAGTTTTAATGAACAAAACTTGAAAATGATTGTACAACCTTAGTTCAAAAGACACAAGATCACAAGTTTTGGTGGAGAATTAATGGTGGTTTGAAGGTTGTGGGATGGTGGCCGATTCTGGTGAGTGGGGAGGGAGGAAGAAGAAGTTTTCTTCTTTGATTTTTGAATTATGGGGATGTAAGGAAGAATGTGTGGTCCCTAGGAATATGTGTCATAATCTAGTGTCCTATATTCCCTACTAATGGTCCCTAGTACTAAAAGATATATTAATTTCCTAGATTAGATTTCCATTGTCCTAATAATTATTCTTACGAATCCTAAATATACTTATTGTAACTAATTGCTAAATACTTTTTGTGTAATTACGAAGGGATTTTTTAATCGCGAAAATTTTTGTAGACTTAAATGCTTTCTCTTCCTGCGAATCAGGTTCTCCAATTGTAGACTTAACTATCCTAAAGAGTTCACTGATTTTGGCCTTTTGCGTGGAAGTGAATGGGTATTTGGTAAAGGAAAAGATTCAAATAAGCTTGATGTGAAGGTCTTTTCTTTTAGTGAAGAGGGTTGTGTCGATTATTTCCTTGGTGGAATCAGGAAAAACATCTCGCAATTTTGAGATCAAGTAAGAGGCGGGGTCAACAAAGAATGAAATTTTACCAGGGATGATGATGGGAATCATCGGGTCCCGTTCTATCCAGAACTCAAGTTTCTTGATCATTGCAGCGACACTGTGATTGATTAATATCATAGATATTGGGAGGAAATCCATGTCGGCAAGTGATTCAAAAAGTAGATCTAGATCTGCTTTAAACTTTTGTTCTTGGTCTCTAAAATTTGTGGAAGTGCTTTCGCATCCATGACTTAACAGGCGAAGAAGGAATTCTAAATGTTTTTCTAATTTGACAATCGTCTCTCGTTGTTTGTAGGAAAACGGGAGATTGGCGTAATTTAATTGCCTAACGAATGTTTTATAGAAATCTACCCTACATGAAGGATTGAAAGAGGTACCGAGGTGGCGTTCTTTAAAATAAGTTTGTTCTTATTCGACTGATGGAACCTTATCCACCACTCGGTAAATGGTGTATTTGTGTTCATGAGAAAGGAATGGAAAGAAGCCGTCATTACAAGAATTGGACAGGGTTTGGGTATACACTGTTGTTTCAGGAATGAGGGTGATTAAGTCACGTAATTTCGGAGGTTTGACTTCATAATCATCTTCGGGGAGATAATTGAAGTGGACAAAATTTGGTAAATTAGGTGAATGAAAAGTTGGAGAGTGATCTTCTGGAGATGATGCAAGGTCATGTAACTGATCCGTGTTATTGATATCGCTCATTTTGTACATATATATCTTACGTGATATCCTTGTTTTTAGTTATTATTAGAACTTTTGATACTTATTTCGATTGGAATTGAATTGTGGGTTATAATGTTGAAAGAAATAAGTTGGTAGAGTTTTGGAGCTGAAATGTTGAAGTTTGAAGAAAAAGCTCAAATTCAGCAGCGATACGCAATCCCAAGAAATTGAGCCGGATCGCGTGATGAAGGCTAAATCCATCACACTTGATTTTCTACACAGTTATGCGATCCCAGAAGACAATCCGGATGGCATATGCAAGGCCAATTCCGTCACAGAAGGTTTTTCAAGTAGATACGCGATCCAGGTATTACTTTATTGGATCGCGTAATGGAGAAGGAATTTGGATCGCGTAGGGTGTTCCCGAATCGCGTATGAGAGAGGTTCCAACACTTTTGAAATGATTAAAAGAGGTTTTTATTGGAGGAAAAACATAACTTTACTTCCAGAAAACCCTAGTTACGAAAGTTCTCTGAACTTTTGAAGGCTATCTACTTGTTTGAAGATCTTTCCATTGTTCTAATCATTTGGTTACGAAGATTAATCGTTGGATCATTGTAATCATTCCTAAACTCTCTTTTATTTATATAATTATGTTTGTTTTGATTTTACTTATTTCATTTGATTTTTCTTTCATAATCATGAGTAGCTAAATTTATTAAACACTTGTTTGGATGAAATAACTAATGATTAGGGGTATTTACTTTTGATGTTCATGTTTAATCAATTACGTTTAATCGAATTTCTTATGAGTTAGGGTTTGATTATTGAATCTAAATTATGTAGTAAACAAATAAGTGATTATAGCGAATGTTTGTCATTTGGATGTTTATTATCAATTGTTTGTCTATAAATGATTGAACTTTGATTGCGGACGCAAATAAGTTATAAGTTAGATAATTATATCTAAACTTGTAAGTGAATGATTTTGGCGAACGTCTTTCATTTGATTGAATTGTAATTTGATGAATCGAGATTATTGTGTAGGTGATAGCGAATGTTAAACCTAGTCTAATCATGGTGAATATGAATTGTTGTTGTTAATTTGTCTTAAATAAAATACCCCACAGTCATTAGTGAAATAATCTAAGCAAGTGTCGTTTCTAGTATTCGGAAAAAGTTAAATAAATCAATTTGACTTTACGAAGTCCACTTGCCTTAGTTTAATTAATCTAGTTGCTAAGCAAAGTGACAATTCGGTCACACAAAAACCCAAGTCTTTTCTGAAATAAGTTAATTGCATTTAAATTATAGTTCTCGATTACATAGTCTCTGTGGAATGAACCGATACTTACTGTTATTATACTATACACGATAGGGTACACTTACCTTAGTTGTGTAATAGTTCAATCAGTATTTGTTTGTTAATTTTTAAACTAGATTTTACACATCAAATTTTTGGCGCTGCTGCGGGGGACTTGTGTTTAATTTGAGAATTTAATTCAAGTGTGATTAATTGATCCTTTCTTTAAATTCTTTTTTTTTTAATTCTTAGAAAGTTATTTTTTAAAAGTTAAATTGTATTGCACCGGTGCGTTTTACGGTTTTATCTTCTTTGCTCTTGCAGGTTTGCTTAGATAGTGGACGAACACTAGGAATTCGGGTAACGAAATCCTAAGTCCTTTATCCGATCCAGAGAAAACTACAAAGAAGAAAAGAAAGAAGAAATCAAAGAATAAACCGACAGAATCTACTGAAAGCCAAACTGAAAGCGGGTCAACTTCAGCAAACTTAATAATTGAGGAAGTTTTTGAAGAAGAACTTGAATCAAAATTCAAAGAGGAAGTTGAACAAATGGCTGATGAGAATGATACACCCATGTTTAACCGGACTAGGACCGTTGCTCCTACGCCGACGTCTGCAATTCAAAGGCCACCGATCGATAACAACTTTTCACTAAAGGGGAATCATTTGCAAATGCTTCGAGATACTCAATTTGATGGGAGAGTGCGGGCCGATCCGCATAAACATATTGCCGATTTTCTTGAAATAGGGTAGTATTTCAAGTATGGTCCGCATACCGAAGAATCTATCAGCCTACGGACTTTCCCAAAGTCTATATGTGGAGAAGCTAAGATTTGGTACCAAGAACCCGAACCAAATACCATTCAAACTTGGGATCAAATGAGGGAGGCTTTTGTTAGCCGTTATTTTCCTCCGGCTTCAGCAGAGAGGTTATTAAATGAGATCCAGGGATTCAAGCAAATGGAAGGAGAAACATTAGTGGAAGCATGGTTGAGGATGAAAGAGCTGTTGAGGAACTGTCATGGCCATGGTTTATCGAAAGCGGAAATCAATGAACTGTTTTATAATGGTCTTGACCCTCCCTCAACTTCGGTTCTTGATGCTTCGGGAGGAGGTTTATTCATGTACAAGACTCCAAATCAGGCGTGGAAGATACTAGAAGGCAGGGTTCTCCAAAGTCTGAATTGGGCGAAGGATAATAAGGGTAAACCAGCCCGAAAGACGGTTGCTTATGTTGAAGGAAGTG
Source organism: Pseudognaphalium luteoalbum (assembly GCA_963422505.1). NCBI lineage: Eukaryota > Viridiplantae > Streptophyta > Magnoliopsida > Asterales > Asteraceae > Pseudognaphalium > Pseudognaphalium luteoalbum. The sequence goes on from OY730198.1 coordinate 72,258,110, forward strand.
GAAGTGGTAGCAATTCTGACAATTCTGAAATGATGAAAGAACTTAAAGCTATGTCTAACAAGTTTGATGATCAGTTCAAGACTCTAAAAGGATAGATAAAGGAGCTTCGTGAGGGATGTGGTGATTGTGGGGGTAATCATGCCACCAAAGATTGTAATAGTGATGATTAACCCATGATGATGGCGGATGAGGATGTTAACTACATGCAGCAAAGTAATTATCAAAGTGGAAATAATTATCAGCGAGGTGGGTATCAGAATCGAGATTAGGGTAATTATCAAGGCAAAAGATTTTCTCGATAGGGTCAAAATTATAATAACCAATACCAAAGAGATAATGTGCCACCACCACCAGTTCAGCCACAAGAACTCACAAAGTCACCGATGGAGAAAATGATGAAAGAATTTATCTCTAAGCAGGATACTTGTACCGAGAGGTTGAAAACCCAAATGACAAATCTTAGGTTAAGTATGGAACAAAGTCAGAAAAATCAGCACGCATCGATTCAAGATTTGGAAAGGAAAATGGATCGTTTGTCTGAGGGACAAAGTAGTAGACCAGCTGGTGGTCTACCGAGTAACACCCAACAGAACCCGAGACAAACATCTTCTAGCAGTGGCCCAAAGCCATATCAGCCACTACCAGCCCGAAATGAGCATGCTAATGCGATTACCACTCGTAGCGGGAAAGAGCTACCACCACCTCCGGTCAAAAAGGCCAAGATTTCTAACTTTGGTTTGTAGGATACTGATGAGCTAGAAGTTGAGGATAAAGAGGATGAGACTGTGCAGCCTACTTCTATTCTGGTTTCACCAACACCTCCGGTCACACAACCGGTAGTGAAGGCATACAAACCAAAGATCCCATACCCTCAACGCTTGAGGAAGGAGAAGATTGCTGCTTAGTATGGAAAGTTTGTGGACATGATCAAGAGCATAAGGATCAATGTGCCCTAGGTAGATATTCTAGTTGGGATGCCAAATTATGCCAAGTTTATCAAAAACTTGGTGAGCAACAAGGATAGGTTATCAGAGGCATCAGCGACAGTTCTGAACGATGAGTGTTCTGCTATTGTTCAGAATCAGATTCCACCTAAGTTGGGTGATCCGGGGAGTTTTATTGTTTCATGTACATTAGGAAAGTTTATGACTTGTGATGCCCTAGCGGACTTAGGGGCTAGTATAAAATTAATGCCTTACTCCCTTTATGCGAAATTGTATTTAGGATCACTTAAGCCCACACATATGAGTATCCGACTTGCTGATAGATCTTTCCAATATCCCGTTGGGATTGCAGAAAATATGTTGATAGATGTTGGACCATTTACCTTTCCTGTTGACTTTGTGATCCTCGAAATAGAGGAAGATGGTAAAGTCCCACTCATTCTAGGACGTCCCTTCTTACATACTGCTGATTCTATTAATCATGTGAAAAACAAGCAGTTGACCTTAGGAGTGGGCCAGGAAAGGATTGCTTTCACGGTCGATAAGGCCATGAAGCATCCTTATTCTACTGACGATACTTGTTTTAGTATTGATGTCATAGATGAGGCTTTGGATGAGGAGTTACAGGTATTACTTGGATTGGATGCTGAGCTTGCTGAATTGTTGGAGACGGTTGATGAGAAAATTACTGGGGAAGAGTTGCTTGAAGCTGTGGAAATTAATGAAGATGGTGAAGAGCAACTAGCTGAAGAAAGCTTTGAGGAGCTAAAGAGTGAGGATTGGTTGAGGATCAAGACTTCACTAGAGGATCCACCGAGAGACTTTGAGTTGAAACCACCCCTGAGTCATTTGGAGTATGCATTTCTGGAAGAGGAAAATATGTTACCAATTGTAATTTCCTCTAAGTTTGTTAATTCTGAAAAATGCATGTTACTTGATGTGTTGAAAGCTCACAAGGGCGCCTTTGCTTGGCGTACCTCTAACATACCTGGGATAAGCCCATCTTTTTGCAAACACAAAATAAATCTTTTAGATGAGGCAAAACCTGTTGTTCAAAGACAACGAATGCTTAACCTAAATATGAAGGATGTAGTCAAGAAGGAGGTTGTTAAATTGCTAGATACGGGTATTATTTACCCTATTTCTGATAGCCCTGTTCATTGTGTGCCCTAAAAGGGGGGAATGACTGTTGTGATGTATGACCGAAATGAATTGGTTCCCACTAGGACTATCACGGGGTGGCGTGTTTGTATTGACTATAGGAGACTTAATGATGCTACCAGGAAAGACCATTTCCCTTTACCTTTCATTGACCAAATGTTAGAAAGGCTAGCCGGAAACGAATTCTTTTCTTTCCTTGACGGGTTTTTGGGATATTTCCAAATCCCCATAGACCCCAAGGACAAAGAGAAAACGACCTTTACTTGTCCCTTTGGAACTTATGCATATAGGAGAATGCCTTTCAGGCTTTGTAATGCCCCAGCTACCTTTCAAAGATGTATGGTTGCTATCTTTCAGGATATGATTGAGACTTCCATGGAGGTTTTCATGGATGATTTTTCTGTTTTTGGGAATTCATTCGAATCATGCTTCTTTAACTTAGAGAATTAGTTCTTTATTGGAAAAAGTGCCACTTTATGGTTAAGGAGGGTATTGTTTTGGGACACAAAGTGTCAAGTGTGGGGATTTAGGTTGACAAGGCAAAGATTGATGTCATTGCCAAGTTACCTCCACCCGCAAATGTTAAAGGGGTTAGAAGTTTCTTGGGTCATGCGGGTTTTTATCATAGGTTTATCAAAGACTTTTCTAAGATCACTAGACCCATGACCAAATTGCTTGAGAAAGATATGCCTTTTATGTTTGATGGAGAGTGTGTTAAGGCATTTGAGACTTTGAAAGATCGTTTGACTAATGCACCCATTATGGTTTCACCCGATTGGTCACAACCTTTCGAGTTAATGTGTGATGCAAATGATTTCGCCTTAGGTCCAGTTTTGGGACAGCTTGAGGGAAACGATTTTAGACCTATATACTTTGCTAGCAAAACACTTAATGGATCTCAACAAAACTATACCACCACTGAAAAAGAGCTACTTGCTGTTGTGTTTGCTTTCGATAAGTTTAGGCCTTATTTAGTATTGTCCAAAACTTTTGTGTTCACCGACCACTCGGCCCTCAAGTATTTGTTTACTAAACAGGATGCTAAACCTCGTTTCATTCATTGGATTCTTTTATTGCAAGAATTTGACATTGAGATTAAGGATAAAAAGGGGGCCGAGAACCTTGCCTCCGATCACTTGTCAAGGTTGGAAAATCCAAACCTAGACAAGCCAGGCGATACTGACATTGATGATTCCTTTCCCGAGGAATTTCTTTTGCAGGTAGGTGACGATATGGAGAATGAGGATGAAGCACCTTGGTATGCTGATTTTGCAAACTATTTGGTTAGAGGTGTGTTGAGAAAAGGCATGACTCATCAAAAAAAGGGTAAATTCTTTGCGGATTTGAAATACTATTTTTGGGAAGACCCACACTTGTTTCGAGTATGTGCTGACGGAATGATTAGGAGATGTGTTTCCAGGGGTGAAACAAGGAGAATGTTGAATGAGTGCCACCATGGACCAACAGGTGGGCACTATGGACCGTCTGTTACAGCGAAGAAGGTTTATGATGCAGGATTTTATTGGCCCACCATTTTTAAAGAGGCACAAACTCTTTGCCAAACTTGTGATTCATGTCAGCGGGTAGGCAACATCTCAAAGAGGGATGAAATGCCTCAAACGAGTATTCAGGTTTGTGAGGTGTTTGACATTTGGGGCATAGATTTCATGGGTCTATTTTCACCATTAAATAAGTATGAATACATCTTGGTAGCGGTGGATTATGTGTCAAAATGGGCTAAAGCAAAAGTTGTGTCAAAGAATGATGCCCGGGTAGTGATTGACTTCTTGAAAAGTTTGCTTTGTCGATTCGGTGTGCCTAAAGCCTTAATAAGTGACCGGGGAAGTCACTTTGCAAATCAACAACTTGAGAAAGTGTTGAAGAAGTATGGAGTTCAACATCGGTTTTCTACCTCTTACCACCCACAAACTAGTGGACAAGTGGAGAATACCAATAGAGCATTGAAGAGAATTCTCGAGAAAATGGTTAAAGATAACCGGGCTATTTAGTCGAAGAAATTGGATGATGCTTTGTGGGCATTTAGAACCGCCTACCAGACACCGATTGGAACTACACCTTACAGGTTGCTCTATGGCAAAACTTTTCATTTACCAGTTGAAGTGGAACATAAGGCTTATTGGGCACTCAAGAATTGTAATACAGATTTAGTTGAAGCCGGTGAGAAAAGAATGCTCCAACTACATGAGTTAGATGAGTTGAGGTTGCAAGCCTACGAGAGCTTCAAGTTGTACAAGGAAAGGACCAAGGTGTTGCATGATAGAAAGCTTAAGATGAGGAAAGAATTCAGAGCGGGAGACAAAGAGTTGTTGTTCCAATCTCGGTTTAAGTTGAAACAACCACAACTAAAACCGAGGTGGACCTGTCCATACACGGTGAAACATGGGTATCCTTCAGGTTATGTGGAATTGTTTAAATCAGATGGAGGATCGTTCATTGTCAATGTTCACAGGTTGAAATTGTATCACGAGGAGGATGCCGGTTGTGAGGGAGGCACTTGCCATCCACCCCAAGGACAAGTGAATTCGGGGTCGAGTATATAGCTTTGGACTCGTAAATAAACTAAGCATGGCATGGTACATCGTTCAAATATATATATATATATATATATATATATATATATATATATATATATATATATATATCTTTATGTTATTATTAACATTATTACTTTTATTTCAACTTTAAAAAAAAAGTTGGAAATCGGATTTAAACTATCCAACGCGATACAGGTTCAAAGTTGGGATCGCATAACCCTGTGAAATTTGGTTATAGAAGATTTTCAACGTAATTATGCGATCCGGCCTAAAAATTTTGGATCGCGTTTGAAAGGACAAATCGGTTACAGTGGATTTTAGTCTACATCACGCGATCCGAGCCATAAAATCTGGATCGCGTATTCGGGCGGGTCACGTGATCCAGGATTAAAACCCTTATTCGATTTTTTACAAGCCAATATCCCTTTTTGTTTTCTTTTACGGCCGATACCAACCAACACACACACAAGCACCAAATCGATGTTAACATCAAATCTCAAGTAAATCTTTCAAGAAATCCACTAATAATCAAGTCTAAGGTACAAATTAACATCCGTTAATCACTTGTTTTGAATTCGGGTTTAGCCCAATTCAAGTGTGGGGATGTTAATCTTGTTATTTTTTGTGTTATATGTGTTTGCTAGTTGATACTTGTTTTGGTCAAAAATTACAATAAGCAATTAAGTGATCATATTTAGAAAAGTGAGGTATAGTGCTTGAAATTACTTTCAAGATAATTACGTAGAAACACGATTATCTATATTAGTAAACGATAATTTTGAATTAAAATTATGCTTTGAATACGTTGATCTTTGTTGAATAAATGTTTTATGAAATAACTCAAAAACAGGTTGAGGATAATGCAATTTACAAGTAAATAATGTGAATCAAACAAAATAAAAGTAAAATCGACACAATGATATACAAGGAAAGCCCTTGATCAAGGTTGATCGTCAGCATAAAACCTCGGGAAGGATCAAATGATCCTTGCCGGCACAAAACCTCGGGAAGGTGAAAATAGTGAGTGTGCGTTAACCTAATCGATCACCCATGCCTCAATTATATATTAAGAGCATATAAAAACTATTCTGAGAATCTCGGGATCCTCCGATGAAAGGTGAAGACTTCCAACGTTCCTCTTGACTTCATTTAACACGAGCATTAGACTTCGTCTTCGTTGAATCATATCAAAGCCTCACCATGTAATCCGAGGTATATCTTATTAACGCGTACCATCTATGACCTGGTCAAGCTTCAAGAAAAATAAATACGTTATACAGCGTATGATCCTGAACTGATATAAGTCCAAGATCCTGAACTATGCGCACTCCAGAATAAACATAGGATCCTCACTTAATGATCTCCCTTATCCAGTATCCTGCATAATTATGTTAGATGAATATATCTCGAATAGGATCCTGCGAGATAAAGATATTTCCAGGATCCTTAACTATAACTGTGATCCTGAAAGCAAACTTACAAGCTATTATTATCCTACTATATGAATATAAATCATAAATGCTTTTCATACCTGTGAGATGAGACTATGATGCTAATAAGGATCCTGCAATGTTAGATAAAAATCTACCCCCAACAATTGCCCCCGAAGTTATAACGTTCTTCAGGATCCTTGAACGTTGTAACTTCCGAGGATAACCGCCCAAATCGTGTTAGGTAGTTACATCGATTAATGCGCCTGAATATTTATAGCGATTCTGACGCATGTCATATCCTATTCAACCTCTACTCCATCTTCTTCTTGACTTATTCTCAGGTATTGCCTCTTTCTCTTTTTTGTTTTCTTCATTACTTAGCTATTTTTGCATCAAAGATGAACCCTGTAACTAGAAACGAGTCAAACCTTCCCGATTTTATCGACCAAAAAATGATTTCCGACCCCGTTCCTTCTTCATTATCCGATTCCGATATTCAAAAACTCAAAAGTGCTTTTCCTGAAAACACTATTTTTTGAGCTTATGATCCTAATATCCACGCCGATCATCGATCAGACTGATGGATATGCTTTCCTGAATTCCCTTTTTCCTTAGGGCTTAAATACCCTTTTCTAGATGTTTTCATGGATTTTTTCAATATGACAGGGCTTTGTTACTCACAAACAATGCCCATGATTTGCCGTACACTTTTTGTTATCCAATCCGTCAATAACTCCCATCATACACATCTTGGAATACCTGAAGTAGCCCAAACTTATCATCTTCGCTCCCACGGTTCCAATTATTTTCTCTACAAAATCAAACCTAAGCGTAAGCATCTCGTTCTTTGCGCTACTCAGAATGATCCCAAATGGAGAGAGAAAATTTTCTTTATCGATCGAAAATCTCTTCCGGACGGGGAACTGATTCCAACTGTTTGGCTTACTAAGGGTAGGGTAAAAACTATTACATGAATGTACCTTTATATGCACCCACTTTTTTGATCTTTCTCGTTTATTTTGCAGCAATCTTTGAGAACTTAGCTCCCCCTCTTCCTCACTCTGAGGAATTGATAAGGAATTTTCTGCAAATCCCTGAAAGTGACATGACGTTTTTATACCCCTCTGAATCGGAAGTAATGAAGTCCCTGTACATTATATTGATCTTAAGTTTGATATTGAACATATTAGTTTGTGATAATATTTGTTATATATATATATATATATATGTGTGTGTGTGTGTGTGTGTGTGTTTATAAATATAAGTATTCGAAAAATATGAATTGTGAACCCAAGTTAGCTGCGATGCGAACTGAGTTCAGTTCGCAAGGTGGTTAGCGAAATGAGTCAGTTCACAGGACTCATGGGTTGCGAACTGAGTCAGTTCGCAGAGCCCAGACCTGCAAACTGAGACGTGAATATATATGATTTCAGTTTAGAAAAACCCTAACACTTGACAATCTACGAATTAAGCTTCTGCAAACAAACCCTACGAATTTCTAAGTATTCTAAGCCTCGTTCTTGATCGGTTATACCTGTTAACAATCAAGATTAAGGTGTATTGGTGTTATTTTCATGAACAAATCGTGATACCAAAGTTATATCCGTATAACTAAGATATTAAGGGATACCGCACCTTAATATCAAGATAACCTAGTTATCGATCCACAGAACTAGGGACTTACAATTGGTATCAGAGCTTTCGGGCTTAATACGTTGTGGTTCGAGGTTATTTGGATTAAATAACTAACAATTTCGGGTTGTTTTACGACCAAAAGTTGTTTCTGGACATTTTTAGGTTGATTTACGTTCGAAATCTTTAGGTTTAAACGTAAAAACACTTAGAATTTTCATTTTTCGGGTTAACAGCCGTATTTATGAACTGAAACGTATATTGCGATCCGAACTGAACTTTGCGAACTGAGATTTGCAAAGTGAGCTGAGCTTGCAATTTGAATTGAGTTTGCGAGCCGAACTAAACTTTGTGAACTGAGATTTGCGAAGTGAGCTGATTGCGCCCCAACGGTCGGTCAGGAAATCGCTTCCCTGTCGTTGTGGACCTTCCTGTCGAGAGCGGCGATCGGAGGGTGGTTTTAAATTTATATTTTGTCGGTGGCCTAAACCTTTCTGAACTACCTACTATTACTGGGTATGAATACCTGATATTAGTATGCGGTAAGGATGATCCAGGGTCGTTCCTCACGACGGTAGAATTGAAACGGAACTCGTTCGGATAACTTAGTACTTAAGCTGAGGTTTTGGATAGTTGGATAGGTATTTGTTTTTGGTATTTTCTAAATTAACTACTGTACAGAAAAGAAAATTCTAAACTACGGATAGGGTAAGCAGATAGATAGAGATTGTGATTGCTGAAGTTTCAATATTCAGGTTTCGGGATGATGTTCATTATAAAAGATGATTGGAGACTTTCCTTTAATAAAATTAACTGAGGTTTGGTGTCAACACTAGTATCCTACGATTTAAGTGGAAAACCTAAGTCGCATGTCACTGAATACTAGGTTATCATGAGTCTGATCAGATCAGGCTGCTCAGTCCCCCAACACTATCCAATGAGGACTAGTGACCTGTCTTGGAGTTAACTACTGGGCGCATGAATAAGGCAACAGACCAATATTTAATTTCTGAACTTTCTTAACACCTAATTCTAATTGATTTTATTAAGGGTCATACTATTGCTTGCTATTGTATGTTAAACTGTCAGTTATGTTGGATCAAGGGGTTTAAGCATCCTACACTACATCTGAATGTTTGCTTTCTTTTCAAGATCCCTTAGATTTAATCGAGGAGCACAAATACTTTTGTCAAGGTGTAGACCCTCCTTTGCGATCAAACATTCATTCCTAGGTTCGTTTCACGGTGTATACTACATTTTTCAGCAGTTCCACAGCTTTTATATATACCTAGACCATGTTCAGGAAGGGTGACTTCTAGCTATCCACGGTGTCATATGCTTCCGACCGGTCCGTAGCTTCCACACATTTGTACTCCACCAGCGGTGTTTCCAGCGCTATACTAAGTACTGGGCCATTTTACAGCTTGTCCACATCTTCATACAAAAACACAGATAACTATCTACCGATACTAGGGTTAGCTAAGTCCTAATACTAAAGTAATAGCCACGTGAAAGCTTGAAAAGGGTGGATTGGGTGGTTTAGATCTACCGCTTGAAAAGTTTAACCCGATACATAGCATAACAATTTCCAATCACATATTTAATTAAAGATTAATTTAACATCATCCCTACTCCTAAGTATCTACATTTCAACAATCACAATATTACACTGCTCAATAAACATGGCAATAAGTAAAGCACATACCATAATATTACGCATGGATAAATCAGACATAATAACAGTATGAGGGAATAGATATCACTGGATAATAGAGCAGCGTAACAAGAGAATAAAACTTGCAATCCTTGAATAAAAGCTTGAACACCAATACTCCTTGATTACAAAAGCTACTTTCTACTCTAATCTGCTAGCTACCCACTAAATACTCTCTAACTTCTCTAGAGAGAGAAGTTAGAGAGAGAAACTAACTAACTAAGAAAGAAAATTACAAGAATGTGTAAAAGTGAGAGTGAATTGTTTGGTGAGTTGATTGTTGGATGGTTAGAAATGAGGAGGTTTAAGCCTCTATTTATAGGCATCCAAGACTCGATTTTACAGTTAACACCCTCGCTCCAATTTAATACTGAAATACACCCCCTAGCTATGAAATTCGACACCAAAGAGGGCGTGTTCGACACCAAATAGGGCGTATTCGACACCAAATAGGGGGTATTCCGTAGCAAATAGGGCATATTCGGTAGCAAACGGGGCGTATTCGGCACCGTAGAGGGGGTATACCACCCCTACAGGGGGGTATACGGCCCCAAAGAGGGGGTATACGGCCCTTGCAAGGGCGTATACGGCCCCTAAGGGGTGGTAAACGGCCCCTATGGGGGTGGTGTACCCTGGGTTGTGGTCTTGTGTGCTGGATCGTAAGTCTTGTGCACTGGTCGAACTTCGTTTGGCCATAACTTCTTCATTCTTGATCTGTTTTCAGCGTTCTTTATATCTACGTGATCGTAATATACTAAAAAGTGCTCGTAGAACGTGACCGTATCGTTTATGCTTTGTTTTGTACGTTATTTAGCCATTTTACTTGATTTTTGAAGCAATGCCTTATTTTTATCCTTAATAATGAATTATGATGAAAAAGTATTGATATTGAATTATTTCATCCATTTTAGGGCTAAAAAGGTGGGAATTATGTACGCAAAAACGTGACTTTTTACGTCAAATCATGAGCTGAGCTTGCGAATTAAATTGAGTTTGCGAACTGAACTGCATTTGCGAACTGAGTTAGACTTGCAAACTGAGTTTCTGTGAAGTGAACTTAGAGTTGCGAACTGAGCTATGGTTTGCGAACTGAACTTTTTGAGTTCGCAATTTCGACTGATTTTTTGTCTTTTTGACCAAATTTAAGATGTCTAATCTTAGCTGAATGATAGAAATGGACCATGAGGTGGGAAAATCAAACGTTCCACCCAAGTTACTCACCCTCGATGACTATTATGGGTGGAGAGACCGTTTTGAGTCCTATTTTCGTTTTCATGACCTTATGATATGGGAGTGTATCACTCATGGATACACCGCTCCAACTCAACAGGTACAGGGAACTTCCAAATCTGTGGTTCTTCAATATAATCGTATGAATAAAGAACAGAAGGAAAGTTACAAAAATGAAAATAGAGCACATTCATGCATTAAAATGTGTCTACCTAAGGAAGTCAATCATCTGTTTAAATCCTTTCACACTGCTAAAGAGTTATGGTTAGCTCTAGAGAAGAGGTGCAATGGAAGTCCTCATATGAAGGAAGGCAAAAAGGATTTGTTGAAGAAATAATTTGTCGTCTTTAAGGCTTTCAAAGGGGAGGAACTTGATGCTTATATCACTAGATATTATCATCTTTTGAGTGAGCTAGATAACCATAAAATTGCAGTAAATGATCGAGAGAAAATTAAATTGTTTCTTGAAGGTTTACCGCAAAGATGGGAAATGTATGGAGTGATGATCAAGGACAATGAGGATCGCTATGCATCTATGACTCTGGAAGATGCAATAGACAAACTCAGAGGATATGCATTCACTAAGAAAACTAGGGATGCTGATAATGATCAGGTTCAAGATCCTAAGCAATACTTTGGTAAGGCTAGTACCTCTGATGCATCTACAAGTTCCACTACTGCATTGTTAGTTGGTGATAGTACTGAAAACAATGCCGAACTTGTCTTTGAAGATTTGTGCTATATTGCTGCTAGAAGTGAAAAACAAAGCAAAGCAACTGAGAAGTCCATTCAAGAGAATCAAAAGATGCCTATGAGTGTGAAATTTGGTGAACAACAACTGTCTGTTTTTGCTTCATTTGTTGCTTCATATGAAAATTACATCCAGGGAAAGATTAATGATCCAGCCACTTTTGATACTGATTATGATCAAATTGATGATGATGATTTAGAAGAAATGGATCTCCAGTGGCAACTTGCTATGGTGTCAAGGAGAGTCAAGAAATTTCTAAATCGAACTGGTAGAAAACTAGTTGGTAATAAAGTTGGGTTTGACAAATCCAAAGTAAAATGTTTTAACTGCCAAGGTTATGGACATTTTGCTAGGGAATGTCAAAGATAAAAGGCTGATCAAAATGGTGGGAATAACCAAAGCTCGGGTAAAAGTCTAGCTTCCAAGGCTTTGGTAGTTCAACAGTTGGATGGGTCATATGATTGGAAAGCTTTGTCTGAAGAAGCACTAATGGCTGAGATTATGGATGAAGAAAAGACCGCTGGATCAACATCTTATATGCCTGAATCTGAAGATTCTAAATTTCAAGTACCAGACATGCAAGAGAAGTCTATTGAAGATAGTATACTCTACATGGATTCAACTGAGCATTTGAGTCCAGAAGACTTTGTTGCTCAAATGGCTGAAATCAAAAACTGATAAAAAGAGGGTTTGTCTTGATACTCTTACTCTTGCTGATGTTTGTTACTTAGTCAATAATTTGCAGTCCCAGGTTAATGTATTTTCAGAATCTAATTTAGCTATGAAATCTGATATAGACACATTAAAAGGTGATGTCCGAATACTTAATGAGGAAAAACTAGCTCTAAAAGCTAAGATTAAGTCTGATGTAGCAGATACGACCACATTAAAAGATACAATAAATGAGCAGATTGTTAAAATAGATGGTCTTTATCAGGTTATAGTAGACTTAAAGACAGACTTAGCTAGTAGAGATAGTGAATTAGCTGCTTCCAAGTTACAGGTCTTAGAGCTTAATCGTAAGTTAGAAAGTTATGCTACTTCTAAGCTAAATTTAGACTCGATGATTAACTCTGCAAGAAGAGTAACTGATTCTACTGGAATAGGTTATAATCATGTAGCCCCTCCATTTAATGCTAATTACTCAAAAATAGTTGATTTAGATATGCCTGATGTGTCCAAAGATTCTGAAAACATATTAACTGATAAGTCAGAGGCTCCACAGATAGAGAAGCCTGTTATTAATGACTTACGATCTGAAGACCATGATATGGTGTTGGGATCTGAGGAAACTTGACAAGTGTAGAAGACTAACCACTGTCTGCATTATTGCTAGCCACTGTTTGTGAAGAAGTACCACTGCTTAAGGAGTGCTAGCCACTGCCAGAAGAAGTAAAGATCTAGCCACTGCTAGTATAGTTAAGCAGTGTCACTGCTAGTATGTGTCTGTAAAGGGAACTTACTACCACTGTTGGTACAAAGTAGGTTATTCCCACTGTTAGTATATAGAAATCTGTTAGAGATATTTATGGAATAAATTTGAATTCCATAATTATAGGAGATTGTTTAGCAGGACTCTATGTGTTATAAATAGAGATCCTAAACCTAGTTTTAGGTTAAGAGTTTTAGCGCAGCTTCAAGGTTTTGTAACCCTAATACAAATCAGTGTATTCGTCTTATATCATTAATAAGATTGAAGCTTTTTATAATTCTGTTCTTGTTATTCATATTGATCTTCATTATATTACTAAGTGTTATTCCGCAAACTTCTTAGTAATCATTCAAAACTTTGTTAGTGTAATAACTTTATTAGATCGATCTGGGTTTAACAAGTGGTATCAGAGCAGGTTTTAGTTTTGAATCCAGGAAGATCTCATTTTTACTGTTTTATTGATCATTTTTATAATCAATATATTATAACAATGGCAGAAAGTAATGAAGGAATCCAGGTCACAAAGATCCCAATGCTTAGACCTGATGAGTTTGATCTGTGGAAAAACAGAATCAGACAATATATGCTTCTCACAGACTACCAGATGTGGGAAGTGGTTGTTAATGGTCCACCAGTGACCCTTAATAGTGATGGTGTGCCACAGCCAAGATCACCACCAACATCTGAGGCAGAAAGAAAGGTTAGATCAATAGAGTATAAAGCTCTAAGTACTTTATTGTTATCTATTCCTAATGAATATCAGAGACGATTTGAAGCATGTCAAGATGCTAAAGTTCTGATGGAAGCAATAGAGAAGAGATTTGGTGGTAATGATAACACCAAAAAGAACAAAAGATCTCTGTTGAAACAGCAATATGAGAACTTTAATTCTGTAAAGTCAGAAACTTTGACTCAAACCTTTGATAGGTTTTCAAAGCTTGTGGGAGATCTGGAAAATCATCAAGTAAAAATTGACAAAGATGATTTGAACAGGAAGTTTTTGAGGTCCTTGGGTGATGAATGGACCATGTATACTGTTGGTTTGAGGCAGAGTGCAGATCTGGAAGCAAAGGAATTAGAAGACATCTACAATGATCTGAGAAATTTTGAAGCTGAGGTAGAGAACAAGAAGATTGGATCAGGAAGTAACAACAACAATTCTGCTTTTATGTCAATGGCAGGAACAAAAGCAGAATCAAGTCTGAAAGGTTTTTCTTGTGGGTCTGGTGGAGTTGGATCATCATCAAATAATTCTAATGATCAAATCTTAGAATCTTTCTTTGCTAGTAATGTGAACTCTTCACTTACTAATGAAGATCTAGATCAATTTGGGTCAGATGATCTAGAAGAAATGGATATCAAGTTACAAATTGCTCTGATCACACAAAGAGCAAAAAGGTTTATGCAAAGAACTAGTAGAAATAACTTTGCACAGAAGAGGGGTGATGCTAGCTGGTTTGACAAGAGCAAAATTGAATGTTTCAACTGTCACAAGTTGGGACATTTTGCTAGGGAATGCAGAAGCCCAAAGGTTGATCAGTTTGAGAGAGGAAATGGTCAGAGAAGTGGAGGAAATGTGGGCCAAAAGAAGAATGTGCCAATTCAAGATACTTCATCAAATGCACTGGTATCTGTTGATGGATGTGGATGGGATTGGAGCGATCAGGAAGAACATGAAGTGAAGAATCAATGCTTCATGGCAACTGCAGAATCTGACAAGCAATCTGAAGTTCCTTATGAGGTACAAATAAAATTGTGCTCAGCTGTGTGTAAACAAACTGTGAAACATTATAGAGATCATAACCAGAAAGTGTGTGATGAGCTAAAACAGTGTGAAATCAAAAGTAGACACACAATCTCTGTAATAGAAAATCTTGAAAAACAGATTCAGGCATTTGAAGATAATGCAACACAGTTTAAATATGATATTGAGTAAGCTAAGTGGGAGAGAGACATTTTTAAAGATAAAGTAGAATTATTAACTAAGAAACTTGCTGAGGTCACATGTGAAAGAGATAGCATAAGACTTAATGTGAGTAACTTAGAAAATGCATCTAAAAGTGTAACTAAACTTATCAATTCTCAGATTCATGATAAACTCAAGACTGGGTTAGGATACAATAATGTACCTCCTCCTTATAACAACAACTATTTTCCTTCAAAAACTGAAATTGATTTAAATTTCCTTAAAGAAGGATTAAATAATGATGTTAAACAGGTTGACCCAGTTAACAGTTTAAAAGAAGATGTAAACTTTGATAAAGTTGAAATTCATGAGTGGACTAAGGAAGATGATGAAGAGTGTGATACATCTGAATGTAATGATAATATATTCATTGAATCAGATAAATCATCTCATAAAAGCAGCAATAATATTACTGGTCTAGTTAAAGAACTGAAAGTTAATAAACTAGAAGCGGGTAAGAAAATGTTTGAAGAGAAGGTAAAACATCATGAAAAACATGAGAACATAACACCTAACACACCTAGGAATTTTCAAAGGAAGGTTAGGCATGCTGTGAAAACAAATGTTTCTGTGAATCATACAACTGCTGTGAATACATGTGATAAGTGCAAGTGTAAGGATAACTCTTCTAAATCACAAAATTTTCAAAAACATATTCCCAGAGGTAACCAAAGGAATTGGAACCAAATGGTGACTCAAAAACTGGGGAATAATGTTACTGTGATTAAAGAAAAGTTATGCCTTATATGTGGCAGAAACAATCATCTTCAACCTGAATGCTTTCATAATCCAAAAACATATCAAAAGAATGTGAAACATCCATGGACAGCAGCTAATATGATTAACAAACAAAACTTTAAATCTAAAGTTAATCATACAACTGCTGCTAGCAAGATGAATTACAGGGCAAATCAAGCTATGGCTGCTGCAAAAGTTTCCACTGCAGGAACAAAAGCTAAAGATTTAGCCAACAGTGGTAAGACTAGAACAGTGGAAAATGCTTTTAAAGCCAACAGTGGAAAGAATTATACCAGTGTTAATCACTTTACCACTGTTAGACATAACAACAGTGTTAATCACTTTACCACTGTTAGACATAACAACAGGTATAATCTTGACACTGTTAGGCATTATAACTTTGGTCCTCCAGTTAACAATGTTAGACCAAACTCCACTGTTAAGTCTAAGATTAGTTGGATTTGGACACCTTTTAAATCTAATGTTCCCAGCTGTTCAAAACCTAACAATGTATCAAAATCAATAATCTTCAAGAAAGTTGATTACATTGATGCATCAGGGAAACCCAAAGCCAAATTGGTTTGGGTTCCCAAGAGAAATTAATTCTCTTTGTGTTTGTTTGTGTGCAGGGCAAGCCAAGAAGTTTATGGCATATTGACAGTGGCTGCTCAAGACACATGACTGGAGATAAGGAAAAGCTACAGAACTTCAAATCATTTGATGGTGGATATGTAGCATTTGGAAGCAATCCAAAAGGTGGTAAGATCACAGGCAAAGGAGTTGTTCAAAGTACCAAGTTAAGCTTTGAAAATGTTTATTATGTGGAACAGTTGAGGTACAATCTGCTAAGTGTAAGTCAAATTACAGATAAAAAGAACCCTGTTCATTTTACTGACACTGAATGTCTTATTCTGTCTAAGGAGTTCAAAATTCCAGAAAATATGATTCTAATGAGAATTCCTAGGCAAGATAATGTCTACAAGTGTGACTTAGCAAACATGGCACCTCAATCTGATTTAAACTGTTTGATTTCTAAAGCAAATTTAAATGAGTCTACTTTGTGGCATAGAAGGATGTGTCACATGAATTACAAAACCATTAATAAACTTGTCAAAAACAAGCTTGTTAGGGGTTTACCTGAGAAGGTCTATTCATGTGATGATCATTGTGTTTCTTGCCTAAAGGGAAAGCAACACAAAACTTCTTTTAAGTCTAAAGCTGTGAATTCAAACTGTACTCCTTTATACTTATTGCATATGGACTTATTTGGACCAACAAGTATAAGTAGTATGGGAAAAAGATCTTATTGCCTTGTTGTAATTGATGATTATACCAGATTTACATGGGTTTTCTTTCTTAGAACAAAAGATGAGACAGGTGAAATACTTAGATCATTTATAACTAAGATTGAGAACCAATTAGATACAAAGGTTAAAATCATCAGGAGTGATAATGGAACAGAGTTTAAAAATTCTGAGATGGATAAATTCTGTGATGAGAAAGGCATTAAGAGAGAATTTAGTGCTCCTAGGACTCCTCAACAAAATGGAGTAGCTGAAAGAAGGAATAGGACACTAATAGAGGCTGCTAGAACTATGCTAGCTGATGCAAAACTTCCTATGTCCTTTTGGGCAGAAGCAGTTAGCACAGCTTGTTATGTTCAGAATAGGGTAACAGTTGTTAAACCTTATTTCAAAACCCCATATGAGCTGTTGTTTAAGAACAAACCACTGGTTAGTTTCTTAAAATCATTTGGATGTCCTTGTACTATCTTGAATACCAAAGATCACCTAGGAAAGTTTGAAAGCAAAGCAGATGAGGGTGTATTTGTAGGATATTCTGTTCAGAGTAAAGCTTATAGAGTTTTCAATCAAAGGACCAGAGTCATAGAAGAATCATTGAATGTTACTTTTAATGAGAATATCATTAATCCTGATGGAATAGGTCCAAAGTCCTTGTTTGATATTGATGCTCTAAATCATGCTTTTAGATATACAACTGTCAATTCAAGTACAGGTACAAGTACAGGTACCAAATCAGGACCAGAAGATGAAGCAAGTGAGAAAGAATCAGGAGTGTCCACAGAAAGTAATAAAGACTCAGTGGAATACATTGTATTTCCTATCTGGACTCCTGATCCACCTGAGGTGTTATCTTCTGATCTTTCACAGTCATCTCAGCCTATTGAGATAGAAGAGCAAATTGAAATACCTTCTAATGAAAGTTCAGGGCAGGATGGTAATTTTACCAACTTGGAGGACACCATTCCAGAGACATCAACATCTAATTTTCATGTTCATAAAGACCATCCTTTGGAACAGGTGATTGGTGATCTACATTCTGGTATACAGACTAGACAGCAGACTACTGTCAATGAAGAAGAAATACATACATCTCTATATGTATGTTTTCTATCACAAATAGAACCTAAGAAGGCAGTAGAAGCTCTTAAACACCCTAGCTGGATTGAGGCAATGCAAGAGGAGTTGCTACAATTCAAGATCCAGAATGTGTGGACTCTTGTTGATTTGCCAAAGGGAAAAAGGGCTATTGGTACCAAATGGATTTTCAAAAACAAGAAGGATGAAAGAGGCATTGTAATAAAGAACAAGGCAAGATTGGTGGCACAGGGATATACACAGGAAGAAGGGATTGATTATGATGATGTTTTTGCTCCTGTTGCAAGGATAGAAGCCATCAGATTGTTCTTAGCATTTGCTTCATATAAAGGATTCATAGTGTATCAGATGGATGTCAAGAGTGCTTTTCTGTATGGCACAATTGATGATGAGGTGTATGTGTGTCAACCTCCTGGATTTGAAGATCCTCAATATCCAGATAAAGTTTGCAGATTAGATAAGGCATTGTATGGTTTGCATCAAGCCCCTAGAGCTTGGTATGAGACTCTATCAGTTTATCTGTTAGAGAATGGATTTAAGAGGGGAACCATTGATAAGACTCTGTTTATCAAAATGGAGAACAATGATATTTTGTTGGTGCAAATCTATGTTGATGACATCATTTTTGGATCTACAAATGATGGTTTATGCAAAGCATTTGAGAAATTGATGCATCAAAAGTTTCAGATGAGTTCAATGGGGGAACTCACTTTCTTCTTGGGACTTCAAGTCAAGCAGAAGTTAGATGGCATTTTTATTAACCAAAGCAAATATGTCAAAGACATTCTAGACAGATTTGGTTACTCAGAAGCTAAAAATAGCTAGTACACCAATGGAGACACACAAAGCCTTACATGCAGATCTTGAGGGGGAGGATGTAGATGTGTATCTATACAGATCTATGATTGGCTCCCTCATGTATCTCACATCCTCTAGACCAGATATCATGTTTGCTGTGTGTGTGTGTGCTAGATATCAAGCCAATCCCAAGCAATCACATTTATATGCAGTAAAGAGGATCTTCAGATATTTAAAGGGTCAATCACAATTGGGTCTTTGGTATCCTAAAAGTTCTTCTTTTGATCTTATTGCATATACAGATAGTGATTATGGTGGTGAGAATATGGATAGGAAGTCTACATCTGGGGGTTGTCAATTTTTAGGAGAAAGATTGGTGTCATGGCAATGCAAGAAGCAGACCACAGTATCTACTTCAACTGCAGAAGCAGAATATGTTGCTGCTTCCAGTTGCTGTGCACAAGTGCTTTGGATTCAAAATCAAATGCTGGATTATGGTTTGTCTTTTGTAAATACTCCTATTTATATTGATAATAACTCTGCAATTAGTATCATTAACAATCCTGTTAAGCATTCTAAGACCAAACATATTGAAATTCGTTACCATTTCATAAGAGACTGCAATGAAAAGAGATTGATTCAAATCTTTAAAATTCATACTGATAACCAATATGCATATCTTTTCACAAAGGCTTTTGATGTGGGAAGGTTTACATTTTTGGTCACCAGTATTGGCATGATTAATCTAACTTAACTTATGTTTGGTATTAGAATTGATACTAACAGTGGCACTATACACAGAAGTGCTATTTGGTGTTGCAACTATCTAGCCACTGTTTCTTCTACAGTTGCCACTGCTTGTAAACATATGTATCAATGCTACTGTTATTGTTTTCTAGCTAACCACTGCAGGTTCTTATCTACTGTCAAAAGATATTGTTATACTTATTAAAAAAAAAAAAAAAAAAAAAAAAATATACATGTTATACTTATGAAGTTAAATTTGTGGCACTGCTAGTACTAAGTATTGGTTACCTTGGTCGGTTGCCACTGCTAGTGCTACTACCTGCTGTTAGCTTTCTAAGTATATGCCACTGTTAAGGTATTTTTATATCTTACCACTGTTACGTATAACAGGCAGTGCCACTGTTAGTTATTTTTTTCTAGGTCGTGGTTCTGTTCTCATGACCAACAGTATATAACCTTAGAACACTTCACTTTTTCATTACGCTTTCTTATTTTCTTAAATCACCACTGCCATTACTCTTCAAATCATACCCTCACTTGTAGTACAATCAATTCAACAGTCATGGCTTCCTCATCCACAGATCTTACTTTAAGTGTTTACGAAGAACATAATATGATCGCCTTTTTGATGAAACCCTCATCTGCGCAAAACTTCACACAAATTGTGGATTTTCTGCGGTCCAGTTATATATTTCACGCTCTTACGGTCAATCCAAGGGTATCTCGAGGTCATCTGAACGAATTTTGGAGGAATTCCAGAGTGGAAGTGATTGAGGGAAACCGTCAACTGATTTCTAGGGTTCAAGGAACTCAAGTGGTGGTATCTGAGGACTCTCTTCGAGAAGTACTACTTCTTGATGACGCTTCAGGTATAATTTCTCTTGATGACAGAGATTTGTATGATAATCTTAGACTAATGGGATATGAGGGTGATTATACACGTTTTACATTTTTCAAATCACTCTTTAGTCCTCAATGGAAATTTTTAATACATACACTTCTCCACTGTCTGTCATCCAAACGAACTGCTTTCAATGAATTTGGGTCCCAAATAGCTTATGCACTTGTGTGTTTAGCTACGGGTCAAAAGTTTAATTTTTCTAAATACATTTTTGAAGGCATGATTAGAAATATAACTAAAGGGAAAAAGGATATGTTCATTATGTATCCTAGATTTGTGCAACTTGTTTTAAATAAACAAATTTCTGATCTATTTGCACAAGAACTTATTATTGGTGTTAGTACTCTTTCTGCTAGAACTTTTACAGAAATGAGTAAGAATACTAATAAGAAGTTTTCTGGGAAGGAAACAGCATTGTTTTCTGCAATGCTTCCTGCTCTTTCCACCACAGATGTAGTACCACCAACTACATCTGAACCAATTGATGACAGGCCAGTAGTACCAACTAGGTCTGAACACACATCAATTGGGGGTACTAAAAGAAAGCAAGGGACCAAACAACCTACCCAACTAAAGCCAAAGAAAAGACAAAGAAAACAGGCAAGTGAGGTTCCTGCTGCCCATTTGTCTCAGCCATCAATTATACCACAGCACGTGACCCCACAGGAGATGGGTGGTCATTCTGGAAGGGCTGCCATTACTCCTTCTAGTCCACTGACAGAGGAGGACAGTGGTAACATCAATAAGACCCAACCAGAGGCAACTTCTAATGCTGAACCTATGGGTGATGAAGCAGGTGAAGGTCCCAGTACCAATAAAAAGGGGACTTCTGTTGATCATGCTAGGCATGAGACAGAAGATGCTTTTGTCAATGATTCATCTAGGAGGTCACACTCTAATGATGATGAGGCTAGTCCTTACATTGAATTAACGAATGTACAACTGACAATGGCTGTGGACAAAATTTGGGAGAGGTTGATGAAGGAAAAGAAAGTGAATAAAGCTCAAGATGCTAAAATTGCAGAGCAAGCTGCTAAAATTATTGAGCAGGAGAAAATTATTACTGATCTTAAAGACAGGATTGCAGTTATAGAAGCTTTGTTGGTTCAGGGCACTTTCAAAAAGGGGGAGAATTATGCCGAGGAGATGTTTAATGATGATATGTTCAATGCTGGTGGGAATGATGATGAAGATGTTGAGCAGACTGAGGTTGTGGGTGATAATGCAGATTTAGATAAAACTGATACTGAGGTCTTGGAGGATGTACAGACTGAGGTTGTTGAAAGTGTGAATAGAACTGAGGTGGTAGATGAGGTTGAAATTGGAGAAGAAGTAGTTCAATCTGTGAATAAGGGTGATGGTGATGGTGCAAAGGCTGAGGGGGAGTTAATAGCTAAATCAGAACCCAAATTTACATATGGTAGGAAGAAATCAATACCAGTATCAAGGGTTAAGGCTAAGAAAGTGAAAACTTCCACTGCTGCTACCACTGCTGCTACCATTGCTACAACCACTGCAACTGCTGCTACCACTGCTACAACTACAACTGCTACTAAAAAGTCACCCACTGCTAGAACAACTTCCACTCCTACTGTTAGATCAATTGAAGTTCCTTTCACAATAAGAGAACCAATTATATCGCCTAAACCTAAGTCTAATCTCTCAAAGATTGATCCAAAAGACAAAGGTAAAGGTAAATTGGTGGAAAAGTCAAAGGTGAAGAAGGTGCAACAAAATATTGAGCATGACATGGAGTATGCTATGAGGTTGCAGGCAGAATTGAATGAACAGGACAGAGCTGAAGCTGAACAAAGAGCTGATGAATCTGAGGTAGATGAAGTAGATGTGTTGCTTGAGAATGGGCAAAGTGTAAAAATGACTAGAGAAGCCAGCAGAATATATGCAGAGATGAAATCAAAAGGATTAAATGATGATACTGTCTATCATGCTTTTGAAGCAAAGAAACAGGGTGATTCTCTGCAGATGGCTTTGAATAAAAAAATTGAAAGGGAGAAGAAGGAAAAGAAGGAAAAGGAGGCTGCTAAGAGGAAAGCTAGGAAACCAACTAAGTCTGAAATGAAAAATGATTTGGTTTGTAAGCTTAGAGGAGGTAGGATTCCTACTATGAGACTGAGGAGTATGTCACTGGAACAATTGCAAAACTTGTATGATAATAATCCTCATGTCAATCCTGCAGCAAGGGAAAGGTTAGAAAAGAAACGAAAAGATGAGACTGAAATTCAAAGAAGATTACAAGAAAGATATGATTTGATTGATAAGGAGTTGGAGGCAGAAAAGGAATTGAAATTAAAAATTGAGGGTACTAGAAGATCATTTATTAGACTTCAGGAGTTGGATGATGATGTTTGTGATTTGGATAGAGATGAGGAGATTTTGGATAAAATGTTTGTGATAAAGCCTGATAGATCAGAAAATCTCAACTTAAATGATGAAGAATTTTCAGAAATCATCAAGTGGGAAGGAGTGTTGATAGCATCCAAAGAAATGGCCTATGAAATTAGAATTGAAAGGAAAAATGGGGTTGTCAGCTTTCACAGGTCAATGCTTGATATTTTGAAGAGAGTGCAAAGATTTGATGTATATGATATGTACAGAATTGGATTAGAAAAGGACTTGAAAAATGTTAAATCTAGTCTTGAAAAATATGTGTGGGAATGGATACAGATGATGTTTGAGCCTGAGAAGTATGGAGATATATTTTTAGGTGCTGAGGTGGTTGCTTACTGGAGACATTTTGCAAGAGCAGGAGTACATTGTATTTCTCTTAAGAATGGTAAATTTGTGTATATGTTGGAAGAAAGAGAATACATTCTGAGCATAGTTCTGTTGAGACAGATTATGGAAAAGAAATTGCAAGTGGCTGTGAAAACTGATAAAGGAAAAGAAATAATTTACTGGATGATGAATCAATTTCACAAAAGAGATCAAGCCAGCAAGAAAGGTTAAAACTCTCCTATGAAAGATTGAAGCTGAATGAAGAAACTTATTTCAATGCAAGATTGATTAAGTTTAGGGGGAGATTGTTAGGATCTGAGGAAACTTGACAAGTGTAGAAGACTAACCACTGTCTGCATTATTGCTAGCCACTGTTTGTGAAGAAGTACCACTGCTTAAGGAGTGCTAGCCACTGCCAGAAGAAGTAAAGATCTAGCCACTGCTAGTATAGTTAAGCAGTGTCACTGCTAGTATGTGTCTGTAAAGGGAACTTACTACCACTGTTGGTACAAAGTAGGTTATTCCCACTGTTAGTATATAGAAATCTGTTAGAGATATTTATGGAATAAATTTGAATTCCATAATTATAGGAGATTGTTTAGCAGGACTCTATGTGTTATAAATAGATATCCTAAACCTAGTTTTAGGTTAAGAGTTTTAGCGCAGCTTCAAGGTTTTGTAACCCTAATACAAATCAGTGTATTCGTCTTATATCATTAATAAGATTGAAGCTTTTTATAATTCTGTTCTTGTTATTCATATTGATCTTCATTATATTACTAAGTGTTATTCCGCAAACTTCTTAGTAATCATTCAAAACTTTGTTAGTGTAATAACTTTATTAGATCGATCTGGGTTTAACATATGGTATCAGACGATAAGGATATTAAAGAACAGATTCCTTTAGTGTCTAAAAGGCAAACTGACTTAGGGAAAGCAAAAGAGTCTGGTTATCACAAACAGATGTCATGCTTTAAATGTCATCAAAAAGGGCATGTGGCTTCTTGTTGTCCTAACAAGAAGTCTGAAGCATTGCATAAGTCTGCGAGTAAAGAAAAGCTAGTTGTTACTCCAAATGTGAATGTAGACAGGGTAAATCCTAGACCGGGTTTGACAAGTAAACTAGCTACTAAACCTGTAAACATTTTGAAACGTGAGGGATCACATAGTGTTTCCCCTCCTAAACCTAAATGGCCTTATGGACAAAATGAAAATTCTTTCATTAAACCAAGAGATAAAACACCGTCGAGGTTTAGGACCCCCAAAAGAAACCATAGTCACTTTGAAAATGGTTCTTCTTCATTTTCACATGGGAGTAATAAAATTCAGAATTTTGGGAAAAATTACCAAGGTTATGTGCCTAAGAGGTTGTCTAATCAATCTCCTCATAGGTATGGAACTGCTGATCATCAACAACCTTAGACATCTTTGAAAATAACCAAGACTCCTGATGAAAATAGTTATGGTTATTTTAAAGAAGTTAAGATTGTTGATGATGAGGGACACACCAAGACCGTTATGGCTTGGGTCCCTCTTGATAACTGATCGTTGGTAACTGTCATGTGTAGGAGCAGGCTGTGAACGTAGATAGCTGGTGGTATGTGGACAGTGGATGCTCAAGACACATGACAGGTGAAAGAAGTCTTCTAAAAGACTTCAAAGGAGGATTAAAACAGCGTGTTAATTTCGCTGGTGAAAAAGGAGGTGTAATAACTGGGAAAGGAAAAGTTTCTAACGGAACTTTGACTCTTGAGGATGTGAACTATGCTGAAGAACTGGTTCACAACCTAGTGAGTGTGTCCCAAGTCTATGATAAAGGTCATCCAGTTTATTTTAATGAAGATGAGACTTTAGTTCTGAAGCAAGGATTTAAAGTTCCTGAAGATTGGATACTAATGAGGGCACCAAGGAAGAAGGACATTTATGCCATAAACTTGGATGTTCCTAACACTTCAATGGAGTCAACATGTTTGTTATCCAAAGCTTCAGAAACAGACTCATTATTATGGCATAAGAGATGGCACACCTGAACTTTCGCAAAATGAATTATATAACCAAAAATGGTTTAGTTCTAGGTGTTCCACAAAAAAAGATTTTGAGTTTGAAGACAGGTGTGTTCCTTGTAAGAAAGGAAAGCAGCACAAGAAAACACACAAGTCTAAAACAGAAAATTCAATATCCTCACCATTTGAACTGCTACATATGGATCTCTTTGGCCCAATAAGCAAGAGAAGCATAGGTGGGAAATGGTACTGTTTAGTTGTTACTGATGATTACTCTAGATTCTCTTGGGTATTCTTTTTGGGATCTAAGGATGAAACTCCAAGAATACTTATGGAATTCTTAGATCTAGTAGAGAATACATATAGAACACGGGTGAAGAGTATTCATAGTGACAACGGAACCGAGTTTAAAAACTCAACCCTCAATGTCTATTGTTTGAGCAAAGGAATCAATCATCAATTCAGTGCACCATATGAGCCACAACAAAATGGTGTTGCTGAAAGGAAAAATAAAACATTGATCGAAGCTGCTAGAACAATGCTTGCAGATTCAAGGCTTCCAGTCATTTTTTGGGCTGCAGCAGTGAATACAACATGTCACATTTTAAATAGAGTTCTTACGGTAAAAAGGCTTAATAAAACATGCTATGAGCTTTTGAACAATAAGAAACCTAACTTGAAAGGATTTGAACCCTTTTGAGTTAAGTGCACGATATTGAAAACACAAACTCAACGAAAGTGTGGTGAAAAAGCTGACGAAGGATACTTCCTAGGTTATGTTGCTAATTCTCCAAATAAGTGTGTCTTTAATATTGTCACTGGACGTCTTGAGATGGCTTATAACATTGAAGTTACTAGCTATTCCTACGATACTCATAAATGGCAGTTTAATTATTCAGATCTATTCAAATCTTTTAACATTCCTCTCAGTGAAGAAGTAATCAGTTCAGAATGTGATGACACAATTTATGTGGATGAAGAAATCGGCCATATTCCTAGGTCGAATATTCCTATCACTGTTAATGAAGAGACTACTGTTGACACTGAAACAGAGGATATTCCTCAAACTTCGGATCAACATATTGATGAAAATGTTGATGAGAATAGTGAGATACCGCCTCTGGAGGAAATCAATACTAATCTGGAAGATGAGATAGTAGTTGAACCCGTTTCTACATCATGTATATATAATGATCATCCAACGAGTCAAATTATTGGTGATCTAGATTTAGGTGTAAAAACAAGAAATGAGTTATCTAGAAGTACTAGTTTGTTTACTTCTATAGTTGAAGTTGGAGAATATCATCATTGTATGTACTCTTGCTTTATCTCACAAGAAGAACCAAAGAATGTACAAATGGCCTTAAAAGATAACTCATGGGTAGAAGCCATGCAAGAAGAGCTATCCCAATTCAAGAAACTTGAAGTTTGAGAATTAGTTGATCTTCCACCTGGTGAATACCCGATTGGTACTAGATGGGTATCTAAGTGTAAGAGAGATGATCGGGGAATTGTGACTTGCAATAAAGCTTGTCTAGTGGTTCAAGGTTTTAACCAAGAAGAAGGCATTGATTATAATGTTGTGTTTGCACCTGTTGCTAGACTTGAGGCAATTAGGCTATTCTTAACTTTTTCATCATTCAAAGGAATTAAGTTTAACAATTGGATGTTAAAAGTGCCTTTTTGTATGGCAAGATTAGAGAGAAGGTGTATGTTTCTCAACCACCTGGTTTTACTGATCCATCATACCCTGATAGAGTATATCGTCTAGATAAGGCTCTATATGGATTACATCAAGCACCCAGGATGTGGTATGAAACACTATCATCGTATCTACTTGAGAATTTATTTACAAGGGGATCAATTGATAGTACACTTTTTGTCAAATGGAAGAAGAATGACTTTCTACTTGTACAAGTATATGTTGATGACATTATCTTTGGATCGTCTGATGAAAAGATGTATCAAGAATTTGAGAAAGTCATGAGGAAATGTTTTGAAATGTCTGCAATGGGAGAGTTGAATTTCTTCTTAGCATTGCATGTTGATCAAAAGAAGGATGGATTCTTTATTCATCAATCTAAATATACTGCAGAATTGTTAGAAAAATTCAAGATGGATGAAAGTATAATCTATTATACTCCCATACCAGTAAATCATGGACCTGGTCCAGGTACATCGAGTGATCAGGATGTGGATCCTACTCTTTATAGAGCCATGATTGGATCACTAATGTACCTTACTGCATCTAGGCCTGATATAATGTTTGCAGTGTGTATTTCCCCAAGATATCAAGCCACTCCTAAAGAATCTCACATGCAAGCTGTAAAATGGATTTTTCGTTATCTTAAGGGGAAGCCTAAGCTGGGACTTTGGTATCCTTCTGATGGAAACTTAGATCTTGTTGCTTACACAGATTTCGATTATGGAGGATGCAATCTAAATCGAAAGTCAACAACTAGTGGATGTCAGTTCTTAGGAGGAAGAGTGGTGTCGTGGCAGTGCAAGAAGCAAACCTCAGTAGCCATTTCTACATGTGAAGCTGAGTATGTTGCAACTGGCAGCTGTTGTTCTCAAATTCTTTGGATGCAACAGCAACTGCGAGACTATGGTTTAAATTTGAAGAACACTCCTATGATGATAGATAATGAATCAACGATATCCATCACTAACAATCATGTCAAACACAGTAAGATGAAGCATATTGATATTCGACATCATTTCATTCGTGATTGTGTAGAGAAAAAGATGATACGGTTAGTTAAGGTTCCGACTGCGGATAACTTAGCAGACCTGTATACAAAGGCTTTTAATAGAGCACGGTTCGAGACCTTGGATCAGCTAAATGGAATGAAGAATACAGAGTAACTAGTATTCTAGGGGTATTTCAGTAATTGTAATAGTTAGTAGTATTTTTATATTAAAAAAAAAGGTTAGCGTATGGCATTCATTTGCTTGTTACCTAAGGGGAATCTCCGCCTAATAAAAATACAAAAACAAAAGTTTAAGTTTTTGTTTGCATAAGGGAAATGATAGTACATTAGGAGAATAAGCTTGATTATAATAAGTTTGAGTACTTAAGATTGATATGTTAGTAGGTTCATTTAAGTTTATGGCTATTTTGCTAAGTATATATCTATATTTATTTTTTTATACACTATTTTCCACTTGATACAATTTTTATTTCTTAAAATTTAGATAGTTTCTTCATACAATATACTGGTAGGTAATTTATATACAAATTTAGATAATACATGGGTATTATCTGGTATGACTATTATGTGATGTATGACAATTGTCTTAATTGTTGAAGGATAGTATTTCCATGCACTATGAATATGAAGAAAATGACAAATGGTATGAAAAATATATGGTTATTAACTTAGCTAATGATTTCTCTGTTGTACGTGAGTACAGACCTGAAGCTATTAGCTAGGTCAATAATCTCAAACATGTAGTGGATATACTAAGGGATCATCTGTTGTATGTCAGTACAGACCTGGAATCAGTAGTATCTTCACTATAAGTTTGATATTTGTCTAAATATAAATAAGAGTAAATTCTATAGATAGTCCCTGTGGTTTACATCAATTTACGAAAACAGTCTCTAAACTTCTTTTTTTCACTTTTTCAGTCCAATAAGTTTACATTTTGCTCGAAAATGGTCCCTCACCCACCTAAAATGACTAAAGTACCCTTTGACCGTTTAAATCGTGACTATCCAATAATGACAAAAGGAAGGGTACTTTAGTCATTTTAGGTGGATGAGGGACCATTTTCGAGCAAAACATAAACTTATTGGACTGAAAAAGTAAAAAAAGAAGTTTAGGGATTGTTTTCGTAAATCGGTGTAAACCACGGGGACCATCTATAGAATTCTCTATAAATAATATAAGTTTACTTAATGTACCTTAGTTATAAATTCACTATTATGTGTTTTACTTGAATTCACAGTCTATCATATAATGAAAAACGCTAGGTTATACTCATATTAATAATAATAAAGTATGCTTAGAAATTTGAGTATAAACTGTTTATGTGGATCATAATACCGGCAATTGTCTAGAACTATCTAATAAATGATTCACAAATGTGAATAGATGGTTTTCAATTATACTGTGTGGATAAAGGTAACTAAGATATAATATTATAAATATAAGTATGTAAATGGTAAAATAAGTGGTATTTATATGAACTTCTTAAGGTAAGTATACTAACAATCATATTAGACTTTAAAATATTAGGATTTTAGAGCTTATTCTTACTAATATGATTCCTTAACAGATAAAATTTTAATTTTCATATATTGGTACTTGATTAGATGTCGCACCCCCAGAACACGTGGCAGCGGAAGAAGGAGGTGTCACTAGGGCCCCGACCAAATCAAATATCATAACACCAAGATTAAAGCAAACGACCTCTATATATGACGTTTGAAAATAGTTACATTATAATAATTCAAAAGTTTACAAAAGTATTTGGAGTTCGCATAATAAAAGTAGAATTACATAATTATAACTAGTAATATAATAAATGCAATCCAAATTCCTTGATGTTTGAAAACAATGCGACTCGAACTAAGCTATCCAAAAGCATCCTACTGTCTTGATTCCTGTGGGTAGTCCTACTGCGTTTGTAAACCTGAGAATACATACTAAAAGGGTCAACATAAAGTTGGTGAGTTCATAGGTTTGTTAAACAGTTGTTTAGATATCAGTATGAAACACAAGATATTTGTTTGTATCATTCAACAATGATAAGTAAATGTATCATTAGCCAACGATAAGTAAATGTAG
Source organism: Pseudognaphalium luteoalbum (assembly GCA_963422505.1). Lineage (NCBI taxonomy): Eukaryota > Viridiplantae > Streptophyta > Magnoliopsida > Asterales > Asteraceae > Pseudognaphalium > Pseudognaphalium luteoalbum. The sequence goes on from OY730198.1 coordinate 72,288,046, forward strand.
TTGCACGTATGCAAAAAAATAGGGTATACCATTTGCCATGAGCTCATAGTCCGAAGCTTAATAATGTGTGTCGTCCCTCTTTCGAGTACACGATCGTTGGTGCCCCTGCAAGTGTCTAATCCGGTACACTCGTGTGTACAAATATTAATACGTCTGTTTGATAGGTTAGCGCGACTAACCCGGACGGGGATTGTCAGTCCCAAATAGATCTATTTACTAATAATCGCGCTTCGTCCAAATTAACGAAGCTATGATGTGTGAGGACTTTAAATGGATTAGTGTGTTAACTCATGCGATCCGTATAGCGTTGTTTGTTGTACTTGTGTTCATAAAAGCAGTTGTGTAAAGCAATTGTATATAGCAGTTATAGTATGTATTCTCCCCCAGAATATTTATAAAACAGTAAAAGAGGGGCTATGAAACTCACCTGAGTTTAGCAAGCAACTAGCAAATAGTCAAATAAGCAAGCAAGCCGGTGTGCAACCTTCTAACGTCCTAAACATATAAGGTTGTGTATGTATGAGTAGATGTCTTACAGACCATCTATGTAAGTGGAGGGTTAATGTCCACTTAAACCAATGTATAGGTGGAGGGTTAATGTCCACCTATAGCTAGTTCATCAACTAGTATGTCCAAATAAGTAGTTTGAGTTCGTTTATCAAAATGTGTACGGCCCGTTGGTGAAAGTTTGTAATAATAATTCATTTAGACATTATTATTAAGTTTGTTTTGTTGTATACTATTTATTAGTACATATCGTGTGTTGCAAACAGATTATTTTAGTTTGTATAAGCCATAAACCGTAGGTCAAAGTTGGTCAACTCGTTGGTCAAAGTTGGTCAAACTGGTCAACCTAGTCAAACCTGGTCAAACTTGGTCAAACCTGGTCAAACTAGTCAAACCTGGTCAAGCCTGGTCAAACCTGGTCAAACTAGACAAACCTGGTCAAAGTTGGTCAATCTATGAGTCACTTCCAATTTATAGAGTCACTTCCAATTTATAGAGTCACTTATAGAGTCACTTCCAATTTATAGACTCACTTCCAATTTATAGAGTCACTTCCAATTTATAGAGTCACTTCTAATTTATATGTGTCGGTTTCTAATTCGGGAAACTTTCTAAGTTTAGTTTTTGGCCCAAGTTACTAAATAAGTCACTCAAACCCATATTTGTTTTTAGAAACCGAGCTATTTTTGTTGACTTGGTCAAACTTACTCGGTTTGACCCGAAACTTTTACCCAACCCAAATATCAGTTTATAGAGTCCAAATATATTGTCGGTTCATGTCCAAAATCACTAAAAGTGTCGGTTTTTATAAAAGTTCTAAAACTTCAAGATTTCACATTTTCAACTTTTGTCGGTTTGTTTCTCCATATTTCTTACTAACTTCTGGTCCAAATCAAGTCTCACAAATTTTACCAACTGATCATCCATGTATCTAGTATCTAACCTACATTTTCTAAGAATTTTAAGTCTCGATTTCATAGAGAAACAAAATAAATAGCCATGCATAGCCCAGATTCTGTTTTTACCCGGTCCACTCCCACAAATAGACCAGTAGAGAAAAACGTGTGCGTTTTCTGGAAAAAGTGTAAAACATGAAAGTTGTAAATCTTTTCAATACGCAAATTTTAAAAAAAATGCATCTTCTAACTCTTCCTATAACTCAAGATATGACATTTTTAGTGTGCTATGATTTTTTGGACAGATTATGTATCTTTCATGAATAAATTATAAAAACGTATTTTTAACATGTATTTGGACATAATCTTGATAATGGAGCTATAAAACCCATAAATAAACAACATGAAAGTATATTAACGAAAGGTTTGATGATTCTTACAAAGGAAATGATGGAGCAAAGATGAAGATGGTGAAAAACAAGCTTGTTCTTGATTCCTCTTTGAAAATTGTCGGTGTTTGAATGGTGGTTTGTGGTGGTTGTAGGTGATTATGGTGGCTGAGTTTTTTCAGAGATTAGAGAGATTATGAGAGTGTATTTTTGAGAGAAAACTAAATGATTTGTTGAAAATGGAAATGAGATCAATTGCATGTTATCCTTTTGGTTGTAAGTGTAAGTGTAAGTGTAATCATGGTCTTGCATGGAATTTTAGTGGCTCATGTGGGTGGTGACCACATGGGGTCACATGGGGGAGGAGGAGAACGACCAAGGGGGCCCAAAAGGGGTATTTTAGTCATTTTCTTATTTACCATTTAATTTGTTATGTATCCCGTTCGTTTACCCGATTGTTTCGATGTTTATTCGTACGTAAAACGTTAATTGTACGTGTTTAATCAACGATTTAAATTTTGATATTCTTAATTGATATAAAAGTTTAAATAACTAGAACATTTAAAAAAATGTTCCGTTAATTTATCGGTCTCGATTTGCGTGCTCGTTTTACGGAGGTTAAATTGCGTAATGTTATTTATGCACGTTTTTGTTATCGATTTAAGACGCAATATATTTTGGGTAAATTTTCATTGAAGTATTATTTAAAATACTTAATTTAAGTTGTCAAATTAATTATTGACGTTTATTTGGTTGCCGAATTCAGTTTGCGCGTTTTCGTTGCGTTTGAGACGTTTTAATCGAAACGTCTAGGTTTTTCGTGTATTATTTTAAAATAATAATAATTCGTGATAAATAACTTCTAAAAATAGATTAAAGTTATTTATAGAAATGTTTTCACCAACATCGTATATTGTGTCGGAATCCGTCCGATCATTTCACGTAATTACAACTAATTACGTAAGCATAATATAAAACAATTACGTGGGTGTATATTCACAATAATATACAAATAGTTACAAGTAATTACAAGTATTTAGCCTAAATCACATCTAAATACACGTAATTAGGATTTCGGTAAATTTTAAAAGTTAACCTAAATTGTCGGGTGTCACATTAGATCTTCTTTGTGTATTCTTATGGTGATTAATAAAAAGGTACATGTTACCACTGTTTATTTTTATGTGTTGCGTTTTATGTTTATTTTAATATTACCCCTTGGAATTAAGTTAAACTGATATTAATCATTTAAATTTTTTATAAAATTCAGTTGCAAATAATATTCTGTGTTTCGATTTATACTAAGTGCACAATTTTTATTTTTGGCCAAATTACGAAGTTGACTGGTCAAAGTTGCGAATTGAGACTCGGGTATAAAAGGGAACAGTGAGTTGCGAACTGAACTCACTTCTCCACATTACTTACGAGCTGAGTTTTGCTGCGGTGGAACCGAACGTATACATTTTCATATTTTCGAATATACAAGCACGAGGAACGATTATTTACTCCGTGGATATTAAACACCATTTGATTACGCATCGTTTGAGGTATAATACACTTTTTTTCAATGAGTAATCGATCGTTCTTGGTTTCGAAACCCTCGGTTTACAATTTCGTTAGATTAACTTAAGTTTAGTGGATTAAAATTCATAAAACTTTGAGTTTATGTTAAACGAACTATGTAGAGCATGATTTAATCGATGGATTGAAACAAAACTTCACAGATTTTTGATTTAGTTTGAATTTCACTCCGCAGGAGCGTCTGCAAAGTGAGTTCAATCTCACTTTGCAACTCGCTGATGCGAAGTGAAAACATTGACTTTTGTTGACTCTGCGAGTTGAGCTGCGAAGTGAAATTGGTTGACTCGTTGACCCGTATGCTTGCGAGCTGACTAGTCTTGCGAGTTGAATTATTTTGACTTTCGTTGACTCGTCAACTGAAAGGTTGCGAAGCGAAGTTCGTTGACTTTTTGACTTGCCTTGCGAGTTGAGATGGTTTGCGAACTGAACTGCGAACTCAGCTACTTGCGAGCTAAGTGGCGAACTTCGCAAATTGCGAACTGAAATTTTTAAAATAAAAATAAAAAATGTGTATCGTTTTTGACTTGCGATAAAGTTTTACAAGTTATTTAATACACGTTTTTTTTTATTACTTAAAATTATTTACAGGAATTTGGGACTTGAGATTTTTACAATAACAAGTTATATTTTTGTAAAATCTTTTTAAGTACTAAACATATTTTAAAGCTAAGTAGTTTATTTGGTCAAAAGTCTTCCGACTCATTGAGTAGTCCAGCGGCGTGTCCCGATTTTTATCGGTGGTCAAATTTTCTAATATAACTTACTTTGTTTAACTTGCGAATTCTATATTAACAAGTTAATTTGTTTTCATACGTTTGGAACTTGAGATACATATATAACAAGTCACAAAGCGTATTACTTATGATTATAGAATATGGTTAATAATTAAGTACTATGTATTTTATTGTTTAATTATGTTAGATAAATTATAATTTCAATTGTCAATTGTGTATGTATTTACAGATATGGCAAATAGGGTTTTCATTCGTTTCCACAATATTCTTGTGGATTTAGATTTGAAGAGGCCAGGAGCTTAGAGAGTTGCGGATATTCTCACATTCTTAGCACGGTCTCGTATTAGACATGCTATTTCATCCTCTCCGCCACTCTCTATGACTCATCTGACGGACTTTTGGACGGATATTGTTTATGATCCTTCAGTTAACCCACCGGTTATTCGTACAACTGTGGGTGGATGTCCAATTGTTTTCTCTGCTGCTGATCTGCGCGAGATATTACATCTAGGTGCAGAGGAGCAAGAGGATGGCTCAGTTGAGTTTCCCTTGGATTTCATTGAGGGAGCTATTGGCCGTATGGGGTACGTAGGCCCTACACAAGGTCATTAGTATTTGAAGGCCTTTGTGTTAGGGCAATGGAGGTTTTTATGGAACGTACTTCTACATGTATTTGCACCCAAGAAGGGTGGTTTTGATGAGCTGCCACCGACACTGATGTTTGGCGTACTATCACTGGTTTATAATAAACCATATAGTTTCTCTTCTTATATTTTTGAGAACTTCAGAGCTCAAGTTACCGGACAGGTCAAATCGACCTTTATGCTATATCCATGTTTTTGTATGCTGGTCATTCGACTTTTCCTTCATGATCTACCAGCTTATGCGCCCACGATTTTTGTTGATACTATTGGGCTTCGTGGATACAATGCGGCATTCAGTATCGATTCTCGTCGTCCTGAGCATTTGAGACCACAGACAAGAAATCTCTTTGGATTTTTGATCGATCCACTCTACAGGACGCCACCTAACAATGGTTGGGAGGATGTTAATACTGATGTTGTTCCACCTGCTGAGCTTCCTGATGATGTGGTTCTGAATCTAGAGCCACAAGAGCTTCTTGAGGATGTTTTACAGGCTGAACATCAAGGTCATGATGTTGTGCCTGAGATAGCAGAGCAGGTAGTACAAGAAGTACTGGGTCATCAGGATGATATCAATGATCAAGAACTTCGGGCAATTGAAGATTACCATGAGGTAATTCTTTTTACTTTATATATTCACTATGATATTTGAACTTAGTTGATTGAGCTATTAGCTAAATCATAAAGTTTTGGTATCACAACTTATAGGTACAGGTGATTCAGGATCCAGTGGTTGATAGACCTGGGGGTTCTTCACCTGCTTTTGTACCTGTACAGGTATATATAAGTAATCATTTATGTAATTATGAAATTTATATAGAACTTGTATGATGGAGCAATATGCTAATCATAAGAGTTTAATATAATTATTGTACAGGATACAGAGATTGGTCCTTCTGGTGGACGTGATGGTGAAATAGTCACCGATGAGTCAGATTTAGATGATCATCAAGTCCCCCACATATTCGTTATCAATCTCGTATGATTTCGGATCCGGCATTGACAAAGAAGCGTAAAACTAAGGATGTAGATCCGGATTTCACTCTGCGAGATGAAGACACGGAGGACGATGATGACCATCCTTTAAGGTCCAAACGACGAAAGCTAATAAGGGCTTTCACCCCACAGTTGACTATTGGTGAAGGTTAGTATATAATCTTCATAATAGTTTACTAATTATGTTATGCATGAGTTATAAACTGAGACAGATACTTCTGTAATAGTTCCTCAGGCTACACCTAGAGCTGAGTCTAGAACTAGGTCACAGGAGACAGATCAGGTCTCAAGGCCTACTGAGGTATGAGAAATGTGTTTAATCTCTTATATTTGAGATCTTATAATTCAGAGATAGAGACAACCGAGTCTATGACTATAACTGATAATTTTATTGATTTCTGTTACGCAGAGGGAGGTTGTTGAGTTGGTACGTCCGGAATCATTCCCAACTACCAAAGCGAGCAAATTTGCAGCTAGCCTTCTTACGGAAGCTTTGACTCATCCTTCTCAGCCACTTACTTCTGATTCACATATAGCATCACTCACACCACCTGGACCCACGACCATCTCTGTTACTCCGTCGATAGAGGCTAAAAGGATTACATCCTTAGAGTCGAAAGTTAAGAAGTTAGAGTAGCTTACTTCCACGATTCCAGAGTTGGTTGCACAGAATCTTCTCTTTGCCAAGCAGATGACTCAACAAAGTGAGTCTTACAAGACACTGCTGGAGACTCATCTTAATTTGTTACAAGACTTTACTACCCAGCGACTGAAGCTTGAACACTTAGAGCGTCTTGTGTTGAGGGTGAATTCAGGACAGTCAGCTCAGGGGGAGATATTGATATATCAAGAGTCTTGTAGGCAAGATGAGTTAAGGAAGAAGAGAGATGCTGATAAAGACGATGATCCCAGTGCTCCGAAAGATAGTGAGCTGGCTGGTCCTTCAACAACTAGTAAGCAGACTATTATTCAGGGGGAGTCTGATGTAGCGGGTAAGAGTGGTGATGATGTTGATACAAGCAATGTTGCACCAGTTGATGATGCTGGTAAGGAAATTAGTTAGAAGATGTATAGGTAGATTGGATAATTAAGACTTAGATTTATTGTAATATAACTTTTATATTAAATTTCAATGAAAGTTTTTGTTATTAAAATCTTATATGCTCTTAGAGATAAAGAAATTCTTAGAGTTAATTCTGAGAAATTAACTAAAGAATTTATATTATTATTATTGGAAATATACTTAGAAATTATTTGCAAAACAATTATAGTACACAGAGATATATTAATTGTAATCTTAGATAGATTTCCGTAATCTATAAAAGATTAAGATTATGTAATAATTGTTTGATATATTCATGATTGAAATGGTAAAAGAATTCTGAGATTGATAAGTTATCAATAATAGAATTTAAATTATTATTTAAATCATTCTTGTTTATCTCTTTGTAGAATTGGAGAAATTGAATTTGACTGATTCTGAAAATGATTGTGGAGATGAAGCTGAAATCGAGATTGATTATAATCTTGAAGAAAGTGAGTTTATTCCACCTGAAGACTAGATTTCTGTTCCTGAGATTGTGGAAGATGAAGGTGTTGATCCAGATGCTGATATTGATGAACGCTTCGTGAATCCATCTAGGACAGAATTTGTAGTTGAAGATGATCAAGGAGAAAGAGTAGTCGATGTAGATGAAGATATCGATGACTCAACTGATTCTGAAAAAGAAGATGATACTCTTATTCCAACTAAGAATCCATCGGTTATGTACAGGAAACTACCAAAGATAAAGAAGAAGGAAACTACCAAAGATAAAGAAGAAGATTGGAGTTTCTGAAGTAGATATTACTAAAAAGCTTGTTCCACATAGAGGAATTATTGGATGGTACTTTGATTCAGACTTGAAGCTCTTCGCTTTCAAAAGGTTTGATGGAGTTCAATATTTTGAGAAGAAGCTTGCAGTTTTTAGTTCTCTTCCTAGATTTGAAATTCGAGACTTGGCTAGATTAGTGCTGAATAATTCTAGTAATGATGATTATGCAAAGTATGTTGCAAAGATTATCAGGAATAGGGTAGATCGATGAAGTTTGAGAAAATTAAGCCAAGAGTTGGAAGAACAATCAAATTAAAGGAAAGAAGTGAAAGAACTGGAAGAAGACGTCGAAAGAAAGTATATCCAGATGTAAAATGTGTACAGCAAATCCCACTGAAGACAATGCCACAAGATATTCTGGGAAATATGAAAAGTTGGCACGTGGATTCAGAGACTAGAGAAGCTGTTATGGTTGAAGCAGATGATGAAATTAAAGGAGGTGAAATAGAACTTCTGAGAGTTTATGATCATCGACACCTAATGAATATGTCGAAGAAAGATTTAACGAAGTTATTTGAGAATAGAATCTTAATGTTGGTGCATCTTAGTGTGTCTGTCAGTTGGTCTAAGTCTGTAATGCGTTTGATATGTAATTACGTTAGTTATAACGTTTGTATTAATTACATTTTGTGTTTTGGCGACACAAGGGCTTTGTGTGGCAATAGTCAACTTGGCGACACAATTTGTGTCGCATTAGTCGGCTTGGCGACACAGCTTGTGTCGCATAGATCAGATTAGGTTTTGAGTATAAATAGTCAAGTTCGGCTCAGTTGTGAGGGTTGACGAATTTAGGTATTGTGAGAGCATATTGTACTCGAGCTATTCAATATAATCTGATCGGTATTCAATTGAGTATGAATATACTTTCTGTTTGTGTTGTTTGATTCGTTAAACGTTTATATATTCAATCTTTGGATTCCGCATGTTGATTGGATATTAGGGTTCATTTAGGTCCGACTACGGGGGTCCTACAAGTGGAATCAGAGCCAAAATCTAAGGATTTGGCGTTATTGAATCCATTTTGATACGTTTCTCGGATAAAACAACTTGTTTCTCGTTAAAATCTTCAAAGACATGTGCTTCATATTTAGTTTTTAAGTATTCTGGAAGATTTTGGGTTTATCATTCGTCCTCCATTCGTGAATTTTTGTTCGGTTAACAAAAATTTTTGATTTTAGGGTTTTTTGGCCGCTGCTCAGCCATTTCTGCGACATAAGCTGCGACATAACTTTTGTGTCGCGACTAGGGTTACTGCGACATACGTCTTTAATTAGGCGACATAAGCTTGCGACTCAAGCTTATTCTGGTTTGCGACATAAGCCTTTAATCAGGCGACATAAGCTTGCGACTCAAGCTTATTCTGGTTTGTGACATAAGCCTTTAATTAGGCGACATAAGCTTGCGACTCAAGATTATTCTGGTTTGCGATATAAGCCTTCACTTAGGCGACACAAGCTTGCGACATAAGACTCGGTTTTCTTCCGTCGCTATCATTTTGCGACATAACCTTTGTGTCGCTAGACACTTTGGAACTTAGCTTTTTCCACGACATAATCTTTCTGTCGCTTAATCTTTCTGCGACACATACTTGTGTCGCATAACAGTTTGTTCTTTGTGTCTTTGATTGTTTAGCAGGTACTTCAAAATGTCATCATCTTCAGCACATTCTATTCAATCAGTTGGAGCTATGTTGAAGCAGAATAATGAGGTTGGTTCAGGAAATAAGCCTCCTATGTATATGCCTGGAATGAGTTACGCTGATTGGCGTCAACGCTTTGAATCATATGTTGGGCTCAATGATCCGGAAATGATGATTTATTTAGAGGAAAGATATGAACGTCCTCTTAAAACTGGAGTCTACAATGGCCCAGTTCCTGAAAAGTCAATTAAATCAATGACTCCTGAGGAACTTAAGGCATTTGACATGGAAAGAAAAACTCATTCTGTAATCACTATGGCATTGCCTCAACCTATCATGAGACAATTGAGGCAACATAAGATTGCTTATGATCTGTGGAAAGCTTTTGAAAAGAAGTGTGGTGGTAGTGATCAGTATAAGAAGAAGCAAATTGATTTGATCAAAAAGCAGTATGAAGTCTTCGATATGCTTCAAGATGAATCATTGGAAGATCTGTGTAGCAGATATTCCCAATTGGTCACTGAATTATTGGAAGGAGGTGTGACTCTGGAAAGGACAGATGTGAATAAGAAACTTCTTGATTCACTTCCCAAGAAGTGGCATACTCGTGTCCTTTTAATGGAAAGAAATGAGGATATCATGGATATGGAGCTCGAAGATCTTATAGGTCACATTGAGGCAGAGCTTCTTGAAATGCAAAGAAAGGAGACCAAGGCCACTTCCCATCTCCAAAATCCAAAGCTGTATGGTGTAGATGTTCCAGTATCATCAAATAAGTCTACAGGTACCGCATTTATCACTAGCAACGCTAGTAGAAATTCAACTACAAGTGGTATTCCATCAGGCGGTACCTATTTTCAAAGTTTTGGAATGTCATCTGGTGACGATTATTCTTCCACTTTTTCAGCATTTCTAGCCTCTGCTGGTGATTTTTCTGATGAAGACTTTGGTGAAATTGATCAAGAGAAATTGGAGAGGTTATACCTAAAATGGAACATGGCAATGCTTACAAGAAGAGTAAAGAACTTCTTGCAGAAAACTGGGAGAACTTCTGTGAATAATCCAGGTGAAAAAGGCCTGGGTTTTAATAAAATCAAGGTGAAGTGTTACAAGTGTCAGAACTATGGACACTTTGCTCATGAATGCGAGAAGCATAAGACTCCACCTTCGGGACTTACCAAACCTTCTCCAACTAAGGCTGAAGAGAAAGCTATGGTGTCAGCTGCTTTGATGCTGACTGAAACCCCATGGGACAACAGCTGGCCAGATGCAGCTGATGATGAAGAAGAAAACACAGCTCTCATGGCAGAGGTTCATGAGGTAGATGATGAACCTTTATCTTGTGTTTCATGCATTAAACTTACTAACCAGTTTAACAGGTGTAGAGAGGACAATTAACAGAAAATAATGAAATGTTAAAAGAAAGTTATAAGGCGTCTGAAAAGAAATTAAAGGCTATTTTTGAAGAAAAGAAAGAACTTAAAGCCAAATTTTTTGAACAGCAAGATGAAATACGAAGTTACGTAGATATGCTAACTTTCGTTAAAAAGGAACTTGTTGACTCCCAGACTGAAGTTCTTACTTTAAATCGGAAACTATAAAACTTTTCAACGTCCTCTCTCGTCTTTGATGAAATTCTTCAGAAACAAAGGCAAGTAAGGCAGGACTTGGTTATCACCATGTCCCACCTCCAAAAGATTATCTACGTATGCCTGAACAGGAAATCATCAAAGATTTTATGCCTACTGTTCCTAAAGTAGATATAAAACCTGTTAGACCTGTTAGAGTTAGGATAAGTAGGCCTGAGGTTGGGAAAGTAGGACTTGGTTTTCATCAGGTCCCACCACCAACAGAGTATCATCAGGAAGATACAGCTGAAAATGTTAAAGATGAGTCTCAAAAACCTGTAACTAGTAGGCCTGAGCCAGTTAAGGCATCGACTAGTGAGCCTGAAAAATTGAAGGCTCATAAGGTTGACTCCATTAAGAAGCTTGATGTCAGGGCTGAGCCTTTTAAGCCCTTGACTAATGAATCTATTAAAAAACCGAAAACTAAGGCTGAGCCTATTAAGCCTATTGAAGTTTCCAAGTCTGAGAAACTTAGTGATAAGTCTATTCCTCCAGTCAGTTTGAAGGAGGAAATTGAGATTGAGGATATAACCGATGAAGAATACGGTTATTTGAAAAAGAAGAATGTAACCAACGACCATCATATCTTCACCAGTGAAGGTTATGATGAGATTTATAAAATGAAGGTAAAGCCAAGGCTGAACCTACAAAGAAGATTTTTCAACCAGATAATTACAAATCTATTAAAAAATCTTCTAAAAATAATTCACAAGGTTCAACTTCTACTTGTACACATCAGTGTACATGTTCAGCACATCCATCTTTTGGCCGAGCTCAAAGGTTCATACCTCAATCTCATGACAGTGTTGAGCAACGATCTTGTTTCTACTGCAAGAAACAAGGTCATTTGATTAGTAAGTGCCCATTGCTTGCTAAGAAGTATGGTCGAAGGGGAGATACATGAACCTCACACTCTCAAATTTTTTCTAAAAAATCTATGAGAGGTTCTGCAGTTCCACCAACTACTTCTGAGAATAACAGTATTGAGCCAAACAAAGTTAAACATGATAAGCTCAATATTGTTAACAAGCAACCATCCAAACCTCAAAAGGTTTGGAAGATCAAGAATTCATGTTCTGACTCTTCATCTGACAATGATACATCAGGCAATGATTTCAATTTGCTAAAAAATAAAATTCTGAGTGATGTAATCATTGTGGATGATGCTATTGGGTTACCCAAGTCTGTTAAGGCTTGGGTCTCCCTTACTAATTGATTTCTTTGTTTGTGATGTCACAGCAATCTGAAACAGTTCAAAATAGTAGATGGTATATCGATAGTGGTTGCTCGCGGCATATGACAGGCGACTTATCTCTGCTATCCGAAGTTAAAGATTATAATGGGGGATACGTTGCATTTGCCGGTGATAAAGGAGGAGTTATAACCGGACATGGTACACTCACTAATGGGCAAGTGAGTTTTGAGAAAGTTAACTTTGTGGAACAGCTTACCCACAATTTGCTCAGTGTGTGATGTGTGCTAAGTATAGGCAATTATAATCACAAGTTTTAAATTAAGGAATACTAAATAATACTATCACACAATTCAGGCAAGTATTAACCCGTTCGTATAATATAGCTTATTAAGTAAGTCCAAGTTCGAACACAGGGAACGTGATTCTAATCTATAACTAATTATCTATTTATTCCTAATTACAATTAATATACAATAATAATATATAAGATAAAGGGGACGTTTTAGTTCCGATCGAACATATTAATAATTGATACAGATTCTAATAGATAAGTCTAAGGTTCAACTTAAGAATACTCAATTGGATAGAAGATTATAATTACTTAAACTATTATTGATTAAACTTATTATATTAACTTATGTCTATTTGCTTTGTTGGCTATTATTATTGGTGAATTACTAATGTAGAAAATCACAAAGGTTAAGATAATTTTCATATAGCAATACAGTCAAAGGTTAAGAAAAGTATTACTATTTATTAAGATCTATCAATAATTTATTAATACAATTCCTGATTTGGTTGAATTACAATGTTACTTAACATTAATAAATGATAGTCTTCGTCTATCGCAAAGGTTAAGATCAAGACATAAACATAATCACTTAATTTATCAAACCCAAAAGATTAATAAAGTTATGATATAAATCAGTTAATCATGTCAAGAATCATTATTAATATAATATAACACAGACAATTCTTGTATAATAAACATTCAATAATATTGTTCCAACATAAACATATAATTCATATAATAAATTCGATCAATCATTCATTTAAATATTTATAACGAAAACCTGATTAACAAGTAATTCAAATAAACAATATCCATAAATAACCCAAAAGATTAATAAAGTTACAAGGATAAAGAAACCGAACTATTTATTGAACCAGCTTTTCCTAGGGTTGGAAACCTTCAAACCCTAGCTCCTTAGCCTCCAAAATCGCACTTAAAGTCGACCTAAAACCCTAATATTCGTGTTTGTATTCTAAGAATCGTATATGGTTAACCCTGAACTAGGCCTCTATTTATAGTTTTACAAACCGCCAGTCTAACCGCCGGTTGGACTTCCCAACCGCCGGTTAGGTTAACTTGAGTCCTACTCCAACTCCGCGTCTTCCACCACCTTAATCCCTTAATACCCCAACCGCCGGTTAGGTAATCCAACTGCCGGTTGGATCTTCTTTCCAGAATCTTCCAACTTCAGGCCAGGCTTCTTTTTTGGACTCTCTTCTTTTCTTTTACGGATTTTAATCTTCATTTTGGCCCAATTCTTCAATATTATCATTTTAGTCTTCAATTCTTTAAGGTTTTAAGCTCCAACTTCTTCAAGTGCTTCATCTTCTTCAGTTTCAAGCTTGTTCTCGTTCCTTTTTCTTCAATCTTTAATTAAAATACATTTCTGCAAATATTAATAAAATAAGTATCTAAAATCATATAAATGCATTAAAATGTATATAAATACAGGGATAAATAGTATAAAATATAGTATATATTTGATACTTATCAGTGTGTCACAAGTGTGCGACAAAGAGTACACTACGACATTTACCAAAACTGAGTGCTGTATTTTGAAACCAGGATATGTTATTCCTAAGGAATGGGTGCTACTGAGGGCACCTCGGCAAAAAGAAACGTATATTCTGAATATGAAGACTGTTGAAACAACTCAACATACGTGTCTACTTTCTAGAGCTCCTGAAAAAGAATCACTACTTTGGCACAGACGTATGGGTCACTTGCACTTCCGGAAGATGAATTATTTGGTGAAGCATGATCTTGTGCGTGGAGTTCCGAAGCAATCTTTTGGAATTAATGATCATTGTGTTTCCTGTCAAAAAGGGAAACAGCACAAGAAATCCCATAAATCAAAAGTGGTGAACTCTGTTTCAAGTCCATTGGAGCTATTGCATATGGATCTTTTGGGACCAGTAAGTAAGAAGAGTATGGGAGGTTCTAAATACTGCTTGGTAGTAACTGATGATTACTCTCGCTTTTTGTGGGTGTATTTCTTATCTACTAAGGATGAAGTTCCTGAAATTCTCACTTATTTGTTTGATAAGCTTGAGAATCTGTGCAATTTGTCACTTAAGAAACTGCGATCGGACAATGGGATTGAGTTTTAGAATTCGACAATTGAGTTGTACTGTCTAAGAAAAGGCATTGATCATCAATTTAGCGTTGCACGAACTCCTCAACAGAATGGAGTTGCTGAACGTAAAAATAGGACACTCATTGAAAGCCGCACGAACAATGTTGGCAGACTCCAAGCTGCCTATCTCTTTCTGGGCTGAAGCAGTGAATACTGCTTGTTATATTCTTAATCGAGTTTCTGTGGTTAAAAAGAAAAATAAAATGTCTTATGAGTTGCTTAATAATCGGAAACCTTCACTACAGTTTCTTAAACCGTTTGGCTGTCCCTGCACTATTATGTACACAAAAGAAAGAGTTGCTAAATTTGGAGCAAAGTCTAGTGAAGGTTTATTTTTGGGTTTTTCAAATAACTCTCCAAATAAATGTGTGTACAATTTGGCAACTAAGCGCATGGAAGAACACTTTGAAGTCACGTGCTTTCGATATTCTGAAAATCCGGAAGGAAAGGGACCAGCACATTTGTTTAATTATGAGGCAATCTTTGACTCATTTAATCTTCCTAATGAAGATGATGAGGTTGATCAAGTGGTCACACTACTCCATGGCCTTAATTTGTCTTCCAATGCTTCACTGCCATCAACATCAAAGACACAGACTGCCTCTGCTACTCCATCTCCTTCTCAACCCAATGCTGATGTTCCTAAGTCATCAACAAGAAATCAAGAAACATATAATGATGTTCCTGAGTTGTCCGATGATGAAGATGAACCGCTTGAGAATACCGGGGAGTTTGATTCGGCACAGGAAGCCGATTTCACAAACTTGGACTCTGTCATTGTGCCTGACGAGATTCTAAGTTCTCGTATCAATAAGGACCATCTAGTGGAGAATATTACCGGTCCTTTGGATAAGGGGATTCAGACAAGAAGTCAAGTTATTGCTGATGAATATCCTGCATCCCCTTCTGACTCTTCTGAGTCTGTTTCTCTTGCATGTCTTGCCGCTGAGGTTAAATCGTGCTTTCTATCTCAGGTGGAGCCTAAACGGACAGAAGATGCTTTGAAAGATCCACACTAGGTTGAAGCAATGCAAGAGGAGTTGCAGCAATTCAAAAAGCTGCATGTTTGGGAATTGGTGCCATTACCTAAGGGTGCACATCCTACCGGTACTCGATGGGTTTATCGTATCAAGAAAGATGATCGAGGGGTAGTTATTAGAAACAAAGCAAGGCTAGTAGTTCAAGGTTTTCATCAAGTAGAGGGTTTGGACTATGATGAGGTTTTCGCTCCTGTTGCAAGATTGGAGTCGATTCGTATCTTCTTGGCCTTCGCATCCTTCAAGGAATTTTTTGTTTATCAGCTTGATGTGAAGAGCACTTTTCTTTATGGATAGGTTGATACCGATGTTTATGTGAAGCAGCCTCCTGGTTTTGAAGATCCTTTGCATCCAGAATATGTCTGTAAACTCAATAAGGCATTATATGGTGTGCATCAGGCACCACGACTATGGTATGAGAGGCTTGCCACTCATCTTATTAAGAATGGATTCAAAAGAGGTAGTATTGATTGAACTCTATTCACAAAAGAGATGGAGATGACTTGTTGCTGGTACAGGTGTATATCAACGACATCATTTTTGGTTCTACAAAAGATTCCATGTGTAAAGACTTCGAACATCTCATGAAGTCTGAACTTGAGATGAGTGCAATGGGGGAACTTACGTTCTTTCTGGGTGTACAAGTTGAGCAGTCTGCCAAAGGAATTTACATTCATCAGTCCAAATATGTTACTGATATGTTAACTAGGTATGACTTGCTTAACTGTAAGACCTATGGCAACCCCATTGAAATTAATCACAATCTCGGGCCAGCCACTGATGAAGAGGATTGTAAAGAAAAGGACTATCGCTCAATGATTGGTTCTCTCATGTATCTGACCGCTTCCAGGCCGGACATCGTATTTGCTGTGTCTATCTGCTCCAGATATCAAGCTAGGCCAAAGGTTTCTCATATGAAAGCAGTAAAGCGCATTTTTGGTTACCTCAAACTAGGCCAACTCTTGGTCTATGGTACTCCAATGAAAAATCGTTTGCACTCACTGCTTACTCGGATTCTGATCATGGCGGCTGTAGCATAGATAAGAAGTCAACAACTGGTGGATGCCAGTTTCTTGGATCTTGTTTGGTCTCGTGGCAGTGCAAAAAGAAGACTACAGTGGCTACTTCCACTGCAGAGGCTGAGTATGTTGTTGCGGCTAGTTGCTGCTCTCAAGTTCTATGGATTCAGCATCAATTACGTGATTATGGGTTACTTCTTACTATGACTCCTATACATATTGATAATACTGCTGCTATTTCTATTACACGCAATCCCGTACAGCACTCTAGGACTAAACACATAGAACTTAGGTTTCACTTCATACAGGATTTCTATGAGAAACACTTAATATACCTTGTCCACATATGTAACACCCCCAAATTTAATGATTCGCGGAAGCATACTTTGGGTGTTACTAATCAATAATCAAAGCACACAGATATATAGCAAATGACTATATATGCGTCGTTTTAACAAAATATATTAATATTAAATGGTTTACAACAGTTTGAACTCATACATAGCTCGTGTTCGTAATATGAGAGATTTAAGTACATAATTAGTTATACAAAATCTAATAATGCATAGAAATCTCTGAAGTTTGCATGAAGACTCGAGCTAAGATGCATCCTGATGGGCAGTCCAAATCTACTGCTGAGTACCTGTGATACATGCTAAAATGGGTCAGCTAACGCTGGTGAGCTCACAGGTTTGAGTATCAAATAATATTCTATGAACCACAAGATTTAAGTATTGCTATGCATCCAGCAAATAAAGTTATTGATAATGTATACAACCATGAGTGCATAGTCTGAGCTTAACTCGAGGGTCGGGTCCCATATAGAGAATTCCAAACGAGGTGCCTCCACGAGTGCCTAATCTACACTCGTCTTCCCAAATATTAGTATGTCCGTTTACCCGGTTAGTGCTTGCTAACCCGGACAAGGAGGGTCAATCCTATATGGTACCATATACTAATATTCACGCTACTTTCGTATTACCAGACTATACTGACGGAGGACTTTGATTTGATTAGTTGAAAACAACTCATGTAGTATATTGAAATATGTACTCGCATTCATGTGTTAAAAATAGAGCAATGTATCACACCCCTAGTAAAACAGTAAAAAGAGGGGCCATGAGACTCACCTGAGTCTTGAGAGTTTATCTTAATAAACTGAAATTGATTAGCCAAGAATTGAAATCCAAAGACTTGTAACCTGAGGGTGTCCATGACACGTGATGGTTATGACATGATTGAGTATCTCAAAGATCACCCTTGTAGTTGTTTGTTCAACTAGAATGTCCAAATTACCATGATTTGGTTGTTTGTTTAAGTATTGAAAATGTGTACGGCCCGTTGGTGATTGTTTGTAATAATAATCCCACATTATTATTTTGATGATTTTAAAGTGTTATACCTAGAAGTAAGTTCCAATGTGTTTTAGTAGTTGTGTCGCATTCGTGTTTGATGTTGTACAAGTTTAACACTTTGTGTGAAAGTTTAGATGTAACACCGTTACTCGCGAACCTAGGGTAAGGGCGAAGCCCGTTAATGACGGGGGTCCGGGGGCAGTGCCCCTGGTAGCGGGGTCCAAGGGGCGGCAGCCCGTGGCGGGGTCCAAGGGGCAGAGCCCCTGGCTGGGGTCGAGCTGGACTTGAAAATTTTTATTTCTACTATATTGCTTTGGTGAAAAACGCACCTGGACTTGAATTTGGGTGAAATGGGGCGTCAAATTTGGGCCTCAAAACTTAGTGTAAAATTAGTTTGAAACCTTCTGTTTATGCGTCACTTATAGCGTCACTTAGGGGCTTGGGCGACACTTGGGAAGTGTCGCTAAAAATAGTAAATCTGAGCATATGCGTCACTTAAGGGAAGTGACGCATGGTAGGGCGTCACTAAGGTAAGTGTCGGTATAAGTGTCGGGTATGGGTCTAGGCGTCACTTAGGAAGTGTCGCTATAAGTGTCGGGTATGGGTCTAGGCGTCACTTAGGAAGTGTCGCTAGAAGTGTCGGTTAAAGTTGTTGTGCGTCACTAGTCAAGTGACGGTAGGAGTGTCGGGAAAAAGGGGTTTTATGCGGCACTTAGGCAAAATTAGGGTTTCATGCGACACTCAATGCGTCACTTAAGTGACGCACGAAGTGACGCTATACTGGTCGTCTTTGCGACACTTAGGTCTGTTTGACGGATTTTTGAGCCAAAACGAGTTTTTCGGCCACCGTTTGGCCTGAAACTTTTACCCAACCCATATCTGGACATTTTAAGCTTAAAGAAGCAACTACTTGCTAAAAACACTAAAAATCGAGGAGTTGCGGGTTTTTTCGAAAACTTACAATTTGTCGGATGAAAATTCCGAAAAGATGGAAGTGTAGATCGTTGCTTCGTGGTTATTTTCTTCCAAACGAGTGTGAAGATTCGAGGTCGTTTGGAGGTGTTATTTTAGGATTTAGTGAGGTGGTGGTGGTTTGTGATTTAGAGAGAAAAGAGAGGAAGAGAGAGAGAAGGTGTTATTTTAGGATTTAGTGAGGTGGTGGTGGTTGGTGACCTCACCCCTTTTGGCAGATTTTTCGTGGGGCCCACCCCATGTGGGTGTGTCCCAAACTTGTTCCTCGCGTTTGCGTTCCGTGCAGTGTTCGTTTTCCCGATTGTTTAAACGTTAGATAATTATTTCGCGCGTTATACTCCCGTTTAAGGCACGAATAATTACCCAATATTTTTACTTAAAATATTTCACCACTTACTTTAATAATTGAGTTATAAAGTATAACTTAACATTGTTTGCGCGTTTAACATTCCAATCGCGTAGGCTTTTAATTGTACGATACGAAACATGTATGAATTATCATCAAAATACTATTTTAGATATAATAGCGTTATTAAATAATGTTATCTTATTTAATAATTTTGTTCACCAACGTCCGTATAAAATTGAATCGAATTACATTCGATTTAAATTGCGTACGATTTAATCAAATCGCAAAATTGTATATATTCATCAATATAAAATCCGATACATTAATTAGCCTAACACAGAACTAATTACATGTATTAACAGTTGATTAGGCACTAATCACTAGTCCTAATTTGGCGGGTGTTACAACATAGATACCCTTAAGCAGAATGCTGACTTATTCACTAAGGCCTTTTCTCGTCCCCAAATTGATGAACTAGTCAACATGATTGGTTTGCGCTTCTTTCAACTTAAGAAGTAATTTTTGGACTTGGACTATTGCTTTAAAAAAAATGCAACAGTCACTCTTTATACTCTTTAGTATTAAAGAAATGCACGGTTGCAACATTTGTAAAAAGACGTTTAGTTGTGTCTGTAAACAACTAGGGAAATGATAGTACATTAGGGTGCATACACAAAATTGAAATTCTAAGGTTTATCCTTGATGTATCAGTAGGTTTATCTAGCATACTTACCACAGCTTTCATAAATCTTAAATTCATCATATGATATACTGGTAGGCATGCTACACCGGTCTTTGAGCCATTAAAAAGTAATTCTAATACATGTCTATTATCATGTGGTCAACACCCTATGATGTATGACTAAGTGTCTTAATTCCTTAATACAGCTTGGCATACTTCCATTTTAGTTTGTAATATGAAATCATTTGGGGGTATATACTTCTTGTTTCCTCTGTTGTACGTAAGTACAGACCTGGTCTCAATTTGTATATACTTAAAAGTTAAGCAAACGCAAGTCAATGAACTTCAAAAAGTCTTAAATCATAAGATACCTAACAAGGTCACCAAAACGGTTCGACCAAGTCTGGTTTTGCTTACACCTGAATCAAGTTACATTGCTTTGTTGTACGTTTGTACAGACCTGTCACCGCTGACTTGATTCTTAAAAACGATTTTCCTCTATTCTATCTATCTTGGAAGATATGTTCTTGTCTAAACTATAGGGGTATGTCTATGGTGGGGACCACAGATAACTATTCATACTAATAATAAAAGGTTCGCTCTTAGACGAAGATGTAACATGTTTAGGTGGTCAAACAATACCAATAATCATCTTGAAATAATATTTATAAAAGGTGTTCTAAATATGCTAAGTAAATTTAAAGAGGACAAATATACTGATAATCGAGATAAAACTTACTATTTCCTAATAATTGCATGTTATCCTAATATGATCCCTTAGCAGACTAAATAACAATGTCACCAAAAAGAAAATTAATTTAAGTTTCAATTTAGGTTTAGTAATTAAATTATTTTAGTTAATGTTACTTTCAATTTTTGTATATTTATTTTCACAAGTCCATTAGTTACTCTTGAATCGGGTTACAAAACTTGAAATTAGAAATCAAGTTTTCTGGGTTATGCGACATAACTATTGTCTTGCGACATAACTTATGTCACCCTTTCTGTCGCTTAATTATGTCGCTAGGTGGGTCTGGGGTATAAATACCCCACTCCAGTCGCTTTCCCTGTTCTTACACTTTGCGACACAAAACAAAAAACCTGCGACATAAAAATCATTTTAGCGACACAAAAGTTGCGGTTGAATTCGTCTTTTGATTTCGATCGTCTGGTGTTTTTCTTGGCAATTGATCACTTGCTTCTTGTTCACCTACTTCTACTCGATCGATAGGTACTAATTTCACCCTATTTTACCGTATATTTAAGCTTTAATCGTTGATTTTAGTTACTGGTTTTTAGGGCTTTCGGGTTTGGGTTAATTAGACATGAATAATTCACTTTTAGATGTTAATGTCTATGTTTTCTTGCTCCTTGTTTGATGGCGTACCCTAGGGTATGACTCGTTTTCAAAAACCCCAAATTAGGGTTTAGGGTTTCTGGGTTGGGGCTTGCTGTTCGTCACTGCGACATAAGATTTTATGTCGCAGAGTTTCTAAATTCAATTTACATCGCTGCCATTTGCGACACAATAATTTATGTCGATGCCACTTGCGACTCAATTATTATGTCGCTAATACTAATGCGACATAACTTATGTCACTTATCTCAGTTTGGCCTATTACTTACTTCAGTCCAATTTTGGTATAGCCATGGCAGGTGATTTCATTCAGGACAATGGTATTTCACTATCCTGTGTTCATTGAATCTGCCCAAAGACTATCATGTCTTGCACTTCCGCAACATCGAGGATCACCTTTCAGTCGTGGAAGATTATGTGCATTCAGGTGTCGTGATAGCATTCTTGCTTGATCGACCACCTTTCGTTTTTGATGGTCTGGTGGGATCCCCTCATTATCCTGGATCTTTGCCTGTCCTTGTCTTGAATTTTGGCCTTTATGTATTAATATAGGTTTAAGGTTTAGGGTTTAGCATGTGATATTTTGTAATCATAACAATGTATTTATCTATGTTATTATCAATTAAACCCTTAATTTGTGCAAATTCGCTTTCTTTACTAGCTATATATGTAATTTTTGCACTCTGCTATGCGACACAACATTTATGTCGCATCATCTTTGCGACACAAACTGTTTATGTCGCATAAATTCGAATTAATTGCAAAAAGCGACACAACTCTTTCCGTCGCATTAGCGCTTAGCGACACAATTCCTTATGTCGCTTATTTTTTGAAAATCAATTTTGTTCTGTAAGCGACACAAGTCTATTATGTCGCAGGATTCCTGTGACACAATTCTCTATGTCGCATATAACAAGATTTTAAATTGATTTATTTGTTTTGATTAAATCTGCTTACGCTAACTGTTTTCGAGTTTTATTGTTATACTTTATACAGTAATGGCATATGGTGATGTTCTTTGGGAACCACATCACAATATTGTGGCATTTTTGGATTATTCAAAGGAGACGGCTGCTCCGTACAAGCCAATGGTGGCATTTCTACTCCGGTCTCGTATCTACACTGCTATCACCGCATCCACCAATATTTACAAGGATCAGGTGGGTCCATTTTGGGAACATGCGGTGATCAACACCGAGTTTCCATTTATCAGGATTATCTACACTCTGGGTGATCGTCAACTCATCATCTCGGAACAGGTGATTCGGGAATTCTTCCAGTTTGGTGATACTCCGGACATGCCCACCCTGTTTGGGAATGAGTTTATTGCTGGGGCTATGACACGCATCGGTTATCTAGGCGTGCTAAATGATCAATACCGAAAGGCGAATCTGCCTAAGGTTTGGAGATATTTGATGCATGTGCTTATCGTCTGCCTTTCTCCTCGTAAGGCTGGTTTTGATGGTATCAGTTATTCTACGGCTTCTTCCATGCTAGCGTTGGTTTACAATAAGCCCTTCAATTTTTCTGGGTATATCTTCAGGGCGATGGTTGACAACGTTAATGCCGGGGACAAGCGTTGGAATCTATATCCATGCTTCATACAGCTTTTCTTACACAATCAGCTTCCCGGCCTTCCACAAAATGCTCGTGAACGACTACGTCCCACTCCCATGAACGTTCGAATTTGGACGGTTTGTGCGGCAGGTGCGAACGCGAATATCAATTTTCCATTGTTTGGGCACATAGTTGATGAAGCTTATGTTGCGCCGCCCAATGACGGTTTTATGGATGTTTTGGCTGCACCTGGGCAGCAACTTCAGGAGGAGGAATTACACCTCCATGAGGCTCAGATACAGGTCGATGACCTATTACAGGAAATTGACAATTTTCAAGCTGGAGGACAGGCTGATCAGCCTAATCTTGAGGATCCAGTTGTTGTAGATTCGGATGGTGGTTCTACACCTGAGACTTCTCCGAGGGTCGTACCTTTGGAGCATGCGTTGCGCAATATTCAACGGTTTGAACAACGTCGGTTTAAACGTATTCAGCGTCGTATTCGTCAGGGCACGACATCAGTGCGACCTGATCATGGAAAACGACCATGCAGTGACGATCTCACTGATGCAGATTGGGTTCCACCCCAGTCTATTCGTTGTACTTCCACTTCATCTTCGAGGCCACGGGTCGACATTCCCCGTGTTGAGGTTCCAATTCAACCTCTGCCTTCGGTTATACAGGAGCTTTTGAAAAGGATGGATGAGATGCAGCAGACCATGGACAATCAAGCTCAATTGATTCAGTCTCAGGCATCGGTTTTGGAGGTTCAAGCTGTGCAGATTAAAGCGTTAGAAGAAATGGCAGCTTTAGTTCCTACTTTGAATACTAGGGTGTTAGAGTTAGAATCCCTAGCTGCTGTTCCAGGGGAGTCAGGCCCGCGTGCCATAGAAACAACATCTAGGGCTTCAGCCGGAACACAGACTGATAATGTAAATAATAATGTAAACATTTCTGATGATAATGAATCTCTTCCTTTGGATTATTTCTCGGTCGATGATATTCCAGGTCAACCAAGACCGCTAGCTGTAGATTATTCAAATGCTAATCTATCTTTTATTCAGCGAATGGTTAATGAAGAAAGTCAGGCATCTGAACCTGAATTTGAGATCAATGATGATGTTGAGATTGAGGAAGAGAAGATGTGTTCTGATGAATTCTATGATGATGCTTCGACAATCGAGACTGATTCTTCAGAAGATGAAGCAGAGCCAGCTGGAACTTCACAAACTGTTCCAGAAACTACAATGGCTTCTGATACTGCTTCTACATCAACTTCTGAATGACCGGTGATAGGTTTTATTCCTGGTGAACCTATTCCTGTTACTTGCAAGACATATAAAGTTAGTGGGAATTACACAGGAATTATCAAAAGCTGGAAAACCTACAAAGGTATTTTCATGATTAAGAGAAGCGATGGTATTCAGTATTTTAAAAGATCATTCAAGAAGCTGAGTACATTGCCGAAGGGAGAAATAAGTCGTCTAGCTCAACCGGAACTGATAAATCCAACCAGAGATTTAAGAGCTAATTTTGTACAGACGGTTTTGCGTCGTGAAGTGAAGAGCAAAAGATATAACTTTATCAAACCGACGCTTGGAACGAGATTTATATTTAAGAAGAGACTTGATCCAGTAACAAGGCAGCCAATCTGCAAGGTACATTATCCGCCGGCTGATTGTTTGACTGAGATTCCACTTGAGACAGTTCCCTTTAACTTTCTTAGAAGATTTCATCATTGGGAACTTGATCCACATACGGGCGAAGCTGTGTTTATATTTGTTCCATAATCTGAGCATCCAGAGACGACTTCGCTATATGGTTTGAAGAAAGCTCAATTCCAAGTTTTTGATCCTATGAGCTTGATTAATATGTCACAGAAAGACTTGCGGAAATTGTTTGATAATCCAATTCGCTTCAACGTAAGAAATGTTGTGAGATCGATTCTTGCCAGACAATTCCAAAAAGTTGTGACTGTGTGTGTTACGCATGAGATTCATGCTGGAGGCAGGTTTCCTGAAGGCTGGGTTTAATTGAAGAAATTTTTGAAGACCAAGCTGAAGACACGGGGGAGTTTGTTGGTGCATCTTAGTGTATCTGTCAGTTGGTCTAAGTCTGTAATGCATTTGATATGTAATTACGTTAGTTATAACGTTTGTATTAATTACATTTTGTGTTTTGGCGACACAAGGGCTTTGTGTCGCAATAGTCAACTTGGCGACACAATTTGTGTCGCATGAGTCAGCTTGGCGACACAGCTTGTGTCGCATAGATCAGATTAGGTTTTGAGTATAAATAGTCAAGTTCGGCTCAGTTGTGAGAGTTGACGAATTTAGGTATTGAATGAGCATATTGTACTCGAGCTATTCAATATAATCTGATAGGTATTCAATTGAGTATTAATATACTTTCTGTTTGTGTTGTTTGATTCGTTAAACATTTATATATTCAATCTTTGGATTCCGCACGTTGATTGGATATTAGGGTTCATTTAGGTCCGGCTACGGGGGTCCTACACTTAACGATAGAAGCATGGGGTGATCTTGCACGTGATTATCAGATGATAATAAAGACTTGCATGAAATTGAAGATCTATGTTGGAATCAAGATTTAAAAGGATTGAAGACAAACTTGAGGACAACTAGAGCTATTATCAAGGGGGAGTCTGTTGGGAGATGTTTGTGTGACAACAGATCTAGCTTGTAATAGTATTTAGTTTGTAATCAAGTTTTGTACATTGATCTTAAGTTTGATATTGAACATACTAGTTTGTTATAATATTTGTTATATATATATATGTGTGTGTGTGTGTGTGTTTGTATATATAAGTATTCGACAAATATGAATTGCGAACCCAAGTTAGCTACGATGCGAACTGAGTTCAGTTCGCAAGGTGGGCTGCGAACTGAGCCAGTTCGCAGGACTCATGGGCTGCGAACTGAGTCAGTTCGCAGAGCCCAGACCTGCGAACTGAGACGTGAATATATACGATGTCACACCACGTCTAAAGCGGAAACAACGGGGTACGATTGTGATAGGATCATAACACATCATTATAAAGAATACTATATGAAATAAAATATCCAATGTGTCATGATGCCAATAACATGAATAACGGTTCATGTCATGCATACATTTCAACAATGAATTCAACATCTTACAAACAAACGTACACTACAATGTTAAGGCCAAATGTGCCTTCACAAATAACTATGATATACCACAAGTCTTGAACATTTCTTAATGCAACCCTAAAGGTCCACTAAGTTCTCTTGTCCTCTGCTTTAAGTCTACTAGTATAACTTAAAAAGATATGCTCAAAAACGTCAACACGAATGTTGGTGAGTTTCGTAGGTTTGAAACCAAGCACCACAAGATAAAACATTTTGCTGTGATGATAATAAGTTAGGACAATGCATATAGAAATGGCACACAAGTGAAATAATACAACCAATAATCCACAAACCGTCATCACCCCACGAAGGAGTATGACCCAACCAAATCGTGCGTATGCGGTAGCTACCCATAAATGACCTTCAATGTACACCTAAGCATACATTAGGTACTTACCCTCGAAAGAGTAAGGCCTTTGATAAAAACACCCGAATCATGACCTTCAATATATACCAACAGTACACATTAGGTACTTACCCTCAAAAGAGTAAGGCCTTTGATAAAAATAAATCCAACAACCAATGCATATAAGTCACATAGTGTCACACATTTCAAGCATATGTCCAAAATGAAAATGAATACGTTTCACAGCATAGAACAACTTATAAAACATGTGAGAATACTTTTCCCCCAATTTGAAAACATGTAAATGAAAATGGGGCCACCAAAACTCACCTCAATAATGACGTAAGTTTTGCCCTTAAGTTCAACCACCAACAACTCGCAATCTACAATATCATAATGCATATGGGTTACAACCTAGACATAACTAGATCATTCCATTGTTCCCCAAGTCCAAAATACCTCCACTAAGTTTTCTTACAACTCAACCTAGTGTATCATCACCAGAACCAACCTAAATGAAAAACTTGGATTCTGTCAACAACTTCGTACTACTTAACCGAATTTTAAACATGATCAAATGAAGTAATTTTACTCAAAAATTTAATCAGTGACACTTCAATGTGTTTAGAATAATCTTTCATTTTTCCTGAATTAAATATTATATTTTACTATTTTTTAAACTTCACTCAAACAACCTGCCCAAAAATAACAACACTTTCTAAGTACTAAAAAGTCCCAATTTATTAAAAAATACTTTAAAACTTTAAATGATTTTAATATTCTTACAGAAAATAGTTAACACTTTAAAATTACTTTGGTAAAAATTTTAAGAATCATTTCTTTATTTAACCTACGTTTCAGAAAATCGACAAGTTAACCAAAATCAAGAACCGAAAAACTCAGATTTGACATTCGATCTTGTAAAATTGTTCTGACTAGCTTAAACTCAAAATTTTGACAAGAAACCAATGCCATTTGAAAGTAGACGCACAATACTTATGTTTAGACTCTTGTTTCACCAAAATTCATCATAAATTGACCAAGTTACAAGCTTTCCAAACCGAAAACACAATCTGTCCAGATTAGGGTTTATAGGAACTCAACCCTAATCACATATATGAACAATCCAAAACGTCAACACAATCATATTTTCTCGATTCTACCAACTTATATACTGATTTTTTTTATGTCCTAATGATTTTAATCGCTAGGATCACAATGGAATTGAACCGAACATAACCGACAACATCGAAACAATCGAAATATGTATAAATGAACGAAATCGGATAGAGATTATACAAACTACCGATGATCCGCAAGATAATCGTTGTTAGAATCTGTAATATGAATGTTTTATAAGAATCAAAAAGTTCCTTGCAATAAGAAAATGAAGGTAATGAAGATTTAGAACACAAAAACTTACCGAAAACACGAATACGCGAGTTCTCGATCAATAGAATGGATTAGAGGATAATTATTTTAGTTCATAGGGTTTGGATTCTGAATATAGACTAATATTTTCGTTCTTGGACATCTGGAGTCGAATAATAGGGTTTAGAAATCGTTTTTAGGGTTAAACAGATTTATATACTAATAACTAAAAGTTTCAAAAAATTCGTAATACACTGCAGCAGTTTACAAAACAATTTTTATAAAATAATCTGCTTTGTTTCAGAGGCGGAAACCTACAACTTATGTAAAACATCGATATCTACAACTTTTTAGTTTTAGCCGAATCCTGAAAACGACTCTAAGTAGGTGAAAACGGCCTCTGAAGTCGACTACGAAAATAAATCAACATAAACTAAAACTTTTCGGTTTAGGTCCTTGTTTATAGTTTTAGGGTTACTCGAGTTTGAATGGGTTGGGCCAGTCAGATCCTCCAAGGAGGAATTTGGGTCAGTTTTCTTTGGGATAAACAAAAAGACACAGAAAGTTGGGTCACACTGTCCATAAATAATTGATACTATTTGTTTATTTTACGTTTTTCTTTGTATCTCCTTCGTTACACGTCGGATTGAGATGCTTCTTTTTGTGTTGGATTCACTTTTCAAAAACGAAGACTTTGATGTAAAGAAATCAATGAAATTAGTACTTTCACAAAAATGACTTTTTACGGTTTGAACTACGATAACGGTTTGGTGACGGTTGTCACATTAGCCCCCAGTTGAGAGAATTTCGTCCCGAAATTCAGTCGGAACTATACTGTCAACACGATCACTAAATAACTACCAATATTTAAGCTTTGTTTACTCTTTTCATTTCCAAGTTAATTCGAATCCTCGCTAAGCGTTCGATCAAGCAATGACAAATTAAAACTTTTTGTGTTTCAACATTTTAACCTCTCAATCCATGGTCCCTACCAATTTCTCTACACAATGTTATTTGTGATTCCTTGTGAATTTCCTTCTGGAATTATGTGTAAGACTTTATCAGCCAACACTTTCTTAGATTTGACACGTGAAATACTTCATGAACACCACTTCACTCTTGTGACAACTTTCAATCGATATGTGTATTGAACCTAAGCATTCCACAATTTAGAACAGTCCAACAACCACGTATGCTAATATTTCAAACTTCCCAAAATGTACGACACCTTTCCAAAATAACAGTTTAAACTATGTATGATACCCAACACAAAATGCTAAATGTTGTCGACGTTTGCTTGCGTGACTCATTTGCCTAACTCGTACTGTTTGAAGTCTCTCCTTGATTTGAACGATCTCGTCAATAGTTTGATGGATTATTTCAATCCAATCAACTGAGTTTAATCCAAATTCAGCTCACTCGGCAAAGAATGACTCCTACACTCCTGAAGTGATTGAAATAGTGCCCATTGAATACTAGTGGTAAGTGAGTATCCCATTTTCAACCAATATTGATAGCACGCTCTAAGTACATTCTTAGATGTTTGAATGGTTTGCTCACTTCGTCCATCAATTCGAGAATGATAAACCGTCCTCATATCAAAACGCATTTCCAAAGCTTTCCGTAACATTTGCCAAAATTGTGAAGTAAAATAACCATCACAATCTGATATAATTGTTACAATCACTCCATGTCTTACAGCTACTTCATTGATGTATCGCCTTATCGAACTCCCCATCTCGAAATCCTCGTGGATAGCTAAGAAATGAGTAGACTTGGTTATTCTACCCAAATAGATTCATGCCCACTACTAGTTCTAGGAAACTTCGTAACGAAATATATAATTATCCTTTTTTTTCATTCAAAAATCTCGGTTTGTTGTAATAGACCAAAGAGTCTCAGGTATCCAGCCTTGAACTTCAAACAGATCATACATTGACAAATTGACTAATGTAATTAATGATGTCCTTCTTCATTCCCAGACACCAATACAAATCCATGATATCACGCTACTTCTAACTAACTCCCGTTGGATTGGATATTTTGACTTATGTACTCTGTTCATCACTAGTGTCCATAGACCACCTGGCAAAGGAATCCATATTCCTCTCACAAGATGTAATATCTCATCCAATTTGTGTTCCAAATTTTTGTCTAAATCCGTGCAACTTTTGTTTTGGTATATGAGTATCCCTAACGCTTCATCTTGAACTTTGAACATCTTATCCTTGATGCCAGAGTGAATCATCATACTTTGATTAGCACTCAACTTGGCTTACTCTTTCCTTCCGACTCAAAACATCTACCACAACATCCGTCTTCCCCGGATGATATCAAATTTACAATCGTAACCACTAAATATTTCGTGCTTCCTCATTTCCCTCGTATTCAACTTCTTTTGAACATAGTTTTCTTAAAAAATCTTATGATCAATATAAATAATGCTCTTCATTCCATACAAGTAGTGTCTTCAACACATATGTACGAATGCTACCGCTCCAAGTTCCAAATCGTGAGTAGTATAGTAATGCTTATGTGCCTTGAGTTGTTGAGAAACGAATATGATTACCTATCCCATTCAATTAACACACAACCTAGACTTCGGTTTTGATGCATCCCAATACACAACGAAATCCTCCGATCTGTCAGGAAGAGTCCAGATTGATGCATTACACAAGGCATCCTTCAATGTTTGAAAAGATTCTTCTTAGTTCCTACCTCAAACAAACTTCTTATATATATATATATATATATATATATATATATATATATATATATATATATATATATGAATAGTAGAGCGATCTTTGAACAACTCTCAATAAAATGCCGAAATAGCCTGTGAATCCTAAATACTTTACGAACCTCCAATGATAACTGTGAGACCTTATATCCCATTATAGCTTCTATTTTGATAAAATTCACAAGATTGACTTCTTTGTTCACAGTGTGACTAAGAAAAACAAACCTCCTGTAGTCAAATTTCGTACTCCCAATATATTGTATAGACCTTTTCTTTCAAAAGTAACTCCAGAAGTAGTCTTAAGGGAACATAACGCTCCTTCTTAGTTTTAGAATAAATTAGAATGTCGCAATTGAAAAGTACGATAAATTCGTCTAGATATTGTTTACATACGTGTTCGTTAAATACATGAATACTATTTTCCCATTAGTAAGTCTGAAAGGCGTAACGAGAAATTTGAAATGTTCATAACGAGTACTTAATGCAGTCTTTGGTATATCTGATTCATGTACCATCAATTGATGATAACCAGAACGAAAATTAATTTTTGAAAACCACTGAACACCTTGAAGTTGATCAAATAAATCATCTATCCTTGGAAGAGGATAACGATTCTTGACCGTAAGTTAAGTTCACGATAATCAATGAACAAATAAAAACAACCATTTTTCTTTTAAGTCAAATAAACCAGGTGCTCCCAAAGGAAAGAGACTAGGGCAAATAAAACCCTTGTCTTGGAGCATCTTAAAGTGAATTAAATAACTCTTGCATTCATTTAGTGTTAAGCGATTTGGAGCATTTGCAACTGGGGTTGCTCCAAGAATAAGATCAATACAAAACTTTACGAGTACAGAGGGATATAGTCCTTCTAAGTCTTCCAAGAAGACCTCGAAGAAATCGTTGATAATAGAATGTTTTGAAGTTTTAATTTATTAGCCTTTACGCTCATGAGTTGTTTCTTTTAATCTTTGAAGTGTTCTATGAAAATCTCAGGTATTACACCACCATTTAAGTGGTATAAAAACTACTTTCTCAAACATACAATTTCTACCTAAATTTTGTCAACTAATCCATGCCCACAACTAAACCGACACTTCCGAGTCCGAAGGGTAACAAGTCAATGCTAAAAGAGAAATCTTCCAGAACTAGAGTATACCCTTATTTAACTTCTTTTAGTCTCCATGCGCTCCCGTTAATAAAATTATTTCGAAGTTTCCCACTCAAAACAAGCCATCGAGTTTCCTATTGTGTTGATTGGTGCCACTTGATGAGCTGTCATTCGACATTCAATTGTAAAATGACCTCTTACGTTGCAGTTTGAATAAATACAACATGATGTAGATGTGTGATGATAGTAGTCACACCTTACTCACAGAAGATGTGAACTAGCGTAACCCTCCCTTCATGTGTTAGTATCTACGAATTTCTTGAGTACCCTCTCGTTCTTGGTAATGTTTCTACATTCCCTGACTTATTGGTCTCATTGATTAACACTCCACCCATTAGTATTGCGCCTTGGATGGTAGGAGGCTCAGTCACTTTTGTCGTCCTGCTAATTTCCAGAACAAAGGTGTTGATGTACTTCCCATTTTCTTAGCTTTAAGTGCCACGGGATAAGGTATAATTCTTGCCAACTCATAAAATTGTCCGATATATGTTGCATGGTTAACTCCCATCGTAGAGAAATTCCAAAACTTGTTCACTAACTTCTTCATTTCGTTATTGAAAGAATATTTCTCCTTAAACAGTTCCTTTATTTATTTATTTTATTTATCTATTTATTTATTTATTTATTTATTTAAATATTTTATTATTATTATTTATTTTATTTTATTTATTTATTTATTTTTCGCGCCATCACCACTTCCATCATTTGAATTGTCGACTATTAGTTCCATTTTCGCCTTCGGTGTCGTTAGCTCTACCATGATTCAATATGTTGTTACTAACTTGTATGACAACTTTGAATGTTAAGGCCTACCACTGTCGTGTAATGATCGCAACAACATTGGAGTTCTTGCCTTCAATACAACAAATTCCTCCAGTTCAACCATCAGTTCAATCACCACTACCACTTGTATGACCACAACCGAGTGCTTCTCCTCCACGAGTAAATTTTACGAATAATGCGTTTTAGTAGTATGCTCACTAAAATTTCAAATTCTTATTAATTTAGAATAGATGAATACTTTGGAGTTTATCAAGGCATAAATGCACAAGACTCACAAACATAAGAATGATTCGGTAAGGAATATAATTGGGATTTTATTACCATACAACACGAAGATAGCACATGAAACACGCAAACATGGTCGGATAAGCACACATACGTCGGAACACGTTTGTCAATTACGTCTGCAGTCGTAATTGTGAAAGTATTCTTTCATACTCATACTTATCTTCCAAGTCCTTGTATCACAATAAGCTTTGTATTCACGGAAAGAGATCAGATAGTTATGGAATCCTAAGTAACATGTAGACGAATCACATAATGAGTCATAAGATGATAAAGAAACGCTTAAAATGTCCTTATTTGAAATGGTTAAGATGAGTGATCGACACTAGCTACAACTAGCTTCACTTAATTGTATGCACACGTAACTTCCTAACTCATGTTCTCTATGTGGGTTCCTTATTTATAGTCTAGGCCAATCCACCTAGATCTCTATAAACAATGGCTATGATACCAATCTGTCACACCCTGTCTAAAGCGGAAACAACAGGGTACGACTGTGATAGGATCATAACACATCATTATAAAAAATACTATATGAAATAAAATATCCAATGTATCATGATGCCAATAACATGAATAACGGTTCTATGAGTGCCCTATTCGATGGACCTAAGTGACGATCAACAGCAATTGAATGGCGGAAACAATCAATTGCACAAATCACTAATAAACGCAAACCGAAACGATTGAATTAAACAAAGTGAACGAATTTATTAGCTTGAATAACGTAATAGAATTGGTTACAGATGAGTTTAGTCTACAAATGGTGCTAGGGTTTCGTCAACCCTAGCCGAAAACCCGTAGGTTTATATTTATACTAACATTCTGGCAGACATGCGTCACTTGTGGAAGTGTCGCATGTAGCCGCCTTCATGCGTCACTTACCTAAGTGTCGCTATGCGTCACTTAGGCAAGTGTCGCCTAAACTAAAACTTAAGTGTCGCATAATACAAAATCTATATTTCTATTAAACAACTAACGACACTTTTACAACTTAATAGACCAACTGACAAACAAACTAATATGCATCAACAAACTCCCCCGTGTCTTCAGCTTGATCTTCAAAAACTTTAAACTTCAAAACTTCACTCAGCACCAACCTTCTGGGAATGTTCCTCCAGCATGTATTCCCACTTTCAGACAAATCTCGACCACCCTTGTAAACTTTGAAGCTTCCTCTAAATCAACTTGATTGTACTGAAGTTTATTCTTGTAGAGAGCTTTCAAATCTTTCTTTGTCAGATTTATTAGGCTGATCGGATCAAAAACTCGAACAGACTTTCCCACAAACTCCTTAACTGGCCATTCTCCCCATATATCTTGTGTTTGTACCACAACAGTCTTTGTAGAATATTCAATTACAGCTTCTTGAGTGACAGAGTCAAACCACCAATACTTTAAATCTCGTAAGAAATCCAATGGTAACTCTTGTAGGGGAACAGTCTTGAGACTAGCAGCTGGTGGATAATGATATTTCACAATCGGTTGTTGAGTTCTCAAATCAATCTTTTTCTTGTACGAATACCGAACTCCCAGCTCTGGTCTAATCCACATATATTTCTTGCTGTAAATTTCTTTTCTCAAAATTCTCTGAAAAAGAACTCCTCGAGTATCTTCAGAATGATTCACAATATTTAACTGAGCAAGATGATTAAGTTCGACCTTTGGCAATGTGCTGATATGATTGAATCTAGGCTTGAAGTATTGCACGCCATCACTTCTCTTGATCAAAATAAGAAAATTATCAACATCAAATTTCCAGCTTCTGATCAAACCAGTCAATTCACCTTTAACAAGATAAGTTTTATAAGTCTTCAACTCAGGTGCAATTGATTTGTAAACCACTTATGGTTTTGAAGTTCCTGAAGATGTAGACACAGGAACTGATTCATCAGTAGATTGTTCCATTCCAGGTTCTTCCTCATCCTCAGAAGAATCTGTCTCAATAACCGGAGCATCAAAATTGTATGCTTGAACAGGTTGTCGTAACACTGGCTCCGGTTCACGTTCAGGCGCTGGTTCTTGATTTGGATTATCCATATATTCCTCATCCGACCCTGGAACCTCTGCGTCCATTTCTATATCATCGGGATCAAAAGATCTATCTACTTCATCAAATTGATTAACCAAACTCTGTAGATATGTCAGATTGACATTTGAATAATCAGCTGCAATCGGAGTTGGTTGTCCCGGAACATCAACGAAGTAATCTAAAGCAATATTTTCATTAATATTTGAAGATTGTACATTTTCTGGTTTTGGGGGAGGAGTTACATTTGTTTCTAACTCCCTGGGAATATCCTCCCCCGAAACAGTTGTGACAGACTCCAACTCTAAAACCCTAGACGACAGATTCGTCACTTGAAGCTGGAGATTGTCAACCTCGGCAGCTTTCAGCTCCAAATCCTTTATCTGGGAAGCCTGAGCTGCAATAATAGCCTGTTGGTCGTCAAATCGTTTCGACAAAAGCTCCATCTGAGCAAGTATCATCTGAATCGATGGCATGTCAGACGGTGGTGGAGGTTGTGGTCGCTGAGAAGTATGCTGAGTAGGTTCCTCAATAACAACAGTGGTCCACTGGCGTCTTCGAAGAGGTAAATCTACCTACGAAGGAGAAGACCCAGCAGGACGTTTACCTGGATTCCTCGGGACGTGGACCCTGCCAACAGAAATCCATCTCAAGATACGCTTAAAGCGTCGAGGATCAGCCAGTTGAATCCTATCCAAAGCAGTTTGTAGGGGCACGTCACCCTCAGAATCGGGTGGAGTGGGCCCACCATCATCAGAATCATCATCAACCCGGTCAACACGATCAATATCGTCCAAAACCTGAGCTATCTCAGTGTCAACCAGGTCATCCTCATTGACCGGAGGAATCACCTCATCCTCAAAACCATCATCGATCGGCGCAACATAGTTTTCATTGACTATGTGCCCGAATAGTTCACGGTCAGCCAAAATTTGTTCACCCTTTTGCGCGAGTTTGCAGTCATTGAAGACGCGAAGAAGCATAGGCGTCGGCACCAAGAGAGAATACTGGTCAGGGGCAATCTCAAGATTCAAATCATTTAATAATAGCTGCATAAACCTTGGATATTGCAGCCACTTATCCTTACCAGCTCGGATATTCTCAACCATGTTGCCAAAAATATAACCGCTGAAGTTGTACGGTTTGTTGTAGATTAGGGCCAACATAAGAGATAAAGTCAAATGACTTGCAGCGTCGTATCCTCCCTTCCTCGGAGATAAACAAACAATCATGATATGACATAAATACCTCCATACCCTGCAGAGATATTGCTTGCGAAAATCAGAAAGCTGATTCGCCGGATAACCCATGCGCTGAAGTCCCCCGTAGATAAACGTTGTTGGGAACATAGTCGGCATCGTAGCATTGTCATTGAACTGGAGAACCCGTCGAATGGAGTTCTCGGTGATCTCGATCTCTTCACAAAACACCTTTGAAACAATCCTCGGGACATCACCCTGAGTCCGTATGAACGCATGATCGTAGAACTCCTCAACCTGATTCATATAAACAGGAGTAGATGCAGTAATAGCGTAATGAATCCTCGATCGGCGGAGGAACTCGATCATAGGCCGAAAAGGAGCCGAGTTGGCTTGCGTGGACTCCAAAAACGCAGTAATATTGTGACGGGTGTTGGTGCGGCGGTAATAGTTTTGTAAATCAGCCATCTGTAAGCTAAAATACGAAACAAAAATAACAACAAACATTATAGAATTAGCACGAACACACATAGCCTAAAAAACGAAATTCTGATTTAGGCGTCACTTATGGTAAGTGACGCATAGCCACAACCGACACTTAGGAAGTGTCGCAGAAAACAGTGCTCAAAATCAGAAATTAAGTGTAGCGTCACTGGTGTAAGTGACGTTGCCAAATCATGCGTCATTATATACGACACTTAAGAAGTGTCGGGTCAATAGCATGCGACATTTAACAGAGTGATGGTATCCTAAGTGAGTCACTTAGGAAGTGACGGTATAAGTGACGTTATAGACAAAAGCGTCACTAAGTCAGTCACTTAAGAGAGTGACGCATAAGTGGGCGTCACTAAGATGAGTGACGGACTTAACAGATAATCCAAGTACATGCGTCACTACGAGAGTCACTTAGGAAGTGACGCAATAATAAGTGTCACTGATGAAGTGACGGTATGGGTTCTAAATTACCAAGTAGCGTCACTTGAGGTAAGTGACGCATGAAGTAACGCAACGATGAAGATCATCGTGTCACTGTTCATACCCAGAAATCAAATTTGGGGGTTTTGAAAATCGAAGTTATCACAACGTACACATGATAAAAACGAGTGAAACACACCATTTAATAACAGAAAACATTAACTAAACAAGCCCTAAATCTTATGATTTCCAAGAAAATCCCGTAACCCTAATTCGTAACTAAAACATGAATACATAAAGATAGAGGTTAAAATTAGTACCAAACAAGTCGTGTGAATGAGGGGAACAAGAATATGACGCTGTAATGCGCAATCAAGCTCCAGAAACGACAAACGGATCGAAGAATTTCACACAGAGGAAGTGACGCAGGGACACAGCAAGTGACGGTATGTCAGAGAAAGTGACGCTATGTGAATTTGAAAAGTGGTGAGGTTGAGTGTCGTTGGAAAGGGTATTTATACGAAAACCCTAGTATGCGTCACTCAACTCCCACTTATAGCATAGCTTACCCTGACACTCACAGCGTCACTAGTGTAAGTGACGCAATATCGTATGCGTCACTGGTAGCGTCACTTATGAAAGTGACGCAACATGTCACTTTTAGTGAAAAGTTTGCGATTTTATCGATTTTTGCGTTATGATTTCGGTACTCAAATTTGAAAAGGTAAATGTAACTTGGATAAAATCTAAAAGTAAACTAACTTATAGAAAATACAAGAGCACATAAAAGAAAGCAAACTAACACATTCTTTTTGGTGACGGAGTTGATATAATCTGTTTAGGGATCATATCGGAGTAGCATGCATTTATTAGGAACAATAAGTGTTATTTCGATCATCAGTATATTTGTCCACTTTAAATGTACTTGACATTCTAAGAACACTTTTTATAAAAATTATGTCAAAACAATTATTAGTATATTTGTCCACTATAAACATGTTACACTCACATCTAGGAGGTAATTTTATTATTATTGGTATGTACACTTCGCTGTGGTCCCCACCATAGATATACATCTTAACTTAAGACATAGACCATGTTTCCATTTAGAGAAAGAATATAAGAAAATCTAATTTAAGAATCAAGTCAGCGGTGACAGGTCTGTACTTATGTACAACAGAGCGACATAGCTTGATTCAGGTTTAAGCAAAACCAGACTTGGTCAAACCATTTTGGCGACCTTGTAAGGTATCTTAATTTTAAAGACTTTGCAAGTACTTTGACTTGTGTTTGCTTGAGTTTTAAGTATATATTAACAGAGACCAGGTCTATACTTACGTATAACAGAGGAAACTGTCAATATATACCCCCAAATGATATCAAATAAACTCCTTTCATGAAAACATGTCTAGCATAAGTAAGAAATTAAGACTTGTGTCATACATCTAATGATGTTATACCACTTGAAATAGACAATTAAGTATTAGGCTTCTTAAGAGATCTCAAAGAGTTTTGCATAACATGCCTACTAATATATCGTATGATGAAGACAATGTTTATAAAAACTGTTTTCAACACGTCAGATAAATCTACTGACACATCCAAGATAAACCTTAAAATTCCATTTTATGCATGTCACCCGATGTACTATCATATCCCAAGTTGTTTACAGACACAACTTCAACGTCTATTTTAAAATGTAGCAACGATGCATTTCTTTAATACTAAAAAGTAAAAAGAGTGGCTGTTGCTTTTTTTTTTTTTTTTTTAAAACACATAAAAAGAAATAAATTACGTTCCAAGTTATAAATTACTTTTTAGCAATAAAGAACCTTAAACCAATCATGTTGATTAGTTCATCAAATCGAGTACGCGAAAAAGCTCTTGTGAAAAGGTCGGCATTCTGCTTTAGGGTGTCTATGTGGACAAGGTCTATCAGGTGTTTTTCATAGCAATCCCGTATAAAGTGGAACCTAAGTTCAATGTGTTTAGTCTTAGAGTGCTGTACGGGATTGCGTGTGATAGAAATAGCAGCAGTAATATCTATGTGAATAGGAGTCATAGAAAGAAGTAACCCGTAATCACGCAGTTGATGCTGAATCCATAGAACCTGAGAGCAGCAACTCGCAGCAACAACATACTCAGCTTCTGCCGTTGAAAGAGAAACTATAGTTTGTTTCTTGCATTGCCATGAGACCAATCGAGATCCAAGGAATTGGCATCCACCAGTGGTAGATTTCTTGTCTATGCTGCAGCCGCCATGATCCGAATCCGAATAGGCAGAAAGAGCGAATGATTTGTCATTTGAATACCATAGACCAAGATTGGGTCTATGTTTGAGATAACCAAAGTTTCGCTTTACCGCCTTCATGTGAGACACCTTGGGTTTGGCTTGAAAGCGTGAGCAGACGGATACCGCAAACACAATATCCGGTCGAGAAGCGGTCAAATACATCAAAGAACCTATCATTGATCGATAGTCCTTTTCTTTGCAATCTTCCTCATCGTCAGCAAGTCTGAGATTGTGATTAAGTTCGATAGGAGTCCCATAGGTTTTACAATTGAGCAGGTCATATCGAGTCAACATGTCTTTGACATACTTTGACTGATGAATATAAATACCTTTTGGAGACTGCTCAACTTGTACACCTAAAAAGAATTTGAGCTCTCCCATCGCACTCATCTCAAACTCAGATTTCATAATCTCCTCAAAATGCTTGCACATCGCTTCATTTGTAGAGCCAGATATGATATCGTCCACATACACCTGCACAAGTAACATATCCTCTTGATCGCCAGTCCGTTCTTTACGGATGAACAGAGTGCTATCGATATTCCCTCGAACAAAACCATGCTTGATTAAGTGGGTAGTAAGCCTCTCATACCAAAGCCGCGGAGCTTGATGAAGACTATATAACGCCTTATTTAACTTGCAGACGTATTCTGGATGCTCAGGGTCTTCAAAACCTGGAGGCTGTTTCACGTACACATCCGTATCCACTTGTCCATATAAAAAGGCGCTTTTAACATCGAGTTGGTTAACACGAAACTCTTTGAAAGAAGCGAACGCA
Organism: Pseudognaphalium luteoalbum; assembly: GCA_963422505.1. NCBI lineage: Eukaryota > Viridiplantae > Streptophyta > Magnoliopsida > Asterales > Asteraceae > Pseudognaphalium > Pseudognaphalium luteoalbum. Next base: position 72,327,969 of record OY730198.1, read on the forward strand.
AGAAAGATCTGAATAGACTCAAGTCTTGCCACAGGAGCAAAGACTTCATCATAATCCAAGCCCTCGATCTGACTAAAACCTTGAACAACCAATCGAACTTTATTCCGCATAACGATACCTCGATCATCCATCTTATTTCGAAATACCCATCGAGTGCCGGCTAAATGAGCACCTTTGGGTAACGGAACTATATCCCAAACATGCAGCTTGTTGAACTGTTGCAACTCTTCTTGCATAGCCTCGACCCAGGATGGATCTTTTAAGGCCTCATCAACTTTCTTAGGTTCAATTTGGGATAAATGACAAGAATTTATCCGAGCAACCAAATTTAACATTTCTTGATTTGGATTTTGCTTCACTTGGTGCCTTGTTTGAACAGCAGCATTAGGATCACCGATAATATTATCGATGGGGTGATCCCTGTGTACACGTGTGACTGGGATTAACTCCGGTGCAAGTACTAACTCCAAATTGTTCATATCCACTTCAGTAACGGGAACAGTATTAGTCGCAGGAGCAGTAGAACTCTCAGGTTGCACAGGTGGTTGAAGTTCCGTATCATCTTCATTAGAGAAGAGGTGAGAATGAACCAATTCTTCTTCTTCCTTGTCTTCCTCTAAAGGTGGCATGTTGAGATCATCTGGATGTTCTGTTGCATTAGTCGTTCCTGAAGTCGAAGGAACATCCGAAGGTGGAATAGTAGGAGATGGTGTGGATGTAGTAGGTAGTGGTGTGGGTGTTGGAGTAGGTGTTGGAGGTGATGGTGTAAGTGTTGGAGTAGGTGTTGATGTAGGTTTTGAGGTAGATGTGTCATGACACAGACTGATGCCATGAAGTAAGGTAACTAACTCCTCCTCTTCATCATCTTCTTCGGGTATGTCAAATGAATTAAACACATCCTTATAGTTGAATAACCATTCCGGACCAGTTCCTTGAGGAGGATCCGTGTAACGCGGGCATTTTACCTCAAAATGCTCTTCCACCTGGTGTGTTGATTTAATGTAGACTCTTTTGTTTGGAGAGTTGACTGAATAGCCAAGGAAAATTCCTTCAACGGCTTTAGCTCCAAACTTTGAGACCTTTTCTTTTGAGATCATAATCAAACACGGACACCCAAATGGCTCTAGAAACTGCAAAGTTGGCTTACTGTTATTGAAAAGCTCATAACAGGTCTTGTTCTTTTTCTTAACCGTGAGCATGCGATTCAGAACGTAACAAGCAGTACTGACTGCTTCTGCCCAAAATATAATAGGAAGCTTAGAATCGGCCAGCATAGTCCGAGCTGTCTTGATAATAGTCCTATTCTTACGCTCTGCAACTCCATTCTGTTGAGGAGTTCTTGGGGCACTGAACTGCTGATCAATACCTTTCGAGGCACAGTATAACTCAAGAGCTGAGTTCTTGAATTCAGTTCCATTGTCACTTCTCAGTCTCTTCACCTTTAAGTTGCACAAATTTGCCAACTTATCCAATAGATACACCAAAATATCTGGTGTTTCACTCTTCGCACCTAGAAAATATACCCACGAAAATCTGGAGTAGTCATCGGTGACTACTAAGCAGTAAGATCTACCACCTATGCTCTTAGTTGAAATAGGACCAAACAAATCCATATGTAAGAGCTCCAGTGGTGCAGCAATGGAATTCACTACCTTCGACTTATGGGACTTCTTGTGGAGTTTCCCTTTATGGCATGCAATGCAGTCATCTTTTAGGGCAAATGATTGTTTTGGAACTCCATTTACCAAATCATTGTTTATTAGAAAATTCATCTTACGAAAATGGATGTGTCCCATTCGTCTATGCCACAATAGTGATTCCTTTTCCGAAGCCTTTGACAGGAGACAGGTGTACTCATCTGTAGTCTCCACAGTTCGCATATTCATAACATAGGTGTCGTTTCTCCGTGGCGCCCTCATAAGCACCCATTTTTCAGGGATAACGAAACCAGGCTTCAGTATCACACATTCCGTCTTTGTGAAAGCAGTGGTAAAGTCCTTATCACAGACTTGTGAAACGCTCAGCAAGTTGTGAGTAAGTTGAGCCACATAGTTCACATTCTCAAAGCTAACTTCCCCGTTAGTTAGCGTTCCCTTTCCCGTAATGGTTCCTCCTGTATCTCCAGCAAAAGCAACATGTCCTCCGGCATGTGGTTTAACATCCGTCAAAAGAGACACATCGCCAGTCATGTGTCGCAAACAGCCACTATCCATAAACCATTCACTATCTTTAACGCGTTCTGACTGCTGCAACACATAAAGTAAGGAGATTAGTGAGAAACGGTGACCCAAGCCTTTACAGACTTAGGTCTACCAAGGTCATCAACAATAATCACATCGGACAGAACTTTATTTTTTAACAAATCAGAATTTTCATCTAATGTGTTATTGTTGATGACAGAAGAGTCACTAACTGACTCCTTTCGTTTCCAAACTTTAGTTTGTTCGGAAATTGGTTTGGGAGTAATGTCGGGCTTTTGTTTTGGCAAAGGTTTTTGCCCAACATTACTTGGCTTTTCAGCAGGCTTGGGAGATATTGAATAACGCCTAGGTGGAGATTTTGAAAATGAATTTCTGTAAACAGATGTCCTAGGCATCTCTCTCCCATAGTGCCGATGAGACAGTTTGGGACATTCACGAATTAAATGTCCTTGTCTTTTACAATAAAAACATGAGCGAGTCTCAACAAATGGTTGAGGCTGAGGACTTACCACAGGAGTAGGAGAAGCATTTCTAGAACATGAACATTTCGTACACGTCTTAGAAGATTCTTGTTTTGGTTGAGAGGTTGAAGTGGAAGGTTTATCACAAAAATCGTTTGCACGTGTAGCTTTATAAGTAAAGTTTGAGATTTTGTATTTAAAACCTTATCCTTTTCCTTTTTAGGTTGAACCTTAATCGTAGGTTCAACCTTTAAAACCACATTTTCAGAGTTTACTTCAACCTTCTTTTTAAATTCAGGATACTCCTGGTCAGTAATATCCTCAATCTCAACAATCTCCTCAATACTAACTGGAGATTCACATTTAGACTTAACAAACTGAGGCGAAGGATACTCTGGCCGCTTGGTTTTCTCCTTTGCCTGTTTGTTTTGATTATTGACCTTAGACTTGACCCCATATAACAGTGCATAGTCAACTGGAATCTCTTCGGTGCCTTCCTTAACTGGCATAGGACAGTATTCAGTGGGAGGTGGGACTACAGTATAACCTAGTCCTGTCTTAGTTTTATTATTTGTCCTTTGCTTGTTAAGGATTTCGTTGAAGGCAACCGTAGAAGAAGAGGAACCTAGAATCTTACTTTTATACTTGTCATATTCAACTTTCAAATCAGATAGTTCCTTTCTCAAAAGTTCTATTTCAGCAAGATAGCTATTAATAGCATCCTGTTGACTAAAAACCTTAGATTTATACCTAAGTGTGTCCTGTTGATAAGCCTCAATTTTCTTATCATACAATTGTTCATTGGCCTTTAGGTACTTATTTGACTCACTAAGTTTTTCAACCTTTTTTCTTAAGTCTACGTTATCTTCTTGAAAGCACTTTAAAGATTCAGTTAACTTAATGCACGAAATACAGTTCAAAGGTTCTTCTGGTTCATTGCGTACCTCATTAGAAATGTGAGCCATGAGACACTGTTGATACTTATCAGCATACATGCTCTAGTCGGTGTTGGTAGGCTCAAAGACAACTAGTGCATCAGTTGTCGCTTGCTTCACTTCATCTTTCTCTGGAGTTCTGGGAGCATCAGGCTTCATGAAACCCGATGGAGGAACTTTGGGTTTTTCACACTCTCTCGCAAAATGTCCCAGATTCTGACAGTTATAACAGCGAACCTTGCTCTTATCAAAACCAAAACTGGTTTTGCCATCTCCTTCCAAACTCTTGCGACCAGTCCGTTGCAAGAATTTCTGAACTCTCCTTGAGATCATGGACATATTCCAGTTTAAGTCCATTTGCTCAAGATCATCGTCATCTAATTGAGCATAATCTTCATAATCTTCTTTAGTAAGTTCTAAAGTAGAATTCGGTTGTGAAACCAAATCCTTGTAGGAGCTAAGAAAGGCTGTATAGATAGCAGCCTGTTCTTGAATAGCCGTGGAAACTGGAACTTGCTGTGGTGACCCTTGTGAGGGTCCAGAAGCATACACCGGATGATGAACACCGGTAGATTGCAATGAGGGTTGTAATGGAGAACTTGTAGAAGAAATGAAAGCCATTCCACCATAAGTCTTTCCGGTGTTGACTTTTCCTCCATATAGTGTCGGGTCTTGAACAAAACCACCCGATTTGCATTCCTTCTTCTTCAACTCCATCACATGGGTTTGAAGAACACCAATTAGCTCATCTAAGTTCATCGTTGCTAACTCTTGGCTCTCTTTCAGAAATTGCACTTTAACGTCCCAACTGCTAGGTAGAACGGCCAACAGCTTCTTATTTATTTCAATCTGAGGGAATATGTAGCCTCCCTCGGTCAACTCACTAACTAACTGTGAGTATCTTGTAAACACACCCGAAGCTGTTTCATTAGGCAGAGAATCAAACAGATCATACTGTTTCTTGATCAGTTCTAATTTAGCCTCCTTGTATTTCTGATTTCCACCACATCTCGTCTCAATAGCCTTCCAAAGAGCGTATGTTATGTCATGTGTTTTGAAGAGGCGTAAGACATCTTTAGTAAGGCACATACAGATGGCTGAATGAGCCTTTCTTTCAATATCGTACTCCTTCTTCTCTTCAGGAGACATGGCTTTGTAAGTTTTGGATGGAGGGATACCACGATAGTCTCCCTCAGCTACTGGAGCTTCATATCTTTCTCTGAGCGGACCCCAGAGCTCCGGACAGTGGAAATCTACGTACTGTTCAAATCGATCATGCCAATATGCGTAATCCATATCAGCCGTGAATAGAGGAGGTTTATTATTAGAACCAACATCATGATTTTGTTTTAGCATATCCCTGATTCCCCTTATATCCTCTTTATCAGCAACAGCAACCATTAAAGATAAACCTGAAAATTTACTCAAAAACAAGAACTTGCAAAATAATTAGTACCGAAGGCGTCACTTGGTAAGTGACGCACTCAAGTGTCGCAACGACTAGCGGCACTTGGTAAGTGACGCTATCGAGTGACGGATGAAGTGACTGATGACACTGTAAGCAAGTGTCGCTCAATCTAGCAAGTGACGCACTCAAGTGTCGTACTTGAGTGATGCAATAAAACAAATAGGCGTCACTAGTAAAAGTAACGCAATAAATCAAACAGGCGTCACTAGCAGAAGTGACGCTTGACACTCAAGTGACGTGCTAAAGTGACGCACGTGAGTGACGGTGGATTAAAATAGATGACACTTAAGTTAAGTGTCGTATGAACCCCAAATGACGCTCCAAGTGACGCGTTCAAGTGACGGTAAAACCCTAATTTGGAATTACGAAGTGCTGCTCTAAGTGACGCGTTCAAGTGACGCAGCGAGTGTCGCAGAAACGGCTGTAAAATCCCAAAAACCCTAAAAATCGAATTTTCGTAAACCTAACGAAAATTCCTCGAACCCTAATGAACGAAACTGTAGTAAATGATGAATATCGTCTGGAAATCACCTTATCAACTCAAAATCCGTAGTTATTCTCAATTCTTGATCCGAACGAAACCGAAATCAATCCAAAACGTCTTCAAAACGTCAATCTAATCACCTAGTGGCTCTGATACCAGTTATGAGTGCCCTATTCGATGGACCTAAGTGACGATCAACAGCAATTGAATGGCGGAAACAATCAATTGCACAAATCACTAATGAACTGAACATAACCAACAACATCGAAACAATCGAAGTATGTATAAATGAATGAAATCGGATAGAGATTATACAAACTACCGATGATCCGCACGATAATCGTTGTTAGAATCTGTAATATGAATATTTTATAAGAATCAAAATGTTCCTTGCAATAAGAAAATGAAGGAAATGAAGATTTAGAACACAAAAACTTACCGAAAACACGAATACGCGAGTTCTCGATTAATAGAATGGATTAGAGGATGATTATTTGAGTTCTTAGGGTTTGGATTCTGAATATAGACTAATATTTTCGTTCTTGGACATCTGGAGTCCAATAATAGGGTTTAGAAATCGTTTTTAGGGTTAAACGGGTTTATATAGTAATAACTAAAAGTTTCTAGAAAATTCGTAATACACTGCAGCCGTTTATAAAACAATTGTTATAAAATAATCTGCTTCGTTTCAGAGGCCGAAACCTTAATTTCCTTGCAAAACATCGATATCTACAACTTTTTAGTTTTAGCTGAATCCTGAAAACGACTCTAAGTAGATCAAAACGGCCTCTGAAGTTGACTACGAAAATAAATCAACATAAACTAAAACTTTTCGGTTTAGGTCCTTGTTTATAGTTTTAGGGTTACTCGAGTTTGAATGGGTTGGGCCGGTCAGATCCTCTAAGGAGGAATTTGGGTCGGTTTTCTTTGGGCCAAACAAAAAGACACAGAAAGTTGGGTTACACTGTCCAAAAATAATTGATACTATTTGTTTATTTTACGTTTTTCTTTGTATCTCCTTTGTCACACGTCGGATTGAGATGATTCTTTTTGTGTTGGATTCACTTTTCAAAAACGGAGATTTTGATATAAAGAAATCAATTAAATTAGTACTTTCACAAAAATGACTTTTTACAGCTTAAACTACGATAACGGTTTGGTGACGGTTGTCACATATGATTTCAGTTTAGATAAACCCTAACACTTGACAATCTGCGAATTAAGCTTCTGCAAACAAACCCTATGAATTTCTAAGTATTCTAAGCCTCGTTCTTAATCGGTTATACCTGTTAACAATCAAGATTAAGGTGTATTGGTGTTATTGTCACGAACAAATCGTGATACCAAAGTTATATCCATATAACTAAGATATTAAGGGATTATGCACCTTAATATCAACATAACCTCGTCATCGATCCACAGAACTAGGGACTTACAAAATATCATCTTTCTTTTCCTTGTCGGACATTGATGATGAAGATGTGCCGATCAAGGAGGAAAAATTAGTTGTTGAACCCAGCAAAGCTAGAGTCCTCAACCTCCGTTCCAGGTCAATTACCAAGAAGAGGAAAGCCAACATTATTGAGAATCTCAATGAGCCCACACTTGATTTTGATGAGGTATACCTTGTCATCCTTGTTCAACTTTTCACCTAGATTTCAACCTTATATATTCAATTGTATCCGTCTTTTCTAGGATATGAAACAAGCTGCCAAATGTTATAAGGAGAAAATGGAAATGGTTGAGAGCACAAAGAAGATAGCTGCCATTGCTGCAGAATCTTTTACTTTGGAGATTGCTCATTTAAAGAGAGAAATCGAGGGTATCAAGGCTTATGCTGCTCAAAAAGATGCCGAAGCTCAGAAGAGAATTAATGAAGAACGAGAGATTCTGGTCGCTGATATCAAGCCAGGATCCGAAGCTCAGAAGAGAATTAATAAAGAACAAGAGATGCAACTGCTGTGGTGCTCAAAGCCAGGATCCTTATGGTGACTGAAGCTAGTGCTAAGGGTCTTGACACATCATTCTGGAATATCCAATCCTAGCAAGATAAATTGGCAAAATTGAAGGGTGAAGACCCAGAGGTTGGAGCTTTCCTTGATGAAGCCAGTGGCAAAGTGTAACACCCCCAAATTCGTTGATTGTGGTTAGTTGAAGCATTGGCATAAGCTGGGGGTGCCATAATAACAATGTACATGCATACGTATCAGAGCATATGATTACAACAGAGAATATATATATTAAGATGCCAAAAGTAATAGTTACAAATTTTACGATTCATCGAATCGTATAAGTTTGAAAGTAATTAATTTACAAAAGTAGATTTCGTAAATATGACTAAACTGTTTAGTTATATAAAAGAAATCTTGTTGTCAAAAGTTGGCATCCTATTCCTTCGTGGGTCACTTATGTTCCATGCAGGCTGAGGGTTCTTACGTGCAGCTAATTCCCTGAAAAACATAGTAAAAGTCAACAACGAGGTTAAGTGAATTCATAGGTTTTATGTTTGCAATAGTTGAATCAAGTTTGTAAGCACAGTTGTTAAAACCAATACGTTCACAAATAGTTATTGCCATAATAGTTAAGTAAACGTTTTATGGAATGTTATCCAAATATAGTCCGGTTGGGATGTTGCCCAAAATACAGTTTGCATGGGATGTTAGCCAAAATACTGTTTACGTGGGATGTTACCCAAAAATACAGTTTGCAATATGTTGCTGGTCGTTCTCCAGCGTTTCCAAAATAGTACCAGTCGTTCTCCGGTCTAAATACGCACGGGTCATTCTCCCGTCCAACTCGGCCAGTCATTCTCGGGCAATAAATATTGTTGGTCGTTCTCCAGCGAAACACAATACCGATCGTTCTCTGGTCAAAAGACGCAGGGGTCGTTCTCCCCTCCACTTGGCCAGTCCTTCTCTGGCAATAAATAATTTTGGTCGTTCTCCGGCGAAACACAGTACCAGTCATTCTCCGGTCAAAAGAGTCTACTTGGCCAAACGTTCTCCAGCGTTTACATAAAAAGTACCGGTCGTTCTCCAATTTACCAACCAAGTTTTATCACGTTTATAGTATGAAAATGTAGTTTCATAAATACCAGTTTTGTTGTAAGGGTTTAACAGTTCAAAGTACTCAAATCGTGCGAGTAAACAAGTATGATAAACAATCATGTAAGCAAAAGCAGTTATGGCAATCAATAAAGCAGTTGAATATGTTTCTTACCCCAAGTTGAAAGCGGTAAAACAGTTAAAAGTGGGGTTGTGAACTCACCTGTTGAGTTGAGTATGTTCAAGTGCTAGCAAAGCCTAAAGCCCAAGAAGTCTAGTCGAAATCTCCTAACGCCCTAAACGTATGAGATTTAAAGAGTACGTGGAGGTCTAAGTTTACCATCCATGCTAGTGTTCGTACAACCAAGTTATGTCCAAGTGTTTGTTCGATGTTTATGTTTGAAGTTTTGAAAATGTATATGACTCGTTGGTAATAGTTTGAAATCACAATTTCATTAAAACAAGTGCGTTTGAAATGTTTGTATAGTTCGCATTCCGTATCATATGTAAGTATACGTTCCCGGTTAAGTTTGACACTTAGTGCAAAATCATTTGTAAAGTTTCTGTTTTATGCGACACAAGGGTTTGTGTCGCAGACCTGCGACATCCGCAATTTAATGCGACGTAAGCATTTGTGTCGCAAATGCTGCAACATAAGTAGTTGTGTCGCAAGTATGCGATGTATGGTGAATTGTGCGACATAAGACCTCGCATAGTGCGACATAGAAATGGTACTGCGACATAAGATGTTATGTCGCATAGTGCGATGTAGAAGTGGTACTGCGACATAAGACGTTATGTCGCATTACATTTTTCGGTCATGTGCGACATAACGAGTTGTTCGACAAAAATCTTAATTTTTCAACCCAAAAACGTTTAGATCTTTCATATAATGACTTGTAACATGATTGTACACTATAATAACAAAGGAAAAGTGAAAAAAGAGTGATTTTTGATACCAAATCGAGTGAAATCCGAAAATTAGGTGAGTGATGAAGATGGTGATAAAAATGGTGGATCTTGAGCTTGGATCTTGAAGATGAAGTTGATGAGTTTTGTTGTTGTTGTTCCAAAAATACAAAGAAAATGGTGGTGATTTGGTGATTTTTGGTGAGTTTTTAGAGAGAGAATTGAGAGAGAATGGGGGTGAAGTGAGAGAGAGTAAAATGAAAATGAGGTGAAAATGAGGGTGGGGTGGGGTGGTGTTGGCAGATTTTTGGGGCCAAAGGGACGGGATTTTAGTCCCAAATTGTGGTATTTTACCCGTGTTCATTTTCCCGATCGTTAAACATTAGTTTATTTTAAATTGGTAACTTTTTAAATACATTTTTAGAATATATTTTAGTTGAGATATCCTTATAAAAGTAATTTAACTAAGTTGTAAATTATAACTTTGTTTTATTACCGAAATGTCTCGAATTTATTTCAGTTTACGAAATACTTGTTAAATATTATCAAAATAATATTTAATAGACGTTAATGTTAACTAATAATTTCATATTATTAATTAATTTTATTCACCAACAGTCGTATATTTTTATCGCGTTGTTCCAATTGTTTTGTACGTGTTGGAACATAGATTGTGACAACAGATCTAGCTTGAAATATGACTAGTGTAATTGTGATTGTATTGATATATTGGTTTACATTTGTAAATGCATATTCGTTTTGTTATTAATATTTCATATTAAAGATAGACGAAATAACGTATTTATATTATACGTTTGTTGCGAAGCGAGTCGAGATCTCAGGTCGCAGAGAGGTGAGCTGCGAGATGAGAACTGAACTCGTTATGGCTAAGCTGGGCTTGGGCTAAGTGAGGCGAGTTGGGCTGAACTCGCAGGCCCATGCGAGCCGAGCCGAGACAACATATATAAACGATTTTGTTTGGCAAAATCGTTAAGACTTTGAACACTTTTATCATTCTGCGAATTCATAAACCCAGAGAAAACATAACCTACGGCTAGACTTTGACGATTCATCGTTTAAAGTTAAGTCATATTAAACACAATTACGAACTTACTCGTTATTAGTAAGATAACACTGTATTGAGGGATTCCGCACCTTAATACTACAGATAACGAAGTTATCGATCCTAGAACTAGGGACTTACATCTGGTATCAGAGCTTTCGGGCTAAATACGAGTGCGTTCGTGAGTTTTAGTGATATTGCGTTTTTGATTCGGGTTGTTTCTACGTGCATTATAGCAATATTAACAATCAAAATCAATCTCTGGATATTTTAGGGTTTGTTTACGGTTGAAATCGCTAGTTTCAGTCGTAAAAATACCTTAAACTTTCGCTTTCGGGTTTAACAGCCGTTTCGCGAGTCGAGATTAGGGTTCCAGCGTAGCTTGCGAACCGAGGTGAACTTGCGAGCCGAGTTGAACTTGCGAATCGAACGTTGATTGAAGCTGCGAGAACAATGCTTGCTGATTCAAAGCTTCCGGTCATATTTTGGGCAGAAGCAGTGAATACAGCTTGTCATGTTCTAAATAGGGTTCTTACGGTTAAGCGGCATAACAAGACTTGTTATGAGCTTTTAAACAAAAAGAAACCTAACTTAAAAGGGCTTGAACCCTTTGGAGTATCATGCACAATTTTAAAGACTGGACATCAAGCAAAATTTGGTGAAAAGGCCGACGAAGGTTTTTTCTTAGGTTACATGCCTAATTCACCAAACAAGAGGGTCTTTAATAAAGTCACAGGTCGTCTGGAAGTTGTGTATAATATTGAGGTTACTAGTTACACACCGGATGTACACAAGGGCTTAGATTGGCAATTTGATTATTCTGATCTTTTTGCATCTTTTAAAGTTCCCTTAAGTGACTATGTTAGTGATTCAGAGATTCCTGAACATGTGTTTACTGGAGATGAGGATACCGGCTACACTCCAATGACAAATGTTCAATCATCTGCAATCCAGATTGTTGATCCAAATCAACCATCTACTAGTGGATCTCAAATGTCCAAAGTAGATATACCTTTAACTGAGGAAGAGCATATGCAAAAGGTAGTGGATGATTTACTTACACCACTAAGAGAGTTAAGAATAGCTTCGGATAATGATAACTCTCGGCTTTTCAGTAAAGAGGTACCAGATTTGGAAGAACCGTCTGAACAACAAGAAATTGGTACTAACTTAGAAGATGAGATTTCTGTTGAGACTATTGTTACAACAAGAACGAGTAAGAATCACCCAATTGATAATATCATTGGTGACATTAATACTCCGGTTCAAACAAGGACTCAAACAAAAGCTAGTACTTCAAGTTATCCTAATGCGTATGCTGATACGGATAACTTAGAAAGCTTGTATGCTGCACTAAAGGAGACAGGCATTACTAATGAGTGTCTTTATGCTGGCTTTATCTCACAAATTGAGCCTAAGAACATTCAAATGGCTCTTAAAGAAAGTTCGTGGGTCGAGGCTATGCAAGAAGAACTGTCTCAATTTGAAAAGCTACAAGTCTGGGATTTGGTTGACCTTCCAAAGGGTGTTTATCCAATTGGAACTAGATGGGTATTTAAGTGCAAGAGAGATGATAGGGGAATCATTACTCGCAATAAAGCTCGTTTAGTGGTTCAAGGTTTTAACCAAGAAGAAGGTATTGATTATAATGAGGTGTTTGCACCAGTCGCTAGGCTAGAAGCTATTAGAATCTTCTTAGCATTTGCAACATTCAAAGGTATTAAAGTGTATCAGTTGGATGTTAAGAGTGCATTTTTGAATGGCAAAGTTGAAGAACTGGTGTATGTCGCACAACCTCCAGGGTTTACTAATTCTGAATATCCGGATAGAGTATATCGTTTGAATAAGGCTCTATATGGATTACATCAAGCACCAAGGATGTGGTATGCGACACTGTCAACGTATCTACTTGATAATGGATTTACAAGAGGAGCGATTGATAGTACACTATTTGTAAAGTGGAAGAAGAAAGACTTTCTCCTGGTGCAAGTTTATGTTGATGATATCATCTTTGGATCTTCTGATGAAAAGATGTGTCAAGAATTTGAGAAAGTCATGCAAAGAAGGTTTGAGATGTCTGCAATGGGAGAGTTGAAATTCTTCTTAGGATTACAAGTTGATCAAAAGAAGGATGGATTTTTTATTCATCAATCTAAATATGTTTATGAGCTATTAGAACGCTTCAAGATGGATGAAAGTAAGGTCTACAATACTCCGATTCCAGTCAATCACAAACTAGGTCCAGATACATCGAGTGATCAGGATGTGGATCCTACTCTTTACAGGGCCATGATTGGATCATTAATGTATCTGACTGCCTCTAGGCCTGACATAATGTTTGCTGTGTGTATTTGCGCAAGATATCAGGCTAATCCGAAAGAGTCACATATGCAAGCAGTTAAACGGATCTTCCGTTACCTCAAAGGGGAACCTAAGCTGGGACTTTGGTATCCTATTGGAGGAGACTTAGATCTGGTCGCATTTACTGATTCGGATTATGGAGGATGCAATCAGAATAGGAAATCTACGACCGGAGGATGTCAATTCCTAGGAGGTAGATTAGTGTCCTGGCAGTGCAAGAAGCAAAGCTCGGTAGCCATTTCTACATGTGAAGCTGAGTATGTTGCAGCTGGCAGCTGTTGCTCACAAGTTCTTTGGATACAACAGCAACTGCGGGATTATGGGTTAAACTTAACCAATACTCCTATGATGATTGATAACGAATCTACTATGTCGATAACCAATAATCCGGTGAAGCACAGTAAGACTAAACATATTGATATTCGCCATCATTTTATTAGAGACTGTGCTGAGAAGAAACTGATAAGGTTAGTTAAGGTTCCGACTGAGGATAACTTAGCAGACCTCTACACGAAGGCTTTCGACAGAGCAAGATTTGAAATGTTGGTTCAACGAAATGGAATGAGAAATCCAGAGTGATTGGTCTTCCAAGGGTATTTTTGTAATAGTTAGAAATTATTTTGTCGTTATTATTATTAAAAAAAAAAAAAAAAAAAAAAAAAAAGAGGGTGGCGTATGGCATTCATTTGCTTGTTACCTAAGGGGAATCGCCTCCAATAAAAGAACAAAATGAAGTTCTTTTAGAAAATTTAAGTTTTTGTCTGCAAAAACCAAGGGAAATGATAGTACATTAGACGAATAAGCTTAACAATAATAAGATTAAGTCCTAAGGATGATGTGTTGGTAGATTCAAGTGAAGTTACTTTAGAACTATAGCAGTTCTATCAGGTATGTGTTTATATTTATTTGATTATACACCTATATCCACTGATTATAACTTGTCCTTTTACCTAACAAGTGATAAGAATAACTTAAGTCTAGTCAGCTTCATTATACAATTTATTGGTAGGCAGGTTATGCTACGATTTCCGAGCAGTTAAGAAGTATAACTGTCATGTGTACTATCTTATGTGATCTGTTATATAACGTATGACATATGTCTTAATTGTTGAATGATAGTACTATCATACACTGTGATCTAAAATAAAAGATTGTGAAATGATACAAAGTATCATAGTGTCAAAAGGTGAGTTATATGTTTCGAAAGGGCATCATTTAGTAACCTCTACCTTACATATGAAAGATACAAAGTATCTCGTGTCAAGTGTATGTTATATGCTTCTAAAGAACATCATTTAGTAATCTCAACCTTGATAATACAAGATACAGTGTTATGTGTTGTACTTGAATTCTTCAGTATGTTGTATAGTAGAAAACACTAGATATTGTGCACATTAATAATAAAAGATTGACTCAGAAATCTGTGTGTAATTTGTTTATGTGGATTATAATACCGGTAATTGTCTTGAACTGTCTATGATATTTGAACTTTCACTTTTGTGAATAATAAGAAATCATAAGTTATATTTTAATGAAATGTTATATCATGTGGATAAAGGTATCTAAGATATAATTTTATAAATATAAATGTGTAAATGATAAAATTAGTTGTAATTTTATTGTATTTTATTTGAATTTCATGAGGTATGTATACTAACAATCTACTTAGACTTATTAACAATAAATAACTAAGTGCTTATTCTTTCTAATATGATCCCTAAGCAGATAAATTCTTACTCAGTTTATGTATTTTATTTTATTTTATTTTTCAAGTAATTAATAAAATGGTACTTGATACCACTGTTTGTTTATATCATGTTGTGTGTTCGTATTTATTTTATTTTATTTTAATAATTGTTACCCTTTGGAAATACATTATACTGAATTATCTCAGTTCGTGTTGAACAAACATAGATTTTACAGGTGAAAGATATGTTTATTTTAGACTTGTAAAATAATGGGTTTTAATTTATACTTATCATTTAATTCGCAATTAATATTAATTCTGCGAGTTGACTTAGTCAACTTGCGAATCGAGATTAATTTCTGCGAATCGAGTTTAAGGTATAAAGGGTGGTCAAACGAGTCAACCAACCCACCGAACCCAGATTGATTTGCGAGTTCACTAAAACTTTGCGAGTCCAGACGAAGCGAAACGAGGCGAAACGAGCTTTTCGTTTGATTTTGACTTTACGAACAAAGGAACGAGTTTTTGAATCCGTAGCTTTTATACAACATTAGATTGCGAACATTTTGAGGTATATTACAACGGATTTCACCGTAAGATTAACGAGAAATCGAAAGTTCTATTCACTTAGGTTTTCGGTTTACACAATCATTAAATTACGTAGATTAAGGTGTTATTTAGCAAGGATCCTTAGGGTTAATACTAAATGAACCTTAATGAACGTAAATCAATCGATGGATCATGTTTACATTAACGGATTAATCGATTTTTAAGATCAACTCGCGATGGCCGTTAGTTAAACGAGTTGAGATTTCACCTCGCTACGCAGACTGAACGAAACGAGTTGACTGGTTTGGCGAGTTGACATGCGAGACGAGATGAACTCATCTCGCCACGCCAGATTTTGTGAATCCAAATTTTTTTTTTACAAAAAATGTTTATCTTTTTTATTGTGTAATTTAAATGTTAAGCCATTTTAGTAATAACATTTATATAATGGATTCACATTTTGATAAATATTAGACTTACGACTTTTTAGTAATAAGTTAAATATTTTTATATACGACTTGAGACTATTTTTGTAACAAGTTATATACATATATATATATAGTTAAACTAAAATATTTGATGAATTTTGATTCATAATATATTGTAGTTTAAAGTGTTTTAACGTGCAATCAATTGTTTTTGTCATTTGTGTTTATTTTACAGATATGGCAAGAGCATTTGATAAAGGTCACAACATCCTAGTGGATCTAACTCTTGAAGCCAAACGGGCTGACAGGGTTGCAGATATATTACGTTTTCTTGCACGGTCACGTATCAGATACGCTATTACGGCCAATCCACCGATTTCTCAGGAGATATTGAACGACTTCTGGACGGATATTGTGTATGACCAATCGGTCAATCCGCCACAGATCCGAGCAACGGTTCGTGGTCAACCGGTTGTATTTACCGCTGGAAATCTACGAGAGATTTTGCAGCTTGGTACTGAGGATCAAGAGAATGGGGATTTGGTTTTTCCCATGGATTTTATAGAGGGGGCAATTGAGCGTATGGGATATACTGGTGATAGGCGTGGGAATCAGTTTCAGAAGCCTTTGGTAATTGGCCAGTGGAGGTTTTTATGGCATGTGATGAACACCGTGTTTGCACCGAAGAAGGGCGGTTTTGATGAGTTGAGCCCTGCTATACTATCGGCTGCACTGTCCCTGGTTTACAATAAACCATACAGTTTTTGTGATCTTATTTTTGGAGAGATAAGGAGACAGATATCGGGTTCTGTTAGATCCAGATTTTTGATTTACCCGAGGTTCTGTATGCTTATCATATGTTCGCGTTTACCGAACTTGGCTATTCCTGAACCATTTTTGGTGGTGAATACGATTGATCAACGTGGTTATAATGCCATGTTTTTGCAGACCGTCAGGAAGGACGGAGTGGTTAAGCCTGAGGTACGACCACTGTTTGGGTACATTGTTGATCCACACTACGTTACTCCGCCGAATCATGGGTGGTTGGACGTAGCTCCTGCTGATGCTGCTGTTGATCAAGCTCCGATAGCTCAGGTGGTTCATGCTGAAGATCCACAAGAGCTTATCGAGGATGTTTTGGAACAACCTGCACATGCTGGGGTACAGGTGAACCCAGATGTTGCTGTTCAGGTAGTTCAGGAGGTGCTAGTTGAGCATGATGATGCTACTGATATCCTGCTACGGGATATTGATAGTTATGTTGCTTCACCTGAGGTAATTTTATAATTATATAATAATATTGGTACTTAAATGTTATATCATTTTCACCTTATTATTTTATATAATACTTAGGTTATTGATATTTAGTTAATTAGATAATATTTCTAATTATAAAATATAAATATTATTATGATCAGGGAGCTGAGACTGCAGACCCAGAGGTCATTCGATCTGAGGGTAAGCAGGGACAGCTAGATGGATCTGAGGTTTTACCTTCTAAGGTATTTCTCAGATTAATCATAAATATATAGAACTTGTATGATAGAGCTTTTAGCTAATCATAAGTGTTTAATATATTTAATATTTAGGATCATGATGTTGGTCCATCTGGAGGCCGTGATGGCGAATCGGCTTCAGATGATGATGATAGTACTCCTTCTCCACCTCCAGGTGCTGGTTATATTCGATATCGATCTCGGATGATTCCAGATCCAGCATTGAAGGAGAAGAGGAAGGCTAAGGAAGTTGATCCTGACTTCTGTCTTCTTGATGAGGGTTCTGAGGAAGAGGATACACCTCTTATTACTCGACGCCGTAAGCGTTCAAGGACTCTGACCATTCAGGATGGTATGTAATACTTAATAGTTAGATAATCTTAACTTGTTGTTTATCAGGAGTTCAAACTGAGACAGTTAATTCTGTGACAGTTGCTCGAGATACACCGCAGGTGGAGAATGTAACACCGGTGGTTACTGAACAGATATCTGTACCTATTGAGGTAAGGGATATACGTTTAGTTATACAAGTGTTATATAATTAATTAGAGATTGAGATAGATCAATTTGTAACAATTACTTAATTAATTTTGTTTAACTTAACAGGCTGAGATCAATAACGCTAGTAGATTTGCAGCTACTCTTCTTACGGAAGCGTTATCTCAGGCTATTCCACCACGAGATTCTTACATTGCTTCAGTGACACCACCTGGACCACATACTATTCCAGTTACTCCGACAACAGATGCTGAAAGGATTACATCCTTGGAGTTGCGGGTAAAGGAATTAGAAAAGACAGTGTCTCAGGTTCCGGTGCTGGTGTCGAACAATCTTCGACTGAGTCAGCAGTTACTCAATCAGAGTATCTCATACAATACACTGCTGAAGATTCATGAGACTTTGCTTGCTGACTTCAACATTCAGAGTATGAAGATATCTGGCTTGGAGCGATTGGTCTTGAAACATGTTTCAGGACAGTCTACTCAGGGGGAGGTATTGGCATACTTGGAAGGTTGTAAAGAAGATGAGCTGAAGAAAAAGAGAGATGCTGATAAAGACGATGATCCCAATGCACCGAAAGATGGTGAGCAGACTGGTCCTTCAACGACTGGTCAGCAAGCTATGATTCAGGGGGAGTCTGGTGATGGTGGTGATGATGGAGCTGGTACAAGTGCTGATAAAGATGCACTGGTTGATACAGAAGCTGGTAAGACAGCTTAGTATTAGCATAGTGTAGAATAATGTCTGTAACATTTTGTACTGAATAATTGTAACTTAATATTATGTTTAATATATTCGACTTAATCTTATTATTATCTTAAGTAAAATATATTTTAAATAATTTAAGTTAATAAATATGTTAAGATAAAATAGTGATCGAAAGTCTTCTGACTCAATGAGTAGTCGAGCGGCGTGTTCCGATTATTTTTCGGCGGTCAAAATTTTAAAATAACATATGCATTCTAGACTTGAAAGTTTATAACTAACAAGTTAAAAATGTATTTGGTTAACTCGACAAATGATATATAATTTAAAAGTTATGTTGATAATAAGTTAAGATCAATTAAACTTAGAAATTATATAAGATAATTAATAGTAAATTTAAATGTTTGGTGATTTTTCACAATACATTAGAATTTAAAATTAATTATTATTTGTTAAGTATTGTATAAGACTTTAGAGAATCTTAGATTGATTCAGGGTAATCAATTAAAGGATTTTATAAGTTATATATATATATATTGCGTTTAATTTGAAGGTTTAAATTATACAAAAGAGTTGATAAAGAAATTCTTGGATTAATTCAGGGAAATTAGTAAAGAATTTAAATTATTAATATTGATTTGTATATGTGGTTTTTCTCTAGGATTTGAGATGCTTGATCTATCTGATTTGGAAGAAGATATTTTTGACGAGATAGATGAAGAAATAGATTTTGATCTTGAGGATGGAGAATTTCTACCACCTGCTGATTGGACTGCTGTTCCTGAGATTGTGCAAGACATAGGTGTAGATCCAGATGCAAATGTTGATGAACACCATGTAAGCCCATCTAGAACAGAAGTTGTTATTGAAAATGAGCAAGGTCCAATAGTGGTTGATATCGATGAAGATATTGAAGACTCAACCTCGGAAGATGAAGCAGAAGAGATAGTCTTTACAAATAATCCTGCAGTACAATATCGGAAACTTCCAAAACAGAAGAAGAAGATTGGAATTTCTGAAATTGATATAACGAAGAAACGCATACCGCGTAAAGGGATTATAGGCTGGTACTTTGACTCTGAACTGAAGCTTTTTGCAATAAAAAGATATGACGGAGTTCAATACTTTGAAAGAAAGCTTGCAGTTTTTAGTTCCTTACCACGTTATGAAATACGTGACTTGGCTAGATTAGAGATCAACAACCCAAGTCGTGATGAGTATGCTAATCGTGTTGAACGAATTATTAGACATGAGGTTGGTACAAATAAATTTGAGATGATAAAGCCAAGAAAGGGAAAGACTATGAAACTACAGGAGAGAAGTCAAAGGACTGGAAGAAGAAGAAGGAAAAAGATTTATCCAGCTGTTAAATGTGTGCAGCAGATTCCATTGAAGACAATGCCACAGGATATTTTGGGAAATATGAAGAGTTGGCACGTGGATTCAAAGACTGGAGAAGCTGTTATGGTTGAAGCTGATGATGAGATTGAAGGTGGCGAAAGAGAAATCTTCAGAGTCTATGACCATCGACACCTGATGAATATGTCGAGAAAGGATCTGTTAAAGTTAAAAGAGAACAGAATTTTGACAACTATTGAATGGGCTGATTTAGGAAGAGATTATCAAATGATGGTTAAAACTTGTATCAAGATGAAGATTTATGCAGGAAGCAAGATTTACAAATAAAGACCAAAGACAATTAAAAGATAAAGACGCTAGAGCTATTGTCAAGGGGGAGTCTGTTGGAACATAGATTGTGACAACAGATCTAGCTTGAAATATAACTAGTGTAATTGTGATTGTATTGATATATTGGTTTACATTTGTAAATGCATATTCGTTTTGTTATTAATATTTCATATTAAAGATAGACGAAATAACGTATTTATATTATACGTTTGTTGCGAAGCGAGTCGAGATCTCAGGTCACAGAGAGGTGAGCTGCGAGATGAGAACTGAACTCGTTATGGCTAAGCTGGGCTTGGGCTAAGCGAGGCGAGTTGGGCTGAACTCGCAGGCCCATGCGAGCCGAGCCGAGACAACATATATAAACGATTTTGTTTGGCAAAATCGTTAAGACTTTGAACACTTTTATCATTCTGCGAATTCACAAACCCAGAGAAAACATAACCTACGGCTAGACTTTGACGATTCATCGTTTAAAGTTAAGTCATATTAAACGCAATTACGAACTTACTCGTTATTAGTAAGATAACACTGTATTGAGGGATTCCGCACCTTAATACTACAGATAACGAAGTTATCGATCCTAGAACTAGGGACTTACAGTACGTAATTATAAAAGTTAAGTATTATGCAATACTACGCGTATTAACTAGTTGGCCTTTGCTAGACTTATCTCTAAAATGTATTGTGAATTCACCCTAAGTTAGGGAATTAGCCTAAAATGCGTGCAATTAACGTTTATAACTATGTTTAAATTACGGGGTGTTACAGAAAGGAACCAAAACACTAGCCAAGAAGACTCCTGATGCGTCAACACAGAAGATCACAATTGACATCGAAGATACCGAGATGAACAATCCAGTACCAGCATCAGAAATTCCAGAGGACCCTACTACAGTTGAAGATTCAACGCCGGGTAAGGAAGGCATATGACTAGCCGGAGCCTGGTTTTGCTTTTATGTTTTTAGATTCCAAGGGTTGTGATTGTAACAAACAATTATTTGGGGTGAGGTTGGCCTGGAATGGTCAACCATGGTTGTGTATGAATGTGGTTTATGTTGGCCACAAGACAATTTTATTTCCTGTACTTCTTCTGAACTGAATCCTTAGTCTTTTGAATATGAATGATATTAGGGTATTATCTACATCTTGTGTCTTCAAGATACTGAGGAAATTCCCTCAGCATATATTTGCTTATTAGTCGTTTACAAACAGGATACTGAGGAGATTCCCTCAGGATATATCCAAGATAGTTTGGATCAGGATAATGAAAAGATTCTCTTAATATCCATCCAGCATTATAGGCTTCCAGGATCCTAAATCGGATCTTAGATAATCTTGAGTTTATGTAACACCCTCAAATTTCGAGTTGCGGAAGCGGTCGGGTCAGGTGTTACTAAATCAAATATCACAAGCACAAAGGTACATAATGAAAGACTCTAAATGAGACGTTTGAAAATAGTTATACATTTCCAAAATAAAAGTGTATACAAGTTGCGAGTTCACAAAATAATTTCAATACATAATTTGTAATACAAAGGTTATGCAGAGAAATCCAGATGGTTAAAAACATGCAACTCGAGCTAGCATATCTTGTAGCAATCCTAATCCTGTTGGGCACCTGAGAACACATGCTAAAACGAGTCAGCTATAAAGCTGGTGAGTTCATAGGATTATTAGTTGAAAACATAAAGTATAAACCTTGTATGTTTTTGGTAAATGATTCAAAACCCACGATTTTGAGTTGTTTTGTTATATCGTTGTAATATCAATGTGTATACATTTTATGAGGTATTTCATACCTAACTGACTGTGGTGTGTACCTAAGTACATAGAGGAAGTGGCATACCATGCCTAGATACCTATCAGGTATAAGTGTGTCTACAGACTTGAGGCACTACATGCCTAAGTACTATCGAGTAAGTGTATGACCGGGTCATATCAAGGGTGTGGCAATCCATGCGGAGATACCTATCAGGTGGGAGTAAATCGACCAATGTGAGGTAATACATGACTAAGTATGAATTGAGTAAATGTATAACCACGTCATATGATAACAAGAAATAAACTCGTTTGCCACCTGGCATAGTGTGTTGCCTCCAGCAACATATAAGTGTATTCCCACAGAACTATAATTGAGTATTTAGCCAAATACTGAGTTAACGACCTCGCATGAAAGCTCACCGATCCGTTAACTAATGCAAATCACGAGCATAAGCTCGCCCATCCGTGTGTTTGTGATTTGTATCGCTTTACCGCGATATCGTTTGGTGCCCACTTCTCACTGTGGCATCGTTTTGTGTCCACTTTACCGTGGCATCATTTTGTGCCCACGTGGCATCGACTTGATTGCTCGCAAGCAATGTATGAGAGTCAGCAGTACCACGACATGCCCGACTTGAATAATTGAGAGCCGACATTGTAATTGTGTTTGTATGAGTGTATGTATACCAATATACATATGTAGATTATAGGTAGCACCAAGTGCTCGAGATAGAGTACGAGTATATGTGTGTGTGTGTATATATATATATATATATATATAAGTCAGTTCACAACCACAAGACACAGAGTATCAGGTAGCGCATGAAATTAATTTATTGTATCTAAATATGTATACACAATACTTAGTTATAAGGTGTAGAACAGTAACCCTAGGTATTAATAACTCATCACCTAGTTGTTTGGTATAAGAATAAAGAGCTATACTAATGTGCGTTACTAACGTATACTCCTAGCCTCAGCCAAGCAAGTATATTGAGGTCTTGGGGAAATGTTCACTTAAGTACGGTTTCCATTCTAATACTCAGAGTGTATTGGCAGTCTTAGTTCCTAGAAGGAAGACTAATCCTGTAAATTTAGTTCAAGTTTATTCGGTAAGGTTGTCCCGCAACAATAGGGTCAAAGTGTAGTGATAACCTAATCAGGTTATAAAATGGTAGTCATTGTTTAAGATCTAGTGAAGTAAAATTGTAACCTACCTAGGTTAAGTATTGATATTGTTCTACGACAATATGATGGGTGTAATCCTAATCATTACACATTTCGTATTACATACCGTAAAGCAGATAAGTGTAAATTATAAAAGTTTATCATTATAATTCAAAACAGTAGTTGTGCATGTGTCTCACCCCGAAAACAGAAAAACAGTTGAAAGAGTGGGGCTATGAACTCACCTGAGGAGCTAGCGATCCTACGGTATGCGCGTCGTCCGATGGGTAACCTCCTAGTGTCCTAAACATGTGAGGTTATATGAGTACGAGACAAATCAGTTTTTCTAAGTGAGTTGTGTAAGTATTCATTTGTCGTTCAGGTTTGGAAACCATGTACGGGGGTCCGGGGGTAGCGCCCCTGGTAGCGGGGTCCAAGGGGTGGCAACCCCTGGCGGGGTGCAAGAGGCAGAGCCCCTGGCTTGGAAAATTTTTATTTCTATTATGTTACTGTAGTGAAAAACGCTCCGAAATTCCATTTTGGAGTAAAATTAGCTGGTAAAATTTGAGTCTCGACACTTAGTGAAAATCATGGGTTTTCAAGGTTCTGTGTTTTGCGACATAAGGACTATGTCGCTAAAAGGTTCTGCAACACAAGGGTTTGTGTTGCCAAGTGCGATATCCACAATTTAATGCGACATAAGGCTTTGTGTCGCAGTATGCGACAATGGTGTGGTGTGCGACACAAGTATTTGTGTCGCAGTTATGCGACATAGGTTGCGACATTAATCATTCGACATTAACCTGCAACACAGGCTGTGTCGCAGTACTGTTTTTGGTCCTCTACGACACAATGATTTGTTCGATAATTTTTCACCAAAAACACAATCTAGACTATTTTCGGGCCAAATCTTGTTGATATAATGTTAAAACATGTTGTTTTAAGTATTCCTAACTTGAAATAACAAGAAAAAGGGAGTGATTTCTTACAAAAATGGAGATCGGGTGTTGATGATGATGAACACAATGATGAAGATGATGATGATATAAGGATGAAAATGATGATGGTGTAGTTGTTGCTGCTACCTTGTTGTTGTTATTGTTGATTTGTTGTTGTTGTTAGTTGTTGTTGGTGGTGGATTTGAGAGAGAAAAAGAGATGAGATTGACATAGAGATATGGATGTGTTTGTGTGAAATGGAAAACAAAAACATAAAAATGGGGTGGGGAGGGAGGCCGACCCTCACTTTTGGTGGGGGTTGGTTGTCCCCAACTGTTGCGTTAAAAGCCCGTGTTTGTGTACCCCTGATCGTATTTTCATAAATTATTTTAAATAAAAAAAATTCCTCGTGTAAGTTTGTAATATTTTTAACTGTAGTATTTTTATAAAATACATTATTTGAGTTATAGAAATATAACTTTGTTATTGATTAGTTTGATGGATATGTTGCGTATGGTTTTGTCGCGTAGAATAAATTTTTAATAAAATAAAATATATTTCTAAATGAAATAATTTTATCCGAGTAAATAATGTTTATTCCTAGTAATAATACATTATTTAGAAAGGCTTTGTCACCGACGCCCATTTTATAAATTCGGATTTCATTTCGAATTGTTGTCGCGCGATTTTTAATAAATCGTGGTCGTGTGTATATATAAATATACGAAATGAATATATGTACTTAGTCCGAATTTTGACTAATACATATATTAATGATGTAATTACGCGTAATAATGATGGTCTAAAATTCTGGGTGTCACATTTTAGGATCCTAAGATTTTCAGGATCCTAAAATAATCTGTAGATAACAACGAATCCTGATGAATATCTCCTATAACATGAAAATATTGATAATTTGTCAAGCAATTGTGAAAACAATTTCATTTATTTCTTGAGAAATGTTGTGATCTTAAAAAGATTTTATGATCCTTAGATCAAAATAATTTTGAAAACATTAGAGCTAATAAATTTATTTATTAGACTTAACCAATGAAAACTTTAATAATGTGAAAATATTACAACCATTAGACAATTTTAAGAAAACTATAACAGTGACATGTAAATGTCAAACCATCAGGTAATGTGAACACATTATAAACCGTTTGATTCTTGGGCTAAGCCATTTGAGACATGAAAATGCCTAACCAATTGATAATGTGAATACATTACAAACCTTAGAGTGAGGTGAAAATGACACAAACCTTAGATCGACACGTCTAGTGCACTTCAGTGTCGACATTCGGAAGTGCTTGATCTATAGATCATTGGTCATGAAGTTGTCGGGTACCATAGGCATCACCGGTCCCATAACCCTGATTCTATAATCAAACATCATGCGCACCTGGCGAGGTGTCAAAACCCTATTCGTAAAGAGGTGTTTATCCGTATGGAAACCTCTAAACGTTAGAGAATCGCTAGGATCCTTAATGGAGGAGAGGTGGCCAAACCTCTAATCTTCAATCCATGATCCTCATATGCATAATCTACAACAAATACAAGATCTTAGGTAAAGGTGGGCGTTAGTTTGCCTAACACCCCTCCGATGCTTAAGTCAGTATAGTATTCAATGAGAATAATAAATGTGCTAAATTTTCATGCATATATTGATATATAATTATAATACACACATACATATATAGTAAAGAGTATTAAAATTAGTGAAAAGTTAAGGATCATAGGAGTACCTTTTTACGTTGAATACAAGCATTCAACTTACACGTGATAGAGTTTCAAATGAATGGCATTCCAGGATCTTGGAAATAGTTTTCCATCCATATTGGCCAACCAATATGCCCCCTTTCCAACATCCGAATCTATCAAATATGGACCTTCCCATTTTGGTGTTAGCTTCCCTTCCGCAGGATTTTTAGTATTTTGAAATACTTTCCTTACCACCAAATCTCCTACTCAAAACCTTCATATCCTAACATTTTTGTTATAGGATCTTGAAACCCTCTGTTGGTATGCTGCAATCCTGAATTTAGCACGATCCCTTATCTCATCCACAGTGTCTAGGTCCTAAATCAATGCTTCTTTGTTTGCTTCCAAAGTCTACATCTGAGATCTTGCCATTGGGATCACCATTTCTGTTGGGATCATAGCTAGGATCCAAATACCAAAGCAAAAGGAGTTTTCTTGGTTGCCTCCTTTTCAGTGGTCCTATCAGCCCATAGCACAAAAGGTAATTCTTCAGCCCATCTTCCTTTCTTAGCATCCAACCTCTTCTTAAGGTTGTTGATTATGATCTTGTTGCTGGATTCTGCTTGACCATTAGCTTGAGGATGAACTGGTGTTGAAGTTATCATCTTGATTCCCCAACTTTCACAAAACTTAGTTGTTCGTCTTCCAATAAATTGAGATCCATTATCACATACTATTTCTGCTGGGATCCCAAATCTAGTGAGGATATTTCTCTAGATGAATGATATCACATACTTTTCCTTTACTTGAACAAATGCCTCGGCTTCTATCCACTTGGAAAAATAATCTGTCATTGCTAACATAAACACCTTCCCACCAGGAGCAGTTGGTAATTTTCCCACGATATCCATTCCCAATTTCATAAATGGCCATGGTGAGATAATCGGATGCATCGGTTCTGCTGGTTGATGATAGATGTTCCTATTGTGGGTAGATTTTTTGTCTAACATTGCAGGATCCTTATTAGCATCATAGTCTCGTCTTACAGGATCACAGTCATAGTTAAGGATCCTGGAAATACTCTTATTATTTATCTTGCAGGATCCTAGTCAGGATATATTTGTTTAAATTATGCAGGATAATGGATAAGTGGGATGAGTAAGTAAGGATCCTATGTTTATTCTGGAGTGTGCATAGCTCAGGATCCTGGACCTATATTAGTTCAGGATCATGAGTTGTTTAACGTGTTTATTTTCTTTGAGTATTGACCAGGTCATATATGGAACGCGTTAATGATATATGCTCCGGATTACGTGAGGAAGCTTTGATATGATTCAAGGATGACCAAGTCAGCTGCACGTGTAAAATGAAGTCAAAAGAGATGTTGGTGGTCTTCATCCTTCATCGGAGGATCCCAAGATTCTCGGAAATATTGTTATACGCTCTTAGTATATAATTGAGGCATGGATGATCGATTAGGTTAACGAATGCACACTATTTTCACCTACAAAACACATAAACACTCTGCCATTACTCTCATTAATACTGTTTTTCACCAACACTTAGCTAGATTCACACACATAATCACTTAGCCAATCATCCTTGTGCTCTTAGCTTGTAATTCATTATTTTCATTTTAATAAAATCAACAAAGGCAAGGATCATTTGATCCTTCCCGAGGTTTTGTGTCAGCGATCAATCTTGATCAAGGGTTTTCCTCGTATATCCTCATGTCGATTACATTTACTTTACCTTTTTTTCCTTCTTTATTTAGCATTACCATCAATCTGTTCTTGAGCTTTTGTCTTAAATCTTTATTCAACAAGGATCAACGCACTTAAAGTGTATTTTTATTCAAAATTCTTATTTACTAATATAGATAATCGTATAACAACGTAATTATCTTGGTTGTAATTTCAACACTATACCTCACAATCTAAAATTTGATCACTTAATTGCTTAGTGTAATTTTTGACCATAACAGTTCCCATGCCTTTGACAAGCGTCACATTTGCATGCAAAATCCATGGAATCCTTCTTCATAGTAGGCCAAAAGTATCTTGTCCTTAAGGTTTTTGAAATTAATGCTTTGCCCTCAGAATGATTTTTGCAGTCCCCTTCATGTATATCCTTAAGTACTACTTGTGCTTCAGGATCCTCAAGGGAACGCAATAATGGTCCTACAAGTGATTTTCTATACAATATACCTTTTATCAATAGTAAAACGGGATACCTTTAATCTGAAAGCTTTAGGGTTGTTTTCATCCTTAGGGATCACATTGTGTAGCATATATTCTATGATTGGCTGAATCCATGATCCTGACTTGCCCCCAAAACCTGATGCATTAGAATTATCTTTAGACCAAGGATCCTTCACTTCACATACTTGTTCCTTATCGTCATCTCTGTCAGCAATGGCAGGCACTGCAATGTGTATAATAGGTATCTTAACATCTGGTGGGATCCTTAGACTTGATCCCAATTAGC
The DNA here is from genome assembly GCA_963422505.1 of Pseudognaphalium luteoalbum. NCBI lineage: Eukaryota > Viridiplantae > Streptophyta > Magnoliopsida > Asterales > Asteraceae > Pseudognaphalium > Pseudognaphalium luteoalbum. The sequence continues at coordinate 72,356,004 of OY730198.1, forward strand.
CAGAGCATCCGCCTCAGTATTATCCTCATGTGGCACCTGTTGAATGTTGAAGATCTTGAAGCTACCTGCATTATCCTTAACAATCTCCAAATAAAAAGTTAGTCTATCTACTTTTACAGTATATATTCCATTATAATGATTAGAACTCCTTGTATCTATCTGAGGACCTTGAAATAAAATGATTCAAAGCTGTTATCCTTCCTATCAACCTTTGTATATCCTTAGGACTTGATGGAGACTTTAGATTCAGAATAGCTTTAATCTGTTCCGGGCTAGATTCTATTCCTCTTTTAGTCACCATATATCCCAAGATTTTTCATGCCCCCACTCCAAAGGGGCATTTTGCAGGATTAAGCTTCATATTGTATTGATCTAGAATGTCAAAGGCCACCTAAAGATCCTGAAGATGATCCTCAGTTTTCTTTGACTTTACCACCATATCATCGATGTATACTTCCATTGTGTTTCCTAGTTGGACTTTGAACATTGATGTCGCCCGAAGCGTCGGTGTCGTTGATGGTAACTAATCAGGCGCCAACAGGGGTTTTAAAATTTATATGTACTACCTACTCTGGTTAGTAAGCGGTAAGTATTACATAAGATCATTCTATGAATCGAAATGTTTGTGTGATTAAAGCTGGTGCTTTCTGTAGGGAAGTATGTACGATGGAACAAAGTAGGTAGGTTTGGGGGTTTTTTTAAACTAAAGACAAATAATTAAAGTGCAGGAAAGTAAATTGCAGGAAATTAAAATACAGGAAAGCAGATAAAGATAAATATGTGATTGCTGAGATTTCGATAATTAATGTTTCGGGATGACAGACTAAATAGGGACAAAACTTAATATAATAAGTAGACTATTAGGTGTAAACTCTAGAACCCTACCAACTAAATTTCCCATTGGCATGTCACTAGGAACTAGGTTATCATGATTCTGATCGGAGCAATTCGCCAACTTCCAATACCTATCTGGTTAAGAGATAAGCAACCTATTTTGGTTTTATATCGAGGTGCATGAATCAGTGGCGTATCGTCTCATAGGTCCGACCGTTCTTAATCCCTAAGATAGTTTACTGTTCTATTAGCATGCAGATTAATAACTTTGTGTGTTTAGACCGCCGATTTTATAAGACCTAGAGGTTTAAGTATCCTAAGTCACTTGGGCTTTCACTTTCATTCCTAAGTCTTATTTATAATTAATTAGATTCTGGTTTCTTCGACTTATGACTTAAATCTCTCCTTTCCAAACAGTTATACATCCCTGGATTATTCGCAGTTTATTAAAAACGTGTTTCGTATACAAACCATGCCTTTCAGTAATTTGACCGTGTACTTTACATGGTAGTTCCACGGCTTCTTACGTCCAACATGCGGTCAAGAGTAATTGACAGTGAAAATGACACTCTAAACTAATTAAGAGTAAAGCAGTGCGGAAATGTAAACCTAATATATAAAATGAGTGGTTTCAATGTGTCTTACTTATTGCATGTCATGGGCACAGATAACTACTTACCATAATTAAGGTTGATCAGGTCCTAATTACTAGGTTGCAGTCACGTGGATAACCAGAAAGGGTACTCCATAGATTAAACTCAAGTTCATAAAGTCTTAACAGTACAAGGGTCACTAATTCCTATTTTGTCTGAACGTATTTTACGAACATTACTTTATAGTGCGTTGGCTTTCGTAGAATATACCAGTTAGTTGTGAAGTTGTATTATCCTTTTTGGAATTCCAACTGTTAAACCAGAGCTGATTCCAGTGATATGATTACCTTCGGTCGTTTATGACTTCCATACATTTGTACTTTGCTCGAAAGCATTTCCAGTACTATATCGAATAAACAGTTGAATAGGGCCATCATATCACTTTACGATTGTCGTGCACTAATTATATAATGTCATCCCTACTTATAATTATCTACATCATCAATAATCACAATAATAAACTACTCGCAATTCATGGCAACAAATAAATCACATACCAAGTAACAATACATATTTAAAATATGAAATAAAACAAGTATGATAAAGGTTTAGATATCACCCAGAAATAAATGTGTAGCAGCGTATTATTATGATTGACAACTCTTTCACACGTACAAAGGTTTATCTCCGAATCTCTATCGTTCATTCTAGCTCCTATATTAATCCGTAGATTAATTACAATAATTCTAGAATGAGAAAAACTATAAAATACAAGAGAATTGAGATTTGTGAGGAGTGTATATGAGAGTGTAAGAGTGTGTGTGAGTGTGTCTTGAAATGAATCATGGAGGCTCCTATTTATAGGAGAAAATAGGTGCATCTTAGCAACTTGGGGCACATGTTAAAAAAAGATGGAAAAGTTGCTAGCACATGTACCCTAAAGCGCGTAAAGGTCTAGCACGTGTACCCTGAAGTTGCAGAAAAGGTCTAGCACGTGTACCCTATGAGTACGGGCGAGGACGGAAAAGCGCACGGGGGATGGGGGTGGCTAGCCGGCTCCGCCACCATGGTGGCCGACAGCGGCTGCCACCTGCCCGCCCCGGTTTGCCGTCTTTCGCCTCATTTCCCGATTCGTGCGTACCTTTTTTGTTATTCGTCCGTTTGCGTTGATTCTTTTTACGTTGGATTCTTTTTTCAAAACCGAATACTTTGCTGAAAATAAATCCCAAAAATATGTCTCTGATCTTTGGATGTCTCATTTGAATCATTTCAATCTTCCGGCGTACGTAGAATCTTTATTCTTCATCCGTTTTTGTTGATTCTTCTTCTGTTAGATTCGTATTTTGAAAACGAATATCTTGGATAAGAGAAATCTTAGTGATGGGTGCTTTGTCTCTAATTCTTGTCTTTGAGGCTTTGAATCTTCAAATGTGTGTGGAATCTTCATTTTTCTTTTGTTTTGCTTGTTTTTTCTCGTGCAACTCTGTTTTGACCTTCTTGGCAAAGTTCAATGATTTGAACATTATCTGAGCTTATTTGCCAAGTATTGTTCCAGAATGAGAGAGATGTCGGTAGTAAAAACGTGACTTTTTATGCGATATCAAGTATCCCACACTTAGAACTTTGCTTGTCCTCAAGCAAACTTATTCATAATAGGCCTTTAGAAAGATTCTAGTTACATGTATCTTTTAGAAGTACCATTTCCAAAGACATAAAGTTCCAGTTATGAAAAAAAAATTCTGAGAAACTAAGGGTTTATAGAAGTTGATACTTTCTTCAAGCAACTTAAATGGTAATCATGACTAGGAAATCCTCGCAGTGGGTCACTCAAATCACTCAGGTGTTTAGGGTTCCTACTTGCTAGTGTCAATCACTCAGATAGCCAGTCATGCAGCATTCTCATCATAGGCTTGATCAAGAATCAAATCTCCATCACTTTGGATGAGAATGGTACTAATCTTTCAAGATTTCTTAGAAAGGAATCGGGTTTTTGGATTTGGGGGAGTTGGAGAAGGTGTGTGAAAGAGAAGTTATGGGTTTTTTTTTTTTTCCTTGCATCTTTCTTGAAGCTTGGGTGTTTTTTCGAGAAAGTCTCTTTTGGAATTTCTCAGACTTGAAAAGACTAAATAATGCAACCCTTTTTGGGATTTGAATTTTTTTTCTTTTTTTCTGGACTTTTTGGGTAGTGCCGGCATGTATGTTTCTTCTTTTCTTTCTTTTTCTTTTTTTTCTTTTTATCATGTCGTCCCTATAGATATTTTGTCCAAAAGGTTCCGTATGGTATTGGGTTGTGAGGTTGTATGGCTTTTCTTGTGGAAGGCTTGGGAAATTTGAGAGTGTTTCTGAAAATATTGGAAGACGTGGCTTCCTTAGGTTCGGGAGGAAGATATAAGGGAAGTTTTTGTTTGTTGTGAAAAGTGAGTAGTGAGTGGATGTTTGGTGGTAAGTAGGTGTTGGGATTCCTTAGAAAGTATCGAGATAGGTTGTACCTATGCCACGAATGGCACTCATTGATGTGATCTCGAAATGCATTACAAGAGCAAGTTCTAATTCAAATGCATACATCGGCACACACATGAAATGAAAAGTGAAGCATTTTAAAGATAAATGCTAATCAGGGCTCAAACCTCACGAATCGAATGTTTTGGTCAATGTGTGCCTAGCTATGTGTTGCCCTTTTCGTCCGTATCTTATTCTAAGAAAACCGGTTTGTTTCATTAAAAACTTATTTCTTGCTGTAATTTATATTTTTGAAAAATAGAGGTTCTTAAAGAATGTTGCTTTTGAATCCAAAATTTTTGAATACTTTTCTATTTTTAGCCTTTTTAATGAAAATATTGTTTATGTTACGGACAAGAGGTTAAACTTTCTGTTGCAGACCGTATATCCCACACTTAGAGGAACATTGTCCCTAATGTTCGAATCTATGTATTGAACACCTCTTGTCGAAGTATCCCACACTTAGAGATTCTACTTATTTTTTGATTGTTACGTAAGTGTAGTGTGGTTTTGAGATCCCACACTTATTTTTGGAATATCAGATGAGATAATCAAGGCTTTAAACGGATAGAAAGTTGGAATGGGTTACCGTTTCGTGATACATTGTGTGTACTTTCGGCTACTTGTAGTAGATTGGTGCGTTGCAGTGTTCGGCTTCTGGCATCTTTCATGGTGTGGTCGACAACTTTCTCCGTTGTGATCTTCGATAAATAGTGTTTGGATTCAAACAAACATGCCACTCAATAATCAAATAATAGCTGCTAAAAGAAAAGTAAAGTGATAAAGTAATACTGGATAGTGGTGATGTCTATGCATCCACGGTACATCAAATACAAACAATAATAATGTCTGGTAGAAAATAGTGAGAAGTCAGAAAGCGGAGCAATCTATTGCTCGGCTGGTGGTGCTCGTGATACTGCTGATGAAGATCCGATAGGTGCATAAGAGGTCTCATCTGATGAGGAGTCGTCTTCTAGATTATGCTAACGTTGGGTACCTTCATCTGATGCATCTGATGTTGCTCCTACGTTTGTAAAAACTCCATCGTGTATCAACTGGTCAACAAATTGCCCTGCAGGCATACCAAAACTGTCAAGTAGCATAACATGCGATCCCTGCTAAGTGTGTCCCCTGAATAAGTTTGTCTATCCATGGGAGGACACTGGGGCCTATAATACGATAGTGAGATCGGGTTGTTTGAGACTCCTGCGGCTCTGTGCAGTGGAAACTCGCTTAGAAACTTTGGTTAAGCCATTATCTCTCGAAGGTTGTCCCCTGACTGAACCAACTACTGAGGGGATAGGCTCTCTCGTACTAGGAACCCGTGCTGGAGGTGGTTGTGGTCTAGGTGGAACTGTCCGAGGAGGTAAGCCATGACCACAGCCTGGATATGGGTGAGGTGTCTGAGCAGGAACTGTAGGGGGATATATGTGTGATGGTGCTCGGACTAACCCGCATGGTATATCTAGAAGTGGGTCTACCAGTATCCCTGCAATCTGCTGTCTCATAGCCCTGTAACATCTGACCTGCATCTGCATGAGCCAATACCAATAGTCTGCCCCTGGAGGTGTTCTGTAGTGATAGATGTATCGGGGCATCTGTACTCTGGGGGCCGGGATAGAAGGTCCTGCCCTGACAGGCGGTGGTACTACTGGTGGTGGTGCAACTGGGTCTATTGGATCATCCTCGTCCTCATCCTCATCTGACTCTGAATCTCGGGGTTCCCTCGACCGTTTTCTCTTTTTCGTCCCTCTTAGTATAACTAAATCTGGCACCAGGGTGTCAACACTATCGGGATCCGCTGGTCGTGCTCTAATATAAACTGTGTTATCCCTTAAAATCTTGATTATCCCCATCATCCTCAGAAACTCATAATCTATCGGTTGGGCACTCCAATTTGGTAGACTCTTGAATTTCTCCACTTCTGCTGTTCTAAGCAATCCCATTTTTCTAATTAACCTTGTAACCACAAGGCCTATGAATGACCTTTTTGAATCATTACTCTTTTCCTCAAGAAGCCGCTGAGCAACTAAGTGAGCAACCTGAATGTTACTCTTGCTGAGGATAGATGCCATTAAAGCAACATCAAACTCGGCAACTCGACCATTAGTCCTGTGCTTCCCATCAATCGAACAAGCAAATAGCTTATGTTGAATCTGCAGGACCGGGTCTCTGAGTTGGGTAGCTTTAATACCCGACAAAAACCTCATTGGAGACCAATGACTCCATGCCTCTGCGGGCGTAGTCGTGAGGGAAAAAGTGGTGGCTCCACTAATGAATAGAGGGGATCATATCTCTTCCGGAGTGTAGAGATCTAGGTGCTGGGCACACTGAGCTAGTGACAAGGTGAACAAACTGCCCATGTATCAAAATGTGATCGAACCACTACCAACTCTACTCTCTGGCTCAAATCTATAGGTGGTCATGAACTCGGTAATCATTTCCATGTATACCGGCTCGTTAATGCTGGATAGTCTTTTTATAGACTCAAACTGCTGACCATCTACTGAATAACTGAGTAGGCTCTCCATCTTTGTCTAAACCCCAATGTCTGTAGCTTATCTCAATCTATGTATCTAAAGCGGCCAAATGACTTATCCCTCCATATACGTGTCATCCGGTCGTATTCGGGTGTGGCACTAAGGTAGGCAAGAGATCCTGCAAGTAGTCGTGCTGGGTTTAGCTTTGATTTCTTCATGGTACCTGAGAACATGAGAGATTTAAAGTAATGGATTCTTAAGAAAGAGAAAATTTAAAGCATTTTCGAAATTTTTTAAAGAAAATTCGAAATGAGGGCTTTAAATTTGTGACAGTCCAAAGATTACATCAAATATCCAATGTTCCCAAGCAACAAATAATTAGTTTTAATCATACTAAGGTGACATGTAGTATGGTTGGTAATCAATACATGAAAATGTAAAGTCAAGAAATGGCGATAGTTTTATTGTGAAATATTGTCATTTACAAGTTTGGCATTACCTAATTTTTGAAATGTCAATATTTCACAATTCTTGATCATATCGTTATCAGTCGGGTTTGACTTTTTAGAAGTTCAAGTAGAAGTAAGGTTTTTGAATAAAATTGATTTGTTTAAAATTCAATACTTCAAGTTGACTTTTTAGGTCAAAGTTTCCCTTAAATGATATTCTCAATTATCCGCATGCCAAACTATAACCTACTCATGTATACATGATCTAAACTATTTTAAGCATTTCCTAATTGGTAAACAAGCTAGGTTATGCACAAAAAGTTACCATGCCCATGTGTTTGGTTTAATTCAAGACTTCTATTTCCAAAATAATGATTCTCTAGTTATATTGCCTATTTTGACTAGTCAAGAAGTACAAACATCCTAGTAAGCAAGAATGGTCAAGTAATATTAATCCATTATTCTATTCATGCAAACTAGTTAACTTTTTGTTGACTTTAAGAGTCGAATTTTGCAATTCATAACCATAAGCTAACCACATGGTTCAATCATCATGTAATAATCATTCAAATCTTCACAATTAAACTTAAGTATCTAGATACTAGCATGGTAGTAGCATGTAATTGCTCTAAGCATCTAAACAAGCACTTTAAAGTTTAAGGTGGGTTTTAATGATCATACCTTAGTTTTTATGGATAAAACTTGAAAATAATCGTACAACCGTGAAGAGCATACAAAGAGGAGTTCAAAAGATGCAAGATCACAAGTTTTGGTGGAGTTTTGATGGTGGTTTCATGGGAGTGTGATGGTGGCCGGTTTTTGTGGGGAGGAGAGGGGAGGAAGAAGCTTTCTTCTAGCTTTTGAATTATGGAGATGTATGGAAGGTTTAGTGGTCCCTAGGAATATGTGTCATATTCTTAAGTACCATATTCCTTACACATGGTCCCTAGTGTACTCTATGATTAAGCCTAATGCTTCTAGATTAATTCCTAATGTCCTATTAATCGTAAGTACGAATCTTAAGCATACTTATTGTAACTAGTTACTTGTTGGTTCCTTGTTACATTATAAATAATTTAAGAAACGCGCAAATTTTTGCGGGACAGTTATAATCAATCCAAGGTATTAAACTTAGTGTATTTTTGGGTATTTTTAAATTTCTGTCTGACGCGGGTCTATGGAGGGTACCAATTTCGGTTAAAAGCTTGAAATTGCGTATTCCTTTCGACATACGCGTGTTTTTCAGACAATAATTTAAAACGTTTTCTTAAAGGTTGCTTTCAAAAAAATTATTTATTAATATATTTATACTAAAATATGCTCTTTTTAAAGTCGCGAGCCTCGACCTTTTCGGAGAGAATTGTTTTATGATTCGTTCCGATCCCTATATAGGGAAAGGGTTGAGATTTGCTCCCTTAAGCGAACGTTTTTCGGTATAAAACTTTTTGAAAGCTCCCAAATGACATTGTAAATTAAATAATAATGACTATTCTCTATTTTTCCTAGGACTTTTCGTTCCTCGTATCCTAAATTGACAAGATCGCTGATAAACTGATTGTATACCTTCCTTATCTTTTAAAGGTTTGACAAGCCGTCGCGTGGTCCTTGGTCTCTATAATTCAGATTGTGAGTGAGTTCATTCATGACATCCATAAATGCTTTCTCTTCCCGTGAATCAGGTTCTCCGATTGTAGACTCAACTATCCTAAGGAGTTTACTGATTATGAATATTTTTGTGGAAGTGAAAGGGTATTTGGTGAAGGCAAAGATTCGAACGAGCTTAACGTGAAGGTCTTTTCTTTTAGGGAAGAGGGCTATGTAGATTCTTTCCTTGGTGGAATCAGGAAAAACATCTCGCAGTTTTGAGATCAAGTAAGAGGCGGGGTCAACAAAGAATGGAATTTTACCAGGAATGATGATGGGAATCATCGGGTCTCATTCTATCCAGAACTCAAGTTTGTTGATCATTGCAGCGACATTGTGATTAATTAATATCATAGATATTGGGAGGAAATCCATGTCGGTAAATGATTCAAAAAGTAGATCTAAATCTGCTTTAAACTTTAGTTCTTGGTCTCGGAAATTTGTGAAAGTTATCTCGCATTCATTACTGGACAGTCTAAGAAGGAATTCTACTTGTTTTTCTAAATTGGCAATCGTCTCTCGTTGTTCGTATGAAAATGGGAGGTCGACATATTTTAATTTCCTAACGAATGCTTTGTAGACATCTACCCTACGGGAAGGATGGGAAGAAGCACCGAGGTGGCGTTCTTCAAAACAAGGTTGTTCTATCTTGACTGATGGAACCTTATCCACCACTCGATAAATGGTGTATTGGTGTTCATGTGAAAGGAATGGAGAGATGCCGTCATTACAAAAATCGGAAAGAGTTTGGGCATACACTGATGTTTCAAGAATGAGGGTGATTAAGTCACATGATTTCGGAGGTTTTACTTCATAGTTATCTTCGGAGAGATAATTGAAGTGGACAGAATTTGGTAAATTAGGTAAATGAAAAGTTGGAAAGCGATCTTCTAGAGGTGATGCAAGGTCAGGTAACTGATCCGTGTCATCAAAATCCAGGCAATGTTTTGGAATAGAAAGTGGGGGCCTAAATTCTTCTTGGGTGTCGGAAGTTTCCTTAGCTTTAGAGGAAGAAGGTGAAAATCAATCAGATCCTATCTTTTTTTCTAAGTAGTTAAAGAACTCCGCATCATCCATTGTCTTCAATTCATCCCTTGAAATGAGGCAAGAAGTGAGTTTTTGAGTTGTCATATTTAAACTTTATCCTAATTAACTAATACTTAATTACTACTTAATTACTTAAATTAACTTTTGAAGGATTTCTTAGAAGATTTCGATCGGAAGGATCTCCTAAATACTACTACTTAAGGCAGCTTAGAATCGTACGTTTGCGATTCCCTGGCAGCGGCGCCAAAAACTTGATGCCGCCCGAAGCGTCTGTCTCGTTGATGGTAACTAATCGAGCGCCAACAGGGGTTTTAAAATTTATAAATAGCGGGGCTTAAATTATATGTACTACCTACTCTGGTTAGTAAGCGGTAAGTATTACCTAAGATCATTCTATGAATCGAAATGTTTGGGTGATTAAAGCTGGTGCTTTCTGTAGGGAAGTATTTAAGATGGAACAAAGTAGGTAGGTTTGGGGTTTTTTTTAAACTAAAGACAAATAATTAAAGTGCAGGAAAGTAAATTGCAGGAAATTAAAATACAGGAAAGCAGATAAAGATACATATGTGATTGCTGAGATTTCGATAATTAATGTTTCGGGATGACAGACTATTTAGGGACAAAACTTAATATAATAAGTAGACTACTATGTGTAAACTCAAGAACCCTACCAACTAAATTTCCCATTGTCAAGTCACTAGGAACTAGGTTATAATGATTCTGATCGAAGCAATACGCCAACTTCCAATACCTATCTGGTTAAGAGATAAGCAACCTATTTTGGTTTTATACCGAGGTGCATGAATCAGTGGCGTATCGTCTCATAGGTCCGACCGTTCTTAACTCCTAAGATAGTTTACAGTTCTATTAGCATGCAGATTAATAACTTTGTATGTTTAGACCGCCGATTTTATAAGACCTAGAGATTTAAGTATCCTAAGTCACTTGGACTTTCACTTTCATTCCTAAGTCTAATTTATAATTAATTAGATTCCGGTTTCTTCGACTTATGACTTAAATCTCTCCTTTCAAAACACTTATACATCTCTGGATTATTCGCAGTTTATTAAAAACGTGTTTCATATGCAGACCATACCTTACAGTAATTAGACCGTGTACTTTACATGGTAGTTTCACGGCTTCTTACGTCCAACATGCGGTCAAGAGTAATTGACAGTGAAAATGACACTCTAAACTAATTAAGAGTAAAGCAGTGCGGAAATGTAAACCTAATATATAAAACGAGTGGTTTCACTGTGTCTTACTTATTGCATGTCATGGGCACAGATAACTACTTACCATAGTTAAGGTTGATCAGGTCCTAATTACTAGGTTGCAGTCACGTGGATAACCAGAAAGGGTACTCCATAGATTAAACTCAAGTTCATAAAGTCTTAACAGTACAAGGGTCACTAATTCCTATTTTGTCTAAACGTATTTTACGAACATTACTTTATAGTGCGTTGGCTTTCGTAGAATATACCAGTTAGTTGTGAAGTTGTATTATCCTTTTTGAAATTCCAACTGTTAAACCAGAGCTGATTCCAGTGATATGATTACCTTCGGTCGTTTATGACTTCCATACATTTGTACTTTGCTCGAAAGCATTTCCAGTACTATATCGAATAAACAGACGAATAGGGGCCATCATATCACTTTACGATTGTCGTGCACTAATTATATAATTTCATCCCTACTTATAATTATCTACATCATCAACAATCACAATAATAAACTACTCGCAATTCATGGAAACAAATAAATCACATACCAAGTAATAATACATATTTAAAATACGAAATAAAACAAGTATGATAAAGGTTTAGATATCACCCAGAAATAAATGCGTAGAAGCGTATTATTATGATTGATAACTCTTTCACACGTACAAAAGTTTATCTCCGAATCCCTATCGTTCGTTCTAGCTCCTATATTAATCCGTAGATTAATTACAATAATTCTAGAATGAGAAAAACTATAAAATACAAGAGAATTGAGATTTGTGAGGAGTGTATATGAGAGTGTAAGAGTGTGTGTGAGTGTATCTTGAAATGAATCATGGAGGCTCCTATTTATAGGAGAAAATGGGTGCATCTTAGCAACTTGGGTAACATGTTAGAAAAAGGTGGAAAAGTTGCTAACACATGTACCCTAAAGCGCGTAAAGGTCTAGCACGTGTACCCTGAAGTTGCGGAAAAGGTCTAGCACGTGTACCCTGCGAGTACAGGCGAGGAAGGAAAAGTGCACGAGGAACGGGGGGTGGCAATCCTGTGCCGCCACCATGGTGGCCGGCGGCGGCAGCATGGTGGCCGGCAGCGGCTGCCACCTACCAACCCCAGTTCGCCGTCTTTTGCCTCATTTCCTGATTCGTGCGTATCTCCTTCGTTATGCGTCCTTTTGCATTGATTCTTTTTGCGTTAGATTTGTTTTTCAAAAATGAAGACTTTGATGAAAATAAATCCCAAAAATATGTCTCTGATCTTTGGATGTCTCGTTTGAATCAATTGAATCTTCCGGCGTACGTAGAATCTTCATTCTTCATCCGTTTTTGTTGATTCTTCTTCTGTTAGATTCGTATTTTGAAAACGAATATCTTGGATAAGAGAACTCTCAGTGATGGGTGTTTTATCTCTAATTCTTGTCTTTGAGGCCTTGAATCTTCAAATGTGTGAGGAATCTTCGTTTTTCATCCGTTTTGCTTGTTTTTTCTCGTGCAACTCTATTTTGACCTTCTTGGCAAAGTTTATTGATTTGAACATTATCTGAGCTTATTTGCCAAGTTTTGTTCCAGAATGAGAGAGATATCGGTAGTAAAAATGTGACTTTTTACGCGATATCAAACATCATATTGACTAGCCTTTGATATGTTGCACCTGCAGACCAAAAGGCATAGCAATATAACAATATACAGTTGTGGGTGTTATGAAGGCTGTGTCTGCCTGATCTGATGGTTCCATCTAAATTTATTGAAATCCTGATGAAGTGTCCATGAAGGTCAGGATCTCATTTCCAGCCGTAGCATCCACCATTGAATCTATATGAGGCAATGGAAAAGGATCCTTCAGGCAAGCTTTATTGAGATTCATATAATCCACACATACTCTCCATTTTGCCAACCATTCTTTTTTTGTACCACCACCACGTTTGCCAACCATCTTGGGAACTTTACTTCCCTTATCATGCCAGCAGCAAGTAGTCTTTCAACATCCGCCTGAATAATAGCATTCCTTCTGTCGCACCCCCAAAACACGTGGCAGCGGAAGTATGAGGTGTCGCGGGGGCGCCGACCAAATCAAATATCATAACACCAAGATTATAGCAAACGACCTCTATATGAGACATTTGAAAATTGTTACATTACAATAATTCAAAAGTTTACAAAAGTATTTGGAGTTCGCATAATAAAAGTAGAATTACATAATTATAACTAGTAATATAATAAATGCAATTCAAATTCCTTGATGTTTGAAAACAATGCGACTCGAACTAAGCTATCCAGAAGCATACTACTGTCTTGATTCCTATGGGTAGTCATACTGTGTCTGTAAACCTGAGAATACATACTAAAAGGGTCAACATAAAGTTGGTGAGTTCATAGGTTTAAACAACTGAAAACATAAGTATGAAACCCACGATTTCTTTTGCATTGCACGAATGCGAAAACAGTTGTAAAAAGTATCATGTTATCCTTTGTTAACCTTTGTTATCCTTTGTTTTCATTTGTTATCCTTTGTTAACCTTTGTTATCTATTGTTATCCTTGTTATCCTTTGTTTTCATTTGTTATCCTTTGTTAACCTTTGTTATCTTTTGTTATCCTTGTTATCCTTTGTTTTCATTTGTTATCCTTTGCGTCATGAGCTCATAGTTCGAAGCTTAACCCTTGTTGTTGCCTCGGCAAGTGTCTAATCTGGAACACTCGCTTAAACAAATAATACTGTGTTCGTTTGACCAGTTAGAGCAACCTAACCCGGACGGGGGTGTCAATCCCCGATAGATCTATCCAATAATATTCACGCTTCAAAATTAACGAACTACGATGTGCGAGGGCTTTGTTGGATTATGGCCTCACTCATGCGTTATCCTTGTTTCCTTTGTTTTCCATTGTTTATAAACAGTTGTATAAAAATAGTTGCGCAACAACAGTTGTATAAAGCATGTATAAAGACAGTTGTATAAAAATAGTTGCACAACAACAGTTGTATCAAGCATGTAGAAAGACAGTTGTATAAAACATGTATGTATGTATTCTCCCCCAAAACAATTTAAAACAAGTAAAAAGGGGCTATGAAACTCACCTGAGTTAAGCAATTAGCGAGCAAATAATCAAATAAGCAAGCAATGTGTGTATCCAACGTGCAACCTTCTAACGTCCTAAACGTATAAGGTTGTATGTAAGTAGATGTCTTAAAGACCATCTATGTAAGTGGAGGGTTAATGTCCACTTAAGTCAATAATGTAGATGGAGGGTTAATGTCTACCTAAGACTAGTTCACTCAACTAGTATGTCCAAGTATATTTGTTCAAATATGTTTATCAAAAACAAGTATGACCCGTTGGTGAAAGTTTGTAATAATAATTCGTTTAGACTTTATTATTAAGTTTGTTTCGTTATATATCGTGTGTTGCTTACAAATTATTTAGTTCGTAAAAACCTCAAACCGTAGGTCAAAGTTGGTCAACTCGCTGGACAAATTTGGTCAAACAAGGTCAAACTTAGTCAAAGTTGCTCAAACCTAGTCAAAGTTGGTCAAAGTTACCAACTAAGTCAACCCAACCCATTTGCTTATAAGTTTTGCCAAAAATAGTAAGTTTGTCGTTTTTCGAAATCGAGCCCCGTTTTTGTTGACATGGTCAAACCTTCTCGGTTTGACCCGAAACTTTTACCCAAACCTTATATGTGTTTATGGACTATAAAAAGTTAGTTTTTCCATTTATAGCAAGCCCGCAATTGTTGGTTTTTAAAGTGTTACTAAAAACAGTCCACTATCTCATTTTCCAGAAAATGTTCTTGTTTGTCGAATTTTTAATAAATTGTATATTTCGAACTTACTCCCAAGAAAAATACAAGTTATTCCCCCACATGTTACCTACTTCCAGTAAGTTTTACACGAATTTTATATTAGTCTAAGTATTTATCAAAATTGCATGTGTCCTCTGAGGTCCAACAGTTGACCAATCTGGACACATGCATGAAGATTGAGTTTTTGGGGAAAATCTACAACTTTTCAAGAATAGGCTATCAGTACAACTTTTGTAGCTAACAAAATGTTTAAGATTTTGGTAGTGGTTTAAAGTTATTTGGAGTTGTGTAACTTAAGATATGGTCAAAACCCTATGAACAAAGTTTCTGACTTTTCAGAGCAGATTGTATATATATTTTTATATAAATTATTAAAAATAGTATTCTAGCTCAAAATGATATGAGGTTTGAGGGGTTTGAAAAATAACATCTTGAACTTAAGTTTTGACTATGAAAACGTCCATTTTCATTGAGAGATGATTTTTCTAAAAATCGTGGAAATGAGTATAACTTTCTGGTCAGAAGGTTTTCTCTCATATTTACTAGTTTTAAGTTTATGAAAAGGGGTTTCTAAGCCAAGATTTGTTAAATACATGTTGAGTGAACTTAATAACATATAAATAAGTATAAATGAGAGTAGAAATAGGTCCTCACAGTGATGTTTTGAAGAAAGGAGGACATAAGTGAGACGAGGGGCTCTTGAGGTCTTGAAATCTTGTCTTCCTTTTGTAAAAGCTTGAAGAAAATGGTGGTGCTTCAATGGTGGTTGAATGGTGTTTTTAGGTGGTTTTGGGGCTGGAGTATTTCCAAAAATTTGAGAGAGAAGAGATGGAAGAAAGAGTGTGAAATGAGAAGGTGTTAGATTGTTGAATGAAAAATGCATGTAATTCAAGTGGTTAAGAGTGGAAATGGGCATGATTGCAATTTGCATGTCTTGGGATAGGGGGAAGGGCACATGGTCAGCCAAGGGGGCCCTATAGGGGCTGATGAATTGCTTTTAACTCAGTTTTCAGACTGTGTTTACGTATTTTGGTCGTTTACCCGTTATTTTCGTCAAAACGTTAAATCGCCTAACGTTATTTTGTGTTATTTTAATTCGCGATATATTTGGGATTATTTTTCATTGAAGTATTGTTAAAATACTTTAATTTGAGTTGTCAAAATATTATATGACTTTCGTTTGGTTGCCGAATTAAATTCGCGCATTTTCGTTGCGTTTGAGACGTTTTAATTTAAAACGTGTAGGTTTTTCGTGTATTATTTTAACAAAATAATAAATAGTAATAAATAACTACTAAAATTAGATTAAAGTTATTTATAGAAATGTTTTCACCAACGTCATATAGTTTGTCGGACTCCGTCCGGTTGTTTCGCGTAATTACAACTAATTACGTAAGCGTAATATAAAACAATTACGTAGGTGTATATTCACAATAATATACAAATAGTTACAAGTAATCACAAGTATTTAGCCTAATACTAAACCAAACACACGTAATTAGGGTTTCCAGGTAGGTTTATAGTTAACCTAAATCGTCGGGTGTCACATTCTCCCCCTGTTAGAAGAATTTCGTCCCGAAATTAGTTTGCAGTTACGGTCTGTGTGGGGTCTGTGAGAGAGTAAGTGCATGTTTCTATCGTATCTAAGTTCCTTATCAACAAGTGAATCCGGACCTCGCCTTGAGATTCATCGGGCCTTGATGATGAGTAAGCCATCAGGGTCTAAGTTCTTGGTTTTCTCTTGTAAGGTTTCTGTAGGTTTCTTAACGAAATAATTCTTGTTTTACCTTTTCTCCCCTCGTTAGATCAATGTTCTATCGGTAACAGTAAGAATACAATAGGTTTCTCATGGCAACGATTCGGATGAGATTCTTAGATGGCATCTAGAAAGGAAAGGGAATGGAAATTCCGATGGTTTATTAGGTCTAGGGAGAAAAGTTTTGTATGCTAAGTTCGAAATGAGGTTCTGAATTAAGATTTCACGGCTAAAATCAATCTGTTATTTCTGCGTTATTCTTAGCTTCTAAGTCTGTGGGGCATGATTGCGTAATTTAGTACCGAATAAGATTGAAAATAGTCAAGTTATTGAGAGGTAATGTACCCGTAACAATGTTATGGATTCTGTCGAGCGTTGTTGTTCTGGTTGTTATTTCGTGATGTAAACACATCCATTCGTATACGTTTGGAAAATTATCCCCGTGTACTATAAGTAGTACAAATATTCCTAAATAGTTGGTCGTAGTAAGGTCATTTACTATAGGGTTCGTAGTAGAAAAACATTCCAATGTGGTTCGTTGTAGGAATCGTAGTTGAAATCAAAGAAAGGTCATAGTTGAGATCATAGTTTAAAGTATAGTTCTAAAATCGGAGTGCAAGTCTCAAGTTTTCAAAGTTGTCAAAGTTTCCAAAGTTTAATCACAGATGTAATCGTAGTTGGAATCGTAGTTATTATCGTAGTGGGGCTCGTAGTTACTATCGTAGTTCCCGCATAGTTGTTATCGTAGTCATTTCATAGTCGTATTATACAATACATAAAAGTAATTTCACAAAAATAGTTCACAGTATAGTACAAGTAGTTCATGAATCAGAGTTCAAGTAGTTGGTAAATCAAACTTCAAATAGTTCATAAATCAAAGTTCAAATAGTTCCTAAAACGGAGTTCAAAGGGTTCGTATTAAATAATAGAAAACGAGCATTAAATAGTTCACAAACAGTTCTTAAAACAACTTCAGAGTAGCTCACAAAACAGAGATAAGTAGTTCATAAAACAGAGACAAAGTAGTGATCAAATCTTGATAAAAGAAAAATGGAAGTAGTAATTGGATTCCAATAAATAGTTTGTTAAAACTGTCAATAAACCAATTTGTAAACAATTCGCAAGTTATGAGCAATTCATTGATCACATCCAATATAAATCGTTGTAAACATATTTCCAATATGTAAATCGTTAGAAGACCCACAGGTGTTTCAAAGTATAAGTCGTTATCGTTTGTTAGAAAACATAGATCTTTGAGAAAAATTAAGTGAAAATCAAGTGTTTGTTTATAGGTACGGTTTTTATTTGTTAAAAATGTCATCATAATTTTTGATAACTTCGTTAATAATTTATGAGTTTTAAAAATTCTGTAAAAACATTTTGTGGCAAAATTTGTTTAAAATCGCTGCTGACGTGAATCTGTTGAAAACTCTTGTCATTAACAAAACGGGGAAAATTTTGTTTAACAAAAATCCATTGAAAAATTGGAGTTGTGGGAAGTTTCGAGTAACCGTTTGATGAAAATTTGGTAAAGGCTCAAATAGATGAAAATACGTTGAAAACTCTGCTCATTGAAAAGTGTTGAATTCTGTTTGTCAAAAATCCGTTGGAAGATTTATGTTTGTGAATAATTCGTGGAGAATGTCTGACGAAAGATTTATTTGAAAATTGTTTTCTACACACTGTACATGTTTAGTGGAATTTCTACTAGTCCTAAGCGAGTTCTATTTTGCACACTAGTCTTAATCGCAAGGCAGCGACTTCGTCTCTAGTCTCCATCACCTGGAGATGGATAGTTTCAATGGTTTCGCTAAGATTCTGTCGATCCTTAAGGATTTGTGCAACTCGGCCCTATGTCAGGTGCATCCAACCTAAACGGATTTCGTGTTGTTCTAACTCCATAGTGTCTATTCTATTTTCGTGGAGGGGTAGCCTAGCAGCTAGTACCAGAACGGTATGGTAAGTGGGTTCATGTGCGTATAGAGAGGTTCGCATGTCAATAGCTTCTTCGTCCTCTGTAGAAATCTATATTCCTTCTTTAGTTCTCCAAGTCTCAAGTGTTGCGGGCAACCAATTCCATTGGCGGACATCTGCCCTACGATGGGTCCTAGTGGGTAGAGTATCAGTACTAGTGGTATGAATAGGACAAGTTCTAGTTCGAGGTGGTGTGTCTATTCTTCTAGTCGTGTGTAGCACACGCGCTCCATGGGTCTATGATACAAGTGAGAACGAAGAGTGCGAAGTGACGGGAGGAGGTGTAGTTCATCTAGGTGTCGAAGTATCGTACGTTTTAAGTTCTATACGTATTCCCGAGTGATTTGGTTGCGAGCGGAAAGAAAAGGGTGAAGTAGGCGTCACTTATTTGGGTGGTGAATCCTTTGGTGGATTCTCCTCAAGTGAGTCCTATTCGATTATTTCGTTGCCCGATATGGTTGGGCGAGTGGGTACCGTGGAAATCTCCACAGTAGTATGTAAGGCTAGAGCCTCATTTTCGATGTCAGGTGACGTAGTTGTGGGAGTAGTTGCCGTGAAGAATGGCAAATAAGTTTGTATATATAAGGTTATATATATATACACACACATATATATATATATATATATATATATATATATAAAATCTAGCACATAAGCACGTATAAAGGTTGGTCCCGTTTCTAACCTTGGTCAAAGTCTTCTAATGTATTCCTATTCACTATAACCATTTCAGGTCTTGCATCAAATCTCCTTTAATTGTACATAGTTGATCAGGCTATGTTAAATTAAGTTTGAATGATGCAATTGTTGAACCAGTCATACCAAATGAGGAATACTAACCTAATGGTTATAGTCTAGGTCACTAATGCAATCCTAGTTCACTATAACCTTAGGCTCTGATACCAATCTGTCGCACCCCCAAAACACGTGGCAGCGGAAGTATGAGGTGTCGCGGGGGCGCCGACCAAATCAAATATCATAACACCAAGATTAAAGAAAACGACCTCTATATGAGACATTTGAAAATAGTTACATTACAATAATTCAAAAGTATTTGGAGTTCGCATAATAAAAGTAGAATTACATAATTATAACTAGTAATATAATAAATGCAATTCAAATTCCTTGATGTTTGAAAACAATGCGACTCGAACTAAGCTATCCAAAAGCATCCTACTGTCTTGATTCCTATGGGTAGTCCTACTGCGTCTGTAAACTTGAGAATACATACTAAAAGGGTCAACATAAAGTTGGTGAGTTCATAGGTTTAAACAGCTGAAAACATAAGTATGAAACCCACGATTTCTTTTGCATTGCACAAATGCGAAAACAGTTGTAAAAAGTATCATGTTATCCTTTGTTAACCTTTGTTATCCTTTGTTTTCATTTGTTATCCTTTGTTAACCTTTGTTATCTTTTGTTATCCTTGTTATCCTTTGTTTTCATTTGTTATCCTTTGTTAACCTTTGTTATCTTTTGTTATCCTTGTTATCCTTTGTTTTCATTTGTTATCCTTTGCGTCATGAGCTCATAGTTCGAAGCTTAACCCTTGTTGTTGCCTCGGCAAGTGTCTAATCCGGAACACTCGCTTAAACAAATACTATTGTGTTCGTTTGACCAGTTAGAGCAACCTAACCCGGACGGGGGTGTCAATCCCCGATAGATCTATCCAATAATATTCACGCTTCAAAATTAACGAACTACGATGTGCGAGGGCTTTGTTGGATTATGGTCTCACTCATGCGTTATCCTTGTTTCCTTTGTTTTCCATTGTTTATAAACAGTTGTATAAAAATAGTTGCGCAACAACAGTTGTATAAAGCATGTATAAAGACAGTTGTATAAAAATAGTTGCACAACAACAGTTGTATCAAGCATGTAGAAAGACAGTTGTATAAAACATGTATGTATAAAGCATGTAAAAAGGGGCTATGAAACTCACCTGAGTTAAGCAATTAGCGAGCAAATAATCAAATAAGCAAGCAATGTGTGTATCCAACGTGCAACCTTCTAACGTTCTAAACGTATAAGGTTGTATGTAAGTAGATGTCTTAAAGACCATCTATGTAAGTGGAGGGTTAATGTCCACTTAAGTCAATAATGTAGGTGGAGAGTTAATGTCTACCTAAGACTAGTTCACCCAACTAGTATGTCCAAGTATATTTGTTCAAATATGTTTATCAAAAACAAGTATGACCCATTGATGAAAGTTTGTAATAATAATTCGTTTAGACTTTATTATTAAGTTTGTTTCGTTATATATCGTGTGTTGCTTACAAATTATTTAGTTCGTAAAAACCTCAAACCGTAAGTCAAAGTTGGTCAACTCGCTGGTCAAAGTTGGTCAAACATGGTCAAACTTAGTCAAAGTTAGTCAAACCTAGTCAAAGTTGGTCAAAGTTACTAACTAAGTCAACCCAACCCATTTGCTTTTAAGTTTTGCCAAAAATAGTAAGTTTGTCGTTTTTCGAAATCGAGCCCCGTTTTTGTTGACTTGGTCAAACCTTCTCGGTTTGACCCGAAACTTTTAACCAAACCTTATATGTGTTTATGGACTATAAAAAGTTAGTTTTTCCATTTATAGCAAGCTCTCAAGTGTTGGTTTTTAAAGTGTTACTAAAAACAGTCCACTATCTCATTTTCCAGAAAATGTTCTTGTTTGTCGAATTTTTAATAAATTGTATATTTCGAATTTACTCCCAAGAAGTATACTAGTTATTCCCCCACATGTTACCTACTTCCAGTACGTTTTCCATGAATTTTAGATTAGTCTAAGTATTTATCAAAATTGCATGTGTCCTCAGAGGTCCAACAGTTGACCAATCTGGACACATGCATGAAGATTGAGTTTTTGGGGAAAATCTACAACTTTTCAAGAATAGGCTATCAGTACAACTTTTGTAGCTAACAAAATGTTTAAGATTTTGGTGGTAGTTTAAAGTTATTTGGAGTTGTGTAACTTAAGATATGGTCAAAACCCTATGAACAAAGTTTCTGACTTTTCAGGGCAGATTGTATATATATTTTTATATAAATTATTAAAAATAGTATTCTAGCTCAAAATGATATGAGGTTTGATGGGTTTGAAAGATAACATCTTGAACTTAAGTTTTGACTATGAAAACGTCCATTTTGATGGAGAGATGAGTTTTCTAAAAATCGTGGAAATGAGTATAACTTTCTGGTCAGAAGGTTTTCTCTCATATTTACTAGTTTTAAGTTTATGAAAAGGGGTTTCTAAGCCAAGATTTGTTATATACATGTTGAGTGAACTTAATAACATGTAAATAAGTATAAATGAGAGTAGAAATAGGTCCTCGCAATGATATTTTGAAGAAAGGAGGACATAAGTGAGACGAGGGGCTCTTGAGGTCTTGAAATCTTGTCTTCCTTTTGTAAAAGCTTGAAGAAAATGGTGGTGCTTCAATGGTGGTTGAATGGTGAATTTAGGTGGTTTTGGGGCTGGAGTATTTCC
Organism: Pseudognaphalium luteoalbum; assembly: GCA_963422505.1. Classification (NCBI taxonomy): domain Eukaryota; kingdom Viridiplantae; phylum Streptophyta; class Magnoliopsida; order Asterales; family Asteraceae; genus Pseudognaphalium; species Pseudognaphalium luteoalbum. Next base: position 72,377,777 of record OY730198.1, read on the forward strand.
AGAAATTTGAGAGATAAGAGATGGAAGAAAGAGTGTGAAATGAGAAGGTGTTAGATTGTTGAATGAAAATTGCATGTAATTCAAGTGGTTAAGAGTGGAAATGGGCATGATTGCAATTTGCATGTCTTGGGATAGGGGGAAGGGCACATGGTCAGCCAAGGGGGCCCCATAGGGGCTGATGAATTGCTTTTAACTCAGTTTTCAGACTGTGTTTACGTATTTTGGTCGTTTACCCGTTATTTTCGTCAAAACGTTAAATCGCCTAACGTTATTTTGTGTTATTTTAATTCGCGATATATTTGGGATTATTTTTCATTGAAGTATTGTTAAAATACTTTAATTTGAGTTGTCAAAATATTATATGACTTTCGTTTGGTTGCCGAATTAAATTCGCGCATTTTCGTTGCGTTTGAGACGTTTTAATTTAAAACGTGTAGGTTTTTCGTGTATTATTTTAACAAAATAATAAATAGTAATAAATAACTACTAAAATTAGATTAAAGTTATTTATAGAAATGTTTTCACCAACGTCATATAGTTTGTCGGACTCCGTCCGGTTGTTTCGCGTAATTACAACTAATTACGTAAGCGTAATATAAAACAATTACGTAGGTGTATATTCACAATAATATACAAATAGTTACAAGTAATCACAAGTATTTATCCTAATACTAAACTAAACACACGTAATTAGGGTTTCTAGGTAGGTTTATAGTTAACCTAAATCGTCGGGTGTCACATCCTTTCCGGCGTAAATTTTCTTCTCTTTTGTTGAACCGGTCTGAAACTACTATCAATTCCAAGTTTATGAGTTATAATATCTTTAGATATACCTGTCATATCCTCCGGCTTCCAGGAAAAAGTTGATTTCCTCTGGTTCAAGAATTTCATTAGATCCTATTCGAAATCCTCTGAGATCCCTGGGTCTATAAGCACTTTTTCTTCAGGATCCTTCGAGTCAAGCGGCATTTCTTTGACGTCCTGTTCCCTCGTATCTAGGACATCCTATGCCTTATCCTTTAATTGCTATGCTGACGGAGGCTTGGCAGTAGACTTCATTGATGTTGTATAACAATCCTTCGCTTCCTATTGATCACTGCTAATCTTGACCACCCCCCACGGAGTTGGTAGCTAGACACATTGATAATACGTCGATGGCACCGCTTTCATATCATGCAACCAGGGTCTTCCTAGGATAATGTTATAGCTTGATAAACAATCCATAACATAAATTTTTTGAATAGAGTTTACTCCTTCAATGTAAATCGGCAACTTGATATCACCAACTATATTTTTTGCTTCTCTACTGAATCCTACCAACATAGTGGATTTGGAAGTAATCTCTGATTCAGGAATACCCATCCTTTTCAAGGTCTCCAAATGAATGATGTTAACTGAGCTTACCCCATCGATCAGGATCTTTCGCAAAAAATGATTGGCAACGTACAAAGTGATGACCAATCCATCATGGTGAGGATCCTGAACATCATCCAGATCATCCTCATCAAATGCTATAACTTTCTCATCTTTTTTCATGTAAGTCCTTGTTGGCTTGTGTTGCTTTTCTAATTTAGATTCCTTTGCATGCCTCTTTGCTGCATGATTTGAATTAAAAACTCACGTTTTTGCGTACATAATTCCCACCTTTTTAGCCCCAAAATGGATGAAATCATTCAATTGCAATACTTTTTCACCATAATTCATTATTAAGGCTAAAAATAAGGCATTGCTTCAAAAATCAAGTAAAATGGCTAAATAACGTACAAAACAAAGCATAAACGATACGGTTACGTTCTACGAGCACTTCTTAGCATATTACCTTGAAATTATTCTTTGATTAGTTCAATATGATCTTCAGGTCATTACGATCACGTGGATATAAAGAACGCTGAAAACGGATCAAGAATGAAGAAGTTATGGCCAAACGAAGTTCGACCAGTGCACAAGACTTACGATCCAGCACACAAGACCACGGACCAAGGGGATACCACCCCACAGGGGCCATATACACCCCCTTAGGGTCCGTATACCCCCCTTATGGGGCCGTATACCCCCTATTTAGGGCCGTATACCCCCCCCCCCCCTTAGGGGTGGTATACCCCCTCTATGATGTCGGATACACCCCATTTGCTACCGAATACACCCTATTTGCTACCGAATACGCCCTATTTGGTGTCAAATACACCCTCTTTGGTGTCAAATTTCATAGCTCGGGGGTGTATTTCAGTGTTAAATTAGAGCGAGGATGTTAAGTGTAAAATCGTATCTTGAAAGCCTATAAATAGAGGCTTAAACCTCCTCATTTCTTATCAACCAATCCATCAACCATTCAAACAAATCAATCCATTCAACACACAACACAATTCACTTGTAATTTTCTTTCTTATTTAACTTCTCTCTCTAGAGAAGTTAGAGAGTAATTAGTGGGTAGCTAGTAGATTAGAGTAAAAAGTAGCTTTTGTAATCAAGGAGTATTGGTGTTCAAGCTTTTATTCAAGGATTGCAAGTTTTATTCTCTTGTTACGCTGCTCTATTATCCGGTGATATCTATTCCCTCATACTGTTGTTATGTCTGATTTATCCATGCGTAATATTATGGTACGTGCTTTACTTATTGTCATGTTTATTGAGTAGTCTAATATTATGATTGTTGAAATGTAGATATTTAGGAGTAGGGATGATGTTAAATTAATCTTTAATATGTGATTGAAAATTGTTATGCTATGTATCGGGTTAAACTTTTCAAGCGGTAGATCTAAACCACCATTTCCAAGCTTTCACGTGGCTATTACTTTAGTATTAGGACTTAGCTAACCCTAGTATTCGTAGATTGTTATCTGTGTTTTTGTATGAAGTTGTGGACATGCTATAAAACGGCCCATTACTTAGTATAGCACTGGAAACACCGCTAGTGGAGTGAAAATGCGTGGAAGCTACGGACCGGTCGTAAGCATATGACACCGTGGAAACCTGGAAGTCACCCTTCTTGAACATGGTCTAGGTATATACAAAAGTTGTGGAACTGCTGAAAAACGTAGTATACACTGTGAAACGAACCTAGGGATGAACGTTTGATCATAAAGGAGGGTCTACACCTTGACAGAAGTATTTGTGCTCCTCGATTAAATCTAAGGGATCTTGAAAAGAAAGCAAACATTCAGATGTAGTGTAGGATGCTTAAACCCCTTGATCCAACATAACTGACAGTTTAACATACATTAGCAAGCAATAGTACGACCCTTAATAAAATCAATTAGAATTAGGTGTTAAGAAAGGTCATAAATTAAATATCGGTCTGTTGCCTTATTCATGTGCCCAGGAGTTAATTCCAAGATGGGTCACTAGTACTCATCGGACAGTGTTGGGGGACTGAGCAGCCTGATCTGATCAGACTCATGATAACCTAGTATTCAGTGACATGCGACTTAGGTTTTCCACTTAAATCGTAGGATACTAGTGTTGACACCAAACCTCTGTTAATTTTATTAAAGGAAAGTCTCCAATCATCTTTTATAATGAACATCATCCCGAAACCTGAATATTGAAACTTCAGCAATCACAATCTCTATCTATCTGCTTACCCTATCCGTAGTTTAGTATTTACTTTTATGTACTGTATTTAATTTAGAAATTACCATAAACAAATACCTATCCAACTATCCAAAACCTCAGCTTAAGTACTAAGTTATCCGAACGAGTTCCGTTTCAATTCTACCGTCGAGAGGAACGACCCTGGATCATCCTTACTGCATACTAATATCAGGTATTCGTACCCAGTAATAGTAGGTAGTTCGGAAAGGTTTAGGCCCCGACAAAATATTAATTTAAAACCACCCACCGATCGTCGGCCTTGAGCGTGAGGTCCGCAACGACAGGGAAGCGATTTCCTGACCAACCGTTCGAGGGGCGATCAGGTTTTTGGCGCCGCTGCTGGGGACAGTTGTACGATTCAGAGCTTGTTTGGACAAATTTAGTTTTTAAGCGATCCTTTTGACTTGGATTCACCATCCCTGTCCGAAGTTACTTTCTGCCCGTAGATTAGCGTAGTTACATTAGATTAAATTAGCCTAGCTTAGTTTAGATTAAATCTCCCTTCTCATCCCAACTTTAATTCTTAAACCTTCTTCGTGTGTTGTCTTTTCTTAAAAACATGGAAATGGCTACTCTACAACAACTAAGTGATCAGTTAGATAGTCTTGTTAAATCAATCCAAAATAGACATAGGAGTGATGCCCACATAGATAATGAATGTCAAAGGTATAGTATGACTTATTCGGATAACATAGGGTATTTAGATCCTCAATCACAATACCAGTATGACCCTTATGTTGTCCAACAACATCAATACCAAACTTACTATCCTGAACTATTTAATGTCTACCCACACTCATCTCACCGTGTACATGAACCACAATCGTATGAAAGTTCTGACTTGAGAGATATGCCCACCTCTTATCTCGGCAGTAATGCTACTCTTTTACCTTCTTACAACCCACTTGAACAATTAATGAGAGAACAAGAAGACATGCTTAGAAGATGTACTGATAAGCTATCTGAAATATAAACATTAGTCCAAGTGAGAAGTAAGGAAATTAGGGATCAAGTTACAACTGACCATAGGCTGTAGGAAGATGAGAGACACCCACACACTACATCTACACTTGAAACGGACTTTCATTCTCATGAATTTTGTTGCAAAATTCCTTCAAACCCTTCACCTACCCAATCTTCTAAATCCTCACTTCCACCCATTCTTAACCTATCTACATCCGAAACCAACGAGGAGTTCATTCTAGAGGAACTTTCCGAGTCATTGCAACTTGAAACTTCTGGCCGAAGTGACGAGTATGACTTGGTGGACGAAGAGATAGAATTAGAAAGCCCAGAGATGGAGATTTACACAGAAGACTTAGCTTTAGAAGGACCAGAGGAATGCACACCAACTCTGAGTAGTGATCTCGTCTCAATTCAAAATGATGTGGTTGATACTATCCCACAACAAGTTGTGGTTGATGATATCACACATATTCTTCTTGATGAATCACCCACTGATCTAGTTGAACCTTCTATCTTAGACCAGCCAGTTGCCCAAGTTGTCAATGAGAATGTTGCTACAAGATTGGAGACGTTAATGGACTATGTCCCACCTCCATGCCCAGAGTACAACATTATCATTAACCAAAAGACCATAGGAAGCAAGGAAAGATCTGCGTCATGGTTTCCCTTCAAACTATCTCTCCACCATATAATGTCTTATACATCATTGAGAGGTGAGGATTCCTTTGACCAACCCATTTTGTCAATCCAACCTAGGGAGGTATTAGAAGTTGAGAGATTTGTTATACCGTTGGTAGAACTGTTTCCTCACTTTAAACCAACTCCTCACATTGGACATACCCGAGCCTTAACTTGTCTTAAACTTTTAGGTATGTACCAATATTACCCCTTGTGTCTACTGATGGATGCAAGGAAACCCCTAGGATTGCCTGATAAGTAGTACTAGAGTCAAGCTAGTGACTCGAACAAAAACAAGTGCTTCTCGGGAGGCAACCCGTGTCTAACGTAGTTTTAATAGTAGGATAAGTCATAAGCTAACCCAAATAAGTAGAAAATGATCCCTAAAAAAAATTGTTCCAAGTTTTCTTTATTTTTATGAACAAAAAGGATGGTTTGCGAAATTACTTCATTGAAATTTTTGTCAAAACCTTAAATTTCCTACTCCCACTTGTTTGAGCTTTATTGCAAAATCCAATTTTTACCATTATCTAAGATCTCAAGTTCTCAGTATCCCTTTCGCTCTCATGGAAATCTACTAGGAGTTAGGAGCATTAGTCATACCCACTGGCATGTTTCGAGCATTTGAGGTACTTACATATATTTATGTGAACATACATGAGATACTAATGCTTAATCTGATATCCTGATCTGTATATCAATATGTGTATTATGCTTGAACTCGTTTAAAAATATGTGCTTTGGATATCTCTACTCTTGGCTACCTAATTCAACTAATAATACTAGTATTTCCATATCTGCTACGGTGAAGTTTTAGGCAACTAACACTTTTAGTGTGAGATTAGACTCCAAGTCATATACTGGTTTGTTTCATCTTCAAAGTACTCACTTTGATAGTCTTTTCGCAAACCAGTGAATCTCTGATTTGGAGGATAATCACTTGTTTGTTAGATCACGTTTGCTTGTTCTACTTGTACAAATTCTTAACAAGCAGGGATTGACGCCTATGGATAAAGAATCTTTGAGAATGATGGAAAGGCAACAAGGGGAGCTATAGTTTATTAAATTTGGAAATCTTTGGAGCATTACCTTGCAGGGGAAGAGATGGTGCTTTCAGACACGTATATGATTTCTAGTTGTCTATGACTAGTTCATCAAGGAGAGGCCTTCACTCTTCCAGTATCCGGAGGACGCCATCACTTCGCTTTATTTTCTACAATCTATCCAAGTCGAGCTCTCGACTATAACAGCAGCGCTTCTCGGAAGGCAACCCGTGCAATAAGACGTGTGTTGATTGTGTGTTAATAAGTGAAGATAAATCTCTGAATATCCTTCACACTTGGATATACCTCAAAAATATTTATAGAATATTTTAAAGCCACAACTCATCTTTTGCAAAAAATCACTCATCTCGGATAAATAGGAAACACATTTCAAAAATTAGTTCATATGTTTCGAGCATTTGAGGTACTTGCATGCATTATGCTCGAACTCGTTTAAAAACATATGTTCTACAAAATGATTTGTAATAGAAAACTTCTTTTCATTCGGAGAGAGTGATTCTTTTTCATTGCAAAGATATGGAGCTAAAAGGTATATCCAACGTGTTCACACTTAAGAGATTGATTCACAAATGATGGTTGAAATGGAAGGCGAAGCCCGTATTTATAGGCAATCCCCCTAAAAGCTGAATAAATCCTCATGGAGCTGCTGCAAAAGAAAGACTTTTCTTATCGGCACATATTCAGACCTTCAACTTTTAGCTATCTGGGGAGTTTCTTCATCCTATTTCCGTTTTTATCATTTTGCTTTACTTAGTATTGTTAATTAATCAAAGTAATCTATACCATATCCTAAGCTTATCACTAAGTGTGGGATTCTAGCCCAAAACAAACACTTGAGAAACATTTTCTTATATGTTTAAACTCTAAGTGTGGGATTTTACTTCCAGTAAAATCTCCACTGAAGAGAACATTAGGGATAATATTCCTCTAAGTGTGGGATAACGGTATAGAATACCTTAGACAGATTTTTGTGTCCAAATAGCAACTCATAAAATGTTCCTCACTTTAAAAATTAATCAATTTTTTTAAATTTTTTGCATAAAACAAAGAAAAGCATGAGCTTAACTTCGATAGTAGATAGCTACTCATTCAGTTTGCTCTGCTATTTCTTTGAATTTTAATATTTCTAAGAGGAGCCATTTTAAATATGAGTAAGTTATTTTGGGAAGTAGTGTAAATAAGGTAGGAATTTCTCAAATTAAGAAATGATAATCTTAGGGGCAGCGCATGACTAAGCACATAAAACCCATATTAATTGCAGTGAGGTATCTTGAGCCTATATAAGCATTCATTTTAAATGCTTCACTATTCATTTGTTGTGTGTGCCGATGTATGCAATTCTGAATTAGAACTTGCTCCTGGTATGCATTTCGAGACCATATTGGTGAGTACTGTACGCGGTATAGGTGCAATTAGATGACCTTGACATTCCCTAGGAAATAAACCCACTTTTCTCATATCTCTTCAAGCCTAACCCTGCCGATACTCATTTTTAGTATCGATGATCTGCTTAGTAAACCCTGTTGAGCCTTAACCTTTTCGTTTCTTGAAAACCCAAGTTTTAAAACCCACTCACTTCCATACCCACAAAAACCTTATCTTGGAATTTTTAAATTTTTGAAAAATGCTATTTAGGTATTCTTTTTGCTTTCACTCAAAAATCATAAATCTCATGTTTTACTCAAAGTTTCTCGTGTAGGTTTCAAAAATCAAAATCTCAAAAATATCGAGAAAGTCTAAAGGTGTGAAAAATTGACATCAAGTAAAATTCGAAATGTCAAGAGACTGAAAAAAATGAAAATAAGAAAGGATCTCAAAAGGCAGAGAAAAAAAAATCTCTTAGAATCTCCTTGGCAAAGAAATTCTAAGCGAAAAATATGTCATATAAATAAAGCTAAGTGCTTCAAATCTCTCAAAAACTCCGATCTCTGAAAAATATATATTCCGTGTGTTTTTAAAGATAGAAGTCAGCTATCTTTACTTCCATACCGTTATCCGTTTCCGTTTTCATTAAAAAGCGTATCTAAATAAAGTTTTTTATAAGTTTAAAAGTCCTGAGATGAGCATCCCCCCTTTAAAACCTTAAAAAACATCCACTATCCATACCCTTTAACTCTCACCTCACACAAAACCCAGATGAATGTCTTGGGATAATTAGCACCGTCCTCACCTAAGTGGTGGAGATTTGATTCTCGATCAAGCCTTTGACGATGAATGCTACATGCCTGGCTTTTGAGCTATTTCATTTGTTTAGAATGATAGGAAACCCGATACACTTGTTGAGTGAATTGAGTGACCACCAGTGAGATTGCCTAAGTCATGTGTATGCCAAAGTTCACGAGAATCAGAAGCATGCCCAAAGATATTCCTTTCTTATTTCTGGAACAAATATCTTATTTGTCTCGATTTTCTGAAACAAGTTACTTGTATGAAGAATGGTTGTTATTAGAAATATTTTAATTCGCAAAAATCGGACCAAAAACATCTTTTTAAAGTGAGGATAGTTGAAGTATTGCTTGAGGACAAGCAATGTCTAAGTGTAGGATATTTGATTTGACGTAAAAAGTCACGTTTTTGCGTACATAATTCCAAACTTTTTAGCCCCAAAATGGATAAAATCATTCAATAGCAATACTTTTTCACCATAATTCATTATTAAGGCTAAAAATAAGGCATTGCTTCAAAAATCAAGTAAAATTGCTAAATAACGTACAAAACAAAGCATAAATGATACGGTCACGTTCTACGAGCACTTTGTAGCATATTACCTTGAAATTATTCTTTGATTAGTTCATAATGATCTTCAGGTAATTACGATCACGTGGATATAAAAACGCTGAAAACGGATCAAGAATGAAGAAGTTATGGCCAAACGAAGTTCGACCAGTGCACAAGACTTACGATCCAGCACACATGACCACGGACCAAGGGGATACCACCCCACAGGGGCCGTATACACCCCCTTAGGGGCTGTATTCCCCCCCCCCCTTATGGGGTCGTATACCCCCTATTTAGGGCCGTATACCCCCTGTAGGGGTGGTATACCCCCTCTATGGTGCCGGATACGCCCCGTTTGCTACCGAATACGCCCTATTTGGTGTCGAATACGCCCTCTTTGGTGTCAAATTTCATAGCTCGGGGGTGTATTTCAGTGTTAAATTGGAGCGAGGGTGTTAGGTGTAAAATCATATCTTGGAAGCCTATAAATAGAGGCTTAAACCTCCTCATTTCTTATCAACCAATCAATCAACTTCTCTCTCTAGAGAAGTTAGAGAGTAATTAGTGGGTAGCTAGTAGATTAGAGTAGAAAGTAGCTTTTGTAATCAAGGAGTATTGGTGTTCAAGATTTTATTCAAGGATTTTAAGTTTTATTCTCTTGTTACGCTGCAATATTATTCGGTGATATCTATTCCCTCATACTCATACTGTTATTATGTCTGATTTATCCATGCGTAATATTATGGTATGTGCTTTACTTATTGCCATGTTTATTAAGTAGTGTAATATTCTGATTGTTGAAATGTAGATATTTAGGAGTAGGGATGATGTTAAATTAATCTTTAATATGTGATTGGAAATTTTTATGCTATGTATCGGGTTAAACTTTTCAAGCGGTAGATCTAAACCACCCTTTCCAAGCTTTCACGTGGCTAACCCTGGTATTCGTAGATTGTTATCTGTGTTTTTGTATGAAGCTGTGGACATGCTATAAAACGGCCCAGTACTTAGTATAGCGCTGGAAACACCGCTGGTGGAGTGGAAATGCGTTGAAGCTACGGACTGGTCGTAAGCATATGACACCGTGGATACCTGGAAGTCACCCTTCCTGAACATGGTCTAGGTATATATAAAAGCTGTGGAACTGCTGAAAAACGTAGTATACACTGTGAAACGAACCTAGGGATGAACGTTTGATCATAAAGGAGGGTCTACACCTTGACAGAAGTATTTATGCTCCTCGATTAAATCTAAGGGATCTTGAAAAGAAAGCAAACATTCAGATGTAGTGTAGGATGCTTATACCCCTTGATCCAACATAACTGACAGTTTAACATACATTAGCAAGCAATAGTACGACCCTTAATAAAATCAATTAGAATTAGGTGTTAAGAAAGGTCATAAATTAAATATCGGTCTGTTGCCTTATTCATGCGCCCAGGAGTTAATTCTAAGATGGGTCACTAGTCCTCATCGGACAGTGTTGGGGGACTGAGCAGCCTGATCTGATCAGACTCATGATAACCTAGTATTCAGTGACATGCGACTTAGGTTTTCCACTTAAATCGTAGGATACTAGTGTTGACACCAAACCTCTGTTAATTTTATCAAAGGAAAGTCTCCAATCATCTTTTATAATGAACATCATCCCGAAACCTGAATATTGAAACTTCAGCAATCACAATCTCTATCTATCTGCTTACCCTATCCGTAGTTTAGTATTTACTTTTCTGTACTGTAGTTAATTTAGAAATTACCATAAACAAATACCTATCCAACTATCCAAAACCTCAGCTTAAGTACTAAGTTATCTGAATGAGTTTCGTTTCAATTCTACCATCGAGAGGAACGACCCTGGATCATCCTTACCGCATACTAATATCAGGTATTCGTACCCAGTAAGAGTAGGTAGTTCGGAAAGGTTTAGGCCCCCAAAAAAATATAAATTTAAAACCACCCACCGATCGCCGGCCTCGAGCGTGAGGTCCGCAACGACAGGGAAGCAATTTCCTGACAGACCATTCGGGGCGCGATCATTGCAGAATAAGAAGTACCACATATATCAGAGCCACCAGAAATAAAATTGATTACCTTGGAATCTGAAGGTGGGGATCCTGCTCTGGTAGGGATCCTGTGATTATCCTGAACTTCAGGATCCTGAATTCTATCATGATTCTTCCCGTGATCCTTCTTTTTTCATAGTAAATCCTCCAAGTATCATTTGTTGAGCAGATGGATGATCTCTTTCCTGAGGGCTAGGAAATTTTCAGTTATATGACCAAAATCCTCATGGTACGCACACCATTTAGATTTATCTTTCCAGGCATAAGATTTATCATTCTTCTTCGGCCACCTTGCTTTATCTCCTAGATCCTGCATGACACATAATATATCTGTCGTATCTACAGAAAAATTATAATCAGTTAGTTTAGGATATTCTTCATCATCCTCATCGATAGTGTTCACATGACGATCCTCATTTCTGGTATAAGGTGTGCTTCTGTTCGATCTGAACGAGGATGAATCTGATTTCCTGTTGGCCCTATCATATGCTTATTGAGTATCCACCCTTTTTTGTATCATTGCATCCTCTTCCAGTCTGATGAATGTTATAGCTCTGTTTCCGAATTCGTCAAGGTTCCTGCAAGGATTCATAACAAGATCCTCATAGAATGGGGAATTTCTTTTGATTCCCATCTTAAAGGCTTGCATAGCAGTAGGCATATCCAAATTAGGTATATTCAAAGATTCTCTCCCGAATCTCCCTACAAAATCTCGAAGAGACTCATCATCTTTTTAGAGAATTATGTATAAATCAGTTGTTAGCTTTTTAAATGTTCTACAGCAAGAGAAATGATTGTTAAATAAATTAACCAAATGAGCAAATGAAGTAATAGAGTAGGGGGAACATTTAACAGCCATTTTAATGCGGATCCTGTGAGAGTAGAGCCAAAGCCCTTGCATAAGCATGCTTCTTTAAGATCAGAAGGAATTGGGACGATTTCCATTCTCTCCCTATATTGCGCAATATGCTCCTCGGGATCTGTTGTTCCATCATACAACTTCATATTTGGCGTTTGAAATCTTTTCAGGATCTCAGCATCACAGATAGGTGAAGCAAATCTTGAGATCATATGGGCTGTTGGAGTAACTTCGGGAATCGGTTGCACAACTCCAGGAACACTCGATATCATATCCTTCAACTTTTGTATTTCCCTTGCCATCATAGGGCTAACTCCAGGATCCTGGAAATTGTTAGTCCCAACAGTATTATTAGAAGTATAATTGTTAAACATGTTACCACCGTCAGGAGTTCTATATGAGGATCCTGTATTAGATTGTTGACCCCTTGACATAGAAACTCCTGTAGCAAATATTGGATCTGGGATCCTAGTGCTCCCTTTCATGGATACGAAATCTCCTTGATGTTCCGTAGATGGGGGGTACCAAAATCAAGGATCCTGCTTCGGATAGGAGTAGTGACTTGAGCAGCATGAGTATCGTTCCTTGTCCTCAAATTCTCCATATCCTTTTTCAGGATCTCATTACTTCATTCCGCTCGTTGAAGCTGCTCCTTAACCTACGTGAACATAGACATAATATCCCAGTTATAAATCATAACAGGGTCTGGATCCGATAAGAATCCAGCCCCAAAGAAGTGGATTCGGCCGACGAGATTCTTGTGTAGACACTTTGTGGGCGCGGTTGAGATGATGTGAAAGGTGGAGCAGGAAGGAGAGTGGTCAGCACAGATGATGATGATGGCATGGTAGATGATGTAGATCGTCCTTAACTCGACATTTTTAACAGAAATCTTTGGAAAAGATGGCTCAACAAGGATATTAACAAAAGTTTGATTAAATAAAGCACCACTTGCCCCACGATGGGCGCCAAATTGTTTTGGTCAAAAATTACAATAAGCAATTAAGTGATCAAATTTAGAAAAGTGAGGTATAGTTCTTGAAATTACTTTCAAGATAATTATGTAGAAACACGATTATCTATATTAGTAAACGATAATTTTGAATGAAAATTATGCTTTGAATACGTTGATCCTTGTTCAATAAATGTTTTATGAAATAACTCAAAAACAGGTTGAGGATAATGCAATTTACAAGTAAATAATGTGAATCAAACAAAATAAAAGTAAAATCGACACAATGATATACGAGGAAAACTCTTGATCAAGGTTGATCGCCGGCACAAAACCTCGGGAAGGATCAAATGATCCTTGCCATTGTTATTAAAGCCATGAATTCAGTCTTCACTTCTTCAAAATCGTTGGCCAATGGGTCTCCTCTAAAGGATCTAGTGGCTTGGCATACTTGTCTGATGAGTTGATGTTGTTTGCGGTTGAAGGGGAAATCCGAGTCGGTGAAGACGTAGATTAGCTTGCTGAATATTTCACGGTATCCGTTGCGGTAAGCGTCAATTTCTATGTCTTCTTCCTCATACATTCCACGCAGTCGGTCTATTACATAGGATGCTAAGTTGACTGGTGACATGTGCCAATAACGTGTTGGAATGTCACGAGTATTTTCTTCGAATGCTGCTTGATTTAGTTCATCAATTATTAGTTCAACGTGATGACCAATAGTGGAGTGAATGACGATCCTGAAGTATTCTGGAGTTGTGAGATGTACACCAGTTTCGATGAGATCTAGAAGGGTTCTAAGATCTCCCACCATTCTTATGTCAGCATAATTCTGCGGATTTCCAGTAGCTCTTTCAAGATGGGTTCTCATTGATGCAAGTGTAGCCTTCTGACTTGATGAGTAGAGAAAAGTTGATCCGGCTAAGGCACAATATACTTTTTGGTATATTTGCCTTTGGTTGCTGCAGAACTCGACTTCTCCCATTGGGTAGTCTGGTCTCTTTGGTTGTTGAGCTTCTCTGGTAACTTGTTCTTGAAGGGAATCGGAGAACTCTTGGATATGTCTGAGCAAAGTTTGGGGCACTGGTTCTCCATAATTTGTGAGATATGAATCATATTCTTGTTCAATCTTCCTTATCAGGTGTCTCTGATCTTGTTGTATTCATTGGTTGACTCTTTGATAGCCTCTACAATGATGAAGACATCGGTGTATTCATCAATTAGTTCGATCATGTCTTGGTGAGTATCTATGAGTGGAATCTCAAATCTCTCAGCTGTGATGATGGGGGAATTTGGTGGAGCAAGAGGGGTTTTTGGAATAGAGCATTCATCGATGGTGACGTCAATAAAATCGCCATCAAATTCGACACTCTTGTAGTCAGAATCTTCGTCTCGTGAATCTAGGAATTGGTGGAATTCTTCATCTGAGGGTGCATTGTTGAAAAGTTGAGTACTGTTGACTTCAATGGTTCTGACTTCCGTGATTATGTTTTGAAGGTTTTCTTCAGCAAAGCTTCCTGGTTGTCGTGCCTTATATGCAGAAATTCTTTGTAGGAGTTTAGCATACAGGTCAGGGTGCTATGATGTTCGGAGTTCTTCTTCAAAAGTATCGATATCTCGGAGTCGGGTTCTGGTAAAGGGCTTCGATGGATCGAGATAAGAGTCGAGAATGTTTCCCATTCTTTTGAGATGAGTGGATCTGAACTCTTGGTAGATGGCTCCATAATCAAAGGATTCTTCTGATGAAGTGTAGTCTTTGCAGTCTTGTATTCTTTTGACTTCAGCCATCTGTGGTGAATCAGTTTGATCTTCATCTTCCTCCATTTCTTCCTCTTCTTCTTTGATTTCTTCCTCCTCCTCAGTTTCTTCTTCCTCTTCTTCGGGTTCTTCATTTTCAGATTCAATTTCTTCCTCTGCTTCTTCATATTCTTCCTCTGCTTCTGGTTCATACTCAGAATCAGAGATGAAAACTGATGATTGAGTGAAATGTTGCTCTTCCTCTGGTTCTGATTCGTCATCGGAACAAATTTTTCCTGTTGATATAGCATAGCATTCTTCTTCTTCTGGAGTGCATTCCGGTTGGTCGATCTTGTAAGTAATGCTTTCACCATGTGATCGTAATACAATTATGTGATTATACACATCAATTACTGCTCTAGCTGTGTTCATGAATGGTCTTCCAAGGATAACCGGGATGTTTATGTCCTCGTGCATATCCATTACCACGAAATCCGTTGGAAAGAAGAATTTGTTAACTTGAACTAAAACGTTCTCAACTATTCCTTTTGGGTATCTAACAGATTGATCAGCTAGCTGGACGGTCATCTTAGTGGGTTTCAAGTTTTCAAGTTCCAGCCTCTTAAACAGGGAGTAGGGCATAAGGTTAATGTTGGCTCCTAAGTCGTCTAAGGCGCTTATTTCTGCGGATTGGTAAATAGAACAAGGGAGTGTAAATCTACCGGTATCTCCTAGTTTTTCGGGAAGGCTATTCTTAAGTAGGGCTGAGATTTAAGAACTAAGGAGAATATTATTTACTTCGGGCAGTTTATCCTTAGTGGATAGCAATTTCCTAATGTACTTATTTCGACCGGGAACTCTAGACATGGTATCAAGGAATTTTCCATCTATCTTAAAGGATGATAATTTCTTGGGTTGAGCTTTAAGTCTAGCGGGGTAAGGGATCCTAACCTCTTTGTTTATGGTCGGAGTGGTTTCCACAGCTGGTATCTTGATCTTTGGTTCTTCTTCTTTTACTGGAACAACAGTTGGTGGTGTAGTAGATGCTTCCTCGGTGGTAGTAAGTTGCTTTGCTTCCTCAACATGTGGGTTGTGAACCGTGTTGCTAGGCAAGCTTCCTCTAGGTCTGTTATTAAGACGTTGTGCCAATTGTCCAATCTGAGCTTCCAAATTCTTTAGCACAGCCAATTGATTTCTCATAAAGAGGTCAGCTTGATCTTGTTTGGCGGATGTCTTTTGGTTGAGCAGGTGTTGACCTTGCATGAACTGGGTGAAGGCGTCATCTGAACTTGAAGCTGGGGCATTTGTCTTTGCAGGTTGTTCAGAGGTTTGGTTTGTGTCGGAAGTTAGTGCAGGAAGTGCGAGGGGTTGGTTATAAGAGGGTTATGATTGTTGTGGGTAAGGTGGGTATCTAGGTGGGTATCGGGGTTGGTATGGTGGTTGGTTTTTTCTTGGTTGGAATGGAGATCCTCTAGGTTGGTTGTTGTTTTGATTGAAACCGGGTGGAAAATTTTGTTGTCGAGCAGGAAACTGAGCATAGTAGACGGTGCCATCTGCTTCTTCGTATTCAACTTGGTATTCACCAGGTGGTTGCGGATTGGTGCAGTGTTGACAGACTTGCACTTGGTGTACTTGGTGCTGTTGTTTCTTAAGTTCTCCAAACTGTTTGACAAGTGAGTCCATTTTCTCCGTTAATACCTTAATTGCTTCAACTGGAATTGGGTTTGATGTGGCGAGAGGTGCTGAAGATGTTGAGTGATCTCCAGAGTTCCAATCGTGGTGATGCATAGTCATGTTCTCTATAAGGTTCCATCCTTCTTCGTCGGTCTTTGCCATGAAGCTTCCTTGTGCGGCAGCGTCGAGGGTGGTTCGGTGGTTAGGGTCTAAACCATTATAGAAGGTACACAATTGTGCGGATTTGTCGAGTCGGTGATTAGGGCATTTCTTCAAGGCTCCTTTGAATCGTTCCCATGCGGTGTATAATGACTCATCAAAAGCTTGGTGGAAATTCATGATGTCATTTCGAAGTTTGGTTTGTTTAGAAGGCGGAAAGCACTTGGTTAGAAACTTTGTCACCATCACAGTCCATGAAGGGATAGAGTCGGTCTCTAAACCTTCAAACCATGTTTGCGCATGATGTGTGAGCAAATAAGGGAAAAGGTACAGACGGATTGTGTCTTGACTAATTCCGTTTTGTTTGTAGGAGTTTGAAAGAGATATGAATTTGTCGAGGTGAGAGTTTGGATCATCACTGGGTAATCAATGGAATTTTGACGGTGGTTTTGGATTAGTTGGATGATGTGGTGCTTAAGCTCGAAAGATTGACCAGGGGTTTCAGGGTAGAGAATTGGTCCTCCTCTTCCTTCGATAGAGGGTTTACTGTTGTCAGCGAGAGTGATGCGTTCAGCCATTGCTTGTTTGAGTGCGGATTGCTTCTTTTCTCGTCGGATGGTATGTATTATAAGTTCTGGATCAGGGAAATTAAACAGTGGTGCAGATCTAGGGGAACAGATCATACACTAAAAAGGAAAGACAATAAAGTAATTACTTGTTTTTGTGTTTTTTTAGAAGGTTTTATCCTAAGGGTTTACTAGAATTGGGATTGGTTGGGCCTCTGTATCGGACAGTTAGTCTCCCCGGAAGCGGCGCCAAAAACTTGATGCTTGTCGAAGCGTCGTATGAAGATGACGTACGGATCGCGATCGGTTTGTTTTAAATTTATATTTGCTGGGTCTAAGTATGACTTACTAATACTGAACCAAAGGGCTAGTAGATGGTAAGTATGACCTAGAGTCGTTCTTAAAGAGAAACTGAATTGAAACGGAGGTGATCCAATCAATCTTTCTTTTCTAGTAAAGGTTTTAAAAGAGTGCGTTGGGGGTTTTTGTTCAGTTAACTAAGTAAACTAAATAAAGCGAATAAAAGTGTAATAATAAATCAGATAATGGAAGTAGTATTTGTTGTGAGTTCGTTAGCTAATAATGTGGGATGGTGACTCTTATGGGAAAATGATTATCTAAATTGGAAATGTTTAGTGGATTCAACACCCAGTGGTATAACCAATAAGTTCCCTATTAGTCGGTTATCAACTAATATGTCACGAGGAACTAAGGTGTCATAATTCTGATCAGACAGACGATGCTCAACTCTCCACACTCTCCTGTGAGGGAGTCAGTGGCCCGTATTATTGAACGTATTCGCTCGTGGGCGAAGGAATAGAGTAGCAGGTCATTACAAATCTGACCGTTCTTAATACCATGAAGATTTCAAATCCATTAAACTATTAACTTAGAATTTATGTTCGGACTTATTAACCAATTCCTATTAATGAAACTTAAGGATGATAAACAGGGGAAAGCATTCAAGGTTCTTGCGTATCTTACTTTTGGTTTCATATTTTAAGGAAAGGATATCAGTGTAATTTAGATTCCAAACTTGCCTTTCTAATTACAATTAACAAATCCCTAGGTTTTCGTAAATGGTTATTTAGCCTATAGCCTACCTACTCTAATCTAATCTAAATTAACTAATCTAATTAAAACGCTAATTAAAATGTTGACGGCTTTTTGCATAAAGTTAAACCCAGACCATGTCGGAAAATGCTATGGTGATTCACAGTGTATTTAATCGTTTACCTATGTTTCCATTGTGAATTTAATTGCTTCGCCATGTTTACATGATAAGTACATTGTGATCAAAAGTGTACAATACTCATGGCAAGTCCACGTAATCACATTGCATTTTATGATGCTTGCATGACGTTACAGTTAAAAACATAGTTTTTACACAGATAACTATTGACCAAGTATCAAGGTTCGCGACTCCTCTTTACAGGGTTACAATCACATTTGTTAATCGAAAGGCGAATATAAGTTTTAGGTTTAAAATCATAGGAATAGTCCGTTCATAAAGTTTTCGGTTTATAATGCCGATCCATAATACAACTACCTTCGGTCGTTACCGGCTTCCATACGTATGTACTTTGCTTAAAAGCATTTCCAGCACTATACCCAGTAAACAGTCGAATAGGGGCCGTCATATTATTTCACGACATATTTAAAGTCATCCCACAATTATATATGCTAACTACATCACAACAAATACAATAGTAATCTACTCGCTAATCATGGCACAAACTAATTCTAGCATAATTAAAGCATGCATATTTAATTAAGATAGAATAGGATAGAAAGAACCCGGATTATAATGCGAGAAGGAATAGAATTGAATTAATAAGCGTAACTCCAAGCGTACACCAAAGATTACAAAATGTTCCCTAGCTTTCGTTCTACTTTGAACAAGCTCCTTAACTAGCCTAACACTAATTTTGAAGTAAGAAAATAGAATGAGAAAGTAAAGAGAGAAATATACCTAATGCATATGGGACATCTACAAATGGAGGCTTAGGGGCTGTATTTATAGGCAAAATATGGCTCACATTAGCACCCATAGGCTCACATTAGCAAAAGTAGCGAAAGGTGGTGCACCAGGTACGAAAAAGTAGCGAAAGGTGGTGCACCAGGTATGAAAAAGTAGCGAAAGGTGGTGCACCAGGTACGAACAAGGATGAAAAAGTTCAAAAGATACGGGGTGGTGGAGGCCGGTGCCGCCCACCAGCAGGCCGGCGGCGGCTGGCTGCCACCCGCTCCGGTCCGTCGTCTTTCGCTGCGTTGCTTAATTCGCGCGTATCTTCGTCGTTATGCGTCCGTTTGCGTTGATTCTTTTTGCGTTGGATTCGTAATTAAAAAATGAAGACATTGATGTAAAGATATCCCAAAAATATATCTCCTATCTCTAGATGTTGCGTACGAATCATTTGGATCTTCCGACGGGCGTAGAATCTTCATTCTTTATCCGTTTTTGTTGATTCTTCTTCTGTTGGATTCATAATTTGAAAATGAACATCTTGGGTGAGATGAATGTTGATGATGGGCACTTTTGTCTTGAAGTCTTGTTTTGATGCCTTGAATCTTCAAACGTGTGTGTAATCTTCGTTTTTCATCCGTTTTGCTTGATTTTTATCGTGCAACCTTGTTTTGACCATCTTGGCATAATATCATTGATTTGTATTGGTTTTGAGTTTAAAATGCCAAGAATCGTTCTAGAATGAGAGAGATATCGGTAGTAAAAACATGACTTTTTATGCGATATCATACCATATACTAATATTCATGCTACTTTCGTATTACCAGACTATACTGACGGAGGGCTTTGATTTGATTAGTTGAAAACAACTCATGTAGTATATTGAAATATGTACTCGCGTTCAGGTGTTAAAAATAGAGCAATGTATCACACCCCTAGTAAAACAGTAAAAGAGGGGCCATGAGACTCACCTGAGCCTGAAGAGTTTATCTTAATAAACTGAAATCGATTAGCCAAGAATTGAATTCCAAAGAATTGTAACCTGAGGGTGTCCATGACACGCGATGGTTATAAACATGTGAAGGCATCTAATAAGACTACCTTGTAGTTGTTTGTCCAACTAGAATGTCCAAATGATTACAATTTGGTTGATTGTCTAAGTGTTTGAAAATGTATACGGCTCGTTGGTGATTTGTTTGTAATAATAATCCCACATTATTATTTTAATTTTCAAATGGTGTTATACTTAAAAGTATTTATAAACTTTAGGTGACGGGGGTCTGGGGGCAGCGCCCCTGGTTAGCCGGGTCCCAGGGGTGGCAACCCCTGGCGGGGTCCAAGGGGCTGGCCCCTGGTTGGGGTCGAGATGCCAAGTCAGCTCAAAAAAATTTTATTTCTATTATATCACTTTGGTGAAAAACGCACCTGGACTTGAATTTAGGTGAAATCAAGTGATAAAATTTTAGGTCTCGACCCCTTAGTAAAATCTGTGTTTTCTTGGTTCTGTTTCATGCGACACTACGTGCGACATAAGGCTTATGTCGCTAGGTGAGACATAGTCTATTGTGTCGCAGATCATATCTGCGACATAAGGGCTTATGTCGCTAAGTGGGACATCCGCAATTTATACGACATAAAATGTTGTGTCGCTATATGCGACGGAAATAGGTTTTGCGACATAGTGTTTTGTGTCGCTAAATGCGACATCCGAAGGGTTTGCGACGTAGTCACTTGTGTCGCTATATGCGACATAAGTGGGGGTTTAGCGACATGAGGGATTGTGTCGCAGGTGGCCTGGAGCCTATACGACACAACGAGTTGTTGGTTGGAATTTGAGCCAAAAACATGTTTTCCAGCGACCGTTTGGTCCGATTCTGTTACCCAACCCATATTTGAACATTTCAAGCTTAAATAAACAACTAGAACTTGAAAAACACTAAAAATCGAGGAGTTGCGGGTTTTGTCATAAACTTACAACTTTGCGCGTGAGGATTCCGGAAAGATGGAAATGTAGATCGTTGCGAGGTGGTCACTTTTCTCCAAACGACCTTGACGATTTGATGACGTTTGAGGGTGTTATTTGGTGATTCAAGGTGATGGTGATGGTGTTTGGTTTTGAGAGAAAAAGAAGAAAGAGAGAGAAGAGATGGTGATGAAATGAAAAGGAGGAAGGAAAGTGGAGGGAAAGAAAGGGGGAAGGGGGCCGGCTGGTGGGGTCCACCGAGTGTGGGCTTCACCAGTTTTTCGTTCTCCTGCGTGCGCGCTCCGTGCGGTGTTTATTTTCTCGTTCATTTAAACTTTTAAATAATTTAATACGCGTCTAATTGTGAGTTTCTAAAATACGAATGTTTTATCAATAATACTTAATAATGGTGTTAAAAATACAATTTAACTCTATTTTGGTTGTTTGTGCGTTTAATATTTTAATCGTATAGACTTTGTTTGTACGATATGAAATAAGTACGAAATATTATTAACATAATATTTTGAGTATGATAGTGCTATTAAATAATGTTATATTATTAAATAAAAATGTTCACCAATGTCCGTATTTACTTGAACCGGATCACATTCGATTTGAAACTTGTACGATTTAATCAAATCGCATATTCGTATATATCCAACAATATATATATTTCGATACATTAATTAGCCTAAAACGAACTAATTACATGTATTAACAACTGGTTAGGTACTAATCACTAGTCCTAATTTGGCGGGTGTTACAAAAATGAATATGAACGAGAGCTAGAACAGAGTGTTTATGTGTTTTTGCAGGTGAAAATAGTGAGTGTGCGTTAACCTAATCGATCACCCATGCCTCAATTATATATTAAGAGTGTATAACAACTATTCCGAGAATCTCGGGATCCTCCGATGAAAGGTGAAGACTTCCAACGTTCCTCTTGACTTCATTTAACACGTGCATTACACTTCGTCTTCATTGAATCATATCAAAGACTCGCCATGTAATCCGGAGTATATCTCATTAATGTGTTCCATCAATGACCTGGTCAAGCTTCAAGAAAAATAAATACATTATACAGTGCATGATCCTGAACTGATATAGGTCCAGGATCCTGAACTATGCGCACTCCAGAATAAACATGGGATCCTCACTTAATGATCTCCCTTATCCAGTATCCTGCATAATTATGTTAGATGAATATATCTCGAATAGGATCCTGTGAGATAAAGATATTTTCAGGATCCTTAACTATAACCGTGATCCTGAAAGCAAACTTACAAGCTATTATTATCCTGCTATATGAATATAAATCATAAATGCTTTTCATACCTGTGATACGAGACTATGATGCTAATAAGGATCCTGCAATGTTAGATAAAAATCTACCCCCAACAATAATGTACATGTTTCATCTACTATTTCCTGATTTATTTGCTTGATTTGGTGATTCATAAACTTAGGGTTTGTAGTTTAATCCGAATTTTGAGAATGTGTGTATGTAACTCATGATTTCTATGCCTCATAAAGCTTAATTGTTGATTAATTTCAATTTTTGGGTAGTTTTTGAAATTAGGGTTCATGTGATTTGGAGATGAAGATGAAGTTGACTTTTCTGGTCAACAGTTGACTTTGTTACATGACTTTTGATTGAAATGCATTACTTGATTCTAATTGTGTGATTACTTTGCATAAGTCAAGTACATGTTTGATATTAGAGTTATGGAACTTGTTGAAATGGGTAGTTTGGCGCAAGATGATGGTACATTGTATGATTGTCATGTAATCTTGATTGTGAGATTTGTTTAGGACAAGATTATGTTATGCATTATCGTGTTCAAGCACTTGTTTGATATTAGATTACGTGTTACCTTTGGAGAGTTGAGTTTCTATTTGTGATGATTATTGAAAAGTAACTCAGCCGTCTAGTCACTTGAATTGGGATGATGAATGTTTGGTTTAATTGTTTGGAATGTGATCATTTGTAAGTGGATTATGTGTTTAAAGTTGTTGGGGAATGTGTTTTAGACAATTGATCGCTCATTTTATGAGTGATGGCTAATTGATTATTGCTAATGCTAACACATTCACCGCCCGTATATGTTGTTTTGTGTTTGGAATTGTAGAGAGCACGAGAACTCCAAAGGAAGGGTAAAATCAAGGAATCGACTTCTCAGGCTAGTGAATCCATCAGGGTACCTCCCATGTCTCTCATTTCCCAGTTTGTCCCGATAAGCCTTCATCCACATCTTCAGTTCACATCAAGAATGTCTAATAAGTATAACGTGTGGAATGAAACTTTGATGAAGATTATGGACAAAGAGATTGTGTATCCATGTCAGATTGATTGGCATCCATTAGAAGAGGCAGGTCTTGTGGATGATATCAGGGGCTCGCTGTTACAAACTATTAAATCAAGAGCCGATGGTAACACTTATGATTTAGATGATTGGGAGTGGTTCTTTGCCATCAAAGAACCTATTTATAAGGAGCTGTGTTTGGAATTTTTCTCAATGGTGGAAATGTACAAGATTTAAAGGATCATTTATCCTTTGTTGGGATTTGGGTTGGGGAGGTGAAGCTAGGGTAATGTCTTTACTGGATTTGGCTAGATGTTTGCAGATTTATACTCTCGAAGAACGGAATTCGGGCCATTTTCAGCAATTTATTTTTGAAGGATCTTGGTTGGATGAAAAATCTGTGCAGATGGATGAGGTTTGGAGTTGTTTTAGTAAGACCCCACATTCTTCAGGGGATAATTTCTTGAGTAATCTGAATACCGTAGAATTACGGTTGCTGCAGAAGTTTATTGCACATTCTATTGCTTGTAGGGGTAAGAACACAGAGAAGGTTAATGTCGTGGATATGTGGTTTCTGCATCATATTATAAATCGGAGATGGGTGAGCATTCCTTACTGTGTTGCTGAGGTGCTGAATTTTTACAATCATGGTAAGAAGAAACCTTCCAAGCTTGCTGGGGGCCATTATGTCGCACTTATTGCCAAACATTTTGGTGTGACTTTGAAGCCGTGACAAAATCCCTACACTTTGGTCCCGGATACATCAACTCCACTATCATTTGAGATGTACGTCGCTGCTAGAGCAGTATCAAAGATCAACAATAAGTTCGTTCCTTGGAGGCCTACCAAGCATTACAGTCAGGCTCAGTCATCACAGCCTTCCCAACCGAAGCAAATGGATGAGGATGTTCAGCCCGAGGGCGCGGGTTCACAACACCCAGATGCACCTGCTTGGTTTCAAGGTTTTGTTAATCGGTTTGATAATATGCAGCTGCAGCAAGAGAACTTTCTGGAGGAATCAAGATATGAGTGCGGAGTGCAGTGATATTTTAATGATTGGCAAAGGCATAACACTCAGTGCATCTTTACTACTGATGATGACGTTAACCCCACCCCTTATCAGCAATTCCCAAGGTGAGGTCAACCTGGCGCTATTAATCCTGTCCCTGACTACAATCGTCCAGCTGCGCTCGAGGCACTTGAAAGGCGCCAACAAGGAGAGGTGCAAGAGCATTCTCAGCATGGTTCATCCGGGCATTGGCTATTCGGGGATTAACTCCCGTTAGATTTTCTTATGTGGTGTTTGAAAAATTTATTCATGTTTTGAACTATTTTTCATTTTTATGTGTGTTTTAGACTTTGTACTTGGGTATCTAGAATTATGGCATAAACTTCTTCATGAGTGGCATTTTGGGTACGATTTGTACAATGCCATCTCATCCTACCTAGTTGAATTATAAGTTATACCAAGTTTTTTTTTTGGTTGTTTTGATAGAATGCCTTGTTGGAATGGAATCAATTGCATATGCTGGCAGTAAGTTCAGTGACATCACACGCATGGCATTGTCATCATTTTTCTGCAACATCCCCGGGGAAGTACTCGTTCCCTTTTACTTCCCGCATTCGTGTTTCTTACATATTTTGATTTTGTTGCATTGAGGACAATGCACAACTTAAGTGTGGGGAGGTCATTTTCTTGAATTTCATTCCTAGTAAATTGTTATTTCTTGCTTTTTATGGGGTTTGTTAAATCTATTGGTTCCCAATTGAACTTTACGAATCCTATTAACGGGTCATTGGCCACTTAATAAGTCTGTTATTGATCTTGGGCTCAATAGATCTTGGCGAATTCTAATAAGGGGTCGGGAAATGATAGTTTTCTAGGAATGTGTTTATCCTCGTAAGATTAATTACTTAGAAACTTGCTTTGTGGAAAATATTTTGAAAGTAATTAAATCTCTCCTCTTGCTTTGTGGAAAATACGAGCAACCTCATCGGGTGAATTGCATGACTAGCACACTTGTAGCCCTATTAAAAATTGTGAGATATTTAGAGCCTTATTGAGAAAAGCACTTATTTTTAGTGTTTATATTGTTAGTTGCTATGAGTGTGCCGGTGATTGTAGTTTGTTCTAGAACTTGCCCTAGTGATGCATTTCGAGGCCGCTGTGAGATCACAAATGTGTGATATATGTGAGATCGTATGATGAGGAGGTATTCTTAGGATTGGAGCTTAATCCTAGCAATTTTGAGTTTCTAGCCAATTATCAGGACCGTATGGATCATTTACTTGATTAGTACTAATCTCAATAATCGGCCAAGGAATCTTAATTGTTTAGGATCTTATTTTCAGTTACACCCATTTATATCCAGTCCACCCAGGTTGTTAGCACTCATCTTTAGTGCTAAGAAACCCGTAGACACTTCCACATACATTCATGATCACTACATCATATAGCCTATTTTTATGTAGTCAATTCCCAAATCATTTATTATCCAAAATATTGTCTAATTTAAATTTTTAATGGATTTTTGTATGAAATGTGACATAAATCGTTTTTAAGAAGGATTCTAATGTTAAATTCTATAATTGAAGTTGTGATCAATTGAAAATTGCTAAGTTGTTAAGATAAGTAATTGAAGGTTGAAAACAATGAAATTTATGGAAGTTAATTGTTTAAGCTTGAATGTTAATGATTGGTTAATTGTAGACAACTAAATGGCCTTTGAATTCCTGAACAAGTAGTTTTCGAGGGGTGTTTTACACCTAGCCACTGAAGGTCTTTATCCGGTCTAGGATGGCTGGTCTGAAAGTTCGCTACACATGGTTCATAGAAAGTCATAGAATGCAATTAATTCAATCAAAAGTGTAAATCAATGTGAATTATGAGCTGTTAACTATTGAGTATAGAATTGTTAAGTATAAGTAAGGAATAATTATAATTGATTTGGCATGAGAATCATGAATGTTATTACTGTCACATTAAGAAATGATTAGGCAACATTTCCTTACTTTTTCATGGGTTTTGGCTACTACTTTACACTAATTGCTTGAGTCTAACCTACCCATTCCATCCTCGTCCATACTTTATACACCACATGATTAGAATACCTTTTCTGAGAATTCACTTGGTGCTCACGCCAAGATGGTGGAGATTTTAAACTTTTGCAAGCCTATGGTAACAGTGCATCACGACTTGGCTTGATTGAGTGTTATATCATTTATTCCCTTACCTTGTAGTTTATAGGTTGAGAGTGAGTGATTGATACACTAATTTAATTGTGAGGTGCTAGGTCATGCATTCGGGCTTGACAAATTATCATCTCAAGTTTTTGAAATTGTATACATGTTGCTAGCATAATTACTTAGGTGATTATTATTAGTATTATTTTGCAAAAACTGGTTCTCCATTTCTGGAAATGCAAGAGGGGTTATGGTTTAAATCTTGTATACATGTATTACTTGAGGACAAGCAAGGTTCAAGTGTGGGAATATTTGATATCGCTCATTTTGTACATATATATCTTACACGATATCCTTGTTTTTATTCTTGTTTTTAGTTATTATTAGAACTTTTGATACTTATTTCGATTGGAATTGAATTGTAGGTATAATGTTGAAAGAAATAAGTTGGTAGAGTTTTGGAGCTGAAATGTTGAAGTTTGAAGAAAAAGCTCAGATTCAGCAGCGATACGCGATCCCAAGAAATTGAGTCGGATCGCGTGATGAAAGCTAAATCCATCACACCTGATTTTCTACACAGTTACGCGATCCCAGAAGACAATCCGGATCGTGTATGCAAGGCCAATTCCGTCACAAAAGGTTTTTCAAGTAGATACGCGATCCAGGTATTACTTTATTGGATCGCATAATGGAGAAGGAATTTGGATCGCGTAGGGTGTTCCCTGATCGCGTATGGGAGCGGTTCCAGCACTTTTTGAAATGATTAAAAGACGTTTTTATTGGAGGAAAAACATAACTTTACTTCCAGAAAACCCTAGTTACGAAAATTCTCTGAACTTTTGAAGGTTATCTACTTGTTTGAAGATCTTTCCATTATTCTAATCATTTGGTTATGAAGATTAATCGTTGGATCATTGTAATTATTCGCAAACTCTCTTTTATTTATATAATTATGTTTGTTTTGATTTTACTTGTTTCATTTGATTTTTCTTTCATAATCATGAGTAGCTAAATTTATTAAACATTTGTTTGGATGAAATAACTAATGATTAGGGGTATTTACTTTTGATGTTCATGTTTAATCAAATTACGTTTAATCGAAATTCTTATGAGTTAGGGTTTGATTATTGAATCTAAATTATGTGGTAAACAAATAAGTGATTATAGCGAATGTTTGTCATTTGTATGTTTATTATCGATTGTTTGTCTATAAATGATTGAACTTTGATTGCGGACGCAAATAAGTTATAAGTTAGATAATTAAATCTAAACTTGTAAGTGAATGATTTTGGCGAACGTCTTCATTTGATTGAATTGTAATTTGATGAATCGAGATTATTGTGTAGGTGATAGCGAATGTTAAACCTAGTCTAATCAAGGTGAATATGAATTGTTGTTGTTAATTTGTCTTAAATAAAATACCCCGAAGTCATTAGTGAAATAATCTAAGCAAATGTCATTTCTAGTATTCGGAAAAAGTTAAATAAATCAATCTGACTTTACGAAGTCCACTTGCCTTAGTTTAATTAATCTAGTTGTTAAGCAAAGTGACAATTCGGTCACACAAAAACCCAAGTCTTGTCTGTACTAAGTTAATTGGGTTTAAATTATAGTTCTCGATTACATAGTCTTTGTGGAACGAACCGATACTTACTGTTGCTATACTATACACGATAGGGTACACTTACCTTAGTTGTGTAATAGTTCAGTCAGTATTAGCTTGTTAATTTTTAAACTAGATTTTACACATCAGTTATCAAAGTCCAGGCAATGTTTTGGAATGAAAAGTGGTGTCCTAAATTTTTCTTGGATTTCGGAGGTTTCCTTAGTTTTAGAGGAAGAAGGTGAAAAGAAATCAGATCCTATCTCTTTTTCTAAGTAGTTAAAGAATTTCGTGTCATCCATTGTCTTCAATTCATCCTTTGAAATGTGGCAAGAAATGGGTTTTCGAGTTGTCATTTTTAAACTAATGTTGTCCTAATTAACTAATTAATACTTAATTACTAAAATTAACTTTCGAAAGATACCTGAAAAGATTTCAATCGGAAGGATCTCCTAAATACTACTACTTAAGGCGGCTTTGAATCGTACGTTTACGATTTCCTGACAGCGGCGCCAAAAACTTGATGACACCCGAAAGCATCATCGTCGTTGGTGGTAACTATTCGGGCGCCAACAGGGGTTTTAAAATTTATATATAGCAGAGCTTAAATTATATGTACTACCTACTCTGGTTAATAAGCGGTAAGTATAACCTAAATCGAAACGTGGGTGATTAAAGTTGTTGCTTTCGGTAGGGAAGTATTTAGGATGGAACAAAGTAGGTAGGTTTGGGGGTTTTAAACTAAAGACAGATAATTAAAGTGCAGGAAAGTAAATTGCAGGAAATTAAAGTACAAGAAAGCAGATAAAGATAAATATGTGATTGCTAAGACTTTGATAATTAATGTTTCGGGATGACAGGCTAAATAGGGACAATACTTAATATAATAAATAAACTATTAGGTGTAAACTCTAGAACCCTACCAACTAATTTTCCCATTGGCATGTCACTAAGAACTAGGTTATTATGATTCTGATCGGAGCAATACGCAAACTTCCAATACTTATCTAGTTGAAAGATAAACAACCTATCTTGGTATTAAACCGAGGTGCATGAATCAGCAACATATCATCTCATAGGTACGACCGTTCTTAACCCTTAAGATAATTTACTATTCTATTAGCATGCAAATTAATAACTTTGTATGTTTAGACCGCCGATTTTGTAAGACTTGGTGTTTTAAGGATTCTAGGTCGCTAGGACTTTACTCTTATTTCTAAGCCTTGTTGTTATTTACTAAAGCTTGGTTACTTCGACTTATGACTTAAGCCTCTCCTTTTCAAACAATTTATACATCCCTGGATTATTCGCAGTTTATTAAAACGTGTTTCATATGCAGACCATGCCTTTCAGTAATAAATAGTGTACTTTACATGATAGTTCCATGGTTTCTTACATCCAACATGCGGTCAAGAGTAATTGAAAGTGAGAATGACACTCTAAACAAACTAAATGTAAAGCAGTGCAGAATTGTAAACCTAATATATACAACGAGTGGTTTCACTATGTCTTACTTATTGCATGTCATGGGCACAGATAACTACTTACCATAATTAAGGTTGATCAGGTCCTAATTACTAAGTTGCAGTCACGTGGATAACCAGAAAGGGTACTCCATAGATTTAACTTAAGTTCATAAAGTCCTAACAGTACAAGGGTTACTAATTCCTATTTTATCTGAACGTGTTTTACGAACATTACTTTACAGTGCGTTGACTTTCGTAGGACATACCAGTTAGTTGTAAAGTTGTATTATCCTTTCGGAGTTCCAACTGTTAAACCAGAGTTGATTCCAGTGATATGACTACCTTCGGTCGTTTATCGACTTCCATACGTTTGTACTCTGCTTGAAAGCATTTCCAGTACTATATCAAATAAACAGTCGAATAGGGGCCATCATATCACTTTACGATTATCGTACACTAATTATATAATGTCATCCCTACTTATAATTATCTACGTCATCAACAATCACAATAATAAACTACTCGCAATTCATGGCAAAAAGTAAATCACATACCAAGTAATAATGCATATTTAAAATACGAAATAAAACAAGTATGATAAAGGTTTAGATATCACCCGGAAATAAATACGTAGCAGCGTATTATTATGATTGAAAACTCTTTCGCACTTACAAAGATTTATCTCCGAGTGCCTAGCGTTCGTATTAGCCTCTATGTTAATCTATAGATTAATTATAATAATCCTAGAATGAGAAATACCATGAAATACAAGAGAATTTCTAGAGTGAGAAAGTGGAATTTTGTAGTTCCAAGAGTGTGTGTTTCAAATGAACCATGAGGCCTCTATTTATACTTGAAATCCGGTGCATGTTAGCCATCCAAGGTGCATGTTAGCATGTTTTTGGGGGGTGGTCCTTTCCCGGAAAGTAGTAGCACATGTATCTTAAAGGCGCGGAAAGTGGTAGCACGTGTACCCTAAAGTTGCGGAAAGTGCTAGTACATGTACCAGACGAGTACGCGCAAGGACAGAAAAAGGAGGAGGGGATGGGCGGCTGCCATCCGGCGACGCCTGGCTGCTAGCCGGCGGCGTCTGGCTTCCATCCGATGGCGGCCTAGCGGTCGGTCGTCCTGGTTCGTTGCCTGTTCGCTCGTTTCTCATTTCGTGTGTATCTTCTTCGTTATGCATCCGTTTGTGTTGATTCTTTTTGCGTTGAATTCGTTTTTCAAAAAAAAAATACTTTGATGAAAATAAATCCCTGAGATGTGTCTTTGATCTTTAGATGTCTTGTACGAATCGTTTGAATCTTTTAGCGTATGCAGAATCTTCATTCTTCGTCCGTTTTTGCCGATTCTTCTTCTGTTAGATTCATAATTCGAAAACGAAGTTCTTGGATAAGAGAAATCTCAGTGATGGGTACTTTGTCTCTATATCTTGTTTCGGATGCCTTGAATCTTTAACTGTGCGTAGAATCTTCGTCTTTTATCCGTTTTTAGTGATTTTTCTCGTGCTTCCGTGTTTTCACTTTCTTGGCATAATATCACTAATTTAAGTGATAATTGAGCTTGTATGCCAAGTATTAGTCTTAAATGAGAAAGATATCGGTAGTAAAAACATGACTTTTTACGCAATATCATGGTTGTACTTTTGTTAGAGAATGTCAGATATGTACGGAGCATGTGGTTTCGTTGTGATAACATCATAAATTTGTCAAGTGCTGTACTTTAGTCGTGAGGTTGTGCTCAGACCTCAACAATGTTCATTCGGAGGCATGCGCGGTGAGTATAACATTATTTGGCTAAGTGGTCGTACCATCGTACCCGGAGTCCGTTGTCTGGGTCCGGATATAGTTGTACTCGAAAGTGAATGCCACCACCTCGGGTGGCATGTTCTAGGACCAGAGTGAAATCCGGGGTCCATGGTCAGAGGTGATAGCATGTACATCTTTATTAGATGACATTTTTGCTAGAGCAACAATCTAAATGTGAAACGTATTTTGTTGGAAAGTTAAAGGTAGATGTAGTAGTAACTATGAATCTTTTACAAATACATAATGTAAATTTCTTATAAAAACTGCCACTAATCTCATGACATGTATAATCTATAATCATATATATTATATCTCCATAAAAGCTTGAACCCGTAACCTCGTAATTGATGGGCTACATACCATTTAGTTAGAAGTTAGAGACCCCTCATATATTTGTTCATTAGTAACAAATGACAATACTTGTACGTTACATAAATCTTATTTTTTTTGGTTCCCAATAATTATACAAATTCAGATGATTTAAATGTTACTGCAAGATCCCCTAAAATAAACTTTAAAATTCTAAATGATTGAACAAGTTTGGTGAAATTTAGATTTGAAGTCATAACTCGGTGCCTTATACCAACTTCTAGGCGTGATCAAAAAAACCGGGTTGGGTAACCGACCCGGTGACAACCCGGAAAACCGACCCGAATTATACCCGGGTAGTCAATACCCGGTTCGGTTTTTAGGAGTACCCGGCGGGTACCCAACCGGGTACACACCCAGACACTTCAAATCGGGTTGTACCCGGGTTGTACCCGAACCGGTTCCAAAAACCGGTTTAAAAACCCGATTTGGACCCGGTTTTTTCACTAGCCGTTGTGTTTGAAGTTGTAGCCGTTTTATATCCGTTTTTTTTTTACTTTTTTTACCATTTTGCCATCCTAAAACTAGTATAAATAGATACCTTGAGTTTGGGTTAGTTACAACACTCAAACTCACTCATTTTAGTGAAAAAACACTCAAAACGCTTACGATTTACATACGAAACTCTCAAAACATTACTCTCATCCTCTAAAAACGCTCTCAAAATGGCAACTCAAAGTTCTTCAATTAACGATTTTGCTGGTTCGTCAAATGCACCAACTATTGTTCAAGTTTTTCAAACAAAACGTAATCCGGAGATTTGGTGTAACTTTGACAAAGTGTTGTTGTCGGATGGTTCGACTAAGGCACATTGTAAACGATGTGGGAGTTTTTTAAAAGCCGACTCCAACTCAACGTTGAACAAACATACTTTAAAGTATTGTAGTTCAAACAAAACTAATCCGGAGGAGGGTCAAGCAACCATGTCACGGGATGGAGGTATTTTCACATACCAAGCGGACCGGTGTCGAGAAGCATTTGCCGGCTTTGTGATTCAAGAAGCTTTGCCGTTCAACCACTTCGACAACCCTCGGTTTACTAAGGTTATTCAAAATACTCTTCAACCCCGATATAATCATGTAAGTCGTCTTACCCTTAGACGTGATGCACTTAAGTTGTGGAAAAATGCTAAAATTCAACTAATAACCGGTTTTGAAAACTTAACTACAAGTGTATCTTTAACAACGGATGTTTGGTCGGCTCCTCATGGTTTGCCCGGTTCGTACCATTGTGTTACCGCGCATTGGGTTGATCCCACAACTTGGCAAATGATGAAACGTACCATTGCTTTTGAAAACTTTGACTATCCTCACACGGGTCAAAGATTATTTTACATGTTACGTGATGTAATAAAAATGTTTAAA
Source organism: Pseudognaphalium luteoalbum (assembly GCA_963422505.1). Classification (NCBI taxonomy): domain Eukaryota; kingdom Viridiplantae; phylum Streptophyta; class Magnoliopsida; order Asterales; family Asteraceae; genus Pseudognaphalium; species Pseudognaphalium luteoalbum. Next base: position 72,410,829 of record OY730198.1, read on the forward strand.
TTAGAACAAAAGGTTTTTTCTATCTCGTTTGATAACGCGAGTAATAACACAAATGCCATTCAAAAATTAATACTAAAATACGCACCACCTCTGAAAGGAATTTTCTACCATAGTAGATGTGTTGCACACATTATTAACTTGGTTGTGCAAGACGGATTAGCGGTTCCACAAATAAATGTAGTAAAAGAGGCCTATAAAACTATGTTACAAGATATATATTACAAGGGTAAGGCTAGATACAAACATTACATGAGATTGTGTAAGGAAACGGTTCCATTTTTTTAACCCCTAATTGGGATATGCCCGTAAGATGGAATTCGACTTACAATATGTTTGTATGTGGTTTACGCCAACGTGAGACTTTACAAGCTTTTCATCATCAACTTGTCCAAAGGGGTTATGCAAACGAATTTCCAATCGAATATTGGGACATTATTCAAAAGGTAACCGAATTGCTCAAACTTTTTAAAACCGCCACTACTTTGTTATCGGGTGTTTATTATCCCACGATTCATTTGGTACTTAACCAAATTTTTTTAATGTGTTCAAAGATAAGTGAATACGAATTTGTTGGGAATGCATACGCAATCATGGTCTCTCCCATGAAAGAAAAACTAAGAAAATATTTTAGAGAAATGCCACCGGTAATTAGTTGTGCCGCCGCATTAAACCCATGTTTGAACGTCTCCGGGGTGGAATTGCTTATCGATAACATTTGTCAAGATTTGGAATTGAATGACGAGGACCCATTTTTTGCACAAAATACAAAAGACCATTTTAACAAATGTTTTAAAGATTTATTTGGTCATTATTTTCAAAAATGTGGTTCAACAAATGCTTGTTCTAGCTCGGCTTCTACAATGTTTGGTTCATCTTCCTCTCGCGATCCAATGATTAACTTATATAATAGTTTAAGGCAAGAAAACCATAAACGGGCAAGGGGTGATGGTAATCAAACGAGCACTAGTGAGTATGGGAGATATACCGGAACCGATTTTTTAAACACTATACAACCCGATGAATTTGCAAAATTTGATATTTTGGCTTAGTGGAAAGGGAGGGAACCTCAATTTCCCGTTGTAACCATCATGGCCCGAGATTTACTAACCGTCCAAGCTTCTACGGTAGCTTCGGAATCCGCTTTTTCACTTAGTGGCAGGGTACTATCCATACGAAGAACAAGACTCACACCGGCCTCATTAGAGATGTGCATTTGCTTGAAGGATCACCTAGACGCCGCGGAACGTGTACAATACTTTTCAAGTCTTGAAGGTGAAATGGAATACGAAGGAGATATACACGATGTCGAGGTGGAAGCGGGTATGGCAATATCACTTTCTGATGAAGAAATTGCCCTCGATGAAGCTACACGGGAGATCATCACCGATGAAGATTTCGACCTTTGAAGAATGAAGACTACGCATTCGAAGATATTAATAAACCTTGAAGATTTTGAAGAATTATGAAGACTTATTTGTTTCAAGAATATTGTTATGATGATTTAGAAGACTTTGTTTTAAGTAGTTGTCAAGTTATGTAGAAATAAATAGAAGTGTTGTTGTTATGGTAAACGGGTCAAAAGGTGTCCAAATGGTTCAAAAATCAGTCACATGGCCGAATTCTTTCTTATCGTGAAATTTGAAAAAGTATCAAAATGGAAAGTTTTATTATGTTATATTGGAGGTGCCTGCAATATTTCAGGTCTTAAGTCTTTACGAGTAAAAAGTTATGCGCATCGGAATTTCGGCTTAAAAAAAGCTGGATGGTATCCAGTACCCGCAGGGTACAAGTGTACCCACCGGGTACTCATGCTTGTTCTTCAACAGAAACTAAAATGCATTGAGTACCCGCCGGGTACAACATGTACCCGCCGGGTACATGATGTTTACCCGTTTGTGTACCCACCGGGTAGTTCATACTTAACCGGGAACCAAACAAGTGTACCCGCCGTGTACTACTTGTACCCGCCGGGTACTCCTGTTTCCAGGTTGATATTAGGCGCCTCCAAGGCAGTTTTCTTCAAAACTCATATACCCAAACCTCTCCAAAAACAGTGAGAAACACCACCAAACCCCCAAATCAACTATCTTTCAAGCAAAAACTAGTGAATTCAACCCGCATAATACTTCTACAACATGTTTAAGGTATGATTAACAACTTTTTCATTCAATGCTCTTAATTTTCATGGATTGATTGAAGCTTTCAAATTTAGGTTTTCTTAAAATTGAATGTGGGAAAGTTTTAGTTGTTTATATCTCTGATTATATTGTGTGTTATATGTGGTCACACCTTATGATAGCATGAATTCGTGTTTAGTTTACATGATTATGCAAGATTGCAAATTTAAGGTTCTTGACACACATTTTGGGGAAAATTAATTTTGTGTAATGATATGCTCAGAATTGTTAACCATTAATGTAATGATATGCTTAGAATTGTAATCCATTAACGTATCTGTGTAATGATATGCTTAGATTTGTTCATGGCAATTTGAAGTATTCATGGCAATTCTTAGTGTTCAAACCAATAGTTCGTGTATATGGCTATGCTCTTATGTGATGGATGAATTGTTCATGGCAATTCTTTCATTTGTGTTTTGTAAGGAAGAAGCAAGAGACAAAAAGGCACCACATCTGGGACTGCTAATGTGAAGAGGGTGACCGCCCTCAACCGATGAGCATTGATGCTCTACTTGTTCCCGATACAATTCACCCATGGCTCAGATTTAGTAACAAGCTAACAAAGTACAATACGTACTGTCAAAAACTGAATTTGTTGAGGGGGAAAGAATGTGATTTATCAAGGGTGGTCGATTGGGAACCACTAGAACAAGCAGGGGTAGCCAATGGAATAAAGGATATCATTAGGCAACGTTATTTCGTGGATCACATAGCATTTGAATATGAAGAATGGGAAGGAATATTTCAAATTCAAGAGCAGATATACAAGGAGCTATGTGTGGAATTCCACTGCACATATGAAATGAATGAAGATGTTGAGACGGCGACTGATAAAACTTTCATGACTTTCCGACTGGGAGGTCAACCAAGGAAAAAGAGTATGATGGACCTTGCTGCCTGTCTAGGCATTTATTCTCAAGAACAGCTAGATGCAGATCATTTTGCGGATTACTTGATTGTAACACCTCGCAAATTTAAACGTAATTACGAGCATTAAACATTTGCATCATTAGGCTAATTCCCTACTTGAGTGAATTCACAACTACTTTAGAGATAAGTCTAGCAAAGCCCACTAGTTGATACGCGTAGTATTACATATTTCGTAATTAGTATAATTGCGTACAAAACATTCAGAACAAACGCGAAAAAAATATACGATCGTTGGTGAACAAATTATTTAATAATATGAAATTATTAAATAACCTTATATATTATTAAATATTATGTTGATAATATTTACAATGTATTTTGCTACAGATAACATTTATTTCGTACAATTTAAAACAAATCGCAATTTAATAGTAAAACAAAAATAAAACAAAGTTATAATCATTATTATTACTCAACTAAATAATTTTAACTAAAACAAAATAACTAAAAGAATAATCGAAAACGTATTTAAAACCTCATAATTTAAAAACATTTTAACATTTAATGATCGGGTAAACAAACACGGGTAAAATACCACAAAATTGAGACTAAAATCCCCTCCCCTTTGGTTGAACAAAATCTGCCCAAACCCTTCCCACCTCCTCATTTCCCTTTCATTTTACCAAACACCCTCACACACACCTTCATCTTTTCTCTCTACCTCACTACCACCAACAACAACCAAAAACACTCACAACTAACAACAAAAATCAACAAACAAACATCATCACCACCACTGAAAATTTCGGAATCATCATCATCAAGAACAAGAACAAGCATCTATCATCATCATCTTCATCCTCTTCATCTTCAAGTTCTTCATCACCATTTTCAAAACCCCAAATCTTCAAATTGTAAGGATTCTTCACTTTTTCTTTAGATTTCTTGTTAAAAACACTTAATATGCCATGTATTAGTGTTATATCAACTTATTATGCCCAAAAATCCCTTGAAAAACACTTTAAGAGTCAAAACCCACACAAAAATCGCGAACAGCTCGTTCTGCGGATCGAGATCGATTTTCGCGAGTCGAGATTTGGACTTGCGGGTCGACTTGACTTGCGGATCGACTTGACTTGCGGGTCGACTTGACTTGCGGGTCGACTTGACTTGCGGGTCGACTTGACTTGCGGATCGACTTGACTTGCGGGTCGACTTGACTTGCGGGTCGACTTGACTTGCGGGTCGACTTGACTTGCGGATCCACTTGACTTGCGGATCCACTTGCGAGTTGACTTTTTGACTGCGAGTTGACTTTTTGAAAAAATGCATTTTTGACCCTAAACGATAAATTTTGTCACATTCGGACATATATACATATATATATTTATATATATGTGTGTGTGTGTACTTTCGGATAAAATAACAGAAAATTTAAGGATATTTTCACGCTTTTTTTTAAACATCTTCAAGAATCAACCCTTTATGATATAACTCGCACATGAAACACATATACTGTGGAAGTATACAACACGAAATATATAACAATAATACTTTTAATTATTATTACGAAAACTCACCAACGAGCGGTACATGTTTTTCAAAACTACAAAACTAAATGATAAACGAATACTTGGACATAATCTAGTTGCGTGGACACTAGCATGGATGGTAAAACTAAGACATCCACATACTTATCAAATCTCATACGTTTAGGGCGTTAGGGGATTTCGACTAGACTTATTGGACTTTAGGCTTTGCTAGCGCTCGAACCTACTCAACTCAACAGGTGAGTTCACAGCCCCTACTTTTACTGTTTTTACTGCTTTTGAACAGGGGTGGAAAACATAGTCAACTGTTTTACTTATTGCCATAACTGCTTTTACTCATATGATTGTTTATCATGCTTGTTGCTCACACGATTAGAGTGCTTGAACTGTTAAACTCATACATAAAAACTGGAATTTATGATACCACATTTTCATACGAATGTCGTGTTAAACTTTGTTTGGTATACCGGAGAACGACCGGTACTTTTATAAAAACGCTGGAGAACGACCAGCTACGTATTTTAGTGCCAGAGAACGACTGGCCAAGTGGACGGGAGAACGACCCGTGCGTATTCTGGACCGGAGAACGACCGGTGCGTATTTCGCTGGAGAACGACCAGCAGTGTTTGGACGGGAGAACGACCCGTGCGTATCTAGACCGGAGAACGACCGGTAAACTGTTTTATTGGACGGGAGAACGACCCGTGCGTCTTTTGACCGGAGAACGACCGGTACTGTTCGGGTAACTTTAACTGTATTTGGGTAACATCCCACACGAACTGTATTTTGGATAACATTCCACAAAACAATTACTTGACTATTATGGCAATAGCTATTTGTGAACGTATTGATTTTAACAACTATGCTTACAAACTTGATTTAATTATTGCAAACATAAAACCTGTGAATTCACTCAACCTCGTTGTTGACTTTTTACTATGTTTTTCAGGGAATTAGCAGCACACGTAAGGACCGCCTGCACATACGGATTCTAGGCGACCCACGATGAAACTAGGATGCCAACTTTTGACAACTGGATTTCTTTTATATAACTAATCTGTTTTAGTCATATTTATGAAATCTACTTTTGTAAACTTAATAACTTTCACATTTGCACGATTTGAAAAATCGTAAACTTTGTAACTATTACATTTGGCATCTTAATATATTTGTTCTGTTGTAATCATGGCTAGTGAGATGATCGAGACCGAATTTTATCCCAAGGATGTGTGGCACGAATTTTCAACAAAACCATATGCTAGAGGTGGAAGTTCATACAAAGACATGGATAACATGCAGTTGCGGGTAATCCAACGATGTCTTGCGCACACCATTTCGCATAGAAGGGAGAACACACAGAGAGTCGGCTTCGCAAACTTATGGTATTTGAGGAAGTTCGTAGCGGAGGAGAATATCAATGTGCCATACGCTGTTGCCTGGTATTTACATCATAATGCCAGCGGGATTAGAGGGTCATCCCCTATCTGTGGGGGACAATTTGTTACTAGGATTGCCAAGTCCTTCAACATCAGTTTTCAGGGTTTAGAGCGAGTGATGGCTAGACCGAAAACTGTAGGGTTAGTTCAGTTTCAGGGGGCACAGGCTATTTCAGTTGTCAATAATAATTACGTGCCCTATCAGGATCCATCAGAGGAACAATTGGCTCAACAACCCAGAAGAAGAAGACATCGGCAAGTGGAACAGGGCCATCAAGAGGAAGAAGCTGCATACGAGCAGCCGGAGCAGGGAGGTTTCCAGCAACAGGGCGCAACACTACCATCCATGCTAGATCTTATGCAGGGTATTCAGGGCATTCAGGTTAGCCATAATGATTTTTCACAGGAAACCAGGTATGAGTTTGCAGCACAGCGCTACCACAACGCTTGGTCGGCACACAACACCCAAAGACTTTCTGAAGTGGTGCTCAACTACCGGCCTACAGCCTACAACTACACACCCATGTGGGGTCAGCCTGGAGCAAGCTATCCACCACCGGTTTATGACGAGAGTGCCGCCTTGGCAGAGCTGCAGGAAGAATATCGAAGACAGCAGGAGAGAGAGAGCAAGAGGAGCGTGGATTCCCCTATGACTATTCCCCATTTTGAGTGCTTGCGTGCCTCATGTGATTTAGACACTTTTAATTGATAACGGTTTATCAAACTACTTTTAATTTTATGTTTGCATATTTTGAAATACTTGATTAGGGATGACGTTTGGGTACATTTTTGTACAACGACATCCCAAAACACTTGGATTTAGGTAAATGTTGGTGTGAATGGTAAAAAGGTGGATCATAAAAACTGTACCCGGCTGGGACCATGGATACCCGGCGGGTACTCACTGGGATGGCGTGAGTACCCGGCTGGAACAACGATTACCCGGCGGGTAAAGAGTACCCGGTTTGGAACCGGGTATTGGACCCGAACCGGTTCCTACCCGGTATAAACCGGGTACTATAGGGTTGGGTTTTCCCCCACCCAAAACCGGGTCGGGTTCTTCAGGAACCGGTTCGTTGACCGTTGACCAATACCCAGTTCGGGTATTCGGGTCGGGTCGGGTAGGGCTAAACCCGGGTTTTGTTCATGCGTACCAACTTCTTCCCGATTTCTTTCTAGAACCCATCGTTTGCATACAAGCCTAATTGGGCCAAACCCGTAAAAACCCACATGAAACGAATATGCCTCGAATTTAGGGTTAGGGTTTTATAATTTGACCCGTCTTGGACCACTCGGATGGTATAAAATCATCTTTTTCTCTACAAACCACCACCGTATATCTTTCTTCCCTGTCAATTTTCCAAAAAAAAAAAAAAAATCAACCCCTTTTTAATATTCAAAGATGGAGCAAACCTTTATCATGATTAAACCTGATGGTGTTCAAAGAGGACTTGTGAGTATCCTATCTTTCACTTTATTATATTCCTTGGTTTTATGCAGTTTTTTGTTCTTGATAAGTGTTTTTATCGAATCTGTTGTCGTTTTTGATGAATCTTGTTTGGTGGGTTTCAAAAAAGTTCATGTTTTTGTGGGTTTTAGAGTTGAAATCCACAAACCCGTACTTTGTTTTGCTAATTTTTTGTGTTCTGAACTGTATTTTGGGTTTTTTACTTATAAATTTGATAATCGGTTTTTGATTAATATTATTGAGTTGAATAAAGTTTGAATTTTTATTTATGGGTATAGGTTTTCTTGAAATTTGATTGATTTAAGGACAAATTTGGTGTTTCCCTTTTCACAGAGATAAATTAGAAATTTTTGTTAAAGTTAGAACTGGATAGTTGTTCAAGATTTGTTAACTGTGGGTGTTTTTTTTTTTTGTTGCTTGGTAGGATAATGATGATGTATGTTTTAAGTTTGTAATTGGTTTGTTTTTGTTTTTAGGTTGGTGAAATCATTGGTAGATTTGAGAAGAAGGGGTTCTCTTTGAAAGGTACAGTTTTTACTTGATTACTTGGTCAAACTATTATTACATACATTTACATAAAGATTAAAGATAGTTTAGGACTAATGGGCCCTCCAAATTATGATTTATTGTTTAAATCTGTAGATCATATGTGTTTTTAAGCTTTTTATATATTGTTATTATATATGATCGGTTAAAATAGAAGAGGGACAGTGCAAATTTGGATGTTGAAGTATCAGTTGTTTGGATCTGTGTTGGGAGTTAAAAATCAAGATTGATAAAAATAAAGTCAGGATGGTACAGTTTACATTTGTTATCAAAACCCTGTGGCTGTGTTGCTCTACTCACAGTAGTTATTTATATTCTTTTTTATTAGTTTGAACCAAAGATGCATATTTTATAAACACCCTCTTAGAAAATATTTATTTGAAGCTTGAAGTTAAATAGCTGCTTAATATTGTCAGTTGCAATATATTGATGACTCTTATTTTGGTTCCTTTAAATGATGATAACATTTGTTTTAAGTATTCTTTGGCAATAGTTGAGCCTTTGTTCTTCTGTCTATACATACTATTAATATCCTGGTATGAAAAGCGTTTTTGACAACTATCAGTGTTTCTTGATAAACAAAGTTGGTCTGCGATACTTTGTAAGCCTTAGTTATACAATGATGTTATCTTTTTTTTTTCTGAAAGTTTGATCATGTTTTTATTCAAAGTAAGTTTTTTTCATCACAACTTATTGATGCTCCTAGTTTGCCATCTTTTTCTATTCCCAAATGTTAACTAGAAGCTTTATGATTCAACTATTAAAAATCACAAGCTTTGACATTAGTTTTTTGTCAATTTAGGATTGAAGTTTTTGACCGTTGACCAAGCTTTTGCCGAGAAGCATTATGCTGATTTGTCCTCAAAGCCTTTCTTTAATGGGCTAGTTGAGTACATTATCTCTGGACCTGTTGTTGCCATGGTATGGGAGGGCAAGAATGTCGTCACTACCGGCCGCAAGATCATTGGTGCTACCAACCCTGCTGAATCTGCCCCTGGCACCATTCGTGGTGATTTTGCCATTGACATTGGCAGGTACGATTAATTGTCAAATTTGAGCACCACTTTTAACTAATAGTATCCTAAAATGACTTTGATGGTCAATGGTCAAATTTCAACGTGTTGGATGTTTTTGAATTTGACTGTTTGTCATCATGTTTATGTTTTACTAGTCACATTGTTGATGTTATTAAAGCAGTATGTTAACCTCTCTTACGCTTGCTAATAGTTTTTTATATTCATGTTTGGATGTGTAGAAATGTGATTCACGGTAGCGATGCTGTTGAGAGTGCAAGGAAGGAGATTTCTTTGTGGTTTCCCGAGGGTACTGCTAGCTGGTCAAGCTGCGTTCACCCATGGATCTACGAATAAGTGTGATGTTAAGCTTGTGAAACAACTGCCCTTTACTAGTTTACTATGAGGGTGTAATCTATTGTGAACTGGTTATGTGTTTTTATGGATTTTTGATATTGTGTGATGGAAGTTTTTGGCATGTTAATCTAGTTATTGTTATTGCAATTGTTCTGATATAATGCGTATGTGATGTGGTGGTTACTGGATTTCGAGTCTTTGGGTAAACGATGCAGAGTCTAGCCTAATGGTATGGTAAAAAAGTGATTGATTTAAGAGCAATGCTACATTCACAAAAAAATTTCAAAAATATCCACTAAATGATTTGGCATAGTGGATGAACCATTCAAATTGTTGATGGTTTTCTCTCTTTTGCTTATTTCTCCTCACATCATTGGTGCACCTCGTGTTGTAAGTTTGTTTTCGTGAACTTTTTGGGATCCTATCATTTTTCTTGATTTAATTACAATAAATGAGAAATGATAAATTTGACCAAAAAATGTGTGCAAGAATGTGTGTTTTAAATACAGTAATGTTTAACACACGTCTCCCCAATCTATAATTTTTACTTTTATCACAACATTTTACAATTAACTTAACTATCCATCCATATATATAACATAAAGATTTACTTAGCATATGTGGTATAATTTTGTTTATACAACCATCTGAACAACCTTATGTGTCATTATTAGTATAGTAATATAAAATTTGAGAGTTATCATCAAAACCAAACTAATTGTTCTTAATGATAACATTGAATGTGATGGTTACTAGTAACTGTCTTCTAAATACCCATTAGTTTGCATGTACATGATGTTTACTTAATTTTGTTAGGTATATATGTTAATGCCAAGTTTTATTTATTGTGATATCAATGCGAATAAAGTTTTTTGCCTTTCAAGTTACAATCCCCTTTGTCATTCTCATCGTGGTCTTGCTCGTTCCGTTAGTCTTTCAAGGCTTCACACACATTTTATCAGATTATGATTAGTAGGTATGAATGAATAATTTGTATTGATCGATTGTGAACCCATCGGTTCACTTGTTGGATATAATATCTGGTTTATTGGCTAGCTAATATTGATGTCGTTTCCAACAACTAAAACAAGAGGTGGTACAAGGTAGCGAGATGTAGTTACACTTGAGTGTTTCTAATTCTGATCACTTTCATAAGGTTACAAACAAATAGTAGATCTTTTATCAAGCAAGTTCTAGTGGTAGTTGTTAGAATTACTTATGTACTTATTACTTGACATCTTGTTCTGTATCCAAACTTAATGCGCTTCTAACCTTAATGAAGGATTTATAAGCTTTCCTTTTGTAATGACGGGGATAACATTAGGTGCTGTTAGCTAAGGTATAAATTCATAGATCACGAGCGCAGTGATTATGTTCAAGTGAAAATTTTGGAGGGGTAAATTTTTACCGTAGTTTATATTTTTCCGCCATTGCTATTTCTTCTTTTTTTTAAAGAAGAAGAATGTAACTGTGGAAGGATCAATTGGTTTTTATTTCCCATCTTACAAGAACACATGGAAGTAGTTAAAGAGAAAAGGTTCAACTAGATTGCAAACACATGAATCAACTGGTCCCAAAGTTATAGAAAGCAACGCCTCATCATTTTGGGCCATTACTCCCCATGCTTGTAGGCCCATTATGTAATGATCCATGTTTTTAAATAGGGGAGTGATTCGTAGCACTAGTTTTTAACCATATACCATTAATTATGCTTTACAGAGTTGTATAATATATCAACTTATAACATGTTTGGTAGTGTATGACTAAAAACAGTTGTGTACTTAGAAAAATCATAAAATCGTATACTTATAAACATACTTCTGTTCAAGTTTTTTCAAGTACGTTGGTTACTTTAAAAATAAGAATAACGTATAGTTGTTACATTTTTAGACCACATGATACACTACCATGATCGGAATCGTGGTGGCACCATGAAGGCATGACGAACGGTGTGGTTACCGTCCTCATGCACTGCTTGCTGTCACGGAACGACACATATTTGTGGTCTACGTTACACAATACACTATTACGACCGCATAAGTAAAGGTTTAAGAGTGCAAGGTATTATCTCTATAATCAATTCACTTCTCTTTCAAGTTCCAATAAGATTGTCATGCTCGTGTGGGCGTAATTGGATGTAACTATTCAGATTCGGAAAGATTTTGCAATCTTTACTTATGATGACAAGGTTGAGAGAGTACGATACATCGCTGTAAAAGATTGATCCCTTTGGATCTTGCTTTCGTTACTTAAGCCACCTTTTTTCTGAAAGGGATTGTAATAATTTTGTTTTTACACTCTTTAAAATGGCTCTCTCATATCGAGAAATTATGTCTAGTGGCATTTGATCATAGAACATCATCTTGTGGTTTCAAGACGATCCACAAGAATTCTCGTAGAATCGAGAATAAAGTTTTCATTCTGTACATGCCAGTTACGGCTCCGATAACGCAATTCCGGGAGGAGTCGGTAGTTGGCCCGCCCGTAGGGCCCGACCTGCTTCCCGCCCGAAAGAACCACTCATTAGCAGGGTTGGGGAATGTCCAGAAAGCCCTCACTTTATTGATGCTGTTTTACTCCGTGAGTAGCGATTAAGGATAGTCTAACGAGAATCAAAAACCAAAGGAGGTCCGCTTTTGCCAGCATGACAACAAGCACGGACTGGTAGCAAGGAGTCAACTGAATGACCAAAGCCTGCTGCAGCTCCGACTCAAGAATTGTCTACCCCAGCAGCACCAAGCGGTACATTGAACACCAGCCCAATCTCGATGAAAAAAGTAACTATTGTTTAGGATGAATTCTAGCTGCAAAATGTCAAATTGATGATAAAGAAACGAATTTAATTATGGCAAACCACTTATGATGTTGGGTCTCGTTTGAGCAACATTATTTTATTTTAACGACAAAAAGTACACTAAGACTTTACTAGTAATTAAACGGTTGCTTTGATATATCATCTATTGATTTGCTCATAAAACAAAAAAATGTTCTTAATAAATCCCTCGAATTAACATATCATATTGATACCTACTTCACAAGTCATATCCCCATGACTGAAATCAGTAAGCATTTTTTTAACTAGATGGATAATCGGAAAAGGTTTTTTACTATTCATGCTATTCAAGGAGGGCGGGTATTTTATTTGTTTAACTCAGTTGACAATATCATTATACATATTACCCCTTAATATCAATTCGCAAACACTTACGAATAGTAAATGTTTTGTCTATTGTGCTTTATATATCTAGATAACTTATTACTATTTCACAATTTTATGAGTATGTAAAAGTAGCTTGCATGGTCAAAGTGGAATGCGTATGACAATTTGAAGCAACTTGGTCCAAGTTTAAATCTTAGTTCCATTATTTTTCTTCTACAAAAATATGTCTCATGTGAAAGTTAAATAACATAATGGTTAGCACAAATGTATATTTGTGTCAAACGAAACTTGAACCCACAATTTACTTATTCTAGGGATACCCCATCATATCAAAGACAATTTGCTAAAAATAAAATCATATAGAAATGTAGCTTATCCTGACGCGAAACGTGAACGATATAAATCTAGTTATTTTCAAACATCTAAATGATGATAAATGATTATGAAGTTACATCTACCTTTGACAACTTTAATCAAATATGATATATCCTCCAAAAAGTAGGTCTCCCATCGTGGTAATCGTCCTCATTTCCAACATTATCATGTGATCTAGTTACATACATGTTTCTACTTTTTCAATTTCAAAATAATTCTGTACATTACAATAGAATATTTACAAAACACTATATGGATCTTTGAGATTGATTATATAAAGGAGGATAATTTTCTTCATTCACATGTATGGAATCTAATCATAATAAATCGATAAGTTTTTTATGTACAAGAAGTTCATCGTTAAAAGTATAGAAAAGGTGTAAAAAAATGTACCTCAAGTATTCACGAATGTCTCTACATTTATAAGACCGATGAGCCTTTTAGAAATAAAGAAAAAAGAAACATACAATATCTTAATTTACAAATATCATTAACATTCTATAGGAGAAACGGACGTTTTGGTTTAATCGTTGATACTATGAAACACATTGTTGATATTTGTTTTCGACACATAATGTCCTTTCTGGTCTAGGTATATGTCTTAATCGGATATTGGTTATTAAATTAGGACGGAGGGAATATTTATATATTATATATTATATATATATATTTTTTTAAAAAGCTTTTGAAATTGAGTAAGGGACAGAGTGACGATAGAGAGTCAACAGTCGACTACGCATAGTCAAAATCAAGTTGACCTATCTATGTATCACTATCTCTCAAATCCTCATTATAAATTAATTTAATTTCAGTCTCAATTTCTTAATTAAATCCATTTTTTCTATTTTTCAAATTCATTATCTGCATAGCGCCGGTAATTGATATCTCAGTAATGATAGAACCGAACCTCAATTAATTGTGTATTATATGATGGAAGACGACGGTGGATCATTTGTTGCAGTTCGAAGGATTTCACATAATCTCGATCGAAATAATACATGTCATACATCTTCAGGTAATTAGTATATTATTTAAATTCGATACCTGTATCTAATTCGATTACGTTAAATGCTGTTATGTATACATTGAACGATGATTGATATTTGTTATGATTATTATAAAATAGAAGAAGATTTGGATCTGTATGGATTTAATTGATTAAATTGATGTTAAGTTTGTGCCCTAGGTTATGTCTTAGGGTTTATGGATCACGTTTCATTAGATTGTAGCTTATAATGTAGTTACTTCAGCTAAGAAATTAAGCAAATTGTAATTAGTGTTTCTATTTCTGTAGCTGTAGGAATATAGTGTGCTTTTTGTTGTTTATTGGTAATTTATTGATGATGTGTTTTACTGTTGTTTAGTTGTTTTAGTTAGTTTAGTTAACATTTGGTAAATGAGAAGACTTACTTGTTCTGTTATTAGATGAGGTTGTTGCGGGCTCAACGGCATGGCTTGGTAGAAGTCTTTCGTGTGTTTGTGTTCAGAGAAAAGTAGGCGACTCTCGTCCATCATTCGATTTGACACCTGCACAGGTTTTGGTTTTTTCTCTTAGTTGTTCTTATTGTTATTTGTATTTGTTTTACTTCCGATAGATATTCGTTATTATGCATTGGGTTATAATTGACTTCCTATATGAAATTTCATTTCTTATCATCTTACCGTTCTTCCTGTATGCATATTGCTTTTTAGATCAGATTGTGTGCAACTATACCTAGTGCAGTATAGATGTGGTCTTAAAAATCATTTTTCTTAAATGTTGGTTAGGAGAATTGCCTACAAAGGCTACAAAACCGTTTGGATGTCGCATATGATGGTTTGATTCACGAGCATCAGGTATGTTTCTCTTGATGTAAGTGTATGTATATATATGCATGCACAAGTTGTCTACACATGTTCTAGTGATAGTCTAGCATGTTAACATATACATAAGTATTTGTATGTCTAATAAGGGAAATGGATGGTCATTTTTTATTTCGGGTTGTTGTAGGAAGCGTTAAGGGCATTGTGGAAAGCTGCTTTTCCGGAACAAGAACTCCATAATCTAATTTCTGAGCAATGGAAGGAAATGGGTTGGCAAGGGAAGGATCCCTCCACAGATTTTAGGTAAACAAGTGTTATGTTTCTCTTTCAGAGTTGTTATTACATAATTTACATCACTTGTTTATAAACCCTGGAGTTATGTGATAGGGGTGGTGGGTTCATATCGTTGGAGAACTTGTTGTATTTCGCTAAGAACTTTCCGGTATGTACCTCTCATTCTATGTATGTGTATGTGTAAATGTATGCGTCTTGCATATGCAAATATCTTGCATAGTAAATGTTAAGATCTTGAGATGTGATTAAGTGAGATAGGACAATATATCATCTTGCCATCTATAAGGTGGTTCCCATCGAACCAACATGATATATTTTTTTTTTCAGTTCTGCTTGAACAAACAAGTTAGGGAATAACGAGCCTATGACTCACACAATTGAGCAGTGATGGTTTAATTGAATCTTTCATAGTACATTTATGTACATATAATCAACCTGTCTATTGTTATCAAATTCTTCTTTTTCTGCTTCCTTTTTTCATATTTATGATATTTTCAAATTAAAGCATATATTAGCTCATATTTCCTTTTCTATTGTTTCTATAAAACATGGACTTATATGAAACTTCTAGATTTATTACAAACAAGTAAAATGATATCAAGCTTTAACACTGCTGACGGTGTGTGCAGAAGTACCACCACAAGTAGCACATACAACATCTAAAATTTTTCACAGGCATTGCTTGAAACATGAACCGAGGCCTTCATGATACTATTTTTATGCAGAAATCTTTTCAAGGTCTTCTTCGCAAGCAGGATGGTGAGAGGGCTATGTGGGAATATCCTTTTGCTGTAGCTGGTGTCAACATCACATTCATGCTTATTCAGATGCTTGACCTTGAAGCAGGTTCAGTTTATATTATATACTGCATTTCTTACAACTGGACCGTATATCTTCGGCAATGTCTTTTTATTAGCTTTTCAGATGCATAATCAATCAAATATGTATATTTCAATCCTTTTCTGCAGCCGTTTATAAAAAATTGTATACTTTGGTTCCTGATCCTTTTTAAGTTATGTAGTATTAGCTGAGGTCCTCATTTTGACCCATTTACTTATGAATAAGTTGATTTGGATTATGTTTGATCTTCAATCGATCAGATACATAAAATTGTACAAGTAACTTCAAAGGAGACAAGTCAAATGGTTGAAAGCTGCCCATGGTGGTTATTTTAAATCATTAAACCTCTCAAATCATTGGAATGTTTTAGTTTTGTAATCGTATTTGACACGATACATACACACACACACACACACTTCAAATAATTTATACTCAAAGTGACTTTGGCATGTTTCAACTTTTAACCAACATTCACCATTTTTGACTCATTACCCTATCAGCCCAGGTAATAGGTTACTAATGGTTTAGTTAGGGCCTTATCCGTGAATATTTATTTCTTGAACTCATATAATTGTGCAGGTTCTTCTAATACCCCCTTTATATAAAACAAAAACCCAGGTCAAGTAACAAATATATTATTGTTCCATCGAATTTTGAGTCATCCATCAAATAAATCTTCCCGTTGTTTTTGCTAAGTTGGATTATAGAAGTGATCAATTTAGAATTCAAATCCGTATGCATACTAATGGTGTTTCAAATGTGCAGTAAAACCACGAACTTTTGTTGGAGCAACCTTCCTGAAATTTCTTTCAGGTATGTACAGTCATACTTTTTAATTCGTTCACATTTTAACAGGGAAAACCTCCGTTTATATTTCAACTGTCACATAATAGCTGTTAGGAATTAATGTCTTCTTAATTCATTTATTCAACTATAGTTGCCATTATTTCTTCTTAACACTTTATGTGACAAATAAACATCATTAAGGTAATTCTTAGTATCCAATATTTTCCAACATTTTACGGTTAGAACATCCATAGTGTTTATTTTATAGAGCTATTGTCTTTTACATTTATCATTTTATAAAGCTATTGTGGTAACTAACATAATCATATTTTATGTACTCCACTAACAGAAAATGAATCAGCATTTGACCTTCTGTATTGCATCACGTTCAAGCTAATGGATCATCAATGGCTTACCATGCACGCTTCTTACATGGATTTCAATGTATGTACATTTCCTGGTTACATATTCTTTAAAAAGCGAATAGTATTTATTAACTACGTAAAACTATTCTCCATATGCCCTTTAGTGAGTTCTAATGTAGGGAGCTACGTATGAGTTTACTACTATGCAAAATGGCAAATTTGACCCATTTAGAATGGTTCCATTTGTGTTTTATATATCTCAAACAGGTCAACTAGCCGAAAGGGGAATGGGGTGAATGAATTGAAAATTATTTAAACTGTGTTTTGAGTGCATAGAACCTCATAAATCATTTGTATTCCAAACTCAAAAGGTTTGATATTTATAATAAAATCTAAATATTTTTTCTTATCATAATTCATGCTTAGCTCTTCTAGTCTAGATAACAATTTAAAAATGGAGGCAAAAGTTTTTGCAGGTCAACTGGTACTAAAAGAACATCCCTGTTTGACCTGTCAATCCCCTTATCGTGCCACCTCTACTACTATGCTTTGTTTAAAGTATGCTCTAATTGTTGTTTTCCCCCATTATACAGGCTGTGATGAAATCAACACGTCGTCAACTAGAAAGAGAGCTTTTACAAGATGATGTGACCCGGCTCGAGGAACTACCATCCTACATTCTTCTTACTCGATAGCATATAGTTTCTTTTATCCACGATTTTTCCCAAATATGGATATGTTGAGTGACAATGATCAATGGCAAATTTTCCATTCCAACTGGAGAATGCTGCCAATAGTTGGAAAAGTATAAGTTTTTGATTCTTTTTTATTCTTAAAGAAGGTCAAGATTTAGTTTTTGTAGCGTTTAGTTTCTTGTATGAGGTTAAAATGATGCGGGAACAAATGAACGAGGTAGCTATTCTAGTTGTTCACCGTTTCATCTTTCCTTTTAGGAACGATCATTGGTGTCACTCGGCTAGTCAGCTGCCATTTATACCCCAAATTTGAACATGAAGGTTTTCCTCTTACTTGCCAATTATGTTCAAACAATCAATATTACTCATTTCTGCCCATGCAAATGTTATGCGAGTAAGCGTATGTGAGATCATATCTTTGACCATTTAGTATTACACTTTATTGCTGGTAGTTTTGATATACAGAACTTGAATTTTGAAGTTGTATAATTAAAATTTTATAAATCAAAGGGGCTATTTATTTGGTGGTGGATCTAGCATTCAAAGTAACTAAATTTTTGTTTTATCCAAAACTTATGTGTACGTTACAAAGGCATAACGTATAAGTTGCCATCTATGGTTTTTGATACATCGATAAGTATAGAACTACACTTGAAAGAAAGGTTTTTATTTTTATTTTTCGTGTTTATAGAAGTAAATCTTGTAGATTAGCAAACAGCCTATTATTCTTCGTTTTGTTTTGAAACTTACCCGTTTAATTTACAATTTAAGTAACGAAATTTCAATATTTGTTTGTCATTTTGTAGATAAAAAAGTTAAGCATAGTGCAAGTAAGAAGTATGTTAAACTCAATGTTTTTAAAACCGGTTAGACCGGTCCGGTCGGATCGTGATTTTTGGGATTTTCAGCCGTTTGAAAACTGATTTTGGGTTAAGTTTGACTAGTCAACAAACCGCAGGTTTTTCCGGTTTTGACTGGTTCAACCGGAAACCGGACCGGTTTTAACCGGTTTTTAATTTTTTTGAGGGGATTTTGATCAGTTTTGGGCCGGCGGTCGGACTGGTTCGACCAAAACCGGAACCCTCACCTGCCCGAGTTAAAAAATGATTTTCAAAACATTGGTTAAACTTGAAGTTGAAAAGAAGAAATCTTCTTCAAAAATGAAACGCGTTCAGAAGGGAGTTGTGTAAGATAGTATTATGGGTAGATCTTCTCCGAGGTGGCTCAAATCTATACTGGATGCTACAACTTCAAGACAAAAGAAATTGATTCGTGATTTGGGTTTCGGTTAGTTGCTTGATGGATCCTTTGATATTGATATAGTTCCTTGTGAAGTTAGGACTTTTTGTTGTTCAAAAGTTTGATCCAAAAACATGTCGATTAATTTCTCTGATGGTAGGGCAAAAAAAAAAGTTACAAAGGAGCTTATTCATCATGTTCTTGGGTTTTCAATTACATCAACTTCAATTAATTTCGAACAGATATGGAACAATTTTAATGATATTTATGAAGAATTTAAGAGTTATAAGGGTTAAGAAAAATGATCGACCGATTGTTAACATTCTTCATGATTGGATGATTGATCAAATCGTAGGACATAGATTATATAATTTGTGTTTCATGGCTGTTGTAACAACTTTGCTTATAGAGACTTCGGAAGATGGTAGTGTTAATGAATAGATATCTGAATATATCTTGCCGTTTGTTGATACTACTAATGATGTTGTGAAACACTGGGATTGGTGCTACTGGTTTTAAAACCACCAACAATTTCAATGGGCCATTATTAGTTAGGGTGGTAAGTATGTTTTTTGTATGTTTATTTTTTGCATATATAAATATATAATGTGTAGTTTTTATATTTTCATTATTTTTTTTCTGGTTTTTTAAGCTGATCTATGTTAACTCAACAACAATCAACGATGAAGAAGTTACTAGGTTATCACTTGGTATTAGAAATTAGACATCTAATCTTTTGAAAGCTCGAGAGAAAGCTGAGATAGATAATGGTGGTTTTGATTTAGAAAATGTTAATATTGTTAAAGGTTTTGAAGTAGTTGATGAGGAAATATCTGATGATGAAAATGAATTACCTGTTAGGAAGAGGAAGCATTATTAAGGTAATAAGGTTAACTTATTTCATTGTTTAACTTGTTTACATGTAATAAGTTTATTTTGTTTCATTGTTTGATTTTATATAAACGGACTTTGATAAGATAAGAAGTTGATTATAAGTTCTTTATTTTGGTTTTTTTGACACTGCATTATATTTGTATCATGCAACAGTTAGTTTGAGTATTTCAATGTTTTGAAACCCGGGGTAACCTGGTCGATTGACCCGGTGATATGAACGGATGAGCCCAGTTTGCTTACGGACCATTAACGTTTTTACCTTTTGCTTTGTATCTTCTTCGTTACACATCCAATTGTGATAATTCTTTTTGCGTTAGATTAGATTTTTGAAAATGAAGTCTTTGATGTAAAGAAATCTCTGAAATGAGTCTTAATTAGATTACACCAAAATGAGTCTCTAGAGCTTAAATTGCTATAGCGTTTTGGTGACGATTGTCACAGGATAATTACTTAACACCAGAAGATCATACAACAATTTAAAATACTGTTAAAATAGAAAATGGTATAGAAAATACACATGCAGTATACACTTTAGTTGTTAATATAATTAAACATTTTATAATTGTCTGATAATTCTGATACTATCTGAACACTCCTTAATGGTTTAAGATGCCTAACATTAACAACTTATAGATAGTATAGAGATATTTTTGTCAAGAGTAATGGAGCTTCCAGATAGTAATAGTAATCATTAGAAGTCAAAATTTATTGATCGCTTACTTAATTTATTTGCATAAAGGGTAAGGAAAGCTTTGAGAGGAAATGAATCCTCAATTAAATATGTAAATTTTACTTTTGAAGAATTAATAGGAGTGAAGGTGGCAATTTAAGACCCATGTATTTAGTTGGGTTTTTCTAATTTTTATAGATGGGTCTAATTGGGTAATTAAAATAAGACCCAAGTATATCATTATTACCTATTGGGTCATAATGAGTAATAATGATATACTTGAACATTTTTTTAATTACCCAACAAAACCCATCTATAAAAATTAGAAAAACCCGACTAGACTCATGGGTCTTAAATTGCCACCGAGTCTATGTTCAAGAAGAAATAGGACTTTGTAATGAAATCAAATTAAATCAACAAATGAAGAAAAATAGTTTAATAGAATGAAAACAATTAGGTCATTTCTGTGAATAATTTGGGATGGATTGTTCTACATCTAAACAAAAAATTTATGAAAAATATAAGAATTTAGAAAGAGAAAGAAATTTTCAAATAAAAGAAAAAATTATAAGTCAAAAAGAAAATTTAAAAATCAATTAAGCAAAGTTCAAAAGTTTGTTTCAAATGTGGCAAACTAGAACAAATTGCAAACTAATGTAAAATGAAAAAGTAGATAAATAGTTTAAAATTAGTGATGAACTTAAAAGAAAATTTTATCAAAACTATTACTTAATTCTGATACAGAATATTCAATAGATGAATATAATGAATCTTCAAATATAAAAGATTTACAATGTTGTTTATAAAATGAATCTTTAATGTCAGATAGAAAATGTGATTGTAAAGAATCTGTATCAGAAAATGAAATATACAAAATTTAAAATTTAAGCTCAATTTGAAGATTTAAAAATAAATTTTTTTAAAAAAGAAACATTTGAATTTGTTAAAATAGTTGAAGACCAAAAAATACAGACCAAATACAGAAAATTATATGATATCAAATACAGAAAATTATATGATGTCAGAAGTTTTTAATTTATTAAAACACAAATATCAAAACAATTATCAAATAACAAAAAAGAAGATTTGATAACTAAGATTAATAATCTAAAAAAAATATACGACAAGGACAGAAGTATGTAATATAATACTAATAATAAAATTTTCCTATTAGGCCAATGTCCATACGACAATATAATATTAATAATAAAATATTCCAAATGATGACCCTGTCATGATTTAAATAATTTTATTCTAAAATTTATATGAATTGAAAATAAAATTTTGAGGATTCGATTAACAACTTGTCTGGTTAAAGGGATATTTTACTATCTAGTTGTCAAATACACTAGATCTCAAAATTCGGTTAGTCAATGAATATTTCGCACTGACGCCACACTTAGGCATTGTCGCGCCCTGATCGGGTCCCAGACGGTCGGTCAAGAATCGCTTCCTTGTCGTTGCTGACCTCCCAGTCGGGATCGCGCGATCGGACGAGTGGTTTTATATTTATAGAGCTGGGGACCTAAGTTTTACTATAGCTAAGGGTAGTTAGCGACAAGTAATGACTCAGGGTCGTTCTTAAGATCAACCGTATTGTGAAACCAAGCAGTCAAGACGATCGATTCGATTTAATAGGGTTTGTAAACAAGAGATTTGATTTTGGGTTTTTTACTTAGGTCCTAAGTTAAACTAAATTAATAGCAAAATAAAATAATAGGTGATAAACAATATGGAGAGGAGTGTTTGTTGTGATTTCATTAACCTAAAGGGGAGATGATGTTTGGGTTTGATATTTTGAAAATATTCTTTCTAAGTATTTGTGTTCTACTGTTTTAGGTACTTTATGGTGTCAACACTATAACCCTACTATCTTATTCCTCAGATAGCATGTCACTAAGTAGTAGGTTGTCATGATTCTGATCAGATCAGGCTGCTCTACCCCCAACACTGTCTGTGAAGACTAGTGACCCTTCTTGGAGTTAACTGCTGGGCGCATGAATAAGGTAACAGACCGATATTTAATCTCTGACCGTTCTTTGATACCATAAAGTATTCTAATTCAAAATAGAGCATTTAATAACTAATTCGGAAAGCGTATTAACTTTTCATCGATGGTTTGTTACGTTCAGAGCTGGTGGGTGACCCAGTGCTGCTCAGAATGTATACACCGACGTCCGTTCCATAGCTTGGGTGTATGGGAACCGTTCCCAAAGGATGGTTCCGACACTTACACGAGGTACTAGGACGTTTTACGGCATTCCATGCCTTGCGCACTAATGCAAGTTAGGGTGTATACACCGACGACCGTTCCGTAGCTTCCATGCATTTGTACTACACCAGAGGTGGTTCCAGCACTATACTAAGTAATAGGTCGTTTTACGGCATTCCACACATGTTGCACATTCGGGTCACTCTGAACCCTTTTAAACTCAGTTTGTATTAAAGCGTACCCATCTATGATATAAACTCAGCCCTCTCTTAAGATTACAACGAGCAGAGCCTCGAATATTACAAAAGCACCCCTCCAAGTATCTCCAACAAATATTACAAAATAGCCCCTCCATTAGTCCCGTTAAATATTAACGAGAAACTAACTACTAACTAACTAAGCTAAACTAGAGAGAAAGTTTGTGTGTGTGAAAGTGGTGAATGGATTGATGGATGATTGCTTCATGGATTGATGGATTGAGGAGGTGAGAGACTTTATTTATAGGCTTACAAGTTACAATTTTACACTCAACACCCTCGCTCCCAATTTAACACTGAAATACACCCCCGAACTTATCAACCTAAACCATTATATTTTCGGCTATTCCTCGTGGATATCGGATCGATTGATCGGCAAGTTGCACGCTCATCTTTGTAGGCTTAAGGTTTCCTAATTCTAATCTGACGTATAGAGAGTAAGGCATGAGATTGATGCTGGCTCCAAGATCGACCAAGAAGCGAATCATGCCTGACTGATAGATGGAACATGGCAAGGTAAATGACCAGTATCTCCTAACTTTTTGGGCAGGTTGCTTACGACGGCTGAACATTCCGCGTTCAGCGGGATAGTAGATACATCGGGTATCTTATCTTTGGTGGAAAGCATTCGCCTAATGTGCTTGGTACTGGTAGGAATTCTAGACACGGTGTCTAAGAATTTAGCATTGAGCTTGAAGGAGTTAACCTTATACCTTTGCTTAAGACGATTAGGGAATGGGATTTTTACTTCTCTGGTAGGAGTGGGTATGGATGGTGTCTCAACTGTCTTCGGGACAGGAGATTCTTTCTTCACCGGAGAGGAAGTATTAGGCTGGCTCGGTGCCACCTTTGGGTCCTTGGAGGTTACTTGTTTGGCCTCTTCTATGTGTGGGTTGTGAATGGTATTGCTTGGAAGGGTTCCTTGGGGTCTAGTGTCAAGACGCTGAGCCAACTAACTGATTTGGTTCTCAAGGCTTTCAAGAACCGAGAGTTGGTTTCTAAGGAACAAGTCAGTCTGGTCTAGTCTGGCGGTGGTTTTCTGATTAAATTTTGTCTGACCCTCGATAAATTTAGTGAGATTATCATCTTGACTAGTGATAGGCACAATGGTCTTTGTGGTATCACTAGGTGGGCTGACATCTGGTGTGGTTAAGGATAAGGGTTGGTTGTAGGTAAGTTGGGGTTGTTGTGTGTAGGTTGGGTATCTTGGTTGGTATTTGGGTTGGAAGGTTGGTTGGGTGTTTCGTGGAGGAAATTGAGTGCCTCGTGTCCTAGGTGGAGAACTTCGTGCGAAACCAGGCGGATTTTGTGGTCGAGCTACGAATTGTGCGTAGTAGACCGTGCCATCAGCTTGATCTTCATACTCAACTTGATATTCTTCCGTGGGAAGGTGAGCACAGTTCTGGCAAGCCTGAACTTGGTGGATCTGATGCGGTTGCTTCTTTAGCTCTCCTAGCTGTTTCTTCAATGACTCAATCTGCTCACTCAAGGATTTGATTGTCTCAGGTTAGATTTGGTTGTAGGAGGATAGAGGTAGTGATCAGGATTGCTCATCCGTCTTCCAGTCGTGATGGTGCATCGTCATATTCTCGATCAAGTTCCAAGCTTCTTCGTCTGTAAGTTGCATGAAATTGCCTTGAGCAGTGGCATCAAGGGTGATGCGGTGGTTTGGAACAAGACCGTTGTAGAACGTGCATAACTGGGCAATCTTTTCGAGTTGGTGGTTTGGACATTTCTTCAGAAGGATCTTGAAACGTTCCCACGCCGTATAGATAGATTCGTCACAAGCTTGGTGGAAGTTTGTGATGTCATTCTTGGACTTGGTTTGTTTAGACGGAGGAAAGTACTTGGTTAGGAATTTGGTAGCCATATCCGTCCATGAGGTGACTGAGCCGGTCTTAAATCCCTCAAACCATGTCTGGGCATGTAGAGCGAGAGAATATGGGAACAAGTATAGGCGAACTATATCCTGCTCAAACCTGTTCTGCTTGTAAGAGTTAGAAATCTGAATGAATTTGTCGATGTGGGCGTTGGGGTCATCACGGGGTAAACCGTGGAATTAACAGTTGTCTTTGATGAGTAGAACGATGTGGTGTTTAAGTTCGAAAGATGCACCTTCGATTACCGGATAGCTGATGGGTCTTCCTCGTCCTTCGATAGATGGTTTGGGGTGGTCGGCGAGAGTGATCCGTGCGACCATCTGTTGGAAGCGAGAGCGTCTTTCTTTGCGAATTGTTCGGATAATCGACTCAGGATCAGGTGTAAAGATAAGTGGTTCAGTCCTGGATGATCTGGTTGATTGTCGTTGTGTGTTGTGGGAAGGAATTGTCGGTTGAAACAAGGAAAAGAAAACTACGGGTATTTACAGGTGGAACTAAATAGAAAAGTTCGTCAAGATGCCTAAGAGTCTTAAGATTAATTCCCCGGCAGCGGCGCCAAAAACCTGATCGGGTCCCAGATGGTCGGTCAAGGAATCGCTTCCTTTTCGTTGCTGACCTCCCAGTCGGGACCGCGCGATCGGACGGGTGGTTTTATATTTATAGAGCTGGGGACCTAATTTTTACTATAGCTAAGGGTAGTTAGCGACAAGTACTGACTCAGGGTCGTTCTTAAGATCAACCGTATTGTGAAACCAAGTAGTCAAGATGATCGATTCGATTTAGTAGGGTTTGTAAACAAGAGATTTGGTTTTTTACTTAGGTCCTAAATTAAACTAAATAAACAGTAAAATAAAATAATAGGTGATAATCAGTATGGTGAGGAGTGTTTGTTGTGATTTCATTAGCCTAAAGGGGAGATGATGTTTGGGTTTGATATTTTGAAAACGTTCTTTCTAAGTATTTGTATTCTACTGTTTTAGGTACTTTATGGTGTCAACACTAGCACCTTACTATCTGATTCCTCAGATAACATGTCACTGAGTACTAGGTTGTCATGATTCTGATCAGATCAGGCTGCTCTACCCCCAACACTGTCTGTGAAGACTAGTGATCCTTCTTGGAGTTAACTCCTGGGCGCATGAATAAGGTAACAGACCGATATTTAATCTCTAACCGTTCTTTGATACCATAAAGTATTCTAATTCAAAATAGAGCATTTAATAACTAATTCGGAAAGCGTATGTTAACTTTTCATCGATGGTTTGTTAGGTTCAGAGCTGGTGGGTGACCCAGTGCTGCTCAGAATGTATACACCGACGTCCGTTCCATAGCTTGGGTGTATAGGAACCGTTCCCAAAGGATGGTTCCGACACTTACACGAGGTACTAGGACGTTTTACGGCATTCCATGCCTTGCGCACTAATGCAAGTTAGGGTGTATACACCGACGACCGTTCCGTAGCTTCCATGCATTTGTACTACACCAGAGGTGGTTCCAGCACTATACTAAGTAATAGGTCGTTTTACGGCATTCCACACATGTTGCACATTCGGGTCACTCTGAACCCTTTTAAACTCAGTTTGTATTAAAGCGTACCCATCTATGATATAAACTCAGCCCTCTTTTAATATTACCCAATAAATCCCTGATTTATTCACGTTGTACTATACATTTGGTTTAGCGTCCAAAGCTTCGAAATCAGACCATGCATAGATAGCACATATAATTAATTACCCTCGGAACAAGGTTCGCTTCTCCTTGTCTTTTAGGGTTTTAACCACGTTTAATGGAGGAAAGATGATAGTTTGATGAAATGTTAATAAGCATAGATGAAAAGTTAAACAGGCATAGTTTTCAATTATATATTTAAATTAACATCATCCCCCATTATAGCGACTAACTATATCATAACAAACACACAAGCTAACTACTCACTAATCATGACAACGAATCCTAAATCTAGCATAATAACAATAGCATGCATTATAACAGATAAGGAAAGAGATAACCGCGATAAATGCGTAGTTGAATATAAGATGAAAGATTACAACGAGCAGAGCCTCGAATATTACAAAAGCACCCCTCCAAGTATCTCCAACAAATATTACAAAATAGCCCCTCCGTTAGTCCAGTTAAATATTAAAGAGAAAATAACTAGTAACTAACTAACCTAAACTAGAGAGAAAGTGTGTGTGTGTGTGTGAAAGTGGTGAATGGATTGATGGATGATTACTTCCTGGATTGATGGATTGAGGAGGTGAGAGCCTCTATTTAAAGGCTTATAAGTTATAATTTTACACTCAACACCCTCGCTCCCAATTTAACACTGAAATACACCCCCGAGCTATGAAATTCGACACCAAAGAGGGCGTATTCGACACTAAATAGGGCATATTTGGTAGTAAATAGGGCGTATTCGGTAGCAAACGGAGTGTATCTGGCACCGTAGAGGGGGTATACCACCCCTACAGGGGGTATACGGCCCCAAAGAGGGGGTATACGGCCCCATAAGGGGGTATACGACCCCATAAGGGGTATATACGGCCCTCTAGGGGGTGTATACGGCCCCCGTGGGGTTGTATCCCCTTGGTCCGTGGTCTTGTGTGCTAGATCGTAAGTCTTGTGCACTGGTCGAACTTGGTTTGACCATAACTTCTTCATTCTTGATCTGTTTTTAGCGTTCTTTATATCCATGTGCTCATAATTACCTGAAGATCATAATGAACTAATCAAAGAATAATTTCAAGTTAATATGCTAAAAAGTGCTTGTAGAACGTGACTGTATCGTTTATGCTTTGTTTTGTACGTTATTTAGTCATTTTACTTGATTTTTGAAGCAATGCCTTATTTTTACCCTTAATAATGAATTATGGTGAAAAAGTATTGATATTGAATGATTTCATCCATTTTAGGGCTAAAAAGGTGGGAATTATGTACGCAAAAACGTGACTTTTTACGTCAAATCAAATCCCAACCGGTACGACCGTCTTCGCAACAGAAGGAGCAACAACAGTGGGTAGTTTTAAGTTTATAGAGCTGAGGACCTAAGTTTACTAAAGTTGTATAGCAGTAGTATGACCTAGGGTCGTTCTTCAAGCTAACCGTATTGTGAAACGAATTGTCAGGATGAAAGATTCAATTTAGAGATGGGATCAAAATGGTTTTGAGTGGGGGTTTGTACTTAGGTCCAAAAATTAAACTAATTAAAACAAATAGATTATAAATAGAAGGCATAACAGGGATTGAATCAGTACGATGAAGGTGTGTTTGTTATGACTTCATTAGCTTATGCGGGGGTGATGCCTAGGGTTTGATTATGAAAACGTCTATTAAAGATTTGTATCTTACTTGAGCTCAGTTATTCTTGGTGTAAATACTGGCACCCTACTGATTGGGGAGACCAACTAGTATGTCACTGAGTACTAGGCCAGATTGTGTCTGATTGAAGGAGGATGCTTAACTCTTCAACGTTATCTATTGATGGAGTAACGACCCTTCTTGGAATATTCAATTCCTGGGTGCATGAGATAGAGTAACATACCCACTAAAGTTCCGACCTTTCTTAACACTACGGGGGTAACTAAGTCAAGCAAGGCATTTAAGATTTAGACTTGGTTTGGTGGCTATTAACTCTACATTAAAGGTCATGGTTTAGTCCAGAGCTTTGTGTTTAACCATGATGTGATACAGTCTTCAACCACTGGCATTTCCTTAGCTTTCACGTATTTGTACTTGATCGGGTCCCAGACGGTCGGTCAAGGAATCGCTTCCTTGTCGTTACTGACCTCCCAATCGGGACCGCGTGATCAGACGAGTGGTTTTATATTTATAGAGCTGGGGACCTAAGTTTTACAATAGCTAAGGGTAGTTAGCGACAAGTAATGACTCAGTGTCGTTCTTAAGATCAACCGTATTGTTAAACCAAGCAGTCAGGATGATCGATTCGATTTAGTAGGGTTTGTAAAGAAGAGATTTGATTTTGGGTTTTTTACATAGTTCCTAAATGAAATTAAATAAACAGCAAAATAAAATAATAGGTGATAATCAGTATGGAGAGGAGTGTTTGTTGTGATTTCATTAGCCTAAAGGGAAGATGATGTTTGGTTTTGATGTTTTGAAAACGTTCTTTCTAAGTATTTGTGTTCTACTGTTTTAGGTACTTTATGGTGTCAACACTAGCACCTTACTATCTGATTCCTCAGATAACATGTCACTAAGTACTAGGTTGTTATGATTCTGATCAGATCAGGCTGCTCTACCCCCAACACTGTCTTTGAAGACTAGTGACCTTTCTTGGAGTTAACTCCTGGGCGCATGGATAAGGTAACAGACCGATATTTAATCTCTGATCGTTCTTTGATACCACAAAGTATTCTAATTCAAAATAGAGCATTTAAGAATTAATTCAGAAAGCGTCTGTTAACTTTTCATCGATGGTTTGTTAGGTTCAGAGCTGGTGGGTGACCCAGTGCTGCTCAGAATGTATACACCGACGTCCGTTCCATAGCTTGGGTGTATGGGAACCATTCACAAAGGATGGTTCCGACACTTACACGAGGTACTAGGACGTTTTACGGCATTCCATGCCTTGCGCACTAATGCAAGTTAGGGTGTATACACCGATGACCGGTCCATAGCTTCCATGCATTTGTACTACACCAGAGGTGGTTCCAGCACTATACTAAGTAATAGGTCATTTTACGGCATGTCACACATGTTGCACATTCGGGTCACTCTGAACCCTTTTAAACTCAGTTTGTATTAAAGCGTACCCATCTATGATATAAACCCAACTCTCTCTTAATATTACCCAATAAATCCCTGATTTATTCACGTTGTACTATACATTTGGTTTAGCGGTATTTCCAAAGCTTCGAAATCAGACCATGCATAGATAGCACAGATAATTAATTACCCTCGGAACAAGGTTCGCGACTCCTTGTCTTTTAGGGCTTTAACTACGTTTATTGGAGGAAAGGCGATAGTTTGATGAAATGTTTATAATCATAGATGAAAAGTTAAACAAACATAGTTTTCAGTTATATATTTAAATTAACATCATCCCCCATTATAACGGCTAACTACATCACAACAAACACACAAGCTAACTACTCACTAATCATAACAACGAATCCTAAATCTAGCATAATAACAATAGCATGCTTTATAACAGATAAGAAAAGAGATAACCATGATAAATGCGTAGTTGAATATAAGATGAAAGATTAAAACGAGTAGAGCCTCGAATATTACAAAAGCACCCCTCCAAGTATCTCCAACAAATATTACAAAATAGCCCATCCGTTAGTCCCGTTAAATATTAACGAGAAAATAACTAGTAACTAACTAACCTAAACTAGAGAGAAAGTGTGTGTGTGTGTGAAAGTGGTGAATGGATTGATGGATGATTGCTTCATGAATTGATGGATTGAGGAGGTGAGAGCCTCTATTTATAGGCTTACAAGTTATAATTTTACACTCAACACCCTCGCTCCCAATTTAACACTGAAATACACCCCCAAGCTATGAAATTCGACACCAAAGAGGGCGTATTCGACACTAAATAGGACGTATTCGGTAGCAAATAGGGCGTATTCGGTAGCAAACGAGGTGTATCCGGCACCGTAGAGGGGGTATACCACCCCTACATGGGGTATACAGCCCCAAAGAGGGGGTATACGGCCCCATAAGGGGGTATACGGCCCTCTAGGGGGTGTATACGGCCCCTGTGGGGTTGTATCCCCTTGGTCCATGGTCTTGTGTGCTGGATCATAAGTCTTGTGCACTGGTCGAACTTCGTTTGGCCATAACTTCTTCATTCTTGATCCGTTTTCAGCGTTCTTTATATCCACGTGCTCGTAATTACCTGACGATCATAATGAACTTATCAAAGAATAATTTCAAGGTAATATGCTAAAAAGTGCTCGTAGAACGTGACCGTATCATTTATGCTTTGTTTTGTACATTATTTAGCCATTTTACTTGATTTTTGAAGCAATGCCTTATTTTTAGCCTTAATAATAAATTATGGTGAAAAAGTATTGATATTGAATGATTTCATCCATTTTAGGGATAAAAAGGTGGGAATTATGTACGCAAAAACGTGACTTTTTACGTCAAATCAAATACTCCACCAGAGGTGTTTCCAACGCTATACGAAGTACAGTTCCATTTATCATGGGCTTTCCGGTATCACATACTTTACGGTCACTCTGTACTAGTATAAGCTAAGTTTGTATTAAAGTTCTACCATCTATGATATAAACCAACCCTCACTATTCCCAATAAATCCCTGATTGATTCACGGTGTACTATACGAAAGGTTTAAACAGTATTTCCACAGCTACACAATTAAGACCATGTTTACAGTTTTGGAAAACACAGATAGATAGTGACCGTTTGATCAAGGTTCGCAAATCCTTGTTATAAAGGTTCTAACCATGTTTATGTGGAGGAAAGGCGATATAATGTAGGTTTAAAAATCATAAATGCAAAGTAACAGCACACCGAGTTTTCAATCGTATATTAAAGCAGCATCAACCCATGCATATACTAACTACATCATAACAAACACACAAGGGAACTACTCACTACGCATAATAACAGGTCCTAAATCTAGCATAAAAACAGTAGTAATCATCATTATAACAAATAAGGAAATAAGTAACCGTTTATAAAGCGTATATTGAATAAGCGTTTGAGAGAATACACAAGCAGAACCTCCGCAATATCTTCAACAATATTACAAATAAGCCCCTGAACTATTCCTCACGCTATTACAAAAGTAGTCCCTCCGTTAGTCCCAGTTAGATTCTAACTGAGAACTAACTTATGCTAACCCTCATCTAGAGAGAGAAAAAGAAGAGAGAGAGAGAGTAGAGAGAGAGTGTCTGTGAGAGAGAAAGTGAAAGTGTGGAAATGAAAGAAATGAAGAAATTGTGTGTAAGGTGTGGAGGAGGTGACCCCTATTTATAGGCAAATGCTCAAATCACACGTACAAGCGAAACAACACAACGTAAAAGCAAACGGAGTAGGAAATGAGGCAGCAGGGGCCATATACAGCCTTCATAGGGCCGCTTACGGCGTGTATAGGGCCGTATACGGTTCCTATGAGGCCGTATACGGTTTGTGGGGCCGTATACGATTTGTGTCAGTTTTCGTTTGTTGCTTAAAACGCTGGTATCTCCTTCGTTACACATCCGTTTGACCTGATTCTTTCGCCTACGGCTTCGTAATTCCGTTATGCTTCTATTGGTACCAATTTCATAGAAATTGGATGTGTATAGCTTAAGCATGGTTGGAATGACTTTAAACGATCTATAGAAGCCGTATCTCCTCCGTTCTTTATCCGATTTGCATGATTCTTGATTTTCCCGTCTTGTTTTTACCTATTACATCATATCATAAGGTTAGAATATGTTTCTCATAAGGTAAATGAGATTGGAAGAATTGGTTGTTATTTATTCGCTCTATTTTGCTCGTTATTCTGACGTTTTTAGTGATTTTTGTAGCAATGTCTATATTTGGAGCACTTTAGTGAATTTTAGTAAATAATGATTTTTTAAAATATTTTCACTAAAGATGTGCCCAAAAATTGTGGAATTTTGTACTTAAAAACATGACTTTTTACGTCACATCAGGCATAAAAGGGCTTGATCACGACAAAAGTTTTTAATACCGCTATATAGTCAAGGTTAATCTGATCCATTGATATCTAGTGTATTTGACAATCAAATGGTAAATAATCCCTATGATCATGCAAGTTGTAAATTGAATCCTTAATAGTTTATTTTCAATTCTTATCATTTTCAAAACAAAGTTGTTTAAATCATTACAATGTCATCATATGGAATATTTTATTATTAATGTTATATATTGAATGTTGTATGGTCATGAACCTACCAGGAATATTTTATTATTAGTATTAAATTTCATACTTTTGTTCTTCTCGTATATCTTTTTATGCTTATTTTTATTTTATTTTTAACCTGGGCCTAGTATGATCTGAAGTCAAGAATGAGATCCGGCGTAAAACAAAAGTCGTCCGTCCGTATCAAGTGATATGTGAATTGCTACATATAGTTGACGAAGCTTACAATTGATATGAATCAAGAATAGAAAATTTGGGAAAATTGGATCCATTGAATTAACGAGAGCTATACGTACATCAGTTTATATACAGAACCTAACTCATTAACTGTTTACCAACCTAACAACTTAATATAGAAATATGTACACTCTCATTCCTTAGACTTATAATAAATATATTGAAGTCCCTATCTTTGACTATACTATCTTCTACACCCCCCCCCCCCTCTCAAGCTGGAGAATGAGGGTTAACCATTCCCACCTTAGACAGAAGCATGTTTAGTTGTGAAGAGGGCAGAATCTTAGTCAAAACATCAGCCAATTGAGAATGAGTGGGCAAATAACTGAGTTGGATTAATCCCTCCATAACTTTGTCTCTAGTGAAATGACAATCGATATCAATGTGTTTGGTATGTTCGTGAAACACTTGATTTTTAGCAATATGGAGTGCATATTGATTGTCACAATGAAGGGTAACTGGCTTCAAATTTTGAACACCTAGCTCTTCAAGAAGTCTTACTAACCAAGTGATTTCTGCAGCAGCGTGAGCCATGGCTCGATATTCTGCTTCAGCGGAGGATTTTTCCACTGTAGACTGTTTTTTAGATTTTCAATTGATGGGAGAACCCCCAAAAAGAATGATATACCCAGTAACTGATCTTCTAGAAATAGGACACGCTTCCCAATCTGAATCAGAAAACGCATGCAAGTGAATAGCAGAAGATCCATTTAGTAAAATACCTTGGCCAGAGGTGCCCTTAAGATATCGAAGTAAGTGATGAACACCATCCAAATGAACTTGTTGAGGAGATTGCATATGTTGACTTAATGTTTGGACATCAAAAGATAAATCCGGTCTTGTGTGAGTAAGGAAATTCAGTTTTCCAATAAGAAAGCGATATATGGAAGGATCAGGAAGATATGGACTATCGGAAGCTGAGAGCTTTAGTTTTTGAGGTTAAGGAGTGACAGTATGAGTTTCATGAAGAAAACCAACCTCCTCTAACAATTCTTGTGTGAACTTCCTTTGGGTTAAAACAATCCCATTCGCAAAAGTAATGAACCTCTAAACCAAGAATATAATGAAGGAAACCTAAATCCTTAATAGTAAAAAGCTTGATGAAGAAATGATTTGAGCTTTAAAATTTCATCGGCATTAGAGCCGGTAAATAATATATCATCAACATAAACTGCCACCATTGTGATATGGCCGCTCATTTTTTTAAGAAACGGACTATAGTCATTTTTGGATTGAGAGAAACCTTGTTGCTGAAGTGCACCAAGGAACTTATGGAACCACTGTCTGATGACCTGCTTTAACCCGTACAAGGATTTTTTTAATTTGCAGACTTTGTTGTCTGGATTTGGTAAACTGAGAGGCATTTTCATATAAACTTCCTCCTCTAGAAGCAGCTAAAGCTAAAATACTACGAATAGTTTTCATCTTGTTGATAGGAGAAAAAGTATCAAAAATAGTCTATCCCATGCTTTTGGTGATTCCCTTAGATGACCAGCCTGCCTTTAAGTCGTTCAAGTGAACCGTTTGATTTGAGTTTAACTTTGTACACCCATCAATTTCCTAAAGCCTTATTTCCAGCGGGAAGATCACATAATTCCCATGTTTCATTAGCTTGAAGAGCCTCAAGTTCTTTATCCATAACAACCACCCATTGAGGATCTTGAGAAGCTTCTTTGTAAGACTTTGGCTCGGAAATAGTAGAAAGCAAAACAGAGTGAGCTTGATGTGCAGAAGATAAGGAAGAAAATTGATCCAGATTACACCATTGTATAGAAATCGGTTTCCGGCATTCAAATTGTTTGAGATAAGCTGGGGGAATGTGTGGTCGAGTAGATCTTCTTAAGGCAGAAGGAGAAGTATTAACTGAAGTAGGTAAAGTATCAGAAGTGGAGTTACTAGATGGAGAAGGAATATGAAATGTAGAAACAAAATCAAAAGAAATGTCCACCAAAGGGACAGAAGGTGTATTAGCAAAAGTCGTCGTAGGGATGAAACCATGAAGATCATCAGATTGCAAAAAAAGGACAAATGTAAGAATCTGTGTGTTTAGAGAGGTAGTGAAAAGGAAAATGATTTTCATGAAAAATAACATCCCTACTATAAATGATTTGTTTGGTTTCAAGATCTAAACATTTGTAAGCCTTTTTGCCAAAAGGATAACCCAAGAATACACATGGAATAGCTCTAGAAGCAAACTTTGATCTATTATGTTGAAGGGTAGCAACATAACAAAGACAACCAAAGACCTTAAGATGATCATATGATGGCACTTTATTATGTACAACTTCATATGGAGATTTATGTTGAAGAGAAGTAAGAGGAAAGCGATTAATCAAGTAAGAAGCGATAAGAATACAATCACCCCAATACTTGATTGGAAGATTTGCTTGAAGAAATAAAGCTCTGGCTGTCTCAAGTAGTTTTCTCTCAACAATTTCATTTTGTTGTGGGGTGGCATTACATGAAGTTTGATGAATAATTCCTTTTTTGTTATAAAAATCAAGAGCTGCATTATCTCTAAACTCAATGCCATTGTCAGATCTAATGATTTTTATAGTGCAAGAAAATTGGGTTTCAACATAAGAAATAAAAGCAATAAGAACAGAGAAAGCTGCACTTTTGGTTGCAAGTAAATATGTCCAAGTACATCTAGAGAAATCATTTGCAATGGTTAAGAAGTACATAAAACCATTGTGGGTAGTATGAGAATATGGACCCATATATCTACATGCAACATTTCGAAAATAGAACAAGTTTTGATAGAACTATGAGGAATGAAATTTTGTGCATCCTTGCTTTGGGACAAGTATCACATATTACATCAGAATTATGAGTAAAATGCTTAAAAGAAGTGATACATTTTATTCTATCAAATGGTAAATGTCCTAAACGACAATGCCAAAGAGTAGAAGAAGCCTTAGCAGCTTGTGAAACCAAAGAAACAGGAGCAGGAACAGGATTATCCTTGTCAAGACTCTCGATAAAGTACAAGCCATCTTGCATATTACCATGGACCAGAGGTTGCCTCATTGAAGGCACCTGAAGCATGCAAGAAGATTCAGTGAAAATGACAAGCGCATAATATTGTTTAGCTAATTTGAAAATAGATAACAAATTGAAATGGAACTCGGGAACATGAGGTACATCATGTAAAATCATATTATCACTTAACCGCACAGTGCCCATATGGATTACTTTTGCTTTCAAGCCATTAGGCATAGTGACAACTGCAGGTTCAAGGAGTTGCTTGCAGTTAAGAAAGAGACTTAAATCTGGTGTAACATGATCAGTTGCACCACTATCAATTATCCAATGACACGTTAGAAAAGTGACCCGACATAAAAGCAGAAGACATATCTTGACCATTAGCAGCAGAAGTAGGTTCCAAATGATGTTGAGATGGCAAGCTCATCAATTGTCCAACCTGGTCTTGAGACAGTGAAATGGCAACTTGGACATTAGTTTGTGAAGGTTCAACCTTGTTATTTGATATACTTGCAATAGTAGTTTGAACACAATTAGGGATGGTAAAAGGACCCGAATCTGATGGGGATCCCCATACCCCAAACTTTTTGGATCGGATTGGGGATGACATTTTGAATTTTCGGACGGATTTTGGGGAACCAAATAGGGATTATTATCGGGGTCGAATTGGGGAATGGGTACTATCATCCCCTATCACAACCCCAATTATACTGTGCGGAAACGGTTCGGGTTGGGGCATGATTAATCGGGTAATCACATCACAAAGATATATAGCAAACGATCTCTAGATGAGACGTTTGAAAATGTATTTCATAAAATATAAAGTTTACAAAAGATAGTCACAAGTTCTCGAGTAATCCTAGAGATTCTATTTCATAACAAATATTAAAAAATAGTAATGAAATAAAATCTCCGTGCATTTGTGAAATCATGAGACTCGGCTATAGATCCTGAAATCCTAATTCCTACAGCTGTTGTGTACCTGAGAATACATGCTAAAAATGGTCAACAATAATGTTAGTGAGCTCATAGGTTTATGTAGTTATAATCATAGTTGAAAACATAGTAAAGATCATAGTTGAGAATTGTAGTTGAAATCTAAGTAGAAAATCGAGGCATAAATCTCAAGTTTTTAAAGTTGTCTAAGTTTCCAAATCAAAGTATGTCATTTCTAAAAACGATGTTTAACCATAGATGGAATCGTAGTTGTTATCGTAGTAGGACTCATAGTTGTTATCGTAATTGTCCCCGTAGTTGTTATCGTAGTGGGACTCATAGTTGTTATCATAGTTGTCCCTGTAGTTGTTATCGTAGTGGGACTTGTAGTAACCGTAGTTGTTATCGTAGTGGGACTCGTAGTTGTTATCATAGTTGTTTCACATAATACGCACGAGTGTTTTTATTGTAACATCCTCTCTAGTAGTCTGGTAATTTCTTAATTTAATTTGATTATTTAATTATTTTAGGAATTACTTGATATTATTATTATATTGTGAAACTTAGATATATAAGTTCCAGAACTTATTGTGGATAGTAAACTATTAGTTGTTTTAAATTATTACAGATGATGGTAAAATAAAATTAATATTCTCGCAAATGATTTTAGGTTCCAGACAATAGGTTTAGAAGGGGTAAAAAGCTTAAGCAATTAAACAGAGTCGGTTTGATGAACCGACCCTTATACTTCAAATGTCCACAGCTTCCTTATTTCTTCTCATTTCCAAAATTCATTTTAAACTTGCAAACTCAAAGTAACCATAAGCAAATTAGCAATTAGTTAGTGATTCTGTGAATTTGAATTCGAAACAGCAACATCATCATCTCCATCATATCCCCTTCATCTCCATCACAAAAGTGAGTATGATTTTAAGTTTCAAAAATTGGGTTTTGAGAGATATGGAGTTATAATTAAGATTGAAACTTGATTTTGAGTTATTTGATGTTCCTATATGTTAGTTGAAGTATTAGAAACCTTAGAAAACTGAAAAATTGAGTTTTGGAGAGTTTTGGTTCGAAAATCTCGTAAGAACAGCGAAACTCGCAGAACCCAGTTCGTCCTGCGAACTGAGTTCTTGTTGCGAAGCGAGTTGAATTCTGCGAAGCGAACCGAGCTCTTGCGAACCGAGATATTGCTTTGCGAGTTGAACTTACGAAGCGAGTTGAGTTTCCCTATGCGAATTGAGTTCTGCGAGCCGAGATGGCTGTGCGAACCGAGTTAACTTTGTGAGTCGAGTTTCTGCGAACCGAGTTGACCTGCGAGTTGAAAAGACTGCGAAATGAGAATTTTTAAGATTTTTGTTTTGCAAATTTTAAAAATACGTAAAGTCTTTTCGGGGTAACGAACATGTGACAATTTTATTAACTCGGATTGGATTGAAATTCGCATGGTCACTCGGAAACGACCTAATAATCCCGGCTCTATTCTAAGAGTCTAGACGGTTTTTGGCCATTCGGGGTCATCTAGGGCCCGAAAATGGCATTTTTCAGTTTTTATACGTCATTTCGGGATTTTCTAATTTCATTTTGAATGAACTTTTGTTTGACTAGACTTCAGGGATTACGTGATTTGATAAATATGTTCTGATGATGATTATGGAATGAATTTCTAACTTATATTTAAATTTCTGTTTCAGATCAACCTAAGACTCAGTGATATAAGAATCCTGAGTGTGGAGACGTCAGAGGTATCAGTGAGTGGATTTAGAACTCACCATTCGGCTTAGTTGTAACTGTTTGGTTGCAACAAGTAAACGTAGATATGTGTTAGACTGTTTAGTCTTGATTATTGACTATGAATCTACGTGATATGTGAATATATGTGTATCAGATTATTGAGGTCAACGTGTAGTTGGACTTTTGGTTATTATGTGAATTACACGGGTTTTGATTCATTTGTTGTGTTTGAGACCTGTGTATGAGTTTAATAACCAATAGTTATCGGTCTATTATGTATTGGCCATACAGATTGACGTTAAGTGTTCTTTGGGAATCCCCGGGTATTATGATATCCCAAGAGCCACCGATCCTCATTGAAATATGTGTGTTTACGATTATTTGGTGTAAACTCATAGTTAAGCTAAGTTGAATTGTGGGTGATAAAGATAGTCACTTATCTTTGTGCTAATCCCTCATATTACTTCCTGCAGATTTTGTTTACTATGTGGGTAGTCAGGAAGTGGATGCTTCGGCAGGAAAAGTTTGACGACTTGCGACTCTGATATGGTTTTGTATAAACCTTGTTTTGTAAAATATAATACCCCGTTTTAAGTATTTGTTAAACAGTTTTAATTTGGTGTGATCTGAATACGTAAACTGTTTATGTACATTATTTAATATAAAGTAATGAAATGTATTTTGTAATATACGCTTCCTATTAAAATAATATAATATTGTGGTATTAGAAAGAGGGGTGTTATATTTATAAAACGGTTCATAAATCAGTTTCAAAGTAGTTCATAAAACAGAGCATAGAGTAGTTCATAAAACACAACATAGAGTAGTTCATAAAACACAGCATAAAGTGGTTCATAAAACAGAGCATGTAATCTACCCCAAAACAGTTCAAAACAAGTAAAAAGGGGCTATGAGCTCACCTGCGGGTGCTAGAGATCCTAAGATACGCGTGTTGTCTCGACTAACCAGTCTGACTAAACGAGTTGTACAAGTATTCACTTGTTTAAGTTTAGAAATTATGTACGGCCCGTTGGTGACGGTTTGTAATAATAATCTCTGAAAATATTATTATTATATTTGTTTCATTGTACTTTTATTAAGTATGAAATTGTATACGGGGGACCGGGGGCAGCGCCCCTGGTAGCGGGGTCTAAGGGGTGGCAACCCCTGGTGGGTCCAAGGGGCAGAGCCCCTGGCTGGGGTCGAGCTGTCAGGTCAGTGCGGGAAATTTTTATTTCTACTACATTGTTTTATTGAAAACGCATCTGAAATTCGAATTCGAAGTAAAATCAAGTGGCAAAAATCTCAAATTCGAAACTTAGTAAAAATTTGGGCTTTTATGACTTTGTGAATTGCAATGCTGGTAGAAACTCATACGCGATCGGGTGTATGAATCGCCACGCGATCGGGTATGAATCGCCACGTGATCGGGTATGAATCGTGATGTGATCGGGTATGAATCGCCACGCAATCGGGTAAGTGGTGTTACGTGATCGGGTGAGTGGTGTTACGCGATCGGGTGAAGTGGGTTTGGGTGTGTATCCCCCGGGTACTTAACGTATCCGCCGGGTAATCATGCCCGACCAAGGTCTGTCCAAACGATAAACATGGTAAACGAGTTTTGGTTCAATTTTTGGACATAATAAGTTGGTATAACACTAATACATGGTAACATAAGTTATTGTAAACACAAAAATTAAAGAAAAAAGGGAGTGTTCATACGGATCAAAAATGGAGCCGTAGGTGTTGATGATGATGACGATGAAGAAGATGATGATGATTACGTGATGTTGATCTTGTTGTTGTTGATATTGATTTTGTTGTTGTTGATGATGGTTGGTGGTGGCGGTATGAACCGACAGAGAGAGATGGATAATGATGAAGATGAAAAATGAAAATGAGAAAGAAAGGGGTGTTTGGCCGACTTTATTTTTTGGGGCAAGATCCACATTTTGTGGATCTTGTCTCCGATTCGTAGTATTTTGGCCCGTGTTCGTAAACACAATACCTGATCGTAAAATAATTTAATATTTTAAAAATCTAAAAATATGTGTCGTCTATTCGAAATAATCTTTAGTTGAAGTAATTTATAAAATACTTTATTTGAGTTATATAAAACATAACTTTGTTTTAACTTTGTTTCGCGCGGTCTCAATTTAATAGAACACGTTTTAAAATAAAATGAAATATGTTTCTATTATCACCAACGTCCATTGTTTGAAATTTCGAGTTCTTTTAGATTGGTTTATATGTGATTTATGAATAATCATTTGCGTTATATATATGTAATTAAATATATAATATTTGAATACTTTCGTGTTAATGCGTACCAAGTACGTGTGATCGAGGTTTAAAATTGGCGCGAAATTTGCCCTATTTGACCGGGTGTCACATCCCCGCTCCTCCCCGTCCCGAAATATATACTTATAATATATATATATATATATACATATATATATAGTATACAGTATATATATTTATATATATCTTTCATTTATAATTAATGTTATTCTCATTAGTTACCACATAGACGATTAGTACTCTTATGAACCCGAAATTACTCTTGTTATTTTGATTACTCTTGTTGTATTGATTTGGTCTTGTGATTTAGTCAGAATATTTTAAGACCATTTTGTAATGAGTTTGGTAATTTTGAACTGTAAACCTACTACTATATGTTAACTTAATTATTGTGTTCATTTGTTTTTAGGAAAAAAAAAGATATTACTAGTGATAAAAGCTAGATAATGTTGTAAAGAAAATCAGCAAAAACTTCGGTTTTAAAGTATTATCAATGTGGAAATAGTGTTAAGGAATCGATGTCCCGAGTGGGGAACTCCGATCCCCGTTAGGGTTTGGGGGAACTTATATCCCCAATGGGGTGCCCCGATAAAATCCCGGTTGGAGTCTAGGAGGTATGAGGATATTTTTTATTACTGGTTTTGGGGATGGTAGGAATGGAAATAGGGCGGGTTTGGTGCGGGGATGTCAGCCCCAACCCCAACCCCATTATTCTAAGCAATCCCCAACCCCACCCCGAACCCCAGTGGGGTCTTATCGGGGCATCCCATTGGGGAAATGGCTTACCCCAAATCTCCATGGGGTCTTATCGAGTACCTCATTGATACATTGGCTCTTCAAGTCCAAACCCAGTACTCGTTCTCTATTAATAATACCCAAAATTCGGATTCTCGCTAGAAAAAATAGTAACATAATCAACACAACATATAGTAATCGGCCTCGTTAATGACACAAGTTAACTAAAAACATTAGAAGGATTACACATGTGCACTACAAATAAATAATAACTAAATCGTTATTGTGAACGAGGTCAATTGCTATATTGTAAATATAATTGTAATTCATAAAGTTATAAATAAATATATTTATTGATGATATTAGTTATTTATAAATATATAATAATTATTATATATAAATATATTTTAATCACACACACACACACACACACACATATATATATATATATATATATATATATATATATATAACGGGTCGGAGCGGAGCGGGGCGGGAATGATAGTACCCAACCTCAACCCCAAAAAATCTCCAACCCGATCCAAAATAACGGAGTTCGGGGATCCTAGGGGATGGGGTTATCACTCCCCGCCTCGAACCCGCCCCATTGTCATTCCTAAACACAATGCGCTACTCTCTTACCCTTATCTTTAAGACTCGGATTAGCCTTAAAACATCTGTCTAGACTGTGTCCATATACTTGACATTTAGTACAAAAGAATTTAGATCTTCTTCCATTTGGTGCTATTCCAAACACAACACCTTGACCATTATCATTGCTAGAAGTAGACTGCCATTTAGAATGAGAAGAATTGTCTCCTAGTTGATGATTATAACCATTTTGAAAAGGTGCAGCCAAAACAGTTGAATCAACTCCTATCGAAACATTATTGTTACACTCTCTCTGTTTTTCTTCTTGCAATATCAAACGATATGCTTGACTAAGACTAGGAAATGGTTGCATCATAAGAATACTACCTCTAATAGGTTTATAGTCATCATTCAATCCCATTAAGAAATGCATGACTTGTTGTTCTTGCAAAATCCCCATGAATTCAACACCAGATCCACATGAACAAGTAGGAATAGACAAAAGAGACATATATTCATCCCAACAAGTCTTTAATTCAGTGTAATATACATCCACATAATTAGTACCTTGTGATATTGAACCAAGATGCTTATGCACTCGATATTTACGAGGTGCATTCGATTGCGCATAACATTCCTGCAAATCATTCCAAACATCAGTTGATGTTTTGTGAAATAAGATGCTTCGTGCAATTTCTGGTTCTACCGAGTGTAATATCCATGAAAGTACGAAATTGTTACATCGCTCCCAATGATTAAACAAAGGTGAATTAACATCAGGTCGTACACAACTTCTAGTAACAAAACCTAATTTGTTCTTTGCACTCAACGATATTTCGGCGGATCATTTCCATTCTCCATAGTTATCTCCGTTAAGTTTTTGAGTAGCTAAAGAAAATCCATGCATTGGATGTGTCTAGTAGAATCAATCACATTCGAATTAACTGTGTTTGATAATTTTGTATCTCCCGCCATCGACAAAGAAATCTGAATTGAAGAAATACTGATATACGAATTGAAGAACTGACGAATGGAATCAGAATGATGTAAAGAAGAATTTAGAAAATATGAACTAAAATCGAATCCAAATCGAATCAATTTCGAGCTGACGAACTGAATTGAAAAATTAGGGCAAAATTGATCACCAATCTAGGAAGAAACTATGAACAAGATGATTAATCAGTGATCGTATGTTGCTATGATACCATGACAAAGCTTACAATTGATATGAATCAAGAATAGAAATTTGGAAAAATTGATTCCATTGAATTAACGAGAGCTATACGTTCATCAATTTATATACAGAACCTAATTCACTAACTGTTTATCAACCTAACAAAAATATAGAAATATTTACACTCTCAATCCTTAGACTTATAATAAATATATTGAAGTCCCTGCCTTTGACTATAATATCTTCTACAAGAGTAAATTCAATCATAATTTTAAAAATAAATCATTCTGATTTTCATCATCGATTTTGACATGAATATAGGTAATTTAATATTGGATGTTAAATAAGTAATTTTGATTAGATTTCAAGAAAAAGATTCAACATGTGGAGATGCATTTCGGATGGATGGTATATATATAAGAAATCTATCTATTTTCTATGTCGTCCGGTCTAATTTTCTTCTAATTCCAATTTAGCACGTCTCACTTTCCGACAAGTAAGTAAGCATTTTCAAATCGCCCCTCGAAGACGAACGTTTAGAAAGGTTCTCGAGATTACCTTACATGTCATCATTTTATTAACATCCTAAATTTATTTCTCAACTTATACATATCAATATTTTCAGAAGGTCATTAATGTGTTTTAATGACCCAATAAAATGTAACTTGTAATTTTGAAAGATAATAACTTGATTGGTATATTCATTTTAACCATTTATATTATATATGATGATTACAGAAATTATTCACAAATCTTATCTTTAATAACATGCATATTAAAAGATATGAATCGACTTATTGAAGAAAAAAATCCTATGCTTGGTTAACAGTAAAGTTCGATAGAATCGTTTACTTCCAAAGAAAGTAAACATTGCGTCTTGGAGAATAGCATACGGTAGACTTCCTACTAGAGCCAACCTCATCAAAAGGGGCATTCGAGTCCATTCGACAATCTGCCCGAGTTGTGAATACGATAATGAAACTGAGACTCTTTTTGTTGATTGTCA
The DNA here is from genome assembly GCA_963422505.1 of Pseudognaphalium luteoalbum. NCBI lineage: Eukaryota > Viridiplantae > Streptophyta > Magnoliopsida > Asterales > Asteraceae > Pseudognaphalium > Pseudognaphalium luteoalbum. Next base: position 72,455,291 of record OY730198.1, read on the forward strand.
CATAGCAAAAGGTGTCGCACCCCCAAATTCGGGTTGCGGAAGTGAATCAGGTCGGGACGCGACTAATCAATAATCACAGCACAAAGATATAATGAACGACTCTATATGCGTCGTTTTACAACTTTTATTGATAAAATCAAAGTTTACATCAAAATATAGTTTACATTAGCTCAGTTTGAATGTTTGCATGTTGACACGAGCTAATGAATCCTGAATTGGGCAATCCAATCTACTGCTGGGTACCTGTCATACATGCTAAAATGGGTCAGCACAACGTTGGTGAGCTCACAGGTTTGTATGTCAACACATATTGTATAAACCGCAAGATTTAATTGAATTTAAATTGCATTTAAGCAAAATAAAAGTTTTACAGTCATGAGCACATAGTCTGAGCTTAACTCAAGGTGTCAGGTCCACATTTAAGGTATCCTGATCAAGGTGCCTCCCACGAGTGCCTAATCTACACTCGTTTGAACAAATATTAGTACATCGATTTACCCAGTTAGTGCATGCTAACCCGGACAAGGAGGGTCAATCCTATATGGTACCATATACTAATATTCACGCTACAATGTATTACCAAACTATGCTGAGGAGGGCTTTAAAAGATTGATGAGATAACTCATGTAGTGATTGTTTGTTTTCGTACTTGCGTTCATATAGTTAAAATAAAACAAGCAATGATATCACACCCCTGAGTAAAACAGTAAAATAGGGGCTATGAGACTCACCTGAGTCTTGAGAGTTTAACTAATTAAACTTGAGTTGATTAGCCGAGAATCGATGTCCGTAGACTTGTAACCTGAGGGTATCCACGACATGTGATGGTTATAAACGTGAGTAGGTATCTATAAAGACTACCTTTGTAGTTGTTCGTCCAACTAGAATGTCCAAATTACTACGATTTAGTTGATTTGATTATATTTTGAAAACGTGTACGACTCGTTGGTGATGGTTTGTGATGATAATAATAATCTCTGAATTCATTTCATTATACTTAATAAGGTAGGAAATCTGGTACGGGGGTCCAAGGGGTTGCAACCCCTGGCGGTGTCCAAAAGGCAGAGCCCTTGGCTGGGGTCGAGCAGCCAGGTCAGTTTGGAAAATTTTTATTTCTACTATATTGCTTTAGTGAAAAACGTATCTAAAATTTGAATTTGGGTGAAATCAAGTGATAAAATCTTAGGTCTTGAAACTTAGTAAATATGTGTTTCCTAGGTTCTGTTTCATGCGACACTTATAGCGTCACTTGAGGAAGTGACGCATAAGGGGCAACACTTAAGCAAGTGTCGGGTACAAGTGTCGGTATCAGGGTCATGCGTCACTAGGGTTAGTGTCGGATGAAATCAGGAATCAATTATAGGCGACACTTAGACAAGTGTCGCTAGAAGTGTCGGTTAGGAGTGTCGGGTATTGAATTTGCGACACTTAGGCAAGTGTCGGAAAAAAGGGGTTTTATGCGGCACTTAGTCAAGTGACGCAAAATTAGGGTTTTTAGCGACACTCAGTGCGTTACTTAAGTGACGCATTAAGTGACGCTACGCTGCACTGGTCTATGCGACACTTTCTTCTGTTGGCCGGATTTTGGAACGAAATCGTGTTTTCTGGTTTTCCGTTTGACTTGAAACTTTTATCCAACCCATATTTGGACATTTCAAGCTTAAATAAACAACTTTCAAGTTAAATAAATGAAATCTAAGAGTTTTCGGGATTTCTCGAGAATCTTACAAGTTAACGTCGGGAGAAACCGAAAGGTAGAAATGTAGATCGTGATGCGGTGAACATTTTTCTCCAAATGAGCTAGATGAGATGAGGGTGTTTGATGGTGTTATTTAGTGGTTTAAGGTGGTGGTAGTGTGGTGGTTTTTAGAGAGAAAAGAAGGAAGAGAGAGAGGGAGTAAGATGATGGAATGAAGAAGAAGGGAAGGGATCCCCTTTTTTTGGGGAGGCATCGGGGCCGGCCCACATGGGCCCCACCCATGTGTGGTTGGCTCCATTTTTGTTCCTGTGCATTCGCGCTCCGTGGGGTGTTCGTTTCCCGGTCGTTTAAACGTTAAATAATTATTTTTGTCCGTTTAAATATACATTTTAAAATACGAATGTTTAATCAATATCTTGGTTGAAGTATTTTACCAAATACTTAATAATTGAATTATAAAATATAATTTAACTTCGTTGTGATTGTTTGCGCGCTTAATATTTTAATCGCATAAACGCTTGTTTGTACGATACGAATAAATTACGAAATATTACTAAAATAATATTTTGAATAAAATAGTGTTATTAGATAATGTTATATTATTTAATAAAAGTGTTCGCCAACGTCCGTATTAATTGAATCGAAGTATATTCGATTTTGAATTGCATACGATTTAATCAAACCGCATAATTGTATATATTTAGCAATATATATTTCGATACATTAATTAGCCTAACACAGAACTAATTACATGTATTAACAGTTGATTAGGCACTAATTACTAGTCCTTATTTGGCAGGTGTCACATTCTCCCCCTGTTAGGAGAATTTCGTCCCGAAATTTAGTTCGAGGTCGGGTTTGGAGTAGCTTCAGCGAATAACTGGGGATACTTGAGTCGCATTTGGTCTTCCCGTTCCCAAGTGAATTCCGGCCCACGCCACGAATTCCACCTGACCTTGACGATGGGAATACGACTTTGTTTGAGTTGTTTGACCTCACGGTCCATGATCTCAGCGGGTTCTTCAACAAAATGAAGTTTGTTGTCGATATGAATTTCATCGAGTGGAATGATAAGTATCTCATCAGACAGGCATTTCTTCAAGTTAGAAATGTGAAAAGTGGGGTTCACGCTGCTGAGCTCGGGTGGCAGCTGCAATCGATATGTTACTGGACAAATCCTCTCGAGGATCTCAAAAGGTCCAATGTATCTGGGGTTTAGTTTTCTGCGTTTACCAAAACGAATGACACCTTTTCAAGGTGAAACTTTGAGTAGTACTCGATCTCCAACCTGGAGTTCGAGTGGTTTGCGTCTCACGTCAGCGTAACTTTTCTGACGATCACGTGCGGCTTTGAGTTTGTTTTAAATCTCGAAGATTTTCTCGATTGTTTCGTGAATGAGTTTAGGACCAGTGAGTTGACTGTCTCCCACTTCGGTCAAACAAATAGGTGATCGGCACTTACGACCGTACAATGCATCGAAAGGTGCAGCCATAATGCTGGAGTGATAACTGTTGTTGTACGAAAACTCGCACAACGGTAGATGTTTTTCCCAATTCACACCGAAATCAAATACGCATGCTCGTAGCATATCTTCCAGTGTTTGAATCGTTCATTTACTTTGTCCGTCGGATTGAGGGTGCTATGTGGTACTCATATCAAAACGGGTACCCAATAATTTTTGCAGTGATTGCCAAAAGTGAGATGTGAAGCGACTATCCCTATCTGAGATAATCGAGATTGGAACACCGTGTCGAGCAACAATCTCTTTGATGTAGATTCGTGTGAGGCGTTCCATTTTATCGGTTTCTTTGATCGCAAGGAAATGAGCAGATTTTGTGAGATGGTTCACGATCACCCAAATGGTATCGCAACCGCTCGATGACTTGGGTAATTTGGTTATAAAATCTATAGCGATTTGTTCCCATTTCCATTCAGGAATTTCGGGTTGTTAGAGTAAACCAGAGGGTTTCTGATACTCGGCTTTGACTTTCGAGTAAGTAAGACACTTGCTGACATATGTGGCGATTTTAGCTTTCATATTCGGCCACCAATAAAACTCCTTGATGCAGTGATACATTTTGTCGGATCCAGGGTGGATAGAGTATTTGGACTTGTGAGCTTCATCCATCATCAAGTCTCGCAGGTTCCTAAAACTAGGCAACCAGATTCGGTTAGAGAGGTACCTAACTCCGTTAGGTTTGATTTCAAATTGTTTATCCATGCCTCGCAAGGCCTCGTGTTTGATGTTATCGGGTTTCAGAGCTTCGAGTTGAGCAGCGAGAATCTGAATGTTTAGATCATTGTGAATGGTCATATTGAGCGCTCGGACTCGAAGTGGTTTCGATTGTTCTTTTCGACTGAGGGCATCGGCAACAACATTTGCCTTACCCGGATGGTATTTTATCTCGCAATCGTAGTCGGTAAGCAACTCCACCCACCGACGTTACCTCATGTTGAGATCCTTCTGATTGAATATGTGTTAGAGACTTTTGTAGTCGGTAAAGATTGTGCACTTAGTGCCATAAAGGTAGTGTCTCCAGATTTTGAGGGCGAAGACGAATGCTCCTAGCTCGAGATCGTGCCATAAAGGTAGTGTCTACAGTTATAGTTCTTTTCATGAATTTTCAGCTGCCGAGAGGCGTAGGCAATGACTTTATCCCGTTGCATCATACGCAACCAAGACCTTGATGAGAAGCATCGCAGTATACCATGAAGTCATCGGTGCCTTCGAGTAAGGATAGAATAGGAGCACTGGAAAGCTTTTGCTTCTGAAGTTGAAAGGCTAACTCCTGTTTATCAGTCCAATCGAACTTTTTGTCTTTCTGAGTCAGATTCGTGAAAGGTTGGGCTATTTTCGAAAAAATTTCAATGAATCGCCGATAGTACCCAGCAAGACCCAAGAATTGTCGTACTTCGGTTGGAGTTGTTGGTGCTTTCCAGCACTTGATAGCCTCGATTTTCGATGGATCAACATGGATTCCCTAACTATTAACAACATGTCCAAGGAATTGAACGGATTGTATCCAGAACTCACACTTGGAGAATTTGGCATATAACTCCTCGTGTCTGAGTAGTTCTAGGATGGTTTTGAGGTGTTGCGCGTGTTCTTGTTCGCTTCGGGAGTATATGAGAATTTCGTCGATGAAGACAATGACAAACTTATCGAGGTAAGTATTGCACACCCGATTCATAAGATCCATGAATACAGCCGGTGCATTTGTTAAACAGAAGGGCATTACTTGAAATTTATAGTGCCCGTAATGAGTTTGGAAGGCAGTTTTCGGGATATCGGTGTCACGAACTCGAAGTTGATGATAACCTGACCGAAGATCGATCTTTGAATAAATACTCGACCCTTGGAGTTGGTCAAACAGGTCATCGATACGCGGGAGTGGATATCGGTTCTTGATGGTCAACTTGTTTAATTTTCGGTAATCGATACACATCCTGAATGAACCGTCTTTCTTTTTCACAAATAAGACCGGAGCTCCCCAAGGTGAAGAACTCGGTCTAATGAATCCTCTATCTAGGTGTTCCTGTAACTGGGTGGACAGTTCCTGAAGTTTGGATGGGGCTAATCGGTATGGTGCTCGAGCCACGGGTGCAGCACCTACACGAGGTCGATTGAGAACTCAACCTGTCTTGGTGGTGGTAGACCAGGCAGTTCTTCGGGAATGACTTCTGGAAAGTCTCGAACGATGGACATATCCTCAAGTCGCTTCTCCTCCGACTTTTTCTCCATGATGTGCGCGAGGATTGCCGGATAACCTTTTCTCAGAAATTTTCGGGTTTTCAGACAAGAGATGATGTTTAGTCTCCTCCCACCGGTCTCCCCCTGTATGATCAAAGTTCTACCGGCGACGAGAGGGATGCGAACGACCTTATCATAACAAATGATTTCGGCTCGGTGTTTGGACAACCAGTCCATTCCTATGATGACGTTGAAAGTTCCGATTTCAACGGGCATAAGATCAATTGAAAAGGTTTCGTTGGCTAGGTTTAAAGTGCAATTAGGTATCACACTATCGGTTTCTATGAGTTTACCGTTCGCTAGTTCTACAGTGTACTTAACATCTAGAGCAACATGGGTGATGTCAAGCAGTGGATAAAATTCATCAGAAATAAAGCTTCCATCGGCACCAATATCAAATAGAATAGAAGCAGTTAAGTTGTTGAGGAGGAACATACACGAGACCACATTAGGGTCTTCGCGAGCGTCCCCAGAGTTGAGTACAAAGACTCTACCTCTTGCGTTGTTGTTGTTGCCATTGGTCTTCAGTTTTGGACACTCATTCCTGAAGTGTCCAGTGTTTCCACATTCGAAGCAGGCTTTTGATGGCCTGGTGTTGTTGCTGTTGGGGGTATTGTTTGTGGATTTGGGAGCTCGGCAATCTTTGGTCGAATGTCCGTACCTCTTATAGTTGTTGCAAGGGGTACTACATGGACCATTGTGGTAGCGGTTACACTTGGAACAATAGGGTTTGTTCACAGTATACCCGCATTTGGGTTCAGAGTTGGTGTTGTACATTTGGATGGCATTAGGTTTCTTGTTTGGTTGATCGTGGTGTTCAGCGGTGTCGCACCCCCAAAACACGTGGCAGTGGAAGTAGGAGGTGTCACAGGGGCGTCGACCACATTAAATATCACAACACAAAGATTGAAGCAAACGACCTCTACATGAGACATTTGAAAAATAGTTACATTACCATAAGTCAAATGTTTACAAAAGCATCTGGAGTTCGCATGATATAAGCAGATTTACATAGTTATAACTACAAAATATAGGAATGCAATTAAATCTCTAGTTTGAAAATATGCGACTCGAGCTATGCTTTCCAAAAGCATCCTACTTTCTTGTTTCCTGTAGGTAGTCCTACTGCGTCTGTAAACCTGAGAATACATACTAAAAGGGTCAACATAAAGTTGGTGAGTTCATAGGTTTAAACAACTGAAAACATAAGTATGAAACACACGATTTCTTTTGCATTGCATGAATGCGAAGACAGTTGTAAAAAGTATCATGTTATCCTTTGTTAACCTTTGTTATCCTTTGTTAACCTTTTTTATCTTTTGTTATCCTTGTTATCCTTAGTATTCATTTGTTATCCTTTACGTCATGAGCTCATAGTTCGAATCTTAATCCTTGTTGTTGCCTCGGCAAGTGTCTAATTCGGAACACTCGTTTAAACAAATAATACTGCATCCGTTTGACCAGTTAGAGCAACCTAACCCGGACGGGGGTGTCAATCCCCGATAGATCTATCCAACAATATTCACGCTTCAAAATTAACGAACTACGATGTGCGAGGGCTTTGTTGGATTATGGTCTCACTCATGCGTTATCCTTATTTCCTTTGTTATCCATTGTTTATAAACAGTTGTATAAAAATAGTTGCACAACAACAGTTGTATAAATCATGTATAAAGACAGTTGTATAAAACATGTGTGTATGTATTCTCACCCCAAAATAGTTAAAAATAAGTAAAAAGGGGCTATGAAACTCACCAGAGTTAAGCAGGTAGCAAGCAATATCAAATATTAGCAAGTAGTGGGTGTTCTCGTTCCCGTGTGCAACCTCCTAACGCCCTAAACGTATGAGGTTGTAAGTAGATGTCTCAAAAGACCATCTATAGCGATTGTATAAGTGGGGGTTAATGTCCACTTAAGCCAATCGGGTAGGTGGGGGTTTATGTCCACTTAAAGCTAGTTCATCAACTAGTATGTCCAAATGAGTTGTTCAAGTTTGTTTATCAAAAACGTGTAATAATCTGTTTGTCCAAATGAGTTGGTGAAAGTTTGTAATAATAATTCATTTAGACATTATTATTAAGTTTGTTTTGTTGTATGCTATTCATTAGTAAATATAATGTGTTGCAAACAGATTATTTTAGTTTGTATAAGCCATAAACCGTAGGTCAAAGTTGGTCCACTTGTTGGTCAAAGTTGGTCAAACCTGGTCAAACCTGGTCAACCTGGTCAAAACTGGTCAAACCTGGTCAAGCCTAGTCAAACCTGGTCAACCTGGTCAAACCTGGTCAAACCTGGTCAAACTAGTCAAGCTTGGTCAAAGTTGGTCAATCTATGAGTCACTTCCAATTTATAGAGTCACTTATAGAGTCACTTCCAATTTATATGTGTCGGTTTCTAATTCGGGAAACTTTCTAAGTTTAGTTTTTGGTCCAAGTTACTAAATAAGTCACTCAAACCCATATTTGTTACCCATTTCCAAAAATAGTAAGTTTTGTCGTTTTTAGAAACCGAGCCGTTTTTGTTGACTTGGTCAAACCTACACCGTTTGACCCGAAACTTTCCCAAAATCCTTAGATATGTTTAAAAGTCCCAAAAATTCGTTATTTCTATTTCTAGCATGCCCAAAAGTGTTTTATATTGCAACCTAAAACTTCTAAGTTTCATATTTTCGACTTTTGTCGGTTTAGTTCGCCATTTAATGTCACTAACTTCTGGTCAAAATTTGAGCCCACAATTTTTACTAAATGATCTTCTATGTATCTAGTATCTAACATAAGTTTTCTAAGGATTTTAATCTTCATAGGGAAACAAAATGTACAACCAAGCCTAGTTCAGATTCTGTTTTCCTACAGACCAGTCCCACAAATCAGCTTATAGACAAAAATACGTATGGATCTGGTAAAAAAGTAAAACATGAAAGTTGTAGATCTATTCAATACGCAAATTTTAAAAAATATTCATCGTCTAACTCCTCCTATAACTCAAGATATGACGTTTTTAGTGAGCTGTGTTTTTGTAGACAGATTATATATCTTTGTGTATAAATTTATAAAAACGTATTTTAACATATATTTTGGACATAATCTTGTTGGATGAGCTTTATAACATATAAATGAACTATATGAGAGTAACAAAGAGTTTCCTTACAATGAGTTTGATGGAAAGAGGATGAGATGATTTTTGCTTGAAGTTTTGAGCCAAGAATCCTTGCAAAATGTTAACTTTTAAAGTGGTGGTGCTATGGCGGATTATGGTGGAGTTATGGTGGTTTGTGGGTTTTCTATAGGTTGAAAATCTCTGGAATTCTAGGGAGAGAATTGTTGGTAGAGAGAAGGAGGAGTGTTTGAGTGAAATGAGAGATGTATAAGAAATGCATGAAGTTTGTGTGGTGTAAGGCAAGGAGATGCAATCATCATTTTGCATGAAGATTGAGTGGAGAGGGTGGGAGGTGGGCATGTGGCACATGGAGGGCAGGGGGGCCGGCCTAGGGGGCCCACACAAGGATATTTTGGTCATTTTCTTGTTCCCAATTTAATTTGTCGCGTTTTACGTTCATTTACTCGGTCGGTTTGGTGTTTATGTATACGTTAATCGTTTTAAGCACGCGTTTTTAATAAAAATTAAATCTTGATAATTTCACTTGAGATATTTATTCTAAATACTTGAAAATACTTATAAAATTAATACTGATAACGTTTATTTATCGGCCTCGATTGTTCCGTTTATTTATCGGCCTCCATGTGGCACATGGAGGGCAGGGGAATCCATGTTTGTGTGGTGTCACGCGATTGTTCCGTTTATTTATCGGCCTCGATTTGCGTTAGCGTTTTACAGATTCTAAATCGCGTGACGTTTTATTTGGACATTTTCATTGACGAATTTTTATACGATATTTTTAATAATAATTTCATTCAAAATATTATATTTTAAATTTTAAAATATATTTTGACTTTCGTTCGATTATCGAGCGCGTTTCGCGCATTTTTGTCGCGTTTATGTTACTTTATACGATATAATTAACGTGTTAAATATTATCAACATAATATTTACGAGTTTTTGAGTTTATTAAATAATTTCATATTATTTAATATTTTATTCACCAACATCCGTATTAATACTATGTCGGACTCCATCCGGTTGTTTGGCACAATTTCGTCAAATTGCGTAAGCGTAATTATAACCAATTACGGGAGTGTATATTCACATAAATATACATGTAATTACAAGCAATTACAAGTATTTAGCCTAATTCTAAACTAAACACAAGTAATTAGGGTTTCCAACTAAGTTTAACAGTTAACCTAAAGTGCCGGATGTCACAAGCGGGCTTACGTTTGTTGTTGTTGTTGAAAGGTGTGGTGGATGCCTCACGGATGAAAATCATCGCCATGAGTTCATGTGCAAGTCGGATAGCACTTTGGATGGTGGTTGGCTTGGATGAGGTGACATTTCCCTGGATGTTCTCTGGGAGGCCGCTGATGTATTTCTTGATGCGTTTTTCGTCCGTGTCTACCAAACCTGGACATAGAAGGGCGAGTTGCTGGAATTTGGTGGTGTAACCAGCAATATCATTGCCTTGAATAGTTAAATGCCAGAATTCTTCCTCCAACCATTGAAGTTCCTCGGTGGGGCAATATTCGTCCCTTAGCATTTTCTTCAGGTCTGCCCAGGGGAGTTGGTTTGCTACATCAATGCCCACAGAACTGGAATGAGTATTCCACCATGTGAGTGCACCTTCTTGAAAGGTGTAAGCAGCGAATTTGACCTTGCTATCTTCCGTGCAGTTGCACAAACTGAAGATAGATTTGATCCTTTTGATCCACCTGATTAGACCGATGGCACATTCCGTGCCCTTGAAATTCGGTGGTTTGCAGCTAAGAAAATCCTTGTAAGAACAAGGCTTGATGACAGGAGTAGTTTCAGTGGTGTCATCGCTTCTCCTAGAGGTTCGGGGTGATTCCCGAGTAGCCAGGGCTTTGGCCACAGCTCGGGAAACGAGAGCAGCAATTTCAGCATCGTTGTAACTTTTCTTCTTTGGCGGCATGATTCTTCAAGAAAGAAACAAGAGGTACATGAGAGATTGCACCAGAATGATAATTGAGGCAGATGTATATATATAAGCAGAAATATACACATCACAACGTAAAGACCAATAATATCGAGTCATAGAGAGAAATTGCCAATTAATATTACAGAGTTAAATGATTACAGACAAATTTCGAGTAACGAGTTTCAAAAGTTACAGACTTAGGTAGTTTTCAAAAGATGCCGGGAATTGTTACATCCGGTCGAATTACATAGATCCTACGGAAGTACAATAGATTACTAGATATTTACTACACTAATCTTGGTGTAGATTGAGTTGTGGAAGCAGTGAGGTGAGATGGTCCACAGACTCTGCAAGTCTGCTAACCATTATGAGAGCATCCTCGGTCTCCCGCAGGCGCGTCTCACATTCTTGCAACCTTGATTGTAAAACGGAGATCTCGTTTTGGTTACTGATTACTTGGTTATGAACAATCTCCAGGGTTTGTGTGGTCTCTTCCACTTGGTCGTGAGTTTGGGTCAAGGTTTCAGAGATGTCCGCCTGACCTATGTATAGTTGGGCGATACCGTCTTGAGTTTGCTTTATCCAGTTAGAGCGAATATTGCGTTGTTCGATTTCCATGTGGTGTAGCCAGTTTTCGTGACGGTGCACTCGAGTAGCTAACACGGAGATAGTGAAGAGAGTGGGTTCTTGGGTATAAGGAGAGACTTCCATGTTGGAAAACCATCCATTTGTTGCGGGGAGTTGGATTCCTTCCTCGTCCCTCCAGGTGTCGAGTTGGTTTGATAACCATCGCCATTGGCTTGCTATTGTTTGCCTTTGGGGCTGGTCATTGAGTCGGTTTTGAGTGGAATATGGGCTAGCTCAAGGCAACCCAGTGTTCCTCCTAGCTACCCTTGAGTTTCATGATCCATACGGATGAGAGCGGGATGAATTGGGTGGTGTGTTTTCCATTTCTGAGACAAAGCGTAGAAAGAATGAGGCCTATATTCATATATATGATATAGCCTAAGATTCGTAGAGAGGTATATCTATGTATATATACATATACCACATAATAGCCTATTGAGTGTCTAGCACAGACATGTTTGAGTCCCGGTTCTCTCGAGGTCAGAGTCAACTGGTGTATCCTGTTCAGTCATGACTCTTTTCAGATCTCACATCATATTCATTTAATTGTACATAGTTGATCAGGCTTTGTTAAATTAAACCAATACAATGTAGTCACTGAACCTAATCATACTTAATAAGGAATACTGCCTAACGGTCATAGTCTAGACCCACTAAATGCAACCTAGTTCACTCTAACCTTTGGCTCTGATACCAATCTGTCGCACCCCCAAATTCGGGTTGCGGAAGCGAATCGGGTCGGGGTGCGACTAATCAATAATCACATCACAAAGATATAATGATCGACTTTATATGCGTCGTTTTACAACTTGTATTGATAAAATCAAAGTTTACATCAAAATATAGTTTACATTAGCTAAGTTTGAAATTGAGAGATTTACATACATAATCAATTTATACAAAATATAATAATGCAGCTAAATCTTTAAATGTTTGCATGTTGACACGAGCTAATGAATCCTGAATTGGGCAATCCAATCTACTGTTGGGTATCTGTGATACATGCTAAAATGGGTCAGCGAAACGCTGGTGAGCTCACAGGTTTGTATGTCAACACATATTGTATGAACCGCAAGATTTAACTGAATTTAAATTGCATTTAAGCAAAATATAAGTTTTACAGCCATGAGCACATAGTCTGAGCTTAACTCGAGGTGTCAGGTCTACATTTAAGGTATCCTGATCGAAGTTCCTCCCACGAGTGCCTAATCTACACTCGTCTGAACAAATATTAGTACATCCGTTTACCCAGTTAGTGCATGCTAACCCGGACGAGGAGGGTCAATCCTATATGGTACCATATACTAATATTCACGCTACAACGTATTACCAAACTATGCTGAGGAAGGATTTGAAAGATTAGTGAGATAACTCATGTAGTAATTGTTTGTTTTCGTACTTGCGTTCATATAGTTAAAATAAAACGAGCAATGATATCACACCCCTGAGTAAAACAGTAAAATAGGGGGTATGAGACTCACCTAAGTCTGAAGAGTTTAACTAATTAAAATTGAGTTGATTAGCCGAGAATCGATGTCCGTAGACTTGTAACCTGAGGGTATCCATGACACGCGATGGTTATAAACGTGAGTAGGTATCTATAAAGACTACCTTTGTAGTTGTTCGTCCAACTAGAATGTCCAAATTACTACGATTTAGTTGATTTGATTATGTTTTGAAAACGTGTACGGCCCGTTGGTGATGGTTTGTGATGATAATAATAATCTCTGAATTCATTTCATTATACTTAATAAGGTAGGAAATATGGTACGGGGGTCCAGGGGCAGCGCCCCTGGTAGCGAGGTCCAAGGGGTGTCAACCCCTGGCGGGGTCCAAAGGGCAGAGCCCCTGGCTAGGGTCGAGCTGCCAGGTCAGCTTGGAAATTTTTTATTTCTACTATATTGATTTAGTGAAAAACGTATCTAAAATTTGAATTTTGGTGAAATCAAGTGATAAAATCTTAGGTCTTGACACTTAGTATAATCTGTGTTTCCTAGGTTCTGTGTCATGCGACACTTATAGCGTCACTTGAGGAAGTGACGCATAAGGGGCGACACTCAAGCAAGTGTCGGGTACAAATGTCGGTATCAGGGTCATGCGTCACTAGGGTTAGTGTCGGATGAAATAAGGATTCAATTATAGGCGACACTTAGACAAGTGTCGCTAGAAGTGTCGGTTAGGAGTGTCGGGTATTGAATTTGTGGCACTTAGGCAAGTGTCGGGAAAAAAAGGTTTTATGCGGCACTTAGTCAAGTGACGCAAAATTAGGGTTTTTAGCGACACTCAGTGCGTCACTTAAGTGACGCATTAAGTGACGCTACGTTGCACTGGTCTATGCGACACTTACTTCTGTTGGCCGGATTTTGGGCCGAAATCGTGTTTTCCGGTTTCTGTTTGACTTGAAACTTTTACCCAACTCATATTTGGACATTTCAAGCTTAAATAAACAACTTTCAAGTTAAATAAATGAAATCTAAGAGTTTTCGGGATTTGTCGGGAATCTTACAAGTTAACGCCGGGAGAAACCGAAAATGTAGAAATGTAGATCGTGATGCGGTGAACGTTTTTCTCTAAATGAGCTACATGAGATGAGGGTGTTTGATGGTGTTATTTGGTGGTTTAAGGTGGTGGTAGTGTGGTGGTTTTTAGAGAGAAAAGAAGGAAAAGAGAGAGGGAGTAAGATGATGGAATGAAGAAGAAGGGAAGGGATCCCCCTTTTTTGGGGGACATGGGGGCTGGCCCACATGGCCCCACGCATGTGTGGTTGGCTCCATTTTTGTTCCTGTGCATTCGTGCTCCATGCGGTGTTCGTTTTCGCAGTCGTTTAAACGTTAAATAATTATTTTTGTACGTTTAAATATACGTCTTAAAATACGAATGTTTAATCAATATCTTGGTTGAAGTATTTTACCAAATACTTAATAATTGAGTTATAAAATATAACTTAACTTCGTTTTGATTGTTTGCGCGCTTAATATTTCAATCGCGTAGACGCTTGTTTGTACGATACGAATTAATTACGAAATATTATCAAAATACTATTTTGAATAAAATAGTGTTATTAAATAATGTTATATTATTTAATAAAATTTTTCACAAACGTCCGTATTAATTGAATCGAAGTATATTCGATTTGATATGCGTACGATTTAATCAAACCGCATAATTGTATATATTTATATTTCGATACATTAATAAGCCTAACACAGAACTAATTACATGTATTAACAGTTGATTAGGCACTAACTACTAGTCATAATTTGACGGGTGTCACAAAAGGTATGTGGAAATCTGTAACAACTCGCAAATTTAAACGTAATTACGAGCTTTAAACATTTGCATTATTAGGCTAATTCCCTACTTGAGTGAATTCACAACTACTTTTAGAGGTAAGTCTAGCAAAGCCCGACTAGCTATTACGCGTAGTAATACTTATTCATAATTGGTAAGTAATTATGTACAAAACATTCCGAACAAACTTGACAAAAATATACGATCGTTGGTGAACAAATTATTTAATAATATGAAATTATTAAATAACCTTATATATTATTAAATATTATGTTGATAATATTTACAATGTATTTTGCTACAGATAACATTATTTCGTACAATTTAAAACAAATCGCAATTTAATAGTAAAACAAAAATAAAACAAAGTTATAATCATTATTATTACCCAACTAAATAATTATAACTAAAACAAAATAACTAAAATAATAATCGAAAACGTATTTAAAACCTCATAATTTAAAAACATTTTAACATTTAATGATCGGGTAAACAAACATGGGTAAAATACCACAAAATTGAGACAAAAATCCCCTCCCCTTTGGTTGAACAAAATCTGCCCAAACCCTTCCCACCTCCTCATTTCCCTTTCATTTTACCAAACACCCTCACACACACCTTCATCTTTTCTCTCTACCTCACTACCACCAACAACAACCAAAAACACTCACAACTAACAACAAAAATCAACAAACAAACATCATAACCACCACTGAAAATTTCAGAATCATCATCATCAAGAACAAGAACAAGCATCTATCATCATCATCTTCATCCTCTTCATCTTCAAGTTCTTCATCACCATTTTCAAAACCCCAAATCTTCAAATTGTAAGGATTCTTCACTTTTTCTTTAGATTTCTTGTTAAAAACACTTAATATGCCATGTATTAGTGTTATATCAACTTATTATGCCCAAAAATCCCTTGAAAAACACTTTAAGAGTCAAAACCCACACAAAAATCGCGAACAGCTCGTTCTGCGGATCGAGATCGATTTTCGCGAGTCGAGATTTGGACTTGCGGGTCGACTTGACTTGCGGATCGACTTGACTTGCGGGTCGACTTGACTTGCGGGTCGACTTGACTTGCGGGTCGACTTGATTTGCGGATCGACTTGACTTGCGGATCCACTTGACTTGCGGATCCACTTGCGAGTTGACTTTTTGACTGCGAGTTGACTTTTTGAAAAAAATGCATTTTTGACCCTAAACGATGATTTTTATCACATTCGGACATATATACATATATATAATTATATATATATATGTGTGTGTGTACTTTCGGATAAAATAACAGAAAATTTAAGGATATTTTCACGCTTTTTATTAAACATCTTCAAGAATCAACCCTTTATGATATAACTCGCACATGAAACACATATACTGTGGGAAGTATACAACACGAAATATATAATAATAATACTTTTAATTATTATTACGAAAACTCACCAACGAGCCGTACATGTTTTTTTTGTTCAAAACATAAAATGTATAAACAAACATGTGGACATAACTTAGTTGTACGAACACTAGCATGGATGGTTAAACTTAGACCTCCACATACTTACTAAATCTCATACGTTTAGGGCGTTAGGGGATTTCGACTAGACTTATTGGACTTTAGGCTTTGCTAGCGCTCGAACCTACTCAACTCAACAGGTGAGTTCACAGCCCCTACTTTTACTGTTTTAACTGCTTTTAAACAGGGGTGGAAAACATAGTCAACTGTTTTACTTATTGCCATAACTGCTTTTACTCATATGATTGTTTATCATGCTTGTTTGCTCACACGATTAGAGTGCTTGAACTGTTAAACTCATACATAAAACTGGAATTTATGATACCACATTTTCATACGAATGTCGTGTTAAACTTTGTTTGGTATACCGGAGAACGACCGGTACTTTTATAAAAATGCTGGAGAACGACCAGCTACGTATTTTAGTGCCAGAGAACGACTGGCCAAGTGGACGGGAGAACGACCCGTGCGTATTCTGGACCGGAGAACGACCGGTGCGTATTTCGCTGGAGAACGACCAGCAGTGTTTGGACGGGAGAACGACCCGTGCGTATCTAGACCGGAGAACGACCGGTAAACTGTTTTATTGGACGGGAGAACGACCCGTGCGTCTTTTGACCGGAGAACGACCGGTACTGTTTGGGTAACTTTAACTGTATTTTGGGTAACATCCCACGTAAACTGTATCTTGGGTAACATCCCACGTAAACGGTATTTTGGGTAACATCCCACGCGAACTGTATTTTGGATAACATTCCACAAAACAATTACTTGACTATTATGGCAATAACTATTTGTGAACGTATTGATTTTAACAACTGTGCTTACAAACTTGATTCAACTATTGCAAACATAAAACCTGTGAATTCACTCAACCTCGTTGTTGACTTTTTACTATGTTTTTCAGGGAATTAGCAGCACACGTAAGGACCGCCTGCACGTACGGATTCTAGGCGACCCACGATGAAACTAGGATGCCAACTTTTGACAACTGGATTTCTTTTATATAACTAATCTGTTTTAGTCATATTTATGAAATCTACTTTTGTAAACTTAATAACTTTCACATTTGCACGATTTGAAAAATCGTAAACTTTGTAACTATTACATTTGGCATCTTAATATATATGTTCTGTTGTAATCATATGCTCTGATACGTATGCATGTACTGTATATTGTGGCATTCCCCATACTTAACTAAATGCTTCCGCTAATCCAAATCGACGAATTTGGGGGTGTTACAAAATCCATCGCAAAATGGTGAGGTTTCAACCTCGATGCATTCAACGATCTTAAATCAATCATCGCGTACACCAACTCTATCAGAATATCGTATGAGCATACACAATGCTTGGATATGGTTATTCAAACCGGGTTATGTGTGTTATGGAGACATCGAAATAAGATCGTTTTCAACAAGCAAACTCCGAGAAGCAATGTATTGGAGGACAAAGTGAAAATGTTCTCATTTATGTAGATCACAACTAGAAGTAAGAGAATCAAACTTAATTGGTTTGATTGGTGATCAAGCATATTTTTACACTTGAGTGCAATGGGTTGGACCGATTCGATGCTCTCCGCGACTTGCGTAAGGACCCGTTAGAGTGTATAGAACGAAAATAAGGGTGGCGAGAATTGGCATGTTACCGTCTATGAAGATGGGTTTCGGTGATGAGCAAGGCTCATCCTTGGTTGAAGAGGGAGGAGATGCTCCTATTGTATGTATTGTGATCTCGTTTGTTGTGACCTTCCCCACTTGTTTGCTAGGGTTCCCTCCTTATAAAGGGGAGGGAGTAGGCCCACAAAGGAAGCCCATGGGCTAAAAAGGCCAAGCACATAGTACATAATCAATTGGATTTGTAACTCAAGTTTGACTTGCTCTATTAGATTATAATTGTTGTTTTGCCTCTATCATCTTACTAGAGTGTTTCGTTACTAATATATTGCTATTCCTTGCGGTTCAAAAAAATAATAATAATAACATGTATGCATCACCATCAATTGAACTTTTAGACATGTCCTTTGAACCTACATCAAACACTCATTTAGTCAAATTGTGCATAGATCCATTCGTATTGCTGACATCTTAGAAATAATCTTTACTTAATTTACCAAACCCAGACTTTTAAAAATGTCGGCTAGTATCTTCCTTTTCTATATATAATTTTTTATAAAATAAGAAATAATTATATAATTAAAAGGGTTTTTTGCCCAAAAATAAATCAATAGTTCAATTTTTTACATTTTCAAGTATCAAATAATTTTTTTCTTTATAAATGAACCACTAATTTAAAATCGATCATTTTCGTGTATATGCTAACATTTGAAACGGTCGTCGAGGATTATACAGCTGAGAATTTTTTCTTAAAGATGTATTTTGAATCGATGATAAGCGTTTGAATTGCTATATAATCCTCGACGACCGTTTCAAATGTTAACATATACAAGAAAATGATCGATTTTAAATTAATGGTTCATTTTTCGGGAAAAAATTTAGTTAATACTCGAAAATGCAAAATACTGAACTATTGATTCATTTTTCGAGAAAAAAACCTTAATTAAAAATAAATAAATTAAAAGCACGTAGTGGTAGCGTGGATAAAGCGTGTGATTGATTAGATAAATTTGATGGACGGTGGACCAACCTATTTAAGGCGGGATCATCATGTCTAAAACACACACACATAGCTAAACAGGTGCCCTTCCATATCTCCACACCTTTTTTTTTTAATCATATCATATATACATTTTTGGATCTATAAAATTAACTCCGATCCTGATTATATTTGAACTTCCTTTACTTGATCTTGCAGATTCAAACCGAAATTCAACGATCGACGAACAGTTTACAGGTACCTATTTTTTTATAATCATGAATCATGATTCTTCAGTGTTGTTATGAGCAATTACTAGTTTTTCTCAGTAGAAATTAGCTTGTTTTAGTGTTGTTACTGGTACTAATTAGCTTTAGTATTGATGAATTTGATGAAGTCAATCTTTAATTTGACAGTGATTTGTTGTTTTGATTTGATTTGATCGGATCTGTTAGTCTGTATGATTGTGAATTAGTGATTGAATTTTGATTTTCATGAGTTTAATTAAGAGTTGTCAGTTCAGTACACCGATCACGCATGTGAAAATGCATTTTTGTTGAAGTAATTTGGTCAACTAGTTGACTAATTTTGATATGTTCAATTTAGGG
This sequence comes from Pseudognaphalium luteoalbum, assembly GCA_963422505.1. Lineage (NCBI taxonomy): Eukaryota > Viridiplantae > Streptophyta > Magnoliopsida > Asterales > Asteraceae > Pseudognaphalium > Pseudognaphalium luteoalbum. Next base: position 72,474,430 of record OY730198.1, read on the forward strand.
TTTTTGTTTAACATTTTGTATAAATTATGAATTGGGATGTATATGAGGTTTGATTGATATAAGTTGGTTTGGTATTTATACGATTATACCGATCGCAATAAGGCTAAAGGTTTTAGAATGAATTTATGTTGAAGCCACATGGTCACTTGCTGACTGAGTTTGATACTTTTATTTTAGGTTTTTTTTTTGATTTATTGAATAAACGGCGAAGCAGCAAGCTTTTGATGTATTGAGTGTCAATAGTTTGCTCTAGTTTATGTAAGTAAACATACAGACAGTTTTAAGCAAGCTGACCTTCATGCGAAAAGACGAAATTAATGCATTTTATCTGTAAGGTCTTCTGTAGCGTTTTTAGTGTTAGAACAGGTGTACATTTTGTTGACTTCATAAAGTGGTATTTTGTTGACTTCATAAAGTGGTATTTTGTTATGTGTTTCGGAGATGTTGATCCAAATAGGATTTCATGTTACATTGATTGTCTAAAAATTTTGTTTGAAATTAAAAATGATGAAATAAAGATCAGGACGCAGTAAGCAGTTGTGTCGGTGCTAATTGACTTCACTGAATAATGTAACACTGAGTGTACTGTTATTTGTGATTTTTAAGGTATGTCGTCATATGATAAACCGGAGATAGTGGAACGAGGTGCTAAGGAGAAGAAACATGAAAATGAAGAAGAAGGTGAAAACAGTGGATTTTTTGGGAAGGTAAAGGGTTTCATCCAAGATATTGGTGAGAAGATTGAAGAGACAGTAGGATTTGGAAAACCTACCGCTGATGTTAGTGCAATTCACATTCCCAAAATCAATCTTAAGCAAGCTGATATTATTGTCGATGTGCTTGTCACAAACCCAACTCCCATTCCTATCCCCCTTATTGACATTAACTACTTAATCGAGAGTGATGGAAGAAAACTAATATCTGGATTGATTCCTGATGCTGGAACCATCCATGCACATGGTTCAGAGACAGTCAAAATACCACTTTGTCTAATATATGATGACATAAAGAACACGTATGCTGATATCCAGCCTGGAAGCATCATACCTTACAAGATCAAAGTTGACCTTATCGTTGATGTGCCTGTTTTCGGAAGGCTAACTCTACCACTTGAGAAAGATGGAGAGATCCCTGTACCTTACAAGCCTGATGTTGACATTGATAAAATAAAGTTTGAAAAATTCTCCTTTGAAGAAACTGTTGCAACTCTCCATTTGAAGTTGGAAAATAAGAATGACTTTGACTTGGGGCTTAATGCACTCGACTATGAGGTGTGGCTATGTGATGTCAGCATTGGTGGTGCAGAGCTTGCTAAAAGTCAGAATATTGCCAAGAATGGTATTACCTACCTTGATGTTCCGATCACCTTCAGGCCTAAGGATTGTGGTTCTGCTTTATGGGACATGATGAGAGGAAAAGGTACTGGTTATTCCATGAAAGGCAACATTGATGTGGATACACCCTTTGGAGCGATGAAGCTACCTCTTGATAGGGAAGGTGGTACGACCCGCCTTAAGAAAGAGGATGATGACGATGATGATGAGGTATGTTAATATTTACTCTTGAAGCTGAAAGTCTAATATGCCGTAGTACTGAAATTGTAATGTGTCTATTATATTTTTATATAAAAAAACAACTCAAACCGTGTTATTTACAAGTAAGTGAGTCATAGTTGCCACCTCTACGAACTATGATGGACCACACATAGATACTTGAAGGAAAATTCTGTATACGATAGTTAATTATTCTTTTTAGGAATAATAATTGCTTCATTTTCACATTTTAGTCAAGATTGGGTCGTGTACTCGTGTGTGCTTGAATTTCATTAGTGTGAGGGTTAAATCGAGAAACTTAGTGCGTTTCAGGTTAAATATGATTTATGAAAAGTGAAAGGATTGCTTCTACACGATAATTTTTTTAAAATCAAAGTTACCAAATATGTCCATTGTATATCGAAGTAAAGTCAGTAGTATTTCTTCTGAATATGCTTTTTATTGTCCAGTCTTATATTCGACTCGTTTTTATGCAGGATTAGAGAATGTGTGAGCATGAATAGCGATGGCAGTGGGTGTTACATTTATGAAGTGAGATTTGTATTCCTTGTGTCCAAATTTCTATCGATGTATTGTGTTAAAGAATGAGAACTGAATACATAAATTCCATGTAATGGATGTTTTCCTTCCGTTAATGGTTCATCATATGAATATTATATATTAAACATGTATAGAGAGTTGGTTGATATTTTACTTCCAATATTAGATTGTTTCTGGTATCGTTAGGAATTTAGGATCTACCCGTGTATTAATTTGACTGGTCAACTCGAGTTCAAAGACAATACAACAGACATTTCTGTTCCATTTTATAATAAACATCTGTTAACTATATTGAACATGTACTTAGTTGTGAAGATGACATGTTGCTCATTATGCAATATAAAATATTAATGTATGTTTGACAGTTTGAGTCACTTAATCAGTCCTGGTAGCAATTTTGGGTTGTGTAATTGGCCTGGGCTCAGGACCAGATCTGAGCTTAGCCTGAGATGAGGCCTACAATACCTGGGCCTGGGCCCATGTGAACATTTATCGAAATCATGGTTACGGCTTAGTCGTGAAATATTTTGTTGAAGACCCGTTGAAATTCTTGTCTTGAAATCTTAGGGCGTACTATACTATCTACTACTCCGTAGTATTTAGATTTGTGTATACATAACGGCCGTCTACTGCTGTTATTAAATAGTTGAACATGTAATCGTGTAAAAACGTTAGTGAATTAGGATTTGAATATAACAGATGTCATAACATGATAATCGACACTTTTAATTTCAAAGTAAATAAAAATACATGGGCTATAAATAATTGAAGTTTTAAATTATAATAGTGTTCATAAATAATATTTATATAATTATGTAGATTCTTTTAAATAATTTAGGTCTAAACTAGAAATGATAATTGTGATTTTGTTTCCAAAATTATGTAATATATTTTAATTTTAAAGTAAATAAAAATAGACGGGTTATAAATAATTGAAGTTTTAAATTATAATAGTGTTCATAAATAATATTTATATAATTACATAGATTCCTTTAAATAATTTAGGTCTAAATTAGAAATAATTAATTGCTCAATTGAACTTTGATTTTAAATGATAATGTTATAAAGGTGTTTCCAATATTATATTTATAAGATATAAGATTAATTGAAATTCTATAAGGGATATTTGATGTACAGTTATCAGACTCTTACAAATTACTAGGTCAAATATTCTAAAAATAAGACAATTTGAACCCCAACTTCTAAATAACTATGACCCTTGTAATGTTTACTTATCTGTATTAGAAAAATATTTAACGCTGATATACATAAAAATATAAAATATAAATATATATGTAAGATAATGACTCTTACGAGTACAATCGAGTCACAAGTTAGAAATCGAGCCAGAAGTTTAACACCTTTGATATGATGTCAACCAGTAGGCCTTTGACTTTGTCTTATTGAAGTATATCAATTGGGTAATGTTATTTATAATAGTATTTTTGATAAATCCATCAAAACATTGCATTGCAATCTATTAATGCATATTTTTGATGAATTTATAAAAATAAATGATGGATTTATTACCGCCTATATAAATTTTTCTGATGTCAACGAACGGGCCTTTAACTTTGTCTTATTTGAAGTCTATCAAATATCAATTACTCTAAAAGATTGTTTGAGATTGATTATTTACTCACGCTTAGCAGGTTTTTAAAATAAGTAGGTGTCAATGTGTCATTATCCTTTATATTTTCTTAAATAAACAAATTAACAATATTTATAATCAAAATAAATTATCTGCACCAATAGGCTTAGCAATCTCAAACAAGATGTTATGGCACCATTCTAATCTATGGAGATCGAGCATAGGTTTATATATAATAACTTTTCAAAATAGCTGTGATTTTTACGATGCGGATGAAGCCGATTTGGAATGGTTGCGGTGGATGACTACCAGAACGGCCATCTTATCATTCCTATCAGATTTCGCAACGTATGGAAAGATTGATCTAACAGTTACTAGTTCTTAATTTATTCAAAACAAAAAGGCATTTTTATTAGATAAAAATTTGATGATTAGTCGAAAATATAGATTGACTGAAGTTCCATTATTAAACAGAGTTTATGCCTTTATAGTAGGGATAACCAACGTACTTTCCCCCCTCAAGATTACTAACGAACCAGTTTATAAATTTTGTTTCTAAATTTTGTTGGCGATCTCAACACATAACTAATAGGTACATTAACGACCTCAACTCATATGTAAAAGTACGTTAGTGACCTCAACATATAAATTAACAAGTAAGTTGATGACCTTTGTAATAAAACCGGTTTGTTGATGATCTCAGGAAAATAAAAGAGAATACATTGATAATCTATACCATAAATCCTTTTAAGACATGAATTTAGAACACTGCTTTAAGGAAATAATTTTAGAGTAATAAAATAGCTAAAAGGTAAAGGGTTGACATTGACAATCAAAGGATGGTTATAATGTAAGCAAAATAAAATACAAAATAGAGATTTAGTTTAGTTTTTTTTTGGCGCTTTGTAATAAAATGGAAACCGTAGATAGGCCTACTAATGTCACGGGTTTCAACCATAGCCACAAAAATTGATCACAACAGTGTCACAAAAATTCACAACCACAAACATCAATAAATTTTATTTTTTACTCCGTAATCATTATTATTAGGGGCGGATAGCTACCCTTAAAATTTTATTAAACCATGTAAAAGTAATATTTATTTAAGAATTTTGTGATATTTTTTTAAAAAATATTTATGATATTTTGTAAGTTGTGTATTAACGAGAAGGAAAATGATTGAGAGAATTAAACTGGCAGGATTAAATATAGGCCTAAAAATTTGATTGGTAGAGGTAGAAATTTGATTAGGTGAGAGTAAGAGAGAAAAAATTCAACAATCTAGAAAATTAGGTCCATTTTTAGGCATACGTAATTAGTCTTGTTTAAGAATGTATTTGCCCCTCGCGTTTGCAACGCGGTAAATTTCAAAATTTAAGTGTTCAATTATCAGAGTGTATAGTTGTTTAAATATTGTAACTTTTATTTATAAAGTTTAAGTGTTGTTTTATTAATATGAACGCATGGTCTTGTTAGATACTTTTTAGCTACGTAACTTCTGTATGTATGTATAGTTACATGTTCGAAGTGATATATAATATTGTAGTTTACTCAATTACTAGAAGTTACAACATAATCACTTTATGTAATTATAATGAAATAGAAAGAAAATAAAAGTAAACATGTAAGTCTACCTCTTATCAAACTTATTTTTAAAAATTTTAATTTTACTTTTAAGAACAAACACACTTTTAAGTTACACATTTTTACTCCTATTGATATAGAAAGGGGGAAAAAATATATAAACCCACTATTTAATTTTGAAAAGGGTAAAAACATATCCTCCACTCATTCTATCTAGTTTTATTTTTTTCATCATAAATGTGCTCATATCACCCTCAAAATCTCCTAAATCCAATGTAGCATGAGACTATGACACCACCTAATATACCGTGATATTTATGTAAAAAGTCCAACAAGCCCCTCAATTTATCATGAGATATTGCTAAGATCGAGTTAATGTTCTGAAATGTATACCTAACAAAACTCATTATCAGTCAATCATATGCTAAGTCATTTAAAAAAATAATAAAAAAATATTGATCATTTCATGAATTAATCGATAAATATATAATAGGATTTTGCTAAATAAAATCCTTACAGCTCTTTTTAAACCTTTAAAACATATTTTAGGAGTTGTACAAAATAAATAACTAACACTCTCTCTCTTCATTAATTTAGGTGGACCCTCAATTTTAAATAAAAAATTGTTAACATTTTTTTAGAAAAAATTATCACTTTAAAAATCTAAAAAATTAGTTTTTAACTTCTTTCCTATTTAGTTTTTTTTATATCATATTAAAATTTATGATGCACCATATAATATATATAATGATGCACATGAATATTAGAAACAAGATACAATAAAACTAAATTATTATTGTGTTTACTACGATACACTGATTTTCTCTGAATATGTTGCATCGAGTATTTAAATATCATGCATTGACTTTTAAAAATACTATAAAATATTATTATTAAATTAAAAAGTAGTGCATCATAGTTATAAAACATGGTGAATCGAGTGTAAAATATCATGCATGGAATTTCAAAAATATACTATAAAACATCACTATTGAACTAAAATTAGGTGGTGCATCATAGTTATAAAACATGGTGCATCAAAGTTATAAAAACATGGTTCATCATAATTATAAAACATGGTGCATCGAGTGTTTAAAATAACATGCACCGACTTTCAAAAAAATACTATAATATCGTTATTGAATTAAAAGGTGGTGCATCATAGTTATAAAACATGATGCATCATAGTTATAAATATGACACTCCGACTTTTAGATATATTGTGAGTCCCTAATCACTATTATATTAGTGATTGTGAATCGTTAACAGTGAGTTAATTGTAGAAGGGGGGGTTGAATACAATTAAAAACTTTTCTTTTCTTTTATGATGAGTTATATTTGCTTAACAAGTTTTTAATCGTATTAAGGTAACAACAATATGAACACAAGTATGTATATAAGATAAACAGTTCAGATGCTGATACAGATATAGCTGAAAGATAAATTCTTTTATTGATAAAATTTATCTCTTGTTGATTTGCGGAATAGATTAGCCAAAGCTAATCTAAATCAAACAATACAGCTAGTACAAAGAGATGAGCAGTAGTGGACAAACACGCTAACTGCTCACTCGCTGAAGTAAGCTAGTAGTGGACAAACACGCTACTAGTTTACTCGCTGGTGTTTACTTGTATCTTAGACAAACTAGTCACTGACAAACAAGTGACAATACAAGTAATCGACACAAAATGAAGTACAACATACTACGCTATTTATAGACACTGAAATCCTTGATTTCCGGATCTGATAGACACGTGTCGCTGCTTGATTGGAGAGGTAGTTGAGATGTGATGTATCATGGCACGACATTCTGTCTTGGGAAACATCACCTTGTACTATAGACCAATCAAAAGCTTCCACGTTACTCTTTTCAAGTTACGAGGAACACGTGATGCGCCGTAGTAACGCCGAATGTTGACTTCTTATTTAATGCGGCATTTAATGCTGCAGTCGCTGATAGAAACATCAATTCTCCTCATTCTCGATGCGAGCTAACATGCTCTAAAGAATGACTTGAATAGCTAATCTTCAGCGACTTCTTTTATTCAGCAGATGAGAGAACTCAAGAAGACTTAGAGACTCTCGCTGATAGATGAGTATCAGCGACACACATAGTTGAGTCTTTGATCTTTATAAATTCTTCTTCTACTGGTCTAAGATACAATCAGCGACAAGAAAACCTTCAGCAACACTATCTTCAACTTGAATCAAACTTCATGTACAGAGAGTGATGCTCTCGCTGGTGATGATCAGCGACACACAAAGTTGAGCATCATTCTCTTTCAGTAACACAGAGTGATAGAAGATCAGCGAACATAAACTTCAGCAACAGGAGCTTGACTTGAAACATTTCTTCACAGAGAGATCTTCAGTAAGTGGGTCAGAGACTTGAGACAATAAGGCACCATCAGTGACTTCGCTTATCAGCGACTAATGATTTCAACAATCTGCTTGTAGACATTATCTAAGTCTCCCCCTTAATCATTGAGATCAGCGACCATCTTGAGTATGATGATCAGTGACTCAACAATCTCCCCCTAAATGATTTAAGTCAGAGCTCCCTTAGACAAACTAGTTGCAGGAAGTTTTGGACTCAATAATCTCCCCTTTACTTTGTTGATACGTTGAATGTTCAGAGACTTGTCCTTGTAAATTTTTGTAGTTGAAAAGATTTTGAGCCTCTGTGATAGGAGGTTGCCCAGTGACTTGTACTTGTAGATTTTCTTGATTCAAGCCTCATATATATCATAGAACAAATTATTTACAGAAGCTATCTATTACAAAATGTCTAAGCTATTTATCTCTCCACATCTCCTCTTCTTTTACTATACCAAGCTCAGCTTCAAGTTCATATTTGTCTTTGGAGGGCAGGTATCTGAACTTTCTGGCCAAGGCTTCATCGAGAATAGCTTTTCTGATCTTTGAATCTGTTGGAAGTATGCTAGCTGACCTGATCAGGTGTATGAGTTGTTCTTGATCAACCTTCTCAAGTTCAGCTTCTCTCTGAAACCTAAGGGCACCATTTAGGTCCCTGTATACCAGACCCTTCTCTCCTTCAGTGACCTCATGACCTTCAAGCTTTGGCACACCAGCAGGGATAGATAGATTAAGCCTTGAAGTGTTGGGGATTCGATAGATGCTGCTGGTACCTGATCTATACCTTGGACTAGGTGGTTGAACAATTTCCTCACCATGTATGACAGTATCTTCTGGTCTGAGGAGTTGCAGCGACACCATTTTCTGATAAAGCCTATCAATCTCTTTCATGACATCAATCTTAGCTGCACTTGTAGAGTGGCTGATAGCAAGCCTTATCTCATTCCATTCTTCTCTGTGCAGCTTGCATACTTGATCAAGTAGCATTGATTGAGTCTCGGAACCTCTTTGTATAAGTAGCTGAGGTTGAGATTGGTTCCTTGACTTTTTCAGTTTGACCTTGGTGATAGGTGCAGGGTTTGATCTCCCTGTCATTCTAGCAGCAAATCTTTTTCTATCAATCTCATCCCACTTTCTATCCACTGCTGTTTTGACAGCTCCCCCTTTCTTTTTAGAGCTCTTGCTAGCTGATCTTTTCAGTTCATGTTGCTCTAGCTCACTCTTTTCTATCTCAGCAAGTACCCTGGCAATTGCAGCATCAGACTCTTCTTGATCTTTCTTTTGCTTAAGAAGTCTGGCCCTTTCATTGGCATCTTTGGAGCTCAATTCCAGTAGGTACGCTCTGTCAGCATCTGATTGCTCTTTCAGCAACCTTTTCCTTTCTTGTTCTTCTCTCAACTCAGCCTGAAAAGTTATTTGCAGTATCATTTCTTGCTCCCTGTCCTGTCTTGCCTTTATCTTTCTGGCAATTCTCTGATCTTTTGTTTCATCAGGACAAGGGGTATCTGAGGTTGAGTCAGAGGAAAGGCATGCTGTGGGGAAGGTATCTGATGTGGTAGTGTTGGAAGGAGTTGCTGTGGAGATTGGAGTTATAGTTGCTGGGGTAGGTGTGGTTATTTGGACTGTTTGGGTTGTGGTTGTAGTTGTTGTAGGTGAGGGTAGGTTTAGGGTTGCTGGTGGGGATGAAGGTGCAGTTACCTCAGATATAACAGTATGTAATTGAGGATCACTGACCTGTTGTTTCTTTGATGGAGGAGTAGATGCAGAAGAGGTGTCACTGGTCCTTTTCCTTTTTATGACAGATGATATGGGTTGCTGATCCTCCATATTTATATCATCTTCATCATCTGAACCCTGATCATTTCCATGACCACCTCCCTGGCCATCATCATTGTTATCATCATCATTATCATCAGCATCATGCATGATGGTATCATCCTCCTCATCATCAGATGCATCAGCTACTACATCCCTATTCATCCATTCCCAGCGAGCCAATTCGTAGCTCACTGAGGTACCCTCAATCCTAGCAGTATCATCCACTGCCCATTGTTGTACCAGCCCGTTGTAGTTCCTGAGCTCTTCAGCACTGAACTCAGGAAAGCTTTCAGCGACAGCCACCATGTCAGTAGCTATCTCCATATCCACCCAATACAGTTCAGCAACTGCAAGGGCCTCCAGCTCAGGTTGCTCAGCAATAGGACGAAGTGCATAGGTAGTGAGCACTATGTCCCTGTGAGCCTTGTTTGATAGCGGATCAGTCATCTTGCGGGGCATCTCTGGGTCAGAGACCAAGTCATCTTCTTCACTCTCCCCCTGACTGGTTCGCTCAAACTGATCAACTGCCCTAAGTATCTGATCAGTGAAGTCTGCGTTCTCCTCACGCAGGGCAGCGACCTCAGCTCTAGTCGTTGTGAGCTGTGAGACAACCTGTGGAAGCACCTTAATAACTTTGTCAGTGTTATAAAGGTAGTTGGATACAGATATGGCTAGGTCATTTTGGTTGGTGGTGAGCTGGGCAATAGCAGCAGCATGATTGGTGAAGTTGGTGTTGGAGGTGGAGGCTAGCTCAGTGACTGCATGGTTTATTGCAGCACTAACAGATGCACTCCATGGTTCAATGGAGTTATACACATCAGTGAGAGCAGCAACAGCTTTTTGGAGGACAGAGACATTGCCAATAAGTGCCTCACGGTCTTCAGTGAGCATCTTAATTTGGGTTTGGGATTGGGCAATGTACTCCATCAGTAGCTGATCTGATGTGGAGTGAGTGGAGGTGTTTGGGGGAGTAGTTTGGGTATTAATAATGGGGGTAGGTGTAGATTGGGCTACATGATCAGGGGGTGTGGTCTGATCAGCAGCAGCTTGGATGTTGTCACTGGAGAAAGATGTGGGGGTGAGCTCTCTGATGGGTGAGTTAGAGGTAGGTGGAGGAATGGGTTGGGTGTCCTCAGAAGTGTCCATTGGCATGATTTCCTCATCATCAGCTTGTGATTTAGCTGGTGGTTCATTGGAAATAGAAGTGGCGACCTGTATCTCACCATGGGTCAGTGGTGAGACATTGGCAGTCGGTGCAGTGATAGATAAGAGATGGCTCGGGTCTGTAGCCAGTGGTGTGACATCAGCTATGAGTGTGTTATCACTCACTGATGCCACTTTCCCTTTTAATGAAATGTCACCCTTTTGTGAGGATGACAAGTGGCTGGGTTGACTCAAGCTGAGGGTGTGGGGTGCACCCGAATCACTGCCAACAGTGGTTTGATCCACTGCAGCTGTCTGTAGTTGTCCCTTTGTAGAGTCACTGGACTTTCGGGAGTCCAGTGAAGCAGTTAAGGTTAAGGGTTCAGCAGTGGTGCCCTCAGTAACTGAACGTACAGTCACTGATTCACCACTGGCATCCGTAGATGTCTTCTTTTTGCTATGTCCCTGATCCTTTAATGTCAGGGACCCTAATTTGGATTTTTTTCTTGGGAGCAGTTGGTGGTTTCTTAATTGGTGGTTGACCAACAGTAGTCACTGGGGGTGTGGTCAGTGACGTGGTCGATGGGGGGGCAGGAACTGACATTTGTACAGCAGTTACAGGCTGGGGTGCAAGGATCCCCGGATGCTTCATAAAAGCAGGTAAAACCACAGTCGCTGGTTTTGCAAAAATTTGAGATCCTACCAGAGTGGGCTCAAATCCCTGAAAGGATACCCTATCGTAGGCATCAAACTGATCCCTAAAGATCAGTGAGAGATACCAAGGGTAAGGTACATATTTTGCCCTGGCCGGCTCAGCGACCTTGGTGATCAGTTCATTAAAGATCACACTTGCATAGTCAACTCGTAGAGAGTTGACCAGTGACCAACTGATCTGTGCTTCCAGGGAACTGAATTGATCATAGCTCCCTGATTTTGTGCCCAAAGATTAAATGAAGTTAGTAAAAAGGGCATTCCAAACACCATCCATTTTGGTTTTATGGACCGTAGAGTACTTACGATTGCCATTGCTGTCGACTGAGTATTTACACTCAATCTCAGTGAGCTCGACGAGGCCTTGTTTGGCAACGTCGCTCTCTGGCAGTGACTCGTATGACTCAAGGGTCGGCAGTTGTAAAATAGAGCGAATGGTGTTGGCAGTTATTATTATAGGTTGGGTACCATTGTCAATAAAACCCTGGAGTTGGGAAACACCAGAGACGACTGAGTGAGTGCAGGTATACCAGAACTCACTGAGCCATTCTGGGTTCATTTCCCCGGGAGACAAGGTAAGAGCAGGGAGGATAAAATGGTTTTTCAAAAAGTTTATCACCTCCGCATACTCAGGTTTTGTACAGGTTACATTTCCCAAATAGTTAGATTTGGGAACTATAACGACAAGGTGCTCGCTGACCGCAGAGGCTCGAAAAGCTTTAATCTCTGGGGTAGGAGTGTAGGTATTATTGAAAAATTTAGTCCTTGCCATTTTTGAAAAGAAAGTAGAAATTTGAAAAAGTTAGAAATTTGCAGAGGAAAATATGAAGAAGATGAAGTTTAAAAAGTTAGAGAGCGTAAAGAATGAAAAGGTGGGAGTTTTGCTGCTTATATACGGTTGCTGATGTGAAAAATATGTGGTTATAACGAGTATGTACGTGGTCAAAAAGGTAAAAAAGAAATAATAAAATAAGAGTGGTTGGTGGTAGTGGAGTAGGGTGATGATGGTGAGGGGTGGTAACATTAAATGTTGATGGGAGTGGTGCGCCGGAAAAGGTATACGAGGTGTCAGAAAAAGTGTACCTTTTCGAGTTCCCATAAGATATTTTAATATAGTATTTATGAAGAATATAAATCGTTACAAATTAAATACAAAGTATTAATTGTAAGGAATATATGTCGAAATAAATGCAATATTAAAACGAAACTTTCGCTGATACATCATGTCTCAGCGAGATGAAAATAAGTTATATCTTAAAATAAAATAAATATTATGTTTCACATTTGATGTCGCTGATCAAATTTCAACTTAGAATACAAATCCAATCAGCTAGTCAAGTATGTGAATCATAAGATATAATTTATTCATATGATATAAGGAATTTTCATGTGCAGTTACAAAGTACATACTTTATTAATTATAACAATGCTAACTTATTGTTCTAGCTGATGACATCAGTGAGAATAATAGATCAGCAAGTTAAGAGAAATAAACTATTTATTCAGTAACTGCCTTTTTCATTAAACAATCAGGTTTTAATCATTTAGGTTCAGCATGCCCAACTCGCTGATGAGAAAGGTGAATCTTTTCTCATCTAGAGGTTTTGTAAAAATGTCAGCGAGTTGGTAATCAGTTGGAATGAAATGTAATTCAATGTCACCTTTCATGACGTGGTCCCTGATGAAATGATATCTGACATCAATATGTTTTGTCCTTGAGTGCATCACAGGATTGTTGGCTATGGCAATGGCACTTTGACTGTCACAATAAATTGGAACATTTTCGAAGTCAAAGCCATAGTCAGCGAGCTGATTCCTCATCCACAGAATTTGAGTAGTGCAGGCTCCAGCAGCGACATATTCAGCCTCAGCAGTAGAAGTTGAGACAGAATTTTGTTTCTTGCTTGACCAGCTTATTAGCTTTTCTCCAAGAAACTGGCAGCTACCAGAGGTGCTCTTTCTGTCCATCTTGCATCCAGCATGATCAGAATCTGAATATCCTTTCAGTAAGAAATCTGAACCATATGGGTACCAGAGACCAAGATTTGGTGTACCCTTCAGATATCTGAATATTCTTTTGACAGCGAGCAAATGGGATTCCTTTGGATCAGCTTGATATCTAGCACAGAGACAGGTGGAAAACATAATGTCTGGTCTACTAGCAGTTAAATACAGCAGTGACCCGATCATTCCTCTGTAAGCAGTGATGTTTACAGATTTACCATCAGGATCAGCATGTAATTTGACTGCCGATGACATTGGTGTAGCAAGGGATGAGCAGTTTGTGAATTCAAATTTCTTTAATAAATCTTTAACATATTTTCCTTGATTTATGAAAATACCAGTGTTGGTTTGCTTTATTTGCAGACCAAGGAAAAATGTTAGTTCACCCATCATGCTCATCTCATAACTTTTAGTCATGAGGTTACTGAACTCCTTGCACATGTCATTGTTAGTAGACCCAAAAATAATATCATCAACATAAATTTGGACTAATATAACATCTTTCTTATCCTTTTTAATAAAAAGTGTGCTGTCTATCTTACCTCTGACATACCCACAGTTAGTTAAGAAGGTAGAAAGAGTGTCATACCAAGCTCTGGGAGCTTGTTTTAGTCCATATAAAGCTTTATCCAGTTTATATACATAACCTGGATGCTTGGGATCAGTGAATCCAGGTGGTTGTTTCACATACACTTCTTCCTGCAGCTTGCCATTCAAGAAGGCACTTTTCACATCCATTTGATATACCTTGAACTTCTTGTGAGCTGCATATGCTAAAAACAACCTGATTGCCTCAAGTCTAGCTACTGGTGCAAAGGTTTCATCATAATCAATTCCTTCTTGCTGACAGTAACCTTGTGCAACCAGTCTAGCCTTATTTCTTATAACAACACCATCAGCATCCATCTTGTTTCTGAACACCCATCTTGTTCCAATCACAGATTTCCCAGCTACTTGAGGTACTAACTTCCACACTTTATTCCTTTCAAACTGAGATAGCTCATCTTGCATGGCAGCTATTCAGTGATGATCAGTAAGTGCCTCATCAATTTTCTTGGGCTCAATCAGTGACACAAAGCTTACAAACAAACAAAAGTTAGCAGATGCTGATCTGGTCTGGACCTTGGACTGAGGATCACCAATAATCAATTGATTATCAATATGTCTAGTCCATTTAGTCACTCGCTGAGGTTCAGCAGTGACTTGATTATTCAAAGGTGATCCACCAGACACATCAGCATTAGAAGCAACGTTTAAGCTTTGATTTTGAAAATGAGTGTTATTATTTTGATGCAAGAGATGAGATGATGATGATGGGACATCAGCAGGTAAAGATGAAGTTCCTGAATTATTCTCAGCTAAAGTAGAGCCAGAAGTATCTTCAGGGACATCATCTTCCCTTTCAGAATCTGATGGATGAACCTCATGCTTGTCATTACTGATTGAATTAAAAATAAGGTTTTCATAATCTTTTGGATCAGTGAGTGATTCATCATAAGATTCATCAAAGGTAACGTCTATTGATTCTTCAATACATTCCCTTCTTTTATTGTAAACTCTGAAAGCTTTTGAAATGATTGAGTAACCAACAAATGTACCTTCATCAGCTTTGGGATCAAACTTCCCTAAGTGATCTCTTTTGTTTAAGACATAGCAGGTACTGCCAAAAACATGAAGAAAACTTATGTCAGGTTTTCTCCCCCTTAACACCTCATAGGCTGTCTTTTCATGTCTCTTGACAATCAGGGACCTATTCTGAGTGTAGCATGCAGTGTTAACTGCTTCAGCCCAGAAGTGGGTCTTAAGACCAGCATCTATGAGCATTGACCTTGCAGATTCAATCAAGGTTCTATTTCTCCTCTCTGCAACACCATTTTGTTGAGGTGTTCTTGGTGCAGAGAAGTTTTGAGAAATACCTTTTGAATCACAGAAACTTTCAAGGTCAATATTTCTGAATTCAGTGCCATTATCACTTCTTAAATGTTTAACTGAGCAATCATTTAAGTTTTCCATCTTTTTGATAAAGGATATAATTTCCTGTGTTGCATCACTTTTGGCTTTGAGGAAGAATACCCAAGTATATCTGGAATATTCATCCACAATTACCAAGCAATACCTTTTACCACCAAGACTAGGAGAACTCACTGGACCAAATAGATCCATATGCATCAGTTGAAAGCATTCTGTCACTGAAGATGTTTGCTTGCTTTTGAAAGAAGAGCTGTGATGCTTTCCCTTCTCACATGCTGAACAAAGCTTGTCTTTGTCAAAAGTGAGCTTTGGAAGACCATTTACCAAGCTATGTTTGCTGAGCTTGCTGATGGCTTTGAAGTTCAGGTGAGAAAGTCGCTTATGCCATAACCATTTTTCTTCTGAAACAGTTCTGGAATAAAAGCATGTTCCCGATTTTGCTGAGTCCATATTGACTACATATGTATTTCCTTTCCTTTGAGCACCCAGGACAGCACTTCCATTTTTGTTGTAAACAACTCCAGCTTCATGATCAAACAGCACTTTATTCTTGGCATCGCAGAACTGACTGATGCTTAATAAATTATGCTTCAGTCCTTCAACATATGCTACCCTCTTAAACATCACATTTCCATTGGTCAAGACCCCATACCCTCTAGTCTTACCAATGTTGTTATCCCCAAAAACTACATCAGGACCTTTTTCATCCTGGTAGTCGCTGAGCAGGGACTTACATCCGGTCATATGTCTGGAACACCCACTGTCCAGATACCAGATTGTTTCTCTAAGAATGCCCTACATCAGAAGTAAGTTGTTAGTTCAATTTATGAACCCATCCTGAGATGGGTTCATGGTGGATAAGCCCTTAACTTGGCTTCCACTGACCAGCAAAACATTTGACTCACTGCTGGTGGTTGGTTGGACTTGTACTGATGAACAATCTGTTGACACATGTTGTCTATTTCCACACTTATAGCATTTTTTATTTGTGGCTCTAGATTTCTTTTGCTCAACATGCTTATTTGATTGAGATTTGAAAGAATTCAGACTTAATGTATCAGTTTGTTTCTTTAACTCCAAGTCACTGATGATAAGATCATCAGTCACTGGAGTGTCAGAACTGAGGTTGCTGAATGACTTTTGATCAGTAGTACTGATGGGAATTGGATTAATTGTTGACTCATTTATGCTCAGGTCTTTCAGTTCATCAATACTTGCAGTTATCTCACAGTTGTCAGTGACCAGCGAGCTTTTAACAAAGTGATTTGGTTTAGGCTCGCTGAAGACTGACATTGGTTCAAAGACAAAGTTTGAAAAGGATTGATCAGGCTTGAATATTTGATCAATGCTTGTGGCATCAGCTAGAGAAGCAGCAGTGTCATAATCACCTCCCAAAATAGCTTTTACTTGTTTTGGAATTTGATTATTGACACACTGGTTCACATTTAATGCAGATTTGCACCATGACTTTATAACTTCATTGAGTTGAGAAAATTTGGTTTCAAAACTTATTTTCTCTTGAATGCACATTTGATTTGCATGTATTTGTGCATCAAGCTCAAGCTTCAGATCTTTCATTTTCAACAAATTTTCTTCTTGAAGTTTAAGCTTAAATGTTAAGTCATTGATCAGGCATTCTTGCCTTTTCTGAATATCATGAGCATTTGATAGATCAACTATTAAAGTCTCAAAGATATTCTCCTTTTCAGTCACTGAAGCTGATTTAAAACAATATACCTTGTAGAGAGTTTCTGGATCCCAGCCGGATGCTGAACATTTCTTAGCTACTTCTTTGATGTTATCATGGAAGTCGGCATCATCAGCCATTAGGCAGTAATCTCTATCTAAGCATATCATAGTTTCTTCTTCATCAGATGATGAGGTTGAGTCAGAGTCACTGAAGGATCCTTCTTCAGCGACGAATCCTTTACCCTTCTTCTTACCAACTTTGGACATAGCTTTCAGCTTCTTGTATTTTGACTTGTATTTGTTATACTTGTCATTTCTGAAGCTGGGCCTTTGTTCAGGGAGAGGATTGACAGCTTTGGATCTACATTCAGCTGCAAAGTGACCAGGTTTGCCACATTTGTAGCAGTCACCTTTTGACTTTGAGATGTCACTTGATGTTGCACCAGCAAATTTGTTGAACCTTGTATTCTTTCTGAAGTTTGCAACCATCATGGCCATATCTCTTTCCAGCTTCTCTAGTCCTTCTTCATAGCTGACTTCAGACTTGCTGTCAGCAGCACAACCTTCCTCATCTGCAATCAGTGACTTTGAACTCATCTGGGTGATCTTAACTTTCTGCCTTTGATCAATCTCTTCTAGCTCAGCTACAAGGGCATTAGAAATCTTTTGACTGCCAAGTGCAGCACGAATGTGCTCACTTTGATCAGCTTATTTTTCAGATTGTTCCCAGTTTAATAATATACCATAAACTTGAGTTAGATTGAGAGAAGTATAATCATTACGTTGTCGAGTACATGTTGCAATGGTACCCCAAACTTTTCTAGGCAGTAGTTCTAGAAATTTTTCAACAACAAATCTTTGGTCTTTACCTATATTAGCTTTTTCCATTTTATTTATTAAAGCTTGATATCTAGTATAGGTGGAGGCCAATGATTCATTGGGTTCCATGGCAAACAGTTCATACTGACGAGTTAGATTTACTTCTCTACAGCAAATGATGTCGGGGGTTCCAATATAGATATTTCTTAGAGTGTCCCACATGTGTTTCGCTGTATTGCACAATCTAATAGACTCAAACACTTCATCAGGAAGTGACATGCTTATGTATATTTTAGCTTGCTTATCCAGCCTAACCATACGCCTGTCCTCATCTGTCCATTGTTCCTCCCTTTTTGGCATAACCATTTCTGGTAGTGCAGGAGTGGTTGCAGTAGCTGCAACAGCAGGAATAATGACAGTAGGAGTGTGAGGACCGTCAGTTATTATAGAACAAAGACGATCATCAACAAGGTCTAAGAACATCATCATCCTGGACATCCAGGTTTCAATTCTTGATGGGTCAAATGCTGGGGGTTTTGTAGTGGAGCCATTTCCCTTCTGGTACTCAGAATCAACACAACTGTATTTAACGGATTCCATTGCAGATCTGGTTAAATTATATTTTAAACCAACTCTGCTCTGATACCAATTGTGAGTCCCTAATCACTATTATATTAGTGATTGTGAATCGTTAACAGTGAGTTAATTGTAGAAGGGGGGGTTGAATACAATTAAAAACTTTTCTTTTCTTTTATGATGAGTTATATTTGCTTAACAAGTTTTTAATCGTATTAAGGTAACAACAATATGAACACAAGTATGTATATAAGATAAACAGTTCAGATGCTGATACAGATATAGCTGAAAGATAAATTCTTTTATTGATAAAATTTATCTCTTGTTGATTTGCGGAATAGATTAGCCAAAGCTAATCTAAATCAAACAATACAGCTAGTACAAAGAGATGAGCAGTAGTGGACAAACACGCTAACTGCTCACTCGCTGAAGTAAGCTAGTAGTGGACAAACACGATACTAGTTTACTCGCTGGTGTTTACTTGTATCTTAGACAAACTAGTCACTGACAAACAAGTGACAATACAAGTAATCGACACAAAATGAAGTACAACATACTACGCTATTTATAGACACTGAAATCCTTGATTTCCGGATCTGATAGACACGTGTCGCTGCTTGATTGGAGAGGTAGTTGAGATGTGATGTATCATGGCACGACATTCTGTCTTGGGAAACATCACCTTGTACTATAGACCAATCAAAAGCTTCCACGTTACTCTTTTCAAGTTACGAGGAACACGTGATGCGCCGTAGTAACGCCGAATGTTGACTTCTTATTTAATGCGGCATTTAATGCTGCAGTCGCTGATAGAAACATCAATTCTCCTCATTCTCGATGCGAGCTAACATGCTCTAAAGAATGACTTGAATAGCTAATCTTCAGCGACTTCTTTTATTCAGCAGATGAGAGAACTCAAGAAGACTTAGAGACTCTCGCTGATAGATGAGTATCAGCGACACACATAGTTGAGTCTTTGATCTTTATAAATTCTTCTTCTACTGGTCTAAGATACAATCAGCGACAAGAAAACCTTCAGCAACACTATCTTCAACTTGAATCAAACTTCATGTACAGAGAGTGATGCTCTCGCTGGTGATGATCAGCGACACACAAAGTTGAGCATCATTCTCTTTCAGTAACACAGAGTGATAGAAGATCAGCGAACATAAACTTCAGCAACAGGAGCTTGACTTGAAACATTTCTTCACAGAGAGATCTTCAGTAAGTGGGTCAGAGACTTGAGACAATAAGGCACCATCAGTGACTTCGCTTATCAGCGACTAATGATTTCAACAATCTGCTTGTAGACATTATCTAAGTCTCCCCCTTAATCATTGAGATCAGCGACCATCTTGAGTATGACGATCAGTGACTCAACATATATGATAAACATCATTAGTGTATAAATCGTGGTGCATCATAGTTATAAAATATGGTGCATCATAATTTTAATTTTACAATGAATTAAATTTATAGTTTTGTTATATCAAAATTTAATTTATTCAAGGATGAATATGGTGCATCACATAATTTTTTTTTAAGTATTATATATAAAATTGTAGTTACTTATAACTACGTGAGGTAAAACAACAACAGAAAAAAAGTTGAAAACGTGAAAAAATAAATAAACACAATGATAAACAAGTTGTGAAAATGTTAAATAAAAAGGTTGAAATTTTTTTTGATAACAAGCACATATAAAAATGAAAAATAAAAGAAATTTTTTTTTCAAACAAAAAATAATAATAGGAAACGAAATTAATATAAAAAAATAAAATACTAAAAAGATTTAAGAAAAAAAAGTGAAGGAGAAATAATAAGGTTATAGGAACCAAAAAGGGAGAGAAATGAAAGAGGTAAAGAAATGTAGGATGAGGTGGAGAGATAGAGAAACATACGTGGCACCACCCTATTTACTTTTTTTACTTCCGTCCAAAGTTAAGTTTGCGTACTTGAACGAGTATAAAAAAGAAGAAGCTAGAAATGTGAATTAATATAAAACTACCTCTTTCATTTATAGACAAACTTCTTTTAACTCGTACAAACATATCACAAGTATACCAATATGGCAATATTGGCCCTCTAGGACGTACTTGTTATTCAAACTACCTCTTTCATTTATGTTAGACTTCTTGGTATGTACGTGTTGTCGAAGTAATTGCTTTATTTTATTTAATTTAACACAATTTTGTATATACGAGTATAATCAAATACTAACTAATTGACCCAATCCACTCAACATCTACTGAATGAATCATCTCTATTCTATACACGTACCGATCATATTATTAGGTCTATTTTAAATTTCAAAATTTAAACATTTTAATTATTTTCTTATTTTGTCAATTATAAAGGGCAACATATGTGTATAATAAGTTCTGTTTTCAGAAGAAAAAAAATCAAATTGTTACTCCCTTCATCTCAATATTATAGTCCATTATTCCATTTTCGAACGTCCCAAATTAATTGTTTACTTCTAAAAATAGATAGTGAAATTTGGTCGTGATTATCATATTACTCTTTATTGAAGTTATTATTACACACTTTTAACAAAGTAGTAATTAATTAGTTAATGATAAATCTGTCATTTTGCAAAAAGTAAGAAAAAGAAAGCAAAAATGATTATGTTTTTATTAAACTGCGTATTTTTTGTCAAGTCACAATTTTTTTTGAGATGCATGGAGTACAATCCAAGCTACAATAACTTATAACTTACGGAGCATTACTTACTTATTTAATGGAAAATGTAAATATGCTTTTTTTATATGCGTACATGTTAAATATGATGTTAAGCTTAAAATATCACCATTTATGTAATATATATACTTTTCATATAAAAATGAAGTTCGTGAAAAATAACGATTCGAGTAATTAATTTCCAGCCACAGACTTAAAGAGCCATGTGACTCGGTACTCACGGGTTCTCTCAATCACTCATGCCTTCTAAATTCTTTACGTAATGAAGACAAATTTTCTTTATTATTTTATTCCCATTTTTATGTTATGTAAATGTAGTCTAATACTACTATTTTAATCATCTAAATCTTCTCTTATCCCATAAATAAAATAGTACTGTACAAACTATATATATACGGAGAATATCTTAATTACCTGTTAAAGTTATCGGTGGAGGATAAGTAATTTTACTCATACGTATGCGATTTAATTGAAATTTTTCTCAACCGATTTTGACCATTTTCTTGATCACTCTACAGTTAATAAAGTTTGAACATGAAACATGTTACGATGACATCAGAACGCCAATTACTTATGGTTATTAGAGACTAGCTATATTTGTTTCAATAACTTTTTTCACTATCTCGTTCGTATTTTCTGTAAAGGACAAGTCTGATTTCAGAATTGACACGTATATAAAATATGTATATATATAAATATGGGTTTTTAAATCACATACATGACGATTAATTCTGTTCTGATATATATATGATCAGAATCAGATTTGTCTACTCGATCATACCCATCTTCTATATATCTATATATTACGGAGTACTATATAAAATTATTTAATCTTGTTGAAAGATGTAGTTGAAGTTAGATAGTTTTACGAGGTAGCCACACGTTTCATCCCAATTTCGTACAGTCTGGCTCCTACGGAATAAATATATACATACTCATGGAATCAATTTAATAAATAAATACCTCTAATTTTCTTGGGTGCAAATTTAATATGTCCAGGATACAAAGATAACACCAAATAGTACAGTACATAGATAACAAAAGTTGATATGCATATCTTTATACCAGATAAGTATTGCACATGGTATAGTACAACATATTATATGTATAATTGTGATTCACACTTTCAATTTTGATAGTGTACGAATAACTTCATCGTATCGTATTGATTTTTGAGTTTAATAAGTTGGCTTAAGAATTGGCTCTAACTTTTGGACTCAACTAAAATTAGGCCTAAATAATCGATCATTTCTTATATCCAAAACCTACGTACGTATAGGTTATTCGTTGTCCTATTAACCTATCAAGGATTGATGTTGAAGATAAAGATACACTTCACAAGCTAGGTGTACGTCCAATTAAATGAAGAGGTATGTAGCAAGCTGCATTGTCGAGTGGTGGAGAGCTATCGATCAGATAATGGTGGTCCATGGTGAATTTAATTTCAATTCTACCAAGATAATATACAATCACGGCGGATCTACGTTCTAGTCAAGGGCGGTATGTAATGTGATCAGTCAATTAAGTCAATTTAACGTAAAATTAGTTGAAAATTTATTATATATTTAAGAGTCTCACTCACATTTAAGCGGTGTACCTCATTTTTTATAAAAACTCAATACACTATCAAGTGGAGCGAGCTTCGAATGTGTTGTGCCACCAGTGATTGAATTTTTTGAGCCTGCCACAGCATACAACACCTCTATTGGTACGTAGCTCACGGTAAGTGTTGCTCAAATGCATGTGTTGTAATCGAAGCAATTATTAAGTTATGAAGTTCTACGTACTCAAAATTAGCTAGAAGGAATTACTTATTTATTAATATATTTTTTACTTATAATGGATATATGATAAATAATTATATACACAATTAAATTGTGTACGTACGTACGTAGCTAGGGTGGCCCATGAGTCACCCAAACTTTGATGCAATAATATATGTAAAATGCTAACAAAACTTGCCCATCCTAGCTATAGCTAGATCAATTTGGTCCATTCAAGATTTTATAAGTCGGAGTTTAATTTGAACATTTAAACCATCGATCCTTATTCATTTGCGAGTCCTGACTCTTATCCAAAATATCGTCGAGCTAAGTAAATTGAACGTTCATTTTCGTGCTCAATAAAGCTTAACCGATGATTTATGTGGGTCAACTGCACTCGATTATCAGTATTTATTTCACTTATTGCATTCTTGATTATCATGTCGCATCAAGAATTTGAGAGAGCATGGCTTGACACAACTCATTTACATACTACTACGTACTACTACTACTACTAATTACGCGTAAGTCTCTTTGATCTATAACACAAGCTCAATAAGTTCCGCGAGGTTCACATATCCAATCTTTGACGAGTAATTAGCACTCAGGCTTGAGAAGCTAGGTTACGCTTGGTTCGGTTCAAATTATATCTACTGCTAATGTTTCTCTAATTAACATGAGATAGTTTTTTCGATCGCCTGATTTTTACATCTTAGATTAACGGGCTGTACTGTACATTCAATTCCAAGAGACTGTGTAATTGATGGGGCTTAAAATAAATTGAGATATAGGCATAGAAAATGTGATTAGAGAAGCATGTTACAAATTAACAATAAAACCAAATTAAAGAGTATTAAATATTTCACGTGAGTTTTTGTTTTTGCATGGATGGCTGTGTGTGGCCTTAGATAAAGGGACATATATACTTGATACTTTCTGCATGCATGTGAACCATGCAATAACCTCCAAGGACTAATTAGTTGTCATTTTGACCTAATTGTAACTTTCATTAGTTTTCGTTCATTATATTTTCCATCTCCGGCTCCGATTGGACCATTTTTTTTACTCATGCATGTACACTGACTTTATTTGCGGAATTACATGGAATTTGATAGAATCAAATTTTCAATTGTATTTTTTAAATTTGTTTGGTTAAAACTGGCATGAGTTACCTTGAAAGTAATATTCCTTCTCCTAAAGGAATTATTTTCTAGATGAATTTCAGTTTCATCAAAAAAATTCATGAACTAATCGCAACTCAATATTGCATTTGGTTTGCAGAATTCAACAAAATTCAATGAAATTAAAATTTCAATTTCATTCCACAAATGTGTTTGATTCACTAAAATTCATATCATTAGTTCCTTTAATTAATTCCAGTTAATCAAATGCCGACTGTAAATAGTTTTGGGTAAGGTTTATTCTATCAATATACTTTGGAAATTTATCAATCGCTAAAACATCCTTCACAATTTAAGTAATAACGTGAACGATGATTATATCTAAAATGTCTATTATATTGTACCTTCATTAAATACACATTTCGCTTACTTTAAACGATTAAAGGGCTATATTGGTGTTTAACATTTTTAAATAATTGATTATTCCAACCACAAATTTGGCTAAACTTACTTCAATTCCTTTAGTCCAAATTAAATTTTTTGGTTAAAAGACTTTTGTGAAAAATGTAAGTAGAAGTAAAAAGGTAAGATCGATTATTTATTTTCGAAACTGAACATCATTTATGGACAAACTAAATAGAAATGTGAACACTTATTTTGAAACATATGTAAGTAAAAAGGTAAGATTGATTATTTATTTTCGAAACTGAACATCATTTATGGACATACTAAATAAAAATGTGAACACTTATTTTGAAACATATGAAATAGTATAAACAATAAACGAATATATATATATATACTTGGTACGTATAGGTATCCCTTTAAATAACATGAAGGGCTAATTAATTGTTTGAAAATGTAACAAAATATGACAACAAAATTATTGTGTGTATAAACTTCCAAAACGTAATTTAATTGACGTGTCATTAATGTTGTATCCATAAGAGTCCCACATCTTACATATATATATATATACATTTAGCAATAAATCATCAATTGAATATCCAGAATAGAAATTTTAAAATCTAATACTACACACAATAGAATTTGTATCATAATTTATTACATATTTTAACATTTAGCCCTTTAAATAAACCTTTTCATATTATTTTTGTTTTCAAAAGCAATTAAAAGCTATCCTTATTATTCCTTGATACCAAACATAAAGGTAATTGATTTGTCACAAGTAAATACAGTATAAAATAGAATGATATTTATATAGACATTATCAACAGAAACTCAGTGAAGTACCAGTAAAATTAAAATAAAATAAAATATACACATGTCTCCAAATAAATGAATATGTCTTTTCTCTCAATTACATGTAGGTGCAACCAAGAACGGACAAATGAGTCCTTCGATGTGAACACCTCCAAAGAAAGCTTACAAGTACTCATAAAACCACAACCAGCAAAATAACACTCATTACAAAACACAACCACAAAATAGATTTCACTCCAGATGAATAAAAAAGGTTGTGACATTGAAGCAACAGGCATAAACTACACAATCTACACTCAAAAACCACAACCTCCTTCCAAAATCTACCACAAAGATCAACAATCCATCGAATTACAACCCCAACAACATCGTAATCAACCCGTCTCTGATCCCGACCCGAATCCAAGAGCCCGTCGGGTTCTCCGGGAAGTAAGTTGCCATGCAAAACCATGGGAAATTCTCGCAATTGTCGGTCCTAGTGGTGCCGGAAAATCATCTCTTCTTGAGATCCTTGCCGGAAAAATCACCCCACAAACGGGGTCTATTTGTGTTAACAAGAAACCGGTGGACAAATCTAGGTTTAAGAAAAATTCAGGGTATGTGACACAAAAGGATACGTTATTCCCACTTCTTACGGTTGAAGAGACCCTAGTTTTTACTGCTAAGCTCCGGCTTAATGTTCTTAAGGCGGAGCTGAGTTCCCGGGTCAAGTCGTTGATCAAGGAACTCGGGTTGACCCATGTGGCTAACGCACGAGTGGGGGATGATCGGGTTCGTGGGATTTCGGGTGGGGAGAGACGTAGGGTTTCTATTGGTGTTGCAGTTATTCATGACCCGGAAGTGGTGATTCTGGATGAACCCACTTCCGGGTTAGATAGTAACTGCGCGTTTCAAATTATAGATATGGTTAAGACCATGGCTCAGACTAGAGGTAAGACTGTGGTTCTTAGTATCCATCAACCAGGGTTTAGAATTATTAAGCTTTTTAATTCTATATTATTGTTAGCAAACGGCACCGTTTTGCATCAAGGAACCGTTGATGAACTTAACCACTCTTTAAGGCTCATTGGGCTTGAACCACCTATTCATGTTAACATCCTTGAATTTGCTATCGATTCGATATGTTTGATGCAACAAGAAAAGAATCATAAGAGTTTTTCAAATCTTGAACAAGAAATTAGTCTTTCAACTAACAAAAGGGAAATCACAACTCAAGGTAGGTTTACTTTACAACAACTATTTCAACAATCAAAAGTATCCGTTATCGACCATGATCATGAATACCAAGAGGAAGAACACGAGCTAATGATTCGAGATGGTTTTGCAAATTCAAGATTCTGTGAAACGGTAATCTTGACTCATAGATTTTGGAAGAATATATCTCGAACTAAAGAGCTTTTCGCTTGTCGAACACTTCAAATGCTGATTTCAGGTTTGATTTTGGGCTCGATTTTTTACAATCTAGATATGGATTTGATCGGAGCCGAAGAAAGGGTAGGTTTATTTGCTTTCATTCTCACATTTTTGTTATCAACAACGGTGGAAGCTCTACCCGTTTTCTTGCAAGAAAGGGAGATACTAATGAAGGAAACATCATGTGGAAGTTATCGAGTTTCATCTTACGCTATAGCAAACGGGCTCGTATACTTGCCATTTTTGCTAATCCTCGCAATTCTATTCGCCACCCCGTTATATTGGTTGGTTGGGTTAAACCCTAGTTTCTTTGCGTTCTCTCGGTTCCTTCTATTAATTTGGTTAATTCTCTACACTGCAAATTCGGTGGTGGTGTGCTTTAGTGCACTGGTACCGAATTTCATTGTAGGGAATTCAGTGATATCAGGCGTCATGGGATCTTTCTTCTTGTTTTCGGGTTACTTTGTGTCGAAACAAGGTATGCCAAAGTATTGGATATTCATGCACTATATCTCTTTGTTTAAGTATCCATTTGAAGGGTTGTTGATGAATGAGTTTTCGGGTGGTGAAGTAAAGTGTTTGGAGTATTTGTTTGGAAAGTGTTTAGTGAGTGGTAAAGATGTTTTAAGGGAACAAGGAGGGTATGGAGATGAAGGTAAATGGAAGAATATTGTGATTATGGTGTGTTTTATTTTGGTTTATAGGTTTATTTCATATGTGATTCTTAGGGTTAGATGCTCCCAAAATGGACTGAAAGGTGCCCTCTTTTGATTCTTGAACAATTTTAGTACGTGTTATTATTAATTACTTCAAAATTTGAATGTTATATATCGAGTTTGTGTTGATTTATTATACTATTATTTTCTTTGTTAGTGAGTCGTATATGTTTACATTAAAACATCGAAACTTATATCGAGTAAGATACGAAGAGACGTTGGATCCAAATATTCTAGTTCTAGTGATTGATATATATGTGATTAAAATTAATTGTTACTTTTTTATTCTACTTTTTATCTCTTTATGGAGTATAAGAATAAGACTTAAGAAAATGACAATATCATAATATGATCTTTGTTGTGCTTGAATAATATCAATGAAATTTAATTATTTAATCTTCATGTGGTTATTAAATGTTGTATTCGTATGAAAGTAGATGATTCAAAAGGTTCTTATGGAGTACATGGTTTGTTACTATAATGCCATATAAATAAAGCATATGTTTTTTATGATTTATAAAGTTAACAATTATTTAATCAAGCTCAATTAACTGTAAAACGTACTGCTTGAATTACATACTTATATTATTATTATTATATCTACTAAATAGAAAGATAAAAAAAATTAGTGACATTTTTGCTACGTACGGAAGCTAAATTCAATGTCATAACATTGGGTATAAATAATTAATTTTCGTTTTTATGTAAAGACGATATCATGTTTTGTTGTATTGACATGCGTCCTGTTTGTACCATGCAAAGCATGTATTATGAATTATGATATCGATGTGAGGGTGTCACGGGTGTCGAATAATTCCAAAGCTTTAAAAAAATCAAAGATAAAATAATTAATTTTAAGTGAACGTATCAAGTTTCTCATGTGAAAATAATGGTATTTTGATAATTTGTTTTTGAAGTCCACCTATATATATGTGAAAATAATTAAATATTTAAATCTGCATTTTAATTCGTCTCTATAAAATCCGAGTAAAATATTCTTGATAAAAGTTGACCTGTGTACAATTTCATTGTGATACCAATGATTTCATAGTTCAAGAATCTAATATGGCTTAAAAATAGCTTTTCTAAACATTTTATGTTTTAATTTTGACAAGACTTAATATACATGACAAAGACAAGGAAGAAAAAAAACTTGAATAGTTTACAAAATTATTTTAATAAATGAATGACCTTTCAAAAATAAAATATTGTACTTTCGTGACCTCCAAATTTATTTTATACGGAGTAAAATTTATTTTATTTAGTAAAATGAGGAATAACTCACTATAATGTAAACCCATAAATGTGGTAGAAGGGCTGCTGGGCCACAACATTAGTAGCTCATACAATAATACTCTTTTCGTGCCAATCTTTTAATTTTAGTTTGTTATAAAATAAATATTCATTTTAATAAATAATATATTAATTTTATCAATTTATCCATAATCAATTTTTTACAACTGACTCACAGAATACTATGAAGAAGTTTAGATATAACTGTCATTTTTCATTTACACAATGTAATTCTTTAAACTTTGACACTTATTTTTGGGTTTTTTTCTCGAAAAAGGAACAAATTATTCTTATTTTTGTGTTTTAGGGTATCAAATATTCTAACATTTTAAAAGGAACAACTTATTTTTAAATTAGGATTAAAGAGTATATGGCTAAAAAGTTCGAAATATTCGATACGCGAAAATACCCTAATGTCGGTGAATCGATAAATATGAGTTAGATCGGAGAATGGTTAAATGCTTCTTTGGGAAAAACGAGAATTGTTTACTCATTAATCTTCCACAAATTGTTAAATATTCCGAACTTTTTAGCCATATACCATTTAATCCTAATTTTAAAATAAGTTTTTCCTTTTAAAAAGTTAACAATATTTGATACCCTAAGAGCACACGGTGTGCATCTAGATGGCATCAAAGTTCTCCATTGAGAACGTTGTGCCTCAGTGTTCTGGCACACCCCACCGGTGTTCTCGCCGGTATTCTCCTTCGTATTTCATGCCACCGGCCCACCGTCCATATCTAAACGTTGGAATAGGTCGACGTACAGAGTTATTTAATTTATTTGTTTTTTATATATTACTTAATACAATTATCTTTATTAAAAAATCAAATAAAACAAATAATAAAAAACTCCAGGACACTGTCAAAAACACTGAGAATTCAGTTTCACCATACCACAAAATCCTCACTTTCAACATTCTCTAAAACACTGTCTAAAAACACCAACACCACACCCTGTGCTCTAAAACACAAAAAACGAGATGAAGTTGTTCCTTTTTCGGCAAAAAAAACCCTTATTTTTAGATGGATAAAGTAAATATTTTTTTGTCTCAAAATAATTGTTACCCGACAATAAATATGCAGTTTAATAAAAACACAATTAAAACTATTTTCTTTTTCTCACTTTTGATAGAATGATATTTTTACCTTTAACCAATTAATAAATGATTTCTTAAAAGTTCCGTAATAATTAATTTCAATTAAGGGTATCTTGATAATTATGGTCAAACTTCCCTATCTATTTTTAAAAGTGGACAATTAATTTAAAACGTTTGTAAAATGAAACATGGATTATAATTTTGAGCGGAGAGAGTATCAAGTATATTTATATTATTAAGCTGTAATGTAAACCTAGGGCTGTTGGGCCTGAAAATTAGTGGGCCACACTTTCATAGCTTGTCAATTAGCAAAATGACGTGGATTAGAAGATTTTCATCAAGTTCTCAAAATCTCGTGAAACTTATAAAATAGTGGATATTAAACTAACTTAGAACCTTATATAGATACAAGATTCTAAGAATAATGTATGTAAATTATTACGATTAGAATTTTGATAAACAACGTTCTATGTTTAAACATACCATAAATACACTCGAAACATTCAATTAACTTCAAAACTTCCATGTATATGAGCGATCACAATGTCACTTTCTATTTATAAAACAAAGATTCATGTTTATTATGGAAACATTGATGATTATTTATTGCCTCAATATATTTATGGTAAGCTTAAACATTACTCTAAGGGCATTGTTTATCGAAACATATAAATAGAAGTATGAGTGGGTTCAGAAAAGTACACATAATAAATGAACCACGTCACATGTCACAAAACTCATTCTCATTCACGTTTTTAAAAAATAAATATTTCACAAGCGGTTACTCGAATAATCATAAAAATTGCTCCGTAAATATGAGTGTTTTACCCTCTTCGATTAGAAATTCGTCAATGTATACTTCCGACGTACTTTTTTCTCCCTACTTTGATGGACTTTAAAAACAACTATCAATGTTATCGATACCGGTCAGTGGGACCACTTGTTATACTAATATTTGTACAATTTATAAAACCCATAAAAAAGTCATCGAAAATATAATTTGAAAAATTGAGTTTTATGACACATTGAGAATTCTTGTTCGTTCCCTCATGCTCACAAAAATTCTCATTATCATTTGAAATTCACTCATAGAAGTATTATTAGAGTTTTAATAATTAGAAGTTCTTGAATACTTAATGTTCTTTTTCCGATTTCCTTCATTCTCTTTAAAGTTACCCTGAATTTCAACTTAAAACCTAACATTTTGCTAGTAAAAGATGCAGCCCAAGACGAAACGATAATTCTGCTATAGTTGTTTTAGGTGGTAGTGTTGTTCCTTAATTAGATGCCTGGTTTAAGTAGTAAGTTTATCCCCTTAATACTCATATACTCATAAACAAAGCCTTGTGTAGTAATCAAGTTATTTACATATATCTAACATCTTAATCACCATTTAAACAAGGCGGATATTTGTTCTTTAAAAAAATTTTTTGTCTCAAATTCGCTCCCTTGAAATAAATTTCTGACTCCACCTTTACATTCAAATATGCAACTTTTTACCATGTTCCCATGTATTCAAGACTTGCCTAGCTACCAATAAAGCTTATAATTCGGCACTTATGGTTCTCCAATAAAGGGTTCCCTGACTTCTATTATGTATTAAAATTTTCATTTCCTTTTGTTCCAAGGGTTCTTGTTAAAAAAATTCAAACAAATACCACCCCCAATCACTCATGAATTGGTTCAACCTCGCCTTATTAAGATTTCTTGATAACCTTCTTTCTCCTTTCCTGAAGATGTGTTGAAAAGATGTGCGCTTGCAACCCTTTGTAAACTCTCAAGAACATAAAACTGACTGGTGCAAACCTTTTTTTTCCTTTCCTCGAACAAATGCAAAACTTAAAACGCCTTCCAGAATAATTCATTAGAGTAATATACACATTCAATAAAACTGGCAAACACGTACATTCTATGATATAGAATTGTAACTATACAATTTGATTAACAATCACATTGGTTATAGTATCAGAATTAATAACCCCACGTGTGTGAAGACTTACCATAATCTGATGTTCCAAATTTTGGTTATATAAATTAAATAAAAATATACCTCAAACGAAGGAATAATAAGAATAACATGAAGTTACCATTGCCCTATGGAATCGATGCTTTCTTGTTGATGGTGCAATTGGGTTTGAATCAAATTTGATGAAAATGGCAATGTAAACGTCTGGTCGCCAAATGTAGCAAAATGTTGTTGGGACATGATATTTGTTGTTGCAGATGTATAAACACTTGTATAAGTTGACAAACTATCTTGTTGTTGCTGTTGTTCAATGCATTGTTGTTGTTTAGGCAGGTTGTTATTTATTTTGTCACCTTCTAGTTGCCTATACTTGATGAGATAAAGTTTAAGTGGCTCTACATAATCATCAAATCCTAATGTTGTTATAGCCCAGATAATATCATCACCATTTATCGTTTTTCTCTTTTCTCGTTGACATTTATCCGATGCTTCCCCTGTTACAAAGCTTATAAACTCGGAGACACATTCTTGGACCGTCTCTTTTGCATCTTTTGATATTTTCCCGTTTCTTGGGATGACCTTTTTCATTATCCGACCCACATTGGCTATAGGAAGGAAGCGATCTTGTTCTTTATTGTTATGGGTATTGCTATTGTTGCTATTCTTTGAACACCGACTTTCTGGGCTTCTTTTACCGTGCTTTACGTCCTCCATTTCCATTTTGTTTATGAACGGATCACGTTTCTTTGGTTGGAATAGTATATATGTCCAATTGATTAAATGGCATAAGAAGCTTAAAAGTAGGCAAGTAAAGAGGTTGACCAACCTTACAATTTTAGTACATTGGACTCATTCCTCGGGTAATTTGAGTATAAGAAGATCTAACAAAAATACCTATATCTGGAGCAGTATGCTTGGATATCGTCATCAATTTAGAAAATGTAACTCACTTGAAAGTTGTTGCATATGATGCATTTAGCAGTTAGCACAGAAGGCTTAAATCCAGGGGCATTTGAAAGCCTTCAACTTCTTACAACGAGACTGCCTAAAGTACGTTAGGACTAGATACTGAAAGCCTTAATTCTGGTTCTTTTTAATACAGTTAATCAATAAATCAATCATAACGATGTGTAATACCTAGTCTTTAGTAATTTGAAACTCGATCAACATCGATTCGTAAGGACATTATATTATATCAAAGAAGAGTCAGTAGGATGACTAAACAAGTCAAGAACTAATTAGTTTTAGACACCAAGTAAAACTTCTAGCTAATTAACAAAGTAAACAATAATTCCCTTGGACATGGTGTATTTCTAGTTGCACAAACCCAAGAATTGTAAAGAAGGAAAACATCTTTGAAAGAAGCATTTTGTTTAGAATCAATCAACCCATTTATATAAGCATAAACAAGAAAGGGTGTTAAGAAGTCATGATGAGAATTGAACATATAAAAACTTCCAAAGAATACAGCATAAACTAACTACAATATTAAAGGCAGATACAAATAGATCAAGACAAGAGACCCATTCATAAATACAGAGTAATCCTTGGTAGATATTTATAAAAACCATCTTTATCATTAACATTTGATAACCTTATAATTTTGGATTTTTT
Organism: Pseudognaphalium luteoalbum; assembly: GCA_963422505.1. Taxonomy (NCBI): domain Eukaryota; kingdom Viridiplantae; phylum Streptophyta; class Magnoliopsida; order Asterales; family Asteraceae; genus Pseudognaphalium; species Pseudognaphalium luteoalbum. Next base: position 72,507,714 of record OY730198.1, read on the forward strand.
GCCACAAATTTCGGATCTACCAAAAGTAATTAACATTATATACTTTTGAATTTTGATACAGTAATTTTACAAAATATTATTTGAGTAACTATAATTTGCTTATTATAAACAAAACCACCATATGCTAAATGCTTGAATTTTTATTATTAAAAAATTTAAATATAAAAATAAACAACCAATAGTATGTTTTCCCGGGCAGCTGGCGGCGTCAAAAACAACCAACTACCCTTTGACCCTATTCCATTTAGCAACAAGAATTTCAGCGTTTTTATATTGACTTTAATCTCCCATAAGATTCCAAACACATTATTTACACATACAATCAATCAATCAAATTAATAAAACCATACATTCATCATCACCCACCTGATTGATTTTAGTTTAAAATTCACATTAAAATACAAAAAACAATCAAGAAACATAGTTGACTACTTCTAATTCAAACATAATCAGGTGAAGAAAAATCAGTCACACGTTTTTATGGGTAGTAGTACTAAGGAGGTGGCGTTACGGCTGAAGTTGGCGGCTGAGACTGCGATCGGGTCGATAGGATTAGGATATGATGTGACTGAGGATTTAAGGTTGAAATATTGTAAAGGGAAGTCGCCCGAGGCGAGGTTAATCGGCATAGATGATGAACAAGTTAGGGATATATTGATTCCTGGTGGGATTTTGATTCAAAATGTTTCAAAATCGATTAATTGTGGTAAAGGTGAGAGGGTGCGATTTAGCTCAGATATTTTATCTTTTCAGCAGGTATGGTAACATGATTCTGCTTGTTTTGTATATAATTCTAGCTTTGTTTAGCTTAGTGAAATTGAATGATTTTATGTTATGTGTATATGTTATGTAGAAGCTTTTGCTCTATCTGGTGGTTTAGAGGTTGTGGGTTTGCATCTTTTTGTGTATTTTCATTTGGGGCGAAATATAGAGAATTTATATAGAATCTTTATGTGTTGTTGCTATGCATATTTAGTGTATAACTACTAGAGCTAGTTTTAGATGGGTTGATCAGCAATTTTCAAATGGGTTTGTCTTTAAAAGGGTATACTGTAGTTGGGGTTGAAATGAGTCAAGTCGGTTGGGTTGACCCACAAATACATTTTATTGTTTTCAATTTTTTTTACCAGCTATATTTTAATTACATTGACAATATTATTATAGGAGTAGAGTAAACCTTTGAAGAAACCGATTTAGCTTATAAATAGAATCTCGATAATTATTAACCCAATTGACACTATCCCCATTTTAGCTAACTTTAATATCATTGATAAATTGCACAATGTGAATTGGTTAATATATGGTTAAATGGGTTGAAATGGCTACTGATTTCATAACCTACACCCCATCAAGATTTTTGTGCCCTGTTCACCATAATGTGGTTAATACATGGTTAAATGGGTTGAAATTTCTACTAACTATATGACAGAATCACCATAATGTGTTATATTGCATTGATTTTCTTATGGGAACATGTCGTTTTACTGTTCTTGTAGATGTCGGAACAATTTAACCAGGATGTATCATTGTCTGGAAGAATCCCAACAGGGCAATTTAATGCAGCATTTGAGTTGACAGGATCTTGGCAAAAAGATGCTGTCAACACAAAAGCACTCGCTCTAGATGGTGTTTTCATAACACTTTACAATATCAAACTTGAAAAATCCCAAATCACATTAAGTGATCATGTCAAAAACGCTGTTCCATCTTCATGGGAACCTGCAGCATTGGCCAAGTAAGTAATAGTTAGACTTATGTAGAGATTTCACTTCTTTTGAAGTGTGTTATTCATTTTTGAAATCTCAAACTTTGTTATTATTTTCGGGCTATTAGGTTTATCGAAAAGTTTGGTACCCATGTGATTGCCGGTGTCAAAATGGGAGGAAAAGATATTGTTTATATGAAGCAACAACATCCTTCAACCCTTTCACCAGATGAGGTGCAAAAAAAGCTCAAGGACATAGCCGAAAAGAGATTCAGTGGACAACGCAATGATAACCCAAGAAAAGCCCGTGATCTGGAGCCGGTAGTAACATTTTTTCCTATCCTTTCACTATACAACATTTACTTTTAATAGTTGAAGATTTTTGTGGCTTATGTTACGTTTACCTGTATCAGCTTGAAAGAAACGATTATGGCTTGATAAACTTGACTCCTGCAATGGAGGTTAGTACTATTGAAAATATTGTTGCACACATTTCTGATATTGCCCTTAATTGGCAAGCAGTGATTTCAGTGAAATTCTACATTGTGCCACTTTTGGTTGTGATTTTTCAGGATATTACTTTTTTCTGGAGGAGGAGAGGAGGAAGTTACGGAAAGAACCTTGACCATCACACGTGGGGTCAAACAGTTCAGCTTGAGCCTGAAGTGATCTCAATGTCGTTCGTTCCAATCAGTTCTTTATTGAGTGGAATCGATGGAAACGGGTTCTTGACTCACGCCATAAATCTTTACATACGATGTGAGTTGAAACAGTTGTTTTTTTGCTTAGTAAATAACAATTTAATTGTATGAAATTTGGTAATGAGAAATGAGGGTGTATGTGTCATGCAGATAAACCACCAATTACAGAGCTTCAGCAGTTTTTAGAGTTTCAGCTTCCAACACGATGGGCACCGGAGTTTGGTGTGCTTGCAGTTGGTCCTGAAGGGAAACAGCATCACAGCGCATCGTTACAGTTTAAGTTTATGGGTCCAAAGCTCTACGTTAACACAAATCAGGCAATAAATTCTATCTGTGTAACTGTTTGTTGTTTGTGTGGTTATCAGATTCATTTATGAATGGGTCAATTTGGGTTATGTTTTTATCTAACAGGTCAAATGGGTGAAATAAGAAAATCAGATTAAAGGTAATCACGTGCCACCACTAACTATAACATGGGTCCGCCCCTGGATATGTGATTTTTGATGCATAAAAGCAGTCTTTCTTATAGTAAACGAATATTGTTACGAGTATAACATAATTTCTGTTATTATATTGGCACACTAAATTTATGTCAATGATTAAGATTTTGACAAAAGACGTTTTGGGTCAACCCAATGTCCCAACCCGACTTCTATCAAAATTTTATGTTTTTGACCAATGGGGTCAATTCAGATTATGTTTCATATCTAACGGGTTAGATGGGTAAACCTGAAAAGTTAGATTATAAGAAATGGGTCAAGTAGATCAAGCATGTCAAAATTCTCTCAATCTGTATATCTAATGTATGAATCATTCTACATCATCTCATTCAATAGATTATGACGCTAAAATATTATTTGTAAGCATAATTTAACCAAATTGTTTAAAAAAAAAAAAAAAAAACTACTGGACAAAAATGTTTGACCATACCCATTTCAACCCATACTAAAAACTTCACCATAACTCAATTTTACCCGTGACCCAACCCATACTAATTACCTTTTCTGTGATAAACTGGCAGGTGGATGTTGGTGACAAGCCTGTGACGGGCCTTCGCCTTTATTTAGAAGGAAAACGAAATGACTGCTTAGCAATCCATTTACAACATCTTTCATCGATGCCCAAAAGTTTTAAACTAACACTAGAGCCCAACATAAAATCGGCCCCAAACACTCATGACCGAAGGTACCATGAGAAGGTTCAATGGAAAAGTTTCTCACACATATGCACCGCCCCAGTAGTATCCGACGATGAACTTTCAATAGTCACAGGTGCTGAGTTTGAAGTGAGTGACTCCGGTTTAAAACGGGTTTTATTCTTAAGACTCCGTTTCTCAAAAGTAGAGGGGGCCACACTGGTAAGAACACCTGAATGGGACGGGTCACCCGTTCTCACTAGTCAAAAATCCGGGCTTGTTTCAGCTTTAATATCGACCCGGTTTTCAACTACTCAAAGGCCGTCACCTCAGCCTAAAGACATTATTATGAACTCAGCGTTACCTGTTGGGCCCCCGGTTTCAGCCCATGGAAAGAAGCTTTTGAAGTTTGTTGATACAACTGAATTGATCAGAGGGCCTCAGGATTTGCCCGGTTATTGGGCTGTGTCGGGGGCAAGGCTTATGGTTGATAAGAGTAAGATATCGTTGCGTGCAAAGTTTTCTCTTTTAGCTGTGATTCCAAGTGATGAGGAAACATTGTAGGATTGATATTGCAATGAGTTATGTGGTTATGAGTCCAAATTGCATGCTGTTTGATATGTTGAACGGGCAACTTGAAAAGTTAGAATTTGTTTTTGTATTCTTTGTATATTATGGTGTGGATGTGTATAAATGATAAGAAATACAGGTGTACGTTGTAAATACACATACTTTTGAACACAAAATTTAGTTTCGGAAACTGGTTATCATTGCTTGCATAAAGGTCCTCTAATTGGCACAATGAGTTATGGTGAAGTTTTTTATATATATGGGTTGAAAATTTCAACTTGAACTTGCAATGAGTATGGTCAAACATTTTTGTCCAGTAGTTCAAATTTTACGTCATGATATATTGATTTCTTCGATCAACAGTTCAGACTCACCGTATTTTAAATATATTGCATTTTAAAAGTAAAATAAGATGTAGTGAATCTGACGTAATATGCAATAAATCTGGAATGCTGATTAAAAAAATCAATGTCTAAAATTAGTTATGCCTCTTATATAGGAGCTACCCCTCTCATCCCACACCAAAATCAAATTCCAAAAACTAATTATTATAATATAATAATATATAATAAATGAAAGAAAAGGATCGTAGGAGCAGGTCATTTCTTAGGAGCAGGGAAGACAGAGTTTGGACCAATGAGAGATGTACACGTGTATTACAAGTCCCCATACAAGAGACTACCAGGGACTAGTTTTGCACATTTTCCAAACTTTTAGATTTGACCGCAAAGACTTTAGAGTATTACGAATTAATTTGAATTCTGAAAATAAGGAAAGCAATCCACTTAGAATTTTAGATCTATACGATTTTTAAGATAAATCTCCGATTAATGTATACGTAAGCATCACGTCGTCACTATTACTCCAGTTCATTTCGTTTTTGAACCGCCATAGCTTTGAGAATCCGGTTGAGTTACTTTTAATGTTGATCTCCGGCTTTCCGGAATCCGATTCTTTGAAACCGCCGCCGCAACTCCGCCGGTGCTTTCGTATTTCGACGACGGAGATGCAAGAGATGATTCGACGAAGACGTTATTCACCGGAATGTGAATTCGTTTTTCGTCGTTGTAACTGATGTTTAGTAATAAGCTTTGATTGCATAACGGAAAAACCGTTCGGATCTGACCGGATTCAAATACCTCATTTGACGACGAATCTGTATCGCCTGCACACATAAATGTAAAATCACTTTCATCTTCTTCTTCATCTTCACTGTCATCTTCGTTATCATGTTCCTCATCATCGATTTGTTGAAAATAAGGAAAGCAATTACTCATGTTTTTTTGGATAGACAGGAAACAAGTGTGACCATAGTACTATAATTTTGTATGTAGGATGTATGTATCCGGTAGAGACAACGAGGGATTACATAAATTAGTTGGTGGTGGTGGTGGTGTGCAGTCTACATTATGTGGGATGTCAGAGTTAAGGTTTTTGTTATTTAGAGTTGTCTGGGTTGTAGTTTTGTTGGTTGTTGTAGCAGATAGTCAGTCTACTCATCCTGCAGATGGTAAGCCAAGTAATTAGTGATGAAAATGTTATAGATATGTGTTTGTGTGTATGTATGTATTAGATCTTATTATGTATCCATGAAGCAAATAAATATTGATTGTTTGAAAGTTAAAACATTAAGGCGTATAATTTCTTCATTCATGTTTGTATCTGTTGTACATGTTCTTCAATAACGTATATTGTTTGCTAAGCGTATAGTCAAAATTAATATTATAAGATTTGAATTTCATCTATATGTTCGTCTATGTGTATATTAGTTATATATGTGTGTGTTCATTTGTGTGTTTGTTTGTGTGTATATGTGTATAACGTGTGTGTTTATATGTGTGTTCGCATTTGAGTTCGTTTTTGTGTATGTAGGTATATATGATGACTGTATGCACTGGAATATTCAATACTTTTGCATGATTTATAACTGTATAGACATTCCTATGATTTTATTTTGTTGAAATTGAAGATTTTTTCCGGATTCAATTTCATTGTAAGATGTGGTATAAAGTGTTAAAATGCAGTAATATATATTAAAATGCAATAGGTTTTTTGGTATGTATAATGTAGTGAATGTTCAAAAGGTTGTTTTTTGTTTTTTATGTTAATATAGTTTTATTTATAAAACAGAATGTTAACAATAATAGAATGTTTGTGTTTTTTATTTTTCAGCTGCACACATGTTGATTTAAAACTCAGTTTGTCATTACAAATTTAATATGTCATTACAAATTTCAAAGAGTTAATATGTGGAATTGTTTGGACAGATAAGATCACACCAGAATGATTTGAAAGAAGATGGAATTTGATAGTTGAACAGTTTGAACTTGAGGATAATGAATGGTTGAAGGAGATGTATGACATCAGAAGAAGATGGATACTGGTATATTTGTTAGATAAACCGTCTATTTATTCACAAAACGTTTAAGATTATCTAGATCTAAAAAAGTGAATATGAAAAAATCATTGCATTTTACGTTTATGTTACTGTACTTTACATTTTAATGTAGTGAAAAACTGATTTAAATGAGTAGATATGGGAAACATCTACTGCATTTTACGTTTAAGTTACTGCATTTTATGTTTAATGAGGTTGAAAACTGATACGAAAATAGATCTCGAAAACTTACTTCTTTTTACGTTTAAGTTACCACATTATAAGCTTAAGTTACTGCATTTTAAGTTTAATGTGGTTGAGAACTGGTATGAAAAACATATAAAAAAAAATTACTGTATTTTACGTTTAAACTACTGCATTTTAAGTTTTAATTACTTTATTTTACTTATCTTAAGCTCGTGGAAAACTAATATAAAAAAAAATATAAAAAATTACTGTTTACGTTTATGTTACTGCATTTTATATTGTAAGGTGGTAAAAGATTGATCTGAAATAGTAGATCTCGAAAACTTACTGCATTTTAAGTTTAAGTTACTACATTTTACGTTTACGGTAATGGAAAACTGATTTAAATGAGTAGATTTGGGAAAACATATACTACATTTTAAGGTTAAGTTAATGCATTTAATGTTTAAGGTGGTGGAAAACTTAACTAAAAACTAGATCTGGTAAACTTATTTCATTTTACGTTTAAGTTACCGCATTATAAGCTTAATTTACTGCATTTTAAGTTTTAATGTGGTGCAAAACTGATATGAAATATATATATTTTATTTAAAAAAACACTGCATTTTACCTTTAATCTACTGCATTTTACTGTTAAATTACTACATTTTACATATCTTAAGCTCGTGGAAAACTAATATGAAAATATAGATAAAAAATTAACTGCATTCTACGTTTATGTTACTTATCTTAAGCTCGTGGAAAACTTACTTCTTTTTACGTTTAAGTTATCGCATTATAAGTTTAAGTTATTGCATTTTAAGTTTAATGTGGTGGAAAACTTATATGAATAATAGATTTAAAAAAATCACTGCATGTAACGTTTAAACTACTGCATTTTACGTTTAATTACTGCATTTTACATTTTTTAAGCTCAAGTAAAACTGATATGAAAAAATAGATTAAAAAAGCACTGCATTCTACGTTTATGTTACTGCATTTTATGTTAAGGTGGTGAAAAACTGATCTAAAACATATAGATATCGAAAACTTACTGCATTTTTACGTTTAACTTACAGCATTTTAAGTTTTAAGGTGGTGTAAACTTGATATGCACAATAGATCTCGGATAAATCAGTTAATTTTACATTTATGTTACTGCACTTTACATTTTAATGTAGTGAAAAATGATTTGAATGAGCAGATATGGGAAAACATTTACTGCATTTTACGTTTAAGTTAGTTAATTTTATGTTTTAAGGAGGTTGAAACTGATATGAAAACTAGATCTCGAAAACTTACCTCTTTTTGCGTTTAAGTTACCGCATTATAAGTTTTAGTTACTGCATTTTAAGTTTAATGTGGTCGAAAACTGATATGAAAAAATATATTTTTTTTAAATATTAGTGCATTTGACCTTTAATCTACTGGATTTTACGTTTAAATTATTGCATTTTACATATCTTAAGCTCGTGGAAAACTAATATGAAAATATAGATAAAAAATTGACTGCATTCTACGTTTATATTACTGCATTTTATGTTTAAGGTAGTGAAAAACTAATCTAAAAAAGTAGATATCGAAACTTACTGCATTTTACATTTAACTTACAGCATTTTAATTTTGTGAGTACTAACTTTGTTCCTCTCAGACTCAGTAGTATCTTTCAATTGACAGTGTTAACTTTGAACAATATTAACTTTGACCTTGAACTAACGGTAGAAATCTTGTAACCGGCACTAGTAATCACTTAGGCATTTTTAGACCTAACAAGTACAAATAAGTGTAATGATTAACATATTTGTATATCAATATAATAAAAACTTATGAAAAAAACTAACACGGGCATTAAATAGCATATCATTTTAAAATTTTGTAGTCCACAAAATTAAACTTCTAAACAGAAGTTTATCATAAGGACATACAAGCATTACAAAAAAACACATATATGCAAACGCTAATTGTTCCAGACATAAATTTTTCACAAACAGCAAAAGGGAACACCAAAAAGACACAAACTGTTTGAAAATGTCAAAACCCACAAAACGCATAAATTTTTACTATTTAAATTACTGCATTTTATATTTTTAAGCTCATGTAAAACTGATATGAAAAATTAGATAAAAGAATCACTGCATTCTATGTTTATGTTACTGCATTTGTTTTAAGGTGATGAAAAACTGATCTAAAAAAGTAGATATTGTAAACTTATTGCATTTTACATTTAACTTACTGCATTTTAACCACATAATAGACATGCTCCTTCATTTAGTCAACATTCCACGTGTAACACATTCATTGGCAACAAGCCTCATATACAATACAACTAATATAGTAGTATATAACAAAAAACTCATTTTATTCTCTTTATTAAATCATTTAATAAAAAAGCACCTACACCAGTACACCAACACCAATGTGATCTGCAGCTAGCCACCATGGCAACACCACCACCACCACCCCCTGAACCTAACCGGAGTCGTTTCCAAATCGAAATGAATTATCATGGCCAACTACTCTCACTTTTTCACGTTAGCCAATTTCTTCTTACCTATCGCCTTCAAGTCCTTATCATACAAATACGTTTTTATGTATTTGTAACGCAATTTAGTTTGGTATGTTTCCGTGTAATCATTCCGGTGCTGATGTTGCGAGAGGAACAAAGTTATAAACCAACCTAAGAAAAGTCATATTTAGTTTGATATAAAGTCATATTTACTTATTATACCTATCTATAAGTTATCACTCTATCTTAACGTGTTAAAGAGGAAACTTCAGTCTACAAGTACTCAATCTAAGAAAAGTATATATATTTCATGGTGTGGAGACATTACGCTATATTATCCGGACTACAAAATAGTCATAGATACTCATTGTTGACAGACATTATCAAATATGTATCGCTAAGCAGTTTTTGTCATTTCGTAAAAACGAAATATCTTTTGAGCAAATTTGCTAGGTATTATAATAATAACAATTGATAAAGTTGAAGCTTTCTTTTTATAGATAGATGATTTAATACTTCAACTATCAGCTATAATATTATAGAAACGACAAAACAATAATTTCCTGTTTAGGTATACAATGTCAATTTTGAATTTAGAAAATACCCTCAAAATTCAAAACCTTAACCCTAAGCATCCATTAAAATCAACACAGATAGATGTATATAAACAAAATAGTTACCCTTTTTTAGGTTCAGATGATTTCCCGACCAAACCACCAGCACCTTCACTTTTCACCTACGGCAAGGGGGAACTGACAACCGCCGTCTACGATGGCAGAACCGCCTTACTGAAATTAAGCTCAACCGGATGACGCTGACGTGGCGGTTGCTGCTGCTGATTCTGGAATTGCTGCATGTGTTGTTGTTGAAGCGCAAAATGCGGATGCTGATGATAAAACTGCTGCTGCTGGTGTTGATTAAACTGATACTGAGGGGCAGCGGCAACGGAAACGGCAGTTTGTGGCGGTGGTGGAGGTTGTAGGTCGTGGTATTTGAAGATCTAGATCTAGATCTACGGTTTCCGACTAGGAGCATTTCCAGTGGTGGTGGACTGTAGTGGTCCGGTGGTGGTGGTGGTAGTCTCATAGTGGTGGTGGTGACGTTTTGTAGTTTGTAGCAGGTGGTGGAGGCGACGGTGATGGACGGAAAAATCGATCATCGATGACAGTGATTTAACCAGCTTACTGTGTTTTTTTATTGTGTGTGTATTTTTTGGTGTGGTGTGTCTGTTTCATGTTTGAGTAGAGAGAGAATTGTGAGTTATTAAATTGAGACTGACCGTACTGACCGATTGAAAGTGATGTTGTCAAATAATTTTACAAATTGGCCCCTTGACCAAATTTAATTGCAAGTGCGTCCTTTTTGATTGATGTAATCTTGACTGTGAAAAGCAAATGAAGGATGGAGATGATGGCTGCTTTTCCTGCTCCTCTAAATGGAGCATCTCCCCTGAACCATACCCATAAATGAATAACTATTTATAAGATTAGTCTCATTAAAATGGTTAAGACTATTATCTTTTTAAACTCTAAAAGAATAGGGAATTGTGACACTTATTTCAGAGAACGGTGTACGCTTAAGAAGTAGAGTGGAGGATATTGAATTTATAGTAAAAGTTTATTTTTTATTTTTTAAATCAATTTGGGTGTGTGAAAACATAAAAAAAGACACAAAAATTTACCGTGTTTTTCGTTGGATGCCGTTGCTAAATATCGTCACGATGTGGGTGAACGTCGATGAACGACGTACTCAGCCGGAAATTGTGAACAAAAACCATACCACTTTATATGCTCTAAGGTGTTATTATACTAAGAAACATATCTTAAATATTTATTCAAAGTTTCAAACTAAAATTAATTAATTATAACTATTAAAACTTTTTAAGATAGTATTTTGCAGTTTCAAGTGTGATGCGAATTTCATTCAATTCCGAGATAGTAGAAGTTAATTCAACACTTGTGATGAGGATGATGTTATCACTCGAATCTTCATCCTACTAGCTAGTGAAGATATCATCATCCACAAATTTTCTTAGTCACGATTTTTCACTCGCTTTATCCGCTTGAATTTTATCATGTTCCATCAACTCGTTAACTGCCCTCTTATTTATATATATTTAACTCAAACTTAAGCTGATAAACCATAGAGGATAATGTTGGTAAAGAATACATAACAGACCATCAAACTATTCAATTTATAACTTTTGGTGATGAAATAATAATGAAATATATGAGAAAACTTTGAATCAATAAGAGCACACTAGAGGAAGCGTCTTCATCAAACTTCTGGATCGAGAACACCGTCTGACGGCGTTTTCCCACACCTCTACGGCTTTCTAAACAACGTTCTAAAGTGCCGTCCTGGATGAGACGCTGCTTTCTTCTTCCTTTTCCTTATTTCTTACACTCACACTCATAAAAATATAAAAATAAATTTTGAGAACACTGTAAACTCAACATCCTCCACACCCCCACTTTTTCAACAACAACGGTCCCGTAAGAACACTGTAAAAATAATGTCACCACACCCTGTGTTCTAAAAGCTCGCAAGATAGTTACACACAGGGTGCGAAAATTTATTTTCACAGTGTTCTGGTGAGAATATTATCTGAAGATTTTTTGGTGTGGTAAACAACTTTTTGGACAGTGTTCTCGAGATTTTGATTTTTTATTTATCTATTTTTAATACAAATAATTGAATAAATAACAAATTAAAAAAAGAAAGAAAGATAATATTCATTACAATAGAAAAAACATTATATATCCTGAAATTTTTTATATAATTTAAAATAGAGGTAACAATTTTAGATTCATTGGTTAATTATAAGTCAATTTGTTTAATATTTAGGAGGGGATGAGTTTGTTGGGTCTCTCTTCCCTATTTTTTGGATGAGTTTAAATAGGTTTTTCAATACAACCTCCAATTATGTAACAATTAACCAACAGGTCTAGACGGGTAATTTTTTTTCCACCTCATTTCATTTTTAGCTCAAATTAAAAATTTTTTTTGGTAAAAACCCGATGACCCGACCTGACCCGAGACCAATTAGATACGGACCCGTTTAGACCCCATCCTTCTAAATGACTTATCTAGACCCGGACCCATTTAAACCAAAACCCATCTAGACCCGTCATCCGACCCGACCTGACCCATTCATTTTACCATCTATAATTTAAACACACACTAAAACAAAAAATTTTTATTGCCAACATTTATATAAGCCCAAAGTCTACATTTTACCAAAATAAAAAGCCCAACTCAATTTAAACACATTAAAAAAATAATGAAATTAAAAACACTATGTTCATCTCATTCTACATCCTTATACAATCGACATCTTCTCCATTTCTTTTTCTCTTTTTTTTCCTTCCTCCATTTTAGACACCTTCAGCTTCCAATTTTTATATAAAAAAAAACAAACAAAAATAGAAAAAGAATAAAGCATCAAATTTCAGCATCTAGGGTGGGACGTTGTGTGGTAACACCACCTTGAACAGTGACACAGGAACACGCGGTCGGAGTGGCGGAACGCCAAACCACAACATTCTCGAAGATGAATGCTATTGAGAAGACTTTCACTCTGTATGCTCTTATGAATTGACACAAAATTTGTTAGCGAAAATGACATAATTGGGGACTACTATGCAATTAAGCGAAGTAGGGAGTACGGCGGGGCTAATTAATGTACACATTAAAAAAATTAGTGAGTTATGTAAGTAGTTAGTTAAAAGTATCCCTAATAGTACGGAGTATATACTTCAATTTAGCTTCATTTATTGATTTTTTGTTGATGAAAATTAGGTATAAAGTGTATGATAGTGACAAAAGGGTATATATTGAAAACTATAATATATTCACAAATCTTTTGAGCTATAAGAGTAAATGTTAGATCATACGTGAACGGATTGAATTACATGTTGTTAACTCTTGAGATTAAAATATAGACCAAATTAAAAATATAGACCAAATTACATAATTAAATGTTTATTTCTAACTAACATATGAATATGAATATGAATATGAATATGAATGTGAATAATCCAAATACTCACATATAAAAAAGATCGATTTTAAAAGTAAACTTATGTCTCAAAGTTTTTTTTTTTTTTTTTTTTTAAATTGATCGGTTATCGATATTCACACATAAGTTTAGTCTCACATAAGTTAGTATGTAATACATATTACACTTGTAAGAACTACATAAATCAATAAAGTAAATGAGTTGTAACAAACTAGACATACCGTTGTGAATTAGACCTAATAATGTCGTATATTGACCATACGTCATAGTATTTATACACCACCATATGACATTAGATATATATTAAACATACAAACGTCGATTTTATGTAAAGAAGCTACAAGCTAAAACTCAATCTAAACCATCTCAAAATGGAAAACCTTCATGGTTTAGTTCATCATCATTAACAAACCATGGTTAAATTTAAAAACCTGATTACTTGCAACTGAATTAGTAAGCATGCACTATGACTATACGTATGTACTAACCCTAAAGTAATCTTAATAAAAGGTTTTAGAAAGACTTATACTTACAGGGACTCTAAATGTCCTTAATATACTAATAAAGGACCTAACATGTACAATTATAAACTTACAACCAAACTACCTTAACAACCTATTCATCAAATACCTACAGCAGCTGCACTTCTTTTTTATTCCCTAAATTTACAAACCCTAATTCCGAAAAGAAGAAAAATTCAATGGCGCACAATCGCCAACCGGAATCAAATCCATCATCATCCGATGAAGAAGAAGAGGAAGCTTCCGGTTCGGAAGATGAACAATCCTCCGGTTCAGACGAAGAACAATCTTCCGGTTCAGAGTCCGAGCAAAAGCATGAAAAAACCCTAGTTACACCGTCTCAGCCACCGCAATCCACCAATAAGTCTCAAATTCAAGATCAATCGGAATCAGAAACCGAAGAGTCTGGTTCCGAAACCGATTCCGATTCACCGCCGGCGAAATCCGCCGTCGCCGATTCTAAAGTTAAACCTGTTTCTTCAAAACCTACGGTACGTGATGAGAAAGTCAAAATTGACTCGAAAAAACCGAAAAAGGCTGAATCTGGATCCGTGACCGGATCAAAAACTAGCGCAACGGCGCCTCCGGCGAAGCGACCGGCGCCTGTGATTGAAAAAGAGGCGAAGAAAGCGAAGAGTAGTACGGTAACGGATGATGATTCGAAGAAGCAGTTGTTTCAGAGGTTATGGAGTGAAGATGATGAGATTGCGATATTGCAAGGTATGATTGATTATAAGAATGAAAAGAATGGTGAAAGTCCTGTTAATGATATGGGTGCTTTTCATGAGTTTATTAAGAAGTCATTGCATGTTGATGTTAGTAGAGCTCAATTGGTTGATAAAGTTAGGAGATTGAAGAAAAAGTATGTGAATAATGCTAGTAGAGAACAGAGTAGCAGGGAAAAGAATGGTAAAGATAGGAGCTTTTCGAAGAGTCATGAACAGAAAGGTTACGATTTATCGAAATTGATATGGGGTGGTGGTGGTAATAGTAGTGGGGTAGAGAGTAAAAAGATTCAGAGTCAAAAGAATGGTAATGTTAAGGGTAATGCTGCTGGGGCTAGTACTAGTGCTGTTGTGAAGTCGAATGGGGTGGACGTTAAGGAAGTTCCGGTTATGAAAGGTATTGATATTAATCGGTTTGTTCAGTATGGGAGGAACGGTAGTCCGGTTTTGGATGAGGAGATTATGAAGGGTGGGATGGAGTTAGTTGAGGGATCGAAAAGGGAGGAGTTGGAGGAAAAGTGGAAGGAGTTGAAGAAGCAGGAGCTGCAGCTTTATTTGAAGCGAATGGAGTTGGTTAAACAGCAGGCACTTGTAGTTCTTGAGGCTGTTAACTCGTCTGGAAATTAAGGTGACTTTTGGTTTTCTGTTGATGATTCCTCGGCCTGGGGAGTATCAGATATGGTTATCAATAAGAATATGTAGTTTTGTTAGATATATGTGGTTTCTAATCTTTTTTGATTTATTGTTTGAAGTTATGAACTTGATATTAGCTGTTTGAAGGTAAAAACAAATAACATGGTATCATGTTTATGTTGATTGTTAGGATTGTATAGTATAATTCTACTATGATGAATTTTTGGTTGATTTTGTTTTAGTTTAACAGTAGTGATAAATTTTAGTAGTTTTTATCCTGCATGGCTGTTTGCTGTTCGTGTTCATGATTTCTACTACCATCTTGCTTTGAGAATCTTGGTAGTGATTATAATTTTTAATTGCTTATGTTCAGGCTGATGGTTTGCATTGTCTTCCCATTAATTTTTGTTGATAATTATTACAAGTGTTGATGTTGATGCCAAAAACTAATGATAGTCTTAATATTTATGGATTTCTTTTGGTTCATCCGTGGTCAAACATCTGGTGCTAGTAAATCTATATGTGTTGTTTTGTGTAATTTGTTACCTTGTGCTTGTTCTAGTTGAATATTAGTTGCATTAGAGAAACAATTTTGAGTCGTATCTCCCATGCATTGTCATGATTCGCGAGTCATTAAACATCAGATGTTATGTAGTCTGATCCAATGCTCATTTTGACAAAACTTGCTGGTGGTGATTATTCATGGGTGTACAAAATACTTACAGTCTTGATCATTGAGTCTGTGCAGAACATCTCTGATTCGATAAGTGATAGCTACAGGTAGATAAAGATACAAGTAACCATGTGCATAGAATTGCAACTAATGCTCATTTGCCCAACCCTGAACTCCAGCCATCAGCATTCTGCCACTCAACCAGACTTTTTTTTCCTCACATCCTACATGTTTCAGTCTATACTCCCTCTTATTTTCAACCTCTAATTCATATTCTCATTTTGGCGCTAATTTTTGAGGGGTCAATGATAAATATTGTCTTGATTGATATTCATCATACTTTACTGGTGGTTGTGGTTGCCTCCCCTAACACCACATAAACCATTGGAAGCAGACACTTTTGGCATGCTGTGAAGGATGTTGTGTTGGAGATCGTGTTTTGGTTTGTTATATCGGTTTCCCAGTTTGTTGTTTCTGCATAAAGATGAAAGACAAGGCTTGTGTTGGGACATTGTTCGCTCTTCACGAAGTCTTTAGTCTTTGTAGCTTGCATTAAAGCCATATTGTTTAATTTTGTTGTGGTGTTTGCTTAACTTATTGGGTTGCCATTGCTTTAAAGGGGTTTTGATGATAAAGTTAAAGATTCTATTATTCCAAGGTTCCAGCAAGTTTCAAGTTCATTATTTCAACTTTCGAGTTCATAATGACAATTTGACCAATATCCTTTCCTTTCCCAGTACAGCTCAAGTATCAAATTTAATGGCAGAAATTGCATCTACAATATTTAAAGGGAGTAGAGTCAGTAGACTTCTACAGAAGGTTGTCTCAGATGTATCACGACACCACTGAGATCCTTTTTTAAAGGTCCTTCCAGTATCATCTATAGCACCTGTTCCTGCATGTGCTATTAAACATCAGAATCAACGGCGTGCCATGTGCTTGTAAAGTTTTCAGTTTATAGTAATCAGTTGCTTGCCAAGTATTTTGTTGAAGTTGTGACTTGTGTACTTTATCTCTTGAACCCAATGTTCTGCAACATTAGGTCATTAGGATTTAGGACTATGGTACCCATTGGTCTTTAGCTATATGAAATTGTATCTTCGAATGAAACTATAATACGACATTGAATGATACACATTTTGCACATCTTACCGAATTAGTATCAGACATTAAAAGCCATCATAATATGTCTTTGTTCGTCGCTTTGAAATTCAAAGTCATCAAGTATATATAATGTATTGGAGTAGTGTTTTGGCATTTTCTCAAATAATTACCAAGTAGAGCGATTTGTATTTATTTTCGTACAAGTGTGTTCTACAAATTGACTCATAAAGTTAGTGATACATAATGAAGATTGTTTTACAGCGGAACATCGGAGGGAAAATCTTGTCCATGTTTCTTGATTGTTTTTCTCAAGAAAGCCTCCTGCGTGGTTAGGTTCTTAGGGAGGACATCGTATACATCATTGAACATATCTGCAACTGGAGGTTTTTCTATCCGCTCTGCAACCTGAATCGCTTTCGCTAGCTGCAAAAAAATGATCAACAGATTAATGAATTTCATCAAATCCAAAGAAAGATAGGTGACACAAAATAAAGTCAAACATGAAGTCAAAGCTTTTACCTGCTTCCTTATGCTCGTATGATGTTGGGATTCAGCTTCATCAGTCCACCAGCCTTTGCTTTCAATCCATTTCCTAAATCTCTTTACAGGGTTCTGATAATCTCGCCACTGTTGTATTTCCTCAACTGGACGATATCTCGTTGAATCATCTGAAGTTGTGTGGTGTCCTGCTCTATATGTAAGCGCCTACCAATAAAATACACCATTGCAGCATTAGAAAATTTCACACCGAAATTTTTATCCGTATCTATAGAGTAATAGTTTGACTTCAGTATCAAGGGCACCTACAAACCTCGATTAAAACAGGGGTGTGTTCGTTAATAGCCATTTTACGAGCTTCAGAAACAGCATTATAGATAGCAAGAGCATCATTACCATCTACTCTGATGCTAGGAACTCCATACGCTTTCCCTTTAACAACAACACCATCACCTAGCATTGACCGTTCGACCCAACAGTCAGTTATTTAAGTAGTAGTAAAGTTAAAAGTCAAATGGAAAGATATAAGTACTTCGAAATTGTTGATCAACTGGTGTACTGATGGCCCATCCATTGTTTCGACAAAAGAAAATCACTGGGACCTCCATAACCGCAGCAAAGTTCATAGCAGCATGGAAATCTCCCTGTGATTTGCAATGAATTTCCAATAATTATAAATGTTAACTCCAGTAAATGTATGATTAAAATGATCTGTTTTCAAAATGCTGCAATATGAGGATATAATATTCCGTGTGCACCTCACTAGTGCCTCCATCACCAAAATACGTGATCGCACATGAATCTTGTTTTTCCATTTTTAGAGAATACGCAGCACCTACTGCATGTGGGATTTGTGTTCTGGAGTACACAAAAATTGGATTGCAGTCAAGTGTCAACAATTTAAGTAAATTATCTAACAAAACTATTATCATCCAAAAACAAGGGTAGTCCCTGCCTGAATGTAAAGTGTAAACAATTCATTAAAAGTAAATGGTTGGGTCAGGTGGATTGAGTAAACTATTATACCAGTAATAATCTACTACATTGTATAAACTGATCTACCTAGGTTTTATGTGCCAAAGAATACATTTTTTCTATCATTTGACCCATTTTACCTGTTTCTATAAAAACTAATTATTTTGATTTTACCTGTTTGACCCGTTAGAGATAAAAACATAACCAGAATCGATCCATTCACATCTAAAGAGTCGAAGTTGCTGATTGTGGGCTTAGGGTCTATTAAGATTTTTGGGTTCAGAGGTGTGTCTCTTGTAATCTACAAATAATTGATCAATAACGCTCTATACCTTACATGTTTTAGTATTCAACAGTTGTCAAATCTACCATTCAAAGAACACTAAATAGGTAGGTGGAAAGTAAGTTGAAATCTTACGCAACTGTTGACGCCACTGTAATGTAATTGAGTTTTCTAGACCCGTAATGGATAGGCATCTGCCTTCCTTTGCCATAATCATACTTGTTTCCGAACAACTGATGTGCAAACTCTTGTAAACTAAATCCTCTCCACAATAGAACTCCAGGTTCCCTGTACTGCATTTATAAACACTTCCCGTATCATTATTGGCTCCAACGACAAAATATAATTATAATGAAGATCTAAAAAGAAATATAAAATGAAGTAACCTGTGGGAAGACAAAATCACTGTTATTAAGAGCTGCTGCTGATGCAATGTTGATTGCTTCTTCCCCTGTTGTGGTTGCATAAAAGGATATCCGTCCTTGTCTTTGTGCCTCATAGAAGATAGTATCCATAACTTCAAGTGTTAACATGTTCGTATACATTTTGACTGCAAGTTCCTTGCTTATCTGTATATTTAAAAATACCAAAGAACTAAGAGTTTCACAGTTTCATTATGCAAAAGTAATGAACTTTTTGTGGCTTACATCAAGTGAATAACAATCCCTCAACATTTGACCATTGTCATCAAGCACTCGGTAACAATGGACCCTTTCCTCGGTAGCACCGGATACGAATGTCAGTTTGGGCGTAAACTTGACTTTTCCACCTGGAAAATCTAGCACCTGCTGCGAAGGAGCTTCAGCAGGCAACTGCAACAAATAACAGATATGTTCATAAGCATATAATATACTGACAACTTTGATGAATGTGGGCCAGTCAGCATTGCCGGTAATAAGCGTTGCAAGAAGAGAGAAGATTAGTAACACTTCGATGAAGTTTGACTTTAATAGTTTAAAAAGTCAACTATGGTATTCAAACTAATGTAGGCATAAAATGAAACACTTAAAAATTTCAATCACATGGGGTATACAAAAAAAGTAACTTTCATAAAATGGAACATACGCTAATTACTAATGACAAAAATGATACAGTAAATCAAAAGGATCTTTGTGAAGTAGATTGCAACTATACAAAAAGGGTAGTCAAACATTGACATAAAACTAGTTGACTTAAAAGTCAAATGTCCTATCATTTTTATCAAATCTGAACATATAAGCATCAATTTGTGTATCTTGTATTTAACATATGCAAACCACACAAACTGAATCCAATTAAACTTAATTTGAACAACACAAACACTACTAAAGTTTGAACTTAAATTAATCAAATTGCCAATAACATTGATGAAATAGTACAAACCTGATCAACACTGGTAGCAGAATGCAATCGTCTCGAAACGTAGATCGATTCGAAACAATGATTGAATACAGTGTGGGCATTATTTTTTGGATAATTTGCATGTTTTGAAACTGGTAATGGTGAAGATGAGATGTTATTATAATTGCAAGAAGTATGATTTGTTAAAAATTTCTTTGATTTGAGAGTTTGGCTTATAAACTTTTTGGATTTTGTTAAGCAGAAAGAAGCCATGAGAGAGATTTTGAGAACAAGAACAAGAAGTGGTAGTTTGAGGATTTTGAGAGAAGAATTGAAAGTGAAGAGTTTGGTGTTGTTTAATGTTTTTGTCAGTGTCTTCTAGCTAAACTACTTGTTGATTGCTAGTATATAAAGCTACAGTTTCTTATAAATTTGTAGGACAGAATCTGTGCATACATCATACGTATATTATTTATTATTATATTATTACTTTTTTCTCACACGACGTTTCAAGTTCAAACTTTCGCTAATAATTTTATTGATAGTAACGGTAGAATAGTGAAACTTGTGTATTAAATCACATGTTATATTATTTGTGAGATCAATATAATCAAGGTTTTTACAAAGAAAGAAATCCATCAAAAAGTTACTAAAATATCAGTTAAAATGCAATTAGGGAACATTTGGATATGCTTCTAAAAGTTACTAATACGGAGTATCAGATAAAGTGCAATTGGGGAACATTTGGAGTATCCTTCAAGGTTTTTACTAGGCATCGTTCAAGGTAATTAGTTACTTCAAATTGAAATCGTATAATACTTGGTTAGTAATGTGTAAAAGTATCTAATGTGTGATTTCTTATGATCAAACAATCATGAAACTTATGAAGCATGTATAAATTTACATGAACAAAGTTTTGGAAGCAATAGTAAATGTAAAAATAAAATTAACTATCCTTACTTCCAATAACTTATTTTTGTACTCTCTAATTATGATTGTTACATGCCACAAAAGTTCATAAATCCACATTTCAATACTCATTGGAAAAGAATGTGCTATTTTCATCACCAAGTCCACATAAACACCTGTTTATAATGTGTAACAACTAACAAGTAATGTTTCTAGAGGCCATTAAGCCATAATCTACAATTTAAGTTACTTATATTAATCTATTAGACTAGTATAGTACTCTGTATTATATAGGGTAAGTGCATAAAAATGCAATTAACTATGACCTGACATTTATAGTGTGTATGTAACTATTCGGGCTTCCATTGTATGTAAGAAACTAGTTATTTCATGCTATTGTATGCAATTTTTGGTAATTTTTCCACGTGTCATCTAAATAAGGTGCTATTTGTCATCCTTACAAATTGACACGTCACCAAAATACATAAAATGACAAGAAATAACTAGTTTCTTACACACAATGGAAGCTCGAATAGTTGAGTACACATTATGAATATTAGGTCATAGTTAATTATATTTTTATGTACTTACCCCAATTTTATAGTATTAAAATTTACGAAGAAAAAGCTTAAAACTATTACGAAGTATTTGTTTATTTAAACAA
This sequence comes from Pseudognaphalium luteoalbum, assembly GCA_963422505.1. Lineage (NCBI taxonomy): Eukaryota > Viridiplantae > Streptophyta > Magnoliopsida > Asterales > Asteraceae > Pseudognaphalium > Pseudognaphalium luteoalbum. Next base: position 72,529,220 of record OY730198.1, read on the forward strand.
AAGTTTTCATTTTCTTAAAGTCGAAACTCGAAATGCCTCCAAACACCTTGCTCTAGACCTATAAACGAATCAAACGAACATAAACAATTCATTAAGGTTTTTATCAAACAAGTGAAATAACCGAATGAACACAATCTGATTAACCAACGGATTTTCTTGTTCTTCGTACACTACGAAAATATGTTTGTTCATGATCAAACAAACAAAAATGAACAAATATATAAATTAATGCATTACATAATATATGAAGTTTAAACAAATTATGTAAGTTAGATAACTGATTATTCGTGTTCGTTTGTTAATACGTTAAACTAACACAAACAAACCTATATAAGTAAACAAACATAAACAAACATACGTAAACGAAAGTTAATAACATTGTTATCAAACGTTCACCAACGAGACATATGTTCATGTTCGTTCGTATAATATAACGAAAATAGTGTTTTGTTCATATTCGTTGATATAAGAGCACCTGGAGTCCATAGCTTATGTGGATAGTAATTACATGGACTTCTCATTATTCATCCACGTTTATGGTATAAACATCATAGAAAAACGTGAAAATCCATAGAGATTGACGGAGAGAGAAAAGAGGTGTGGTCTCCACAATGTCCTTTAGAAACATGCAACGGTCACGGGCTTGGCGTGTTGGTAATTTGTGTCACCAATAAAGATTTAAGTGTAATGGGATTAATTTGTTAACCAATATAATCATAATAAATATTGAATAAGTTTGGGTGGTGTGGAGTGCATGCTTGTTTGTAATAATTTTGATTGTTTAGGGGCGAAGCCCCTAAACAACAGGGGTCCCGGGGCAACGCCCATAGTAGCGGGGTCCAAGGGGCAGAGCCCCTGGCTGGGGTCGAAATTTTTTATTTCGGTTAGTATTACTTTATTAAAAAATGCATCGGAAATTATTATTCGAAATAAAAACCCAGTTTTATTTGACCCAAAACCCGACCCAAAACCCGGTTTTGGGTGGTTTGATTAACTGTCGAAAGGGCAGTTACCCGTGAGATAATATTGGGCTTTTAATTCATTTTCCGGTACACGTTTTCATAACAAAACACAGAGATACGTTCAAATCAATTCTGAGTTTTATTAGATTATTGATTTCGATTGTACCATCGAAATACTTTAATCTGAAAGTGAAATCACGACTCTCAGAAATCCAAGTGATTGGAATCCTAATTTTCTAACAAATGTGAAAATGATGAACGAAGAATCTGTGAAAGACATGACTAGTAAGTTTGATAAGTTGGTAAAATTCGAAGGGCAGGATTTTCATAGATGGAAGAAGAAGATGCACTTGCTTCTCACAACGCTGAAAGTGGTGTATGTTCTGAGTACCCCTATGCCAGAATATTCTTAAGATGAAACCCTGGAAATGGTTAGGAGGAGATCAAAGTGGGAGAACGATGACTACATATGTCGTGGCCACATCTTGAATGGTATGTCAGACTCTCTATTTGATGTTTACCAAAATGTTGAATTTATCCATCATGGAAAGAGCTTAAACACACTCTGAAACATAACAAGGAAGAGTTAACTTTGGTTCAACTCGGAAGCCACTTAAGAATTGAAGAGGCTTTAATGGTTCAAGAACTTGAAAACAATCCTAAGGGTAAGAATCAAGTTGGTTCTTCTGTGAATATGGAGGAAGGTGAATCATCTAATAATTCCAACAAGTCTAAGAATAACAAAAGCAAAAACAAGGGTGGTGATGACAAATCTGGTCATTCCAAAAAGCCTAAACTCGAATGTTGGAAGTGTGGCAAACTTGGTCATCTGAAAAAGGATTGTCGTGTTCATTAAGTGAAAAAGGATGGCGCTGGTCCAAGTGGGTCTAAGGATCCAGAAAAGCAACAAGGTCATAATTTGGTATATAATTATAAGTATGTGTAATTTTTGATGCATTTTATGTGTAGGATGATAATGTTGCTTGGTGGGTTGATTCTGGTGCAACAAGTCATATTTGCAAAGATCTTCATTGGTTTCAAGGCTGTCAACCAATTGAAGATGGATCTTTGTGAAGATTGGCAATGTTGCAACTTAACTAATCAAAGGAATAAGGAGTGTTTTACTTAATTTCACTTCTGGAAAATGTTTATGTTTAGACAATGTATTGTATGTTCCCGGGATTCGAAAGAATCTCTTATCTGAAGTTGTGTTGAATAAGTGTGGCTACAAACAAGTGTTGGAAAGTGACAAATATATCTTCTCAAGACATGGTACTTTTGTTGGATTTGGTTATGTATGTAATGGTATGATTAGGTTGAATCTTGTTTATCCTTTTGATGATAATTCGATTTAATTTGTATGATTACATCTGGTGCTAAAAATAATTTAAACAAATTAGAATTATGACATGCTAGATTATGACATGTACATATTAAAAGATTAAAAAGATATGTCCAAAATGAGTTTAATACCTGCTTTTGACATGAATTATGAAAAGTGTAAGACTTGCATGCTAACTAAGATAACTAGACAACCTTTTAAGCATGTTAATAGAGAAAGTAAAGTGTTACAACTTATTCATAGTGATTTATGCGATTTTCATGCTACACATTCACTTGGAAATGAAAAGTATGTCATAACTTTTATTGATGATGCCTCTAAATATTGCTATGCGTATTTGTTGCATACAAAAGATGAAGCTCTTGATAAATTTAAAATTTATAAACAAGAAGTAGAGTTGCATCAAAATGATTTGATAAAAGTATTGCGTACTGTAACACCTGGTCAAAAAGTCAATTTTCGTGCCAAATTTAAACTTCAAATAATTGTATTTTTATATGCGATTATAACAAAGTATTCAAATTTTTTATATATAATTATATATATAATACTCAATGATTATTTAATAATCACAATTGAAAGAATCTGAATGCACTCAGAAACCAAGTTACATTTTTGTAACTCAAGTGAAATATTTTTATTTGAAATATTTACAAAATTATATAAACAAAATTATAAATTTAAAATATTAAATTTATATTACAATCGGGTACAAAAACACGGGTATTTAATACTGCAAGTAGGGGACAACCCACCCACCAAGGATGGGTCGGCCATCCCCCAACACCCTTTATCCTCATTTCTTTTTTTTCCTTCTCTTTTCATTTTTTTTCACACACACAAATACATCTATCCCTTTCTCACCTCCTCTCCCTCTCTCTCGGTTTACACCACCTCCACCACCGGAAATCACCACCATCTCAATCGTCATCATCAACAAGAACAACAACAGCAGCTTCACCATCATCGTCCTCTTCACATCATCTTCATCATCTCCATTTTTCCTAAAAAGTAAGATTTTCTCTTTCTCTCTCTAGAAATCGTTTCTATTACTAGAAATCACTTAGATTACTTAGAAACACATGCTAGTAACTTCTTATAACATCGAAACGCCCAAAAATCAAACCAAAACTCGTTTGGAAGCTTGATATCGACGAACAGGTCCCGATGTCGCATTTGGCCCAAGAACAGTGCCGCGACATTGTCAATGTTGCAGCCAATGTCGCAGTCAATGTCGCAATAAACCCCAATGTCGCACAATGCGACATAAAGCCCTACGTCGCCACATTTAACAATGTCGCATACTGCGCACAATACACAATGTCGCATTAAATTGCGAATGTCGCACTTAGCGACGCAAGCCCCTATGTCGCACCAAATATCGCACCTAATGTCGCAGGTCACAGAACCTTAAAAACCTATGATTTTCACTAAGTGTCCGGACCAGATTTCACCACCTGATTTTATTCCAAATTTAAATTTCGGATGCGTTTTTACTAAAGCTCGACCCTAGCCAGGGGCTCTGCCCCTTGGACCCCGCCAGGGGTTGCCACCCCTTGGACCCCGCTACCAGGGGCGCTGCCCCCGGACCCCCGTACATAGTTTTCAAACCTGAACGACGAACGAATAATTACACAACTCGCTTAGACAAATTGATTTGTCTCTTACTTATATAACCTCACGTGTTTAGGACACTAGTAGAATACCATCCGGACGACACGCGTATCTTAGGATCGCTAGCTTCTCAGGTGAGTTTCATAGCCCCACTCTTTCAACTGTTTTACTGTTTTCGGGGTGAGACGCATGCTCAATTACTGTTTTCGAATTATAATAATAAACCTTTATAATTCACACTTAATCATATTACTGCTATGTAATACAAATGTGTAATACTTAGAAATTACACCCATCATAATGCTATTGAACAAAATGTAACATCCTCTCCAGTAGCCTGATAATTTCTAATTTTAAATTGATTATTTAATGATTTTAGAAATTATATGATATTGTTAATTAATTGTGAAACTTAGATAAATAAGTTACATGACTTATTGTGAACAGTAAATTGTTAATTGTTTTAATTTACTATAGTTGACAGTACAATAAAATAGATTTCTCGCGAGTAATATTTAAGTTCCAGACAATAGATTTAAGACGGGCATAAAATACCCAATGATGTAGGTCGATTAAAAGAGGCCGACCTCCTCTTTTCTTTATTTCCCAAACTTCCAGTGACTTCAAGAACATACACACCACCATTCAAACTCAAATTCAAGATTTAAAAATCAAAACCATAATCAAGATAATCTGAATTGGAGTTGTGATTACTTCATTACCATCATCATCATCAGTGAATCTTTGCTTTGGACTGATCTTGTAAGTGTTATTATTTGTAAGAAAATGGGTTTTAATCTTAATTATGTATTTGTTGATAGTTATGCGAATTAGAAGTTTGAATTAGGTTAAAAGATGGTATATGATGTTACTTGAAGTTATTTGAGTCTTTGATAGCTTTCAAATACGAATTTGATGTCATTTTGATGATGAATTGAGTTTTGGTTCGAGCTGGGAAATAGCAGGTTTGTTCTTGAGCTGAAGAACAGCTCAACGCGATCCCAAACCCTATCCCGGATCACGTTCATCAGTTATATTTTGAGCTGGACGAGTTTTGTTCTTGGGAACGCGATCCTAAGCATTCATCAGGATCGCGTTGCCAAGTGCAAATATGTCACAGAAAGTTTTCCAAAGACGAACGCGATCCAGCCCTTTGTTCCGGATCGCGTTGCTTAGTGTATTTTGGTTACAGAACCTTTTCCTTCTTATGAACGCGATCCCACCAAATCTGACCCGGATCGCATTTGCCTGTATTATTTTGATGATTATGATAACTTGTGAACTTAAGTGTATACTATATATATGTATAGTATTGTTACTTATGTTTGAGATAAATTGAAATGTAATTACTTGTGTAAGGTGTTTATTTACATAAGTACTATTGTGATGACAAGTTACTAACTTGTGCGTTATGTGGTGTTTCAAATAAACCAAAGACTCAGTGATTAGAAGCTGAGTGTTGCAACTTCTGAGGTATCGGTGAGTGGATTTAGAACTCACCCTTCGATTTAGTTGTAACTGTTTGGTTGCAACAAGTATACGTAGATTGATTATACGATTGTTAATCTGTGTTATTGATTATGAATCTACGTGATATGTGAATCTATGTGTATCAGATTATTGAGGTCAACGTGTGGTTGGACTTTTTGGTTATTATGTGAATTACACAGGTTTTGATTCATTTGTTGTGTTTGAGACTTGTGTATGAGTTTAATAACCAATAGTTATCGGTCTATTCTGTATTGGCCATACAGATTGACGTTAAGTGTTCTTTGGGAATCCTCGGGTATTATGATATCCCAAGAGCCACCGATCCTCATTGAAAAAAGAACGTGTTTACTAGTATTTGCTGTAAACTGATTGTTATGCTAAGTTGAATTGTGGGCGAAGAATTCATTCACTTAGCTTTGTGCTAATCCCTCATCCTACTTCCTGCAGGTTTTTGATATATATGTGGGTGTCAGGAAAGGATGCTTTCGCAGGGAATGTCTGACAAATTATGACTCTGATATGGTTTTGCTATAAACCTGGTTTTGTAATATATAATACCCCGACATATGTAGTTTTTAAACAGTTCTAAGTTGGTATGTTTTGAATATGTAACGGTGTATGTACATTATCGTAATGTATAATATATAAATATGTTTTAAATTCATATGCTTTCGAATAAAATAATATAATATTGTTGTATAAAACGAGGGGTGTTACACAAAACCACTACTTAACCTAGTTAGGTTATAATAATACTTTGGTCATATTGTCGAGGGACAATATCATGGAATACATTAGAACTGGTAGTTCTACCCACATTGGACAACATCTAGATTTTTACAGGATTAGTTTTCCTTTTAGGAACTGAGACTGCCAATACACACCAGGATCTTTAGAATGGAATTGTACTTAAACAAACGTTAATCACGGACCTCAATGTACTTGCTAGGCTGAGGCTAGGAGTACACGTTAGTAACATACATTAGTATAAATTCCTTATACTAATACAAAACAACTAGGTGATGATTAGTCATACCTAGACTTATTACGATACAACTAATATCTAAGTATTGTATATACATATTTAGATACAATAAATCACTATCATATGAACATGATACCCTATTAGATGTGTTTGTTAACTTGATACACCCCCCCCCCCCCCCACACACACACACATATATATATATATATATATATATATATATATGTATCTACTCGTACTCTACCTCGAGCACTTAGTGCCACCTACAATTTAGTTATGTATATAGGTATACATACACTTACACAAACACAATTACTTAGTCGGACATGTCGTTGTACTGTCGGCTCAATTACTCAAGTCGGGCATGTTGTAGTACTGCCGGCTCAATTACATACTTTGTTTACGAGCAATTCGGTCGATGCCAGATAGGCACAAAACGATGCCACGGTGAGAAGTGGGCACAAAATGATGCCACGGTATTGCAGTAGGCACAAGTACGATATCGCGGTTAAGCGATACACTCGATAGATGGGCGAGCTTATGCTCGTGATCCACACACATATACGGATGGGCGAGCTTATGCTCGTGATCCGTACAATTAACAGATCGGCGAGCTTACACTCGAGGTCGTTAACTCAGTATCTGGCTAAATACTCAATTATAGTTCTGCGGGACTACACTTACATGTTGCTGGAGGCAACACTCTTTGCCAGGTGGCATACTAGTCTATTACTTGTTATCATATGACGTGATCATATACTTACTTGATTCGTACTTAGGCATGTATTGCCTCACATTGGTAGATTTACTTATACCTGATAGGTATCTAGGCATGGTATGCCACTTTCTCTATGTACTTAGGTACACACCACATTCACTTAGGTATGAGATACCTCGTAAAATATATACACATTGATGTTACAACACAATAACAATACAAATCAAAATCGTAGTTTTTTAACTACTTTTCAAACATACAAGGTTTATACTTTATGTTTTCAACTATCAATCCTATGAACTCACCAACTTTATAGTTGACTCATTTTAGCATGTGCTCTTAGGTGCCCAGCAGGATTAAGATTGCTACAAGATATGACTAGCTCGAGTCGCATGTTTTCAAACATCTGGATTTCTCTGCATAACTTTTGTATTAAAAATTATGCATTGAAAGTATTTTGTGAACTTGCAACTTGTATACATTTTATTTTGGAAATGTATAACAATTTTCAAACGTCTCATTTAGAGTCGTTCATTATGTACCTTTGTGCTTGTGATATTTGATTTGATAACGCCCTGACCAGACCGCTTCCGCAACCCAAAATTTGGGGGTGTTACAGAACCCCTGGTTGGGGTTGAAATTTTTTATTTCAGTTAATATTGCTTTATTAAAAGAATGCATCAAAAATTATTTTTTGAAATAAAAACCCAGTTGTATTTGACCCAAAACCCAGCCCAGAACCCACTTTTGGGTGGTTTGATTAACTCCCGTGAGATAATATTGGGATTTTAATTCATTTTCTGGTACATGTTTTCATAACAATACACAACGATACGTTCAAATCAATTCTGAGTTTTATCCGATTATTGATTTCGATTGTACCATCGAAATACTTTAATCTGAAGTGACATTACGACTCTCAGAAATCCAAGTGATCGTGTAACACCCTTAATTTCAAAATATGGGTTTTAAAAAACTTTTAGTTACATCACAGAGTAATGCGGAAAATGTCCCAAATATATTAAATTATACCAAACACTGTTTAGTTAAAACGCCTACGGTGTTACTTCGTCACATCAAATCATAGTAATACATGAAAACCATAATTAATGTCTGAGTATATCAACCTACTGTACATCTCATTAACGAACTAAGGCTTATATAAGACTCATCCTAACTACCCGCCACACTCATCATCAACTCCTAGTTTCCTAACCTGCGAATGCACAATTCCAAAGTAAAAAATAGGTGTTAGCTTTTAAAGCTGAGTAAGCATAATGTGTTAGTATATAAAACACCGATTAAAACCCTTAATCATCAAAATGTCATTATCTCAATTATTCAACACTAGTTATGCATATATAACAATATAAAGCATGGGAAACATCATTAACTAAAGCATTACTATTATACTATCATTACATGTTAACAATGATCAACAAATCAAGACAAATCATCAATACACACAAATGACAACATTACGTCATTAGTAACTAACTAAACAACAATACGAACAAATAGCATAGCAATAACTCAATTAAAAATCCTAAAGCCGTGCCTACGAACTCATCATTCAACACTCATCTTATCATCTTATTGTCTCATCATCTTATCGTCTTATTCTCATTCCCGTCAATTCGGGTAGGGTTAGTCCAAAATCGACTAAGAACTAAATGGATGAACTTGGATTCTCAGAGGATTAAGTTGGGGAAACCTACTACTCCCGGCGTAGCGAAAGGTACGGGAAATACAATCCACTGTCGTCATTAGGGAATGAGATATCATAAAGATACCACATTCCACGAGTTGATACTATACGTAGGTTGCTAATCTCCGTGTATCGCTCCTCCGGTGGGTAGGAGTAACTAAGTCACCTTATGATCACCCTGATCATCACTGGATAATGAATCTGTCTAGAATTTATCATTTGACGATGATCATCGTCGCTTACGTGGCCCCCTCACAGTAAGCCACTATGAGACCCTTTCGGTCCATCATTCGAGATATCTCTACGAACTCATGTAATTTAAGTTATTAAATTAATTCATCTTTCTCTCATCATAATCATCACATTTTGGGACCCTACATCGTATGTGTGTCCTAAGCTTCATGCAAAGGTTCTAGTGTACTAACTCAAGGTAACACATAATCAACATGGCATCTACAATATCAACATCAACAACAACACTAACATCAACATCAACAAACCGTCACAATTCGACATGAAAACAACAACATCAACATCAACATCAACGACCATCATGCACAAATTCATCCCCAAATCATGCAAATACCAACAACAATGGGGTATTAACTGACTACCCATCATCAATTTGACCCACATGCAATAGCATACAACTCCACTAGTAAAAATAATAACCTCGACATCAATAAATCAGCATAATTAAACTCGTCATTGGGCATACATATTTAATCGTACTAACTAGCATAGCATGAGTAATTATGCATAACCACAAAAATGAAAACAACAATAATAACTAATAACTAGACAATGACAACAATAGCAATATCATCATTGCAACATAACTCGATACTGCAACACAAAATCAACAACAAGGTCATTAATAAGCAACAACTTGAGATGTCATAACTAACTCGTCACTAGGCTTGCATATATATTGAAATAAAGAATTCACTAACTACAACAATTGACTATAGGCAATACATATTTTGGGGTACTAACTATAGGCAACATCAATCAACATATTCATGACAACATCAAAAATACATGCCGACATAACCGAACTCATCATTAGCATGCAACTACAAACAACAATAGGGTATTAATAAGTACCCATGAACAACTCATCCCACATGCAATAATAAATAAATACCCACGTAACCCGAGTGCATTGACTTGGTTGACTTTGTTAAATAGTTCATCAATATATAAAACACTTAAGTATTAATCAAAAGTGTATAGGTTTTGATTGTGCACTCGGTTTTCACAAACATTATCTTACCTTGTTAAGCAAGTACTCCAACGCAGCTAAACACGCCAAACAACCCTTCTCAACTTATATTAGTAATTACACAAACTTAGAGTACAATACAAGAGACAACCGAACAATTTACTTACATGATTATGACCAATTTTCATTCCAACTCGACCCCATTCAAGCCCGAACCATAAACTTATATTATCCAACGATCAAATAGGGTTTAACTACTGATTTAGAGCTATCAAAACTAATCTTCCATTCTTTCATACTTTGATCATCTTTTCATTCTTTAACCAAACCAACAACAATCGTTTGTAATTTAGTTTTGCCCATCTCCAGTTACTTAACAAAATTATCCCGTTTCCACTCATTAATACTTTACAATAATTTACGGGTCACTCAACCACACATCAATCTATAATGTTCCATAAAATTAAACCTTTTAGAGTTAAACTCTATTTTACATGAATATTTACATAACTATATCATAGATTCATCATCAATCTGCCCAAATTTATAAAACAACCATTTTTACCCATTTACAGTCAAATTCAGCAAAAACTTAAAGATACAAAGTTGTGAAAAAATAAAGTTCTACCTAAACTAAATTGCATATCAATCGGACATATTTTCAAATTTATATGATTTTAGAAACACAACTGAATTCTGGAACATAACCAAATCGTTTAATCAACTAACAATTCATCTTTTTATTACCAAATCATCAAGAATATTAAAAACTAAATAATAGAGATGATTAACTATAATCATTCGTCCATTAATCATCTTCTGATGCCCATATTTTAGTATGTTAATGACTTCACGATTTTGAACAACTTTCGTATTGTGATCGGACAACGATTTCGTCTTTGAATAAAACCCTAGAAATCTCCCTCTTCCCCTTTCCTCTTGATCGACCTTTTCTTCCAAAATTATGGGGATTTAGGGTTAAATATTATGATTTATTTAATTATGCAAGTTTCTCATTTATGCACTTTAGCCCTTGAACTTTCATAACTTTGCATTTCATCCCCAAGTAGGCAATTTATTCACATTTTCCATCCAAGCTAGACATAATTTAGTCCTAAGACTTAGTTACTTTATATTTTAATATGTCCTCTATAATGATTATATAAATCATTAATTATTAAATTCATAGAATTCTTGGATGTTACAGATCGAAACCCTAATTTTCTAACACGGCGGTGGGTGCCACGTTAGCATCACATGGTGTGGTGGGATAACACCATGGAGTGGGGAATCCCACCAAGCCATTTGATAGTGGGTGAGCCCACCCTTGACCTCACAATTTAATTTCTTTTTCATTTTTTATATTACCAATAACAAATAAATAATATATTTTAATTATACAATTCAATATTTAAATAAAAAAAATTAAAAAAGAAAAAAATTGGTTAGCTCACCATTTCACCAAATGCCTCATGATAAACACCATGAAGCCGCCTCACGCCACCACCCACTGTGGGTGTGGTGGCATCGTGGTGGCTCAACACGCCAATGAAGCCGCTTACCAAATGTTATGCTCTTGAAATCAATATATAAATTCTAAAAAATAGTCCATCAGCTATTGTTTTTATTTATGAAAATTATTATATAAATGTAAATAAAACATGTGGGACTCAATATGTTAGCTATTGACAATGAATTTTATAGGAGTAAAAAGTGAAAGTTTATAGGTGATGAAAGTTTATATATAACTATCAATGATCGGTGAACTCGCATTGATGTGGCAGTGGCAAGATTGTAAAGTCGAAAGTCGAGGTCGAGTCGGTCGGGACCTTGGAAGGACTAGTTGACCAAGTCGGGGACTAGTCGGATTGTTGACTTTTTCATTCAAATAATAAATTTCAAAATTATATGTATAAAAATACATGAGAGAGCCATAAACATAAACATAAATAAACATAGACTCTAAAATAATTGTATTGAAATATAAAGATAATAGTTCAATTGTTCAAAAATCCAATAAAAATTTATCCTAAAAATATTGACCAAATTTGACTTTGACCAAAACCCAACTTTGACCAAAAAATCCGACAAAACCCAACTTTGACCGCCGAAACCTGACTTTGACCTGTTGACCGACGTTGACATGACTTTTTAGACCGTCTTGAGCCTAGTCGAGTCCATCCCCTCCTACATCCCGATGAGTACCCGATTTAGCGGCCGACCCGGTTGATGTGTACAAAACTGTCGCAGTGCTACGGACTTGACATTATAGATGGTCTAACAAAACTAATAAACATAGAAGAACTTCCTATATGCTAAGTAGTCCACGAATTATTTGATAAACGTTTGGTTAGTTTACAGGCTAAAAACCACCCATACAAGTTGGTATATAAAGTATCGAATAGGAAACTGATACGGGCCCAAGTGTTATAGATCGGGTCCTTGTGTTTCTGGAGGTACATGACCGTGTAACAAAAGGGGCTTCACGAAAAAGGTCATAACTTGGGTTATAAGACTCCGTTTCAAGCCAATGAGCCGGCGAATCGAAGCTTGGAACGAGACTTACCAAGTCATAAACAGTCAAAGGCGGTTTAGCCCAACTTCAAAGCCCAAAAATGGCTTTAAGAAGAAGTTATGATTCATTTTATGTTTTTTCTGCTATATTTGGACTTTTGTTTTGGCTTTCTGGCTGGTCCATTATGTTTTTTCGGCCCATTTCATATTATGGCTCCCTTTTAGGGTTTATGGATGTAGAAACTATTCAGTTTTTATTTTGGAAGAAATCAAAAAAATTTCTCAATTTTGATTGCAATTGTGTTGAAATATTTCTTAACATAGGTATTCTTTGTGAATCAATGCTTATTAGAAGGGATTTTTCCTGGGTATTCGTAGAATCAACATTATTTAATTCATATTCCATTTTTTACACTACATCAGAAACAAAGATACAAACGTAAACAAAAGTTAAAGAAATTGTTATCAAATATTCACGAATGAGACATATAGTCATGTTCATTAGTATAATATAACAACCATAACTTTTTTTTTTCATGTTCGTTGATATAACTTTAACTAACGAACATAAATAACTTCCCACTAAACAGTTGATGCGCCACCAGCGGTCGGTAAGGATTTCAACCCTTGTCGTTGCACCGGCTACCGGCGGCGGGCATCAGTGGAGTGTTTTAAATTTGTAATTGCGGGGCCTAAGTTTTCCCTAACAATGCTAATCCTAAGGGTGAGCAAGTAGTAGGTATGACCTAGAGTCGTTCTTCAAACCCACTGAATTGAAACTAAGGCGTGGCAGATGAGGGCTTTCAAACTAGTGATGAGTTTATAAAATAGTGGGGGAGTTTTGGTTTTTGTATTAACTTAGGCAAATAAATAAAAGCGAAATAAAAATAAAAGATAAAGCAGATAAAATAAAGATAGTGTTTGCTGAGATTGCGTTAATTAAGTTATGGGATGATGTTTGGAGAAACTGTGTTGAAAGATATTTGTCAATTATTAATCTTGAATACTCGTGATGTAAACACTAGATTCCCTACTAATTAAAATCCCATTAGCATGTCACACCGGGAGCTAGGTTATGGTAACATCACAAAGTATTTAGAATAATAAGCAAAATCTTAATTATGGTTTAATAATACTTTCATATGAACGGGAGCGAAATCTTAAGGTACTACACATAACTGAATCATATAAGGATTCCTCGTCATCCTAACAGATTCGTATATTTAAAACGGTTCATTTATGACTTTAAACTAGCCCTTGCTTAAGACTACCCAATAAATCCCCTAATTATCCACAACGTTCCTCACTTAAAGTGGTTCCGCCGCTTCAAACCTTGGCCATGTCTTGTCCTATGATAATCCCCCATTTAGCCTTGCAGTTCCATAGTTTCATACCTTTGACAAATTATATTGACACAGATGACTGACTACCTTTTAATTGGACGTCGTTAAAAAGGCGCTGTAATCACGTTTATTGGTGGAAAGGCGATAGATTAATTTGAAGTTTAAAAGTCTATTTAGAAAGGTTAATTAAACTAGGTTTCTCATTTTATATGTTAATCCGTAATATAACTACCTTCGGTCGTTACTCGACTTCCATACATTTGTACTCCACCTTGAAGTGTTTCCAGTACTATATTGAATAACAGTCGAATAAGGGCCATCATATTACTTCGTAATATTGTACCGTTTCGTAATATGACTACCTTCGGTCGTTCCTCGACTTCCATACATTTGTACTCCACCTTGAAGTGTTTCCAGTACTATATCGAGTAACAGTTGAATAGGGGCCATCATATTACTTTACGATAATTAAGACCGTTTATATTTTACCACTATGATGATCCTAAGGCAACAATCAAACAAGAACATGCAATAAGACGATCAAAGCGATACTACCGATCTTTAATATTTAATTATAAATCATCCAATAATTAATTAACTACATCGCAAGCAAACACAGCAAGTATACTATTCTCTAATCATGGTAATAACTAAATCTAGCATAATCAATATAAACGTAATTAATTAAGATAGATAAGGATTAGAAAGCACCAGGATTAGATGCGGGAGAAAGTAGACTTGAATTAATTGACACAATTCCAAGCTTACACCGAAGATTTACAATGCGTCCGTACTTTCCTTCTATTCTAAACAAGCTCCTAAACTAGCCTAAAACTAAATTTTAGTAAGAAAATAGAAAGAAAGTAGAAGCAATATCTTAAGAGAAGTATATTGTTCTAAGAATGGTGTGTGTGAAAATGAGGCTTAGGGGCTGCTATTTATAGGAAAAATATGGCTCACATTAGCATCCCTAGGCTCACATTAGAAAAAGTAGCGAAAGGTGGTGCACCAGGTACGAAAAAGTAGCGAAAGGTGGTGCACCAGGTACGAGCAAGGACGAAAAAGTGCCAAAGAGACCGGGGGGGGGGGGGGTGGAGGCCGGCGCCGCCCACTAGAAGGCCGGCGGCGGCTGGCTGTCACCCGCCCCGGTCCGTCGTCTTTCGCTGCGTTGCTTAATTCGCGTGTATCTTCTTTGTTATGCGTCCATTTGCGTTGATTCTTTTGCGTTGGGTTCGTAATTCAAAAATGAAGACTTTAATGTAAAGATATCCCAAAAATATGTCTCCTATCTCCAGATATTGCGTACGAATCATTTGGCTCTTCTGGCGGGCGTAGAATCTTCATTCTTTATCCGTTTTTGTTGATTCTTCTTCTGTTGGATTCGTAATTTGAAAACGAACATCTTGAGTGAGATGGATGTTGATGATGGGCACTTTTGTCTTGAAATCTCATTTTGATGCCTTGAATCTTTAAACGTGTGTGGAATCTTCGTTTTTCATCCGTTTTGCTTGATTTTTGTCGTGCAACTTGTTTTGACCATCTTGGCATAATATCATTGATTTGTATTGGTTTTGAGTTTAAAATGCCAAGAATCGTTCCAGAATGAGAGAGATATCGGTAGTAAAAACATGACTTTTTACGCGATATCAACAGTCAAAAAGTTTCAAGTATTGAAGTGTTTCCAGTACTATATCGAGTAACAGTTGAATAGGGGCCATCATATTACTTTACGATAATTAAGACCGTTTATATTTTACCACTATGATGATCCTAAGGCAATAATCAAACAAGAACATGCAATAAGACGATCAAAGCGATACTACCGATCTTTAATATTTAATTGTAAATCATCCCATAATTAATTAACTACATCGCAAACAAACACAACAAGTATACTATTCTCTAATCATGGTAATAACTAAATCTAGCATAATCAATATAAACGTAATTAATTAAGATAGATAAAGATTAGAAAGCACCCGGATTAAATGTCGGAGAAAGTAGACTTGAATTAATTGACACAATTCCAAGCTTACATCGAAGATTTACAATGCGTTCCGTACTTTCCTTCTATTCTAAACAAGCTCCTAAACTAGCCTAAAACTAAATTTTAGTAAGAAAATAGAAAGAAAGTAGAAGCAATATCTTAAGAGAAGTATATTGTTCTAAGAATGGTGTGTGTGAAAATGAGGCTTAGGGGCTGCTATTTATAGGGAAAATATAGCTCACATTAGCATCCCTAGGCTCACATTAGAAAAAGTAGCGAAAGGTGGTGCACCAGGTAAGAAAAAGTAGCGAAAGGTGGTGCACCAGGTACGAGCAAGGACGAAAAAGTGCAAAAGAGATGGGGGGGGGGATGGAGGCCGGCACCGCCCACCATTAGGCCGGCGGCGGCTGGCTGCCACCCGCCCCGGTCCGTCGTCTTTCACTGCGTTGCTTAATTCATGCGTATCTTCTTCGTTATGCGTCCATTTGCATTGATTCTTTTTGCGTTGGATTCGTAATTCAAAAACGAAGACTTTGATGTAAAGATATCCCAAAAATATGTCTCCTATCTCTAGATATTGCGTACGAATCATTTGGATCTTCTTGCGGGCGTAGAATCTTCATTCTTTATCCGTTTTTGTTGATTCTTCTTCTGTAGGATTCGTAATTTGAAAACGAACATCTTGAGTGAGATGGATGTTGATGATGGGCACTTTTGTCTTAAAATCTCGTTTTGATGCCTTGAATCTTCAAACGTGTGTGGAATCTTCATTTTTCATCCGTTTTGCTTGATTTTTGTCGTGCAACCTTGTTTTGACCATCTTGGTATAATATCATTGATTTGTATTGGTTTTGAGTTTAAAATGCCAAGAATAGTTCCAGAATGAGAGAAATATCAGTAGTAAAAACATGACTTTTTATTCGATATCAACAGTCAAAAAGTTATTCGCTAAACATTTGGTTTGTTTACGGGTTAAACACCAGTACCCATACAAGTTGTGTTGGGATCTGAACAGAATTGATCAAGTGTTGAAGACTTATCGCTGTTAGTTTTGTTGACTGCCACTGTTAGAAGAATTGAAGAACTAGCCACTGCTAGTATTGAAGGCTGCCACTGTTGGTAATATGTAGTTGGTTTTTGTATAATGACAACCACTGTTAGTTATAATGTATCATAGCCACTGTTGGTGTAAACTTATAAGTCGGTTAGAGTTATTTATGGGATAGATTCGAATACCATAATAACTAGAGATTGTGTAGGACTCTATGCATTATAAATAGAGATCCTTAGACCTAGATTAGGTTAAGATAGTTTTACGCAGCTTCAAGGTTTTCTGTAACCCTAATACTTAAGTGTATTCGTCTTATATCATTAATAAGATTGAAGTTTTTGATAATTAATTGTGTATTACAAGTTGTTATAATTCTTGATCTTCTTAATATTATTGAGTGTGATTCCGCAACTTCTCAATAATAGTTCAAAGCTTATTGAATTGTTTATTAGATTAGTCTGGGTTTAACAAGTGGTATCAGAGCTTTGGTTAAGCTTTGAATACAGGAAGATCTAGGATTACTGTTTGATTGATTTTCAAAAAATTTTAGATCTACTTTTTGAATCAATGGCAGCAAAAGGTAATCAAGGAATCCAGGTTACTAAGATTCCCATGCTTAGGCCTGGCGAGTTTGATCTATGGAAGAACATGATCAGACAATACATGCTTCTCACAGATTATCAGATGTGGGAAGTTGTTGTCAATGGTCCTCCAGTAACACTTGATAGTGATGGTGTTGCACAAGCAAGACCACCACCAACTTCAGAAGCAGAGAGAAAAGTTAGATCAATAGAGTATAAAGCATTAAGTACTCTGTTATTATCTATTCCTAATGAATACCAGAGAAGGTTTGAAGCATGTCAGGATGCTAAAGTTCTTATGGAAACTATTGAAAAGAGATTTGCTGGTAATGACGGTACCAAAAAGAATAAAAGATCTCTTTTAAAACAACAATATGAGAACTTTAACTCTGCAAAATCAGAAACTTTGACTCAAACTTTTGACAGGTTTGTATCTTATCATATCTCAAAGTGGAGGATGAAGAACTTTGAAGATAACTTGTTTGGTTTATATGGTGACGATGAAGACTTGACAAATCTAGCAAAAGTGTGTGATTTACAAACTGATGGTGCTCAATGCTCACATTTGCTATTACTTGAAGGAGTTATGGTGTGCTCAGTGACTTATTATGGAGAATAAGGATTTTTGTCAAAGAGATTGCGGTCTACTTATACATTGGAATATAAGTTCAACGTCGTGGTTAGTACAAGATATAAGGTACAAGTTTGGAAGATTTAACTTCTTTATTAAGTTTGTTATACTTTATTTTCTTTATCGGTGATCATTACAAAGAGCCTACAAAGTTCGAGATTCAAGAGATGGTTAACATATTGATTTGAGGGGAAGCTTATCGAAAAAATGTTTAACCATCAGAAGATGTTCATGCATAATTATTTGGGGATAAAGGTTTCATTATTACTGCTAGTATAATTTTTCTATTATCCAAATTCATTATTCTGAGGATGCGTCATGGAGGGTAATTTGAGACATTAGAAGGTTGGATTAGTGGTGTACTATATAGCATGTGGTTGTAAAACTTTAAGTTGCTTATCTCCTAGAAGATCCCTATTGGATTATGACAAAAAGGGGAAGAAGAATTGAAGATCAAGATTTGCAGCTTATTATTATGCATGGCATGGTTTAAAAGAAATCAAGAATTAAGGGGAAGTTTGTGCGAGAAGGTGTTTATTTTGTCATCATCAAATAGGGCAAGATTGTTGGGAATTATAGATTTGATGATACAAAAGAACCAAAAGATGAAACAAAAGGGACTAAAGATGAACTTCTTATATTTAGTTAGTTTCCTAATACAATTATGATTTCTTTGTAAACCTAGATATCTCTATTATATAAAGAGATATTAGACGTGGTTTTTAGGTATGCACACATAATGTAGACGTCTAAGAGTTTTTGGTTTAGCCTCAAGATCAAGGTATTCTTGATCCTGTTGCAATCGTGTAACTGTTTTATTGTGATCGAATAAAATTGAGGCTTGAGATAATATTGATGTTCTTATAGTTATTCCGCACTTTATGACTAATACAATGTTATTGTATCCTAGATCAAGATCTAAAAAATCTGAGCTAGATTGTTATTACGTTATCACAATTGGTATCAGAGATAAACAATTCAATATGTTAGTTCCAGCAGTGGCGATGTCTTCTGACAGTAGCTAGGAACCTGCACAGTGGTTAGCTAGAAAACAAAGACAATGGCAGTAATATACACAAGTTTACAAGCAGTGACAACTTTATAAGGAGCAGTGGCTAGAATGTTCTAACAGTGGTACCAACTGAAAGCAACTGAAGGCTAGCAGTGGTAAACACTTGGAACATAAAGCACTGTTCTTTATAAAGTACCACTGTTAGTATCTATTCTAATACCAAACATAGTTTAAGTTAGATTGATCATTCCAATACCGACCACTGTTATTACGTTTTGACAGGTTTTCAAAGTTAGTAGGAGATCTGGAGAATCATCAAGTGAAAATTGATAAGGGTGATTTAAATAGAAAGTTTTTGAGGTCATTGGGTGAGGAATGGACAATCTACACTGTTGGGTTGAGACAAAGTGCAGATTTAGAGTCAAAGGAGCTTGAAGATATCTATAATGATCTTAGGAACTTTGAAACTGAAGTGGAAAGCAAGAAGCAGGGTTCTGGAAACAACAACAACAATGCTGCTTTCATGTCTATGGCTGGAACTAAAGCAGAGCTAAGTCACAAAGGCTCTACTTATGTTTCAGGAGGATATGGATCATCATCAAACTACTCGAATGATCAGATATTGGAATCTTTCTTTGCTAGTAACGTGAACTCTTCACTTACTAACGAAGACTTAGAACAATTTGATGGAGATGATCTTGAAGAGATGGATATTAAATTACAAATTGCTTTAATCACTCAGAGGGCAAAACAATTTATGCAGAGAACTGGGAGGAACAACTTTGCATATAAAAGGAATGATGCTAGTTGGTTTGATAAGAGTAAGATTGAATGCTTCAACTGTCATAAGATGGGACACTTTGCAAAGGAATGCAGAAGTCCAAAGAATGAACAGAATAGTAGTGGTAATGGACAAAGAACTGGAAGCAATGTGGTTCAAACAAAGAATGTACCAATTCAGAGTGCTTCATCAAATGCTTTTGTTTCTATGGATGGATGTAGATGAGACTGGAGTGATCAAGAAGAGCATGAAGTAAAGAATCAGTGCTTCATGGCCATTGCTGAGTCTGACAAGAAGTCAGAAATTCCTTATGAGGTACAAAACAAATTATGTTCTGCTATTTGTAAACAAACTGTTAAACATTACAGGGATCATAATCAGAAAATGTGTGATGAACTAAAACAATGGGGAATCAAAAGTAAACACACCATAGCAGCAATTGAAAATCTTGAAAAACAGATAAATGCATATGAAGTTAATGAAACACAGTTTAAATATGACATTGCATACGCTAGGTGGGAAAGAGACACTTTTAAAGATAAGGTAGATTTGTTAACTAAGAAACTTGCTGAAGTCACATGTGAGAGAGATAGCATAAGACTTAATGTAAGTAACTTAGAAAATGCATCCAAAAGTGTCAATAAACTTATCAATTCACAGATTCATGATAAGCTTAAGACTGGGTTAGGATACAGTAATGTACCTCCTCCTTATAACAACAACTACTTTCCTTCCAAAACTGATATTGATATCAATTCTCTTAAAGAAGGAATGAATGATGATGTTAAAAAGGCTGATCCAGTTAAGAGTTTAGAAGAAGATTTGGATTTTGATAAAGTTGAAATTAGTGATTGGAGCGAAGAAGATGATGAGAATTGTGATATATCTGAAAGTGAGAGTTGCTCAACAAATAAATCATCTCATTCATCATCTGAAAGTAGTAAAAGAGTAACTGGTCTAGGTCCTGAACTAAATGTTGATAAACTAGAAGAGGGTAAAAGATTGTTTCAAGAAAAGGCCAAACAACAGATAGAACAAGTGATCAATACTAATAAGTCTAGAAAGGGTCTAGGATTTGTTAGTAAAACAGTTAAGAAGGAGTCAAAATCTGTGACAAATTTGAATGATAATTGTATTAACTGTGATTGCAAAACAAGGTTTTCTTCACCAAAACCTTTTAATAAAACTGCACCAAGAGGCAATCAAAGAAATTGGAACCAAATGGTTTCACAAAGATTGGGGCATAATTTTCAATTGGTAAAAGAAAAATCTTGTTATATCTGTGGAAAAACCAATCATCTTCAACATGATTGTTATCATAATCTTAAGAATTTCACCAGGGATGTGAAACCATTATGGACAGCAGCAAACATGATTAATAAACAAAATTTTAAATCAAAAGTTAATCATGTTGCCACTGTAAAGAGGATGAAGAATACGGCTAACAGTGATACAACTGCAGCCACTACTACTAATGCGGCAGTGATACCACCAAACAAAGCCAACGGAGGTAAAAAGACTAATACAGTGGGAAGTGTTACCAATGTTAAGCATGTAGCCACTGCTAGTGTTAAAAATTCCAAAAGAATGTTTACACCAAGTATGGCTACCACTGCTAGAATAATTAACACAAGCTTAGAGGTTACCATTGTTAGGCCAACTCCCACTGTTAAGTCTGAAATCAGTTGGATTTGGAAACCAAAGAATACTGTTACATCTAAAGTTTCCAAATCTAACATTGCATCAAAATCAATTGTCTTTCAGAGAGTTGATTTTAATGATGCACATGGGAAACCCAAGACCAAATTGGTTTGGGTTCCCAAGAGAAACTAATTCTCTTTTTGATGTTTGTGCAGGGCAAGCCAAAGAGCTTATGGCATGTTGATAGTGGATGCTCAAGGCACATGACTGAAGACAAAGGAAAGCTACAGGACTTCAAATCATTTGATGGAGGATATGTAGCATTTGGAAGTAATCCCAAAGGTGGGAAGATTACAGGAAAAGGAACAGTGCAAAGTGATAAGATAAGTTTTCATGATGTGTATTTTGTGGAACAGTTGAGGTATAATTTGCTAAGTGTGAGTCAAATCACAGATAAAAAGAATCCAGTCTATTTTATTGACACTGAATGCCTTATCTTGTCCAAGGAATTTAAGATACCAGAAAACATGATTTTAATGAGAATTCCAAGGAAAGATAATGTATATAAGTGTGACTTAGCAAACATGTCACCTTAATCTGAATTAAACTGTCTTATTTCAAAAGCAAGTCTGAATGAATCTGAATTGTGGCATAGAAGGATGTGTCACATGAATTATAAAACCATTAATAAACTTGTCAAAAACAAGCTTGTTAGAGGTTTACCTGAAAAGGTATATTCATGTGATGATCATTGTGTTTCTTGCCTAAAGGGAAAGCAACACAAAATTTCTTTTAAGTCCAAAACTGTGAATACCAACTGCACACCCTTACACTTATTGCATATGGACTTATTTGGACCAACCAATATAAGTAGTATGGGGAAAAGGTCTTACTGCCTTGTCATTATTGATGATTACACTAGATTTACATGGGTTTTCTTTCTTAGAATAAAAGATGAGATAGGTGAAATACTTAGATCATTTATGACTAAGATGGAAAATCAATTGGATAAAAAGGTTAAAATCATCAGGAGTGATAATGGAACAGAGGTCAAAAATCATGAGATGGATAAATTCTGTGAAGTTAAAGGTATTAAGAGAGAGTTTAGTGCACCTAGAACTCCTCAACAAAATGGAGTAGCAGAAAGAAGGAATAGGACATTAATTGAGGCTGCTAGAACTATGTTATCTGATGCAAAATTGCCTATGTCCTTCTGGGCAGAGGCAGTTAGCACAGCTTGCTATGTTCAGAATAGGGTACTAGTTGTTAAGCCTCATAACAAAACACCATATGAACTGCTGTTTAAGAACAAACCATTGGTTAGTTTCTTAAAATCTTTTGGATGTCCTTGTACCATTTTAAATACCAAAGATCACTTAGGAAAGTTTGAAAGCAAGGTAGATGAGGGCATCTTTGTTGGTTATTCCATTCAAAGTAAGGCTTATAGGGTATTCAATCAAAGGACCAGGGTGATAGAAGAATCAATGAACATCACTTTTAATGAAAATATCACTAATCCAGATGGAAAAGGTCCAAAGTCTTTGTTTGATATTGATGCACTTAATTCTGCTTTTCTAAATACTCCTATTTATATTGATAATAACTCTGCAATTAGTATCATTAACAATCCTGTTAAGCATTCTAAGACCAAACATATTGAAATTCGATTTCATTTCATAAGAGATTGCAATGAAAAGAGATTGATTCAAATCTTTAAAATTTATACTGATAATCAATATGCAGATCTTTTCACAAAGGCTTTCGATGTGGGAAGGTTTACATTTTTGGTCACCAGTATTGAAATGATCAATCTAACTTAAACTATGTTTGGTATTAGAATAGATACTAACAGTGGTACTTTATAAAGAACAGTGCTTTATGTTCCAAGTGTTTACCACTGCTTGCCTTCAGTTGCTTTCAGTTGGTACCACTGTTAGAACATTCTAGCCACTGCTCCTTATAAAGTTGCCACTGCTTGTAAACTTGTGTATATTACTGCCATTGTCTTTGTTTTCTAGCTAACCACTGTGCAGGTTCCTAGCTACTGTCAGAAGACATGGCCACTGCTGGAACTAACATATTTTCTTTTATTTGTTTCATTTAATTAATTAAAAAAAATTTATGTTTACTTATAAAGCTAAGTTCTTGGCACTGCTAGTACTAAGCTTTGGTTACCTTGGTCGGTTGCACTGCTAGTGCTACTAGCTGCTATTAGCTTTCAAAGTACTTAGTGTTTGAAAAATTGATTGTTTGCCACTGTTAAGGTATTTTATCATACCTTTCTACTGTTAGTTATGTTGGGCAATGCCACTGCTAGATATTTTTCTAGGGCTTGACTCTGTTCTTATGACTAACAGTATATAAACTTGAAACACTTCAATTTTTCATTACGCTTTCTCCTTTTCACACATAACCACTGTGATTAAACTCCAATTCAAACCGTCACTTCTACTACACTCAATTTAACAGTAATGGCTTCTTCTTCAACTGATCTTACATTAAGTGTTTATGAAGAACACAATATGATCGCTTTTCTGATGAAACCCTCATCGGCGCAAAATTTCACATAAATTGTGGATTTTCTTCATTCGAGTTATATATTTCATACGCTTACAGTATCTCTAAGGGTTTCAAGGGGTCATTTGAATGAATTCTGGAAGAATGCCAGATTAGAAGTGATTGAGGGCAACAATCAAGTTGTGTCCATGATTCACGGATCCAAGGTGGTGATATCTGAGGATTCTCTTCGAGAAGTACTTCTTCTTGATGATGCTGCAGGTATATCCTCTATTGATGACAGAGATTTGTATGCTAATGTTAGATTAATGGGGTATGAGGGTGATTATACACAATTTACCTTTTTTAAATCACTCTTTAGTCCTCAATGGAAATTTTTAATACATACACTTCTCCACTGCTTGTCATCTAAAAGAACTGCTTTCAATGAATTTGGCACCCAAGTTGTCTATGCACTTGTGTGTTTGGCTAGGGGTCAAAAATTTAATTTTTCAAAATACATACTTGAAGGCATGATAAGAAATATCACAAAAGGGAAAAAGGATATGTTTATTATGTATCCTAGATTTATGCAACTTGTTTTAAACAAACAAATCCCTGGTTTAGTTGCACAAGAACTTATTATTGGTGTTAGTACTCTTTCTGCTAGAACATTTACAGAGATGAGTAAGAATACCAATAAGAAGTTTTCTGGGAAGGAAACCGCATTGTTTTCTACAATGCTTCCTGCTCCTTCCACCACATATGTAGTACCACCAACTACATCTGAACCAATTGATGACAGGCCAATAGTACCAACTGAGTCTGAACACACACAAATTGGGGGTACTAAAAGAAAATAAGGGAACAAATAACCTACCCAATTACAACCCAAGAAAAAGAAAAGAAAATAGGCAAGTGAGGTTCCTGCTGCTCACTTATCTCAGCCATCAATTTCACCACAGCAAGTGACCCCACAGGAGATGGGTGGTCATTCTGGAAGGGCTGCCACTACTCCTACTAGTCCACTGACAGAGGAGGGTAGTGGTACCATCAATAAGACCCAACCAGAGGCAACTTCTAATGCTGAACTTATGGGTAATGAAGCAGGTGAAGGTCCCAGTACCAAGACAAAGGGGACTTCTGTTGATCATGCTAGGCATGAGGCAGAAGATGATTTTGTCAATGATTCATCTAGGAGGTCACACTCTAATGATGATGAGACTAGACATCACATTGAATTGACGAATGTACAATTGATAGAGGCAGTGGATTTACTTTGGGAGAAGTTGGTGAAGGAGAAAAGAGTGAATAAAGCTCAAGATGCTAAGCTGGTAGAGCAGGCTGCTAAGATTGTTGAGCAGGAAAAAGAAATTAATGATCTCAAAGAAAGGCTTGCTGTTTTAGAAGCTTTATTGGTGAAGAACACTTCCAACAAGGGGGAGAATAATGCAGAGGAGGAGTTCAATGATAATGTTTTTATGTATGATAATGAGGATGAGGTTGTGGGTGAAACAGATGCTATGTCTAATGCTAACACTGAAGTATTGGAAGATGATATGCAGACTGAGATTGTTGAAAGTGTTATGCAAAAGACTGTGGAGAGGGTTGATGGTGAAACAGAAGTGATTATTGATGTAGAAGATGGTGAAGAAGTGGTACAACCAGTTGATGATTTGGTGAGTATGGAAACTGAACAGATGGAAGGTGATGGTGATGATGCAAAGGCAGAGGGGGAGTCAAAGCTAAGATCAAATCCTAAACTTACATATGGCAGGAAGAAATCAGTGCCATTGTTCAGTATCAAAGCTAAAAGGATGGAAAAGATCAGAAAATTCAAGTCAAGTAGTCCCACTGCTAAGGTGGCTACCACTGCTAAGACTACCTCTGTTCATACAGAGTCTACCACTGCTACCAAAATTCCACATACCACTGCTACCACAATTTCACAACCCACTCAACAAACCACTGCTACAACAACTACTACAAACCCAACAACCACTGCTAGAACACCAGAAGTACCTTTTGTCATCAGAGAATCAACTAGAGTGGATAAACCTGATTCTAAGCTTCCAAAGATTGATCCAAAAGACAAAGGTAAGGGTAAATTGGTTGAAAAGCCAAAATCAAAGGTCAAACTAAAACAAAGGAGCATTGAGCATGATCATGAATATGCATTGAGGTTGCAAGCAGAATTGGATGAGCAGGAGAGGGTAAGAACAGAAAAGAAAGCACCTGAGGTACAGAGGTCAGTGCCTACATCTGAAGTTAATGAAGTGGATGTTATGCTTGAAAATGGTCAGATTGTGAAGATGACCAAAGAAGCTAGCAGATTGTATGCAGATATGAAAGCAAAGGGGTTAAATGATGATACTGTGTATCAAGCTTATGAAGAAAAGAAAAAGGGTAATCCTCTGCAGGTGGCTTTAGAAAAGAAAATTGAAAAGGAAAAGAAAGAAAAACATGATAGAGAAGTTGCTAGGAGGAGAGCAAAGAAACCAACCAAAACTGAATTGAAAAATGATCTGGTTTGTAAACTTAAAGGAGGTAGGATTCCTACATTGAAATTGAGAAAAATGTCATTGGAAAGATTGCAAGAGATATACAACAATGATCCATTTGTGAATCCTGAAGCAAGACAGAGATTGGAAAAGAAAAGGAAAGAAGATGCAGAGATTCAGAGAAGGTTGCAAGAAAGATATGATCAAATTGATGAGGAGTTGGGGAAGAAAAAGGAGCTGAGATTGAAAGTTGAAGGAATTAAAAGATCATTTGCTAAGTTTCAGGAGTTGGATGATCAAATAGATGATTTAGATAGAGAAGAAGAAGTAATAGAAAAAATGTTTGTGGAAAAGATTGATAGAACTGAGAATAATAATGTAATTAATGAAGATTTTTCTGAGATTATTAAATGGGAAGGAATTTGTTTTGGATCCAGTATTGAGTCATCTGAAATAAGGATTGAAAGAAAGAATGGAGTTGTAAGCTTTCACAAGTCAATGCAGGATATACTGAAAAGAGTTCATAAATTTGATGTATATGACATGTACAAGCTTGGTTTGGAGAAAGATGTAAATCAGATGAAAATTGCTCTTGAAAGGCATATATGGGAATGGTTGCAGATGATGTTTGAACCAGAGTTGTATGGTGATATATTTTTATGTGCTGAGTTGGTTGCATACTGGAGACATTTTGCTAGAGCTGGAGTGCATTGTATTTCTCTTAAGAATGGTAAATATGTGTATATGTTGGAAGAAAGAGAATACATTCTGAGCATTGTATTGTTAAAGCAACTGATTGAGAAGAAATTGCAAGTTGCTGTGAAGACTGAAAAAGGAAAAGATATTATCTACTGGATTATCAATCAATACAGTAAGAGAGATCAATCAAGCAAGAAAAGATAGAAACTTAATGCAATGCAAGATTGATTAAGTTTAGGGGGAGATTGTTGGGATCTGAATAGAATTGATCAAGTGTTGAAGACTTACCACTGTTAGTTTTGTTGACTGCCACTGTTAGAAGAATTGAAGAACTAGCCACTGCTAGTATTGAAGGCTGCCACTGTTGGTAATATGTAGTTGGTTTTTGTATAAAGACAACCACTGTTAGTTATAATGTATCATAGCCACTGTTGGTGTAAACTTATAAGTCGGTTAGAGTTATTTATGGGATAGATTCGAATACCATAATAACTAGAGATTGTGTAGGACTCTATGCATTATAAATAGAGATCCTTAGACCTAGATTAGGTTAAGATAGTTTTACGCAGCTTCAAGGTTTTCTGTAACCCTAATACTTAAGTGTATTCGTCTTATATCATTAATAAGATTGAAGCTTTTGATAATTAATTGTGTATTACAAGTTGTTATAATTCTTGATCTTCTTAATATTATTGAGTGTGATTCCGCAACTTCTCAATAATAGTTCAAAGCTTATTGAATTGTTTATTGAGTATAGATCTCTGATACCAATTGTGATAACGTAATAACGATCTAGCTCAGATTTTTTAGATCTTGATCTAGGATACAATAACATTGAATTAATCATAAAGTGCGGGATAACTATAAGAACATCAACATTATCTCAAGCCTCAATTTTATTCGATCACAATAAAACGGTTACACGATTGCAACAGGATCAAGAATACCTTGATCTTGAGGCTAAACAAAAACTCTTAGACGTCTACATTATGTGTGCACACCTAAAAACCACGCCTAATATCTCTTTATATAATAGAGATATCTAGGTTTACAAAGAAATCATAATTATATTAGGAAACTAACTAAATATAAGAAGTTCATCTTTAGTCCCTTTTGTTTCATCTTTTGGTTCTTCCGTATCATCAAATATATAATTCTCAACAAGTTGCTATATAAAGTATCGGATAGGAAACAAAGATACATAAATCCCTCTTATTTATTAAATGAGAGTTTGATTACCCTAACCACTTTTTAATTACCTTTTAAGTTTAAAGCTACCCCCAATTACGATTACCCAATAAATCTTTAACCTTGTTATTAAAGTACCATATTACCCCTCCATTATGCAAAGTCACGCCATCTCCCATTCCATTTTCCATTCAATTTTATTCTCTGTATAGTTTGAATTTCAAAATCAAATTTTAGATCTCATCATGTTTCTCTAACTTCTTCATCTCCATGGATTCATCATCATTCACTATGGCCAATTGTTCACTTTTCAAAGGTGCTTGGATCTATTATATAAATTTGAACCCCAACATCAACTGAAAAAACTATAGGGCTAAAGGTATGATACTACACAGTACATCACCCATAAAACTAGGTTTCAATTTCATATATTGGACTATATATTGTGTATTTTTGATAGATTCCTCTATTTTTTTTTTGCTCTTCTATTCAATTTTACATGTGATTTATTTTGTTTTGGCAATTGATTTAATGGATATACATGTTCTGCCATTTATAAAATTGAAATAATTGTTTATTTGTGAAGCCCCCATCTTCGAGCAATTCTTTGTAAAGTTCCTTACTTGCTTACTTAATTTGAATATCACGTGATTGAATTTTGTGATGCTTTTTATTTTTTAGTTAGTCTAATATGGCTCAAATGATTTATGTTTTTTCTTCTTCTTGAAACGTTGCTTTTTGAAATTGGTACACCAATTGTATTCTCTTAAGTATGTGTTTATACAAGATATATCTATGACTGTAGATTTTTTTATGGCTTACAAGTATATTGTTCTATTTATTGAAAGTCGTGGTTATTAGTATATGCATAATGTTGGCCATTTTCTGTACATCAAATCTCCACTAGATGCAAAGACAATGAAATAGTTGACACGAATGCTGATAGAACAAGCCACACATATGCTAGGATCTCTCTTTTTGATCTAGCAAGCTACGTGTTCATGATTTTTTACATGATGGATGCCTTTTTGTCTACATTTTCCTCCATTGCAGGTCAAACATATAGTCGCTATGCGTGCAGTTCTTAAGATGGTTCCTTGATATGGGTATCTGAAATACTCTTGCCCTATCCCAAAACATAGGGTACACATGTAAGTTGAACTTCTATCTATGATTCTTATAACTTTATAATTATGTTATCTAGAATTTTAATACAGTATATAGTCTGATGTATATATTAAGGTTAAATTCCGATAAAGGTAACATATTCATATCAATATATTTATGGTTAATGCACTAATTTTCATAAAGGTCAACTTTCTATAGGTTTACTAAATGTAATGATAGAATGCTGGTTCTTAAATCCATGTAGTGGAAAAGTTCATGTAAAATAGAGGTAATAGCTTTCGTAATCATATTTTAGAAGATTTATTTATTTATGAATTTCTTAAGAAAATGGACAACTAAATGCACTGGATGGGTGGTAAATAGAACCTACCTGTTTTGACCCGTTACCCTAGCCTTTTGTTGTTTTATTTACTTTCTTTGAGCAATTGTTATTGTGTAAAGTAGTTGGGCTGTCCTTATGTTTAAAATTGCAACCTTGGACAGTGACGTTATACTCTATCTCAAAGAGCATATGGAAACTGAGGTTTTTGCTAGCTTCCATGAAATAAAAATAGAAATGTAATTCAAATTATATAATATATTAGTAGTATGTAATTCATGGCTCGAATAGTATGCGTTAGTGGTGCGTATTGAAATGGGTCATTATGTAATGAGCCAATAATATCACTTTGATCCTTTTTACGGTTTGAAGAAAAGCGGTTAGGTGGCCTAAAAGAACAAGAGGAGTTGGAGCACAATTTTATGGGGAAAAAATTGCAGCAAGGACAATAAAGGTGGTGTATATTATATTTTTGTCAATCACTTCTTAGCACCATCTATTTAAAGTGAGTTTCTTCTTATTTAATATTTTTGTCATATTCCGTGACATGCAGCAACTTACCGATGCTCTTAGGCAATTGAGGAACAAAGGACCATATGGTCTACCAAATAAAGCGGTTAAGTTGAAGCCATTGAAAGCAAGTCCAAGTTGTATAATGATGAGATTGCTTTGTTAACAGATGCAATGTCAAAGGTAATTTTCATTTCTTAGAATAAAAAATAGACGATATATGATAGTGTTCGTTGGAGGTGGCAAGATGGGTGGGTCAAATGGTATGCGTTAGTGGTGCGTATTGAAATGGATCATCATGGATAGTACCCGTTGAAATCGGTCATTATCCTCGTAAGTTAATCCAAAAAATTAAAGCAAAAGGTTCATTTACTCATCCTCTTTAAATTAGGCAAACAACAGCACTACATCTTCTCATAAATCACTTCATATAAGTCATCTTTATTGAATTTTTCTGTCCCATTTTTTATATTATTATAAGTATAATGATAAAAAGGTACATGTATGCTAAGAACAAGAATGCCAATGGGAATAGAAGGAAACGCCAATGGGAACTAATGGAGTTCCTGTCCCGATCATGGAGTATTTTCGCCGCTGAATTTCAAAGGTATTTCATTACTTGAATCAAAACTTATCAATGAAAAATGTTATCATCGCCTCCATACCTGAAGCATTTAAGTGTCCACGAAAAAAATAAATGAATCGAATTCTTTCAATGTAATAGTAGTGGTTATGCATATACATATTGTATAGTTTTATTGAAAAGGGGATTTAAACAACTTTGTTGTGTTTTTTCGGTGACTTTTGGAACTCTTGGTGAGAAGACCACAATTATGTCCCCAGAACTGTCCCGTAGGTTCTTTGGTTTTGTGTAACTTTGCTCCATTCAGATAGAGCTTTCTTTCATCATTGTAATCATCATAATCATCATCTATGTGTCTCAAAATTTGCTAGATTTTGGGCATATAAGAGCTAATTTTATATATATGAATTAAAGAGCTGTTTTATATATTGCTTTTGGAATGATCTTGAATCTTGATGTAGTATACCTCCTACATTTAAAATTTTGAGTTTGGTGGACTAGGACGGGACTTATTTATGGTCACATAATCAGTCTTATATGGTCTCGAATGCATGCTATAGGGATGCTTGCTGCTACTATTGTTGAGAACACAAGTACAGAAAAATGTGGAGATATAATAAGAGGTTAAAAAAACACGGTGGCTGTCAACCTGGTGGCAGTTATAGTGGTCCAAACAGTAGACAACCTTCTTTATTGATTAACCTATGATGATCTCATGGAGTAGGTGATCTTGGAGGCTGATGAATAAGGAGCTCTTCCCTATCATAATGATGATACTGAATTTTTGAATCCACCTCATGTTGGTCTCTGTTACCAGGTACTTGTTGCATTAATTCTTAAAAGTATTGACTTAATTATTCCATTTATACCATGTTAGCAGATATGGATGTGGTAATATTGACCCATTTGGTAATAATTGGGCCATAGAGTTGATGGAACAAGTATGAGTACAAGATGTTTAAGGGATTCTCTTACTACTTATAGTACGTTTTTCTCCTACTGGATCTGTGATATTTTCTACCACCATAGTATGAGAAAGTTAAGAAGATTGGTAAAGGAACATATGGTGTGGTCTACAAGGCCCGTGACAGCAAAACCAATGAAATTATTGCTTTGATGAATATTTGTCTGGAGGAAAAAAACTGAGGGAGTACCAAGCACAACTATATGAGAAACTACTCTGTTAAAAGAGATGGAGCATGAAAACATCATCGGGTAATTTTTTAATGTTAGGGAACTTATTTCAACTGAGCAATAGTCATCCAGTATTATTTAGTTATTCCACCTTTGAATTTGATTATTGAGTATCCAACCTTTTTAAACCTTAGGAATTTAACCATAGTGAGCATTAAATTTACATCATGTATCTTATTAGTATATGCGCCACCAATGAATTATATATATCGAATATAATTGTATGTTGACAGGTTACATGATGCCGTGCATACTGATTTTATATGGTTTTTGAGTACCTAGACTTAGACTTGAGGAAATACATTGACTCTCGTCCAGAGTTCTCATAAGGTCTTCATCTTGTAAAAGTGAGTAATCTGTGATTCAGCATAGTTAAAGTAATGTTGAATTCCAATTTCTATAACATTTCCTCCTGTCAGGACTTTAACGCATGAGGTAATTAAATGGTTTTGCGTTTTCTTTTCAATTTTAACACATGTTGGTAATACTGTAAGTTTGTTAACCACTTCTGCTCACTTATCTATCATCATTGTCTTGCTCTGTCACAGTTTCGCCATGATAGCAACATATTTCTATCATTAATATATAATAAAGGACATGTGAGAACTTTTGCTGCTACTTAAGAATTAAGATACGAGTAACATTTTATTCATGTTTGGAGATGTTACAATATTTGGATCAACACTATCTTTTCTTGGATCGCCACTATCTTTTGTGATCATGTATTATCTGGGTAATTATTATGGTTAATATTGGTTATATTTTGGTATTTTATCACCGGGACTATAAGGGTTGAAAATCATGTTTTAATTGTGATTGCATTGATTTAGATTGTCACTCAAATGAGTCAGTATGACCATATTGGCCCAAATCATAAATCTGATGGTACCCTTTGGTATGGTTTAAATCTTTGGTTTATGTTATATATTGATAGCGTTGTTTTGAGTGATGGATTGAAGGATAGAAGTAATATGTTTCATTTTGAAAAGTGGTATTGTAAATTGGCAAGACATTAACAATAAAAGCAAGGTAATTTGACTTGGTATTAGCTTAAAAGCCATCCACAAAAGTTAAATGCAAAACATTTCAACGTCATTCGCAAAGATATATCGACTCAAATATTATCCGCTAGAATAAATTATTATATAACATTTTATAATTAGAATCATAAGGTAGCCTGCAAATTTTGCGGTTATGATCTAGTTCATAAGATAAAAAACAGAAGAAAAGAAAAGAAAAAAGGAAAAGAGAAGCTTGAAAAGGTGAGAGGCGGTACTGTAAATAGAAATGGTCGCATTTATACGTAACGTTCAAGTTAAAATATTGGCGTTTTTTTTTCATGTTTGACTATAAATACGAAGTAATACCCGCAAAAAACACACAAGTTCGTGTGATCGATTTGTTATCGCAGGGTATTCACCAGTTCTTCTCTTGTAGTTTAATTTTTTATTTAGGTAAAGAGGATGGTTGATGTATAAAAGAGAACCGGGGGTGTTTGGTAGGGTATATTGAGTGCATAAATAAAATGCATAAATAGAAGAAAAGAGGAAAAGGAAAAGGTTGAAAATATGAGGGGCCGGTATTGTAAATAAAAGAGAGGGATTTGATGCGTAGCGTTCAAGGTAAAATAAGGCCGCTGATTCATTGAAACCAAATCCAGATGTCGGTGTTTGTTTGATGTTTGTCTATAAACTATAAATAAATACGATCAGACGAGGAACAACACAAATTGGTGTGATACGACGACGGTGGCATCGATCTGACCTCGCAGGTATTGACTAAATCCTATTTCTTTGTCGTTTAGGTTATTTGTTAAATTTCCTCAAGTCGATGGATGGTGTTAAAAAGCAGTGTCACCACCAGGTGTTTCTTCCTGCTGAATTATTCTATCTGATATTCTCAAAAATAGACAACAAGAATGACCGTGATTCTTTTGGTTTAGCCTGTCACCTTTTCCTTGATATTCAGAATTCGATGCGTAAACGTTTGGAATTACGACCCTCTCGTAACTATGTTTATCATCCTGTTTCCGACTTGATCATCATTGATCTGCTTAGTCGTTTTACGCAGATTAAATCCCTGTATCTAAAAAGTTATACTGTAACCGACCTAGGGCTTGACTACATTGGTTGGGGTTGTCCCTCGTTGTCCGTATTAACCTTGATAATTGTGCCGGCATCACCGATATCGGATTGAAACTACTAACCAACTCGTGTAAAGTGTTGACGCAGGTGGATCTCGGCGACTGCCCAAACATCACTGACGATGGAATCGGGTATCTCACCCGGAATTGCCGTAAGCTTACAGCCCTTCAGATATCTGGCTGCAAAAACATCTTGGGTGAAGGTTTTGTGGATTGCTCTCCAACTTTGGCTCTTTTAGAAGCCAAAGGTTGTGCCTTGTCAGAAACTAAAGGTGTTTCCGCGTTATTAAGTGGCGGTGGTCTCAACTATCTAAACCTTTCTTCTCCGGTTACCTGCGGTTGGGGTCGTGGCCTCGGTGTCATTGGTTTAGGACTTGGCAAAAGTATCAAAATCCTCGACTTTACAAACTGTAGACGTGTTGCTGATGATGATATAATCAAGATTTCAAAAGGGTGCCCGTTGTTGCAAGAGTGGAACTTATCGTTTTGTCAGGAGATCAGGCTTTCCGGTTGGCGCTCTGTCGGGTTGTATTGCCAAAACCTGGTGATACTACACGCCAACGACTGTACTTACCTCGGCGATACAGGCTTGCTCATTCTAGCTAACGGCTGCAGACGCTTGTCCCTCATGTACTTGACCAACTGCATTCGAATCACTTCAGCAGGAATCGACTCTTTTAAGATATGCAGACCGGATGTGGAGCTTAAACTCGATGCGGAAGAAGAACATATTACAACCACTTCGGCCTTTACTGCATG
The DNA here is from genome assembly GCA_963422505.1 of Pseudognaphalium luteoalbum. Lineage (NCBI taxonomy): Eukaryota > Viridiplantae > Streptophyta > Magnoliopsida > Asterales > Asteraceae > Pseudognaphalium > Pseudognaphalium luteoalbum. The sequence continues at coordinate 72,564,326 of OY730198.1, forward strand.
ATTTTATCGACCCGACTTTCAAGACTCGAAAGATCATCGTCTGTAAACTTAACCAATTAGTTTGATTTCTTACCCAAACATTTTGATATGTATCCTTTTTGTATGCGAATGTAACCTATTACGTTTTACGTGTCATTTTCTGTTTTGAGTCACATTTAGCTTTTTTAAATTGTACAAATTAAATGAGTGACTTTTAATACTCACAATTTTTGCTTCTATATTGCAATTCAACGGTAGCTTAATTGTTTTCACTCGAATTACAGAAGGTTGATCCATACTATTGAAGTACGATTAATGTATATATATATATATATATATATATATATATATATATACACGTGTAATTGATGAATCTGATCATACTCGTGGTTTGAAATTTGTATCTGACTAGAACTATAACATGTTATTAACAATTGGTGCTAAATCATTTGGATAACCGGATATGCAGTTAAATTAGTTACTGCTACTTGAAAGTAAAATACTTGGTTAAATTAGTTACTGCTACTTGAAAGTAAAATACGTAGTTAGACCCTGTCTAAAAGAATCTGATGTGTGATTTGACGATTTCTTATGATCAAATAATCATCGCATTTTATGAAGCATGTAAAAGTTTACAAGAAAAAAGAGTTTTGAAAGTTATGTTAAAATGAGATTAGCTATCCTTAAAATCAAAATAACTTATTTAAATTTTACTCCCTAATTATGCTTGTTACATGTCACAATAGTATTACAATCTACACTTCAACACTCACTGGGAATGAATGTGTTATTTATCAGTTTCTCATGTGTTACAAGTATTGTTTTTGCAGGCCATTAGTCCATAATCTACAGTTTAAGTTTACACGTCAAACTACTCATTATTATGTGATATTAGAGTTACTAATGAGTACAATTGGAAAGATATGACTATGTAAACTGGTGTTGATGTATCACTTTCATGAGATTATAAAATTGGTGAGATGCATATGTGATCAAGATCGCTTTACATTGGAACATTGGATGAATATTCATGTGCGTGTTTTTTGATTGTTTTTCTTAAAAAAGCCTCCTGCTCGGAAAGGTTTTTTGGGGGGACATCATATACGTCATTAAACATGTCTGCAACCGGAGGTTTTTCCACCCGTTCTGCCGCTTGAATTGCTTGTGATAGCTGAGAAGGAAACAAGTTATACAAGTTAGACTTATGAAAGTCAAATGCGTTGGCAAAGAGCTCACATTTGACTTTTGAGTATATAGGTAAAAATTGGAGTGCATAGTACAACCATATTTATTGTTATTATTACCACTTTTTAGCTAGAAAGTATCCAACCTGTGTTGAGATCTAAATGTAGTCTAAACTTACTTTAAATTCAATATGCATTAATTTGACCTCACCTCACAAGTCAAAAGTGTACATCTTCTAAATGTTGGGATAGAATTGCTAATAGTAAGCATTTAAAGTGAAAAAGTCAGGCATAAAGTCAAAGACTTTACCTGCTTTCTAATGTTGCTACGATGTTCTGATTCGGTCTCGTCGCTCCACCAGCCTTTTGTTTCGATCCATTTTCTGAATCTCTTTACAGGGTTTTGATCACCTCGCCATGATTCTATTTCATCAACAGGACGATACTTTGTTGAGTCATCTGATGTGGAATGGTGTCCTGCTCTATATGTGAGAGCCTATTGTTTAATACATATAGCATATCAATTTTTTAACATCAAACTTCAAAAGAATCCAAGATATGAGAAAATTCCATGATATCGAAATTAGTCAAAGTCAAAGTCAAAATGTAAGTATATGGAAAACTATGCTATGGATCAAACCTCAATCAAAACAGGTGTTTGTTGTTCAATAGCCATTTTGCGCGCCTCATAAACAGCAGAATAGACAGCAAGAGCATCATTACCATCTACGCGTATGCTAGGTATTCCATATGCCTTCCCTCTTACAACAATTCCATCACCTACAGTTGACCAAATGCCAACAAAAGTCAATATTTCAAGTAGATTTCAAGAAGTGCAAAAGGACATAGAAAAGAGGCATAAGTACTTCTAAGCTGATCATCGATTGGGGTACTAATAGCCCATCCATTGTTTCTGCAGAAGAATATTACGGGGGCCTCCATAACCGCAGCAAAGTTCAACGCAGCATGGAAATCTCCCTGTGATCATATTTGTATAATAAAAAAAACAATAAGCAAACGCCAACTATAAATTTGTATAATCAAAATGTTCATCTATTAAGTTGAGTTCATATATACCGTACTACTGCCTCCATCACCAAAATAAGTAACCGTGCAAGAATTTTGTTTTTCCATCTTCATGGAATACGCAGCACCAACTGCGTGTGGAATTTGTGTTCTGGGGTACATCAAGATTGTATTGTGTCACATGAATGAATCCGAGATTTTCTATAAACAAAATGAATACCGGCTTGCAGAAAGTAGAGTAGATATCTTACGCAACTGTTGATGCCACTGTTACATAATTAAGCTTTTTAGACCCGTAATGGATAGGCATCTGCCTTCCTTTACCATAATCATATTTGTTTCCAAATACTTGATTTGCAAACTCTTGTAAACTAAATCCTCTCCACAGAAGAACTCCAGGCTCCCTGTACTGCACATATCAGAATAACATTTTTTTTATTAGCTTCAACTTCAAATACTCAAGAAATAAGGTAATCGTGATTGTGATAAGTAAAGTAACCTGAGGGAAGATAAAATCATTGATATTAAGAGCGGCTGCTGATGCAATGTTGATTGCTTCCTCGCCTATTGTGGTCAAATAGAACGATATTCTTCCTTGTCTTTGTGCCTCGTAGAAGATGGTATCCATAACTTGTAGTGTTACCATGCTCGTATACATCTTAACCGCAAGTTCTTTGCTGATCTTTATGTTCAAAGTTACAAAATCATATCTTGGTTTTGTCAGGTAAAAGAAATTAAAAGTTGACTACTTACTAATTAAATAAGTCACCCTGTACGTGGACTATGGTTTACCATAAGTGAATGACTATCGATGAGTGGCTGGCCGTCTTCATCAAGCACTCGATAACAATTGGTCCTTTCCTCATTAGAACTGGATGTGAATATCAGTTTTGGCGTAAACTTGACTTTTCCGCCTGGAAAGTTTAGCTCTTGATGTGAAGTTTCAGTAGACGACTACATCAAGATGGATTATATCAATAAGGACTAGTTTCTGTTGAAGTTATGCAATCGTATGCGTTAATTGCTGGTTAACAAAATTATGATATGTGAGTATGATTAAGCTGATTTAGTCACCTTAAATATGTAATTACTCATTTCATTTGCAGATTAAATAGGAATATGCTACCAAGACATCATTTTAAAGTGACTTCGGTTAGTCCTGATAACTATAAAGTAGGCATGAATCTATTACCCATGTGCTCTTGAAGAAGAGTTTGGTCTTTGATGATCAAACTATTCAATTTAGTAGAACTCGAATTCGATCTTAATGTAATTAAATTTTATGGAAAACTATACTATACTAGATTGCTAATCAAAATCAAAAGAATGCTCAAGTAAAAGGTTTCAATTGTCTTAAAGAAAACAGATAGAACTAATATATGTTTTCTTTTGAGACAATTGAAACTTTTTATTGTCCATTTTGCCAATTGAAAAAATGTTCCATTTTGCCATCAAAAGTCAACCTATAGTACTCCGTTCGTCCCGCTTTAAATGTCCACTTTACTTTTTTTATTGTCTGAAAAAGATTATCCACTAATAAGAATAACAACAAAAAATCATTAAATTCTCAAATTTATCCACATTTAGTACTTTCAATAACTTATTTCATAGATTTCCAATCATATTTGTCTCAAATATAATTGTAAATCAATCATAAATCAAACAATTTTTTCTCGAGTGACATTATTTTTGAGATTGAGGGCTTCCTTCTAAAAATAGTCCATTTTTAATCACAAAAGACGCAAATTCTAAAACACTAACAATCACCATTTTCATCTTGATCCACAACTACTTGAACAACCAAAGACAAATCTTCAAAATTCTATCCAATCTGAACCTTATCTCATTCCAATATAAAATTCTAAAGACACAAAGTAAAGGTTATATTTATAGTAATATCTTCCATAGCATGTTTAGTTATAACAATTTAAATAATTAAATTATGAATATTAATAAATACCGACCTCGTTGCTAACACTAGTAGCAGTATGCAACTGTCTTACTCCATATACCGATCCAAATCTACGTGATAAAGCAACTGAAGACACTAACCATGAAATATTTGAATAATTCCGAACGTGAAGACGATGAGAAAACTTCAAATTACTAACGGAAGAAGCGTGAGTGATGAAGCTTAACATGAGAAGCTTTTTTGATTTTAGACTTTGCATGATCATATGTTTGGATTTTGATAAGTATGATGAAGCCATGAGTAATAAATAAATAAAAAAACAGAGGATATTTAGAGTTGAGAGGAAATATGGGTCATGGGGAGTTTTTTGGAAGGGAGAAAATGTTAGTTATTGTGGGTAGCGATTACCAAACTCTACACTAGATAAGAATAGATACAAGACCTTATTTTATTGTACATGAGGATGTGATTGAAGAGTTATGTCTTTATTTAATAATAATAATAATAATAATAATAATAATAATAAAGAGTGTATGGTTTTATGATGTGATTATTAAGACACTGATCTCTGATAACACAACTGAGATGATAAAATTATCAAAAGATGAAACAGTGTCCAATAAATAAACTCTCTGTGATTATGTTTGATTAAAAAACTATATTATTTTTCAAAGCAATGTAACGATTAAATAACAATTTTAAATAGTTTAGACAAGTTTTTGATCCTTTATCATTTTTGGTTATGAGAAAAAGACAATGAGGCAGGTCTTTCGGATGGGAATACATTTAGGATATATGATTCCCCACCAAATTGACTTTTTTTTTTTTTTTTCTAATTTATATATATATATTTTTTGTGTTGATAGTAGATAAAGATGATAGGTGGACATGTTCCCCTTTTAAGTCTTCATCAGGTGATAGAACGATGAAAATAACATTGTTTTTTCGAGAGAAAAGAAGGTGATAGAAGGATGAAAATAACATTGTATTATCTACATTTTTTAATATAGAGAATGATATGAGATTCATGTTATCTTTTCTCTCCGAATTTCTATCAAAGAATGAGAGGAACTGAAAGGAAATAAGACGAAGAAAGCTATATGATTAAGCTGAAAGCCTGAAATGAGTTTGGACTTTATAGCTAGTAGTCGAGATGGCGCACAAACAGGTAAACTAACAACTCCTTACATTGAACAGAACTTGCAATTCGAAAATCCACTCTTTTGAAAGTAACCCATACACATATTTCTATTTTCAAACAATGCTAATGACTCAATACTCTTGTCTGATAAGATAAGGACTGATTCATCATCATCTATGATACGGGTACGTTTTCTTTTAGTGTAACAATTGTCACATTTAATAGTCATTGTTCATCACATATCAGATAAAGTAGGAACATGTTATCAAAACATCATTTCTAAATACCTAAAGTTGGTTTCGGTAACTTTAAAGTAGGCATGAGCTCATTACCCATTTGCTCAGAAAAAGAGCTTGTCTTTGATTGTCATAATAGTCGTATTTCGAAGAATTCAAATTCGATGTCAATCATTTTACATCTTGAGGAAAACAATACTAGTTTGTTAATCAAAATCAACAGGATATCTATAAGTTTCAATTGTCAAAAAGAAAATAGTATATTACTTCCCAATTAAAAAAAATTCCATTTTGCTATAAAAAAGTCAAAAAATAATGATAAATTTCTTCCCTCTAAAAATAGGCCAATTTTAATTGCAAAAGACCCACACTCCAAAACACTAACAATCTCCATTTTCATCCTAATCCACAACTACTTTGACAACCAAAGTCAAATATCTAAATTTCCCTTTATGCTGAAACTTATCCAGTTGATCATGAAAAACATGTAACAAAGAGCCAAAAACAGATCATAAAGAAACATATCTCATTCCATTATAAATATAACAATTATAATAAAGTGAAGTTTATATTTATAGAAATATTTTTTACTCCTACCAAGTACTAATTATGAAAATTTTAATGAATTCCGACCTCGTTGCTAACGCTAGTAGCAGTATGCAACTGTCTTACGCCATAAACCGATCCCAAGCAACGTGATAAAGCAACGGAAGAGTTTTCATAATTTCGAACATGAAGATGGTGACAGAACTGCGAATTACCAACGGAAGAAGTGTGACCAATGAAGCTTAACATGAGAAGCTTTTTTGATTTTAGACTTTGCATGATCATATGTTTGGATTTTGATAAGCATGATGAAGCCATGAGTGATTAAAAATCGGAGGATTTTCAGAGTTAAGAGGAAGTATGGGTCATTTTTTTTACTAATTGAGATTTATAAAAGTTATTTATTGTGGGTAGCGATGACCAAACTTTTACAATAGATAAGAATAATTAAATACAAGACTGATTTATGGCACACGTGAAAAAGACAAATGATGGTGACTATGATATAAAACCATAAATGAATAAATAATGAAACTTTAAGAATGAGGTAGTGTACAAAAAGATGATGAAAGCATGTGTTGTGATGTATAGCTAAGTATGGATATATTTAAACAAACAAATTCTAGATTAAATAAAAGGAGGAGTTACGTCTTGATTTAATAAAGGGAAATTTACAATTTTTGTCCCTGTGGTATTGCGTTTTAGCTGATTTTGTCCTTAAAGAATTTTTTATGCAATTTTTACCTTGTGGTCTTCGTTTTCTGCAATTTTTGTCCCTCTGACTAACTTTTGTTAGTTTTCTCCGTTAAATCATGTTAATGACTAAGATACCCTTCTTTCATGTTTCTGTCTTCGTTAAAAATCCAAAACAAAACCCTAATTTCATAAAAATACTTTTTTTCCTCTTGTTCATCCCAAATCAGAATCAACATCCTTCAAATCAAACCCAAATCTCTCATTCTTTATATACATATACATATACTCGTACAAAATAAGAACATAATAACAAATAACCAATATGCGACCACCAGATCAACACATAACACAACCACCAACTTTGCTTGTGATTATTGCAACCACCAGATCGCCATCATCTTCTGAAGTACTAAATTGGAAAATATACTAAAAAAATTCGTCGAATTAGATCTGAAACGAAAAAGGTAGCTCCCGATATTAGAGGTTAGAATCAGATCTGAAACAAAACCATCACTAGTTGCGATCGAAAACCATGTTTCTGTGACCGAAGTTCGCCGTAGAAATTTGCGTTCGCAATCGAAATCTGATTAAATCTGCTGCGTCGCCGGACGGTCGTGGTAGTGTTGTTCGCCCGATGTTGAAGTAGAGCTTCAAATGGGATTCTGATTTCATATCTTGTACATGTATATATATTATGGTATAGTATTTAATTTAATAGGAACAGTAAGCTAGGAGTATTAAATAAATCATCTTGATATTTTAATATAGTTGGGATTTGAAGAAATGATTTGGATGAATGTGTTTGTAGTTGTTATTGTATTTTGGAAAAGCGGGGTCTGTGAAAACAGATTTAGGTTTTTTAAAGGATAGTAGTATGGTTGGTTAGTGTATGAAGAAGAAGGGTAATGTAGTTAATGTGACTTAACCGAAAAGACTAACGAAAGTTAGTTAGAGGGATAAAAATTGCAGAAAATAAAGACCACAGGGTAAAAATTGCAGGAAAAATTCTTTAGGGACAAAATCAACCAAAATGCAAGACCACAGGGACAAAAATTGCAAATTTCCCTTTAATAAATACAGCTTCTCTCGTCCTATTTTTATCGTCAACATTACTCGTTTATCCCAGTTAGGTTGTCTACTTTCAAAAAATATTTTTTTGAAATTCTCTATTCTACCTTACTTTTGTTCATTTTATTCAAAAGGGTTTATGGTACAAAACTTTACACTTTTTCCATTGTTACCGATGAACCAGTTTTATAATCAATGTTAGCAGCACACTTTTTACTTTTGTCTCAATATCATCAACCGACTAATTTTGTTATCAATATCGAGTTTGAACTTGTTAAAAATGTTTCGAGGTCACCAAAACATATTTTTTTAACAAGCTACATTTTGAATTAGTTAATGTGGTATTGCCATGTCATTTCATTTATGTGATTAGGCTTTCACGTAAGCAAAAAATGTACACATATGGTAAATTTCATCTTCTCCATTCGAATAATGTGACACCCGACCAATTAGGGCTAGGAATTTGGGCCTAATCATTTTGTAATACATGTAATTAGTTCTATGTTAGGCTAATTGTATGTATCATTACGTGTATTTTATAAATATACGCATTTACGCGATTAGATTTAATCGTGCATGTTATTATATCGGCCGAATTCCGATACATTAATACGGACGTTGGTGAACTCAAAATGTTAAATAATATGAAATTATTTAATAAACATAGTGATTTTCTAAATATTATTTCGATAATATTTCATAAGTATTTCGTATCGTACCGATTAAGTTATACGCGACCGCAACGCACAAAACGCACCCAACAAATGAAATTTATAAGAATTATATTTTTATAATTCATTTCCAAGTATTTTGATAAAATACTTTAATAAAAATTCACGCGATCACGCGCAATCAAATATAACGTTTGATAACGTCACGCAATTTAATTAACCGTTAAACGATCACGCAAATCAATACCGTCACGATACTAAACATCTTAATAAGTATTTCCAAGTAATATTATGTATTACTTCAAGTTAAAAATATCGAGTTTTAAATCGTTTACGAAAACTCACATATAATACGTTTTAAGTTTAATAGGACGACGAAACGATCGGGCAAACGAACACCGCACACTACGTAACTTTGGGGGAACAAAAATTAACCAAAGCACACTCTTGTGGGTCCCATGGGCCGAAAATATCAGCCCTCCAAACATCTCCCCATGATTTATGGATCTATGTTTCTTTGTTGACCATATGACCACAAATAATGGTCCATAATTTTCTCATTTCATTCACCTCACTCTCTCTCTAATTTCTCACACTAAAAACACCCACCAATCTCTCCCTCCCTCTCCCTCACTCACGGCTACCACCACCACCATCAACCACCACCATCCACCATCATTTACTTGGAGAGAAACAAAGGAGGAGAAGCAAGGAACAAAAGCTAGCATCGTCTCACTCATTTCTCTCTCTAGATCCCGATATTGGTATAACACCCTAACTTCTCTCTCTATTTTCATGATTTACATATATTAACATGTCTAGTAGCTTATGTGACTATATTATGTTCAAATATAAGCTTGAAAGTAATTTTAAGAACACAAACATTAAACCTTAAAATCTGACCAGAAAATAGCCCTCACGAAATCATCTATATCTTGAAAACTAAGATGAACCAACTCTTGACATCTAAACGAAAAATGTTCATTAAGATACTGGCTACAACTTTCATTTTTGGCTCTCGGACCAGATCTTCTCGGATCATGGTGAAAAACGTGGATCTTTGGACTGAACTCATCTCCGGACACAATCTGACCACATCTCATGTTTATTTTTGTTAAAAATAGTAAATGAACATATAAAATCTCCATAAAGTGAAGAAATGGATTAGGTTCATAGGTGAACATGCATGATTTTTTTTGAGACCTAGATCGACTTGAAAAGTGGTGAAACCGAGTGGTATATCGAGTCCAAAATCTGGAAAATGTAAACATAAGGACTGTTTTAGTCATTTTGTGAAAGTGGCACTTCGAGAGACCCACGAAACGTAACGACAACTTTTATAAACTTATTTTGACATATTAGGATTTGTGTAAAAGTTTCGGGTCAAACGGTGGTCGTTTGACCACTTTCCCGAACCTGAACTCATGGCATACGGATTAATTCTGATTCGAACTTAGACTCTCGGACCCTTGACTTTCGGACTAAAACCTACATTCGGACACACATACACATTCGGACTTAAACACAATCGGATATACACTTTCGGACCTAGACACCTTCGGACTACAAACATCCGGACATATATATATATATATATATATATATACTTTCGGATATATATAAAAGTACTCACTTTAAGAAATGCATATGTATATACTTTTATAAGTATACAAAATGATGAAACGCGCAATAATAATACTTGAAACTATTATTACAAAAACCCACCAACGGGCCATACATATTTACAAAATATAAACAATCCAAAAACTAATCATTTGGACATTACTAGTTGAATGAGCAACTAGCATAGATGGTCCGTTAAGACATCTAATCATTATTATAACCTTGAGCGTTTAGGACGCCCGACAGGTTACAGTCGTTGGGACGACATCAATACCTAGTGTATCATCATTACCCCTTGTTTAACAAGTCATCAGACTCATGTGAGTCTCATAGCCCCTATTTTACTATTTTTAACCTAGGGGTGGGAATACATGCTTGTTTTGTTTTACATGTGAACGCAAGTATCAAAATATCACTATAGATTGCATGAGTTGTTTTCTCTAATCGTTTTAAGTCCTCTAGCATAGTTTGGTAATACTTTGTAGCGTGAATGTTAGTGTATGGTACCATATGGGACTGACAATCCCCGTCCGGGTCAGCAAGCACTGACTGGTCAAATGGACGCATTATCATTTATTCATACGTGTGTTGATTAGGTACACGCATAGAGGCACCCTCGCTCAGGCACTTAATTGTGATCATGACACCTCAGTTAAGCTCAGACTATGTGGTCATGGTAGTTATATACATTATTGATCATTTACTAATTTGTTTAATTACAAATTATCATACTTAAATCTTGCGGTTCATACAGTACACTTTATCATTAAACCTGTGAGTTCACCAGCTTTTAGCTGACCATTTTAGCGTGTATTCTCAGGTTCCCAGCAGCAGTAGGTCTGCTTACTCAGGATGCCTTATAACTCGAGTCGCATACATACATCATGAGATTTCCTTGCATTTCTATATTTTGTATAATTAGATATGCCCTAGAATCTCTATCATTTGGCTTACGAGCTTTTGTAAACTATATTATAACAGTGTAAGACTTTTATAATATCAATGTATTGTAAACGACACATATAGAGTCGTTCACTTTATCTTATGTGCTTTGTTTATTGATTAGTCGAGCCCCGAATCGACCCGCTTCCACATCATAATTTGGGGGTGCGACAGATTGGTATCAGAGACTAAGGTTATAGTGAACTAGGTTGCATTTAGTGGGCCTAGACTATGACCGTTAGGCAGCATTTCCTTATTAGGTATAACTGGTTCAGTGATTACATCATACAAGTTTAATTTAACGTAGCTTAGCTAACTATGTACAATTAAACGAAGATGATGTGAAATTTGAAAGGGGTTATGTTGAACAGACATTTCTTCAAGTTAGAAATGTATCTCATCTTCAAGTTAGAAATGTGAAAAGTGGGATGCACGCTGCTGAGCTCGGATGGCAGCTGCAATCGATATGCCACTGGACCAATCCTTTCGAGGATTTCGAATGGTCCAATGTACCTGGCATTTAACTTCCCGCGTTTGCCGAAACGAATGACACCTTTCCAAGGTGAAACTTTGAGTAGTACTCGATCCCCAACCTGGAACTCGAGTGGTTTGTTTCTCATGTCAGCATAACTTTTCTGACGATCACGTGCGGCTTAGGGTTTGTTTTGAATCTCGAAGATTTTCTCGGTTGTTTCGTGGATGATATCAGGACCAGCGAGTTGACTGTCTCCCACTTCGGTACAACAGATAGGTGATCGGCACTTATGACCGTACAATGCCTCAAAAGGTGCAGCCTTATTGCTGGTGTGATAGTTGTTGTTGTACAAAAATTCGCACAATGGTAGATGTTTTTCCCAGTTTACACCGAAGTCAACTACGCAGGCTCGTAGCATGTCTTCCAGTGTTTGAGTCGTTCGTTCACTTTGACCATCGGTTTGAGGGTGGTATGCAGTACTCATATCGAGATGGGTACCCAATGATTTTTGAAGTGATTGCCAAAACTGAGATGTGAAACGACTATCCCTATCGGAGAGAATCGAGATTGGAACACCGTGCCGAGAAACAACCTCTTTGATGTAGATTCGTGTGAGGCGTTCCATTTTGTCGGTTTCTTTGATTGCCAAGAAGTGAGCAGATTTTGTGAGACAATCAACGATCACCCAAATGGTATCGCATCCGCTCGTTGACTTTGGTAGTTTGGTAATGAAATCAATGGCAATTTGTTCCCATTTCCATTCAGGAATGCTGGGCTGTTGGAGTAAACCAGAAGGTTTTTGATATTCGGCTTTGACTTTTGAGCAAGTAAGGCACCTGCTGACGTATGTGGCGATTTCAGGTTTCATGTTCGGCCACCAATAGAACTCTTTGATGCCGTGATACATTTTGTCAGATCCCGGGTGGATAGAGTATTTAGACTTGTGAGCTTCATCCATCACCAAGTCTCGCAGGTTCCCAAAACTAGGCAGCCAGATTCGGTTAGAGAGGTACCTAACTCCGTTAGGTTTGATTTCAAATTGTTTATTTATGCCTCGCAAGGCTTCATTTTTTATGTTATCGGGTTTCAAAGCTTCTAGTTGAGCTGTGAGAATTTAAATGTTTAGATCATTGTGAATGGTCATACTGAGGGCTCGGACTCGAAGTGGTTTCGCTCGTTCTTTTCGACTGAGGGCATCGGCAACAACATTTACCTTACCCGGATGGTATTTGATCTCACAATCGTAGTCGGTGAGCAACTCGACCCATCGACGTTGCCTCATGTTGAGATCCTTTTGATCGAAGATGTGTTGGAGACTTTTGTGGTTGGTGAAGATTGTGCACCTAGTGCCGTAGAGGTAATGTCTCCATATTTTGAAAGCAAAGACGACAACTCCGAGTTCGAGATCATGAATAGTGTAGTTCTTTTCGTGGATTTTGAGTTGTCGCGAGGCGTAAGCAATGACCTTGTCTCGTTGCATTAGCACGCAGCCGAGACCCTGGTGGGAAGCATCGCAGTATACCACGAAGTCATCGGTGCCTTCGGGTAATGATAGAATAGGAGCACTGCAAAGCTTTTGTTTCAGAAGTTGAAATGCTGACTCTTGTTTATCAGTCCAATCGAACTTTTTGTCTTTATGAGTCAGGGTTGTGAGTGGTTGGGCTATTTTCGAGAAATTTTCAATGAATCGCCGATAGTACCCAGCAAGACCCAAGAATTGGCGTACTTCGGTTGGAGATGTAGGTGCTTGCCAGCACTTGATAGCCTCAATTTTCGATGGATCGACATGGATTCCTTGACTATTAACAACATGTCCAACGAATTGAACGGAGTGTATCCAGAACTCACACTTGGAGAATTTGGCATATAACTCCTCGTGTCTGAGTAGTTCTAGGACGGTTTTGAGGTGTTGCGCGTGTTCTTGTTCGTTTCGCGAGTATATGAGAATGTCGTCGATGAAGACAATGACAAACTTATAGAGGTAAGATTTGAACACCCAATTCATAAGATCCATGAATACAGCCGGTGCGTTTGTTAAAACGAAGGGCATCACCTGGAATTCATAATGCCCGTAACGAGTTCGGAAAGCAGTTTTCGAGATATCGGTGTCGCGAACTCGAAGTTGATGATAACCTGACCGAAGATTGATCTTTGAATATATACTCGACCCTTGTAGTTGGTCAAATAGGTCATCGATGCGAGGGAGTGGATATCGGTTCTTGACGGTCAATTGTTCAACTCTCGGTAGTCGATGCACATTCGGAAAGAACCGTCTTTCTTCTTCACGAATAAGACTGGAGCTCCCCAGGGTGAAGAACTCGGTCTAATGAATCCTCTATCCAGGAGTTCCTGTAACTGGGTGGACAGCTCCTGAAGTTCGGATGGGGCTAATCGGTATGGTGCTTGAGCCACGGGTGCAGCACCTGGCACGAGATCGATTAAGAACTCGACTTGTCTTGGCGGTGGCAGACCAGGCAGTTTTTCGGGAAAGACTTCTGGAAAGTCTCGAACGGTGGGCACATCCTCAAGTCGCTTCTCCTCTGACTTTTTCTCCATGATGTGTGCGAGGATTGCCGGATACCCTTTTCTTAGAAATTTTCGGGTTTTCAAACAAGAGATGATGTTTAGTCTCGTCCTACCGGTCTCCCCCTGTATAATTAAAGTTCTACCGGTAGCGAGAGGGATGCGAACGATCAACAAACGATTTCGGCTCGGTGTCTGGACAACTAGTCCATTCCTATGATGACGTCGAAACTTCGAATTTCAACGGCATAAGATCGATTGAAAAGGTTTCGTTGGCTAGGTTTAAAGTGCAATTAGGTATCACACTATCGGTTTCTATGAGTTTACCGTTCGCTAGTTCTACAGTGTACTTAACATCTAGAGCAACAGGGGTGATGTCAATCAATGGGTAAAGATCATCAAAAATAAAGCTTCTATCGGCACCAATATCAAATAGAATAGAAGCAGTTAAGTTGTTGAGGAGGAACATACCCGAGACCACATTTGGGTCTTCGCGGGCGTCCCCAGAGTTGAGTACGAAGGCTCTACCTCTAGCGTTATTGTTGCTATTGTTGTTGTTCTTCAGCTTCGGGCATTCATTCCTGAAGTGTCCAGTGTTCCCACATTCGAAGCAGGCTCTAGGCGGCCTGGTGTTGTTGTTGTTGTTGGAGGTATTGTTGTTGGATTTGGGAGCTCGGTAATCTTTGGTCGAGTGCCCGTGTCTCCTGCAGTTGTTGCAAGGGGTATTGCATTGACCCTCGTGGTGTCGGTTACACTTGGAACAATAAGGTTTGTTCCCCGTATACCCGCATTTGGGTTCAGTGTTGGAGGTGTAAGCTTGGATGGCATTGGGTTTCTTGTTTGTTTGGTCGTGGAGTTCAGTAGGTTTGCGTTTGTTGTTGGAAGGGGTGGTGGATGCTTCATGGCTGACAATCATCGCCATGAGTTCGTGTGCAAGCCGGATAGCACTTTGGATGGTGGTTGGCTTGGATGAGGTGACATTTCCATGGATGTTCACTGGGAGGCCGCGGATGTATTTCTTGATGCGTTTTCATCCGTGTCTACCAAACCCGGACATAGAAGGGCGAGTTGCTGCAATTTGGTGGTGTAACCAGCGATATCATTGCCTTGAACAGTTAAATGCCAGAATTCTTCCTCCAACCGGCGGAGTTCCTCGGTGGGGCAATATTCGTCCCTTAGCATTTTCTTCAGGTCTTCCCAGGGGAGTTGGTTTGCTATATCAATGCCCACAGAACTGGCATGAGTATTCCACCATGTGAGTGCACCTTCTTGAAAGGTGTAAGCAGCGAATTTGACCTTGCTGTCTTCCGTGCAGTTGCACAAACCGAAGACAGATTCGATCCTTTCGATCCACCTGATTAGACCGATGGCACCTTCCGTGCCCTTGAAATTTAGCGGTTTACAGCTGAGAAAATCCTTGTAAGAACAAGGCTTGATGACAGGAGTAATTTCTGGAGTATCATTACTCATCCTGGAGTTTTGTGGTGAATCCCGAGTAGCCAGGGCTTCGGCCACAGCTCGGGAAACGATGGCAGCAATTTCAGCATCACTGTAACTTTTCTTCTTTAGCGGCATGGTTCTTCAAGAGAGAAATAAAAGGTACATGAGATGTGGTACCAGAATAATAAGCACGATAGATGTACATATATAAAAGTGGTAATATACAACATCACATGGTAAAATCACAATGTAGAAATAACGGGAGAAATTGTCAATTCATAATACGAAGTTGAATGATTATAGACAATTTCTAGTTAGGAGTTTCAAAAGCCACAGACTTAGAAGTTTTACAAAAGTGCCGGGAATTATTACATCCGGTCGAATTACATAGGTCCTACAAAAGCATGATAAAGTACAGATTTAGCCTAAGCTAATCCTGTCGTAGATTGAGTTGTGGTAGTAGTGCGGTGAGATGGTCCACAGATTCTGCAAGTCTGCTAACCATTCGGAGGACGTCCTCGGTTTCCCTTAGACGTGTCTCGCACTGATTCAGCCTTGATTGTAGGACGGAGATTTCATTTCGGTTCCCAATCACTTGGTTGTGGACAACCTCCATAGTTTCGATGGTTTCACCCAGACGGTTGTCAAGGGTGTCCATGTGGTTGACGTTATTTTCGTGATCTTCGGAGACTTGATTGATACGCTCGAGTGATGTGAGTCTCCAGTTTTTGTTGGTTTCTTGGAGTTCGATATCCATAGTATTAAGTCGTTGCTCGTGGCAGTGCAGCATAGTGGCTAAGTCCGACAAGGTGAAGTGAGTGGGGTATGGGTCAGCTCGAGGCAACCTGGTGTTCCTCCTAGCCACCCTAGGGTTTCGTGATCCATACGGATGAGAGTGTGACGAATTGGGTGGTGTGTTTGCCATTCTGAGACAAAGCGTTAGAAAGAATGAGGCCTATATTCATATAATACATATATAATATAGTCTAACATATTGAGCGTGAGAGAGGCCTATGTATGTATATATATATATATATCACATAATAGCCTAAAGTGTCTAACACAGACATGTTTGAGTCCCGGTTCTCTCGAGGTCAGAGTCAACTAGTGTATCCTGTTCAGTCATGACTCCTTTCAGATCTCACATCATATTCTTTTAATTGTACATAGTTGATCAGGCTATGTTAAATTAAACCAATACAATGCAGTCACTGAAACTAATCATACTTAACGAGGAATACTGCCTAACGGTCATAGTCTAGGCCCACTAAATACAACCTAGTTCAC
Organism: Pseudognaphalium luteoalbum; assembly: GCA_963422505.1. Classification (NCBI taxonomy): domain Eukaryota; kingdom Viridiplantae; phylum Streptophyta; class Magnoliopsida; order Asterales; family Asteraceae; genus Pseudognaphalium; species Pseudognaphalium luteoalbum. Next base: position 72,581,075 of record OY730198.1, read on the forward strand.
TATAACCTTAGGCTCTGATACCAATCTGTCGCACCCCCAAATTCGGGTCGCGGAAGCGAATCGGGTCGGGGCGCGACTAATCAATAATCATAGCTCAAAGATATAATGAACGACTCTATATGCGTCGTTTTATGAAACGCCCGAATTTTTTTTAGCTCAGACGGCCCCACTAGTCAATTTATAATATTGAAATACTGCAGTTGAATTCGAACATATTTGATTTTCAAAGTATATAGATGTACATGCTCATATTTTTTTTTTCTCAAAACCGCAAGTATTTCATATACTTGCTTTAAACGTTTCCATTACAACAAATCTGTAATATTACATAATATGATAACGTTCTACTATCGACTTCAAACCCAAATATTTACTTGTGACAAAAGCTATGGTTTTGGGGCGGTTTACTTCAAGTGACAAATACAACGATAATTTATAGAGATTAAGCTTGTTAGATATAGCAGACAAGCAATCCACGTCACCTCAAAACATGCCCCTTTCCTATATGCTCATCATCACCTACACATTAAATAATAGACGGAATAAGTATATTGCTTAGTGAATATATAAGCATTAATTAAGTAATACACAATATTCACCAAATTGCAACAATCAGTCAAACCTGTACACATATCTACTTCACATAAATTCATTGCTTTATATGCACAGGTAAACTATACATTAAGATATCTGAGCATTATGTAAGTAAATTTCACAACAATACACCATGTGGATCCACAGTCAATCAACATGTGCAAGCACATGATCGTTTCCATCGAACCTTAGCTAATGACATAGCTAGGTCAAATTCAATACACGAACCTTGACTACTACCGTAGCAAAGGTCAAATCAATACACGAACCTTGACTACCACAGTAGCAAAGGTCAATATAATGCTCAATCATATAAATATATGCCAAGTTCAGAAACCGAAATCAAGTAATATATACAATAATAATTCACCAAATTGTGAGATCTTCTTGCTCGGAAGCAATCCGGATTCTCACAATTATTACTCAATTAATACTCATATACTCACCTCAATGTCTTAGTTGAGCTCATAGTGAGAATTCAATAAGTGGATCCTGCGCCTTTAGTACCTAAACATGTATCACATATATAGGAACATGTTTAGTATTTACTACATTTCGACTAACACGTATTAATAATAATCAATTACTCCTCATCCACTTATTTTAGTTACTAGCAACTTAATTCAATATAGTCATTATCAATTTGAGCACTTCTTGGTTTTACACATATTAACTAAAAGACTACACCTGTTTTTAACAATTGGAACGATTCCTATACATAGCTATTTTAATCCTCAAAATAATCTAATTCTACGTGATATTCAAGGCCTAATCACTTTAGTTCCATTTTATTATCCTACAATATATTTACAATTCATTTATACTCTTATCTCATATCTGTTTCAGAGACTCACAACAAACAAGTAGCACAAATAGAATTAGTAACCCAGTAGTAGTAATAATACAGTTACTCAAGTAGTAGAAATAATTAACACTTAATTTCTTGTTCATTCATTTTCTTTTTCTTTCTTTCATCTTCCTGATTCCACATTATATTTATAGGATTGTTTAGACTATAATACTCATAACAATTTCGATGATTCACAAGTACTTAATATTCATACTAGACTCAATACCTTGCTATAATGGTTCATTATAACTATTCAAGTGGATGGCCATTTTAGCTCCTGTCAAGATTTAGTTCTACATTATATCCCATTATAAAGGCATTACCACCTCTCTTTATGTTATACTATTTATAACAGCTACAAGCCTATCGGACGATTAAGCAAGGTTTGAAAAACATGAAATCGCGTCGCGTTAGGGAAACGTTGCATCGCAACAATTAAGAAATCACGTCGCGATTTTGTACATATCGTGTCGCGATCGTACAGATTGCCCAGACCCGATTTCTGTATAAACTGCTACTGCTCGGTTTTGAGCCACTTTGAACTATAAACCAGTTTCAACTTTGAGAAATAAGGAGTATAAACATAATACAGTCATTATCATATACCTATTTTAACTAACTTCATGAACTAACCTAATTTCATTACCAATTAAACTAAATCAATAAAATCAAGAATTTAGAACTTACAAATTGGGTAAGAAAGAGATGGTGGGTACGATGATGATGATTCAGAGAAGAAAATGAAGGTTGAAATCACTTGTTGAAATTTGATATTGTTTATTCTTGTTTTCACTTTTCTTGCGACACTAATATTTGTTCCTGTGTTTGAGTTCTTTTGAGATGTGGAGAAATAAAAAGGGCGGTGTATATATGTATTGGTACTAGTTTGGTCCCCTTTGATATCTATTGTCTGGAACTTAAAAATTATTCGCAATTTCAATATTTTATTTTTCTTACATATTTATTAATTTAAAACAAGTATAAATTTATTTGTCACAATTATACCTGGGACTTTGGGGTGTTACATTTTACAACTTGTATTAATAAAATCAAAGTTTACATCAAAATATAGTTTACATTAGCTCAGTTCCCGGATTAAGAGATTTACATACATAATTAATCTATACAAAATATAATAATGCAGTTAAATCTCTGAATGTTTTGCATGATGACTCGAGCTAATGATATCTTGAATGGCAGTCCAACCTACTGCTGAGTACCTGTGATACATGCTAAAATGGGTTAGCAAAACGCTGATGAGCTCACAGGTATGTATGTCAACACATATATCGTATAAACCGCAAGATTTAATTGAATTTAAATTGCAATTAAGCAAAATAAAAGTTTTACAGCCATGTGCACATAGTCTGAGCTTAACTCGAGGTGTCAGGTCCACATTTAAGGAATCCTGATTGAGGTGCCTCCCATGAGTGCCTAATCTACACTCGTCTGAATAAATATTAGTACATCCGTTTACCCAGTTAGTGCATGCTAACCCGGACGAGGAGGTCAATCCTATATGGTACCATATACTAATATTCACGCTACAACGTATTACCAAACTATGCCGAGGAGGGCTTTGAAAAGATTAGTGAGATAACTCATGTAGTATTTATTTGATTTCGTACTTGCGTTCATATAGTAAAATAAAACGAGCAGTATATCACACCCCTGAATAAAACAATAAAATAGGGGCTATGAGACTCACCTAAGTCTTGAAGTGTTTATCTAAATAAACTTGAGTTGATTAGCCGAGTAGTGATGTTCGAAGACTTGTAACCTGAGGGTGTCCACGACACGCGATGGTTATTAATTGATTAGGTATCTTAAAAGACTACCTTTGTAGTTGCTCGTCCAACTAGAATGTCCAAATGACTACGATTTGGTTGATTAACTTGAATTTTGAAAATGTGTACGGCCCGTTGGTGATTTGTTTGTAATAATAATCCCACATTATTATTTTGATTTTTGAAAGGTGTTATACTTAAAAGTATTTATAAACTTTAGGTGACAGAGGTTCGGGGGCAGCGCCCCTGGTTAGCGGGGTCCCAGGGGTGGCAACCCCTGGCGGGGTCCAAGGGGCTGGCCCCTGGTTAGGGTCGAGTTGCCAAGTCAGCTCGAAAATTTTTTATTTCTACTATATTGCTTTGGTGAAAAACACACCTGACTTGAATTTGGGTGAAATCGAGTGATAAAATTTTAGGTCTCGACACTTAGTAAAATCTGTGTTTTCTTGGTTCCATTTCATGCAACACAGTGTGCGACATACAGCTTTGTGTCGCTAAGTGCGACATAGGATGTTGTGTCGCAGATCATGACTGCGACATAAGGGTTTGTGTCGCTAAGTGCGACATCCGCAATTTAATGCGACATAAGCTGTTGTGTCGCTATGTGCGACGGGAATAAGTTTTGCGACATAGTATTTTGTGTCGCTATCTGCGACATCTGAAGGTATTGCGACATAGAGGCTTGTGTCGCTATATGCGACATAGGCCATGATTTGGCGACATAAGGCCTTGTGTCGCAGGTGGCCTGGAGCCTCTGCGACACAACGAGCTGTTGGCCGGAAAATGAGCCGAAAAGGTGTTTTCCGGTTTTCGTTTGACTTGAAACTTTTACCCAACTCATATTTTGACATTATAAGCTTAAATAACCCATAAACAAGTAAAACTAATGGAAATCGGAGTGTTTCGGGTTTTGTCGGAAACTTACAAACTTAACGCCGGAGAAATCCAGAAAGATGAAAATGTAGATCGTGATGAGGTGATCGTTTTTCTCTAAAGAAGCTTCGAGATTGGAGGTCGTTTTGTGGTGTTATTTTGAGAATTAAGATGATGATGGTGTGGTGAAGTTTGAGAGAAAGTCAGAGGAAAGAAAATGGAGAGAGAGAAAGGAAAGTGAAAAATGAGGAGAGGAGGGGGAGTTTTGGGCAAATTTTTGAGGAGGGAGTGGAGGAAATCTCCCAAATTTTAATCCTCCGCGTTTGCGCTCCGTGCGGTGTTCGCTTCCCCGGTCGTTTAAACGTTTAAATATTTATTTTAAAATACGAATATTTACTAAGGTTTTTGTTGAAGTATTTCATCAAATACTTTACTTGAGTTATAAAATATAACTTATTCTTGTTTCGGTTGTCCGCGCGTTTATAATTTAAATCGCATAATTGTAGTTTGCACGATACGAATTTGAGTTGAAATATTATCTAAATAATATTTTTGATAAAATAGAGTTATTAAATAATGTTATATTATTTAATAAAATTGCTCACCAACGTCCGTATTAATTGAGTCGAATTGCATTCGATTTGAAACTTGTACGATTTAATCAAATCACATACTTGTATATATTCAATAATATTGTTGAGTCACTGATCTCTGAACTCAAGATGGTCATTGATCACAAAGATTAAGGGGGAGTCATTAATCGCTGATAAGTGAAGTCACTGATCATGCTATATGTTCACTGTCTCTGATCTTCTCAATTATGTTGCATGAAGAAAATGATTCAAGTCAAGCTCCTGTTGCTGAAGTTTATGGTCGCTGATCCTATCTCTTCAACCAGTAGATGAAGATCTTATCAAGATAAAAGACTCAACTATGTGTGTCGCTGATACTCATCTATCAGCGAGAGTCTCCAAGTCTTCTTGAGTTCTCTCTTCTACTGAATAAAAGAAGTCACTGAAGATTAGCTGTTCAAGTTATTCTTTAGAGCATGTTAGCTCGCATCGAGAATGAGGAGAATTGATGTTTCTATCAGTGACTGCAGCGTTAAATGCCGCATTAAATAAGAAGTTGACATTCGGCGTTATTACGGCGCAGCACGTGTTCCTCGTAACTTGAAAAGAGTAACGTGGAAGCATCTGATTGGTTTAAGGTACAAGGTAACATTTTCCAAGACAGAATGTCGAACCATGATGTATCACATCTCAACTACCTCACCAATCAAGCAGCGACACGTGTCCTTCCAGATCCGGAAATTAAGGATTTTAGCGTCTATAAATAGCGTAGTATGTTGTACTTCATTTGGTGTCGATTGTTTGTATTGTTACTTGTTTGTCAGTAACTAGTTTGTCTAAGATACAAACAACACCAGCGAGTGAACTAGTAGCGTGTTTTTCCACTATTAGTTTACCTCAGCGAGTGAGCAAGTTAGCGTGTTTGTCCACTACTGCTCATCTCCTTTTGTAAGAGCTGTATTGTTTGATTTAGATTAGCTTTGGCTAATCTATTCCGCAATCAACAAGAGATAAATTTTATCAATAAAAGAATTTATCTTTCAGCTAGAATTGCATCAGCAACTGAACTGCTTATCTTACTTATATATATTTGTGTTCATATTGCTATCACCTTAATACGGTTAAAAACTTGATAAATAAGTTAATACACTAAAACAGAAAAGTTTTTAATTGTATTCAACCCCCCCTTCTACAATTAACTCACTGTTAACGATTCATAATCACTAACATAATAGTGATTAGGGACTCACAATTGGTATTAGAGCGGAGTTGGTTTAAATATAATTAAATCAGATCTGCAATGGAATCGGTTAAATACAGCTGTGTTGATTCTGAGTACCAGAAGGGAAATGGCTCCACTACCAAACCACCGGCTTTTGATCCATCTAGAATTGAAACCTGGATGTCCAGGATGATGATGTTCTTAGATCTTGCTGATGATCGTCTTTATGCTATAATTACTGATTGTCCATACACCCCAACTACTATTGTTCCTGCAGTTGCAGCTACTGCAACTACTCCTGCTATACCTGAAATGGTTATGCCCAAAAGGGAGGAACAGTGGTCAGATGAGGATAAACGTATGGTAAGGCTAGATAAACAAGCTAAAATTTACATAAGCATGGAACTCCCTGATGAAGTGTTTGAGTCCATTAGATTGTGCAATACAGCGAAACATATGTGGGATACTCTTAGAAACATATATATTGGAACCCCTGATATAATTCGCTGTAGAGAAGTTAATCTAACTCGTCAATATGAATTGTTTCTTATGGAACCCAATGAATCACTAGCATCTACCTATACTAGATATCAAGCTTTAATTAATAAAATGGAAAAAGCAAATATAGGAAAGGACCAGAGATTTGTTTTCGAAAAGTTTCTAGAATTACTACCTAGGAAAATCTGGGGAACCATTGCAACATGCATAAGACAAAGAAATGACTATAACTTTCTCAATCTAACTCAAGTTTATGGAATTTTACTTAATTGGGAACAATCTGAGAAGCTAGCTGATCAAGGTGAGCACATTCGTGCTGCACTAGGAGGACAAAAGATTTCTAATGCCCTTGTAGCTGAGCTTGATGAAGTTGACCAAAAGCAGAAAGCAAAGCTCACCAAGATGAGCTCTAAGTCGCTGATCGCAGAAGAAGAAGGAAGTGTCGCTGATGATCAGTCAGAAGTCAGCTATGACGAAGGAATTGAGAAGTTAGAGAGAGATATGGCCATGATGGTTGCAAACTTCAGAAAGAACAGCAGATTCAACAGATCTGCTAGTGCTTCATCAAATGAGGTTTCTAAACCAAAAGGTGAATGCTACAAATGTGGCAAACCTGGCCATTTTGCAGCTGAATGCAGGTCGAAAGCTGTCAACTCTTTCGCTGATCAAAAACCCAGCTTCAGAAATGACAAGTACAACAAGTACAAAGCAAAGTACAAGAAGCTGAAGGAATTGACCAAGTCAAAGAAAAAGAATAAAGGATATATTGCTGAAGAAGGATCCATCAGCGACTCTGACTCAACTTCATCATCTGATGAAGAGGAAGCTATGATCTGTATGGACAGGGATTACTGCCTGATGGCTGATGATGCTGCTTTTCATGAAGACATCAAAGAAGTAGCACAGAAATGTTCAGCATCTGGCTGGGATCCAGAGACTCTCTACAAGGTACATTGTTTTAAGTCAGCATCAGCTACTGAAAAAGATTTAATCTTTGAAACTTTGATAGTTGACTTATCAAATGCTCATGACATTCAGAAAAGACAAGAATGTATGATCAGTTACTTAACATCTAAACTTCAACTTCAAGAAGAAAATTTGTTAAAAATAAAGAATCTTACACTTGATCTTGATGCACAAATACATGCAAATCAAAAATGCATTCAAGAAAAAGTAAAATTTGAATCTAAATTTTCACAACTCAATGAAGTGATGAAGTCATGGTGTAGATCTGCATTAAAAGTGAATCAGTGCATAAGTAATCAAATCCCAAAACAAGTTAAGGCTATTCTGGGAGGTGATTATGAAACTGCTGCTGCTCTCGCTGATGCAACCAAAGTTGATCAAATATTCAATCCTGATGAAACATTCTCAGAGTTTGTCTTTGAACCAATGTCAACTTTCAGTGAGCCTAAACCAAATTACTTTGTGAGAAGTTCACAGATTTCTAATAGTTATGATATTGCTGCAAGTATTGATGAACTAAAGAAACTAGAAATTTATGAATCAACTACTTGCACTGCTCTTGTCAAAACTATCACTGATGATCAAGAATCTATCAGCTACTTCACTTCTGACACTCCAGTCACTGATGACCTCATCATCAGTGACTTGAAGTCAAAGAAGCATAATGAAGTAGTAAATCTGAGAACTCCTAAGTCCTCATCCAGTGTGAACAATAAGTCAAAGAAATCTAAGTCCACAAATAAAAAATGTTACAAATATGGAAGAAGACATCATGTGTCATCAGATTGTTCATCATCACAAGTTTCACTCAGTCAACCATCACTAGTATGTCAGCATGTGGTATCTGAATGTTCAGCTACATCATCTTCAAAATCACAAATAATCAGTGAGCATTTAGATACTATTGATGCAAGCCTGTGGAAGCCTGAACCAAAGGCTGGCCACCATGAACCCATCTCAGGATGGGTTCATCAATTGAACTAATTATTTGTGTGTGATGCAGGGCATTCTCAGAGAGACAATTTGGTATCTGGATAGTGGTTGTTCCAGACATATGACCGGATGTAAGTCCTTGCTCAGTGACTACAGGATGAAAGAGGTCCTGATGTAGTGTTTGGTGATAACAACATTGGTAAGACCAGAGGGTATGGGGTCTTGACCAATGGTAATGTTATGTTTAAGAAGGTGGCATATGTTGAAGGACTGAAGCATAATTTGTTAAGCATTAGTCAGTTCTGTGATGCCAAAAATAAAGTGTTGTTTGATCATGAAGCTGGAGTTGTTTACAACAAGAATGGAAGCGCTGTCCTGGCTGCTCAAAGAAAAGGCAATACATATGTAGTCAATATGGACTCAGCACAATCAGGAACATGTTTTTATTCCAGAACTGTTTCAGAAGAAAAATGGTTATGGCATAAGCGTCTCTCTCACTTGAACTTCAAGGCCATCAGCAAGCTCAGCAAGAATGACTTAGTAAACGGTCTTCCAAAGTTAACTTATGACAAAGACAAGCTATGTTTAGCATGTGAGAAGGGAAAGCATCACAACTCTTCATTCAAAAGCAAACAAACATCTTCAGTGACAGAATGTTTTCACCTGATGCATATGGATCTGTTTGGTCCAGTGAGTTCTCCCAGTCTTGGTGGTAAAAGGTATTGCTTGGTAATTGTGGATGAATACTCCAGATACACCTGGGTATTCTTTCTCAAAGCCAAAAGTGATGCAACACAGGAAATCATATCCTTTATCAAAAAGATGGAAAACTTAAATGATTGTTCAGTTAAACATTTAAGAAGTGATAATGGCACTGAATTTAGAAATGTTGACCTTGAAAGTTTTTGTGATTCAAAAGGTATTTCTCAAAACTTCTCTGCACCAAGAACACCTCAACAAAATGGTGTTGCAGAGAGGATAAATAGAACCTTGATTGAATCAGCAAGGTCAATGCTCATAGATGCTGGTCTTAAGACCTATTTCTGGGCTGAAGCAGTCAACACTGCCTGCTACACTCAGAATAGGTCTCTGATTGTCAAGAGACATGATAAGACAGCCTATGAGGTGTTAAGGGGGAGAAAACCTGACATAAGTTTTCTTCATGTTTTTGGCAGTACTTGTTATGTTTTAAACAAAAGAGATCACTTAGGAAAGTTTGATCCCAAAGCTGATGAAGGTATATTTATTGGTTATTCAATCATTTCAAAAGCTTTCAGGGTTTATAATAAAAGAAGGGAATGTATTGAAGAATCAATGGATGTTACCTTTGATGAATCTTATGATAAATCACTCACTGATCCAAAAGACTATGAAAATCTTATTTTTAATACAATCAGTGATGACAAGCATGAGATTCATATATCAGATTCTGAAAGGGAAGATGATGTCCCTGAAGGCACTTCTGGCTCTACTTTAGCTAAGAATGATTCAGGAACTTCATCTTTGCCTATTGACATCCAATCATCATCATCTCATCATTTGCATCAAAATGATAACACTCACTGTCCAAATCAAAGCTTAAACATTAATCATGCTTCTAATGCTGATGTGTCTGGTGGATCATCTCTGGATAATCAAGTCACTGCTGAACCTCAGCGAGTGACTAAATGGACTAGGCATATTGATAATCAACTGATTATTGGTGATCCAAAATCCAAAGTCCAGACTAGATCAGCAACTGCTAACATTTGTTTGTTTGTAAGCTTTGTGTCACTGATGGAACCCAAAAAGATTGATGAGGCACTCACTGATCATCACTGGATAGCTGCCGTGCAAGATGAGCTATCTCAGTTTGAAAGAAATAAGGTGTGGAAGTTAGTACCTCAAGTATCTGGGAAATCTGTGATTGGAACAAGATGGGTGTTCAGAAACAAGATGGATGCTGATAGTGTTGTGATAAGGAATAAGGCCAGACTGGTTGCACAAGGTTACTGTCAGCAAGAACGAATTGACTACGATGAAACCTTCGCACCAGTTGCTAGGCTTGAAGCAATTAGGTTGTTCTTAGCATATGCAGCTCACAAGAAGTTCAAGGTATATCAAATGGATGTGAAAAGTGCCTTCTTGAATGGAAAGCTGCAGGAAGAAGTGTATGTGAAGCAACCACCTGGATTCACTGATCCCAAGCATCCAGGTTATGTCTATAAGCTGGAAAAAGCTTTATATGGACTAAAACAAGCTCCTAGAGCTTGGTATGACACTCTCTCTACTTTCTTAACTAAATGTGGGTATGTCAGAGGCAAAATTGACAGCACCCTATTTATCAAAAAGGATAAGAGAGATGTCATATTGGTCCAAATTTATGTTGATGATATCATATTTGGGTCTACTAACAATGACTTGTGCAAGGAATTCAGTGACCTCATGACTAAAAGTTATGAAATGAGCATCATGGGTGAACTAACATTTTTCCTTGGTCTGCAAATAAAGCAAACCAAGACTGGTATTTTTATAAATCAAGGAAAGTATGTTAAAGATTTATTAAAGAAATTTAAATTCACCAACTGCTCATCCCTTGCTACACCAATGTCATTTGCAGTAAAATTACATGCTGACCCTGATGGTAAATCTGTAAACATCACTGCTTACAGAGGAATGATCGGGTCACTGCTGTATCTAACTGCTAGTAGACCATACATTATGTTTGCTACATGTCTATGTGCTAGGTATCAAGCTGATCCAAAGGAATCCCATTTGCTCACTGTAAAAAGAATATTCAGATATCTGAAGGGTACACCAAATCTTGGTCTCTGGTACCCATCTGGTTCAGATTTCTCACTAAAAGGATATTCAGATTTTGATCATGCTGGATGCAAAATGGACAGAAAGAGTACCTCTGGTAGCTGTCAGTTTCTTGGAGAAAAGCTTGTAAGCTGGTCAAGCAAGAAACAAAATTCTGTCTCGACTTCTACTGTTGAGGCTGAATATGTCGCTGCTGGAGCTTGCACTGCTCAAATTCTGTGGATGAGAAATCAACTCGCTGACTATGGTTTTGACTTTGGCAATGTTCCAATTTATTGTGACAGTCAAAGTGCTATTGCCATAGCAAATAATCCTGTGATGCACTCAAGGACAAAGCACATTGATGTCAGATATCATTTCATCAGGGACCACGTCATGAAAGGTGACATTGAATTGCATTTCATTCCAACTGATTACCAACTCGCTGACATATTCACAAAACCTTTAGATGAGAAAAGATTCACCTTTCTCATCAGCGAGTTGGGAATGTTGAACTTAAATGATTAAACCTGATTGTTTAATAAAAGGTATTTACAGAATATACAGTTTATAATTCTAACTCGCTGGCCTATTATTCTCACTGAGATAATCAGCAAGAACAATAAGTTAGCATAGTTATGATCAATAAATTATATACTTTGTAACTACACATGAAAACTCTTTATATCACATAAATAAAATATGTTTTATGCTTCACAATTTGGCTAGCTGATTAGATTAGTATTCTAAGTTGTAATCTGATCAGCGAAATCAAATATGAGACATCATATTTATTTTATGATATAACTTATTTTCATCTCGCTGAGACGTAATGTATTAGCGAAGTTTATTCTTATTTAATATGGCATTTATTTCGACATATATTCTTTTACATTTAATACATTTTGTATTTAATTTTTAACGATTTATATTCCTAATAAATGCTTTATTAAATATCTCATGAGACTTCGAAAAGGTACACTTTTTTCTGACATCTCGTATACCTTTCCGGCGTACCACTCCCATCACAATTTAATGCTACCACTCACCACCATCATCACCCTACTCCCCTACCATCAATCACCATCTTTTGACCACGTACATACGCTTTTTGACCACATGTTTTGGATCTCAGCAACCATATATAAGCAGCGAAACCTTTTCACTTTCACTTTTACGCTTTCTTATTTTCAAAACTTCATCTTTTTCATTTTCTATGCAAAAATTTCTAAAATTCTAAATCTTCTTCTTTCATTTATTGAAAAATGGCTAGAACTAAGTTTTTCAACAATGCTTACACACCGACCTCAGAGATTAAAGCTCTTCGAGCCTCTGCGGTCAGTGAGACGCTTGTTGTTACAGTTCCCAAATCTAACTATTTAGGAAATGTAACATGCCCTAAACCTGAGTATGCGGAGGTGATACACTTTCTCAAAAATCACTTTATCCTCCCTGCTCTTACCTTGTCTCCTGGGGAAATGAACCCAGAATGGCTCAGTGAGTTCTGGTATACCTGCACTTACTCTGTCGTCTCTGGTGTTTCACAACTCCAGGGTTTTATAGACAATGGTACCCATCCCATCACCATAACTGCCAACACCATCCGGTCCATTTTACAACTCCCGACCTATGAGTCGTACGAGTCGCTACCAGAGAGCGACGTAGTCAAACAAGGCCTCGTCGATCTTACTGAGATTGAGTGTAAATACTCAGTCGATGGCAGTGGCAACCGTAAGTACTCTACGGTCCACAAAACTAAAATAGATGGTATTTGGAATGCCATTTTCACCAATTTCATCCAATCTTTGGGTACAAAATCAGGGAGCTATGATCAATTCAGCTCCCTGGAGGCCCAGATCAGTTGGTCACTGGTCAACTCTCTACGAGTTGACTATGCAAGTGTGATCTTCAATGAACTGATCACCAAAGTCGCTGAGCCTGCCAGGGCCAAATATGTACCCTACCCTAGGTTTCTCTCACTGATCTTAAGGGATCAGTTTGCTGCCTACGATAGGGTATCTTTTCAAGGTTTTGAGCCGACCTTGGTAGGATCTCAAATCTTTGCCAAACCAGCGACTGCGGTGTTACCTGCTTTTATGAAACACCCGGGGATTCTTGCACCCCAGCCTGTAACTTCTGTACATATGTCCGTTGCTGCCCCCCCCCATCGACCACGTCACTGACCACACCCCCAGTGACTACTGTTGGTCAACCACCACTCAAGAAACCACCAACTACTCCCAAGAAAAAATCCAAATTAGGGTCCCTGACATTAAAGGATCAGGGACATAGCAAAAAGAAGACATCTACGGATGCCAGTGGTGAATCAGTGACTGTACGTTCAGTTACTGAGGGCACCACTGCTAAACCCTCAACCTTACCTGCTTCACTGGACTCCCGAAAGTCCAGTGACTCTAAAAAGGGAAAATTACAGACAGCTGCAGTGGATCAAACCACTGTTAGCAGTGATTCGGGTGCATCCCACACCCTCAGATTGAGTCAACCTAGCCACTTATCATCCTCACAAAAGGGTGACATTTCACTCAAAGGGCTAGTGACATCAGTGGGTGATAACACACTCATTGCTGATGTCACACCACTGGCTACAGACCCGGACCATCTCTCATCTATCACTGCACCGGCTATCAATGTCTCACCACTGACCCATGGTGAGATACAGGTCGCTACCTCTATTTCCAATGAACCACCAGCTAAATCACAAGCTGATGTTGAGGAAATCATGCCCATGGACACCTCAGAGGACACCCAACCCATTCCTCTACCCACATCTAACTCTCCTATCAGAGAGCTTACCCCCCACCTCCTTCTCCAGTGACAACATCCAAGTCACTGCTGCTGGTCAGAATACACCTCCTGATCATGTAGCCCAATCTACACCTACCCCCATTATTATTACCCAAACTACTCCCACAAACACCTCCACCCACTCCACATCAGATCAGCTACTGATGGAGTACATTCCAATCCCAAACCCAGATTAAGATGCTCACTGAAGACCGTGAGGCACTTATTGGCAATGTCTCTGTCTTATAGAAAGCCGTTACTGCTCTCACTGATGTATACAACTCCATTGAACCATGGAGCACATCTGTTAGTGAGAGGGTACATACTGTAGCTGATGCTAGTGCTGCAATAAACCATGCAGTCACTGAGCTAGCCTCCACCTCCACCACAAACTTTACCACTCATGCCACTGCCATTGCCCAACTCACCACCAACCAAAATAACTTGGCTATCTCTGTATCCAACTATCTTTTCAACACTGACAAAGTTATCAAGGTGCTTTCACAGGTTGTTTCACAGCTTACACAGACTAGAGCTGAGGTCGCTGCCCTGCGAGAGGAAAATGCTACCTTCACTGAACAGATTCTTAGGGCAGTAGATCAGTTTGAGCGAACCAGTCAGGGGGAGAGTGAAGAAGAAGATGACATTTCTGTCTCAGTCTCTGATCCAGAGATGCCCCTTCAAATGACTGATCCGCTGTCAAACAAAGCTCACAGGGACATTGTGCTCAACACCTATGCACTACGTCCAATCGCTGAGCAACCGGAGTTGGAAGCCCTTGCAGTTGCTGAACTGCATTGGGTTGATATGGAGTTGGCCACTGATATGGTGGTTGTCACTGAACGCTTTCCTGAGTTCAGTGCTGAAGAGCTCAGGAATTATAATGGGTTGGTACAGCAATGGGCAGTGGATGAGGCTGCTAGGTTAGAGGGTACCTCAGTGAGTCATGAATTGGCTCGCTGGGAGTGGATGAACAGGGAGGTGATAGATGATGTATCTGATGATGAGGAAGGTGATACCATCATGCATGATGCTGATAATGATGATGATGACAATGATGATGGTCAGGGAGGTGGTCATGGAAATGGTCAGGGTTCAGAAAGTGAAGATGAAGATGATGTAAATATGGAGGATCAGCAACCCATATCATCTGTCATTAAAAGAAAAAGGACCAGTGACACCTCTCCTGCATCTACTCCTCCATCAAAGAAACAACAGGTCAGTGACCCTCAATCACATATTGTCATATCTGAGGTCACTATACCTTCATCTACACCAGCAACCCAAAACCTACCCTCACCCACAGCAACTACAACTACACTCACCCAAATTACCACACTTACCCCAGCAACAATAATACCAATCTCCACAGCAACTCCCTCCAACACTACCACTTCAGACACTTCCCCTACAGCATGCCTTTCCTCTGACTCAGCCTCAGAAACCCTCTGTCCTGATGAGACAAAAGAACAGCGAGTTGCCAGAAAAGTAAAGGCAAGACAGGACAGGGAGCAGGAGATGATAATGAAAATAACCTTTCAGGCTGAGTTAAGGGAGGAACAAGAAAGAAAAAGGTTGCTGAAAGAGCAATCAGATGCTGATAGAGCGTACCTACTGGAATTGAGCTCTAAAGATGCTAATGAAAGGGCCAGACTGCTTAAACAAACGCAAGAACAAGAATAGTCTGATGCTGCAATTGCCAGGGTACTTGCTGAAATAGAAAAGAGTGAGCTAGAGCAACAGAAACTGAAAACATCAGCTAGCAAGAGCTCTAAAAAGAAAGGGGGAGCTGTCAAAACAGCAGTGGATAGGAAATGGGATGAGATAGATAGAAAGAGGTTTGCTGCCCGTATGACAGGGAGATCAAACCCTGCACCTATTACCAAGGTAAAATTGAAGAAGTCTAAGAATCAATCTCAACCTCAGCTACTCATTCAAAGAGGTTCAGAGACTCAATCCATGCTACTTGATCAAGTATGCAAGCTGCACAGAGAAGAATGGAATGAAATCAGGCTTACTATCAGCCACTCTACAAGTGCAGCTAAAGCTGATGTCCTGAAAGAGATTGATAGGCTATATCAAAAAATGGTGTCGCTGCAACTTCTCAGACCAGAAGATACTGTCACATATGGTGAAGAGATTGTTCAGCCACCAAGCCCAAGGTATAGGTCAGGCACTAGCAGCATCTATCGAATCCCCAACACTTCAAGGTTAAATCTGTCTATCCCTGCTGGTGTGCCAAAGCTTGAAGGACATGAAGTCACTGAGGGGGAGAAGGGTCTGGTATACAGGGACTTAAATGGTGCCCTTAGGTTTCAGAGAGAAGCTGAACTTGAGAAGGTTGATCAAGAACAACTCATACACCTAATCAGGTCAACTAGCATGCTTCCTACAAATTCAAGAATCAGAAAAGCTATTCTCGATGAAGCCTTGGCAAGAAAATTCAGATACCTGCCCTCCAAAGACAAGTATGAACTTGAAGCTGAGCTTGGCATTGTGAAAGAGGAGGAGATGTGGAGAGATAAATAAATTAGATCTTTTGTAATAGTTAGTTTCTGTAATATTTATTCAATGATATAAATGAGGCTTGACACAGAAAATCTACAAGTACAAGTCTCTGGGCGACCAACCTACCGTCAGAGACTAAAAACCCTTCAACAACAAAAATTTACAAGTACAAGTCTCTGAGCAACCAACTTATCTTCAGAGACTAAAAATTTCCTGCAAAAAGTTTATCTAAGGGAGTTTTGACTTAAACCATTTAAGGGGAGATTGTTGAGTCACTGATCTCTGAACTCAAGATGGTCATTGATCACAAAGATTAAGGGGGAGTCATTAATCGCTGATAAGTGAAGTCACTGATCATGCTATATGTTCACTGTCTCTGATCTTCTCAATTATGTTGCATGAAGAAAATGATTCAAATCAAGCTCCTGTTGCTGAAGTTTATGGTCGCTGATCCTATCTCTTCAACCAGTAGATGAAGATCTTATCAAGATAAAAGACTCAACTATGTGTGTCGCTGATACTCATCTATCAGCGAGAGTCTCCAAGTCTTCTTGAGTTCTCTCTTCTACTGAATAAAAGAAGTCACTGAAGATTAGCTGTTCAAGTTATTCTTTAGAGCATGTTAGCTCGCATCGAGAATGAGGAGAATTGATGTTTCTATCAGTGACTGCAGCGTTAAATGCCGCATTAAATAAGAAGTTGACATTCGGCGTTATTACGGCGCAGCACGTGTTCCTCGTAACTTGAAAAGAGTAACGTGGAAGCATCTGATTGGTTTAAGGTACAAGGTAACATTTTCCAAGACAGAATGTCGAACCATGATGTATCACATCTCAACTACCTCACCAATCAAGCAGCGACACGTGTCCTTCCAGATCCGGAAATTAAGGATTTTAGCGTCTATAAATAGCGTAGTATGTTGTACTTCATTTGGTGTCGATTGTTTGTATTGTTACTTGTTTGTCAGTAACTAGTTTGTCTAAGATACAAACAACACCAGCGAGTGAACTAGTAGCGTGTTTGTCCACTATTAGTTTACCTCAGCGAGTGAGCAAGTTAGCGTGTTTGTCCACTACTGCTCATCTCCTTTTGTAAGAGCTGTATTGTTTGATTTAGATTAGCTTTGGCTAATCTATTCCGCAATCAACAAGAGATAAATTTTATCAATAAAAGAATTTATCTTTCAGCTAGAATTGCATCAGCAACTGAACTGCTTATCTTACTTATATATATTTGTATTCATATTGTTATCACCTTAATACGGTTAAAAACTTGATAAATAAGTTAACACACTAAAACAGAAAAGTTTTTAATTGTATTTAACCCCCCCTTCTACAATTAACTCACTGTTAACGATTCATAATCACTAACATAATAGTGATTAGGGACTCACAAATATATATATTGATACATTAATTAGCCTAACACAAAACTAATTACATGTATTACACTTGATTAGGTACTAATTACAAGTCCTAATTTGGCGGGTGTCACATATATTAATCGTCAAAGTTCGATAGAATTCACGGAGTGGTACGGAATTCACCTGGGAACGGTTAACCATATGCGACTCAAATATCCACATTTATTTTTAGACTCCACTAACACGACTCAAAGCTAAATTTCGGGATGAAATTCCCTTTACAAGGGGAGAATGTGACACCCGACCAATTAGGGCTAGGAATTTGCGCCTAATCATTTTGTAATACATGTAATTAGTTCTATGTTAGGCTAATTGTATGTATCATTACGTGCATTTTATAAATATACGTATTTACGCAATTAGATTTAATCGTGCATATTATTATATCGGCCGAATTCCGATGCATTAATACGGACGTTGGTGAACTCAAAATGTTAAATAATATGAAATTATTTAATAAACATAGTGATTTTCTAAATATTATTTCGATAATATTTCATAAGTATTTCGTATCGTACTGATTAAGTTATATGCGACCGCAACGCGCAAAACGCACCCAACAAACGAAATTTATAAGAATTATATTTTTATAATTGATTTCCAAGTATTTTGATAAAATAATTTAATAAAAATTCACGCGATCACGCGCAATCAAATATAACGTTTGATAACGTCACGCAATTTAATTAATCGTTAAACGATCACGCAAATCAATACCGTCACGATACCAAACATCTTAACAAGTATTTACAAGTAATATTATATATTACTTCAAGTTAAAAATATCAAGTTTTAAATCGTTTACGAAAACTCACATATAATACATTTTAAGTTTAATCGGACGACGAAACGATCGGGCAAACGAACACCGCGCACTACGTAACTTTGGGGGAACAAAAATTAACCAAAGCACACCCTTGTGGGTCCCATGGGCCAAAATTATCAGCCCCCCAAATATCTTCCCATGATTTATGGATCTATATTTCTTTCTTGACCATAAGACCACAAATAATGGTCCATAATTTCCTCATTTCATTCACCTCACACTCTCTCTAATTTCTCACAATAAAAACACCCATCAATCTCTCCCTCCCTCTCCCTCACGGCTACCACCACCACCATCAACCACCACCATCCACCACCACCATCCACCATCATTTACTTGGAGAGAAACAAAGGAGGAGAAGCAAGGAACAAAAGCTATCATCGTCTCACTCATTTCTCTCTCTAGATCCTGATTATTGGTATAAAACCCTAACTTCTCTCTCTAGATTTTCATGATTTACATATATTAACACGTCTAGTAGCTCATGTGACTATATTATGTTCAAATATAAGCTTGAAAGTAATTTTAAGAACACAAACATTAAACCTTAAAATCTGACCAGAAAATAGCCCTCACGAAATCATCTGTATCTTGAAAACTAAGAAGAACCAACTCTTTACATCCAAAATAAAAATGTTCATTAAGATACTGGCTACAACTTTCATTTTTGGCTCTCGGACCAGATCCTCTCGGATCATGGTGAAAAATGTGGATCTTTAGACTGAACTCATCTCCGGACACAATCTGATCACAACTCATGTTTATTTTTGTTAAAAAAAGTAAATGAACATATAAAATCACTATAAAGTGCAAAAATGGATTAGGTTCATAGTTGAACATGCATGATTTTTTTGAGACCTAGATCGACTTGAAAAGTGGTGAAACCGAGTGGTATATCGAGTCCAAAATCTGGAAAATGTAAACATAAGGACTGTTTTAGTCATTTTGTGAAAGTGCCACTTCGAGAGACCCACGAAATGTAACGACAACTTTTATAAACTTATTTTGACATATTAGGATTTGTGTAAAAGTTTCGGGTCAAACGGTGGTCGTTCGACCACTTTCCCGAACCTGAACTCATGGCATACAGATTAATTCTGATTCGAACTTAGACTCTCGGACCCTTGACTTTCGGACTAAAACCAACATTCGGACACACATACACATTCGGACTTAAACACAATCGGATATACACTTTCGGAACTTGACACCTTCGGACTACAAACATTCGGACATAGATATATATATATATATATATATATATATATATATATATATATATATATATATACTTTCGGATATATATAAAAGTACTCACTTTCAGAAATGCATATGTATATACTTTTATAAGTATACAAAATGATGAAATGCGCAATAATAATACTTGAAACTATTATTACAAAAACCCACCAACGGGCCGTACATATTTACAAAATTTAAACAATCCAAAAACTAATCATTTGGACATTATTAGTTGAATGAGCAACTAGCATAGATGGTCCGTTAAGACATCTAATCGTTATTATAACCTTGCGCGTTTAGGACGCCCGACAGGTTACAGTCGTTGGGACGACATCAATACCTAGTGTATCATCATTACCCCTTGTTTAACAAGTCATCAGACTCATGTGAGTCTCATAGCCCCTATTTTACTGTTTTTAACCCAGGGGTGGGAATACATGCTTGTTTTGTTTTACATGTGAACGCAAGTATCAAAATATCACTATAGATTGCATGAGTTGTTTTCTCTAATCGTTTTAAGTCCTCTAGCATAGTTTGGTAATACTTTTGTAGCGTGAATGTTAGTGTATGGTACCATATGGGACTGACAATCCCCGTCCGGGTCAGCAAGCACTGACTGGTCAAACGGACGCATTATCATTTGTTCATACGTGTGTTGATTAGGCACACGCATAGAGGCACCCTCGCTCAGGCACTTAATTGTGATCCTGACACCTCAGTTAAGCTCAGACTATGTGCTCATGGTAGTTATATACATTATTGATCATTTACTAATTTGTTTAATTACAAATTATCATACTTAAATCTTGCGGTTCATACAGTACACTTTATCATTAAACCTGTGAGCTCACCAGCTTTTAGCTGACCATTTTAGCGTGTATTCTCAGGTTCCCAGCAGCAGTAGGTCTGCTTACTCAGGATGCCTTATAGCTCGAGTCGCATACAGACATCATGAGATTTCCTTGCATTTCTATATTTTATATAATTAGATATGCCCTAGAATCTCTATCATTTGGCTTACGAGCTTTTGTAAATTATATTATAACAGTGTAAGACTTTTATAATATCAATGTATTATAAACGACGCATATAGAGTCGTTCACTTTATTTTATGTGCTTTGTTTATTGATTAGTCGCGCCCCGAACCGACCCGCTTCCGCATCATAATTTGGGGGTGCGACAAATAACATGTAATTTTTGGTTACTTTACGGTAATTACCATGTTTAGCTTATGTGGAAGTCTTGTCACATATATGAAATGACAAGGCAACACCACATCAACAAATTTAAAACGTAGCTCGTTAAATTTTATTTTTTTTGTAACCTCAAAATATTTTTGAACATTCGTTGTTGACATTTGTAATAAAATTAGTTCGTTGGTGACATTTGGATAAAAGTAAAAAGTTTGTTGTTGATATTTTGGTAATAAAACCGGTTCATTTGGACAAAAAGTAAAGCACATTGGCAATCCGTACCATAAACTCATTTTAAAATTATAATGATCAAACTTGTCTTGAATATAAGAGCAAATATCACATTTATTCAACCTTAATCTAGCTACGAAGGGACTAACAAAATTATTGAGTGGATTTAATAAAAAGGAGAAAAGAGTAGGAATGATGTAATTGCAAATATTAACCAAATCAGTATCTATTATTAAATAAATGCAATATAAATATAATAAATGTAGTTAATATTATTTAAATAAATATAACATTATTTAATGTTATCATTTCACCAAATATAAGTCCAATAAGTGCTATTTAATGTACGTAAAAATATGACTTTTTACGTTACATCACCCCGACCTGACTTCCGCTGAACAGTAAATTTGAGAGTGCGACATGCAAGATTTTTGATCTTAAAAAAGCCCCCCAACTGTTTATTATAATGTCTAAAAGAAATAGCTTGGGTGCGAAATGTGGTGATTCTCACAATTACGATTCACTTTTTCATAGATTTATGTTAAATTACATATTTGTGTGCTTATTTTTAATCAAATAAATCTAATATATAAGACCATACGGAATCGTGACGGATATTCTGAGGCGACTAACTGTCACGTCAACCACGACTAATAATCGTGGATGACTAGTGGGAATGGGGAGTCTCACGACTAGTCCTCTTGATTATTTTAGGTGCATTAGAAAGTTGTACTCTTTGCATTATCAATAATAATAGAGTAAGGCTACAGAGGCCTATTATATAGACCTAAATATTGGACTAATTCACTGATTGGTTGTAATATTTTATCTCTCCTAAAACTTTACAAAGTGTCGTATCCTTGTTGTTAGGCCAACTTGTAGGCCTATTTAATTAGGTCCCCTTACCATTTTTCTAATAATAATAGCTGGAAACAACAAGAAAAAAGAAAAAATAAATGAAGTGGGGCCCTTGTGCTTCCGTGCTCCCCGTCAAAAATAGCACGAAACTGCCTCCATGACAGCTTCACTCCATGTGTGCTCCTTGTCCTGGCCCTACACGAGTTCCACCACGGGACCACTCCCAGTGGTTTAACTATTTAGGTGTTTACCATTATATCGACAATCACCGGCAATCATGGATACATGTATATTTGCGTTAAATTGCATATTTGCGTGCTTATTTTTAGTCAAATATATCTAATATATAAGACCATACAGAATGGTGACGGATAGTCGTGAGATGACTAACTACCACGTCAACCACGACTAATAATCGTGGATGACTAGTGGGAGTGGGGAGTCTCACGACTAGTCCTCTTGATTGTTTTAGGTGCATTAGAAAGTTGTACTCTTTGCATTATCAATAATAATAGAGTAATGCTACAAAGGCCTAATTATATAGACCTAAACATTGGACTAATTCACTTATTGGTCGTAATATTTTATCTCTCCTAAAACTTTACAAGTGTTGTATCCTTGTTGTTGAGTCAACTTGTAGGCCTATTTAATTAGGTCTCATTATCATTTTTCTAATAATAATAGCCGGAAACAACAAGAAAAAAGAAAAAATAAATGAAGTGGGGCCCTTGTGCTTCCGTGCTCCCCGTCAAAAATAGCATGAAACTGCCTCCAGGACAGCTTCACTCCATGTATGCTCCTTGTCCTGGCCTTGCACGAGCTCCACCACGGGACCACTCCCAGTAGTATAAGTATTTAGGTGTTTACCATTATATCGACAATCACTAGCGATCATGATACATGTAGCTAGTACTATTTTGGGCATGTAGTTTAGTTTTCATCCATATTTAACTTGATATTTCTTAAAGGTTAAGATTTTTGAAGGTTTTCTCATTGTACTTGATTATTTTCCTGTTTGATTGTTGCCTTGTAGATCTATAACAACGATTTAATACGGAGTAACTTTGTAAAGTGCAATCAATTTTGGATTTCCTTATGTGTGTTATTGGACCTTTTTGTATTACTCCACTTACTTGAATACCCATAAAAATAACTAATTAATAGCATACTACGCTATCTTCTTAGTTATATTATTATCAGAACGTACATGTTCTGTATTTCTCTTCAGATAGTCACCAACATCGACTGATATGTAGATTAGTACATATATTAATGCAATATAGAAGGCACACACGGTTTAAGTTTGGATGATGAAGATTAGAGAACCAGAAAAGTTGTATGTTTCTCTAAATATAAATACGGAAACTAACAATGCAGGTTAGTCCTGCATCTTTTCATCATTCAATGGTCCTGGTTATAAAACTTGATGATCTTTGTAATTTCCTTAGGGCTTTGATTAAACAAGGAATCATTCTAACAGCAGGTAGAAAAATGATACAGTACAAAATATAATGTGTAGCTAGGAAGGTGCATTTTGTCCTATTATATTGTAAAAAGTTTAAGGGTCGATATAATAGTTAATTTAATTTAATTTAATTCATTGCAACTCTCTTTAACGACTTTGGTAAAAGCTCACCTAACCAATAATGACCATTTTCTTAACTATGATGGATTATAAATCCTACTCATCTCCACTACTGTTCTGCTACAAATTTTTCTTGACTTGGTAACGGAGAGTTGCTACTTTAATTTATTGATTAACCAATGAATCATTCATCAATATATAGCAAGTAGAAAACAAATAATTTAATGTGTAGCAAGGAAGTTGCATTGTCTTCTATTATATTGCAAAAAGTTTAAGTGGGCACATCTCAATAATTATCCCCACTTTCTTATGATTGATGATAAATTCTACTCATCTCATCTACTAACAAATCACTAATACATTTTGTGATTGTTCATCATGGTTTTTCTCAATGAAATTTCAGAAGGATCTTCATCTACTTCCTCAATTTCTGATCATATTTATGATGTTTTTCTAAGCTTCAGAGGTGCTGACACTCGTTATAGTTTCACTGATCATCTCCACAAGGCTCTGCTGGATGCCAATATCAATACCTTTTTGGATAACGATGAGATCCAAACAGGGGAAGATCTGAAACCAGAACTGGAGGGCGCAATCAAAGCATCCAAGGTTTCTATTGTTGTGTTGTCAAAGAATTACGCTTCGTCGACTTGGTGCCTTGATGAACTGGTATTGATCCTTGAGCAACGTAGGAACTCCAAACATATTGTGATCCCCATCTTCTTTCATGTTGAGCCCACGGATGTTAGGAAGCAACAAGACAGCTTCGGAGATGCAATGGCTAAGCATAAACAGAGGATGGAGGCAGAGACAGATCAAAATATGAAGACCAAATGAGCTCGTAAGATTGAGCAGTGGCAGAAGGCACTTGTAGAAGTGGCTGATCTAAAAGGAATGAATGCAAATGGCTGGTAAATCACTTCCCTTCCCAATATATGCGTTTTTTTATTTCTTCTAAGTTCACTATTTTTTAAGTATTAGCTATACTATTTACCTGTCGAAATGTATAAGACCTATAGTTACTTAATATTTCGTTTTCTGAAAGGTGTTTGATGTCGTCATTGCTATTATTATCAGGCTTGAGTCAAAGTTTATTGAAGAAATTGTTAGGAACACAAGCAATAGATTAGATATGCACTTGCATAGGAACATACCACACCTAATTGGGATGCGTTCGTCAATTGACACCATCACTTCATGGCTGAAAGATGGTTCCTCACACACCGCTGACATTTTAACCATCTGGGGAATGGGTGGTATTGGAAAGACGTCTCTAGCCAAATATATCTATCAACAACACTATTGTGATTTTGCAAGAAGCAGTTTTATAGAAAATATAGAAAGGAGATGTACGCCACAAGTGAGCTCATTTCTTGATTTACAAAAGAATCTACTTGAAGACATTCAAAAGGGAAACTTACTTAAACTACAAGATGCTAATGTGTGCACCACCAAGATCGAGAAGGCACTGCTCCGTAATCGAACGCTTCTTGTTCTTGACAGTGTTGATAATTTTGAGCAGTTGGATGTGTTGGTTGGGTCTAAAGGATTTCATCCCGGAAGCAAAATCATAATAACAACCAAAGATGGGTCTTTGACAGAAAAGTGTGGTTTGTTTAGCATGAATGTTTTACCTAAGCACACAAAACACTTGCTTAAAGGATTATATGAGTTTGAATCTCTACAGCTTCTTAGTTGGCATGCCTTTAGACGTAATGAGCCCAAGGAGGGATACAAAGAAGAGTCAAGAAAGGTTGTGAAACATTGTGGAGGACATCCATTGGCTCTTAAAGTGTTGGGCAGCTCTCTACGTAATGTAGATGTAGACGTTTGGGAGGATACCATAGAACTGTTGGAGAAAGAAGTGAATCCTACCGTACAAAATGTCCTTCAAATAAGCATTGATTCTTTGCCATCTGAGAATGACAAGGAATTGTTCAAGCACGTCGCTTGTTTTTTTGCTGGAAAGGATAGAGAATTCACTGAAACAGTGCTAAAGGAATGCGGTATCAGGACAAAACTTGGGTTCACGACGCTCATTAATAGATGTTTAGTCACGGTTGGTCGAACAAATAAGTTGAAGATGCACCAACTCCTTCAAGATATTGGGAGGGATTTAGTACGTCAAGAATCACCTGAGAAGCCATGGAAGCGTAGTCGATTATGGCGTCACGAGGAATCATACAATGTTTTGATACAAGAAAAGGTAATCGAGGAGATATGCTATTTGTTTGCATATTATTGATTGTTCATTTATTATTTTTATATACAGACATATATGCTAATGTCTACTTGTTGAATTTCTTCTTAGGGTGCTTCAAAAATTCAAGGCCTTGTCCTTGACATGCAAATGATGAAAAAAGATACATCACATGGAACACATAGTTTAATGGAGCAAAAGTTTGGAGATGATCTTTCTAACAAATTGGGAGCACATCGTCTTTTTCGACGGGTTTGCATTTTCTTCTAAAAGATTTGGTACTTATTTGCTTGGATTTTCATATTGCGTTCCTCGGATAGTAACAAGCGTGACATAAAAACAAATGCACTTATTAAGATGGATAAACTTAGGTTACTTGAACTCAATTACGTTCCACTCTATGGGTCCTATAAACACTTTCCTAATGGTTTAAGATGGCTGTCTCTACATGGATTCTGTTCGAGTTATATACCTTTGGACTTACCCATGGACCACATTGTTGCTCTTGACATGTCGAATAGCAATCTACAACAACTTTGGAAGAACCCAATGGTAAAAAGATATTTTCATAGATTATATATTTTGTGATTCTTTTTCATTGATATTTTTCACACTAACATGTTATCTTCTATTTATAATCAAACCAACAGTTGCTTCCATCATTGAAGATTTTAAATCTCAGTTCTTCCAAGATTGTTAGGATGGTGGACTTTTCATGGCTCCCAGCACTTGAGAGATTGATATTGGCAGGATGTTCAAGATTGATTGAAGTGGGTGAATCCATCGGGCAATGCAATAAACTAGTTCTCCTTGATCTGAGTTATTGCAATAAGCTCGAAAGGCTTCCACGAAGCATTAAAAGCTTAAAAAAGGTTAGAATTTTATCTATAGCTAGGTGGTTGTGTAAATCTTGAAGAATTCCCAAGAGAGATAAAGGATATGGAGTCGCTTCAAGTGTTGAATGCAAATGATATCAACATAAACTCGCAAGCATCCTCATGTAATGCTGTGGATATGGCACTTAGACGTGTAAAATCTATTTCTCTTTTGTTTCCATCCTCACTAGTAAGCTTATCGCTTAGAAACAATAAATTATTCAACGAATCCTTTCCCATGGACTTTGATAGCCTATCAAAGTTGAAGGTGTTAAATATAAGCAAGAATCCAATCACTTCTCTGCCTGATTGTATTACCAGCCTTAATACACTCCAGTTCCTATGTTTGGAAGGTTGTCAAGACCTAAAGACTGTATCCTGCCTTCCATGTACAATTGAATTTGTGGATGCTAACAAATGCCCTCTGCTTGAAAAAATAACATTTCATCCAGATATGTTTGTATCCACCCTACCAAGTACGAGTGAATATCTAGATGCAAATATTTGGAATTTTGACCCACGTAAAAGGGGGAAGATCAGCTTTCTATCATCAGAGTCTTTAACAGAAATTGAAGGAATACGTAAGGTACAACCCCTAGCACAAGGGGATGAAAAGATGCTACGTTATTTGGGATGGAGTGATTTAGAACTTGTAAAACATCAAGCGATGCAAGTTTTTGATGCCGGATGGAAAAAACCAAAGAAACTACAAGTACAGGTTCTCTCTCTGTCTCCAATTATTTTTCAGGTTACTTGCCTCTTATAGGAAGTTCTCAAGGATCATAATTATAATTAATGAGTAGGGTGTTTTAAATTGCTATATATCATTATCATTTATATATATAGAGAGAGAACGGTGAGTTTAAATAAGAAGGCTAATTTTCGTGAGAACGTATGAAATCCTTAAAAATCATTTTTTAACTATCCGAAACACATTATTCTACAAAACTTATTCAATGATTACTATGAAAATAACTTTTTTGGACGTTATGATATAAATATAAAAAAAAATATTAACTTTTTTCGAACTTATTTTACAGTCATTACTGTTGTGATTATTTAAGATTATCACAAAATATAACATGATAATAATATAATGTGATTATCATGCGTTCGAGATAATCACAAAATATGATATAATAATCACATATTATTCATGTGATTATTGTGAAAAAAAAAAGTTAATAAAAAAGAATAAAATGTCAAAAAATATATTTTAAAAATAGATTCTAAAGTTATTTGAAAAAGAAACTACGAAGAAAATTTATTTATTTATTTATATATATAGGGATCCCATGAGGGCTAAGTAGATGAGAGAATGAGAACCACTTAAAAATTAAATTAGCATACCCGTCATATATTTCTGAATACCCATGAGAACCCTTGATTTTCAAATTAATTTTATATAAATAATATTTAAATGAAACAAATTATATCATTGAATTTAATTTTTCATTTTCTTTGTGTTGTTGTATGTTAAACTTAAAAAATAATATTACAAGAATAAATAGATGCATACACTAGATGCATCTACTAATTGAGTACTTGGTTTTTTATTTAGACTAATTACTCATGAGACATGAACAAAACATTTTATCAAGTGTTTATGTGCCATGAGCCTCTAAACAATATACAAGAAACATAGTTGCCATACTTACTAAACTTAGCATATATATCGATCCAGCTAATAAATTAACTTGCTTTAAACCAACTGTGTATACCATATGCCACCGTGTACATAAGTCAATATGTGGAAGCCAAGGACACCAAAACAAAAAATGACTCCACTACATAACAAACACCAATTATCATCACTAATTTGATCCTTTGACCAATCAATTTTAACAAAATAATTTTTTAACCAAGCATTTTAACAAATTGATCCTCACTTTCGCGCCATACAAGGCATAAATGACGAGACACCAATAAGACAAACTCAAAAAGCATGTCAGTGTGTCAGAGTGGGATCGGTACAAGAGAGAGAAAGGAAAAAACAAAGAAAAGGCACAACATAAATTTTAAAAAAAAAAAAAAAAAAAAAACTAATAGCCTGAACAATGTTCTGAAACCCGGTTTTCAAGTTGACCCGGCCTAGTGACCGGGTCCGGTTCAACCGGGGTTCAACCGGCGATTGACCCGGTTTCGAACAAATTTTCATTAAATATATATTACCAACGAGTAATAAAAGTAAAATCAATTATTTTACAAATAACAAACAAATTGATGAATACATAACGAGCATTTCAAAATTTGTATAAATTTACATTCATTTCCTACAAAACTAAACTTTACGTCTATTCTCTAACTTCATTTCCTACAATACTAAACAATAAAAGTACATACATACTTTTCTATTGAAAAAACGGAGTGTTATAAGCATTAGAGTTTGATAATTTATCTAGTCAAATAGCAAGAACAAAAAAAAATCGAAAACATCAAACCCGGCCCGGTCCGGGTCACCGGTCCGACCAGAAAACCCGGCAGGCGAACTCGAGTCAAAAACCACCCCAAACCCGGTCCTAGTTGACCCGGTCCTTTCCCCGGGTCCCGGTCCGACCGGTCGAACCGACCGGGTCAACCCGGGCTTTAAAACATTGGCTTGAAGGCTTGAGTCGTGGAGAGAGAAAGAATTTTTCTTTTAATATATTATATTCTTTATATTTAATTAACGTATTATTTCGTTTTTCTTTGATAACTTTTTATATATAATGTATAAAATAATTCCGAATACATATTCATATTCATGATCATTGTAATTTTATCTACATTTCGACTAAAGTTTTATCGTCATATGTTATGTATTTAACGAATGCATTTTTTTAATCGAAATAAAAAATGCTTTCGTTAAATACATAACATATGACGATAAAATTTTAGTCGAAATGTAGATAAAATTACAATGATCATGAATATGTATTCGGAATTATTTTATACATTATATATAAAAAGTTATCAAAGAAAAGCGAAATAATACGTTAATTAGATATAAAGAATATAATATATTAAAAAAAATTCCTCTCTCTCCACGCCTCAGGGTTTATTTTTTTATTTCTGTCGCGCCTTTTATTTATTTTTTTTCTTTCTCTCTCTTGTACCGGTCCTACTCTGACACACTGACATGCTTTTTGAGTTTGTCTTATTGGTGTCTCGCCATTCATGCTTTATATAGCATGAAAGTGAGGATTAGTTTGTTAAAATGTTTGGTCAAATGATTATTTTGTTAAATTTGATTACTCAAATGATCAAATTAGTGATTTTCCCTTTAACAAAATAATCCATTGACTTTTCATTTTAACAAACTGGTCCATCAATTTGCGACATACAAGGCGTGAATGGCGCGACTCTAAAAAGACAAACTAACAACACATTATTTCAAAAATTAGTGGGCTAAAAGTATTTCAGTGTGTCAGGGTGGGATCGACCGACACGAGAGAGAAAGGATAAAAAGGAATGAAGGCGCAATAGAAACAGAAAAAATGAAAAACGGACGACGCTAAAGGAGGGGTGTTGATATATACAACAAAGTTTTTGATTCATACAACAAAAATATGCAATACAGTGTTGTACAGTACAAAAAAAAAACTTTGAAATACATTATATATTAGTAATATATATATATATATATATGTTTTTCATCAAATGTCAAACAAAAATAAATAAATTTTAAGAAAGTTAATCAAAATCGATAGAATAAATGTTAATCTTCCTTGATAAACTTTTTCGTAAGTTATAACTGTAACACCCGACTTTTCACATCATATTTTATAATATATTAATCTTAGGAAGCGCGATTCCCAAACATTTACAAAACATTTCAACAACTTTTACAAACTTACACCTTATACTTACAAATATTTAATTACATATTAACAAAACGGGTGTTACTAAAACTTTCCAAAACACAACAAAATAAAGGTCAGAGTTGCGCCAGCTAAGTCAAACATCCAACTAGTCGTCTACCACCCGAACAACTTCAACTAATCAAAATCTGCAAAGCATTCAACAACGAGGGATTAGCTTACGCTAAGTGAATGGAACCGTAACCGACGGTTCAATCCAATCATAACAAGTCTTACAACTAAATAAACCACAACAAGCTAAACACATAAGCACATAACGTCAAGAGGATCGGCGGTTCCTGTATGCCATTCTCAGTATACCACGATCACTGTATGCCATTCGCAGTGATCTACCGATAGCCTGACTACTACCTTCACAGAGTTAGTTAGTTCTCAACTATGTGTCTCAAAGTAACTAAACAGCTACACAGTAGTAGCCAGACCCAACCAACCCATGTTGACCTCTGAATCAACCATACAACTGAGCAACTTGTCACATAAAGCATATCATATGCAATTATGGAAAATCAACTGAACAACTTTCACAACTGAATCAATCATATCAATCAATCAATATCAAACAACATAATCATCAACTGAATAACTGAAATTAACATGGCAATAACTACAACTAAAACTATCCTGGTTTACCCGTTGTAACCAAACCCATTACAACCGAGTTGTACCGAGAACTACGGTAACCACTCACCGATATATATGATCTTCAACTCAGTGGTCTAATCTTACTGAGTTGCCGCCCGCTTATCTGGAATCACAATAATACCAAGTCAGTAACTCATTCCAATTAATTGATTATTATAAACACATTCTACTAAATAGCATCAACTACTATAATACAATAACCAAAATACACATTTTCTGTTTATTACCCATAATCCACCATTTCCAACCCATAGCAGATCGGCTTCTCAAAGCCGATCGGCTTTCTTAGTGCATTTCTGTATTTTATTTGCAAAGTCAAGTTCTGTGACATTTTTCAACTAACAAAGCAGATCTTCTTTGCTTAGCAGATCTGCTTTTCATGTAAAGCAGATCTTCTTTGCTTAGCAGATCGGCTATTGTGCCCAAACCCAGAAATCAGCAACTTTCTGCACAATTTCAGCTCGAACCAACACCCAAATTTTCACAACAACAGCTACTAAATACCAATTTTTATCAAAGGAAAACCACAAACATCTAACACTAACATATTACAACACTAAACAAGCTATTCTACTTCAATATCAAACATATATCATCATCAAATCCACAATTGTACCAAACCCTAACTCAAAACTTTACTTGAAGAACACTTACAAATTCTAACATATAATCCTCATGTAAACATCAAATAACTTCAAATAATCATCATATTATCAACAAAACATGATTTTCAAAGCTTAATTCATACAAAACATATATGTTCACCATTTACCTAATTTCATATAAAAGTCTCAAGAACACTAAATTACTTACAATTTGATAATGAGCAAGTTGATGATGATGTGAATCTTGATGTTTAATCCCAAACAACAATTGTTTCTAAGTTCACTTTTAATTTCTTGAAAGTATGTAGAGAGTGTTTGAAGGTTCAAGAACAAAGATGAAGCTCTAGAGAAATTGGGTAGGTGAGATTGAGTCGGTTTACACCCACCGCTCAGTCTTTTATCTGTCTAAATAATATACCCCTTCTAATTCTATTGTCTGGAACCTGAAAATACTCGCGAGATAAAATATTTTATTTTACTGTCAACTTTAATTATTTAAAACAAGTAACATTTTACTATTCACAATAAAAACTGAGTCTCTTTTACTTGTTTATTTTCAAAACAACCAAATAAACTATTTTCCTTTATTAAAATAATCTTTTATTTCCAGGCCCAGTAACAGGATGTTACAAATCTTCCCTCCTTAAAGGATTTCGTCCCCGAAATCCAATCCCATACAACATTAACCCAAACGCTACCAATTACACCTAATCATACAATACTAATTTCAACTTATATATCACAACAAAATCAAAATAAAATCTACCTGGGTTGTTATCTTCAAGCAAATCTCCTACTGTCATCTGAAAAGCTCTAGGAGGCGCCATCTTTCTCTTCTGCCCAACCGATGCCGCAGAACCCAAACCAGAACCCGAACTTCCAGCTAAACCCGAACCTTGATTTAATTTCTCAGGACATTGCCCTGCCCGATGTCCTTCCTTCTGACAGTTCCAACACACAAACTGAGGAAAAATGCAGTCTCTAATACCATGCCCTAACGATCCACATTTAATACACCTTGAAGTCTGAGGAGTACATGGACCCGAATGTCTCGACTTACAACTTACACACCAAGGATTACTTCCCACTGAATCCTCACTAAAAACTAATCTCCTATTCGATCCTTTGTTCCCAGAAGAACTACCTTTAGACTGATGCAAAGCCTTATCTTTACTCAACTTATCTGCTGCCCGCAAATCACCATCCACCGACCTAGCTAAAGTAAAAGCCTGAGTCAAAGAATTAGCTAACCTCACCGACGTCCGATAATCTGGAGGTAAGGTCTTAACAAAATGAGTAATCCTCGTCCTCTCATCCGGAACCCATTGTTGAACAAAACGTAACTTCTCTGTAAATTGATTAATAAGCTCATCCATCGTCATTTGCTCAGTCAACTGCAAATCCAAAAACTCCTGCCTAATCCTAATCGTATCAAACTCTGAACAGAATTGCTTACAAATTTCATTATGAAAATCTGCCCAACGAATACTCGATCTCTGCTCAGATGTCAAATGTGCAGTTATAGAGTCCCACCAATTCATTGCTTGACCTTTCAACAATTGCACAGCATAACCAACTTTCAATTCCTCCTCACATTGGCACACCTCAAACTTTCTTTCAGTATCCCTTAACCAATTCAAAGTCACCATTGGATCATTACCTCCTTCAAAATCTTTTGGACCACTAGATTTGAATGTCTTATACGAACACAACTTTCTCTGTTGTTGAGGTACTGGAAACTGATAATTAAAATTCCTCGATTGAGTCAACCTATCTTGTTGTTCCTTATACAACTGTTCTATCTTTCTTAACCTTAATACCTCATCCTCCAACTGTAACTGATAATCATCCAGATTCGCATTAGAAGTACCAGTCTGCCCATGATTACCATCATGAGTTTCTGAAGATGGAACATCAATTCTGGAAACATTGTTGATCGGGTTCTCATTATCTGTCATTTCTGTACTCAAACAACATAACTCACAACTCGTTAATCGTTAGTACAACCTATACTAACCAATCAACCCCCCCATTCAATAGCTAAACCCCTTACCGGAATGTTTGACTCACACCAACTAGATTTGGGATTGAACATTTACAAATGCCCAATTCACCCAAACCTATGCTCTGATACCAAATTGTAACACCCGACTTTTCACATCATATTTTATAATATATTAATCTTAGGAAGCGCGATTCCCAAACATTTACAAAACATTTCAACAACTTTTACAAACTTACACCTTATACTTACAAATATTTAATTACATATTAACAAAACGGGTGTTACTAAAACTTTCCAAAACACAACAAAATAAAGGTCAGAGTTGCGCCAGCTAAGTCAAACATCCAACTAGTCGTCTACCACCCGAACAACTTCAACTAATCAAAATCTGCAAAGCATTCAACAACGAGGGATTAGCTTACGCTAAGTGAATGGAACCGTAACCGACGGTTCAATCCAATCATAACAAGTCTTACAACTAAATAAACCACAACAAGCTAAACACATAAGCACATAACGTCAAGAGGATCGGCGGTTCCTGTATGCCATTCTCAGTATACCACGATCACTGTATGCCATTCGCAGTGATCTACCGATAGCCTGACTACTACCTTCACAGAGTTAGTTAGTTCTCAACTATGTGTCTCAAAGTAACTAAACAGCTACACAGTAGTAGCCAGACCCAACCAACCCATGTTGACCTCTGAATCAACCATACAACTGAGCAACTTGTCACATAAAGCATATCATATGCAATTATGGAAAATCAACTGAACAACTTTCACAACTGAATCAATCATATCAATCAATCAATATCAAACAACATAATCATCAACTGAATAACTGAAATTAACATGGCAATAACTACAACTAAAACTATCCTGGTTTACCCGTTGTAACCAAACCCATTACAACCGAGTTGTACCGAGAACTACGGTAACCACTCACCGATATATATGATCTTCAACTCAGTGGTCTAATCTTACTGAGTTGCCGCCCGCTTATCTGGAATCACAATAATACCAAGTCAGTAACTCATTCCAATTAATTGATTATTATAAACACATTCTACTAAATAGCATCAACTACTATAATACAATAACCAAAATACACATTTTCTGTTTATTACCCATAATCCACCATTTCCAACCCATAGCAGATCGGCTTCTCAAAGCCGATCGGCTTTCTTAGTGCATTTCTGTATTTTATTTGCAAAGTCAAGTTCTGTGACATTTTTCAACTAACAAAGCAGATCTTCTTTGCTTAGCAGATCTGCTTTTCATGTAAAGCAGATCTTCTTTGCTTAGCAGATCGGCTATTGTGCCCAAACCCAGAAATCAGCAACTTTCTGCACAATTTCAGCTCGAACCAACACCCAAATTTTCACAACAACAGCTACTAAATACCAATTTTTATCAAAGGAAAACCACAAACATCTAACACTAACATATTACAACACTAAACAAGCTATTCTACTTCAATATCAAACATATATCATCATCAAATCCACAATTGTACCAAACCCTAACTCAAAACTTTACTTGAAGAACACTTACAAATTCTAACATATAATCCTCATGTAAACATCAAATAACTTCAAATAATCATCATATTATCAACAAAACATGATTTTCAAAGCTTAATTCATACAAAACATATATGTTCACCATTTACCTAATTTCATATAAAAGTCTCAAGAACACTAAATTACTTACAATTTGATAATGAGCAAGTTGATGATGATGTGAATCTTGATGTTTAATCCCAAACAACAATTGTTTCTAAGTTCACTTTTAATTTCTTGAAAGTATGTAGAGAGTGTTTGAAGGTTCAAGAACAAAGATGAAGCTCTAGAGAAATTGGGTAGGTGAGATTGAGTCGGTTTACACCCACCGCTCAGTCTTTTATCTGTCTAAATAATATACCCCTTCTAATTCTATTGTCTGGAACCTGAAAATACTCGCGAGATAAAATATTTTATTTTACTGTCAACTTTAATTATTTAAAACAAGTAACATTTTACTATTCACAATAAAAACTGAGTCTCTTTTACTTGTTTATTTTCAAAACAACCAAATAAACTATTTTCCTTTATTAAAATAATCTTTTATTTCCAGGCCCAGTAACAGGATGTTACAATAACATTAATGGATGAATAAGATCGAAAACCGTTAACATTCATCAAAGGGCTTTTAGCATAGCGGTATGTTGGGAAGCATTCAACCAAGGGATTGTGGGTTTAAGTCTCGTGGTAAGCATGTATATATTCGTGGGATCTATAAAAATTATGTGGGGTAAGTGAGATTGTAAGATTGCCACAAAAAGAGAAAAAGAAATCATTAACATGCAAATGTTACCAAAATGAAAATAAAGTTGGTGAATATTATCAGCAGCATATATTTGATTAACATAAATTGAAAGAACGTCAATTGATTAATTGGGGGAGAAGGGAAAAGCATTAACATGCTTTTTGGGATAAGTTAAAAAGAATTCGGCAAATATCAAATATAAAGAAAGAATTTTTAGCAAAATATATATTATTAATCTGATGAAGATTAGATCAAAAATTATAAACATCGATCCTGAATCAATGTTACTGAAATAAAATAAAAAAGATACAAAAATGAAAATAAAGTTGACAAATATTTTTAACATAAATGTTTTTAAAACTGGATTTTGAATCAGACCGGAGGGAGGTCCAATTTCGGTTTAACCGGTCTGACCGGAAGCTCAAAACCGATCAAAACCGGCCCAATTAAAAAACAACAATAACCGGAAAAACTGGACCGGTTCTCGGTTCAACCGGTCAAAACTGAAAAATCGATCGGTCCGTTGACCAGTCAAAATTGGTTTTTTCCCGATCGGATTTCTTATTTTTCCCGTTCGGAATGGAACAGTCTGACCGGTTTTCAAAACATTGATTAGCATAGTGTATGTATGTGACTAACATTTATCAAAAACACATCAATTGATGAATGTTAACCGATTAACTCAACAACATTTATTTAAATGAATGCTATTGAATTATCAATTAATGAATAATTTCCAAATAAATAGAAGTGATTAATACTTAAAAAGTCATATAAATGAGTAGTTATTCTACGTTTCGCAAGTTAAATGTGTATGTTACCTTCCTTTACTATTAAAATTTACACTTTTTTCATCAAAATGTGCAAGGAATGGTAAAATGAAAAAAATGATAGAATACCTATGTAAATGATTTTATTCGTTGGGTTTTTTTTACAGCAAGATTGTTTTTATTGAGATAAAAACGTTTACTAACAAGAAGCTAGTGACGCATATAAAAGTATAATATGAAAACTCCCTTACTTGACAACTCAGGGGTTACGACACCATTGTGTCCAGGAGTATTTATAAGATTTGCATATATTACTAATCCAATTGAAATAGTTAGTAACGATGTCATCTACTATATTAAATATGTTCTGTTGCTCTCCTTTGAACACCTTGTCATTTCGATATCTCCAAATCGCCGATATAGCACAAATGATAACCACATCCGATATCTTAGTCTCCGTGACATTCAAAGTATATTCCTTGGTTAAACCCATAATCTATCACATTTATCCATTTTCTTAATTTAATCATCAAATCACTCCCAACCGTGATCGAATCACTTCTGCCACATCAGCGCCACATCAGCATTTCACTAACTGATTGACAACTTATTGGTCACTGCCATTCATCACTAATCACTTCCGAATCACTTTATTTTCATTATATTATTTAATATAAAACAAAATAAAATAAAACACGTTTAATTAAATTAAAACATTACAATAATTAAAAAAAATATTACATTTCCTAAAAATAGAAAACAATAGTTAAAATAAAAAACAATTGTAAGAAAAAAGAGAGTTTGATGAAGTGTGTGTATATATATAGTTGTGAATAAATATAAAGTAAAAGGTTTTTTTTTTAAAAAAAAATTAACTTTTATTTTAGCCCGTTAAAAGCAACGTGTGTGTGTGCATATATATATATATATATATATATATATATATATATATATATATATATATATATATTGCAACGGTCGACTTTTTTAAAAAAATGTTTTTTTTGTGGGACCCACAACGAAACAACAACGGATTTCCAATCGGTTAACTGATTCGGAACCGATTCAACCAATGGCACCGAATTGTCAATCGGTTTTAACCGATTCCCAAACCGATTCTCCTGATGGAAGCGATGTAATAAATACATCACCTTATTCTCCTGATGGAAGCGATGTAATAAATACCTTAAAATTCTTAAATCAAAAGTTATAGACCAATAAATCCATCACCTTATTGGCTTCCCCCTCTATATATACATGACCAACAAACAGGCAAAAGAATAAACTAAATTCACAAGATATGTAGTATCGACATCCGTGGTAAGTTAGAGTGTTAGAAATTAAATTAAATACACAACCGAACAATGTTTATTATTAAACATTGTAAATTGAATCTATAAATACATAAAATTAAACCTTTGGTCAAAATCAAAAAGAACAATAAAAATAACTGGGAAATTTCACTTCGTCAAATGGATGATTTTACAAATCGAACTGTCAATATCACCAACACTTGTTGAATTGAAGAGTTCTAACAACATCCAAAAATCATCGACACTCACGGCCCGGACTATATATTATGTGATCAAATTCAAGGGTTATAAATATGGCTAGAAATTTGGAGGGAGGAAAGGGTATACTGGTCTCTAACTATTATTTCAAATTAAAAAAAAAAAAGTAAATGAAGAGATTAATTAATGGTTTAAATGCTCTGACTTATTCAATAATCTGACTTATTCAATGGGCAGATGTTTTATGAAAGTGGACTATTCAGCATATACTACCGAGGAAGGAAGATTCCAAATTGGTTCATTAGTAGAAGCAATGGGCCAAAAATAACGTTTACTGTGCCTTCATCTCGTAACAAACTTAGAGGAATAAACGTGGGGTATGTATATACAGTTCCGTGCAATGTAGATGATTACTGGGAGGATTCAATTTCCAATAGGACTAAAAACCGTACATGTTATTACCAACCTAATTTCCGTCCGTCTAGTGTAAGCGATGATGAAGAAAGCATAGTCTGTGTAAGGCATTGGTTGATCGACGGAGATGATATGGGAGAGGGTGATGAGGTTACAATGCACGTTGCATGGCCTACGGGAAATCCTGTAAAGGTAAGCCAGTGTGGGTATAGCTTTGTGTATGATGATGGAAACGAAGATGAAAATCCGTTGGCTGTTTACAAAATTCAATTGGGTGTTTCCAGGTTACGGAAATACGATAATCTTGGTATACCTAATCACCAAACCTGTTACTTGGTGAATCGTCACTATCATTCTCCTCCTCCTCATCAATTTGAACTTGTAACAACCCATACATTTGTTGCCTACTATACATCCATAAAAGTTATTTTACACGTTGAAAGATTTCACCTGACAAGGGTGTTCAGATATTCCCGTTCGAT
Organism: Pseudognaphalium luteoalbum; assembly: GCA_963422505.1. Lineage (NCBI taxonomy): Eukaryota > Viridiplantae > Streptophyta > Magnoliopsida > Asterales > Asteraceae > Pseudognaphalium > Pseudognaphalium luteoalbum. The sequence continues at coordinate 72,620,495 of OY730198.1, forward strand.
CGGTTTTGTATTCGAGAATTAGTTAATTACTACGTACATTTGGTACCTTGCTTTTACGATCCAATACACAATTCCATTTTCTTTGTCAGTAGTCACTCTCTCTGCATTAATGCTTCAAAGTTCGTCGTTGAAGAGCTTTTACATATTATATCCTAACATTGTATTAAATTCAAGGGAACATTGTCCACAACTGTAGGTCATGATCCATCCCAAATTGAAATATTTGGGACAGTTTAGGATATTATATTTGCTCTGAAATAAAATTCAGTTTTTGATAAATTTGCTGTCGAAGGTTTAATTTTAGATTTGAGGTATTAATATATAGGCATTGGCCTGATTATTGGTCTGATCCATTGAAATTTTAAATTAAGTTCTACTTCCAAATTGAGTCCACGTGTTGACAAATTTAAGACGCAACCATGTAGAATGTGGATCACAGTTGTTACAGTAGTGTAAATTTCTTATAAAAATGTATTTTTAATTATACATATATATAGAGGGTAGTGATCAAGAGGGAAATGTCTTTTTTGAGGGAAAGAGGAAAGCATTCCAAAGCATTAGTATTCATCAAAAAACATATTACAATTATCAATCAAAACGTCAACTAAAAATTATTTTTACCGGTAAATAGTTTTCAAAATCGATGCTATAAAGAATATTTTAACGAATTAATTTAATTTTTAAGTCATAACATTAGTTGATGAATATTTATTTAATAAAATATTATTAATATTCACTGTGATGAATATTAACTAATATGTATCACGATGCATATTAAAACTTCACATTATTTGAAAAATATTTTTATTGTTAATATTCATCATAATGCATATTAACTAATATTCACCACGATGCATATTAACGGATTTGAATCTAATATTCATAAATCGATGTTATAACTTGCAGAAAAAATTTTATCAAGGAAGCTTAACATTCATAACATCGATTCTGATTAACATTTACTAAATTTCGGTTCGTTTTTTTCGAGATTTGTATGTGTAAAGGCAATATGCTTCCTGATGAATACTAACGCTCTGAAACGCTTCCCCCTTCCCCCAAAAAATGTACTTCCCTCTGGATCATTCCAATATATATATATATATTTAGAGAGAGAGAGAGAGTTTGGATCAAATGAGAACACTTCAAAAATAAAAACGGTGAAAACACTTCATAAATACACAACTAACCAACTAAAATCATTAGATTCACAGTCATACATCTCAAATATGCAAAGAAAAACACATGCACACTTCTAAAAATGCACAAAAATCGAAAAACGATTGATGCACAATTATCTCTATAATTGTGCATCAATCGTTTTTTCGATATTTATGTATATCTAAAAATTCGCATCTATTCTAATCAATTTTTCTACACATATTTGAGATGTATGAGTGTGAATCTAATGATTTTTCTGTCTAATAATGCATTTATGAAGTGTTCTTACCATTTTTATTTTTGAAGTATTCTCATTGGAACCTTACCCTATATATATATATATATATATATATATATATATATTGTTATGGGTTCACGAGAATTGAGATACCATTGCTACGGGTTACTCCAAATCCTAAATCCTCCACTGTATGGGCGAATATAATTTTGATTAGTCTGACCCAAAAATTTCGATATTGCAATTGTTGTGTTTTAGATCGTTACCTAGCTTTATATGTAAATTCAGTCGATTTTAACTCCTAAAATCAAATGTTTTTTTGAGTTATATTATTTCTTGGAAATGGATCAACTAAAAGTGCTAGACCTAGGCTAAACATGTGAACAATATGAATCTCATTATTCTAGTTGATCCACCTCCATGATTTATAAAAAGAAGGCAAGACAGAACACATATTGTTGGAGTGTATAACACGTATTCTTTATATTTTTAGTGGCTTGAACTTCTCAACCTCATATAAGTCCTTTTGAGTTTTAAGTAGTTTGTGGAGAAAAGAATCCGCACTAGCTCCATCCACACGTTTGAGCTCCAACTAGTTATTGCCAAACATACCCATACTCTTGGCCTCTATCACTTTTAGTTGATCCACTTACAAATTCAAATTTTATTATTTAAAACCAATAATCACCAGAGTAAACTCATAAATTAATGAGTGATTTTATAAAATACTGATAAATCACATATTCACATATATAACAACTAAAATATAAACTTGAATTAAATAAGGGAAAACTAAAAACGAAGTTCTTAAAGGGCAATTTGTCTTTGACAAATGGATCAAACCGCCATAAGCCATTTTTTATTACCTCCTTATTCCAAACTTTTCGTCAACAACATCCCTCAACTCCAAACAGTTTGAGAGTAACGCCCCATTTAATGTTGGAGTATGTGTTTCTTCACGCATTTCCCTTTCTACGTACGTGCCATTAATTCATCAATGACTCAGCTAACTAATTGATCTACTCCACATCTTTTTTTTTCTGAATTATTGTAGCTTTAGTGTCTCATGTTGCTTCTATGAAATGGAAGTCCAAGGGCGTCCACCAGGGCCGGTCCGGCTAAACTTGGTAGGTAGAATAGTTAGACGCTTATTACCATTTGTAGTTTAGTTTAGAATATGTTACTTAACTTAAAGTGGCTAGAATTTGTTGACATATTAAGCGGTCCATTGCAATTTTAGTTAACTTACGTTTGGGTATAGATGACTAAATCAATATGAAGGAACTAGCGGCGTGCCCGCGCACAGCAGCGGGGTGATGTTTTATATTTAGATGTTCGGTAAGGTTATTTTACTTTTTTGTGTTTGATTTGAATTATAAATTTTGCTTGTTAAATGTATGAATGTAGTGTCAAAATAATTTGATTTATATACAATACATTAATCAATTATCGTATGATTGGAGGGACTAATTAATTTTACATATAGTTTCTATATTACACGTTGACTTATTATAAATGTTCTTGCTAATTACCGATTGGTTTTACAAAATAGTTTATATATTGTGAAAGTTGACTAACCATTTATAAAATTAGTAAAAGTTGACTTAGGCTAAATTAATTGAAGGGTATGTTTGGTGTTTCGTATATCTCTTTTGATAAGTTTAAGAAAAAAAATGCAATGCTTAATAAGTGTTTTAGATTAGATGTTGGAGTATGTTATGAACAAAAAAATTTTGTTTCTTTCTTATGATGGATAAATCATGAGATTGATAGAGTATGACTATTGTACCCTCTAATTAGTATAAAATTTGTTACCTAATGTCATGGACGAAGAGGGCTGAGAGGGGTTGTATCCCCTCAAAAGCTTGACTTATAAGTAAAATATTTACAATATATTTTAGGGATAAGTACTTGGTAATGCACTCAACTTGTCCCAAATGTCTATTGTATGTACCTAACTTACGGGTGCCCTATTTAATATACCCAACTTTCAAAAACGATTATTGTGTGTACTTTGATGATATGTCATCCGTTTAAGATACCACATGACATCCTTAGAAGATAACACGTCACACGTCAGCAAAGTACACACATTAACCGTTTTTTAAAGTTGAGTGCATTAAATAGGGCACCCGTAAGTTGGGTACACACAATAGACATTTGGGATAAGTTGAGTGCATTCTCAGATACTTATCCCTATATTTTAAGAAAAAACTAGATCATAACCCGCAAAATTCGCAGACTACCTAAAAATTTTAATGCAATGTTTTTATTATATAGCAATTTTTATGAACACTTATTTGATTATTTTAAGATGTAGTTGTCACTGCTCTTTATAACCTTCTTTGGTGGGTGTTAATAATTATTGTCTTATTTTTACTAAAATCTATTTTTGTCTCATAGATAGAAGATCTAAAGGTGTGTTTAAGTGGCTTTTAAGATGTGGTAGATCGAATCATTAGCCTTTTTGTATGAGCAAGAAAATACACTTAGTGATGATCACATTTTAAAAATGTACGTCAACATATACAAAATCATAACTAAATAAGTACAAAAATAAAGCTTAAATAAGTACAAAAATCAAGCTTAATAAGCGGTCTCTCTTGCTATATACAAGATCGAATTCTAAGGATTACCAATAATCCATCCATCTTCAAGATACATACCTTCCTCTAAATGCATACCTTCCTCCTACACCATGTAACGATTTAGGAAATTCGGTTAGGGTAAATTTAACCCATTTGACCTGCTTCTTATTATGAAACATACACTTAGTATACTTTATATATGATTGAAATTGAAATACTCAATTTATTTATGAACGTCTCGATTGTGGTAACGTTTTATATCGAGTTAAAATTTTCATTTTAATAGCCGATCCACTTGAGAGTCCAAATCATAAGCCTACCAATAGAAACATACATATAGTTATAAATGAATGAAATACTCAACCTTATTAATAAATTGATTTAGGATGCTTCACGCATTAAAGCTACACTTTGGGTGACCCTCAACCCGTTTTGACAACATTTCCATTATAGCTTATTGTTCTTATTTTTATAACGGCTACATATAAAACATACCCCGTCGACCCATTACATATGTAAATGGGTCGCAGTTGCCACTTCTACGTCATTATGTATGTTACGGGTACCTGCTTGCCAGCTCTTTTGTATATATCCTAGGCTTTGATAACTTCGTGTCTTGGCATCTAAAAATATATAATATATGGAAAACGTTTATTAGTTAATAAGGAAGGAAAAGTGTTACATTTTTCAGTATTGTAATACTTTGCTATATCATAGACCGCTCCTATCGCGGTTCATCGACAATGGTCGGTTTAAACCGACGAGACCGACGGTGATGGCACAGCCTCGTCGGTTTGTTGGCTTCAGTTATCCGACACGAGGGTTGGGTCGGTGTGGGGCCCATTTGCTTATCATTTTGTTTTTGAATTTGACAGTTACTTTATATACAATAAATAAATAAAATTTTAGATATTATATTTTATTTAGCAACTGTTGTAATTTTTATTTTTAATGAAATGTGTTTTATTTAAATTATTGTGTTTTAATTATTTAATTAATTGGTCAGTAAGTCCCTAAAAAATGAAGTGACAGAGAGCACTGATGGGAGTGGTCAGTCAGTTTTCTGAAGTAAAAAAAACTGACGATGCTCAGTCAGTAGTTTCAGTTAGTTTCAGTCAGTTTTTGTCACGGATAGGAGTCTAAGATCGATGATACTATAATTCACAAGACAATACTCTTAAAACTACCTATAACTTAAGTAATAAAGCTATGGCATATTGTATCCACATAACTAGTAATAAAATTTAAAAGACAATTTGTCATGCATCCAATAAGACAATACAAAAGCTTAATTAAAGAAGGTAGTTATTCCAATAGTTTAGATCTATGTTTTGCAATAACCGTGCATTTATAAGTACCGCCTGACTTAAGATATTTTATGTCACCAATTGTCTGATACTATATGAATAATGGGATATTTGCTACTTATTGAAAAGTATGTGCATGAATGTAGAAATATTATTGTATATTAGTATAAAAGAAATCTAACCGTTTCAAGTCCATCGAGTTTATCTATTATCTAATAACTGACCTCATATTAAGTTTATATAAAGTTGTTAAATATTTGGCCCACAGCCGATTTTGTTCAATGTATGTAGGGCTTGGTCCATTGTATCTTGTGTCATTTGTTCGTGTATATATGTTGAGCTCTCACGTTGCTTGAAACTCGGTCTATGCTCATGCTTGAGGAATCTCGCATGAACAGGAAACAAAACTGTACCACAAACCGTGATACTCCCTCCTCCTCCACCGTACTTGTTGTTGCTCAAAACAACTCCTCGAAAAACAACAATACGAAACACGTTTGCAGGAATTTTCAGCGCGGGCATTGTCGTTTCGGTGAAAAGTGTCACTATGTTCATACCCGAGACTCAAAAAATGCTGCACACTTTAATTGGAATGCTACAGGACCACACTAGTCACAAACCCAGTTTCACCCGACCATGTGTCATGGCCCAAACAATCAGCCCATACCACCTCTACATCGTGGATAGTGGGCTGGCCCATCAGCTTTTCAACCTGTTAATGGGCAGTCCTTTGGAACAACTAGTCATGGAATACTCGAGCCCATTCCTCAGCCCCGTAATCCATTTTCCTATGGCCCACATCCAGATCCCGACAATGACTCACGATGGTATATGGATACCGGAGCAACCTCTCATCTCTTTGCGGCTGCAGGTAAACCCCCCAAAAAATTTTTAATAAAAATATTATTTTGTCTATTTTTGTTGGTAATGGGGCTAAAATCCCAGTTATTTGTTGGAAATAGTGTCCAATGTCATAACTAATTGGTAAGACTATTCTAAAGGTAGAGTCCTTTTTGGGTTGCCCTCGATGAACAGTAAGAGAAACAATACGAGAGAAATAATATTAATAAGAATTAATATTAAAGTTAATTATTTGGTTTGTTAATTTATCAAAGTTTATAAATTAATTAGAAGCTAAAAGAAATTAACGGAAACAATAAAGAATATTTAGTTGTTTATTAATTGAATATTAATATGAAACAAAAGAAATATTCTGGAAGGTGATTCCAACCGGCGGTTAGAGAGGCCAACCGGAGGTGGAAGGTTAAGGTTTGTAAATCGGTGAAGACGTGTCATAATTTGGGCAGGAATCAAGTCCAACCGGCGGTTGGAAGCTCCACCTGGCGGTTGAAGGTCGAAACTTGTAACACCCGCCAAATTAGGGCTAGTCATTAGGTCCTAATCGTTTTGTAATACATGTAATTAATTCTGTGTCAGGCTAATTTGGGTATCAATATATATTGTTGAATATATACAATTATGCGATTTGATTAAACCGTACTCGATTCAAATCGAATGTAATTCGGTTCAATTAAATACGAACGTTAGTGAACAATCTAATTAAATAATATAATATTATTCAATAACACTATTATATCCCAAAACATTATTTTATAATATTTCAATTTAAAACTCGTACCGTACAAATAACAACTTACGTGATTGAAACATTAAACGCGCAAACGAAACGAAACAAGTTAAGTTACATCTTATAACTTCAATAATTAGTATTTTATAAGATTATCCGATAAAAATATCGAGAAATTAATTGTATTTTAAAACGTATAATTAAAGGTTTTAAATAACTACTTAACGTTGAAACAATCGGAAAAACGAACACCGCACGAAGCGCGATTGCGGGAACTGAAGTGTGGGGCTTTCACCAAAACCCCACTTCCTCCTCCTTTCCTTCTTCATTTTCCACCCTTCCACTCTCTCTATCTTTCTTTTCTCTCAAACACCCACCATCCACCATCACCTTCAAACACTAAATTACACCACCAAACGACCTCGGTTTTCATTGCCCATTTGGAAGAAAAGAACCACCGCGTCACGATCTACAACCCCATCTTTTCGAAATCTTCCGGCGTTAGCTTGTAAGTTTCCGACAAATTCTCAAAATCACTCAAATCCTTATTATAATGCTTGTTTGTTGTTTATTTAAGCTTGAAATGTCCATCTAAGGGTTGTAAAAGAATCGGACCAAACGGAAACTGAAAAACTCGTTTTCGACTCAAAAGTCCGTCATCAGACTTAAGTGTCGCATAGGCCGAACCAGTATAGCGTCACTTCGTGCGTCACTTAAGTGCCGCATTAAGTGACGCATGGAACCCTAAATTTGCGTCACTTGCCTAAGTGCCGCATAAGACCCCTTTTTCCGGACACTTACATCCGTCACTTTTCTAGTGACGCCTAACACTACTTACCGATACTTCTAGCGTCACTTGCCTAAGTGACGCCTATAACCTAAATCTGATTTGTACCGTCACTTGCCTAGTGACGCTTAACACCTTTACCCGACACTCACACCCGACACTTGCTTAAGTGTCGCATCTCATGCGTCACCTCCTCAAGTGACGCTAGTACCCTAAAATTTCTCATTTTATGCGATACTTCCTGAGTGTCGCATAGACCCTAAGTGTCGCTATAAGTGTCGCATGAAACAGAACCAAGAAACACATATTTTTACTAAGTGTTGAGACCTAAAATTTTACCACTTGATTTCACCCAAATTCAAGTTCAGATGCGTTTTTCACTATAACAATATGGTAGAAATAAAAATTTAGGTGAGGGACCAGCCCCTTGGACCCCGCCAGGGGTTGCCACCCCTGGGACCCCGCTAACCAGGGGCGTTGCCCCCGGACCCCCGTCACTTAAAGTTTGTAAATAATTTTTAAGTATAACACTTTGACATAATAATAATATTATTGCAAATAATCACCAACGGGCCGTACACTTTTTCAAAACTCGAACTTACCAATCAAATCAAATCATTAGACATTACTAGTTGGATGAACAACTAGCATAGGTTATCTTTTAAGATAGCTACTTATTTTATTCAACCTTGCGCGTTATAAACGCCCGGCAGGTTACAGTTTTCGGACACCTCATTTTACTTCACCACATTTGCTTCATTGCAACTCTTCAGGCTCAGGTGAGTCTCATAGCCCCGACTTTTTACTGTTTTTACTCCCGGGGTGGGAATACATGCTCTAACTGTTTTACATGTGAACACGAGTACAAAACTCGCTATATTCTGCATGAGCTGTTTTCTAATCACTTTTAAGTCCTCTACGATCATAGTTCTGGTAATACTTTATGTAGCGCGAATGTTAGTGTATGGTACCATATAGGACTGACCATCCTCATCCAGGTCAGCAAGCACTAACTGGTTAAACGGACGCATTAGCATTTGTTCATACGAGTGTGGATTAGACACTCGCTCGGAGGCACCCACGATCAGGCACTTTATTGTGATCCTGACACCCACGTTAAGCACAAACTATGACCTCATGGCACACATATACATCATTTGATTCATTTCAAACAGTTACCATTAAATCTTGTGGTTCACACTTACATATTTATTATGCAAACCTGTGAGCTCACCAGCGTTAGCTGACCTTTTTAGCATGTGTTCTCAGGTACCCAACAACAGTAGGACCTGTTCATTCAGGATGCCCATAGCTCGAGTCAGTATACACATCAGAAGATTATTTTGCATTACTACATTTTGTAACTAAGTTATGCCAATTAATCTCTAAACATTGTAATTATTGGGCTTTTGTAAACATTTATACATTGTAAAACTTTATATTATCAATGTATTTGTAAAACGACGCATATAGAGTCGTTTATTATATGCCTTGTGTGTTTTGATTATTGATTAGTAGCACCTTAAAGCTTGCTTCCGCTAAACAGTAAATTTGGGGGTGTTACAAAACTGATTGTCCCACATCGGCCAGAGATAAAACCCAAAGGGTTCCTCCTTCCCTATAAATAGAGGTTATCCATAAGCTTTTCAATCATCCCGGATTTGAATTGAATTCGTTTCTTTCTCTCTTACTCATTCCTAATCCTTGTAAGAGTCTTTACGATGTAGAGTCGGGACCCTAGGATTTAGAGTTTCTCATAGTTTACGGGTGTGAAACATTAGAGGTATTCTATTTGGGGTTCTTGCCATCTAAAGCATGGAAGGTTGAACAAAGAGTCTGCGTGAAGAATGTGCAAGGTGGTCCACGCATGAGAAATTGGTTTTCTCGAAGGTTAGTATTTTCTCATTATCTATTTATTATATTATTGTTAATAGGGTTATTAAGTCAAGGTCCTTTAAGGTTTAGTTTCCTAATTGCTTTAGATTAATTGTTATTTTCCGCTTCCTATGTTAATCTAGTTAGGGAATAGAAAACCCAACATTATTTACAGTGGTCGTAGTATTTTGCCATCTCTACATCGTCCATTATATTTGCAAAACGTCCTTGTCACACCATACGTAATTAAAAATCTCATATCCGTACGTCAATTCACTCGTGACAATAAATGTAGTATTGAATTTGATGAATTTGGCTTTTTCTGTGAAGGATTATAGGACTCGTCAATTACTCCTCCGATGTGATAGCATCAGAGATCTCTATCCACTCCGCTTCCTCTACAACCACTCCCACCGCTCTTTTATCATCAAATTAGCCCATGTGGCACCAAAGACTTGGGGCATCCCGGTGATGAATTATTACGTTTTTTAGTTTTGAATAATTATATTTCAAGTAATAAAACAAAGTCTTCTACTTTGTGTCATGCTTGCCAACTTCGTAAACATGTTAGACTTCCATTTTCGCTTTCTAATTCAGTTGTTGCAAACATTTTTGATATTGTTCACTCAGATTTATGAAATTCCCCAATTTCGAGTATTAGTGGTTTAAGTATTATGTTATTTTCTTAGACCATTTCTCACATTTTCTTTGGGTTTATCCACTTAGAAAGAAATCTGATGCTCTTGATAAATTTATACAATTTCGTGCTTATGTAAAAACACAATGTAATACGGAAATCAAAGTGTTTCAATGTGATCATGGGGGCGAATTTGACAATACCCAACAACACAATCTCTTTAAAAGAAATGGTATCCAAATTTTTTTCATGTCCTAAAACTTCTCAACAAAACGGAAAATCGGAAAGGTAATTTTATTCGTACTCTTTTATTTCAAACACACCTTCCTCCCCAATATTGGACCGAAGCACTGTTCATGGCAACACACTTGCTAAATATCTTACCATCCACCGCAATTCAAAACAACATACCTTTCTTAAAACTTTTCAACAAACAACCATCTTATACTCACCTATGCATATTTGGTTGTCTCTGTTACCCGTACATCCATACAACTCACAAGCTTCAACCGCGCTCAACTCCGTGTTATTTCTTGGCTATCCCACGAATCATCAAGAACTTCGATGCCTCAATCTCGCACAAATAAAATTATCATCTCTCGTCACGTTAACTTTGAAGAATCTGTCTTCCCTTTTGGCTCTATGACACTCAACGAGCCACCTTCTTATCAGTTCCTTGAACACGCCACTGGTCCTTCACTCGAATCCTTAGAACTCCTTACTACACCCAACACTTCTACACCTACTGTTCACTCTTCCCATGAAACATCACAACCCAACACAACCTCTAACATTCTGGACCAACCACCTTCTCAACCCAACACCCACAATCCTTCTACATTAGCAACTTCAACCAAAGACCAAAATCGATCCACCAACACATCTTCTTCAGCCCAACAGCAGGCCCAACCACCATCTCAGGCCCAACACCCCTCCAATCACTCCACCCAAACTGAGCAGCAGCCTCCCGTAGCCCAGCATGACCATTCTAATGACACACATTCACCTCAACAACCTCTTAACAACTCCTTTCGTCATCCCATGATCAGACGTTCTCGCGATGGCATCTCTAAACCTATTCAACGCTTAAATCTTCATGTCACTACTCCATCTCCTCTTCCTAAATCTCACTTGCAATATCTTCAACATCCCGATTGGCAAAATGCTATGAAAGACAAATTTAATGCTTTAATTAGAAATAATACGTGGGTTCTTGTTCCGCATCCTCCTAATGTTAATGTTTGTGCAATCTGTGTGGCTATTTAAGCAAAAGTTTAATGCAGATGGGTCTTTAAATTGGTACAAAGCCCGACTTGTTGCAAACGGTCACAGTCAGCGGCAAGGTATTAATTGTGATGAGACTTTTAGCCCGGTTGTCAAACCTGCCACCATTTGCATTGTTCCTAGCCTTGTTGTATCACGCTAGTGGCCTATCCATCAGCTTGATGTGAAGATTGCATATCTTAACGGTCACCTCACTAAGACTGTTTACATGCATCAACCACCAGGTTTTACAAATCCAATTTATCTGGACTATGTGTCATTTGCAGAAGTCTTTATATGGCCTAAAGCAGACTTCTCGAGCTTGGTTTCAACAATTTGCAAGTTATGCACTTAGAGACGGTTTCCAACACAGCAAGACCGACTCCTCTTTGTTTATTTTTCACTGAGGGATCGACACTCTTATTTACTACTATATGTGGATGAAATCATACTTATAGCTTCATCTTCATCTCTACTTCAACGCATCATATCTTCAATGCACATAGAGATTTCTATGACCGATTTTGGCCCGCTTAATTATTTTGTTGGCATTTCAGCTGTTCGTAATGCATTGGGTCTATTTCTTTTTCAGTCTAAGTATGACACTAAAATACTTGAGCGAGCACATATGCTTAACTACAACCCTTCTAGCACGCCATTCGATAGTGAGAAGAAGCTTGGTCCCAACGAACCACCTGTTGCTGACCCTACTTTATATCGCAGCCTTGTAGGGGCCTTACAGTATCTCACTTTTACTCGGCCTGACCTATCGTACACAGTTCAGTAGTTGTGCCTTTACATGCATGACCCTCGTGAGCCACATCTTAACGCTTTGAAGCATGTTTTGTGTTATGTACGCGGGACCACGAATCTTGGTCTACAGCTATATCGCTCAGCTCACTGCTTATCTAGATGCTGACTGGGCTGGTTGCCCAACCACTCGACGTTCTACCTCTGGTTATCGTGTTTTCCTCAGGGATAACATTCTTTCATGGTCTTCTAAGCGTCAACTCTCTCTCTCTCTCTCTCTCTCGATCGAGCGCTGAAGCCGAATATCGCGGGGTTGCTAATGCAATAGCCGAGACCGCTTGGCTTCGCAACCTTCTTCTAGAGCTTCACGCTCCTCTTTACACCTCCATTTTGGTTTATTGTGATAACGTTAGTGCTGTGTACATGTATGCTAATCCCGTACAACATTTGCGAACATATAGAGATAGGCATTCACTTTGTTCGCGATAAAGTAGCCGCTGGACATGTTCATGTTCTTCATGTACCTTCACGATTCCAGTATGCCGATATCTTCATGAAGGGTCTCGCGCATGCGTTATTTTTTGATTTTCGTTCCAGTTTGAGTGTCCGAGAATCTCCCACTCAAACTGCGGGGGCGTAATAACGGGCCTCATATTAAGTGTATATAGCTTGGATTATTAGTTGTTAAATATTTGGCCCATAACCCATTTTGTTCCATGTATGTAGGACTTGGTCCATTGTATCTTGTGTTATTTGTTCATGTATATATGCTGAGTATAATGCATAATATCATTCAAGGGGAATTGATCTCATTTTATTATCTTGCATTCTTGCCATGTATATGTTACTGTTCAATTGTACTGGAAATTCATCACTTAATTTTTAACTCTCCAAAACAAATATAGTCTTCTTGCAACATTGATAACTGACAATGCTGACCGGTCCACACGCCCTGCCCCAAGGATAATATGTGGAAGGTAATGTTGAGCATACTGATGAACGCCAAAATGTACTAGATTATAGTACTAATTACCCCATTATTTAATTGAATTCTTACACATTTTGTGTGAATACGATACTGATTTCGTTCATATGTGCATATAGGAGTTAATTGGAGCTTGAATCGGAAAAGAAACAGAATTTGAGCAAATATTGAAGAAAAGAAGCTAAAAAGTTGAAGAATGAAAAAAAGAGAAATCGAATTGTTGAAAAGTTGGATTTTTCAATCCATACAGCGTATGGAAATCCATACGGCGTATGGATTGTATGAGTCGGACAACCAGTACGCGGACCTGATCTGCTGGGCTTTTTAATCCATACGGCGTATGGAATTCCATACGGCGTATGGATGATTTCGACAAAATTATTAAAAACCCTAATTCACTTCATTTTTAGGGTTATCACTTCTCATTTCTCTCCAGCCGTTTTGCACTCATTCTAGCCTCATTCCAGGAGCATTTTGAAGGATTAAGAGCTTGAAGAATCAAAGGTTTTCGGTTGTTCAATCATTCTTTCGATTTCTCGGTTCGAATATTTAAATCCTTTTCATTTGATTATGATTTCGGTTATTATTATGAATCTGAGTTTCTGTAACAATATGATTGGCTAAGTTCTTATTACATTTGTTTAGATGATAATACTTAGATGATGGTTTGATTATTGAATTGCGGATTTATATTGGATTTTATGAATGCTTATATGTTTACTTGATGATCCATATTTAATTATTGATTATTGGTGATTACCTAACGTGATGATCTATTGATTTATGATTGATTTCTTTATTGATAGATTATTATTGATGATTGTTGATTTTAATTGAGAATTATCACTAGATATATTGAGTTTGATAGGTTAGGATCAATAATGGTTGATAATCAGTAATGAATGTGATAACTATTAATTAGTTATAAACTTTGTTGATTCAAGTTGCAAAAGTAAATCATATAAACGGTGTAGGTTCAACTTAGAACACAGTTTGGTGGATAACGTTAATTTGAATTGTTAACGTGTTGACAACAACTTGATATCTTTCTTAATTGTGTTTAATCAATTAATCTTGTAAGGATAATTGGTAGTATTTGTTATATCACAATAAAATCCATATGTTAGCAATTCAATAAAGTGATAATCGGATTCTGAGGAAAGTAATCTAAACAAATGTATTTCTTCTATCATTTGAATTAAATAATTTTATTTGAGTACTTGTTCTTTAATTAGTTTCTTTTAATTTTTATTTAATAATTCGCTTTTAATAATTGTTCGATCGGAACTAACACGCCCCCCCATTATTTACTGTTTTTATTTGCAACAATTTCCAATTTATTTAATATTGACATCCGTTCCTCGTATTCGACTCGGACTTATCAGGCTATACTATATTACGACCAGGTATTCTTGCGTGTGTTGTGTATAGTAAGCAGGTACTCCTCTGTATAAAACTTAACTCTGTTTATACAGCATTACATACGCTCCAGACTGACCCAGCGACCCGCTAGGGAAGAGTGTCAACCCATTTTGGGAAGCATTTATTGTCACAACTCACAACTTGTATATTGGATATATCTCAATTCAAAGAAAATTTGAAATAAGTATCTTGATGCTTCTCAAAATCAAAAGAAAACCTAACTTTAATGTCTTGGGTTGGGTATGTACCAAGGCTTAAAAAAGACCGACCCATTCATGTTACGAATGAGACCACAAACATATTTTTTAATGAAGAAGTTGATGTCAATCCTAAAATTTGCCTCGTTAGCCAAAATTTGGTTCAAAACCCGTATCATGTGTGGTGTGACTAAGAACCAAATCAAATTAGATAATTTTCATCCCATCTAAGAACCTAAACCCAAACTCAAATTCAAACTGGTTACATGCCCGTACTCCTACAATTTGTAATTTGTCATTAAGATATCAAATATGAGCAATAATTTATTTTCTAGTCAACCCAATCTAACCCGACTTGAGTATTCAACTCGTAACAAGAAATGACCCCTTTAACCAAAAACCATTTGACGAAACACGGTAACCACCCACTTTGCCACTTCTTGCCACATACCCATTTCACAGATACAATATTTACCTTAGGTTCCACAACTCGTGTTCTTAGTCTTAAAGTTTTTCCTAGCTATCCAAATAGAATACAATATCAAGGACCTGATGTGACCTAAATGGTGGTCTCAATACCTTGAGATGCTACACCAGCTGAAACTGCCTGAAGATTACCTATCAGAAAGAGTGTCCACAAAACAAAACAAAAAAGGTCAGAGCAATTAGTCTTACTAATCAAACTACGAGTCTTTAAATAACATATAATAGGCAAAAACATAATAGGACTAATGCTCTTACCTGTTAACATCACTAAGATTTTCTCAAATTTATGGTCATCTTCTTCTTGTTTGGCTTTGCACTTTCAAGCTTCTCATTGATCAGCTGCAAAATAAAAAGAAAAAATATATCGGAATATAAAATCAGTAATCATAAACTTATCAAGTATTACAAAAAGAAAAGTAAAAACACAAACCCAAACAAGTTGAGCTTGAGTAAGCTTCTTATGAATGCAACCTTCCATGAAAGCTCTCTTCCATCCAAAACATAATCATGTGAACTCGACATTTTGTATGAACTAATACTAAAATGGTCATAGCCAAAAAAATATTATAGTATTATTCCTCAAGCTTTAAAGATATATGTCTTCTCAAATTAAAGCTCCAAATGATAAGTTATATTGTTAAAAATCATTTTACCCACATATGATAGTACTTTATTGTGTTACAACTAATTTTGTAAGATTAATCGATTAATTAGTAACACATTCCAGGTATCACAATAGAGAGAGTACTATAAGTTTTTTCAAATGTTCGTTACATGTTCGTGCAACTACCTAACATAGATTAGATCTGCAATCATCAGCTATTCTTCATGGATCCCCAATGTGACTATAAAATTAAATTTGTTGTTATAAACAACATCATTAGACTGCAATCAAACATGCTATACTGCCAGATGAGCATAAATAACTTCTGATAACCCATATCATCCTATCATTGAGCAAACCATTAACCACTTAAATTTTCAACAATTCTACTAATGTTTCGTTCATATACAACTTTCTTACTGTTTAGGACTCAACATACAACTCACTTAATCATAATGCTATATGTTATCCCTTTTAGGCGTTTCATCAAACCCTTTTAGGCGTTTCATCAAACACTCAGTATGCTTAACAAAACTCCTTATATAAGACTGACAATCGAACCAAGCCACAATCGAAAAGGAGATTAATTGATGACCTTAAATATTCTAATTCATATGATTGAGCTGTTGAACAAAATGACTTCATAAAAACATATCGTAAGCAAGCATGGTTAACGACGAAAGATACTGTTACCCTTAACTTTACGCCTTTGTCCGCAATCAAACTAACATACAAACATTTGATCAGGTAGGAGCGATTCATTTGGAATACACGTGAGCGAGAGAATCATGTTGAAGATTAACATTAATCAATAAACACTCAAAAAAGGATGAATTGGACTTTTAGCATAAGGAGCGTGATTTAATCTTACGAATTTTGTTCACATTTTGGATTATACCCGCCTTGAAAGCTTGCATTATATTCTGAATTAGGAGATGTTTTTGATATAGCGTTCGATTGAAAGAGGGAAAAATAAGGGAAAGGATTATCTCTTAAACGATCGATTCAATTGATCTGGGTAGATGATCATGTTTTGATTTGTCTATGTACTCTACTTTTGGATGCTGTAGCCGTTCAATTGCAAAGAAATTGGGAGGGAAGGGTGGAAGGGCATATATGTCAAAAACGGGACTAATATTTTTGACAGCGCCCGAACAGTCAGGTTTACTAAAGCTCTCTCCTCGTGAGGGGTGAGAACCCGTCCCCGTCGTCAAGGGACTGACCTGACGGTACCGAGCGCGCGTCGGTTGTAAGTTTTAAATTTATAAAGAGCTAGGGACTCAATTTATAAGTACTACCTATCACACAGGGTGAGCAAGCAGTAAGTATAACTCGAGGTCGTTCTTAAATCGGAGCGAATTGAAACGAAGTGATGCCAAAGATAGAGTTTTGCTTTTAGGATGATTTTTGTGCAGATAGGTAGGTTTTGGGGGTTTTCTAACTTAACTAATTAATTAACTAAAGATAGGAAAAGTAAATAAGATAGAGAAGAATCGGTAGCTAGGTAGACAGATAGAGAATTACGGTGGTTGAAACTTCAATAATCAGTTGCGGGGATGATGCTTATTATAAAGATAATTGGGGATATTTTCAGTTAATAAACAGATGCATTATGGGTGTAAACACTAGGACCCTACTCATTCTAGTTATGTACCAGAATTAGTATGTCACGAGACCTAGGCTATCGTGATTCTGATCAGAACAGGCTGCTCAACCCCCCACACTGTCTTTGTGGACAAGTGACCCTTGAAGGGTGCAGGAATAAGGTAACAGACTGCCACGTGGGTAATTTCGACCGTTCTTAACACCTAAATGTAAATGCCATTTCCTAAATATGTTCAGATTATTATTTTGCTATTCTAAACTATCAGTTTTGTAGAGTCTAGGGGTTTTAAGAATCCTGAACCACTACTGGGCTTGACTTTCATCTCCAGACTCATTCCTTACGTTTGATTAGTTCAACTACTTCTGTCATGATCTAGCCTCTCCTTTGCAATCAGTCATTCAGCCCTAGGAACACCAGCGGTGTACAATGTATACTCCTTCCACAGTGTACTAACCTAGGAACCGTTCACGATGTACAGCACTTAGACAGTTCCACAGATTCGTGTAACCAAGGATGTACTTGCGGTGTACTATGATGTTTCCACAGCTTTTCATCCCTAGGTACATATACGGTGTACAATATCGAAGTGTTTCCATAGCTTCAGTTACAGGGGTAGCCAGACGGTGTACTGTGCACTTCCACAGCTATATTGGTTTCTAGGCCATATTCTAGGGTCTCTAGGTAATCCACAGTGTAGGCACAGACGGCTCTTTCCGGGGCGTTTGCCCAGTATTGCAGCCGGATTACAATGACATACACGGCTTCTTTACTATAACATAGATAACTTCCTACTGTACCTAGAGTTGATCAGGTTCTAAGCCTAAAGTAGTAGTTACGCGAAGGACGGGAAAGGGTGATCCATAGCTAAGTCTAGATGCATGATAAGTTTAAACATAACAAATATAACAATTCCCAATTATATAGATTTAAAGATTAATTCAACATCATCCCTACTTCTAACTATCTACATTTCAACAACCGCAACAGCACACTACTCAATAAACATGGAAATAACAGTAACATACATTATACAAACAGGCAGAAATAATTCGGATATAGTATAAGTATGAAAAGAGAGATATCACCAGTAAAATTGAGCAGAGTAACAGCTGAAAAGAAAAGGCAGAGTCTTGCACCAAGAATGCTTCTTATCACACCGTGATTACAATACCAGCTTTCCTTCTCTCTCTACTGCTAACCAACTAACTATCTAACTCTCTCTCTAGAGAGAGAAACTATAGAGAGAGAAACTATCTAAACTATTCTAGAGAGAGTAAAAATATAAAAATATAAGAAAACGAAGAATTGAAGTGTGAAATGTGTGTGTTGAATGAGAGATGTCTTGGAATGATGAAATGAGGCTCCTATATATAGAGATCGCACAACCGTATCCGTAGACCGTATCCAAACCTCAAAACGCACAATCGTATCGCAAAGGCGAATAAAAATCAGATTTTTATCACCAAACGCACGATACGACTGAGCTAGGGTGAACTGGACCGTATACGGTTGTGCATAGGGTGAATACGACTGAGCTGGACCGTATACGGCTGTGCATAGGCCGTATACGGCCTGCACAGACCGTATACGGTCCAGGTCCAGCCGTATACGGCCTGGACCAGCCGTATACGGCCTGGTTCAGCCGTATGCTGGTTCCTCGGTTCTTCGTTTCTTCGTTCGGGCGTAACTTCTTCGTCGTTTATCCGTTTTGAGCGTTCTTTATACCCACGCGTTCGTATTTTCCTAACGAAGAGAATGACATAAGTTAGAGGTCATAACTCGAAGCGTAGCTTAAAGTGCATTGAAATGAGTGAACGGTGGTGTGGAAAAGCAGTTTTGCCCGGTTTCTTACGTTTTTCATGCCATTTTTAGTGATTTTTCAAACATCAACTCCGTTTTGACTTAGTTAACAAAACTATATGAATAATGTCCTTTTAAGTATGTTTTTGTTAACTTTGTGCCTAAAATGTGGAAGATAACGTACGTAAAAACATGACTTTTTACGTGTTATCAATTTTCAAGATTAATAAATAATTGTGCTAATTACAACCAAGGGATATAATTATAAGGATTAAGTGATTAGTGCTAGAGGGTTGTTTTTAGATGTGATTAACTCATTAACCTTTTTTTGAGATACAATAATGCATGCTAGTGACATGCTAGTGAAGTTGGTATAACAGAGTCAACTAGTATTTTTGAATGGTTATAGGCCCGTTTTCATCTCTCATTAAAAAACAATATTATTTTACCACACTTTTTTCTCGACGCTTTTAGAAAATGTGTAATTTTTTTTGAAAGAGATAAAATTTTCCACATTTATATATGTAAGTGTGAAGAAATTACAACTTTTCAACATTTAAAAGTGTGGAAAAAATTTCGTAACACATGATTTCCTATACAAAAGAAAGTGCGGATAAATTGAGTTTTACAAATTTATAAAAATATAATAATAAAAACATATAAAAGGAAAGTGACAAAAAATAAAATAAAAGAAATATATGATTAAAAAAAAGGGTTTTGATAACAAAAGCTATTAGGGCTTTTGTTAAAACCTTCATACATGTATTAAATATTGTAATACAACAATAACAAACTTTTCGTCTTCCTTTGAATTTATTTTGACCCCAGAATTTTGTTAAATGTACAAATCCTTGAAATATGTATGAAAGTCTTTTATTAGCAAAACCCAAAAAAGGTTTAATATCCATTAAATGTATAAATCAATCTAACATATATAATAAAAATTTATGTTAAATAATAACAAGTCACTGAAATGAATAAATTAATATGTGTTACTATTTATAATAGATAAATACTATGTAGTGGTAACACCTGGTCCAAAAAGTCAATTTTCATGTCAAATTTAAACTTCAAATAATCGTATTTAGTGCGCGATTATAGCAAAGTATTCGAAAACTTTTTATATATAATTATATATATATGTATATATATATATATATATATATATATATATATATATATATATATATAGTTTGGATCAAATGAGAACACTTCAAAAATAAGAACGGTGAGAACACCTCATAAATGCACAACTAGCCAATAAAAATCATTAGATTCACAGTCATACATCAAAAATATGCAAAGAAAAACAAATACACACTTCTAAAAATGCACAAAAATCGAAAAAACGATTGATGCACGATTATCTCTATATTTGTGCATCAATCGTTTTTTCGATTTTTGTGTATTTCTGAAACTTCACATCTATTCTAATCAATTTTTCTACACATATTTGAGATGTATGAGTGTGAATCTAATGATTTTGTTGGCTAATTATGCATTTATGAAGTGTTCTTACCGTTATTATTTTTGAAGTGTTCTCATTGGAACCTTACCCTATATATATATATATATATATATATATATATATATATATATATATATATATATATATATATATGTATACACAACGATTATCTAATAATCACAATTGAAATAATCTGAAAGAACGCAGAATAACGCGTTACAATATTTGTAATTCAAGTAAAATATTTTTATTTAAAATATTTACGAAATTATATAGACAAAATTATAAATTTAAAATATTAAATTTATATTACGATTAGGTACAAAAACACGGGTATTTTGTATTGTGGTTGGAGATCACAGTCCCCAAATTGGGGATCTGAGTTTTGACAAAACCCAAATCTCCTCCTCATTCCATCTCATTTCATCATTTTCTTCTTCTTCTTCACCCACCTTTCTCTCTCTAAAATTCACCAACAACAACAACTAACAACAAATAAATCAACAATAATAACACCATCATTTTCGGAATCATCATCATCTCAAGAAAAAGTGCAGCAACAACAAGATCATCATCAACATCATCATTTTCATCTTCATCTTCTTCATCAAGTTCATCATCCTCCTCCTCACTCGATCTCTCAAATCGTAAGGAATCGCCCACTTTTCTTTGTTATTTCTTATTAAAAACACTTGATATATCATGTATTAACATTATATCAACAAGATTCGGCCTAA
Source organism: Pseudognaphalium luteoalbum (assembly GCA_963422505.1). Lineage (NCBI taxonomy): Eukaryota > Viridiplantae > Streptophyta > Magnoliopsida > Asterales > Asteraceae > Pseudognaphalium > Pseudognaphalium luteoalbum. The sequence goes on from OY730198.1 coordinate 72,641,991, forward strand.
AAATGGGTTAGATCTTGGTTTTGGGTGAAAAATCGTCGAACAATCCGTTATGTCGCAGGGGACCAAAAACAGTGTTGCGACATAGCCTATGTCGCAGGTTATGTCGCAGGATGGATGTCATTACTTATGTCGCATCACCGCGACACAAATCCTTGTGTCGCACTAAAATCTCCGATGTTGAATGTAGCGAGACAAAGCCTTATGTCGCATTAAATTGCGGATGTCGCACTTTGCGACACAAACCCTTGTGTCGCAAAACACAGAACCTTGAAAACACATGATTTTCACTAAGTATCGAAACTAAGATTTTGCCACTCAATTTTACTCATAATTTGGATTTCACGTGCGTTTTTACTACAGCAACATAATAGAAATAAAAATTTTCCAAGCCAGGGGCTCTGCCCCTTGGACCCCGCCAGGGGTTGCCACCCCTTGGACCCCGCTACCAAGGGCGCTGCCCCCGGACCCCCGTACACAGTTTCCAAACCTGAACGACAAATGAATACTTACACAACTCGCTTAGACAAACTGATTTGTCTCGTACTCATATAACCTCACATGTTTAGGACACTAGGTGGTTACCCATCAGACGACGCGCGTATCGTAGGATCGCTAACTCCTCAGGTGAGTTTCATAGCCCCACTATTTCAACTGTTTTACTGTTTTCGGGGTGAGACGCATGCTCAACTACTGTTTTTGAATTATAATAATAACTTTTTATAATTCACACTTATCTATATTACTGCCATGTAATACGAAATGTGTAATACTTAGGAATTACACCCATCATATTGTCTTGGAACAATATCAATACTTAGCCTAGATAGGTTATAACCGTACACTGTTAGATTGTTGGCAAACAATTATCACTACATAACTTGACTAAGTTATCAATTATACCTGGACCATACTGTCACGGGACAATGCTATCAAACACACTAGGACTATTTAGTCCTACCTACTCAAGACAACAACTAGACTTTTACAGGATTAATCTTCCTCTTAGGAACTAAAACTGCTCATATATATTCTAGGACTTTTAAATTGGAATTGAACTCAAGTAAACAACAACCAAGAATCTCAACATACTTGCTAGGCTGTGGCTAGGAGTATACATTAGAAATATACGTTAGTATGGATTTCTTATACTAATACCAAAACAACTAGGTGATGATTAGTCATACCTAGGCTTATTGCGACACAATAAATAGTTAAGTACTGTATATACATACTTAGCTACAATAAATCAATTTCATGTGCTACATGATACCCTATCTGAGGTATTTGTTAGTTCGACTTATATATATATATATATATATATACACATACATACATACATACATACATACATACATACATACATGCTTGTACTTCATCTCGAGCACTTGGTGCCACCTACAATTTAGTTATGTATATAGGTATACATATACACATACAAACATAATCAAATTAGTCGGGCATGTCGTAGTACTGCCGGCTCTCATTTACATTAGTCGGGCATGTCGTAGTACTGCCGGCTCTCATTTACATTAGTCGGGCATGTCGTAGTACTGCCAGCTCTCATTTACATTAGTCAGGCATGTCATAGTACTGTCGGCTCTCATATACACTAGTTGGACATGTCGTAGTACTGTCGGCTCTCATTTACATTAGTCGGGCATGTCGTAGTACTGCCGGCTCTCATTTACATTAGTCAGGCATGTCGTAGTACTGCCGGCTCTCATATACACTAGTCGGACATGTCATAGTACTGTCGGCTCTCAATTACTCAAGTAGTACATGTCGTTGTACTGTCGGCTCAATTACTCAAGTCGGACATGTTGTAGTACTGCCGACTCAATTACATACATTGCTTGCGAGCAATCCGGTTAATGCCAGATGGGCACAAAACTCAAGTCGGGCTTATGCTCGTGATCCACACACATATACGGATAGGCGAGCTTATGCTCGTGATCCGTACAATTAACAAATCGGCGAACTTTCACGCGAGGCCGTCAACTCAGTATTTGACTAAATACTCAATCATAGTCTGTGGGACTACAATTATGTTGCTGGATGCAACACGCTATGCCAAGTGGTACATCAATTATTACACAACATCATATGACGTGGTCATACAATTACCCGATACTACTTAGGCATGTATTGCCTCGTATTGATAAATTTAATTAATACCTAATAGGTATCCAGGCGCGGAATACCTCAATGTTTATGTACTTAGGTACACGTCACAGCCACTTAGGTATGAGATACCTTATAGGACGTATACACATTGGTGTTACAACTTCAATACAATACATATCAAAATCGTAGATTTTGAACTACTTTTCAAAACATATAAGGTTTTATTCTTTATGTTTCAACTAACAATCCTATGAACTCACTAGCTTTATACCTGACCCGTTTTAGCATATGTTCTCAGGTGCCCAACAGGATTGGGATTGCTACAAGCTTTGCTAGCTCGAGTCGCATGTTTTCAAACAACTGGATTTCTCTGCATAACTTTTGTATTACAAATTATGTATTGAAATTATTTTGCGAATTCGCAACTTGTATACACTTTTATTTTGGGAATGTATAACTATTTTCAAACATCTCATTTAGAGTCGTTCATTATGTACCTTTGTGCTATGATATTTGATTTGGTAACACCCGACCCGACCGCTTCCGCAACCTGAAATTTGAGGGTGTTACAGTAGTTGATGCCGGGTACCCAAACACTAGAGGGTATCTTGCTTCGTATAAAGGATACGGTATTCGTTATCATGTACCCGATTTTCGTCGTGGTCAAACTGCTACAAGACGTGCTCCTAAAGGACTAAAAGAGACTTTTAATTATCATCACTCGTCTTTAAGAAATGTGATTGAACGAACGTTTGGAGTATGGAAGGCAAGATGGACAATATTAAAAGATATGCATGTAAATTACTCATATGAAACTCAAGTCAACATTGTGATAGCATCTATGGCAATTCACAATTATATGAGGGTGAAAGGTCAACTTGACGAAGCATTTGACAAGGCGCAACAAGAAACTTACCATCCAACTCGGGATACTGATAATGGTTCGTCCACTTGTGCTAATGGAGCACAATATATGAGAGGATTGCGAGACATCTTATGCAATCCAAATAAAAGTTCTATAACGTATTGTTAGCACTACTAGAATTTTCGTCATCATCATATGTGGGTTATTGAATAATATAATTTACTTGTTTTATTGATTAAATAATACTTCGTAATTGTTAATGTTACAGTTTTTTTATGTTCTTCAAATATCATGTGATAATATGGGGTTGTAATTATAAATAAGTAATATATAGGAGTCCTTTTTGGTAATTTTACTTGTCAGGCTACTCAATATTTCAATTTACCAAACACTTAAAAAATTGATTATATGATTATTATGATATCAAAAAGAATAATCAAATCCAAACACTACCTATTTATAACACGTTTTATCACAACTAATTATCTGATTCTAATTATTCAAAACGTATAATCTGTTTTCATAAATCAAACCCAAACACCCCCTAAATTGACAGGTCATAATCTCCTAAATTTAAAGGGCGGTGATTTGTACACCATCAAATATTACCATACACCCTTTCGTATGCATCATTGTGTTGTATTGTACAACACTATAAAGCAGCTTTAATGGTGTATGATTAATTTTTGATGGTATACAAATCACCACCCAAATCTAAAATCGAGGTTTAATTTTAATTTTAATTAATAGAATAAGAAGTAAAAGGACTAAAATTGTTAAAAACAAAAACCACCGTATCTAAAGGTGAAACTTGAATCACAAGGGTTTCACGAACAAAATACACAATAAGCCGACAGCGTATCACACGTTCAAAAATATTAGCGTACAAATTCATCCAATTTCTTTTCTTCCCCAACAAACCATAAACTCATTCATTCCTTCATTCCCTTAATTTCATCCCCACTAATTTTGATCACTTTTTTAAAACTCAGTAAAACAACCCAACAACCAAAGTCTTTAAATTTCCAAAAACCCAATTCAATTCAACCCAAAAATCTGATCTTTTTATATTGGGGTTGAAAGATTTTGATTAAAAAAGAGAAAAATGGCAGTAAGGGTTGTATCAAGATTCATGAAAGAATGTTTAACAAAGAAGATGAAATCAATGGCGGTTTCTGTTGCTACACCCAGACATTTTTCTTCTTCCTCTTCTGGTGGTGCTGCTGTTAAACCTAAAATTCCTCATTCTTCTAGAAAGGTGAGATTTTTTATTTAATTACTACGTGTTTTGGTTAAACTAGAAATACTAGTTATTTGGAAAGAAAACTTGTAATTTGTAATTATATGGGATAAAAGTGCATGAAGTATTCTTGTGCTGCAATGTTTTTAACACTTTTCACAAATTAAAATAGAATAAAGTTGGTGTATCAGTTTGGGAACAGGTGAAAAAAAGTTTAAATTTACTTTTTTATTTTTATTTCACAAGAATCATCCCCTGAATACGTACATAAACATATATTGTATGTATATGTGTATATAAATTTGGAACTGAGTTGTGGTTACTTTTTTAAAATGTAGGGAAGATTACTAACGGGAGCCACTATTGGACTGGTTATAGGTGGAGGAGCTTATGCCAGCACTGTAGATGAAGCAACATTCAGGTATTTATATTTGAATTGTTGCTATTATTATTTAACATTTATGGTCCTAATTTCTTCTAATCACAATCGATATGAGTATCTTGTTAGATAGGAATATGAGATTTGACCACTGTTAGTAATAGAAGGTTTTTGTGTTGTATGCTCTGTATCGTGATTAGCCTGTTTCTCTTGAAGAAGGAAATTAAGGAAAGAGGAAGTTACAGTTTTAAACCTAATTATGCCAGAGAAGAGGGACAAGAGGCATAAATATAGGTTTTAGTGTTTAACTGATTGTAGATACCAATTGATAGGATCATGCAACAAAAAAAAAGAAAAAAATCATTTGTAAATACCGTATATCTTTTGAAGTGGAGCCCTTCATTCATTTGTCTACATTATAAGAAAGTGAAATAATCCTTTCCAAGCATAGTTGAGGTTGGTATAGGGCTAGTTGGATTGGATCGAGTAATGAATCAGAATTCAAAATGTGTAATTTGTCAAATGGGATATTGTAAATTGTGCTTATACGGTATGATCAAAAGGGTTGTGTTGGGTTGGGTTGGATTGGGTTGACTCTTTGGACCTTACAAACAAGTTAACTTTATTCCCTTAATAAATTTTTCTTCCTGTATTACTGCAAATGTATAACATAGAAACTAATAAAGTTAAATAATAATGAGGTGAACATACCAAAGTAATTGAACTACTTTGTATAGATAACAATTGAAGCTATGTCACTATAAAAGCAATTACATTCGAGCATCAAAATGTAATGCAACATTTAAGTTATGTAAACTGTCTTGAATGTGTACTTTAGAAAGAAGGAAGTTTCAATCGAAACTATACTACTGTAGTTGTTCATTGGTTCATTGAAGGTGCATGATAGGGTGCCTAGGAGAATTGCTGCAGGTTCCTGAACAAACGAACTATGTATATGTTGATACTATTAAGCATATCAATGATGTCACGATGATATTTGTGGTGATACGTACCCCCAATAAGAAAAGTGATCCTGGTTACAACTATAACACAGATCAAAATTAAATCATTATTACTTTCATCTAGCTGTAAATGAGGTTAGGGATTATATATGATGTAAGATATGCTTGTCTATTTCCTCGTGAAAGTGACCTTATTGATGGTAATGTTAAAAAAAAGTTTGATTTGTTGAAAACATAAAGAATTCGAAGTTTAGTTTGTGTAACCACAATTAGTATGAAACGTTGATGTTACAAAAGTTTTAGATGATAAAATTTAGCATGTTTTAGTTTGGTAAGGTTTTTGGCTTTTGAACCAAGAAAAATCTTTTAGGGTTTTTTTTCGTGTCTGTGGAAATAGACAATGCTAAACAACTGGAATCAAGATGAATATTGCAGTTTAATGGCTATAGAATTTGACAGTTTAAAATGTTTGGTCTTGTATATTTGGCATAATATCTAATTTAGGCTAGTTTTATTAATGTTGGACCTAACTGAGCATGCCCATATATAGTTTACGATTGACCAAATGTCCATAAGATTTTAATGGGGTAAGGGGCATCATCTTATAAGGGAGTGATGATTAGGCTAATGCAAATAATATAAATACAATATAAAAACTTACTAGAATATGAAGAATAGCTTAATTTACGAACACGAATACTTATGATACAAATGTGTATCTAACTGCAATGCATGTAGTTCTTCAGCACTTAAATGCTCTGTCAATTGGACTTTTGGACAACCCTACTTCTGATAAAAATGACAAAGAAAACTTAACATATATGGATAGCTAATAAATTACCTAATCAAGTGTATGGGTGCTAAAAATTTTCTGTTAGACTTTGAATGATTTGAATCATTGCTGTTAGACCTGGGATGCTGAATCACCTTGGTAACAAAATGCTGATCTAATGAACTGAAAATCCAGAGCAATAAGTCTGATGGAGAATTTGAACCACCCATAGACTAATTACTACAAGGATCCTGTCAGACATTCGTATCTTATAATATAATTCTCATTGTTCTAAGACACTGATTTTCATAGGATACCAGACTATGATATTTTAGTCTAATTCATGTGTGCCAAAATTGGTCGTCATCACACTTACCGTATGTGTGCTTGGATTGGTTGACGTGTAGATGGATTATCTGGAGATTCTAATATGATTACAATGTAAAAAAATATATGGAGAACTCGAATAATGCTTCTGATATATCGTACATATAAAGCTATATATACAATACAATGGAAAACTGGCATTAGAAACATAAATACAAAGTAAGATGGCTCAATAATGCTTCTGATATATCCTGTTTTCATTTTATTACACCACCTGTTTACCAGCATCTATATCCCAACTCAAGTAACATTAACACATTATATTGGCTCAATACCGTATTATTGTGAAATTCGGGGCTTTCCGGTCTGTAAAACACTTGATCACCTGCTAACCTTTTATCAGAATTTATCTGTGTGTGTGTGTGTATATCATGAAATTGAACGTGATTAGGAAATAATTATGGTATTCTTCTTTGGTTTGTGGTATTTAATCTAGGGGTGTACATAAATGGTCCGGAACTGTCAGAATCGACAAACCGGACCAGAACCGAACCAACCCTCAATACAACAGTCTGCTTCCCGGTTCAATCTTTTTGCCTTAATGGTTCGCAGTACGGTTCGGTTCTAGAACCGGTAAAAACGGTTTGAACCGTCAGAAGTTTTATAGGAAATGAGAAGTATATATATTGTATATGTATATCATTTAATATCGATAGAAGTTAAGTTATATTATAAGATTAATAATTATTGTAATATTAGTTATAAGTATATAAGTTTCTTTAGGTTTTTATATGTTAAACCCCATACACTCAAAAAATTCAAACCTATAGTTTCTTTCTCTCATTCGTCGTCCACACACAGGTAACAATTTTGTTACTTTTGCACGCTTCCCCAATTATGATTATTTGATCAATTGTTAAAGTTTGATCCATAAAGAACTTTTTTGGGATTTTGATCTACGATATTCTTTCGTGTTCTACATACATGCATGTTTTTTTTTTGCAAAAAAAACTAGATGCATCCATCTTAAGTTTGAATTGCAAGAACGTTTTAGTTTTTATTATTAGATGATTATAAGTTTTTAAATGATTTCTTAAGTTTTAACTACATGTTTTTACACATCTTCTTTATAGCATATATGCACGTATATTATTTGGTTCGCCGTTTTGAACCACCGCAAGAACCGAACCGGTATTGGACCGGACCAGAACCGAATTACATGGTGCAGTTTATGGTTCTTGATGTTCCATTTAGTGGTTCAGTTCTGGTCCCGTTCGGTGCGGTTTTTGGACAACACACACCCCTAATTTAATCCTTGTCCTTTGATTTATATGATCATAAGTGTTGTTCTTAAGTCCTATTTTCCTCTAAATTTAAATCCCTTATCAGCGATCCATAGGCTTGTTACAGCAATTAGAGTATGCAACTATGTGCTAGGATTGTGAAACCTCAAGAAATAAACACTTACTGTTTATACAGACTGTGTCTTATGTTTACCGGGGTAGTTACTCTTTTGATGGAAAAGTTACATGACTAAGACATTTTCTGCAGTGGCTGGCTTTTTAATGCAACAAAAGTTGTAAATCCGTTCTTTGCATTGCTGGATCCTGAGGTTGCTCACCGTCTGGCTGTCTCTGCTGCAGCTCGTGGGTGGGTCCCTAGAGAAAAGAGGCCAGATCAGCCGATTCTCGGACTTGAAGTTTGGGGAAGGAGGTTCTCCAATCCGATAGGGCTCTCTGCTGGCTTTGATAAAAATGCGGAAGCTGTTGAAGGTTTACTTGGATTAGGTTTTGGTTTTGTTGAAGTTGGATCAGTAACTCCTATTCCACAGGAAGGCAATCCAAAGCCTCGCATTTTCAGATTACGAGAACAAGGGTAATCATCATATGTTTCTTATTGATATTCAAATTCAGCTGATAATACTCTCTTAGGGATTAGTGTCTGAAAATGTATTGAACTATGACCCACAGTCTATTGTGTGTATTGAACTTCATTTTGGTCTATTTTGTGTATTCAACCTTATGTTGGTCTATTATGTGTATCAAACTTTTCAGGTATTGCTATCGTATGTATCCGACCTCTAATTACTTGTAATTGCTAAGAGGCATCTGTTTTTTGATGTGGCAGATGATGCGGCAATGCATACGGTTGCCACGTCTTTAAAAATTCCGAGTATTGGATAAATAAGTCATTGGATTCATACAATAGCAATAATTGAAAAGTTTGATACACACAACAGACCAAAATGAAGTCTAATACACACAATACACTTTGAGTCTTGGTTGATCGAGACACTTATCCCCATAGTATATTGTCTGTATTCATGAAAATTCTATTGCTGGTTAATAATTGGTCATCATGTTTTGTTTGTGGACAGTGCCATAATAAACAGGTTTGGCTTTAATAGTGAAGGAATAGTTGCAGTTGCAAAGCGATTGGGTGCACAACATGGTAAGAGAAAACTAGATGAAACATCAAGTACGTCAACTTCTTCCGGCGATGAAGTCAAACATGGAGGAAAAGCGGGTCCCGGAATTCTTGGGGTTAATATTGGAAAGAACAAAACCAGTGAAGATGCTGCTGCAGATTATGTACAAGGCGTACATACGTTATCCCAGTATGCTGACTACTTGGTACCTTTCACTTGCAAATATTCGCTTTTCTAATAATCACATCTTCAATCATACTAACTTATAGTGATGTTATAGGTAATTAATATATCGTCGCCCAATACCCCTGGACTTCGCCAGCTTCAAGGAAGAAAACAGTTAAAGGACCTTGTTAAAAAGGTTTGAATTTTATTCAGTTTATTCTGATCATAATGTGTTTCTGATTATTGAGAGATAAAGGTGTATAAATCCATTGCATTAATTCTATCATTTAAAGGTCCAAGCAGCTCGTGATGAAATGCAATGGGGTGAAGAGGGTCCTCCTCCGTTGCTGGTCAAAATTGCTCCGGACTTGTCAAAACAAGATCTTGAAGATATTGCAGCGGTATTTATATTTGTAATATTATACCTACTATTTTGAAATTTGGGGTTCTTACGTTTTCCACTTCGATGCTGTAGGTTGCTCTTGCTCTCCGGCTGGATGGTTTGGTATGTTCTTGGCTTAAGCTCAATGAGGATATAGACAACAATCATGAATCTTGATGATGTTTTTTTTGTTTACAGATTATATCAAATACAACTATTTCAAGGCCAGAAGTGGTGCAGAGCAATCCGGTGTCAAAGGAAACTGGTGGACTTAGTGGGAAGCCACTTTTCGGTTTGTCAACCAACATCCTAAAGGACATGTATATTTTAACAAAGGTACACTCTGCTTGATTTACTTGTAAAGATCATCCATCGCTTGTATTTCTAATTAGTCTTTACATGTGAGATTTGTCATTACGATATATAAAAATAATTTCTTCTTAGTTTACATTGGTCATTAGGTAAGCTGTCTGCATTATAATTTCAGAGTTCTTGATGAGTATTGAATTCTTTGAATGCCTTCTAAATATAGAAGACTAATATGATTCTCTTTTATGTATATATATATATATATATATATATATATATATATATATATTGTTTCCAGAAGGATTCCTTATTTGTTCATTATTTCCCACAAACATGCGCATGTAAATTTTTAAAAGGAACCATCAGTGGTTTATTGTTTTCTTAAATCTGTCTGAGAATGTGTTTTTCTTGTCTTTTAGGGGAGAATTCCTTTGATTGGCTGTGGAGGTGTGAGCAGGTTTGTGTCTGGTTTGCATCTTGTTATTGTTAATGAGTACTAGTTGTAGTTTGAAAATTACTAGTTGACATCTTTATGAAATGTGTATTCGATTTAGCGGCGAGGATGCTTACAAGAAAATAAGAGCAGGAGCAACTCTTGTTCAGCTTTATACAGCTTTTGCTTACGGTGGGCCAGCCCTTATACCTAAGATAAAGGTATGATAATGTGTTCGTGTATGTGTGTGTGTGTGTGCTCGCGCTGACAAGATGCACCAAGTATGATCACTAAGGAACATGCATATCAGTTCCGTTGCTATGTGCATGTATCTGTGTTTATCTGCCCAGAAACAGAAAATACTCGAGCTACTTTGTACTAACTTCAGGCTGTATTCGTTTATTGATACATAGATGGATCAGTCGTAGTCAGCAAAGATGATTTATATAATAATAGTCAGTACTCTTGCTTAAATTTCTGTTTTTGAAAGGGAAAAATGCATTTCGGGGTAGTATGCTATGCGTCAATCTTTAAGTTGGGAAACCCCTCTTTTACTTCCCTTAATTTAGACTATATATTATTCAGATTTCTTTAATAAAGGTGAAAATTACCACCAAATCACAAAATTCATTTGAAATTAACCACTTATACACCTTACCTGTTTGATATGATTACTCTATCTGGTTATACTTTTCTATCTGATATGTCTATATCATCTTAATTTGGATAACTAATTAATAGTGATAATCAAATTGGACTTGTGATCTGAAAATTTGTAACCACGTAGACGAATGATATGGATGGGTTAGGGTGATTTACTGGTTGAATATAGATAAATTTGTCATTTGCCGGTAACTTTTACCCTTATTATAGAAAACTGGATGGTAGATTGTCTAAATTGAGAAAAGTATAAGAGTTTCTCAATATGAGGATACACGCATAGTATGTTACCCAAAATGCATTTTTCTCTATCTGAAAGAACAAAGTAAATTATTTCCTTTGAAAAAACAATGAAATATGTTATAATACATGTATGCATCATTACATATGGGGAGAGATTATCCTCATCCTCGTCAATCGATATAATACTATATCCACATGCAATTTAAGTTGTAATTTTGCTTAGGCTTTTGCTCTAAAGAAATCAAATGATGATGAATGGAAGGGTTTTGGAATGGTTCTTGCATGATCTTCTGCTGCTCCACTGTAATGTTAGTTTGTGAATGTTGTGCTAAAATTTATACCCCTATACTTGGTTTCACAGGCTGAACTTGCTGAATGCTTAGAAAGGGACGGTTTTAAGTCCATTTATGAGGCAGTTGGTGCAGACTGCAGATAATCGTGCCGGTTTATCTTATTCCTTTTTGATGGTTTTGTAAAGATAAGTGACTGAGAGGGTGTGTCTTCATAATCATATTTACAACTTCGTCTTGGAGCTGCAATTTCAAGACTTCGAAAGTTTTAGTTTTTTCTTCATTGTTTATTTTATTTTATGAGCAGTGATGCTGATATCTGAGGTTTGGTAGATGAAGTTCACAATTTTGATAATAGACTAATTCACATGTATTGCTAATAACTTTGTATCACACTACTACTCGAGCTCATAAATGGGGGAGATGATATATTGCATTTTAAGCATTTCTGTTGAGCATTTGGGTCGAGAATTGCATGTATTTATATTTTTATTTTAACTGATCATTGTTCTCTATTCTGTGTAGTAAAGTCCTGAAAAGGTAAAGCCGTCTACACAGTAACATGATGTATCAGTTGTAAGCGTGTTCAACCATAGACATATGGCTGCAAAACTAGAAATAAGAACAAAATGCACTGGACATTAACGGTTGGACCTCTACCTTACTCAGAACTTGCCTGACAGACCTCCAAAAGTTTCCATCGTCTTTGTTGTGCAAAAGTTGGAAGCAACTCAATATGAATAACAGATTTACAAGCACATGAAGTGTGGTGAAATGGTGCACAACTTTAAGCACATGAAGAGCTATAGAGTGATTGAAACTGTGCTTTTTGAGAATCTTGTATGTCACACCCCGCCAAACGCTAATCACCATCAATACTAATTAAACATGCGGAAGCCTTAATGACGTGACGGGGCGTGAGCAGTTTAAAATCCAATCAAACAGTACATACATACTCAGAGCATATGGTTATCGCACAACTTTATTTATCAAGGATGTCAAGTTTAACAGTTGTTACAAAGTAGTACGACTATGTAAGTCGTAACAGTAGTAGTAGAGTTTAAAACATTTTAGTTTTAACAATAATACATAAGTTTAAAATAAGATTTCATAAGTATGACCGCAATGTCTGCAGTTATACAAAGGAAATCCTCAAAAGCGGTCCCAACAGCATGTGGCATCCTAATTAGTCCAGGGTTGTCCATCCTGAATGCATGCGATTACTTACCCAGCTAATTTCCTGAAAAACATAGGGAAACCGTCAACAAAAATTGTTGAGTGAATTTACAGGTTTTATGTGAGTATGTGGTTTGTTAAACCAGGTTTGTTTGTATTAATGAAATGTCATTCATTTACAAATATAAATTATGTAAGGTTGGTACCCTGAAATATCAAGTTTTATGTAGGAGGTTACCCCAAAATATATTACTGGTTGTCTGCCAGTATAACACAAATAACCGGTATGTTTTCCGGTATGAAACAGTTGTAGGATTCGTTCTTCCTAAACATATGTGGGAATTTCTTAGACTATGATCCCTCGAAAGGTGAGCTAAACCTTACGAGTTAAAGTAACGCGACCTATAACCAAACCACAACCAGAACTTATGTTGTTTGCCTGATGGACATTTAAGTATACGCTCCAACCATAGGAGGGTCGTCACGGCAATAGTACTATCCGTATACTCAGTGGCTAGAGTCACCTAGCTAATGGTTACAGTCTGCATGACATAAGGTCTTTTCATGCATACATTTTAAGTCTAGGTCCGTACTAGGATACGTTGTCTAATTCCCAAAATAGTTGTGAAAATGTAATTTCATCAATCAATCATTTGTATAAAAGCAATAAAGCAATTATAATTTGATTGCATGTGTAGGCATGCAATTTCTATGTTTAACACCCCCGTGTTTAAAAGTAGAAAAACATTTAAAAGTAGGGGCTGTAAACTCACTGTAGTTGCGTGATGTGAAAGCTAGCTGGAAGATGTAGCGTTGCCCAAGGTTTGTTGACCTATACGCCATAATTGTATTAACATAAGTACTTTGATTGTTGATCAAATTATGTTAATAGTTTGTTTGTTTCGGAGATATTGTTGATTTCTTAATCTTTCGTTGGTGATGATGTTGGAAATATAGTTATTATTTCTCAAGTCGTATCATTTGTTACGTATATAATAATACAAGTTTTATTTGTTATAAAACTTCTCGTCGTATTTATTTCCGTTTATAAAATAAATATATTGTTATATTAAAAATCATCTTTTGTATATAAAATGTACATATAGATTCGTCGTTATATATATATGTAAATTTATAAGTTCCATTCCCGACTAAAATTACTCGTTCTAATTATTTAGGCATTATTTAGCCTAATACATGATTATATTTGTAAATCCTTTTGGCCCAATTATTCCGGCCCAAGTAGTTGATCCTACTATATTTAGCCCAATAACCTTTTTATGATTTAAAAATCTTCAGCCCAACTGGATGTGGCCCATTGGACCGGCCCAATTGGTTTAAAAGAGTTAAAATAAATAAATAGAATTAGGTAAGGGGGTTTGAACTCTTGCACGTTTAACCAGTAGGCTAAGCACCTACTTTGTTAATGTTTTGCATAATACTTATGTATATGTGTTTATATTAGTCAATTTAAAAATTAAATGGAATCAAAACAGGTCATGGGGCTCGAACCCATGACCATACGCTTGTACCCTTCAGCACTAACCACTAAACTAATGTTTTCCATATATCATTAAGTGACTAATTATATATATATATCATAGTGAAATTAGTAAAATTCATATGTTTTTGACATCTTTCGAACTGAGCCGTACGGTTCAGTTGTGCCTCTGTTTCTGAGTCTATTTCTTGATCCAAAGTGCACATATGTTTTAGCTATATCTCGACTTATAACTTTTTGTAAGTGTTTTCAAAAGGATATAAGTTTTTGTCTTTCGATTTAACATTTTTATAACACATTTACATGTCTTATATTGTTGATACATTATGAACAATTAAAGGTTTGATTTCTTAAAGTTTTTATTTCAAGAACATACTCAACAAATCATCAAGTTATCTTACTATATGTTTAGATTATGATATAAATACATGTTTGATAACAAAATCTAAGTAGAGAAATCAAAGAGGAGTAATTTCCTTACAATGATATATGATGATGAAGAAGAAGTAGACGATGATGATGATGATGATTTTATTGTTATTGTTATTATATTTTGATTTGCTTCCTCTTCCTGATCTTGCTGCTGGTGCGGTTTGTGTTTTTACTTAATAAGGAGGGAAAAAGAAAATGATGATATTTGTGTTTTGTGTGTGTCGAATGAGTCCAGAGGGAGTACTATAAAATCAAAACTGGTATGGAGCGAAATAGTAGTCTGCCTCCTCAATTATTGAGGTTGGGTGGCCATTTTTGGTACTATAATTTTGAGTACGGATATAATTATTGCAATATAAAATATAATATTTTATATTTTTATTTTGTAGGTGATCTCTAGATACGTTATATAAATTTAGAATAATGAAATTATCATTATTTTTGACAGTTATACAAATTTGTACATTTGTTACCGCGCGTCTAATTGAGCGCCAAATTTCAGTTAAATTATGACTTCATATTTTGAGGTAATGTTCTAAATACTTTCAAACGTATAATAAAATAAACTTTTTATCATTCGTGATCTCTGAGTACGTTTTATAATTGTTTCTGTTCGTTTATAATACGTTTTATATAAAACGTATATTTTAAATCATTTTATCTATATGTTATAGATATATTAATACTCGTAATTAATAATTGAAATTATTAAATTATTTTTGTGTCACGAACTTTTGTTATTTATTTTTGTCGGGTTCGTTCCGATATATTTGTATGTAATTACAATTCACTACGTATTATATATTACTTTTTATTTAAAAGTACTGGGCTTGCTAGACTTACATCACGACAAAAAGTTTTGTTAAAACTTAATCAGGAAATTAGCGTAAGAATGCACATGTTTAAATGTTAATTAATACCTAATTTGGAGCTGCTCCAATATTTTTACCACCTCGTTAGCAGTCGGCCTATGTTGTGGTTCTTCCGAAAGGCATTTCATTGCTAGCGAAGCAACTCTTGTTGCTATAGTTGACGAGTACTGCCCTTCTATTTGAGGGTCTATGATATTTAGCATCCGTCGTTTGTTCTTCAAGTAGGGCATGGCAAACTTAACCAGTATTTGCTCTCCGGGTGGAAGCTTGTTGTCAATACGCCGCCTCCCTGTAAGGATTTCCAAAAGAACCACACCAAATGTGTACATGTCGCTGGTTACACTCACGTCACCTATAAATGCAACAGTAATAACATGTTAGATTGATGAGGGTCGATGCAAATTATTTACATCAAGATGGTGGCTCTGATCAATTATTGATAGTAACATAACAAGAAGCTTACAGATATAATATAACTTATTCTTCAAATTGAAACTAAAGGGAACACAGGTCGAATTATGTCTTTTGAACAAAAATGTGTAGTAAACATCATAGGCTCTGTTGGTATTGGAAGTTTAGCTTCACCTGTGGCAATTGACTCGGGAGCAGAGTATCCATTGGTACCCATATACCGCGTAGAGACACGACCATTCCCATCTACTGGCCCGTCCTTTGCCAACCATAATGTACAAAGTTTTGCATTATAATCCTGGGAGTAAATTGAAGTTAAGGAACCATCCATGTATTCAATTGGATTACAATATCAACTCAAATGGATAAGTATAGAATTTGGACATACAGAATCAAGCAAGATACTGGAGGACTTGAAATCAGGATGCACCTCTTTTGCTTCTTGGCTGTGAAGGTAAGCAAGCCCCTTTGCAGCACCAAGGGCGATCTTAATACGTAGGTTCCAAGAGAGAGGTGGAATATAAGAACTCTCTACAACAAGGATTTATACAGAGCAGGAAATTAATGCCATAATAGGAATTTATCATCTGTTTCTCACAGGAAAAATTCCAATTTGTAGGTAATTAAAAAGGGATTAGTGCATGAGAATGTATTCAACTATGGTGTCAGGTCTTGTATCCAATCTCATTTTGGTCTATTGTGTGTATCGAACTTTCATTATTGTTATCGTATGTATCTAAATATCTAATGACTTATTCGTCTAGTAGCCGGTATTTTTAATGGTGTGACAACCATATAAGTTGCCACATCATACGACACATCATCACCATGTCATCCGAAACATGCGCCACATCATCGATTACAAGTAATAAGAGGTCGTATACATACAATAACCATTTTTGAAAGTTAAATACACACAATAAACCAAAATGAACTTGGATACACACATTGGACATCGTGCCATCTTGATACATTTCTCTGCACTAATCCCAATTAATAATGGTAGAACTTACTTCTAAAAAGATGTTTTCCCAAGTTGCCTCCAGACATGAAGTCGCATACCAGCATTCTATGGTCTTCCTCTAGGCAGTAACCAATTAACCTTACAATATTTGGATGACTTAGGAGCCCTAAATAATCTATTTCAGCCTGTGATAATGATATGTAAGAAATTTAGCGGAAACAAACATCCAACAACAATCAGGACTCTAATCAATGTCGTTACTGATCAACCAACCCAAACAATCCAACGTGATGTATAAGATTAACCACCTTACTCATATGTAGAGCAACATTGCAAACACCACCCAAAGAGTGAACAATAAATAACTTTAAGAATAGAATACATATGAAAACAGCATCTAAGGACTCGTACTTACCAACCATTTTTGGTGACTCTGTAAAAGACTATTGTTCAATATCTTTACAGCAATCGGATGTCCAGTTCCGGGCCTGGCAGGTTCATATTTTTCGTCAATCCAGCCCTTGTGAACTGAACTATAAACATGTTCTCCAACTACTGCAGGAGGACGAAAATTACCGGTAGCAGCTTTAATTACCTCAAAACTGAAGGACTTCATATTTACGGAGTGCAAACTGCTGGTCTCATCCACTGCCTTGTCACTAGGTTCACCTAGTGGATGCACTGCTATATAATTTTCGGTTATCAACTCAACTTTGGCCGAAATAAAATACAGTACTTTGTTAATGATATTTTCTTCTGTAACAGAAGAATTAAGTCTCTCTTGTAGTGAAAGTATGGCCTCGAGTTTCGAAACAATCTCAGCCATGGTAGGCCGCTGTTTTGGTTGATTATGTAAGCAACAACAAGCTATACGTGCAAAGTCTTTTTGACACTGACTAGAGATCTGCCCCCTGAGTCGAAAATCAATAATATGGTTGAGTTTTCCTTGTTTAATACGGTCTTGAGCCCATTGTGCTAAACCCCATTGATCTTCATTAAGATGTGTATCAACTGCAGGCCTCCCACACAGCACTTCAAGCAGAAGAACCCCGAAAGAGTATACATCAGATTTTCTTGTCAATATGCCAGTATTGAAATAACATGGATCCACACACCCGAACGTTCCTTTGACTGAAGTGCAGACATGTGTCTTTGATTGATTTGTCGGGCCAATTTTTGCCAACCCAAAGTCTGAAATCTTTGCTGCAAAATTCTTATCCAACAAAACGTTGGAGCTCTTCACATCACGGTGTATGATTCTGTGTTGAGTGCCGGTACCTGTATGGAGATAGTCCAATCCTCGTGCAGCCCCAATGCATATTTTGAGGCATTGCAACCAAGATATAGGATCACCCGCTTTGTGAAGATGATCTGAAAGGGATCCTTGGGGCATATATTCGTATACAAGAGCCATCTCTGATCCTTCGTTGCAATACCCAATCAAAGACACCAGATTACAATGTCTAATCCTTGAAAGCATGTCTACTTCGGCCCTGAACTCTGGGGCTCCTTGATTGGAGAGGGAATGTAACCGCTTGATTGCAACAACTGTATTTGACTGATAATTGGTGTGACCTTTATACACCTTACCAAATCCACCACGGCCAATGACCAAATCTTCATTGAAGTTTTGGGTTGCTGATCGTATTTCATCAAGTGAGAAGCGATGACATATTGCTTCCGGCACTAGGAATGAGGTCTTCGTTTCTTTTGCAGTTGCAGGTAGCATTACTTCAGTAGTTCTTGTTGGATGTTAATCAAAGATTATTAGCTACAGAATTGCAAATAAAAGGACACCTTAGAGGACAATGACATCATTCGACAGAGGTTGACTTGACCAAGTCCTTAATTCCACAGAATAAGTTATTAATTTGCTTAACTAACTGTAAGTTAGAAACTTTCTTTAGAGGCAATAAACTATTGCTTCAGTAGTAGTCTTTGTTTATAAACTTCTTCCTTTATCATCATCTGAAGTTGATATAAGTTGTTGTTTAGAATGTACACTACACCGATAAAATAATCTGTTCTGCTGGTAAGTCCATGACCAATTCTAACAATTGAAAATTCCCAATAACATCCAATTCATTACATAAATCCAACTGGTTTTACAGCTATAGTTATATGCACTTGAATTTTTCTATATCCTCGAAATGTTGGTCATGTTGACAAAAACGAAGACAAAAGCTAGATATCAAATTGACTCACTTAATCGATGCAGACCCAAATTGATATATAAAAGAGCATCTAGTTACTTAAACTCATTTAAACTCCACATCTAATCTAGCTTTTTCTATCCATTTATTTAAAAGGTTACTGCCTTCATTCCCTCCATTGGAATTAATGTTAATGTTTTAAGTGACATGAACCCGAGTTTAGATTTTGTCTCAACAACCTCGCTATGATAGTATACGTGCATAAAAACCATACGTAACAACAGCCAACAACGTAACCAAATGACACGATTAAAGTGCAATGGAATTGAATAATTACTTTGGCCTACCTTATATAAGTAAACTCTACAACTATGGTGATGGGGGCTTACTATCAGAGTATCCGTCAACCATAAATTTAAGTTGATAACCAGGTATGTAACTAACAAATCAAACCACAACAGTATTAGAGATAAATCCTCCTCATAGTTAGTTTATTTGATTACCTTAATTAGTTTAAGTTTACCTTATTTTACTCCTACAATTATGTTGTAATCGTGTATATATATCTTATATTAAATCAATGATAAGTAAGGGGAACGATCAATCCCATTCTCACATGGTATCAGCCTAATATGTTCCTTCACACAAACACATAAAATAACCCTAATTTTTGCCTCTTTTCTTCTCCAGGCGCACCATGGCTTCTTCTTCCTCTGATTCCTTCTCCCTCAATGCTCTCATTCATATGCTTACAATTAAATTAACCTCTTCCAATTATCTTCTTTGGAAAAATCAGATTACCCCATTATTACTTCATCAACAATGGATGACTCATGTTGATGGATCGGTTGAACCTCCTCCCTCCACCACTCAAATCGATGGCAAGGAAAGTCCAAATCCAGCCTATGCTATATGGCTTGCACTTGATCAAAAGGTTCTTCTCATTCTTCAATCTTCGTTGTCTTAAGAATCAATGGCAGAAGTTTTAGGCCTCTCGTCTGCCCGTGAAGTCTGGAAAGCATTGGAGTCTGCATACAACCATGACTCTATAGAACGATCTCAAACTCTCAAGGACTCTCTCCGTAACCTCAAAAAGGGTACCACTTCTGTTACTGAATTTGCAAAAAAGTTTAAATCTATTTGTGATAATCTTGCAGTTATTGGACAATCGCTCTGATACGGACAAAAGTCACTGGTTTTTGTGCGGGTTAGGATCATCTTTTGAGTCCTTCTCTACTGCCCAACGAGATGCTCATCCCAGACCTCCTTTTCATGATCTTGTTGCTCAGACAGAGGGTCATGAATTATTTGTCTCTTCTCTTCATGACAATACTCCATCTCCTGTTGCTTTTACTGCAACTCCCTCTCGGGGGAGAGGTCGAGGTCGGTCTATGTATCGGGGTAATAACCATCGTGGAAATAACTCTTCTAGGGGTCGTGGATGTCGACCACCACACTGTAAGCTATGTCGTACTGATGGTCAATATGCCAGTGCTTGTCCTGAGTTGAGTAGTTTTGCTCAACGGTCTTCTTACTCCGCTGCAAATCTCGTTCAAGCCTTCAATGCAAATTGTTCTCTGAATGACTCCACACCAGATTGGTGTGTAGATACCGGGGCAACTGACCACATGTCTCCATCTGCTACTGGTTTTGACTCGTCTACTACCTATCATGGTCACGACAAAGTTGCCTTTGGTAATGGTAATGTTCTTCCTATATCTCGCATTGGTACATTATCTATTACACCACACTTGAAATTACGTGATGTTCTTGTAATCCCACATATCAGAAAGAAACTTCTTTCTGTAAGCAAGTTAACTAATGATTACCCGGTTAACTTTTTATTTTCTCGGGATTTCTTTGCTATTCAGGACAAAGTCAACAAAAAAATTCTCGCAACAGGAACGCATAAGGATGGTCTCTACATATTCAATCCAGTTTCTCAAGCTTTTGCAGCATCGAAGATCTCTACTACTAAAGCTTCTTTTGATTTATGGCATAAACGACTTGGTCATGTTGCTTATGATATTATTTCACTTCTTAATAGACATGGTTATTTGAATGTTACGTCTATTTTACCAAATCCTACTATTTGCTCTTCTTGTGAATTGTCTAAGCAACATCGTTTACCATTTCAACTTAATTATAATAAGTCTTTATGTGTTCTTGATATGGTGCATTGTGACTTATGGGGACCGGCACCCGTCACCTCTACTAATGGATATCGCTACTATGCCTTATTTGTTGATGACTACTCGCGCTTCTCTTGGTTTTATCCTCTTAGAACCAAAACTGAGTTCTATGATGTACTTAAAAATTTTCTAACCTTTGTACAAACTCAATTTGCCTGTAAACTAAAAGTGTTCCAAAGTGACGGAGGGACTGAATTTATAAACAATCGAGTACGAAAATTGTTCCTTGAAAATGGTACTCACCATCAAATGTCATGTCCCTACACTCCGCAACAAAATGCCTGAGTAGAACGCAAGCATCGTCACTTAACTGAAACGGGACTTGCAATGTTATTTGGTGCGAATGCTCCCGCACAATTTTGGGTAGATGCTTTCTCATCTGCAATCTATGTCATTAATCGCCTACCCACAAAATTGTTGCAACATAAATCACCTTTTGAAACATTGTTTAAAACAATTCCTAACTACAACAATTTCAAGGCTTTTGGATGTCATGTTTTTCCTTATCTACGACCCTATGCAGAACACAAGCTTGCACCAAGAAGCATCGAATGTATTTTTATTGGTTATTGTACTCAATACAAAGGGTACAAATGCTTAGATCCCAGCACCTCTCGAGTTTTTATTACTCGTCATGCAAAATTCGATGAATACTCGTACCCGTTCTCTAATAAGGTGACCAGTACAAATCTCCTCACTTTATTTTTAAGCTCTTATTCAGAAGATACACCACTTCCCTCTACTACACCGTCCACTCATGCATCAGTATCTCCATCCATCTCATCTCTATCAACCAGTCCATGTTCTTCCTGTTTAGATGACGCGACTACTACAAGTTTACACGTCGAAGATACTACCCCACCACCATCACCGAATACCACCCACCCCTCACCTTCACCGCCTTCTCAAACCAATATTCCTCAAACATCACCATCTCCCGTTGCACCTTCCATACATCCTATGAATACTCGAGGAAAAATGGGTATTGTCAAACCTCGCCATCTCCTTAATCTTCTTGCTATCTCTCACACTCCGCTCCATGATGCTCTCTTTACCGCCAAAGAACCTAAAGGTTTCAAATCAGCAGCTAAACATGATCATTGGCGTCGTGCTATGAGTGAAGAAATACAGGTGCTTCACCATAATCAAACTTGGTCTCTTGTTCCGCGCCCATCCAATACAAATGTTGTTGGTTCTAAGTGGGTATTTCGAACCAAATATCACGCAGATGGCACCATTGATCGCCATAAAGCACGGCTTGTTGCACAAGGATTCACCCAAATTCCTGGCTTTGATTTTTCTCATACCTTTAGTCCCGTTGTTAAAGCAACAACCGTTCGTATTGTTCTCTCTTTGGCAGTTACAAATCGATGGAATCTTCATCAATTAGATGTGAAAAACGCATTTTTAAATGGTCATCTTCAAGAAACCGTATACATGGAACAACCCCCGGGTCATGTTGATTCCCGTTTTCCAAACCATGTGTGTCGTCTCAACAAAGCACTTTATGGTCTTCGGCAAGCTCCACGGGCTTGGTTTCAACGGCTAAGTTCGTTTTTGGTCACACAAGGATTCAAATATAGTCAAGCCGATACATCTCTTTTCATTTTTTCTCGTGACTCTTGTCTTCTATATCTACTAGTATACGTAGATGACATTATTATCACCAGAAATCATGAGCCTTCCATCACTAGCTTCATTGATCGATTGAAACACGAATTTGCCATCAAAGACCTAGGGAAATTGAGTTATTTTCTTGGTCTAGAAGTCTCTTACACGTCTGATGGATTATTTCTCAACCAAAGCAAGTATGCTCATGATATCTTAACTCGGGCAGGGCTTCTTGACTCCAAACCTGTTGGAACACCTCTTGCAACTAATGATGTTTTCTCCACCCACGACACTCCCTTTAAGGACTCAACTTTATATCAACCATTTGTTGGAGCTCTTCAATATTTAACCATCACCAGGCCCGATATCTCCTACGCTGTTAATCAAGCAAGCCAATTTCTTCACGCTCCAACAAATGAACACTTTTCCTTGGTTAAGCGGATCATGCGATATGTTAAAGGCACCCTCACTCATGGTCTACATTTTTCGTGTTAACCAAATCTATGCTCGTTGGATACTCTGATGCAGATTGGGCTCGTTGCATTGAAACAAGACGTTCCACGTATGGCTACTCAATTTTTTTTGGCGGCAATCTAGTATCTTGGAGTGCTAAAAAGCAACCTACTGTTTCTCGATCTAGCTGTGAATCAGAATATCGGGCTATGGAAAATACTGTTGCCGAACTCATATGGATTTCTCATCTTTTACGTGATTTAAATGCTTTACCTGTTGGACGTCCAACATTGCTTTGTGACAAAAGTGCAATTTTTTTGAGTCAAAATCCGGTGGCACATAAGAGAGCTAAACATATCGATATTGATCATCATTTTATTCGAGAGCTTGTGTTGTCGGGGAAGTTACACACAAAATTTGTGCCTACCAAGCTTCAGGTGGCTGATATTTTCACGAAACCTCTGCCTAGACCATTGTTTGAACAGTTTCGAGACAAATTACGGGTTCGGCCACCACAAGTTCGCTTGCGGGGGGTATTAGAGATAAATCCTCCTCATAGTTAGTTTATTTGATTAACTTAATTAGTTTAAGTTTACCTTATTTTACTCCTACAATTATGTTGTAATCGTGTATATATATCTTATATTAAATCAATGATAAGTAAGGGGAACGATCAATCCCAACAGTTAACATCAAGTATCTGTCTCTACAACTATGGTGATGTGAACTTAGTACCTGATCAAGCGTTTGGTGGCTTGAGTGCATTGGGTTGGGTTGTACCGATTTGTTACTCTCCGGATGACGTGACTAACCCCAACGATCTATAAGGAATGATACGAGGGGTGGTAAGAATCGGGATTTGTACCATCTAAGAGATGGGTTTGGGTGGTGAGCTAAGCTCACCATGATGACGATGATGATAATGGGGAAAGTGGGAGCAGAGAGGTGTTGCCCTTATGTTGTATTGTATTGTCTATGATAATGAATCATGTTGTTGGGTTTATATACCATTGAGAATACTTTCACTCGGGTGCTACCCCTGCGGGTTCAACCCGGGTCCGTGCTTTTATCCAACGAGGAATGAGGTGATATGTTGACTGTCAGCGTACCTTTCGCTGACAGTTACTGTCCCGAAATCACCTTTGTCAGAGAATCTTTTCGCGCGTGGGTTACCCTGCAGATTCGACCTGGGATAGCGAGGCTCATTCGCAGGGCTATACTCAAAGCTTATGCTTGTGGTGTGTTACTGCAGGATAACTCCAGCGGGGATACCCTTGGGGGTGGTTACACCATTAAGTCCCTCCAATTCGACTTGTCAATTTTGTGCGAATTGGGAGGTCGAACTTCTCAAGTGCGCTTCGCATCCCTGGGGGAGAGCCCGCATGATGATAATGCTATTGAATGAATCCCCTCCCACTTGCAGCTAGGGTCACCCCTTAAACAGGGGAGGGGATTAGGCCCACACTAGAGCCAATGGGCCAACCAATGTTGGGGACCCAAAGTGTGGACCATCATCAAGTCTCCCTTGTTCGGTGCGACAAGTTTTATAATTGTCGTATTAAACTAATGATGTGGTAATGACAAGTAACCCCAGAGATAGTCACCCAAAGCGATAATGAACATTGCAGGTCAATGCACTTGGATGTTGCGTAGTGAAAGACTGACCTCGGGGATATCCTGAATGATGGTAATACCTGAAGGGTCAATACATTTGGACATTGCACTGTGATATGTCTGACCCTAAGGGTATGCTGATGGTGGAGATACCTGAGGGGTTAGCGTATCTGCACCACAAATATCCTGATGGTTGTAACACCTAAGGGGTTAGTGCATCTGCACTATATATGGCATATCCCTGGGGATATCCTGGTGGTGGTGACACCATTAACCTGCAATATTGTTAACCAACCACACTTTCAATAATTGGTCTTTGTCCGATAATTCATTTATGTCGGGGTAGTGTTACACTATCACTCCCTCAAGTTCATGATGGTAACTTTATCAAGTACCATGTTGAACTTATTAAAGGTCTCTCGGTGCGAGAGGTTTTGATCATGGAGTTTCAATTAAGAAAGGATCGGATTGTTACACTACAGTTGCTGTTTTAACCCAAATTTAAAGAAGCTAGGTGGTAAAATCCGATATAATTTTCTAGATGAATAGTAAAATATTTTTATGGGAAGTGGATGCATGTTCCAAAAAATGTATAGAGAAGCGGACACAAGTTTTCTCTATGTCAATTGTGTGTTGAGCATGTAACCCTTGTCCGGTTGGCATTCTGGGTTATCATGTTATGGATGACCTTACCCCAGGGTTATGATTTGAGGTACACCCCTCAGGATGCATGTTTGGGGTTCGCATGACGGATGATCTAGTCCTAGGGTGTTATAGTTTGGGCTTGTTGTTTTGAGTCGTCAGCGCGCTTGAACATTGCGCTAAAGAAGTCCGACCCTAGGGGTATCGTGCTAGTAATACCTGCAGGGCGGCGCACTTGGATAATGCGATATAGACGCGTAACCCCAAGGATATCCTTTAGGTTGTAACACCTGAGGGGTTAACGCACTTGGTCATTGCGCTATAGAAGCCTGACCCTAGGCATATCGTGACCTGAGGGGTCAACGTACTTGAACAATGCGCTATGGAAGTCTGACCCTAGGGACATTGTGACGGTAATACCCGAGGGGTTAGTGCACTATGACATTGCTGCTATGGAAGCTTAACCCTAAAAATATCCATTAGGTTGTAACACATGGTGGGTCAGCGCACTTGGACATTGTGCTACAATAAGAAATTTTCAAATAGATACAACATATTTTCCATTTTAATGTATACAACATAAAATGTAATACCTGAGGGGTCAGCGCACTAGGGGATTGCGCTATAGACATTTGAACCTAGGGGTATCATGATGGTAATACCTGCAGGTTAGCGCGCTTGGACATTGTCCCTATAGAAGCGTAACTCTGGGAATATCCGTTAAGTTATAACACCTGGAGGGTCATCATACTCATACGTTCCGCTACAGAAGACCTTACCCCCAGGGATCACCTGAAGGTGGTAACACCATTAACCTGCAATATTGTTAACCCACCACACTTACAATAATTGGTTTTTGTCTGACAAGTCATATATGTTGGGGTAGTGCTACACTATCACTCCCTCAAGTTCATGATGGTAACTTTGTCAAGTACCATATTGAACTTATAATACCCGACAATGGATCTATGAGGGTTAGCTTGTTAAGCTTTTGTAAAGTTAGTAAGTGATGTAGATTTCACTGTTGACGAGATCTTAGATGTTGACCCCAGAGGGTTCGTTTGTATCAGCTGTTGACCCTTGAGGGTTCATTTATTTTGGCTGATGACCCCGGAGGGTTCATTTGTTGCAGTTGTCGACATGCTGGCTGATTATTTGTTGTCATGACCGGTAAGTCTAGATTACCCTATCAGTGTTGGCATCTTGTCTGCGGCGGACTTAAGAGTCGTCACCTGGCACGGGGCAACAGTTTCTGATCAACCCCTCCTCAGCTTGAGAACTGCGGGGGATCTCCGCCAGGGGCAGGGCTAGAAAGCACCTCCCGCTAGGGCGGGACTATTCCACCTGTTTGCATTGTGTAGCTTTTAGCTCTGTTGCAGGTGCGACGTGAGATAGCAGTGACCATGTTGTTTTAGTCGGCTTTTTGGTTTTTTATTTTTTGTCTAAGTGTTGAACATACATATTATTTTTGACAAAGTGTCGAATATGTGCACGTATAGCGTAACCAATATTTTGAGCATGTGATTGTTGTGATAACACTTTATTTCGTTCGTAGGAAGATTACAAGATACAATCAGGTTACCCCTGGGGGTATGTCGGTTATCACCATATACATAGGTTTTGAACATGCCTTATAATTGGCAGAGGTGTACCTGATACAAGTTATCCCTGGGGATGACACTTTTGTGGTTTGTAACATGCCATATATGTGGCAGAGGTGTAGCTTATATAAGTTATCCCTGGGGATGACCCTTTTGTGGTTTGTAACATGCCATATACGTGGCAGAGGTGTAACTTATATAAGTTATCCCTGGGGATGACACTTTTGTGGTTTGTAACATGCCATATACGTGGCAGAGGTGTATCTTATATAAGTTATCCCTGGGGATGACACTTTTGTGGTTTGTAACATGCCATATATGTGGCAGAGGTGTACCTTATATAAGTTATCCCCGGGGATGACACTTTTGGGTTTGTAACATGCCATATACGTGGCAGAGGTGTACCTTATATAAGTTATCCCCGGGGATGACACTTTTGTGGTTTATTCAAAACATTATTTGCAGGTGGCATTTTTTTTTAGTTTATTCAAAACAAAATAGTTTTATACAAATGCGTATGTAAGTCTAAAAGACCTCGTTAGAGAATTTACTAGGAAAATCACTCTTGGGTCAGCGCACTCGTACGTTGCGCTAGAGAAGACCAATCCCTAAGGATATTCTCTCGGTGGTAATACATGTGGGGTCAATGCATATAGACATTGCATTATAAAAAGCAAGCCCTTAGGGATGTCCTCATGGTGGTATTACCTTTAACCTGCAAGAGTAATTAGTATTTGTACAACAATTTATTAGAGCCAAGTAATACTACATTATCACTTCCCCCAGTAATACCCCCAGTTTAGGATGGTAAATTAATTAAGCACCATGTTTAAATTACTATAGGAAATCCCTAAGAGCTCAACACACTTTTATGCTATTGTGGACCCACCCTCTGGGGTCTGCATGCAATACCTGGGAGGTGATTAAAACCAAAGGGGTAGCGATCGGTGATTGCCAATAGGGGCCAGAGCCAACCAAGAGAGGCTAAGGCTAGGGCCTACTGAAAGGGTCTACGATCGTGTTTGGTTTCGTAGTGAGGGTGAGGTCAATCGGGTCACGACAGGCCTGCAGGGTTGACATATCGACAGTGTCACCAATATCGAGTGGGATTACAAGAGACCTGCAATTAGGTCATGACAGACCTGCAGGGTTGACATATCGACAGTCACCAATCTACGAATGGGCTTAGGGCAACGGGCTGACCTACAGGTCAGTGGATACAGACCAATCAGATAGGCAACATCAAAGGGGCGATAAACCAAATTGAACAAATGGAGACATACAAGTGACGAGTCATTGTAGCATGATAGCCCCCATTTCAATGCTACGAAATTATTTAGTGGTATTGAAATCAAGCACAAAGTTGGAAAAATCAATATTTGATAATTCAAATCTGGAAAGTAGTGCCAGTGAATTTATGATAAAGGCTACAACTTAGGCAAGGGTTTGCCGGCCAGGGATTGTCGATAAAGGCTTTGGCCAAGGATTTTCATAAGAGGTTGTGGCCAGGGGTTTACCAAGAGAGGTTGTAGTTAGGGGTTGCCGAAAGAGGCGTCGGCCAGGGGTTGACGCGATATGCATCAGCCGGGGGTTGACACGAGAGGCACCGACCAGGGGTTGACGCGAGAGGTATCGGTCAAGGGTTGCCTATAGAGGCATCGGCCAGGGGTTGACGCGAGAGGCGTCGGCCATGGGTTGACGCGAGAGGCGTCGGCCATGGGTTGCCGGGAGAGGCGTCGGCCAAGGTTTGCCAAGAGAGGCATCAGCAGGGGTTGCCGAAAGGTGTATCGGCCAGGGGTTTTCGCAAGAGGCATCCGCCAGGGTTCTCCGAAAGAGGCACCTGCAGGGGTTGACGCGTGAGGCTTTTTCCAGGGGTTGACGCAAGAGGCATCCGTCAGGGGTCGCCTATAGACGCATTGTCTAGGGGTTGACGCGAGAGGTGTCAACCAGGGATTGACGCGATAGCCTCTGGTCACGCACGAAGATTGTGAACCTCGAGCAGGAGTTGCAAATATAATTGTTGCTCAATTTAAGTTGGTTTTTAAGAATGAAATTGACAGATCTCTTTACCAACACTAAAAATAAAGTAATCACGATGATTAAGAGTTGTACAATATGCATATAAACTTGTACAATTAATTGAGGCGTTTTATCAAACACTTAGTGTGTACATTTTTTTTGTTTATCACATCTCAGCAACAATTGTACACAAAGAAACCAAGTTATTATAGCAAAATGAAGCATGAAAATGAGTGTTGTACTCATGCTTGGGTACTTGTACCATTTTTCCCAATTTTATTTTTGGTGAACAAATGACAAATAAAAGTGAGCTGTAAACATTTACTCATTTAAAAAGTCAAATCCTTATGGTTGTATACTATGCATAAAAGAGTATACATCATGTATGGAGATATGCAAGTCACACATCTCTTTGTGATTCTCACGATTACTATTATTTTTGCTTTGGCTCAGTAGGTAATAAATGACAACTTAAAATTCTTGCTTTGATATAATCCTTAAACTTTCAGGGGTCAAGTTTAAAGACATTTAATACAAATAGAACATCCTTTGTTTTTAAAGCAATATGTTTAGCACTTTGATAATTTCAACAGAAGGAATCGTGAACCGCTTAGAAGTCGATTCATTAAAAAAAAAATTTAAGAACCAGTAGATAGTAAAGATATTTGACAAAGCAAGGAAGGGTCATGCACATCGTGTTGTACATATTGCATAGTGAGTTGTACCATCCATATAGGGTAGTGCTAATTTAGCTTCATCTCTATTTTTTTTCTTCTTTTACTTAAATCTATCGACACATGCTAGTGTATTCTTCACTTTTTAGCAATGTTTTTAAAACCGAAAACCGGATCGGACCGGAAAAGGGTCCGGTTCCGGTCGGACCGGTCCGGCCGAACCGCTCCAAAACCGGTCAAAAATCAATTTTTTTTAAAAAAAAACCAAAAAATTTCAAAATCCCGGTTCAACCGTCCGATTTCCAGTTCAACCATCCGGTTTTGACCGAACCGACCGGTTCGTTGACCAGTCAAACCTTGGTCAAAACCAGTTTTGAGCGGTGATAAGCATCAAATAGATAGTATATTTTATAGTAATTTATCCCAATATTTATATACATTTTAGTGCATTTATATGATTTTAGATACTTATTTTGTTAATATTTGCATAGATGTATTTTAAAGTGGAGATTGAAGAAAAGGAACGAAAACAAGGCAAAGATTGAAGAAAAAGAAGATTAAATCAAGACTCGAAGAAAATGTAGCTTAAACCTTGAAGAAATGAAGAAGATGGCTCAAAAGTGGAGTGATAAACATCAAATAAAGTGTTTTAAATGAATCTTGGATGAAAGAAGCGGAAATTAGATCAAAAGCTGAAGAAAAGTGTAAATGCTGAATTTTCTGGACGCTGTTAGTATTTTGACCATAACTCTCTCATACGGAATCCAAATGAGTTGATTCAACTTGGAGAATTTAGCTAACACATAGGGCTACAACATAACAAAAATTTAGCCTATTTGGATAAAAACTCAACCGCCGGTTGGACCTTCCAACCGCCGGTTGGGACCGACTTTCAGCTATTATAAATAGAAAACACCTTCCAGCTTCGAAAGATATCCCAATAACCTTAATAATTCGTATTACGAATTATTAACCTCAAATTCGACTAGAAACACTTTCTAGGGGTTTTAGGAGCAATTTAGAGTCGCGGGTTCGCAAGGGTTTGTCTACGATCAAGCGTATGAAGCGTGGTTCACGGTTTTGGTTTGCGTATCTTATTCTTTATTTAATTTTGAATGTGTTTTATTATTGAATATTGATTATGATTATGTTTAACTTAATTATGAACTAATATTTATTGTATTTTCTTAGATTTATATTATTGTTGGAACTATATTATTGAATATTATATTATTATGCAAGAATTTTGTGTTATATTATGTTAATGATCATAATACTGATTTATAGATAAACTTTATTAATCTTTTGGGTTTTTAAATTAAGTGATTATGTTTCATTAAATGTTAAGTAGCATTGTAATTCAACCGACCCTGGAATTGTATCAATAATATGTTGATAGGTCTTAATAAATAACTTTACATAACCTTTGACTGTATTGCTATATGAAAATTATCTTAACCTTTGTGGTTTTCTACATTAGTAAATCACAATAATAATAACCAATAATAAATAATTTAAGTAAATACATATTTATCTCTAATTGTTTACTATCCTTAGTTAATCGTTTTCTATTGAATTGGTTATAATTTAGTATTCTTAAATACGTTCATACGGAACTAAAACGTATCCCCCTTATCTGTATATTGTATATTTTAATTGAATTATAAATTCTATTTTATTTATAACCACCATTCCCAGTGTTCGACTCGGACTTACTTTAAAAGCTATATTATACGAACGGGTTATTCTTGCCTGAATTGTGTGATAGTATTATTTAGTATTTCCTTAATTAAAACTTGTGATTATAATTGCCTATACTTAGCACACATCAAGCGACTCGGAGGACCTCCGGTTTCCGGTTGAACCGGTTCGACCGGCCGGTTCAACCCGGTTTTGA
This sequence comes from Pseudognaphalium luteoalbum, assembly GCA_963422505.1. NCBI lineage: Eukaryota > Viridiplantae > Streptophyta > Magnoliopsida > Asterales > Asteraceae > Pseudognaphalium > Pseudognaphalium luteoalbum. The sequence goes on from OY730198.1 coordinate 72,673,782, forward strand.
AAACATTGCTTTTTAGAAACAAGACTTTCAGATCTAAGTTAAATTGTACCAAAGGCTATGGCACTTGTACCTTCTTATTTTCTTTTGAAAATCAAATTTATGATTATAAAAGAATAGCATCTTTCCTTTTTTCTCTTTGGGCTTGAGTAACCAATAATTATTTATAAATTTGTACCCATTAACCTCATTCACCTTTAGATAAAATAATCAACAATGATCACACATGATCCGTGAAAAACAAGATGAATAGTGAATTATCCACTTTTTTTTAAAAAAGAAAAATGATGAATATGTATAAATTTGTTTCAAACACCAGGGGTGCTTATTTTGTAAGTCCCTAGTTCTAGGATCGATAACTTCGTTATCTATAGTATTAAGGTGCGGAATTTCTCAATACACGTTATCTTACTATAACGAATAAGTTCGCGTTTAGGTTAACCAATTACTTAGCTTTAAACGATTAAACGTCAAAGCCTAGCTTTTAGAATTAAGTTTTCTCTGGATTGAATTCGCAGGTTGCATGTTTCGAATGGCCAAAAGTACTTATTAGGTTAAACGAAATGAGTTTTTATATTCTAGTTCAACTCGCAGCCGTTGGGCCTGCGAGTTGACTTTGACTCGCAAAAGGCCCAAGCTCAGTTCATCTCGGCTCGTTGCCACTATTTGCGTTCTGCGAGCTCAGATCTCATCTCGCATCGCAATGCCTTGCGACTTGAGATCTCGACTCGCTATAAATGTTTATTTCATTTTCGATATTCGTTTAACACTTTAATTACTAATATATTTAACGAATATTAATAACAAAATAAATATTCATTTACAAATCTAAACCAATATACAAACGTGATAACAATTACACCAGTCCTACTTTCAAGCTAGATCTGTTATCACAAACTATGTCTCAAGAGACTCCCAGCTCTAGTGTCTTTATCTTCAACTTGTCTTTGGTCTTCATTTGTAAATATTACTACCTGCATAGATCTTTATCTTCATACATGTCTTAATCATCATTTGATAATCTCTTGCTATATCACCCCATCTTTCAGTACAAAGTATTCTATTTTCATTCAGCTTCAAATTATCTTTCTTTGACATATTCATTAGGTGACAATGATCATAGACTTTGAAGATTTCACGTTCACCACTTTCTACTTCATCATCAGCTTCAACCATTACAGTTTCTCCAGTTTCTGAATCCACATGCCAACTTTTCATATTTCCCAAAATATCCTGTGGCATTGTCTTCAGTGGAATCTGCTGAACACACTTGACAGCTGGATAAACTTTCTTTCTCCTTCTCCTACCAGTCCTTTGACTTCTCTCCTGTAATTTTATCATTTTTCCACTCCTTGGCTTAATCTTTTCAAACTTTCCTGAACGAACCTCAGTCTTGATTATATGTTCTACATATCGTCCAACAAAATTATTATCTGGATTTTTCAAAGATAATCTAGCCAAGTCTCGAATCTCATACTTAGGTAGAGAACTAAACACTGCAAGCTTTCGCTCAAAATATTGAACTCCGTCAAACATTTTAATCTCAAAAAGCTTCAGGTCAGAGTTAAAATACCAACCAATAATTCCTCTTCGCGCTTCGCGTTTTCCTGTAATATCAACCTTCAAAACTCCAACCTTTTTCTTCTTTATTTTCTTTAAAGGTCTGAATATTGGATTGTCTTTATGCTTATCAGGAATATCTTCTTCATAATCGGTTGAGTCATCGATATCTTCATCTACATCGACAACTTTAGGACTTGTATCATCTTCAATCACAACCTCTGTTCTAGATGGGCTCACATGGTGTTCATCTATATTTTCATCTAGATCTACACCCATGTCTTGCACTATCTCGTGAACAGCAGTCCAATCTTTAGGCGGTTGAAATTCTCCTTCTTCCAAATCATAATTAATGTTTTCATCTATCTCATCCAGAAAATCATCTTCTGAATCTGATAAATCAAGCATTTTAATCCCTAGAAAAACAAAAACACAAATAACTATTAACAAACTAAATTCCTTCATTGATTTCCCTGAATCAATCTAAGAATTTCTTTATTAATCATTTTGTGTAATTAGTCCATTACATAAACGCAACTAATAACTTATAAATCTTTTAATGATTACCCTGAATCAATCTAAGATTTCTTAAGTCTTTTATCAAACACTTAACAAACATTAATTAAATTTAAACTCTAATGTATTGTGAATAATCATCAAACATTTAAGTTTACAATTTACTAACTTATATAATTTCCAAGACTTAATTGAACTGTTATTTTCAAAGAACTTAACTTTTCAATTATATCTTTAAATTATATATCATTTGTCTAGTAAAAACATACACATTTATAACTTGTTAGTTATAAAAACTCTCAAATCTAAAATGTCTAAGTTCAAATAAACTTTGACCGCTGAAATAAATCAGAACACGCCGCACGACTTCTCAATGAGTCGGAAGACTTTCGATCACTAATTTATTTAACTTATTAGAATTAATAACTTAAATAATTCTAATATATTTAACTTAAAATTACAGTATCAAGCCGAATATATTACCAAAAATATTAAGTTACAATTATCCAATTGTTTTAGTACAAATACTTAAAAATACTAAACAGTATTAATCTAATAATAAGCTATCTTACCAGCTTTTGTATCAACCAGTACTGCTGTATCAGTACTTGTACCAGCACTACTACCACTTGCACTAGCAGCAGACTCTCCCTGAACAGTAACATGCTCACCGGTCTTTAAAGTACTAGTCGGCTCACTATCTTTAGATGCACTGGGATCATCGTCTCTGTCGTGTCTCCTTTTCAGGTTCAACTCATCTTCTTTGCACGCTGCTCTATATACCCTAATCTCCCCCTGAGCTAACTATTCTTTATGCAAATTCAAAACGAGTTCCTCCAAATTGTCAAGCTTCAGTCGCTGGGCAGTGCAGTCATCATGTGACACCCGCCAAATTAGGACTAGTGATTAGTGCCTAATTAGTTGTTAATACATGTAATTAGTTTTGTATTAGGCTAATTAATGTATCGAATTATATATTGATGAATATATACAATTATGCGATTTGATTAAATCGTACGCGACCCAAATCGAATGTAATTCGATTCAATTTATACGGACGTTGGTGAACAATTTTATTAAATAATGTAATATTATTTAGTACCAACATTATATCCAAATTATTATTTTGATAATATTTCGTAATTAGTTGTATCGTACAAATAAACGTCCACGCGATTAAAATGTTAAACACACAAACAAACGAAACCATTTAAGTTATTAAGTATTTGGTAAAATACTTCAACAAAAATATTGAATAAACATTCGTATTTTAAAACATATAATTAAACGTATAAAATAATTATTTAACGTTTAAACGATCGGAAAAACGAACACCGCACGGAGCGCAAACGCGGGGATCAAAATTTGGGAGATTCCCCTCCCCCTTCTTCCCAAAAATCTGCCCCTTTCCCCCCATTTCCCCTTACTTTTTCATTTATCATCTCTCTCTTCCACCTCCTTTCTCTCTTTTCTCTCTAACCATAACCACCACACCACTACCACTTAAATCACCAAAATAACACCACCAAATAACATTAAATCATCTAGCTCATTTGGAAGAAAACATTCACGGAGTCACGATCTACATTTCCCTCTTTTCAGATTCCCCCGACGTTAAGTTTGTAAGTTTCCGACAAAACCCGAAACACTCCGATTTTACTCATTTTCACTTGTTTATGGGTTATTTAAGCTTAAAATGTCCAAATATGGGTTGGGTAAAAGAATCAGACCAAACGGTCGCTGGAAAACATGTTTTTGGCTCAAATTCCGGCTAACAGCTCGTTGTGTCGCAGAGGCTCCAGCCCACCTACGACACAAGCCCTTATGTCGCAAAACCCCCACTTATGTCGCATATAGCGACACAAGTGACTATGTCGCAAACCCTTCGGATGTTGCATTTAGCGACACAAAACACTATGTCTCAAAACCTATTTCCGTCGCATATAGCGACACAACATTTTATGTCGCATTAAATTGCGGATGTCGCACTTAGCGACACAAGCCCTTATGTTGCAGACATGATCTGCGACACAAAAGACTATGTCGCATCTAGCGACATAAGCCTTATGTCGCACACTGTGTCGCATGAAACAGAACCAAGAAAACACAGATTTTACTAAGTGTCGAGAACAAAAATTTTGTCACTTGATTTCACCCAAATTCAAGTCCAGGTGCGTTTTTCACCAAAGCAATATAGTAGAAATAAAAATTTTTCGACCCCAACCAGGGGCCAGCCCCTTGGACCCCGCTAGGGGTTGCCACCCCTGGGACCCCGCTAACCAGGGGCGCTGCCCCCGGACCCCCGTCACCTAAAGTTTATAAATACTTTTAAGTATAACACCTTTCGAAAATCAAAATAATAATGCGAGATTATTATTACAAACAAATCACCAACGGGCCGTACACATTTCAAAACTCAAATTAATCAACCAAATCGTAGTCATTTGGACATTCTAGTTGGACGAGCAACTACAAAGGCAGTCTTTTAAGATACCTAATCAATTAATAACAATCGCGTGTCGTGGACACCCTCAGGTTACAAGTCTTCGGACATTATTACTCGGCTAATCAACTCAAGTTTATATAGATAAACACTTCAAGACTCAGGTGAGTCTCATAGCCCCTATTTTACTGTTTTACTCAGGGGTGTGATATCATTGCTCATTTTATTTTAACTATATGAACGAAAGTACGAAAACAAATAATTACTACATGAGTTATCTCACTAATCTTTAAAGCCCTCCTCAGCATAGTTTGGTAATACGTTGTAGCGTGAATATTAGTATATGGTACCATATAGGATTGACCCTCCTCGTCCGGGTTAGCATGCACTAATGGGTAAACGGATGTACTAATATTTGTTCAGACGAGTGTAGATTAGGCACTCGTGGGAGGCACCTCGATCAGGATTCCTTAAATGTGGACCTGACACCTCGAGTTAAGCTCAGACTATGTGCTCATGGCTATAAAACTTTTATTTTGCTTAATTGCATTTTAAATTCAACTAAATCTTGCGGTTCATACGATATATGTGTTGACATACAAACCTGTGAGCTCACCAGCGTTTCGCTGACCCATTTTAGCATGTATCACAGGTACTCAGCAGTAGGTTGGACTGCCATTCAGGATATCATTAGCTCGAGTCATCATGCAAAACATTCGGAGATTTAGCTGCATTATTATATATTTTGTATAGATTAATTATGTATGTAAATCTCTCAATCCAGGAACTGAGCTAATGTAAACTATATTTTGATGTAAACTTTGATTTTATTAATACAAGTTGTAAAACGACGCATATAGAGTCGTTCATTATATCTTTGAGCTGTGATTATTGATTAGTCGCGCCCCGACCCGATTCGCTTTCGCAACCCGAATTTGGGGGTGCGACACATCAAGCAGTGTGTTATGAACCTTCATCAATGTCTGATAAGATTCACTAACAGTAACCAACTGCTGTGCTAAAGAAAGATTTTCAGCTAACAGCCGTGGAACCGATGCCGTCATTTTTTTTAACTCCTTCACTCTAGACTCTAAGGATGTAATCCTTTCAGCATCAGTCATAGGAGTCACTGGAATTGTCGATGGTCCAGGTGGTGTCAACGAAGCAATATGAGAATCACAAGTAAGTGGTGGAATAGCTTGAGATAAGGCTGTCGTGAGAAGGCCAGCTGCAAAGCGGCTTGCCTTGGTAGTAGGAAACTGTGTTGAACGCACTAATTCCACAACCCCCTCCTTGATAACCTGAGAAACCGATTCTTGTGCCGGTAACTCTGTCCTTGTCTTAGCCTATAATTACATAAGTAATTGTTACAGATTACTCTGTCTCAATCTCTAAATAAGAAATGAACACTTGTGATACTGAAATTATATTTCTTACCATAGTAGGTACAAAAACCGATTCAGAAACCACCGGTGTCACCTTCTCTACCTGTAGTGTATCTTGAGTTTCTGTTACATAATTAACTGTCTCAGTTTAACTCCTGATAAACAACAAGTTAAGATTATCTAACTTTAAATTACCATCTCGAATGGTCAAGGTCCTCGAACGCTTTCTGCGTTGAATAGCCAGAGGAGTATCATCCTCAGGACCTTCATCCAAAATACTGAAGTCAGGATTGACTTCTATAGACTTTCTCTTCTCCTTCAAAGCTGGATTTGGAATCATCCTAGAGCGATATCTAATATAACCAGCATTTGAAGATGGAGATGAAGTGCTATCATCATCATCAGACTCATCATCTGAAGCCGTCTTACCATCACGGCCTCCAGATGGTCCAACATCAGAATCCTAAACATTAAATATATTAAACATTTATGATTAGCTTGAAGCTCTTATCATACAAGTTCGATATATATTTAATACTAATCAGATATAATACCTTAGCAGGTAAGACCTCTGATCTATCAACCTGGCTCTGATACCAATTGTAAGTCCCTAGTTCTAGGATCAATAACTTTGTTATCTATAGTATTAAGGCGCGGAATTCCTCAATACACGTTATCTTACTATAACGAATAAATTCGCGTTTAGTGTAACTAATTACTTAGCTTTAAACGATTAAACGTCAAAGCCTAGCTTTTAGAATTACGTTTTCTCTGGATTGAATTCGCAAGTTGCAGGTTTCGAATGGCCAAAAGTACTTATTAGGTTAAACGAATTGAGTTTTTATATTCTAGTTCAACTCGCAGCCGCTGGGCCTGCGAGTTGACTTCGACTCGCAAAAGGCCCAAGCCCAGTTCATCTCGGCTCATTGCCACTATTTGCGTTTTGCGAGCTCAGATCTCACTCGCATCGCAATGCCTTGCGACTTGAGATCTCGACTCGCTATAAATATTTATTTCATTTTCGATATTCGTATAACACTTTAATTTACTAATATATTTAACGAATATTAATAACAAAACAAATATTCATTTACAAATCTAAACCGATATACAAACGTGATAAAAATTACACCAGTCCTACTATAAAGCTAGATCTGTTGTCACAAACTATGTCTCAACATATTTCTTTCATTTCGTACAAGAAAAAGAATCTCCAGTAGCAGGAGATGTGGATACATTACAACAAAATATTCGTACTTTATAATAGTTATCTACATATGTATGAGTGATAAATTTGTCCACACATACATGTGTGTTTATGCTTCTCGGCGCATTAATTGTACTTTGAAGAAAACAAATAGGAGACTTACAGATCGGGTCAGATCTGACCCGCTTTTGCCGTTTGAAGGAAAGAACGTGAGACATATTGTTGCGCGTCCCATGGATGGCGCCATTTGATCAAGCGTTTGGTGGCTTGAGTGCATTGGGTTGGGTTATACCGATTCGTTACTCTCCGGATGACATGACTAACCCCAACGATTTGTAAGGAATGATGCGAGGGGTGGTAAGAATCGGGATTTGTACCATCTAAGAGATGGGTTTGGGTGGTGAGCTAAGCTCACCATGATGATGATGATAATGGGGAAAGTGGGAGCGGAGAGGTGATGCCCTTATGTTGTATTGTATTGTCTATGATAATGAATCATGTTGTTGGGTTTATATACCATTGAGAATACTTTCACCCGGGTGCTACCCCTGCGGGTTCAACCCGGGTCCGTGCTTTTATCCAACGGGGAATGAGGTGATATGTTGACTGTCAACGTACCTTTCGCTGACAGTCACTGTTCCCGAAATCACCTTTGTCAGAATATCTTTTCACGTGTGGGTTACCCTACAGATTCGACCTGGGATAGCGGGGCTCATCCGTAGGGCTATACTCAAAGCTTATGTTTGTGATGTGTTACTGCAGGATAACTCCAGCGGGGGGATACCCTTGGGGGTGGTTACACCATTAGTACCAAATATGCAGTCAACTATGGTTCTAATTTCATTAACAGGTTATGTACTTTGTTTCAAGAAGAAGAGGAATTTGTAGATGATAATATGCACCGTAGCAATAAAAAAAAGGGATCAGTGTCTTGAAATGCTACTAACTTTCATTCAAAATTTATTGTGTGTAACCTACTTATGGATGAGTGTAAGAATGCAACTTACTCTCAAAAATGTATTTTTGATGTAATTTTTGACCCGTTGAACCCTTAACCGGTTACCTGATGACTTTTTTCCAAATTATATGTCAACATGACATGCCAACTCAGATAAATTTTATCCACGTATTTTTGTTTTTTGATATCTGGATATTTTACAAAAACTCTTCCGATTTCAATATTCATTAACATTTTATTATTTAATTTAAATTTAAATGTTTCTTAAATATACTCCCTCCGTCCCAAATCTATTGTCCCCCTGTTGACTTTGGAGTCTTTCTCTTCCAACTTTGACCTTCAATATTTTTCTTTGTGTTATATAATACTTGATGCAAATTATACCAATGAAAATACATTCAAAATCCAATCAATTCATATATTTTGCATCAAATATTATATAACACAAACAAAAATATTGAAGGTCAAAGTTGGAAGAGAAAGACTCCAAAGTCAACTAGGGGACAATAGATTTGGGACGGAGGGAGTATTAATTAATCTATATGCACTCATCCACCACATAAATCAACAATCACATTCGGTAACCCGTCATCTCAATCGTTACACCATTGCCATAAACCACCATGTGAAACATGTCGGAATTTGATGGTGGTGGTGATTGAGGGTTTTAGGGTTTGAAGATGGCCCATGGTGGTGAACTTCCTCGATTGCGTAACCCATACAAGATCTGCAAATCCAATAACATCACCAGATCTACAATCTTAGGTGGTAACTGATTTGGATGAAAAAATGTCACATGTTACGATATAGGACTTTTGTAGGTAAACTACATCAAAAAAACATTTTTAACAGGTTACTTGTATTAATACGCCTACTCGTAAGTTGGTTACACACAATAAATTTTAGGTAAAAGTCAGTGGCATTTCAGGACACTAATCCCTAAATGCTAATAACTTTGTATAGACTATTACTCACGTTCATAAATGGGGGAAATGATATAGAGTATATGTTTCATTCTTTCTGAAACTTTGGTTTTATTTTAACTGTAAAACTGTCTATACTTAAAAATGACCCGTCAGTTTTTACACTGATTGCATCATAAACATGCATGTTGGGCTGTGGGCTCCAAAACAAGAACCATATATATACAATTAACAATTGAGTTGATTGTCCCTCACTTTACCTGTGGCAAAGACCTCCCAAAAGTATAGATTTACAAGCACCCAAAAACTTATGTTAAAGTGCCCAGTTTTAATCATCTCTCATGATGGCACTAAGCCACTAAATAGAGATTTAAGTTGGCCAGTCATGAAGTAGGAGGTAATCACTAGAATTGTAGTTAGCAGCAGAGAGATCTCGAGTGATGATGTGATTCCATGATTTGTAATAAGCCAAAGGATCTTCTTTCGTGTTTACGTCATCGTACACAAAGCTAATCCCATACTCCCTTACATTTGCATAATTTGTTCCGTTGCCACCATAGCGAAGATGGCGTCCATTATAACCATAAGTAAACATTACATTGAAGTGAACATCAACTTCATCACCATCTTCAAACTCATTGTTTCCAAACATCCAATGAGTTAACCATACTCTAACTTCTTCATTAGCTTCTGGTATAACATACGCTCGAGGTTCGTATGTCCAGGATGACTTCTTTGTCAAATTCTTTATAGAAATTGTTGAAGGACCAACTTCTGCGGTGCTTGAAATCGTACTTACAATGCACATGTTAATCCCTCTAATATTACCCTTATCGGGAGATGAGTGCAAGGTAAATGATGAGTTGTTGCTTCTATGAGTGAACCACTTTGGAATGTCTTTCCCTTTAATATATGTGCTGAATATTCCATATTGATAAAGCATCTGTCAAATAATAGTGTTATTAGCATGAATTACATTCATATCAAGGGTGGAACAAAGCAGAGGTGGATTTACAAGGGTGCAACCGCCCACAAGAAATTTCAAAGTATGTAATAGAGTATTTTTTTAAGGTATTTGTGATATTTTAAAAAGTTTGGCTTTCAAAAAAGTAGAAAAGAAAAAAAAAAAAATTTGCCCCCTCAGTTTTAACATCCTGCCTCCACCCCTGTCAAATGGAAGGGGGTCAAGGGACTCATAACCGTTCACCTGTGCTGGAAGTATTTTTCCTATGTAACTGTAGAGACCATGAAAACCTGCCATTGACAACTTGCAATCGTTCACATATTCTATATCAATCCAGCCTAAGTTATGAAGTATCAGTTCATCAATTTCTGCTATGGCTTGCAATTTGAATTTGTCCTGAATCTCAGTCAAAGAATAAGTTTTTTCATAAAAAATTTCTGGTGGTTCTGACATTCCTGGTTCAAATGTTATTTTCTCCAATGAGCAACACTCAAGCACATTAAGATCCTTTATTGTTTTTGGTGCACATAAGATAGTTTTCAACCTATCACAGTAGTCTAAACTAAGATAATCCAGCCTACCAAGGCTTCTTACACAATCAGGCAGGGAATCAATTGGATTACTATCTAACAACAATTCCTCCAACATCGATAGACTACTAAAATCAACAGGGAAGGTTTCGTTGGACAAACTGTTATTTCTAAGAGACAAACGTACTAATGAGTGTGGTAAAGAACTCACAAAGAACTTTACACTTCTCGGTATAGCTTCCACAATGGCAGAGGAGGACACTTGGGATCTTATGTTTATATTGTTAGCTTCTAGCACTTCTAGTGACTCCATATCTTTCATCTCAAAAGGAAATTCACCAAGATTTGAACAACCATTTATCAATAGTTTTCTAAGGTTTTTTAAATTTCCTAAGCTCCGCGGAAGCTTTTTCAGCTTACGGCATTCACTCATATCTAGGACAACGAGTCTATCACAATTCCCAATGGATTCACTAACCTCAATCAGATTTATACATCCTGTGAGTATTAGACTTTCAAGTAGAGGAAATGTTGAGAACTGGCCCAAACTAAGAAGTTGATAACAACCACTGAGATTAAGAAACTTCAATGATTTGAGCAACTGTTGAATTAAAAGATGCTTGTTAGTGTTATAAAAAGATAAGTATGAAATGCAAAAAGAAAAGTAAAATCTATGGACCAGTGTTGAAAATGTATTAAATTTTAGTTAAAAATCTACTTTATGTATCAAACTCGGAATATTTTTATTGTGTGTACTATAGACAGTACCTTGGGATTCTTCCAAAGTTGTTGTAGTTTGCTATTAGACATGTCAAGAGCAACCATATTCTCCATCTGTATGTCTGAAGGTATAAAAGTCGAAGGAAATCCATGCATGCGCAACCATCTTAAACCTTTAGGAAAATTCTTGTACGATCCACTGATTTGTACATAGTTGAGTTGGAGTACTCTTAAGTTACACATCTCACTAAATGCAAGTGTCTCAAAGACAAGTTGTTGATTATCACTAGGGGAACATAAACTTAAAACCCAATCGACGAATGGAAATGATCTAAAACTGTTATAGAGATCTTCAGCGCTACTTGATCCACGTGAATTTGTCTCATCCTCAGATGCTTTGATATCGAGGAGAAGACCTTGAATTTTTGCAGTTCCCTACACATAAAAGGAAAATAAAGATGTTAAAGAAGTTAATTACGTACATAACATAAATTCCTAGCTTAAAGTACTATGAACAAAATTTATTTACATTTTTCTGTTGCAACACTGTTAAGGACTCCTCATGACGCCATAACAGACTTCGTTTCCATGGCTTTTTAGGCGATTCTTGATGGACTACGTATCTCCCCAAATCTTGAAGAATGATGCATCTTTAACTGATTCGTTATTGGATCTAGTGTGAGAAGGCATCTGTTGGTGAGATTCTTGATCCCAGATGATCTGCATATACCACAGGCTTTTAATATTTCTTCAGTAAACTCTTTATCTTCTCCAACGAAAAAACAGGCAACGAACTTGAAGAGTTCCTTGTCCTTTTCATGTGGCAAAGAGTCCAAACTTATTTGCAGCACCTTTTGAACATCATGATTAATCTTTTCTTTTAATGATACCAAGATATCATCCCATGTAGCGTCTTCATTACGTATGGAGCTGCCCAAAACTTTTAGAGCCAACGGATGCCCATAGCAATACTCTGCAATCTTCATGATCTCTTCTTTTTCATCCTCTTTTGGTTCATTGCACCCGAAGGCATGCCAACTTAAAAGCTGTATTGACTCATCCCTATCTAAGCCTTTAAGCAAGTGCTTCATATGCTTTGGTGGAAATTCTGTTTCAAACAACCTACCTTTTTCTGTTATTGATCCATCTTTGGTTGTTATTATAACTTTGCTTCCACGATGAAGGCCTTTTGTACCAATTAACACATCCAATTGTTCAATCTTATTGACACCATCAAGAACAAGAAGAGTTCTTTTCCTATGAAGTATTTTTTCAATCTTATAGGTGGCCACATTCGTATCTTGTACGTCCATCCAACATCCATCTTGAAAGTCTTTAAGAAGCTGTTTTTGTAGATCAAGCAATCCATTTGATGATGTACACCTCCTTTCGATATCTTCAAGAAAGCAGCTTCTTTCAAATTTGAAATAGTGCAACTTAAAGATATAGTCTGCCAAGTAAGTCTTTCCAATCCCAGCCATTCCCCAAAGTGTGAGAACTTCAGTGTTATGTGAGGAGTCATCTTTCAAGAAAAACTTAACGCTATTAATGGAATACTGCATCCCAATCATGTGTGAAATATTGCTCCGTTTGTGCAGATCTAATCTGCTGCTGATCTCTTTAACAATTCCTTCAATAAGTACCGTCTCTAACCTGGTAAATGCTTTTTATTAGATTCAATACGTTTATTTACTTCTAAACCAACATTCAAGGTTAAAGGTATGTTAAAAATAAGTAGTTGGTTGGTAGATCTGGATAAGTGTAGATTGAAGTTGTTAGCTGGAACTTTTACTTGAAGCTGTTATTTGACGCTTACTTTTATAAAAAAATTTTGACATAGTAGTTGTAGTTGAAATATGTAAATGGAAATAGTAATTTACATTATAAAAAGTTTTAACTCTTCCTAAAGCTACCTCTATGAGCATTTTACTAAACGTAAAAAGTGTTAGTGTATTAAGATTATTGTTAGACATTAGTTTTTTTAATTAATCTTTTGTTTACTTTGTACTATGTAAACTTAGTTAGTTAGTAAGTTAACTTAGATATTAAGTATCCTTACCAATTAAGGAAACTCAAATTTTACTATCCTTACTAATTAAGGAATTATAGATGTTTTGGAAGTTTATCTCATAAGAAAGCTTAGCTCGTAAGAATATTTAGAGGTTAAGAAAATCTATGTACTAAGTTTTGTAGCCTATAAATATAGGTTGTAATCAAGGTTTGGTATATATAACCAACCTTCCAAATTATATATCTATTATCCAATATCCATTTTGTGAAATATATAGCAACAATCCTTGCTACTTTCATATTTCAAAAGTATAGTTTCAATTATATTCTTGAACGTTTACAATGGTATCAGAGCTCTCTTCTTAAGGGGCTATTTCATTATTTGAAATCTATTTTAAGCTAGACTTGGCATCTAGTTCAACTGCTCCTACAATTCCAACGTTTCAGGGTTGCACTATAATATTTGGGCGGTGAAGATGAAGACATATTTAGGGTCTCAAGGTTTATGGAAGGTTGTAGAGACTGATGAAGATCCTCTAGCACTCAGAGCAAATTCAACTATTGCTCAACTTGGAAATTATGAGGAAGAGTTGTTGAAACTTCCCTGTTTGCATTCAGGACTTTCTGATCAAATTTTCACCTTGATAATGGACTTGGTGACACCAAAAGCCATGTGGGATAAACTCCAAGGGACCAATGAAGGTCCTGTTAGAGTAAAGTTGTCATTTTATTGACTCTCGGAAGAGAGTTTGAATTGTTAAAAATGAAAGATAATGAATTCATGAAAGATTATTCATTGAGAATGATGGATGTCGTTAAAAATATTAGACTTCATGGTGATAAAAAATTATGCCCAGAAAGTGGTGGAGAAAATAATGATAAGTGTTCCTCAAAAGTTTGAAGCCAAAATTTCCACAATAGAAGAATCTTGTGATGTTAGTATGCTTACGGTTTCTGAGCTAAATAGCAAGCTTCAAGCACAAGAACAAAGGGTTTTTATCAGATCGGAAGAAAAGGTTGAAGGTGCTTTTCAAGCTTCTTTCAAAAGTAACAAGGCTAGAAATTCAAGACAAAACACATTCTAGAGAGGAAATAACAAATGTAATAAGAGTTCTACATCACAAAGCTCTTCGTCAACATCAAAGAAAGGTACTTTCCCTCCATGTAAAATTTGTCAACATACAAATCATCAAGAAGCTGATTGTTGGTTTAAAGACAAACCAAACTTTAAGTGCGATTTTTTAAAAAGGTTTGGGCATATTGAAAACTACTGTAGAGCGAAGAAAAATCAAGCCCGAAGGAAAACACTTCAATTGGCAAATGTTTCATAGGGGAGCCAAGAAGCAAATGAACACTTGTTCATGGCCTCACATGTCGACAAAAGTTCAAGAAGTCTTTCATGGCTTCTTGATAGTGGTTGTACCAGCCATATGACTCCAGAACCATCTTACTTTACTATTTGTGACACTAAAATCAACACTAAAGTGAAGATTAGTGATGGAAGAATTGTTCAAGCTAAGGGAAGCAGCACCATTGCGTTTAAAACAAAGCAAGGTACTAGATTAATTTATTTCCAATGTCTTATACATTCCTGAACTTGATCAAAACTTGCTAAGTGTTACAAAAATGGTGAAAATGGTTGCGGTGTGAGTTTTAAGAATTCTCATTGGTGCATTTCCGACTCTACCGGTTCAACATTAGCAAATCTTGATATGGTTGATGATAGTTTCTACTTAAAGCTTGAGTTTGTACAAGATATTGCTTATTATGTTATGGAAGATGATAGTATGAAATGGCACAAAAGATTTGGCCACTTTAATTATAGAACATTGAAGCACATGTATATTACTCAGCTAGCAAAAGATTTGCATGTAGTTACCGAAGTTGATTTTAAGTGTGAGGGATGTGATATAGGGAAAAATCACAGGTTGTCTTTCTCAAAATCTGGTGTGACAAGAGCCACACACAAGTTAGAAATTGTGCATTATGATATTTGTGATCCCATGTCGATATCATCCTGGAATGGCAACAAGTACTTTATACTTTTTATCGATGATTACACAAGGATGTGTTGGGTTTACTTTCTCAACGGCAAAGCTTTCGCTTTTTCAATCTTCGAGAATTTCAAGAAACTTGTTGAAGTGCAAAGTGGCAATACTTTACGTATTCTGAGAACCGACAACGGTGGAGAATTATACTTCAAACAAATTTGAAGACTTCCTTCAACAACAAGGAGTAATTCACCAGGTTACTGTTCCATACTCACCACAACAAAATGGGGTTTCTGAAAGAAAAAACGGAATTGTTATGAAGATGGAGAGATCGATGATTTTTGAAAATAATTTGTCTAAGACATTTTGGGCAGAGGTTGTAGCAACATCCGTATATTTGTTGAAGAGATTAGCTACCAAATTTGTAGTGAAAAGACTCCAATCGAAGCTTGGTCAGGAATCAAACCTTCAGTTAAACATTTGAAGATATTTGGCTCTATTTGTTACTATCATATTCTAGAAGTCAAAAGGTCAAAACTTGATGCAAAAGCTAGAAAGGGAATTTTTGTTGGCTATGCAACAGAGTCAAGAGGATACAGGATATATGATATGACTGATTGTAAAATTGTAATCAGTAGAGATGTGACTATTGATGAAGAAGCCTATTGGGACTGGAATATGCCAGAATTTAAAAGGTATGAAGGTGTCATTTCAAGTATCCAAGATGAATCTCGTTATGATGATCCAAAATTCAATGTTGAAGACACAACTGTCACTGAAGTTTTAAGAACCAGACCACTTGTTTATGTTTACGAGTCTTGTAATCTTGTTCTTATGGAGCCCGAAAGCTATATTGAAGCTTCCAAACAGGATGAATGGATTGAAACCATGAAAGATGAACTTGAAATGATCAAGAAAAATGACACACCGCAGCTTGTTGATTTGCCAAAGGGAAAGAATGCAACAGGTGTGAAATGGGTGTTTAAAACTAAGTTTCAACCTGACGGTTCAGTTCACAAACACAAAGAAAAATTGGTAGTGGAAGGGTATTCTCTAATTGCCGGTGTAGATTTTGGAGAGATTTTCACTCCAGTTGCTTGTCATGACACGATCAAGTTAATGTTAGTTGTAGTTGCTTAACGCAATTGGAAAATTCACCATCTTGATGTCAAATCTGCATTTTTGAATGGTGAACTTGAGAAGGAGATTTATGTTAAGAAAACCCACGGTTTTGAAGTAGCTGATTAAGAAGAAAAAGTCTACAGACTCTACAAGGCACTTTATGGTCTAAAGGATGCACCAAGGGCTTGGTATGGCCCATTTTTTGTTTTTTCGATTGTATATGGACTTTTATTTTGGGCTTTCTGGCTGGCCCATTATATTTTTTAGGCCCATTCAAAATTCTGCTTGTTATTTAGGGTTCATGTGACATTGTAAACAACTCAGTTTTTTATTTCAAGAAATTTGATTTTTCTCTCAATTTTGTGAGTTGAATTATTCCCATCTACGACATTCTTTGTGAATCAACATGTTTGGAAGAGATTTTTCCTGGTATTCTGTAGAATCAACAGTTTTAATCTTGTTATCTTATTTGCAATCTACATCAACTCTTTACGTAAAACAATTTAAATCTAAAGAGACTTTAATTATCTCTCTTTAGGTTGATGATTTACTTTTGATTGGGAGCAACGATAATCTTGTTGAGGAATTCAAGTAGCAAATTGAATCCGAACGTGAAATGTCAGACTTGGGACTCGTATACTATTTTCTTGGCATGGAAATTAAGCAAAAAACAAGTGGTGTTCATATTTAGTATGCAAGTGACCTACCCAAGAGATTCAACATGTTCTCCTGCAAACCGGTTACATCACCACTTGTTTTAAATTACAAGTTGTCTAAAGAAGATGGAGAGAAGCTAGTTGATCCAACTTCATATAGAAGTATTATCGGGAGCCTATTATATTTGACTATCTCAAGACCCGACTTACCTTTTGCAACGAGTTTCCTATCCAGGTTTATGACTTCACCATCCAGTTCTCATTTGGGAGCTGCAAAGCAAGTCTTAAGGTACGTAAAAGGTTTTCTCGATTTGGAATTATGTTCGAGAGAAACAAAGAAGTGAAACTCGAAGGATATACCGATATTGGGCTGGAAGTATTGATGATATGAAGAGTACTTCTGGTTATGTTTTCAATCTTGGTTCGGGTAAAATATTGTTGGAACTCTAAGAAACAAAGCATTGTCGAACAATCTATTGTTGAGGCAGAATATATAGCAATCGCAGTTGTTGTTAATCATGCCGTTTGGATAAGAAAGTTGTTGTCTGATTTGGATCTAACTCAAGAAAGTTCAACTGTCATCTTTTGCGATAATAAATCTGCTATTGCTATCGCATAAAATTCAGTGCAACATGGAAGGACGAAGCACATAAATGTCAAATATCATGCTTTTCGAGAAGTCAAGAAGAATGGAGAAATCAAGCTGAAATAGTGCACATCTGAAGATCAATTGGCAAATATGCTTACAAAGTCTCTCACGGGAATGAAGCTAGATCATTTGAAGGCTCGGCTTATGATGTCTAACAACAATCTTAAGGAGGAGTGTTAGTGCATTAAGATTATTGTTAGACATTAGTTTGTTTAATTCATCTTTTGTTTACTTTGTATTATGTAAACTTATTAAGTATCCTTACCTATTAAGGAAACTTACATATTTTACTATCCTTACTAGTTAAGGAATTATAGATATTTTGGAATTTTATTTCATAAGAAAGCTTAGCTAGCAAGAATACTTAGAGGTTAAGAAATCTATGTACTAATTTTTGTAGCCTATAAATAAAGGTTGTAATCAAGGTTTGGTATATCTAACCAACCTTTCAAATTATATCTATTCTACGCTTCTATTATCCAATATCCATTTTGTGAAATATATAGGAACAAAGTCTTGCTACTTTAATCTTTCAAAAGTATAGTTTCGATTCTATTCTTTGAACGTTTACAAAAAGCACTTGCATCCACACAAAACTTTAGCCTACAGAAATCTTGCCTAACGTTCATGCACTGTGATGATCATTACTAAATCTCTAGGGTTGATCTACTAATTATCAGGCCTGTACAAAATAACATTGTGGGCAAATGTCAAAGAAATGATTGATCTTTATTGTGTTTGTCTCTCCATATATACGTTGGTAAATCTTTTTGTTTACGACAAGTACCTCACAATATTTTCCCTTTTAGGACTTGAATCGATGATGCCTTGGTTAGTAGGTCACAATGGTACCGCTACGTCAATGGCCGTTTTTATATGAAAATTCTAGTCTTGTGCAGAACATGCAAATTTTTCGTAAACTGCTCTCAAATTTAAATACTATTCAATAAATAGTTTACTATCAATTAGACAAAATTGAGCATATGTAAGTTTCAATAAATTAATGATGAAAGTTATATAATTACCTCCCGTGTGCATCGATCCCTTTTAAATCAGCAACTTCCGTAAGTGCCTTCTTCCATTCATCAATCTTTTGAGCCCATTGACTTTTTTTCCCTGCACTTGTTTCTGTATCCATCCTCTGTTTATGCTTTGACATTGCATTTCCAAAGCTGTTCTGTTGCTTCCTGACATCGGTAGGTTCAACATGATAGAAGATGGGGATAACAATTTGGTTGAAGTTCCTACGTTGCTCCAAAATCAGCACAAGTTCATCAAGGCACCATGTGGAAGAAGCGTAATCCTTGGATAATACGATAATAGAAGCTCTCGATGCTTTGATCGCACTCTCCAATTCTGGCTTTAATTCTTCTCCGGTTTGAATCTCAGCATCATCCAAAAACGTATCGATAGTGGCATCAAACAGGGCCTTGTGGAGGTGAGCGGTGAAACTACAACGAGTATCAGCACCTCTAAAACTTAGAAACACATCATAAACATAACTTGGTAAAGATTGATCAGAAATTTCAGTGATCTTAACCATAATGATTGATAAAAAAATGGGGTATGAAATGAAGTCACAGGAACATATTGATGAATCAAGTAATTTACGTGGACTTCTTCAAATGCCTTATTACAAACCTTGACAGTTGATACTTTTTATTTTAATATTAAGTTCTCTATATAAGATTTGTCCTTACAGCTAATAATACATCATTTTTATATTATGGGTCAGAAGAAACAAAAATATTGATTACTTGACCTTTACAATAATAGTAGAATTATAAAATCAATATAATATCACTTTTATGTCATGTACCAATGACGAAATTGAGGATGTAAAGCTACAAATAAAATGATAAAGAAAAACTTATAAAATTGACATGTAATTTGAACCAAACAACATACAGAAAATACTTTATTAAAAGGCTTATATATATCGAACTTTACACATTTTCCAGTATTGAACATACAAAACCTTTTTTTTATGCGTTTAAACTTTTTCTTTTGTATAGTGAGCGGGGTTCAAATGAGAAAATGAGATTTTTTGTGAGGATGGAGGAATCAACCAAAACGTGTCATGTGTTACAAAACCCACTTTCCTCATGATTTTTAAACTTAAATATTTCCCAAACGGTAAGTTGAAAAATCATAAAAGTTGCACCATAAAAAGCAGCATTTTTTTCTCTTTGATAAGCCATCTCACAAAGTATACTTTTGACGACTTTTTTCTGTTTTTACAAATTGTACAAAATTAGTAGCACATGTGTTACTAACTCGTATCACATGTGTTACCGCGCCAGTAACACATGTGTTACTGGTTTTCAAAACCCATCAAAAAATGGGAAAAAAAAGTTCATAGAAAGTATACCTTGTCACATCTCTAATTGAAGAGAATAAAACGTTGATTTTTATGGTACAATTTTTTTGATTTTTTGACTATTTAATTTTTAAAACGTGGGGAATGTGGATTTAGTGATACATGACACATTCCTATTGATTTCTTCATTCTCACAAAAAATTGTTATACTCCTTTAAATCTTATACTTAATATAGTCCAAGATTGTCATAATCGGGATCCTACGTAGGATTGTTTTTGCCTTTGCAAGATTGGGATCGTAAGATCGGGATCGTAGATCCCACCAAAATATCATTTTTTTATACAAAGATACCTAAATTCTTGTAGAAAATCAGAGAAATTAATGTAACATTCAAACTTTTATATTACAAAAGTTGTGCAATTTGTCAACATATATATCTAGAACAATAAATGTTCTGAAACAAAAGATAGTTCCAATCGTCGTTTTAGAGGTGTTAGAATTTTTCGTAGGTTATAATTTGACAATAAATCGATTAAATGGGAAAATTGAATTTGGAAACAAATGGACAGTAAGTTTTGAGCTATGATTTGAACTACGTAGGGGCCTTACAAGCCCAATTGCTAAAAAAAAAGCCCATTTGTAGGATTGGATCGTGATTAGGCGTGCAACATGATAACCGGTTTTTAAAAAACCGATCGATTAAACCGAAACCGGTTATTACGAAAACCGGTTTTTAAAAAACCTAAACCGGTTTTAGAAAACCGAACCGGTTTTGACCGGTTATACATTTGCCCGAAAACCAGTTTTTTACCGGTTTTTAAAAACCGGTTTTAACCGGTTTTTTAAAAAAAAACGGTTTTAACATAATCGTGATCTTGACAACCTTGCTATAGTCTCTTGAATGTAGTCTTTGAATAGATTTGTTCAATCTGATTAAATTGAAAATTAAATAAAAATTATAATAAAACAATTAAAGAATAAGTTTTTTTTTCTTTCTACAAGTCACTTTACCCTTTTGCCTCCAATTACTTGCTGCAGGTTCAAACTACATTTCTCATCATTTTTGGCCCCCATTATCTGGATCCACCACAGGACACACCTAAAAGTCTAAAATCATATATATCACGACTTTGAATGATTATATCCTTAGACCATCTATTAGTGCTACAACATTTATGGTTATTGGTTAATAGAAAAAGCAATTATCTTTTACCCGTTCTGTATGAGCAATACAACAATTTTATGAAATTCACCAATCATCAGATTTGGATTTACCTTCAACCCTCGAACATCATGGCCACTACCGCGGCTTATAAATACAAACTTGAAAAATTACAGCTCCGGGACAAAATTGTACATGTAATCAGATTATGCATCCTCCCCAGACAAATGTGTTACCAAAACCTTGAAACTGACCATAAATTGACTTGAGGCCGTCTCTTTCTTCGCACGATTATCGGCAGTCTGCACCAACTGCATCATAAATTGACTTGAAGCCATCTCTTTCTAAGCAGTGGGCAAGTTCATCCTACAAAGCAAAATAAAATAAAATAAAAGGATTGGACTTTGTGATAACAGAACCTTCAAAAAGTAATAGCACATGTTAAATGAGTCAAAAGCCATCCTAAAACCACCTAAATAAATTTATTCATAAAAAGGATTATCAATGACCTAATATAAATTTTTTAATAATACTTGAAATGCTATGCATTAATCATGGACAAAAAGTGTTCCCGGGTCAAACCAACTTATTCATCCATTTTGATGAGTTATCCAACCCGCCCATTTTGATGTCCCTAAAATATGCCACCGAGATACCCACTATAACAGAGATGAGCAAGACATAATGCGACACAAAATTTGCACTGTTTACTCCATCTATTTCAATTAGTTATGTTTTGAAAAATTCTAGAGCAACATACAACTTCCATTACTTGTTATGCATGTGAGCATTGACATTGGTTTTCATATAAGGTCGTAAGGATCCTCTCTTCTCATATCTATGCTCTAAATACATACTTGTTTGAAGATACAGTTGTTATAAAGCAAATTATATACCAAGCGTGTTTAATGATTAGGTTTATATTCTATACTAGGTTCTTGGTCGGTATCAACATATAGTTACCCACTAATTAGAAGTGAACACCTAGAGCTTCTTTTGTTTTGAATGACAGTCACGAAAAGATAATAAGAATACGACACTTTACTACTTGTTGCAGTAGGTAAGCATGTCGCGCGCGCACACACACACACAGCATCATACCTTTATCTGCGGTATGAGGGAAGGTCCACTATAAGCAAATGCTGAATAAATCTGAACAAGAGTTGCTCCTGCTCTTATTTTTTTGTAAGCATCCTCACCACTAAATCAAATACACACTTGGTAAGCTATTAGTCTAGTAAATTAGTAATGTTACAATTATAACTTGTTACGTAATAAGAAAAACAAGATGCAACCAGAGACAAACCTGCTGACACCTCCACAGCCAACCAAAGGAATCTTTCCCTAGAAACAAAGTAATATATATTCTCAGATAGCCTTTTGAAACGAATAAACAACAAACAACTTTTCAAAAACTCAGATGAGCAATTTAGTAAGATAAATGGATGAAACCTCGATACCAAAGTAATCTTCTACACTAAACACGCACGATACTCCTTCAAACTCAAAAGAGTGGGAAAAAATTTTGAATTTTCAATTACTGTGTTGTAAATTGATAAATAAGTAACATCTTAAGATAACTGGAATGAAACCATGTAACCAGGCAATCATCCCAACAGAAAAGGCAATGAAAAACTTTTACTACAAAGGCAATACCGTACCTTTGTTAGAATATACATGTCCTTTAGTACATCATTTGACAAACCGAAAAGAGGCTTCCCACTTAGTCCACCACTTTCATTTGACACAGGATTCATCTGCACAACTTCTGGTCTTGATATGGTTGTGTTTGATATAATCTACATGAAACAAGAAAGATTTTGAATCACCATCGAGTTTGAACCGAGTCAATTAGAGACATACTCTTTCTGGAACTAAAGATTACCTATTCCTTGAATAGATATACAACTATGTTTTCGTATAAACAGTATCATAACTATTTATATCCTATTCAACGTATATATGCTGGTGAATATTAATTAACTAAAGCATTTTCATAGAGATACATACCAAACCATCCAAGCGAAGATCAAGAGCAACCTACAGTGTCAAAGTGGAACGTGTAAGAGCCCAAGTTCTGACAGAATAAGTGAGAGTTGCAAATAGAAATACCGCTGCAATATCTTCAAGGTCTTGCCTAGACAAGTCTGGAGCAATTTTAACAAGCAATGGAGGGGGTCCTTCTTTACTCCATTTCATTTCGTCACGAGCTGATTGAACCTTTATTAAAAGCAAATAACATGAGATGGTTCTACACCCTTTGAATTAACGTTATAATAAGACTAAACAAGAAGCCCGACTAAATGTCAGACCTTCTCAACAAGGTCCTTTAACTGTTTTCTTCCTTGAAGCTGGCGGAGTCCAGGGGTATTGGGCGATGAGACATTAATCACCTATAAAATGATTATACAAGTGAAATGTTACATGTAGCGTACAGGTTCGAGTTATCAAAAACATGTAGAAAAACAAATCATTTGGAAACCCAAGAAAGAAAGATATTCTCATAACAATAATCTTTTTAAAGATTTTACATTTTAAAAAAAACGACTACAACTCAGAGGATGAAAAAATTATGGCTCATTTCCAAGCACGGCTCAGCACCTAAAGAAAAAAGATGAGGATGGGTATGAACACTTTAAAGCCTTAAACTTACGACAAGGCACATCTTCGCAGTATATCCCTAATTATAAATATTCACTAAAAGATGCTACCCAGACTCCATACAGCTCTAACAAGCAGGATCTTTTGAAATAAAATTCAAGCTTTGCAGGTCTGTATTATAACTAAAAATATCTTAGACCAAGACATTTTGTTAGCTATATAGCAATGGAAGTTCAATAGTAGTTCTATCATAAAGAGCAGTTTATCTGTATCACCAGTGATACGACTACCAAAAATCTTAATTAATCTGAAATATAGAAGACAAACCTATTACCAAAAATTTTGCATTAGTACTTTAGTAGACTAATTTGGGATTATCTACCAAAATTTCACTTTAAATTAGGCTTGCATGTGCGATAGTTAGAAGTCGAGAACATGCAGGTGCAGAAATATGTTAAGCATTAGTTAAAAAAAGAAGCTACCAAGTAATCAGCATACTGGCCTAATGCATGTACACCTAGTACATAATCCGCAGCAGCATCTTCAGTGGTTTTGTTCTTTCCAATATTAACCCCGAGAATGCCTGGACCAGCTTTCCCTCCTTGTTTGACTTCATAGTGGGCACCCAACCTTTTAGCAGCAGCAGCGATTCCTTCGCCATTAAAGCCACACCTGTTAATGATGGCACTGCCCACAAACAAAGTATGACGAATGATTATAAACCAGAAACACAATCATCCCAAATGTAAGCTTTATAGAGTACAAAAGGAATGTGCAACAGGAGTTTATTATCAATTGGGATTGTAACTAACAAAAAGAGAATATATGTTATTACCCTTGTTCTCGCAATCTGAACATACGAGGCTTCGGATTTCCTTCCTGTGGAAGAGGAGTTACTGATCCAACTTCTACAAAACCAAAACCTAATCCAAGTAAACCTTCAACAGCCTCTGCATTTTTATCAAAGCCAGCAGAGAGCCCAATTGGATTGGAAAACTTCCTTCCCCAAACTTCAAGTCCTAGTATAGGCTGATCTGGCCTCTTTTCTCTAGGGACCAACCCACGAGCTGCAGCAGTGATAGCCAGATTATGAGCAACCTCTGGATCCAGCAACGCGAAAAACGGATTCGCAACTTTTGATGCTGTAAATAGCCAGCCACTGCAAAAATATACATCAAGAGGGTAAGTGGGTAACCAACTGGCATAAATGGTGGCCAGCATAAGCCGCAATTTTGCTTCGCATAGTGTATTCTATAATAAATGTACCAAAGAAACATCATGTACAAACATCACATGTATTAATCTTTCCTAAAACCCAGCCTGAAAGTTTTTACATTACACCTAAATCATAATGGATGGAATTCAATTACTCTTATAATAATAAAGAAATTGTCAGCAGTTATATCACATTACACTGCATTAACCTGTTGAGAAAATAGCCAAGTCAACAATTTGTGAATAGTTAGTCTAAAAAGGCAGTTGTTAATGACTAGAGTAACGTGTTATGTAAGATAGACTGCGATGACTCATACTGATATTTTTTTAAGATGTAAAATGACCATGGAGTGTATTAACCCAAACATGAACCGCACTTAAAACTGTGAAACATAGATAATACCAGAAAACTCTGCCCTAAAACATATTCAAATTAAGTACCTGAATGTTGCTTCGTCTATAGTACTGATATAAGCTCCTCCCACGAGGCCGATAACAGTTCCTGTAAGCAATCTTTCCTATAGTTCAACAAAACTACAATCCATTAATTCGCTAACCTATAAATTCCTCATAAATGCACATGATACGTGCTGCAAAAAATATATCTAATTCGCACATAAACACGCATTACACAAGAACATCTTACATTATTGGCACAAATTTCACTAGTTACTAACTACAAAGCTTATACTCTCCCTGCAATTAGCTATTTAAATCCACTATTTAAAACATACCTAAAAAAATTGCGTTTATCATTTAAAATTGAAGGTTATATCTCAAATATTCTTTGTTCACAACACCTAAAAATGATCAAATTAAAATTATTAAAACAGTGTTCATCCTTCATCTTCAACTATTACTCATCAATTTCTTCTACACAGTCAGCTTCTAAACTCAAATATAAATTGACATGTATGACAGTGTGTCTTATAATAACATAAAAAATAATAAATTTACCATTCTTGTAGAACGTGAAATATTAGGTTTAGCAGCAGCATTTGAAGATAATGATGATGAAGAAGAAGAAGAATAATGCCTGGGGTTGGAAATTAACTTTGAAGATCGTTTCATGAATCTGAATCCAATTATTCCCGCCATATTTCAATAAATCTCAGCAAAATGAGGTTGTTGAAGATCACTAAATTTGAGCTATTTATGAGTTTATGTGGAAAGAATTTGAAAGTGATTTGACGCTAAGCAGAATTTTTTGTCGGCTTTCAAGTTTGTGTTAAACCCTTCAATTTATTACTATAATTTTTGGTAAGTTTTCAATTTTGAACCGTTAATTTTGTTTCTGTTAATTTTGGTCCTCACACTTTGTATTCTATCTAAATCTTGCTTGATGGCCTCTCTTCTTTTTATGTAAATCGACTACTCTTCAGTACAATAATGGGTGAACGAAACTTAACTATTGAGTTTAAATTATTCGCTCAGAAAACTGATTCACAGTTTCGAACTGATACGGCTTTAAAATGTTGATTGAAAATAAATAGTTTGAGTCATACTGTTACTTGACGAGAAGTTGAAGTCAAGATAAAAATCAAATGCTTGGATGAACGATTATAAGTGTCATTTTATCACTTGAATTAACTCTTGTATGACGTCCATTGGTTAGTAATTATTGAAACGTTGATATAAATTCTTAACGAATACTTAAGTGTAGAGATGAGCAAAGGACCAGTTTTAACTTTTCAGTTCAAAACAGTCTAGTTTTTTAACGGAAAATTAAATATCAGTCTTTTCTAGGACTGGTCCAGTTTCAGTCCAGTTTTTTGTCAGTTTTTCAGTTTTTCTTAGAATTTTAGTCCAGTCTCAATCCAGTTTCAGTCATTTCCAGTCTTTTTTTTCATGGTCGATAATTTTGTTAATACTTACATTTTGAACTTTTATCTATTTTTTATCAAGATTTTATTGATAGTTATTAACAACAAACTTTTGATAAATGATATAACTTCATATTTCATGGTGCAAAATTTAAAATTAATAGAAAGAATCAATAAATGTGAAGTACAAGTAAATTAAAATGTATACAATTGAAATTGTTAATGTGAAAAATAAAAGTTTATAAATAAAGAAATAAAAATGTACTAAATATAATTTGGCCCAAATTTAAATTTTATAAGGAAAGAAAAAATGAAAAAACAATAAATAAACATAAGTAGCTTATAATAAATTTCATTTTTTTGCCAGTTTTAAATCAGTTTCAGTCTTTAACACGTTTAAACTGATCTCAGTCCAGTTTTTAACTAATCTTCTTACATAAAGTAGGACTAAATTAGGACTGTCAGGCAACCCTAGGACCAGCCCAGTCATTTTCTAGTCCAATTTTTTTCTAGGACCGGTCCCAGTCCAGTTCAGGATCAGTTTCAGTTTTAGACTGTTTTGCTCATCTCGTGAAGATTATTACAATGATTGTCACATATAAATAAAGAGTATGGTCAAATTTGAGGTAGACGATCACATAAGGCATCAAGCATCCATACTTATTAGCGATATACCCAGGTATAGTAGCAGCTAGGGGTGTTCATGGACAGTTAACAGGGGTTCCTTTAACTGAGAACCGGTTAATCAAAAATTAGATTCGCTAATTTCTTGAACCTAAATCGAAATTGAAAAGTTTGGTTAACCGGTAATCGGTTAACCGATTTTTTAGTTCAGTTACTCGGTTAACCGTGTAAACGTTTATTAACTAGCAACTATTATAAAAAGTAATTAATAACACATAAATACACATTCATTAATAAGTGTTCATTATATTTAAGATATTTTGATAATAAAAATATCAAATGATAAGCATTTTACTCTTTATAATTGTGTATCAATATCATACGTATATTAATCATTCGGATATAATTAGAATAAAGTATTAGTAGTTAACATATTAAGACAATTTTAAACTAGTAAACTACATTAAAATGAAACCAAAAGATATATAAATGATTATATTTTTACAAGTGTAAATATCTATATATGAATATAATATATATACATATATTTAAAACTATGTATAAACTTTTCAGTTTTTTCCGTTAACCGTTTCTAATATCTATCCCAAAATCATGAACCGAAACCGAAAAATCTGAAAAAATATCGGTTTCATTAACCAAAACTGAAAAATGGAAAAACATCGGTTCGGTTAACCTAAATTCGGTTCAATTCAACCGGTTTACATTTCGGTTTTTCGATTTCGAAATATTTTGAACACCCCTATTAGCAGTGACAAAAAGTTATTTATTGATTCACACAACTTATTGTTGATACTGGTTCCTGTACGACAATGGAAAAAAGGACACAAGTGTGAGAAGCCAATTATATTTTGAAACTGGAAAACAATTTACCTCATTTCATTCTTTTTTCTCTCTCTAAACCCTAGTTCATCTCAAATCCTCCCAAATCTTCTCTCTATCCAAATTGTTAAGTTATATTTTGCGATTTAAAGTACGAATCGGTATATATTGTATCTTAATTGTGTTTATTTTCTTCAATGGGCTAAGTACGTAATTTCGCATTTTTAGGGTTTATCATCGTTTACGAAATCCACAATTGAAGCTGCTAGTTATTCATTCATCCATTCATTTGTCAATGATGATAGTTGACGTGTTTTCGACTCCTTTAGTTGAGGATTCATCTTCTCCAGGTAATGTGGATTTGAGGGGGTGTGATGGTAATGGGAAAAAGAAGAAGGCCAAGGCTATTGAAGAATCAGGCAATGCATGAAATTGTTTGTTGAATCAATGATATTGTTGGTTGTTGATGTTTTTGTTCACTTCTGTGAGAAAGAGTAGTGCATTATTTTTTTTACGATTTGATTTCAATTTACAGTTGTGATGCACCTTTTTATCTATTATGATAAACATTAATATCTGTTATGATGCACTATTTTTTTACTCTGTAATGCATTATGTTTTTACCCTTTGATGCACCGTTTATTACAATGTGATGTATCATCTTTATGCACATTTTTATCTATTATGAAGAACCTTAATATCTGCTATGATGCACCATTTTTTATACACTGTAATGCATCAAGTTTTAACTTTTTGATGCACCATTTTTACAATATGATTTACCAGCTTTACTTTATGACGCACCTTTTTCATCAACGTTATAATAACAATATTTACAAACAATCATGAATCGATCAAAACGCACGTAATTTTGTTGATTTTGAAATCTAGTGTTTATATGCAATGAAAATCGTCCAAAATTTTAAAGATTTGAGAGAGGCATGTGTGTGATGGTTGTGTGTGTGTTATGGTTTACGGAGGAACGAGATACAAATAGTCAAAATGATTTTAATGATTTTTGCAGGTGTGGGGACCAAACTGCCCAACAGTCCCTATCTTAAAAGTTGGTATTAATTACAAAAATACCACCGTGTCATTTTGATCCGTAGATTAAATCTAATTTTTAAACTAATGGCTGAGATCACTCTTCTGTATCCTTCTCTCCTTTTTTTTACTTCCTCCTAGAACAACACCCTTTATTGTTTGCCTAAATAGTTAGATAGAAAAATCAAAATTTATTTGTTGTCGATTAAGAATGCTAGATAAGTTCACATTTTTTACATTAAATTGACAAAATCAGTTATATCAAAAGTTCAATCTTAGATTTAAACTATGATGTCTTTGGATGAATTATTATTTTATATATATTTTTAAAAGTATGTTTGATGATATGATATGTAGAAATATTTAATATTGTGCAAAGTTTAAAAGTAATTTTTTAGAATTTTATAAATTAGTGGTGTAATTGGAAAGATTGAGATAATTAATGAAGGATAGTATAGACTTTAACCATTGTTAAATCATGTTTTAATTAAAGAGATATGGTTTATATATAGTTAACATAGAGTAGAGTTCAAATGAGTAAATCAATTTTGAGTGAGAATAGAAGAATCAATCTCAACCATTCATTTCATCAAATACCCATCTCCTCCACATTTTTGAAACTCAAATATCTCACAAACGGTAAGTCGAAAAATCATGACAATTGCATCAAAAAATTCAGCGTTTTTTCCTCTTCGATTTTCCGTCCCTCAAGGCATACTTTTGAAAAAAAAATCTTTTTTTGGTGGGTTTAAAAATTAGTAACACATGTTTTAGTGATTGGTTGTACATTTGATTTGTGGTTAGGGTTAGGGTTTAGGATTTATGGTTAGGGTTTAGTAGGGTTTTGTTGGGTTTTCTATTCCCTAACTAGATTAATATATATAGCGGAAAATAACAATTAATCTAGAGAAACTAGGAAACTAAACCCTAAAGGATCTTGACTTGATAAACCTATTAACAATAACAAAATAAATAGATAAATAAGAAATACTAACTTATGAGAAAACCAATTTCTCACGTGCAAATACCACGTTGCTCGAGCTTCCATGCTTTGGATGGCAAGTACCCAAACCGGAATACCTCTAATGGTTCACACCTATGAACCAAGAGAAACTCCAAATCCTAAGGTCCCGACTCTAAGTCGTGTAAAATCTCACAAGGATTAGGAATGAGAAAGAGAGAAAGAAATGAACTAAATTCGAATCTGGGATTGTAACACCCGCCAAATTAGGGCTTGTCATTAGGTCCTAATCATTCTGTAATACATATTATTTATGTGTTAGGCTAATTAATGTATCGATATATATATTGTTGAATATATACGAATATACGTTTTGATTAAATCGTACAAGTTTCAAAACGAATGTAATTCGGTACAGTTAAGTGCAGACGTTGGTGATCAAATTTATTAAAAAGTATAAAAATTTATCTAATAACGATTACATACCCGAATATTATTTTGATAATATTTCAATTACCTTTCGTATCGTACAATAAACGTCTAGTGACTTAAACATTAATCACACGAGCAAACGAAACCATTTAAGTTTATTAGGTATTTGGTAAAATACTTCAACACAATATTAAATAAATAATTGTATTTTAAAACTTATAACTAAACGTGTAAAATAATTATTTAACGCAAAACGATCGAAAAATGAACGTTGCACGGAACATGTATGCTAGAGAACGAAAAACTGGTGAAGCCCACACTCGGTGGACCCCACCAGCCCCCCCCCCCTCTTCCCTCTCCTTTTCTTCCCTTTTTTCCTTTCTTCTTTCTCACTTTCACCTTTTTACTTCTATCTTTTCTCTCTAAACTAAACCACACCACCACCACTTAATCTCACTAAAAACACCACCAAACGACTTCGATCTTCACCACCCGTGTAGAGAAAAAGAACCACCTCGCAACGATCTACACTTCCACCTTTCCAGATTCTGCGCGCGACGATTTGTAAGTTTCCGAAAAAACCCGAAACCTTTCGATTTCGAGTATTTTTAGGTTCTAGTTGTTCCTTTAAGCTTAGAATGTCTCTATAAGGGTTGGGTAAAAGAATCAGACCGAACGGAAACCCAAAAACTCATTTTTGCTCAAAAATTCATTAACAGTCTTAAGTGTAGCAACGAAGGTGCAGTATAGTGCCACTTCGTGCGTCACTTAAGTGACGCATTGAGTGTCGCTAAAAGCCATAATCTTGCGTCACTTGCATAAGTGCCGCATAAAACCCCTTTTTCCCGATACTTACCTCCGTCACTTGTTTAGTGACGTCTAGAAGCCTTATCCGACACTTATACCCGTCACTAATGGAGTGCCGCCACCTTATGCGTCACTTACCTAAGTGACGCTCAAAACTCAGAATTTCCAATTTTATGCGACACTTCCTAAGTGTCGCCCAAGCCATTAAGTGACGCCTCACTATGCGTCACTTCCATAAGTGACGCCATAAGTGACGCCCTTACCCAGATTCTGCTATTTCATGCGTCACTTCCTAAGTGACGCCTAAGACCCTAAGTGTCGCTATAAGTGCCGCATGAAACAGAACTCAGATTTTTACTAATTGTCGAGACCTGAAATTTTATCACTTGATTTTAACCAAATTCAAATCTTAGATGCGTTTTTCCCTATAACAATATGGTAGAAATAAAAAAAATTTGAGCTGACATGGCATCTCGACCCCAGCCAGGGGCCAGCCCCTTGGACCCCGCCAGGGGTTGCCACCCCTGGGACCCCGCTAACCAGGGGTGCTGCCCCCGGACCCCCGTCGCCTAAAGTTTGTAAATACTTTTTTTAAGTATAACACTTCGACATAATAATGATATTATTGCAAATAATCACCAACGGGCCGTAAACATTTTCAAAAACTCGAACTTACCAATCAAATCAAATCATTGGACATTACTAGTTGGATGAATAACTAGCATAGGTTATCTTTTAAGATACCTACTTATTTTAATTAAACTTGCGCGTTATAAACGCCCGGCAGGTTACAGTCTTCGGTCACCCCATTTTACTTCACCACATTTGCTTCATTGCAACTCTTCAGGCTCAGGTGAGTCTCATAGCCCAGACTTTTTACTGTTTTTACTCCCGGGGTGGGAATACATGCTCTAACTATTTTACACGTGAACACGAGTACAAAACTCGTTATATGCTGCATGAGCTGTTTTCTAATCACTTTTAAGTCCTCTACGATCATAGTTCTGGTAATACTTTATGTAGCGCGAATGTTAGTGTATGGTACCATATAGGACTGACCATCCTCGTCCGGGTCAGCAAGCACTGACTGGTTAAACGGACGAATTAACTTTTGTTCTTACGAGTGTGGATTAGACACTCGCTCGGAGGCACCCATGATCAGGCACTTTAGTGTGATCCTGACACCCACGTTAAGCGCAGACTATGACCTCATGGCAGACGTAGACATTATTTGATTCATATCAAACAATCATTACTAAATCTTTTGGTTCACACTTACTTTATTACTACGCAAACCTGTGAGCTCACCAGTTTTTAGTTGACTTTTTAATATGTATTCTCAGGTACACAGCAGTAGTAGGACTACTCAGGATTAGCTAGCTCGAGTCGCATGCAGATCTCAGGAGATTCATATGCATTTTTACATTTTGTAAAATAGATATGCCTTAGAATCTCTTACATTTTGGCTCACGAGCTTTTGTAACTATTATAACATTGTAAAACTTTTGAATTATCAATGTAATGTTTAAAACGACGCATATAGAGTCGTTCCTTATACCTTGTGTGTTTTGATTATTGATTAGTAGCACCCCAAGACTTGCTTCCGCTAAACAGTAAATTTGGGGGTGTTACAGATTGGTATCAGAGCCTAAGGTTATAGTGAACTAGGTTGCATATAGTGGGCCTAGACTATGACCGTTAGGCAGTATTCCTTACTAAGTATGATTAGGTTCAGCGACTACATGATATTGGTTTAATTTAACATAGCCTGATCAACTATGTATAATTAAAAGAATATGATGTGGGATCTGAAAGGAGTCATGACCGAACAGGATACACTAGTTGACTCTGACCACGAGAGAAACCGAAACCCAAACTTGTTTGTGTTAGACACCTTAGGCTATTATGTGATATATATATATATACTTAGATAGGCCTCGCTCTCACTTAATAACTTAGGCTATTTTATATATTATATGAATATAGGTCTCATTCTTTCTAACGCTTTGTCTCGGAATGAAAAACACACCACCCAATTCGTTACACTCTCAATCCGGGTCGCAGAACCCGAGGGTAGCTAGGAGGAACACCCGGTTGCCTCGAGCTGGCCCGTACCCCACTCACTTCACTCTACCGGCCTTGGCCGCTAGGATGGACCGCCAAGAACAACGACTTCGCACCATGGATGTCACTTTGCAAGAAACCAACGAAAACTGGAGACTCACAACGCTTAAGCGCATCGACCAAGTCTCCGAAGATCGTGAAAACACCGTTAGCAACATGAACATACTCCACGACTGGGTATTGGAATCAGGAATAGAAGTCAAGCTCTTGCGACTCAGATTGGAGCAATGCGAGCAACGCCTGCAGGAGGCCGAAGAATACTCAAGGATGCTGGTGCAACGATTAGTCTTGGCTGAAGACAACGCCCGACAGGCCAGCAGCCTTGCAAATACCGTGGATCGTCTTTTGGCATTGATGGAACAAATTAACCTACGTCAAGATTAGTGTAGCCTTATCTTGTAATTTCCCTAGTACTTAGGTGAAATCGTTGTAATTCAACCGGATGTAACAATTCCCGAAACCTTTTGTAATCCTTATGTTCTGTACCTTTTGGAACTCGTACCTTGTATCCAACTTAATTATCTAAATGGATTATGATTATCATTATCATATTTTGTTATCATTGTATATTTCACCACATATACAACTATGATACATCATAATATCCTACAAACATCTCACTTGTTCTTTTTCCTGACTCGGCAATATGCCTCCGAAACGATACACATTCAGCGACACCGAAATAGCTCAGCTCATCGCCCAGAGTGTGGCTCAAGCCATGGCTACCCGAACAATAAATTCTGGTAGCAAAGACACGGCCGCCAACGGCCACAAGCTAGGCCTTGTTCATACAAAGATTTCCAGAACTGCAAGCCGTTGAACTTCAAAGGCACTGAGGGTGCCATCGGATTATTACGCTGGTTGGAGAAAGTAGAGTCAGTCTTCCGCATATGCAATTGCCCGGAGGACTGCAAGGTCAAGTATTCCACCTGCACCTTTCTGGATGGTGCTCTGACTTGGTGGAATACCTATGCTCAGATTGTGGGCATCGATACTGCTTATCTGACTCCGTGGGAAGAGTTGAAACAAATGCTGAAGGACAAGTACTGTCCTAGAGACGAGATTTAGCAGCTAGAGCATGAGTTCTGGCACCTTACCACCCAAGGCAATTGTTTGGATCTGAGCTTATTTGACAAGTATTGAAGTGCTAGCCACTGTTCGCTTTAATGATAGCCACTGCTAGAAGGATTGAAGAACTAGCCACTGCTAGTGTAATTGTAGAAGCAGTGCCACTGTTAGTGTAAGTATACTTGTATCTATAATGGGAACTTACTACCACTGTTGGTATAAAGTAAGTTACTTTCACTGTTGATGTTTATAAGTCGGTTAGAGTTATTTATGGGATAGATTTGAATTCCATAATAACTAGAGATTGTATAGGACTCTATGTATTATAAATAAAGATCCTTAGACCTAGATTAGGTTAAGATTAGTTTTAAGCAGCTTCAAGGTTTTCTGTAACCCTAATACTTAAGTGTATTCGTCTTATATCATTAATAAGATCGAAGCTTTTGATAATCAATTGTGAATTATATATTATTTAATTCTTGATCTTCTTAATATTATTGAGTGTGATTCCGCAACTTCTCAATAATAATTCAACGCTTATAGAATTGTTTATTAGATAATTCTGGGTTTAACAAGTGGTATCAGAGCCAAGTTAAGCTTTGAATACAAGAAGATCTAGTATTACTGTTTGATTGATTTTCAAACTGTTTATTGAATCAATGGCAACAGAAGGCAATGAAGGAATCCAGGCAACTAAGATCCCCATGCTTAGACCTGATGAGTTTGATCTTTGGAAGAACAGGATCAAACAATACATGCTTCTCACATATTATCAGATGTGGGAAGTAATGGTTAATGGTCCTGCAGTAACCCGTGATAGTGATGGTGTTGAACAGCCTAGAGCACCACCAACTTCTGAAGCAGAAAGAAAGGTTAGATCTATAGAGTATAAAGCACTAAGTACTCTATTGTTGTCTATTCCCAACGAATATCAAAGAAGGTTTGTAGCATGTCAAGATGCTAAAGTTCTTATGGAGGCTATTGAAAAGAGATTTGGTGGTAATGAAAGCACTAAAAGGAATAAATGATCTTTAATGAAACAACAATATGAGAACTTCAACTCGGCAAAGTCAGAAACTTTGACTCAAACCTTTGACAGATTTACAAAGTTAGTAGGAGATCTGGAGAATCATCAAGTGAAAATTGATAAAGATGATTTAAACAGAAAGTTTTTGAGGTCATTAGGTGAGGAATGGACAATCTACACAGTAGGGTTAAGACAAAGTGCAGATTTGGAGTCAAAGGAGCTTGAAGATATCTATAATGATCTTAGGAACTTTGAAACTGAAGTGGAAAGCAAGAAGCAGGGTTCTGCAAATATCAACAACAATGCAACTTTCATGTCTATGGAAGGAACTAAAACAGAGTCAAGTCTCAAAAGCTCTACTTATGTTTCAGGA
The DNA here is from genome assembly GCA_963422505.1 of Pseudognaphalium luteoalbum. Classification (NCBI taxonomy): domain Eukaryota; kingdom Viridiplantae; phylum Streptophyta; class Magnoliopsida; order Asterales; family Asteraceae; genus Pseudognaphalium; species Pseudognaphalium luteoalbum. The sequence continues at coordinate 72,709,835 of OY730198.1, forward strand.
GGATATGGATCATCATCAAACTGCTCTAATGATCAGATATTGAAATCTTTCTTTGCTAGTAATGTGAATTCTTCACTTACTAATGAAGACTTAGAACAATTTGATGGAGATGATCTTGAAGAGATGGATATCAAATTGCAAATTGCTTTAATCACTCAGAGGGCAAAACGATTTACGCAAAGAACTGGGAGGAACAACTTTGCATATAAAAGGAATGATGCTAGTTGGTTTGATAAGAGCAAGATTGAATGCTTCAACTGTCATAAGATGGGGCACTTTGCTAGGGAATGTAGAAGTCCAAAGAATGAACAGAATGGTAGTGGCAATGGACAAAGAACTGGAAGCAGTGTGGTTCAAACAAAGAATGTACCAATCTAGAGTGCTTCATCAAATGCGTTTGTTTCTGTGGATGGATGTAGATGGGACTGGAGCAAACAAGAAGAGCATGAAGTAAAGAATCAGTGCTTCATGGCAATTGCTGAATCTGACAAGAGGTCAGAAATTCCTTATGAGGTACAAAACAAATTATGTTCTGCTGTGTGTAAACAAACTGTTAAACATTAAAGGGATCATAATCAGAAAGTGTGTGATGAACTAAAACAATGGGAAATCAAAAGTAAACACACTATATTAGCAATTGAAAATCTTGAAAAACAGATACATGCACATGAAATCAATGAAACACAGTTTAAATATGACATTGCATATGCTAAGTGGGAAAGAGACACTTTAAAGATAAGGTAGATTTGTTAACTAAGAAACTTGCTGAAGTCACATGTGAGAGAGATAGCATAAGACTTAATGTAAGTAACTTAGAAAATGCATCCAAAAGTGTCAATAAACTTATCAATTCACAGATTCATGATAAGCTTAAGACTGGATTAGGATACAGTAATGTACCTCCTCCTTATAACAACAACTACTTTCCTTCCAAAACTGATATTGATATCAATTCTCTTAAAGAAGGAATGAATGATGATGTTAAAAAGGCTGATCCAGTTAAAAGTTTAGAAGAAGATTTGAATTTTGATAAAGTTGAAATAAGAGAGTGGTGTGAGGAAGATGATCAGAGTGATAGTACATCTGAAAGTTTTGAATCATCTAATTCATCAAGTGAAGGTAGCAGAAAGGTTATTGGTCTAGTTTCTGAACTAAATGTTGATAAATTAGAAGAGGGTAAAAGATTGCTTCAAGAATAGGCTAAACAACCGATAAAACAAGTGTTCAACACTAATAAGTCTAGAAAGGGTCTAGGATTTGTTAGTACAACAGTTAAGCAGGAGTCAAAATCTGTGACAAATTTGAATGATAAATGTATTAACTGTGCTTGCAAAACAAGACTTTCTTCACCAAAACCTTTCACTAAAACTGCACCAAGAGGCAATCAAAGAAACTGGAACCAAAAGGTTTCACATAGATTGGGGCAGAATTTTCAAGTGGTAAAAGAAAAGTCTTGTTATATCTGTGGAAAAACTAATCATCTTCAACATGATTGTTATTACAATCCTAAGAATTTTACTAGGGTTGTGAAACCATTATGGACAGCAGCAAACATGATTAATAAACAAAATTTCAAATCAAAAGTTAATCATGTTGCCACTGTCAAGAGGATGAAGAATACAGCTAACAGTGGTACAATTGCAGCCACTGCTACTAACGCTGCAGTGATACCACCAAATAAAGCCAACAGAGGTAAGAAGACTAATACAGTGGGAAGTGTTACCACTGTTAAGCATGCAGCCACTGCTAGTGTTAAAAATTCCAAAAGAATGTTTACACCAAGTATGGCTACCACTGCTAGAATAATTAACACAAGCCTAAGGGTTACCATTGTTAGGCCTATTCCCACTGTTAAGTCTGAAATTAGTTGGGTTTGGAAACCAAAGAACACTGTTGCATCCAAAGTTTCCAAATCTAACAGTGCATCAAAATCAATTGTCTTCCAGAGAGTTGATTTTAATGATGCACATGGGAAACCCAAGACCAAATTGGTTTGGGTTCCCAAGAGAAACTAATTCTCTTTTTGATATTTGTGCAGAGCAAGCCAAAGAACTTATGGCATGTTGATAGTGGCTGCTCAAGGTACATGACTAGAGACAAAGGAAAGCTACAGGATTTTAAATCATTTGATGGAGGGTATGTAGCATTTGGAAGTAATCCCAAAGGTAGGAAAATTACGGGCAAAGGAACAGTGCAAAGTGATAAGATAAGTTTTCATGATGTGTGTTTTGTGGAACAGTTGAGGTACAATTTGCTAAGTGTGAGTCAAATCACAGATAAAAAGAATCCAGTCTATTTTACTGACATTGAATGCCTTATCTTGTCCATGGAATTTAAGATACCAGAAAATATGATTTTAATGAGAATTCCAAGGAAAGATAATGTATATAAGTGTGACTTAGCAAACATGTCACCTCAATCTGAGTTAAATTGTCTTATTTCAAAAGCAAGTTTGAATGAATCTGAACTATGGCATAGAAGGATGTGTCACATGAATTATAAAACCATTAATAAACTTGTCAAAAACAAGCTTGTTAGAGGTTTGCCTGAAAAGGTATATTCATGTGATGATCATTGTGTTTCTTGTCTAAAAGAAAAGCAACACAAAACTTCTTTTAAATCCAAATCTGTAAATACCAACTGCACACCCTTACACTTGTTGCATATGGATTTGTTTGGACCAACCAATATAAGTAATATGGGGAAAAGGTCTTACTGCCTTGTCATTATTGATGATTACACTAGATTTGCATGGGTTTTCTTTCTTAGAACAAAAGATGAGACAGGTGAAATACTTAGATCATTTATCATTAAGATGGAAAATCAATTGGATAAAAAGGTTAAAATCATCAGGAGTGATAATGGAACAGAGTTTAAAAATTATGAGATGGATAAATTCTGTGAAGTTAAAGGTATTAAGAGAGAGTTTAGTGCACCTAGAACTCCTCAACAAAATGGAGTAGCAGAGAGAAGGAATAAGACATTAATTGAGGCTGCTAGAACTATGTTATCTGATGCAAAATTGCCTATGTCCTTTTGGGCAGAGGCAGTTAGCACAGCTTGCTATGTTCAGAATAGGGTACTTGTTGTTAAGCCTCATAACAAAACACCATATGAACTGCTGTTTAAGAACAAAGCATTGGTTAGTTTCCTAAAATCTTTTGGATGTCCTTGTACCATTTTAAATACCAAAGATCACTTAGGAAAGTTTGAAAGCAAGGTAGATGAGGGTGTTTTTGTTGGTTACTCAATTCAAAGTAAGGCTTATAGGGTATTCAATCAAAGGACTAGGGTGATAGAAGAATCAATGAACATCACTTTTAATGAAAATATCACTAATCCAGATGGAAAAGGTCCAAAGTCTTTGTTTGATATTGATACACTTAATTCTGCTTTTAGATATACAACTGCAGATTCTAGTGCAGGTACAAGTGCAGGTACAGGTGCAGGTACAAATGCAGGAACAAGTAATGAATGTGTTATATCTGAATCAGGAATGTCATCTGCAAAGAAGAAAGATTCGGTGGAATACATTGTATTTCCAATATGGTCTACTGATCCCCCAGAAGTGTTTGACACTGATCAATCAAAGTCAACACAGAGATTAGAATCAGAAGAAGCAGATGAACCATCAATTAAACTTGTTGAATCTGACAGTCAAAGCATGGAAGACTGTGAAGAAGAAAGTGAGATGAGTCCAACACAACAACTTGATAAGGAGAAGGAGAAGATAGATTATCTGAATTATATGAGTTCTACTCCTTTGTCTAAAAGGATATCAAGAGAGATATCAAGTGAAAGGTCTGGACAAGATGGTAATTATACCAATTTGGAAACTGAGGTACCTGACACTCCTACATCCAAATACACTGTTCATAGAGATCATCCTCTTGAACAAGTAATTGGTGATGTTGGTTCTACTGTGCAAACTAGACAGCAGACCAAGGTCAATGAAGAGGAACTCCATACCTCTTTATATGTTTGTTTCTTATCTCAAACTGAGCCAAAGAAGGCAGTGGAAGCTCTTAAAGATCCCAGTTGGATTGAAGCAATACAGGAGGAATTGCTACAGTTTAACATACAGAATGTGTGGACCTTAGTTGATCTACCAAAGGGAAAAAGAGCTATAGGCACAAAATGGATCTTTAAGAACAAAAAGGATGAAAAGGGTATTGTAATAAAGAACAAGGCACAGTTGGTGGCACAGGGGTATACACAGGAAGAAGGTATTGATTATGATGATGTGTTTGCTCCTGTTGCAAGAATAGAAGCAATCATGTTATTCTTGGCATATGCTTCATATCATGGTTTTAAAGTTTATCAAATGGATGTCAAGAGTGCCTTTCTATATGGGACTATTGATGATGAAGTTTATGTTTGTCAACCACCTGGATTTGAAGACCCCAAGTATCCAGATAGAGTATGCAGATTGGATAAGGCTCTATATGGCTTGCATCAAGCACCTAGAGCCTGGTATGAAACTCTATCTGTTTACTTATTAGAGAATGGTTATAAAAGAGGTACCATTGACAAAACACTGTTCACCAAGAAGGTTCACAATGATATTCTATTGGTGAAAGTGTATGTTGATGATATCATTTTTGGTTCTACTAATGATATATTGTGCAAGGAGTTTGAGAAGTTAATGCATCAGAAGTTCAAGATGATAACTATGGGGGAACTTACTTTCTTTTTAGGACTTCAAGTTAAGCAGAGGGCTGATGGCATTTTCATCAATCAAAGCAAGTATGTTAAAGACATTCTGGACAGATTTGGTTACTCATATGCTAAAGTAGCTAGCACACCAATGGAGACGCACAAGGCATTACATGCAAATCTTGAGGGGGAGGATGTAGATGTACATCTCTACAGATCTATGATTGGATCCCTCATGTATCTCACTTCATCTAGACTAGACATAATGTTTGTTGTGTGTGTGTGTGTGCTAGATATCAAGCCAATCCCAAGCAATCACATTTGTATGCTGTAAAGAGGATCTTTAGATATTTAAAGGGTCAACCACAATTGGGCCTTTGGTATCCCAAGAGTTCTTCCTTTGAGCTTATGGCATTTACAGATAGTGATTATGGTGGTGAGAATTAGGACAGGAATTCTACATCAGGGGGTTGTCAATTTCTAGGAGAAAGATTGGTGTCCTAGCAATGCAAGAAGTAGACCACTGTATCCACTTCAACAGCAGAAGCAGAGTATGTTGCTACATCAAGCTATTGTGCACAAGTGCTTTGGATTCAGAATCAAATGCTGGATTATGGTCTGACTTTTCTAAATACTCCTATTTATATTGATAATAACTCTGCAATTAGTATCATTAACAATCCTGTTAAGCATTCTAAGACCAAACATATTGAAATTCGATATCATTTCATAAGAGATTGCAATGAAAAGAGATTGATCCAAATCTTTAAAATTCATACTGATAATCAATATGCAGATCTTTTCACAAAGGCTTTCGATGTGGGAAGGTTTACATTTTTGGTCACCAGTATTGGAATGATCAATCTAACTTAAACTATGTTTGGTATTAGAATAGATACTATCAGTGGTTCTTTATACAGAAGAGTGCTTTATGTTCCAAGTGGTTACTACTGTTAGCTTTTAGTTGCTCAGTTGGTACCACTATTAGAACATTCTAGTCACTGCTCCTTATAAAATTGTCACTTCTTGTAAACTTGTGTATATTACTGCCACTGTTTGTTTTCTAGCTAACCACTGTGCAGGTTCCTAGCTACTGTCAGAAGACATTGCTACTGCTGGAACTACCATTTTATTTGTTTTGTTTTATTTGGTATTATGTTAAAAAAAATCTGCTTATAAAGCTAAGTGCTTAGCACTGCTAGTACTAAGCTTTGATTACCTTGGTCGGTTGCCACTGCTAGTGCTACTAGCTGCTGTTAGCTTTCTAAGTATAATTTCTTGAAAAATTGAATGTTTGCCACTGTTAAGGTATTTTATCATACCTTTCTACTGTTAGTTATATTGGGCAATGCCACTGCTAGTTATTTTTCTAGAGCTTGGCTCTGTTCTTATGTCTAACAGTATATAAACTTTGAACACTTCAATTTCATTACGCTTTCTTATTTTCACACATAACCACTGCGATTAAACTTCAAAAACCCTCACTTCTACTACAATCGATTTAACCATCATGGCTTCTTCTTCAACTGATCTTACCTTACACTAAGTGTTTATGTAGAACACAATATGATTGCCTTCTTGATGAAACCCTTATCGTCGCAAAATTTCACATAAATTGTGGATTTTCTGCGGTCGAGTTATATCTTTCATGCGCTTACAGTATCTCCAAGGGTTTCAAGGGGTCATATGAACGAATTCTGGAAGAATGCTCGATTGGAAGTTATTGCGGGTAACAATCATGTGGTTTCTACGGTTCAAGGAACCAGGGTAGTGATAACAGAGGATTCTATTCGAGAAGTACTTCTTCTTGATGACGCTACAGGTATATCCTCTATCGATGACAGAGATTTGTATGCTAATCTTAGATTAATGGGGTATGAGGGTGATTATACACGTTTTACCATTTTTAAATCACTCTTTAGCCCTCAATGGAAATTTTTAATACATACACTTCTCCAGTGCTTGTCATCAAAATGAACTGCTTTTAATGAATTTGGCACCCAAATAGCCTATGCACTTGTGTGTTTGGCTAAGGGTCAAAAATTTATTTTTTCTAAATACATTCTTGAAGGCATGATCAGAAATATAACAAAAGGGAAAAAGGATATGTTTATTATATATCCTAGATTTGTGCAACTTGTTTTAAATAAACAAATTTCTGATTTAGTTGCACAAGAACTTATTGTTGGTATTAGTACTCTCTATGCTAGAACTTTTACAGAGATGAGTAAGAATACCAATAAGAAGTTTTCTGGAAAGGAAACAGCATTGTTTTCTACAATGCTTCCTGCTCCTTCCACCACAGATGTAGTAACACTAACTGCATCTGAACCAATTGGTGACAGGCCAGTAGTACCAACTGAGTCTGAACACACACCAATTGGGGGTACAAAAAGAAAACAAGGGACCAAACAACCCACCCACTTACAGCCAAAGAAAAAGAAAAGAAAACAGGCAAGTGAGGTTCCTGCTTCTCATTTGTCTCAACCATCTATTTTATCACAGCAAGTGACCTCACAGGAGATGGGTGGTCATTCTGGAAGGGCTGCCACTACTCCTACTAGTCCACTGACAGATGAGGGCAGTGGTAACATCAATAAGACCCAACTAGAGGCAACTTCTAATGCTGAACCTACGGGTAATGAAGCAGGTGAAGGTCCCAGTACCAAGAAAAAGGGAACTTCTGTTGACCATGCTAGGCATGAGGCAGAAGATGCTTTTGTCAATGATTAATCTAGGAGGTCACACTCTAATGATGATGAGACTAAACCTCACATTGAATTGACGAATGTACAATTGACAGAGGCAGTTGATTTACTTTGGGAGAAATTGGTGAAGGAGAAAAGGGTTAATAAAGCTCAAGATGTTAAAATTGCAGAGCAAGCTGCTAAGATTGATGAGTAGGGGAAAGTTATTGATGAACTCAAAGAAAGGCTTGCTGTGTTAGAAGCTATCTTGGTGAAGAGCACTTTCAAAAAGGGGGAGAATATTGCAGAGGAAGAGTTAAATGATAATGTTTTTGTGTATGATCATGAGGATGAGGTTGTGGGTGAAACAGATGCTATGTCTAATGCTAACACTGAAGTTTTGGAAGATGATATGCAGACTGAAATTGTTGAAAGTGTTATGCAAAAGACTGTGGAAAGGGTTGATGGTGAGACAGAGGTAATTAATGATGAAGAAGATGGTACAACCAGTGGATGATTTGGTGAGTATGGAAACTGAACAGATGGAAGGTGATGGTGATGATCTAGAGGCAGAGGGGGAGTCAATGTCAAGATCAGATCCTAAACTTACATATGGCAGGAAGAAATCTGTACCATTGTTTAGTATAAAAGCTAAAAAGATGGAAGAGATCAGAAAATCAAAGTCAAGTAGTCCCACTGCTAAAGTGGCTACCACTGCTACAACTGCTACCACTGCTACCTCTCTCACTGTTAAGTCAAAAGCAACTACTGCCAGAACACCTGAAGTCCTTTTAAGATCAAAAAGCCTACTAATTTGCCTAAGCCTGATTCCAAACTTCCAAAGATTAATCCAAAAGATAAAGGCAAGGGTAAACTAGAGGAAAAGCAAAAATTGAAGAAGGTGACACAGAATGTTGAGCATGACTTGGAGTATGCTATGAGGTTGCAGGCTGAATTGGATGAACAGGACAGACTTGAAACTGAAAAGAGAGCTGCTAAATCTCAAAAGTCTGTGCCAGTCAAGATGAAAGAATCTGAGGTTGATGAAGTGGATGTGATGCTTGAGAATGGTCAGATTGTAAAAATGACTAAAGAAGCCAGCAGAGTGTATGCAGATATGAAAGCAAAGGGGTTAAATAATGATACTGTATATCATGCTTATGAAGAAAAGAAAAAGGGTAATCCTCTGCAGATGGCATTAAAGAAGAAAATTGAAAGAGAGAAGAAGGAGAAAAAGGAAAAAGAAGCTGCTAAGAGGAGAGCAAAGAAACCAACAAGGGCTGAATTGAAAAATGATCTGGTATGTAAGTTAAGAGGAGATAGGAAAAAGAAACCATGATTAATCATTATGTCGCAGCAATGATAAAAAAAATCATGAGCTATTAACTTCTAGAGATCCTGCGATGACTCTCGTCATTTCTAAAAAAATTCCATTTTTCGTAAATCCCGCCGCTTATATAATCATCAAGTTGCAAGAAATATTTCCTGGAGCTGACGACGACAAGATAAAAGCCGTTTTCTTTGCCGAAAGAAAATATATGCACGTTAAACTCGCTTCGTTGTTCGATCAATCCAAATTCCCTTTTACCGTTTCTCAAAGATCTTTAATTTGGGATATCACCATTGCAGTGCAAACTACAAATGGAGATCCTGACTCAAAAGAGGAAGTTAGGTTTCAGAGAATTTTAGGAAATCTTCTTCACGATCTTAATAATATAGACCGAGGTATGCGAATAGGAATTTCAAGTAAAAAGAAAGTTAGAAAGGAATTTAATAAGTTTGTTAACAATCTGCTAAAATTAGGCCAGAAATAACGTAAGATTCTTAGCGAATTCGAAAATTTTTCATTACACCCTGCCAAGCTAGTTGATTATGTCATTAACATTCTAAACTGTGATTTTATTCCTCTCTATACTTCAAGATTGCTTTCAAGCAATCCCCTTTAAATAGATTTGGAACAATAGTCGAGCTACAGACTTGAAACAAGCGCTTTTTGGGAGGCAACCCAAATTCTTAATTAGGTCTTTAAAATGATTTTCTTAGGTTAAAAATAAGTTAGTTTAGTTAGTGGTTAATTTTTTTTCTAAAGAAAAAAAAAAAAAAAAAAAAAAAAAAAAAACCCTTTTAAAATCTTTGTCTCCGCAGAATCTGCGCAGTTTCTGAAAACTTGAAAATCTTAAATTAAAATATCTTATAAAGTTTTAAATTGCTTAGATTTTAAAGAGTCAAGATTTTAAACCAAAAATATTGTTTATTTTTATCTAGTTAAGTAGTTCTCCTTGCGTTTTAATAAAACAATTTTTTGCTGCGTACAGTCAAATACCAAATTTTAAACTTTTGCTAAAATATTTGGCTAAGGCTTTTAATTACCCAAAATACCTAGTAATTACAATTAAAATGTTATTTAATCACAAATGGTAAAAAGGAGGAGTAAATAAAAAGGGTAAAAAAGAGTCAACCAAAGTCAAAACAACAAAAAAATCATTTTTTCCCCCTCCTTCTCCCTCCTTGCATCGGCCTCCATCACCCCACCCAAACCCACCATTTTCCACCATTTTTAACCAAACCAAGCCTCAAATCTTCATCTCTAGGTCATTTTTATGTCCCCTAACATCATTGCATCTTCATTAAGGTATGATTCAAGCTTAAAATACCAAAATTCTCTAACTTTATTAACCTAGGGTTTCAAGTTAGTTTTTGATGATTTGTGGTTTGCATTGCGAAATTGAGCTTTGATTCTTGCTTAGTGATGATATAGGATGATGTAGGAGCTAGCATTACTTCTTAGATTGAAGCAATTTGATGTTTGACTTTGGAAAGTTGACTATATTTGACTTTTGTGACTAGTAGATCCATTTTGACCAATTGATGATTAAATTGCATATGATAAGTTTTTTGTTGATTGATTTATGCTAAATATAATTAGTATAGCTTATTCATTTGCTTCATTTGTGGTTAAATGCGTAATATGGTCAAGTTAGCAAATTAAAGTAAGCATGAAAAGTTAACTTTTGTTGAAACGTCATCATTTTGAAATAAAACCTTTGATAAAATGACGTTTTACTTTAAGTGGATGCTAATACCTTGCTTTGATTTGCTAATGCAAGTTAGTGTTATGATAGATTTGGCAAATGAAAAAAAGGAAACCTTACTTTGGTAATGTTGACTTTAAAAGTCAAAATGCTTAAATTTTAGTAATACTAGTAACCATTCTAGTTAAAAAGTCATGGTGGTATTGTAAAATTGTATCTTTGAAAGTGTTATGGAAAATCTTAAATGGATACTACATTTTCCCTAATTAACTACTTTTAAATTTTAAAGTAGTGTCTACTTAAAAGAATACCATAATTACAATCAAGCAATACTTTTGTCAACTAAAGAAGCTTTGTTGCGATACTTGCATGATATGGTCAAAATTGCTATATACTTGTTTGAATATCATGGTTCGTTTGCATGTGGTAATAGGTTATACTTGCCATGATAAGGTAATTACATGATTAAGATTTAAATCTTTATCATACATGCTTGATATGGTTAAATAAGTCTTTGACTTTTCTTGTAGAAATCATTTAGACCTAATAGCCTATTATTGTAAACCCAAGTTTCTTGTGGTGATTGAAAATTGATTTTGGTGGTATTATTAGCTATTACAGGTTTTTGGGACTACTCATATTCTAGAGCCCACATTTCGAATTTTTATTCAAAATTTAGAAAATGATTTACTCAAATAACTTGTAATTATTCCTGGTAATTCACTATGTTCTTGTTTTCTCTTATTTTTCAGATGATTGATATTCCCCAGAATATCAGAAAATCCATCAAGGACCCAGAGAAACGGGAAAGGTATCAAACATGGCTAACACATCAGTTGGGAGAAAATAGGTACCTAGTGTGGGAGGATTTGGAGCAAATCGGTTTAAAAGCAGGGTTTGAAAATTTGATAGTGTTTAAGGAAGGGAAGCGACATCTACGCGCATGGAGGAATCTATTTGAGATTAAGGAAAATGTTTATCAAGAGTTAGTTGCTGAGTTTATGGTAACCTTCCAGTTCGACAAAACGATTGATAAGCTAAATGATGACCGAATGATTAGATTCAACTTCATGGGAAATCCTCACCACATGTCATTAGCAACCTTTGCCAGGCATCTTGAATTGTACACTGAGTATCAAGTTACCACTCCTTTCTTCCTGAAGGCAAACACTGAGGTAAAACAGCGAGACCACACTGCTATTTGGCAAGAATTGACAGGAAATCAGTTTCAGTACAATGTCAAGGCCACTTCTTTTCTTGATAAGCACCACCAAGTTCTCCACAACCTCATCGCTTGCAGCATTCGAGGAAAGAGAAAGACTAAAGGAGCTGTTGGGGTAAAGGACTTGCAGATCATCAAGAGCATTATAGAGCAGGAACACGTTAATGTTGCTTATTTGGTTGCTGATAGGATCCTTACTGAGTCAGGGTACACCGAGTCAGAGTTTGCATATATGGGAGCAATAATCACTAAGTTAGTTAGGAGAATGGGGCTGTTGACTGAGGAGGTGATTGGTAGCCTGACACCAGTGGCGAACAGGGTATCTAAGCCATATGACATTAACTAAATGGTTAAGGTTTGGTTGCTAGAGAAAGATGCTGATGGGCAGATAAGATGGAAGGATGGTGAGATCATTCCGGGAGTTCGAATGAGACCCCCGAGGAGCAAGAGTGTTAGGTTTGAGTTCGATGACAACACGGTCCACCGACAGCCTAGGACCACTGTTGCTCATGAGCGAGAGGAAGGAGAGACAGCCGCTGGTGAGGCACAAAGTCCACTGACACTGCCTGTTCGAGAGTTTGGTTGGGGAGATCCGGTATCATCCGAGCTCATGTACGGTATGTTGGGTATGCTTAACTCACATTACACACATGACACATATTTAGCTACTGAGTTTGGATTCCCACAACCTACACGCCCTACATGGGTATGCGGCCCACGACCACCCAACTACCACACCATGCCACTACATCCATTTACCATGATGCCACCCACTACCACCGTTCCCTACACCTCCATACCACCCACATCCTCCACTCGCACTGTGCCCATGGAGATTCCTCGAGCCCGCCGTACTAGGACTACCCCTGCGGCTGAGCCGGTTTTCTCTGTGCACACTGCGACACCACATGAGCCGCATATCCCACATATTAGGCAGCCATCTTCCCGTGCCATGACCCGTCAGAGACCAGCTGAGTCAGCCACATCAGACACATCTTCGGAGACAGACTCACCTCAGTCAGGGTTCAGACAGGATATGCAGGTTGATGACCAGGTACCGGTGCAGACTGATTATCTGCCTGATATGACTACTGCTACTGTTGTGCCTACTTTTTCAGGACTCACAGGGATGCTTCAGAGCAACCCAGTGCTTTCCTCTGAGCTCCCACCGTACCCGATGCATGGTGCTTCCTTAGGATCGTATGAGGTTGCAGAGATGGGACTAGATCCCAACTTCCATTTGTACCCGATCCAGCCACCAACATCCGGCAGGCAGCGCAGTTCGTCTTCAGCATCAGTCTCCCGCAAGATATCCAGAGGACAGCACTTTGCCTCCCGTCATGCACCTTACAGCTCCATGCCACCTCCAGCTCACGGACCACCATCCGACCAGGATCCTTCTCACCCTTGATCTTATCAGATTTTATTTCCATTTGTGTTGGATAACTGTATCACTTATTATTATTACTATTACTGATATTTAGGATTACTGTATTTTTGACTGTTGCTGCAAGAACTATTTGGGTTCCAACCTGTAATCTGGTTGGACCCATCTATCTATCTTATCTTATTGTTTATCTATCATTTACTTATTTTATGTTGTTCTTAGTTAATTTTTAGATTACTTGCAATAAAAGAGAGCAGTAAATAGTATGAAAGTTCCCCGAGAAGAAGCCGAGATGACGCAAGAATTACGCAAAGATCCTGATACAAACTGATCGACCTACACATCTGAATCAGAATCTTCATTCACACATCTCAGTCCTTTCTAGGGGAGTTTTTTTCCATTCCTTAGTGATTTTCTTTCATCACCTATAACTCGCCGTTATGCCATCATTCTTAAATTCTAAGTGTGGGATTCTAAATCCCACACGAATCAAATCAACTTAGAAATAGGGTTCCAAAATATTTTCAAACTTTAAGTGTGGGATTCCTTCCCAAGAATTTTAAACTTAGTTTGAGAACATTAGGGACAATGTTCCTCTAAGTGTGGGATACACGGTATGTTATACCGTATTCTTTGACTTTGATTGCTTGTCCAAAGTATAACTTTACAAAAATAAGCTTAACTTCAATAGTGGGGTATCTCCACTCATTTAGTTAGCTTAAATTTTTTCCTAAAAACCTCATTTTTGCTAAAATTTTTAAATTTTCTGACTCTAAATAATCTTGAGAAAAATAAATTTTTCAGAAATTAATTAAACTGCTTTGGAAAGTAAAATAAGTTAAGATACGATTTCCTTAAAAATGAAATGTTAATCTAAGAGCATCGCACGGCTAGGCACATACAACCCTATTGCAGTGAGGTATTTGAGCCTAATAAAAGCATTCATCTTTAATGCTTCACTTTTTCATTTGATGTGTGTGCCGATGCATGTGCTTTAAGTTAGAACTTGCTCTTGGTATACGCTTCGAGACCACACCAATGAGCACCGTACGCAGTGAAGGTGCAGTCAAAGGACCTTGACATTCCTTAGGATATAAACCCCTTTCTATCATATCTTTTCAAGCCCCAAAACCCTTCCAACACTCACTTTTAGTGTTGATGATCCGCCTAGAAAACCCTGTTGAGCCATAGCCTATTCGTTTCTTTCAAAACCCAAAAATTTGAACCCACTTATTCCACACCCACCAAAAATCTTATCTTAGAAATTTTAAACTTGTGGAAAATGCTATTTTAATTATTCTTTTTGCTTTCACTCCAAATCACAAATATTGATGTTTACTCAAAACTTTCTCGTGTGCGTTCCCCTGATAAAAATCAAAAGTTGAAAAAAGTTTACGGTGTGAAAAATTGAAACCAAGTAAATGCAAAGTCATCAAAAGGATGAAAAATATGAAAAGAAGAAAGGATATCAAAAAAGGGCAAAAGAAAGAAAATAAGAAATCCCTAGAAAAGCCCAAAAATGAAGAAAAAAAAAAAATAAAGCTAAGTGCTTCGAATCTCTCGAAAATTCCTTTTCTTATAAAAGATATAAACTCCCCCGAATATTTTCAAAAAGATAGAAGTCAAAATAGCTATCTTCTTCCCTTGCCATTTATCCGTTTTCGTTTTCATTAAAAATGTGTTTAAATTAATATTTTCCCAAAAAAGTTTAAAGTTCTTAAAGATAAGCAAACCCCCTAATTTAAACCAAAAATTCCCACTTATCCATACCAATAAACCCTCACCAATCATTACAACCCATTCCGAATGTCCTGGGATGATTAGCACCGTCCTCATTGAAGTGGTGGAGATCCGATTCTTGATCAAGCCTATGATGAGAAGCAATGCATGACTGGCTTTATGAGCGATTTCGTTTGATTAGAATGATAGAAAACCCGATACACTCTGAGTGAATTGAGTGACCACCTTTGTGAGATCGCCTAGTCATGTATAATATCCATCGAGAATTGTGAAAGTATGCCAAGGTTGACATTTCAGGATTAAGGGAGGGTTATCTTAATGATGCTTACTTTCTAAAAAGGTTTTCTAGGTCTCTGATTAAGTA
The DNA here is from genome assembly GCA_963422505.1 of Pseudognaphalium luteoalbum. Taxonomy (NCBI): domain Eukaryota; kingdom Viridiplantae; phylum Streptophyta; class Magnoliopsida; order Asterales; family Asteraceae; genus Pseudognaphalium; species Pseudognaphalium luteoalbum. The sequence continues at coordinate 72,724,923 of OY730198.1, forward strand.
AAAATCTCAGGTTATTTCTTGTCAAAACCCAAAAACCGATTTTTTTCAAAACCTTTATAGCAAGTGAGAACTTTAAAGTTTGCTTGAGGACAAGCAAAAGTCTAAGTTTGGGATATTTGATAACACGTAAAAAGTCATGTTTTTACGTACATTATCTTCCACATTTTAGGCACAAACTTAACAAAAACATACTTAAAAGGACATTATTTATAAAGTTTTGTTAACTAAGTCAAAACGGAGTCGATGTTTGTAAAATCACTAAAAATGGCACAAAAAACGTAAGAAACGGGGCAAAACTGCTTTATCGCACCTCCGTTCACTCATTTCAATGCACTTTAAGCTACGCTCCGAGTTATGACCTCTAACTTATGTCATTCTCTTCGTTAGGAAAATACGAATGCGTGGACGTAAGGATCGCTCAAAATGGATAAACGACGAATAAGATACGCCCGAACGAAGAACCGAATGGCTAGGATACGGCTGAACACAGCTGTATACGGCTGAGCCAGACCGTATACGGCTGGACACAGACCGTATATGGCCTGTGCAGACCGTATACGGCCTGTGCAGACCGTATACGGCCTGTGCTCAGCCGTATACGGGCCAGCTCAGTCATAATCACCCTATGCACAGCCGTATACGGTCCAGTTCAGCCGTATTCACCCTAGCTCATCCGTATCGTGCGTTTGGGTGATAAAAATCTGATTTTCATTCGCCTTTGCAATAGGGTTGTGCGTTTCATGGTTAGGATACGGTCTACGGATACGGTTGTGCAATCTCTATATATAGAAGCCTCATTTCATCATTTGAAGACATCTCTCACACATCTCACACTTCACATCTCAACAATCTTCGTTTTCTTACATTTTTATATTTTTACTCTCTCTCTAGATTAGTTTAGATAGTTTCTCTCTCTAGAGTTTTCTCTCTCTAGAGAGAGATAGATAGTTAGTTGGTTAGCAGTAGAGAGAAGGAAAGCTGGTATTGTAATCACGGTGTAATAAGAAGCATTCTTGGTGCAAGACTCTGCCTTTCTTTTCAGCTGTTACTCTGCTCAATTTTACTGGTGATATCTTTCTTTTCATACTTATACTATGTCCGAATTATTTATGCCTGTTTGTATGATATATGTTACTGTTATTGCCATGCTTATTGAGTAAGTGTGTTGTTGCGGTTGTTGAAATGTAGATAGTTAGAAGTAGGGATGATGTTGAATTAATCTTTAAATCTATATAATTGGGGATTGTTATATTTGTTATGTCTAAACTTATCATGCATCTAGACTTAGCTATGGATCACCCTTTTCAGTCCTTCGCGTGACTACTACTTTAGGCTTAGAACCTGATCAACTCTAGGTACAGTAGGAAGTTATTTGTGTTATAGTAAAGAAGCCGTGTATGTCACTGTAATCCGGCTGTAATACTGGGCAAATGCCCCGGAAAGAGCCGTATGTTCCGACACTGTGGATTACCTAGAGACCCTAGAATATGGCCTAGAAACCGATATAGTTGTGGAAATGTTACAGTACACAGTCTGTCTACCCCTGTAACTGAAGCTGTGGAAACACTTTAACATTGTATACCATATCTGTACCTAAGGATGAAAAGTTGTGGAAACACCATAGTACACCGCAAGTACATCCTTTGTTACATAAATCTGTGGAACTGTTTAAGTGCAGTACATCGTGAACGGTTCCTAGGTTGGTACGCTGTGGAAGGAGTATGCATTGTACACCGCTGGTGTTCCTAGGGCTGAATGACTGATTGCAAAGGAGAGGTTAGATCATGACAGAAGTAGTTGAACTAATCAAACATAAGGAATGAGTCTGGAGATGAAAGTCAAGCCCAGCAGTGGTTCAGGATTCTTAAAACCTCTAGACTCTACAAAACTGATAGTTTAGAATAACAAGTTAAATAATATGAACATGTTTAGGAAATGGCATTTACATTTAGGTGTTAAGAACGGTCAGAATTACCTGTGTGGCAGTCTGTTACCTTATTCCTGCACCCTTCAAGGGTCATTTGTCCACAAAGACAGTGAGGGGGGTTGAGCATCCTGTTCTGATCAGAATCACGATAGCCTAGGTCTCGTGACATACTAATTCTGGTACATAACTAGAATGAGTAGGGTCCTAGTGTTTACACCCATAATGCATCTGTTTATTAACTAAAAATGTCCCCAATTATCTTTATAATAAGCATCATCCCCACAACTAATTATTGAAGTTTCAACCGCCGCAATTCTTTATCTGTCTACCTAGCTACCGATTCTTCTCTATCTTATTTACTTTTTCTGTCTTTAGTTATTAGTTAATTAAATTAGAAAACCCCCAAAACCTACCTATTCAAAACCCATCCTAAAAGCAAAACTCTATCTTTGGCATCACTTCGTTTCAATTCGCTCCGATTTAAGAACGACCTCGAGTTATACTTACTGCTTGCTCACCCTATGTGATAGGTAGTACTTATAAATTGAGTCCCCAGCTCTTTATAAATTTAAAACTCCCACCGATCGGCGCTCGGTACTGTCCGGTCAGTTCCTTGACGACGGGGACGGGTTCTTCCCCCTCACTAGGAGAGAGCTTCAAAAACCTGACTGTTCGGGCGCCATCTCTTAAAAAATTACCCAATTTCAAATTAAGGCTAGGATCCATATTTTAGATTCCTTTTATAAAGAGGTTTGCCGTAATCATATCACGTATTTATTTTAGGTAGACAATTCTCTTGTCAATTTCAATCTCTATGAAATTCCTAGTTCTCTTAAGATTCTTTGATTCTTATCAATGGCATGTTAATCTCGTTTATGTTCATCTACTATTCATGACTAGGATGCCGAGGATCATGAACAAGATGTGTGAATTAACCATGCAAACCCCGTGTGGTCCCTGGCTCGAGTACGCTCGAGAATCGCGAGTCTCACATCACCTCTCACTTATGTCCTCATATTAATATGCCGGTTAACCACACACACTCCATTAACAGTCCATACGAGACATGTACGGTTTCATGGGTTAGCATACTTTTCACATTTTTCTATAGCTAAAACGGGATTTTGTTTTACTATTTTAAGTCTACTTTTAATCTTGATATCATCCTATCAAAAGTCCTCGGTAGCTCCATTGAACACACGAAGAAGCGGAGAAGCAGGTCAGCGTGAAGCTTATTAAAAACCTACTTCTTTAGGGAAGCAAAACGACCCTCCTTATACCTCTCTTGTAGCTTGTTCACTATGGGTGAGCTGATTTATCAATTGACTGACGATGTATTTAGACTTAAATGATACATATATATAAATCATATTATATATAGGGTCTCTCTTAAACATTCAAGGTTTAGGGTTCTATTTTAAAACATTTTAAAATTTGAACGTATATTTTAAACCATTAAAATATGAAGGCCTGATTAGTAAATAAATTAACTATATATATATATATAGATATATATATATATATATATATTATACATATATACTTAATTTAATTATTTGGACAGGATAAAAACAATTCTATTTCCAAATATCTTTTATCAATATTTTGTATTGCTAACATTATTAAGCTATGGCTCTGATACCACTATTGGGTTTTCTATTCCATAACTAGATTAATATATATAGCGGAAATTAACAATTAATCTATAGCAACTAGGAAAATAAACCCTAAAGGACCTTGACTTAATAAACCTATTAACAATAACAAAATAAATAGATAAATGTGAAAATACTAACCTTTGAGAAAACCAATTTCTCACACGTACAGACCACCTTGCTCGAGCTTTCATGCTTTGGATGGCAAGTACCCAAACCAGAATACCTCTAATGGACACCCATGAGCCAAGAGAAACTCCAAATCCTAAGGTTCCGACTCTAAGTCATATAAACTCTCACAAGGATTAGGAATGAGAAAGAGAGAAAGAAACGAACTAAATTTGAATCTGGGATGATTGGAAAGCTTAGGGATGGCCTCTCTTCAAAGGGGAGAGGATGCCCTTAGGTTTGGTATTCTAGCCAATGTTGGACAATCAGTTTCGAGCTTCCAACCGCCGGTTAGAGCTTCCAACCGCCGGTTAGAGCTTCTAACCGCCGGTTGGACTTAAATCCTTCCCGAGTAACAACACGTGTCACCGACTTACAAACCCTAGCCTCCAACCACCGGTTGGCCTCTCCAACCGCCGGTTGGAACTCGCTTCCAGAATATTCCTTTTAGTTTCTAATTAATATTCAATTAATAAACTAACTAACTATTCTTTATAGATTCTGTTAATTTCTTTTTAGCTTCTTATTAACTTATCAACTTTGATAAATTAACAAACTAAATAATTAACGTATGATATTAATTCTAATTAATATTATCTCTCTTACTTACTGTTTCTCTTACTGTTAATTGAGGGCAACCAAAAAAGGACTCCACTTTTAACGATAGTCTTATCAGTTAGTTATGAACTTGGACACTATTTCCAACAGGTTTATGGTTTAGTATGTATAGGGTTTAAAGTTTTGTAAAGCACTTAGGGTTTGGGGTTTAGAGGTTAGAGTTTATGGTTTAGGGTTGGGGTTTGGGGTTTCGTAAATGCAACACTTTAACACATGTGTTAGTAAATGTAAAACCCATCAAAAAAGATGGAAAAAAACTCGTCGAAAGTATGCCTTGAGAGACGGCAAATCGAAAAGGAGAAAACGCTAAATTTAATGGTGCAATTTTCATAATTTTTCTATTTGTCGTTTGTGAGATAATTAATGTTGGGGGTAAATGGGTATTGTACATGTGGGACATTCTATTTGTACACATGACACAATATCATTGGTTCCCTCATTCTCATACAAATTTATATTCTCATTTGAACTTCACCCAGTTAACATAAGTAGATTTAAAAAATTCAGCATAATTTGACTATTGAAGTTAGTTCATGGTGGATTGGTGGAGCTTAAAAAAACAAGTCCGCAGTGAATTATAACGTTGTTTAGGTTAAAAAAAATACTACTTGCATTGACTGGATATGAAAAGAGAGTGGGTGGATAGGGGTGTTAACGAACCGAGCCGCTCACGAGCTACTCGATTTTGAACTCGTTTATTTCGAGTTCGAGCATCAGCTACTTTGAACTCGAGTCGAGTTTGAGCAAAAATTATCGTTCGATTAATTTCACGAGCCGAGTCATAAAAATTAATATTCGACTCGACTCGCTCGAAAACTCGTATAATACTCCGAGTCGAACGAGTTAATCGAGCATACTCGGCTCAAATAGTTCAAAAAGCTGATATATATATATATATATATATATATATATATATATATATATATATATATATATATATATCTCGAGTCGAGCCACCCGAGCCTCATATGAGAACGAAATGAACAATAACAATCGAGTTAAACTTGAATATTCATGCAAATAAGAAAAGTTTAAGTTACTAAAAGAGTTTCGAACTCGAACTCGAACAACGAAAAAAATATCGATCTCAAGTTCGAACCCAATTTAAAAAACTTATTTGAGCTCGAGTCGAGTTCGAGCATAATAAAAATATTTTGAGTCGAGTTCGAACATCTTGATACTCGGTTCGGCTCGGTTCGTTAACACCCCTAAATAGGGTGGATGTCATATTAACATTTTTAATCATTTTTAATCATGATGAAGACAAGTAATCTATATGTTAATCTCAATATATTACCACTTGTTTTAGGCAACACTTAGAGAACATAGCCATAAATGATATTTATAATATGATTATAAATGTGATAAAAAACAATTTAGTTGGAAATTATGTGACATTTTGATAAAATGGACTGGTTAAACTTTTCAGAATAAGTTTAATTTAAAATAAACTCAAAATTCGCTATGCATTCACAATTTTTAACCATTTAGCTGTCTTTAAAATTTTATTCGACGATTATAAAGATATAAATAGGTCTTCGATACTTCTCAAAGTGTAATAGTGAATGACAAGTAGAAATACTACATCATTCATTTTATGTAACCACCTTGAGGAAAATAATAATAATAATAATAATAATAATAATAATAATAATAATAATAATAATAATTATTATTATTATTATTATTATTATTATTATTATTATTATTATTATTATTATTATTATTAACAATAATAATAATAATAATAATAATAATAATAATAATAATTAAATGGTGGTCTAAAAAACGAGGTTTCCCAGGCACCTCTCACCCAACCAACAACTAAATTAACCTTAACCTTAATCACAAGATAATCTAAACATCTTCATTTTCTTCACTCAATTGTCAAACCCAACTTCAAGAATGCAGTGCAATTAAAAATATTATAAAATATTTGTTTTGAACATAAATATAAGTCGTTTTATATATATATATATATATATATATATATATATATATATATATATATATATATATATATATATATATATGTTATATCTATCTTTTTTTTCTATCTCATACTTCACTCTTTATCATGACATGATACATTATTCCGTAAACTTTTGTTTGTAAAATTTTATGATCAAGCTAAAGAATATGAGTTTATTTGATAAATCCATCAAAACGGTGCATTATTGATTTATATAGTACAAATTGTTAATACATGATTTTAGTGGATTTATCAAATACAATGGTCGAAATATCATCACTCAAATAATATGTTACTATTCCACTACGCTTTTATGGTGCTTTTATTAATGTATCGGTAATATAAAGGTCATGTGACATAATTATAAGTTGTCTCATTATCAAATTAAATAAAATAATAATTAAAATGGAAGTCATAAACATAATGAAAGAATAAATAGTTCGATAAACATTACGAAAAGTATGCCCTAGTTCGAAATACTTAACTAGTCATATGCATATTTGTCCTGCCCCTCGAATCTTGACTAGAGTCAAATAGTTGACTGAGACAAGCACGACATATAGAGATTTTGGTTTTCAATAAATCTTTAGACTACTAAGTACAGTTTATTATAGGGATATTCACAAATCTTTGAATTATTATTGGTCATAACATTTTACAGAGTATATATATATATTCACTTACGTGCATTATTAAAGTAGTATTTTTTAAAAACAATAATTTGTACAGTTTTACAGACCTAACCCAATGTTGTACATAACCTACCAAGGAGTATTCATGAACTTAATAACGTCTCATTCAAGATGTCTTCGCTTACTATATTTTCCTAACAAAAACATTGGAATGATTGAAACTGATCAAGTATATAATAAAATAACTAAAATAATTATTTATTCATTTCATTCTTCTTCTTTTTTTAACAGCAGAAAATTTAATATATAAAAAGATCAGTTGAAAAGGCTCAACCAACCAAACAAACAATTACAACTTATATAAGGGATTGTTATACCAATTGTCCCATCCTGTCGAGATTTTTTATTTCTATTACCATACCACAAGAAAACACTAGTACAAATCGAATCAAACAATAAATCTTTTTGCTCTGCATCCAGGTTGAAGACTATCTTGTTTTTGAATTTCCAAAGAGCCCACCATGTCGTAAAAGCTTCTATCAAATCTTTCTTTTGCCGGGATAATCTTTTTGACTCTAGTAATGCCATCATATCCTTCGGAACCAAGTCCAAAAAAGACATTTTACCAATCCATTTTTCCACAGCATCCTACACTTTTCTAGCGATATAACATCCCGCCATAATGTGATTTACAATCTCTCGACATTAGTACTACAATGTGGGCATATAATGGAATTGACATCAAAAACAACATATAACCACAAGTCGACAACCCCATATTTTGCAAGAGACAGAACAGGGTCACTACTCATTACTTACAACAACTAAATCCTACATCAAACCTAATAATAATAGTAATAATAATAATATGTAAAATTAGACGTATATGTTAACCCTCTTTTAATGGAACTTGAACATACAATATAAGAGACTTAATGAAATTTATATAATGCCCCTGATCTCTTGTGTGACAATTTCTTAATTACTTCATCTGAGTTTAACTTGAAACGTAACTAAAAGAGACAAAATGATATACCACCATGTCGATGACATGCTAAGCGTACATACTAATGCACGATATTATCGACTGGCACTATACTAGTGTGCAAGCACCATGCTTCTATAAAATGTACATTAAATATCAGAACAATTTCTATAGTGTCGTTATGCGCCCATCTTTATTGAGTCTTTCTAAGACACCATAGGCAGGAATGAATGACTGGTCTTGATCGAGTCAATCAAAAGCTTTCGTCCTTGGAGCGATGATAAAGACGGAGGGAGTGAAGGGCCAACCTAATTTTTTTTGTTTTTGATTTTGATCTTGTGTGTGTTTTTTGCATATATAATGAATGTATTATTGCGAATTGTGGGATGCACAAAAGTTCAGTTCTTCCGTCTTTATAGGTAGTCTTTAGTTCATGATTGTGCATTCTAATATTCCTTTCGTACGGACATCCACAATAGAGCGAGTGCACTTAACAAGATCTCGTTCTTTAATAGCATTATCACAACTAAAAACAACAATCCCTACATTCTCATTCTCTAAGTTTCAATGTTATTCCTTTTCTCACCGATGACAAATTCACCTATTCCCCCAACTTGAGGTAAAGACTAATTAAAAAGAACCCAACGCAAAACAACTTTTCATTCCCTTATTTCGTCTTGTGCAGCTGCTACCCTAGTCGAAAGTTGAAGCAGTACCCTAGTCGAAAGTTGAAGCAGTTAGGGTCTAAGAAGAATAATACTACGTTTGCATAAAAATAAAAATCTAAATTGGTAAAAATGTTAAAATAGTTTGTGTAGAAAAAGAAAAATTAAAATCCACGTGTGTCAAAATAGAATAAAAGTAGACACATCTTTATATCATTTTTCACACATATTTAGCATTATTATGTTACAAAAGGTCACGCATGTAAAATACATCTACTTACACTCACACCGCTACTATAAATACATCAACTAGTTAGTTGAAAGTTCACTTTATTAATTCTTACAATATTTCTTCTCACTCTCCCTTTCAATTCCCTCTTAGCTACCACTGACTAACTTCTTCACGAAAACCACACCATGGGCCTTCTCAAAGACAACGGCGTCGTTTACAATCCCGTCAACGACATCGATCTCGGCCCTAACTCCGATCAACTCTACCTCCATTCCGACGTCAAAGGTGCATCTCCTTCTCCGATCATTTTATTAATCCGATCACCTTCATTTCAATTACCTTCATTAGTAATTTTCCACACACAGAGTGTGTGTATAACCTAAAGATCATATAGTTGTGTTTTTGTTGATATAACTAATTAAGTATCATGCTAAATGTGTGTAGTTAGTACTAATAAATATATATACATGTACGGATGCATTTGATCAATCGTGTGAACTAATGATGTATGTATAATGTATATACGTACGTGTGTACGTATATACATATATATTATATCATATGATATAATATATGTTATGTGTATGTATAAAAAAGAAATCATGCTAGATGTGTGTGTGAGTGAAATTATAAATACATTTATACATGTACATGTATGATGTGTGTATATATATATATATATGCGGGTATTTATGTATGTATTCGATTTATTAATTACTCGAATCGATATGATGTATGTATGTATATAAACACAGCACCGCGAATGGCTGGACTGATCGCGAAGGTATTCGTGTGGTTTTTGGAGATGAAGATCATCGGAGGTATTTTGCTATATTTTCTCAAGAAAAATAATCGAATTCAGAAGGTACGTACGGATTCTGGATTCATTCCTGTATTAAATATCGTATTAAATTTACTTGTATTTTTTATTTAATTATTTATTTTTTCTTACAAGTTACAAGTACGTGGTAATAAATAAATATATAATATAATTTGTTGTGAACTCAAACAATAAATGTATTGGAAAACCGAAAATACACGGTCAACTTAAAAAAATATTTACGTGAATACGTGATTGACTAATAATCATGACTGTTTAATTTAATATATATTTATGTGAGAAAAAAAATCCGACAACCAATAATTCAGACTAGTTTAGAATCAGTTGTAGAGATACATGACTCAAATGTGACTATAAGAATGTACGAAGTAACACTTTCAAATGATACTATTTGTACAAAAATGTCACAATTCATTAAGTGAGCTACACTACACACCATTAGCTTTATTTCATATTTATAAATAATCATTTTTGTTCACAACTTCAATCGTATCACGTTTATAATTTTTAGTTTTATAAGTAATTAACTTTGAGATAATATTACTTTTGCTTTACAGAGTAATGTCCATTTTTATTACTCCCTTCAGTCTCAAAATTATTGTCCACCAACAAAAAACACACAGTTTAATAAAAGTGGGATCATAACAGTTTTCAACCACTCAAAATGGAATCTGCATCCACTATAGTCTCTTCCTATTGGTTGAAATGAGAAGTGGACAATTATTTTAGGACGTCCCAAAAAGGAAAGGTAAACTATAATTTTGAGATGGAGGGAGTATTTGAATGTGCAAGGTAGGAATATTGAGTTCATTAATTATTACTCGTATTAGATTTATATGTTGATTAACTAGACATCAAACTCGTATATACACACGGACCATTGAATGTGAATTTGATTTTTATAATTATGCGAATTAAGTATACGATAAAATTCTATTTCGTAAAATTTAAAAATGATATGCAGTGAAGTTTAAAAATCCTAAACGAAAGTAGTATAATAGATTGATTGCGTATATTAATTAATAATTGTAATATAATACAAGTCTCCTAATGAAATTAGGAACTTAAAATAATAATAATAATATTTATAAATTATTATATAAATATATTCAATACAAAATATGTATTTATGACATCATCTCATCCAAAACTTTAGATAATTGGACAGAATTAAATAATTTAATTGGTTAATTTAGATTTTGATGATGTCATCATCCACTTCCAATATATAATTTAAGATATGCGGTTGATATAAAAATGAAACGTGATGATTTCTTTTTAAATTAAATAAATTTAAATATAATAGAAGATGAGACAACATTATCAGAAAACCACCGCTATATTTTGTGTAAGGGTTTTGCTAAGGTATGTTTAATGGTACACGTTAAACTGCATTTAATAAAGTTAAAATTTCCTTAAATATCAGAATTTGTAAATAATACGTGTATAATAAAGGTAACCAATAGATCAAATTAATGAATATTATATACAAATAATAGTATTTAAAATAATAGACTTAATTAAATACGGCCTAATATATGTCACGAGATACACATTAAGAAAAACCCTTTTACCAATCCGATAAATCAAGAAAAATACGTTACGGAACTTCTAGTTTTAGTTAACTTGTAATGTAACGTAATGTGGACGTGCGCATTAAAAGTTCATGACTTCATGCCTAATTTAGTGATTTTTGAGCATATCATTTAATTTTGAATAATCTAGAACAATTCATATATATTTCTACCCAGCTATAATTATTCTCTTTCTTAATACTACAAAATTAAATATGATAATTAATTAAATTACAAAACTAAATTTAAATATCTTTTTTCACATTTGTTATTATATATGTTTCACATAAATATATCAATTATCAACGTACATAATTTAACGATTAATCCTTTTTTTCCTTTTTAACAAATTCAAAATATTATTCTTCTGCATCGTGCAGGTCAGATGTTAGTTATATATTACTACTGTTTGAATCTTAAAATAATTAATATAATTAAAATTTCTAAAATACCCCTATCATATTATACCTATTAAGGAATGCATATAATATATGATCACATGTCCATTAATATGTAAATTACTATAAACAAATAAAAAATTTTGATTATATTTATTGTTTAGATAAAATAATATATAAACAAGCATCATATAATAAATCTTTAAAATATCCACATTTATTTTCATTTTAGAATCGTCACTCGCCACTCTATTCACCGTCACCACTTTCATCGTATCGCGAGATTTGCATGGGTATTATGCTATTGTATAATAATCAACGCTAATTGTAATATTCTTACCTTGTTATCCACCAAGATATAGGAGGGTGTTTGAAATAACATTTTCTAAACACTTTGTGTGAAGTATGTCTCCATCTCTTTTTTAACTTGAAACTGTGTTTTCTCTTTACAAAACGTCCATAATCTCTTTTTCTACCATTTTTACCGATTTTTGTAAAATTTAAGTTGTCTTGTAACGATAATTAAGTTTATATATATATGGATCAAATGAGAACACTTCAAAAATAAGAACGGTGAGAACATCTCATAAATGCACAACTAGCTAAAAAAATCATTAGATTCACAGTCATATATATATATATATATATATATATATATATATATATAGAGAGAGAGAGAGAGAAGAGTTTGGATCAAATGAGAACACTTCAAAAATAAGAACGGTGAGAACATCGCATAAATGCACAACCAGCCAACAAAAATCATTAGATTCATAGTCATACATCTCAAATATGCAAAGAAAAACAAATGCACACTTTTAAAAAAGCACAAAAATTGAAAAAAACGATTGATGCACGATTATCTCTATAATTGTGCATCAATTGTTTTTTCGATTTTTGTGTATTTCCGAAAGTTCACATTTATTCTAATCAATTTTTCTACACATATTTGAGATGTATGGATGTGAATCTAATGATTTTGTTGGCTAATTATGCATTTATGAAGTGTTCTTACCGTTCTTATTTTTGAAGTGTTGTCATTGGAATCTTACCCTATATATATATATATATATATATATATATAAATTTAGTGAGGCATATAATGCGTATTGTACGTGTACGGTACATACAATACCATAGTTAACCAAAGTTTATTTATAACCAAAGTTTATTTGTAACCAAAGTTCTAATTAGCAGCAAACTACAATTAGCAAAGTTAACATGTCAAAACAATACTATAATAAACAAACAACACTAGAATCGATACACACTAAAAAATAAAATAGAGAAGTTATCGACCGACGCACGATAAGAATTGAACATGACATATGGTGCACGTTGAATAAAAAGCGCATGCAAACAAGCAACACCAATAAATTAAACACCAAACACCACTCTAAATAAAACCATCATTATCACTCTTATTATCATTAACAGATCATATGTTAAGTATCAATTTTCATTCATTGCTTACTCAAATTTCGTTATCTAAGAGTGCACATTTTAATTTAATATCGATAAATCTTCTACGTGATAGCTAGCTTACATAAAAATAAAGAGATTTGATGATGACAATCCTAAATATTAACTTCCATTTTATTTGTATCGTATATCTTAAATACTAACTTCCATTTTATTTGTATCGTATATCTTAAATGAGATCTTTGATTATGAAGGAAATTTATAGTTATGAAATGTCCTTAAAGTTTCTTATTGACAGTACTAACGACTATATCACAAAAACAGTTCATGTTGCAAAATTGAAAATGTAGTGTCTAATTAAAGTGGTATAGACTATTTATGAGTTTCACAGGTCGTATGGAGTTGTTTGTCTTTGACAATTTGACATGCATACAAGTGGCTTCGCGTGACCTCTAAAGTACACGTGTATCGTTAAACAACATAACGTACATTTAATTTAAATTTAAATATGTTATGATATAGTAATATATAATGCAAAATCTACAAGTCAACGATCTGGGCTGACTTTTGGTAACTTAATTGCTTAAAAATCAGATTTTGCTAACTATAGTCATGAAAGTTGTTTGGTCTGGTTGCTTTATGGTGGTTAGTCTCATTTTTTTTCACATTTCTTCCTTATGTAAAATAAATTAAAACTTTGTTTAGCTTAATAGCATATACTCCCTCCGTCCCAAATTAAGTGTATTGAATCAGATTTGTAAGTCTTTTTTTTCCAACTTTGACTTTAAATATTTTTGTTTGTATTATATATTACTTTATGAGAATTATAACAATGAAAATACAATTAAAATTCAAACCATTCATATATTTTGCGTCAAATATTATATAATACAAACAAAAATATTTAAGGTCAAAATTAAAAAAATATATTTAAAAGATCAAAACAGTACACTTAATTTAAGACGGAGAAAGTATAATCAAATGGAAAAATAATTGGTGCTATTCATTTTTGTGCCATTAGGTGCTATTACGTCAAAATATAGGACTAAGCATATACATGATATGAGATCATTAGAGTACACGAATTATTGAAAGAATGGAAGTACCAATGATATTGTGTCATGTGTACAAAGAGAATGTTACACATGTACAAAACTCATTTACCCCCAAACTTAAATATCTCACAAGTGACAAATCAAAAAATTATGAAAATTGCACCATTAGATTCAGCGTTTTATCCTCTTCGATTTGTCGTCCCTCAGGGTATACTTTCGACGAGTTTTGTTTCCCATTTTTTGGTGGGTTTCACATTTTACTAACACCTGTGTTAAATTGTTACGTTTAGGGTGTAGGTTTTGGGGTTTAGTGGTTAGGGGTTAGGGTTTGAGGTATGGGCCAAAACTACAAACCTCAAACCCTAAACCTTAACCACTAACCCCTAAACCCTAAATTCTAAATCATAAACGATTTACAAAACTCTAAACCCTAAACCCTATTAAACCCTAAACCCTATTAAACCCTAAACCCTACTAAACCATAAACCCTACTAAACCCTAAACCCTGTATCTAAATTAAATGTTCAACCAAATATTAACATACGTGTTAGTAAAATGTGAAACCCACCAAAAAATGAAAAACAAAACTCGTCGAAAGTATGTCTTGAGGGACGGCAAATCGAAGAGGATATAACGCTGAATATAATGGTGCAATTTTCATAATTTTTTGATATATCATTTGTAATATATATAAGTTTGAGAGTAAATGAGTTTTATACATTTGAAATATTCTATTTATACACATGTTACAATTTAATTGGTACCTTCATTCTTTCGATAAATCTTATACTTCAATAAAGTTTTCTTACATATCAAAAGGTTAATAAAGGGTAAACATACAAAACAAAAGTGAGCAGCATGCAACTTGATCGGTCGACAACATAAAAGATCTGCGATGTTAGATCTCTCCTCTCACTAGCACCAATTATTTCTACACTACGCATCTCATGGATTTGATCAATTTATACAGCTATACTTTATGTTTAAAAATTTTATATATGAGTAAAACATTTTATGTAAATTCAATTTTATTAATTAATTAGATAAATAAAAAAGAATAATATAATATTACATGCAATCTTGATACTACTCCGTATTAGTTTAGGCCCACACAATTCTATACTTACTAAAGGCCCATGAGGCCATAATTTAACTCATATTTCTTCCCTTTGTTCTCATATTCTTATCAAGAGCAGAACTAACATACAACGAACATACGATATGAATGCTATGAATTTTTTGGTTATGAACCGCACCGTAAAAGATTAGTATTGACATCCAACAGAAATTAGTAAACATTGACGAGTACACGGCGAAGTATAATTTAACTAACTGCTACAAATTGTTCTTTGTACCACCATGTTAGCACATTAATGTGACCAAATTGTATAGTTGCTATCATAGTCCTTTCCATGCTAGCTATTTCTGTTGGTAGTAATGTCACAAATTTATTTCAACTTTGTTTTATATGTTTATTTATGTATAGGTACTATTGGTCTATTACTTGCGTATTTTTAGTTTGTTTCCTAAGATGTAAAAACATGTTTTACATAGATGACAACTGAAATTATCATATGTTGTCCTTAGTCATCAATTTATCATCTAATAGTACACAAATTCCATCATACAACTAACCGAACGGTTACTTAAATGTTTGAGATATGAATGTAACATCATATTCAAATTCTTGTGTTGGAAGTACCATTGTAACAAGTTACAGTCTATAAATTATAAAAGAACCGTACGTATTGTACCACAAAATTTTATAGTTATAACACTTGATGTTTAACATATCAAAGATAAAATTTGCTGAAAAACTAATGCGAGTGGAAATGATAATGCTAATTTTTCTCAGAATAGCAGAACACTTAAATTCAGAATAAAATCACTTATCTATATGCTGTTATCATTTCTCACTTCAATTTGATTACTTGTTATAGATAGATATCAAAATGGTCATATTGGACAGTTGACTTGTCAAATACCAAAGTTCTAGTTTGTTTTCAAGGATCAGGATTCTTTCGAAGAACAAATGAGAATTTGTATTTGTGTCTTTGTGGGTATAATGTTATAATGCTGCAGAATGAGTACATATGTTATGCATTTGAATAACTATTTTTTATATTCTGATTTCTGAGTGTAAAGTTGCATTCTAACTTATGCAGCTAGTTTCATATGGAGTGATGGAAGATTCACCTTTATATGTTCCGTTGCACCCGTTTTATGAAGGTCAGTTTCATGACTATAATCTAAATTACAAATTGAATTGTCCAAAAAAGACTCAAGTAACACTAAGCTAATATTACCATGATACCACATTTACAATTTCCTTGCGTTCTGTTAACAACACATATGATTTCCCGTAAATAAATTTTGTGCTGTCAATGCAGAAGTTGAAGAAGAAGTTAAAAGTTTAGATCCTGGTCTGTCACCTGTAAAACAAGTTCAACATGCCGTAAATTGTTTACCATCCTCGAATACTAAACTTCAAGATTCATACTTCAGTTTTCGTAGATGGACGATCTTGGATTACTCTAGAGCTTATGCATCTAAAAAAATAACCCCGCTTGTGGTATGTTGACAATTTTTCCTACTACTTGAAGTGGCACAATCGTTGGGTTGGGTCAGTTCGACTAGAGGTTGAAAGGGACTGGGTCGCATAAAACGAAAAGATGTTTTTGTCCAATATTTAAACTTGTTAACATCTAGAATAGATTTATACACTTTCAATAATTCTTCCTTTTTTATTAATTACTTAGAAGGATTTTACACATAAAGAAAACACTTTTCACTACTTTCGACCCAATCGACCCTGATGCATCTTCTGTTTAGCTAATTTGTTTGATTAGAGATAAAACAGAACCCAAATCGATTAATTCATAACTAAATGTGTCTACATGACCGCCTATACTAGTAGGTGACAATATATATATAATTTTTATTTCTTCTTCTTGGTTTTGGCTTATAAAGTTGTTGCATTGTCATCGTTCTTACAGGTTGCAGAGCGATTAATATCAGCTGTAGTGCAATCTTCTAGTCCAGCGATAGATATGTCATTTTTTATTAGTTATGATGCTCAAGATATTTTAAGACAAGCTACTGAGTCAACTCTACGGTACCAGAGAGGTAACTATGAGCATTGCAATCAAAAGTTATCTGAGAATAATTTTTTTAACGCTTTCTTTGTTGAAACATGTGTGACTCACCAATTCAAAAATGTTAAGCTTTTGAGCACACAGGAAATAATATTAACTACTGATGTATGCAGGTGAGCCGATTTCAGTTCTAGATGGAGTCCCCATTGCTGTCAAGGATGAAATAGATTGCATGCCATATCCTACTACTGGTAATTTCATACTTTTGTATTATACCGTTGTAGCTTTCACACAAGATGGAAAAAGAACAACACTGTATCTTTGTGAGATAAGTTTATATTATTACAAAGTAATTCTGAAACATACAATGGAATACTACTCTATAAGGTCCATTACAGTTTTGACAGATTTGACCAGAACTTCGATATTATATTCCAAGTGATTTACTCAATAAACCAAAATAATAGGAAAAACGGAAGTCGGAGACCTACAGGAAGTCTGTCAGGATTTGTTATGCAGCACTAATGCTTCATCTGCTATAAAACAACCCTATTTTAGAGCCTTTCCTAGTTAACTCGTGATCCAAAACTACCTGCTAAATGTGTTACACTATATACTAAAATATAATCAACTTTCCTTTTCCTTCATCTCCTTAAATACGTTGATAACTACATGAAAAGATTGATCTTTCATTTAAAGATTGTATAAAAATTTATGGTGTTAATATTTTGTTAATTAAGTGCAGAATATATCTTCTAATTTGTTTAGTAACTTTTATAGTTGCATAACTGACCAATATTGTAGGAGGTTCAAAGTGGTTGCATAAAGTAAGACCTTGCAAAAGAGATGCTTGTTGTGTTAATCGCCTGAGATCATGTGGTGCCATGCTTGTGGGAAAAACAAATATGCACGAGCTCGGTGCAGGAACCAGTGGGATAAATCCTCATTACGGGTGAAGAAAATTATGTCTAATCTTTGTAGATTCTGAAAACTAGTTCAGAACACTCACCACAAGCTCATGTATTCTCAACTTTTTGTCATGCCTATTTTGAGTTATGCAGGACATCACGAAATCCATATGATCCTAAACGGATCTCTGGTGGTTCATCTAGTGGATCGGCTGCTGTTGTGTGTGCAGGACTGTGCCCAGTAGCCCTCGGTGTTGATGGGGGAGGTAAATCGAACTCATAACATACTAAGTCATATCATATGCTTTGAATAAGCAATATTTGGTTTCTATCTGCATTAATTATGCAGGATCTGTGAGAATGCCGGCTGCTCTATGTGGTGTCATTGGCTTAAAGCCATCATTTGGGCGCATACCACACTCTGGGTCAGTAAAATTTTAGTACTGTATTTTCTTAAGTAACAAACTTATGAGGTGGAAAATGGGCATCTCTCTCACGTATGGTAGTGGGTCAAAAACTCAAAATGGGTAGTTTTTTTTGTAGGGTTGACTTGAAACTTTTTTTTTTTAGAACGGCAAACCTACAATCTACCACACGATTATGTACAACCACCACGAATATTCATAATTCACTGCCTCAAGTGAAGCTTGAACCCCCAACCTCCGGGTTGACGGGTCCCTCTCATACCGCCAGGCTAAGAGACCTTTTGGTGACTTGAAACTTTTAATCTCCAAAATTAATAACTCTCGGTATAGGTAGTGTGTATTTGATATGATTTCAAAAAATATTATATCGAAATATAATCTAATATATAGAATAAAATGATTCAGGCAATTGCATTAAAACTAACTTTGGCCAACATTCAACACTACCATCTGACCCATTTCCTTTCAAGACATTTTTTCTTTTTTGACCCATTGAGCCGATAGAGTAAAGCATAACCCATATCTCAATATAAGTTGAATTCACCACCTTTATTTTTACATATCTTTAAACAAAACTGCTAAACTTTCTTATTTTCTGTCTTTATTTATTTATTTTTATTTTATTTCAGGGTTCTTCCTTTGAACTGGACAGTTGGAATGGTGGGAGTACTAGCTGGCACAGTTGAGGATTCTTTAATTGTGTTAGTTTTCTTAATCAACCAAACCCCCGGATTGTTTTTACCTCTTTTATATATACTTGGAATAATTCATAATGTCCCACTTGTCAATTATCAGTTATTCAGCTATCAGTGGCGTAGCCGAATCACATCAACCAACTACGGTATCTGCCTTCACCTATAATACCAGTGCTAGAGCATGTGACTCACTTTAATCGAACTTGTTCTATTGAAAATGTACAAATTGTTGGTTCAGTGACAGCTAAATCCAATTGCAATTTTTTTTCCCTTACTTACATTTGGCAGCCTAAACTACATTTACCAGTGCTAAAGCCTTCTAATATGTCTACCATCAGGATGGCTAAATCTAATGAGGTTCTTACTTTGAAACTGTACACTAAGTTTTAGCGTTTGTCTGATGCTAATGTTGATCTATCTGTTTTATATCCATAATCTATCAGTGGTTCAATGATTGCTCGGATGATATTAGAGCTTGTTGTTTAAGGGCTTTGGCTAGCCTTCATAAGGTGTATGGATGGGAGGTACTCAATATACATCTTGTCTACTCCAAACTGATTCATTGTAGTAAATGAGAGAAAGTTAGAGGTGGTTGTTTCTACCCATTTAGTTTAAATGGGTCGATTTGGGCTGTTTTAATCATTAAAGGGTCAAGTGAAGAAATGGTAAGGGAACTGTTCAAATGGGTCAAACGGGATGAAAGTTCCTTAAAGTCTATTTTCAGTGGATACAGGATACAACCTCTTAAAAATTTTATCAAAAAGAATTAGATTTTCATCATCATCCTTTAAAAAAATTGACCCATATTAAACGAAGTCATTACATACTCACTCTATTCGTAACCTCTATTGACAAGTGCTTACAATGTAACGGATGGTTCTTTTCTTTCCGTGTTTCAAGACGGTGGATGTGACTGTACCAGATATAGAAGTAATGCGTTTGGCACATTATGTTACAATTGGTTCAGAATGTACAGCATCAATAGCTCATCATTTAGAAAAAATGTCAGTGTAGCTGTAAAGACATTAACTTTGACATTCATATTAATTTTCTGAGTTACCAATGATGCTGATTTCTGAGATACCGATGTGTCAGTGGCAGGTCAGAATCAGGGTGGGATGTAAGAGTAGCACTTTCAATATACGGTTCTTTTGACAGTAGAGATTACTTAAAAGCACAAAGGATCAGGTATCAGCTGCTAGCAATTCCAGTAGATTATATTGTCCCACAATATCATGTTGGTTCTAAGATTTAGTGGAAATTTTGTACTGTAGAAACCGTCAAATGCGGTTCCATGAAAAGATTTTCAGCATGGCCGATGTCATTGTTTCACCTATGGTCGGGTATGATCTTGCACCTTGAATTTTCGTACATTTGATGCTACATAAACAACGATGGTAGTTTACAGCGTTCTTATTCTACTCAAAAAGAAAAATCAACAAACCCCACGATAGAACTATTTCATGAAAATCCCTTTCTTGTAAAAGTACAACTGTTGACATCACCATGTAATTGCTTCCTTTGTTGTCCTTTGTAGTGTAACGGCATATGAAATAAAGGATGATGCTCAAGATACTGGTGAACTGGATTATGTTAATGGAGGTATTTAGGAATTTGCCTCTAATGCTTGTTCATGATAATTCGTGATGTCTCTAACATAAGTTTTCGCTCACAGCTGCACTGGTGCGATATTCAATAGCTGGAAATTTTCTTGGGTTGCCTGCTGTGACTGTTCCGGTATACTCTGCCAATAAACTTACTCCTTTAACCAGTTCTTGTATTAGTAGAACATATTCTTGACATTAAAAATACTTGGTTGAGTAACAAGTCAGATCAGGATGGGTCACAATGAGTGATTTTCTGTACATGGCGAAGCGGGTTGGGTAGACCCGAAGCACTTCTTGTCTGAATTTGTAGACTCTTTATAGATAATTGTAGGGATTAGAAATATACTTCAATTCGATATTAGTAAATTTATATTAATAAAATAATTTAGGAGGCTGTATGCCTTAAAAAAACAGTTTGGACGACTTTCATCTCGTTTGACCCATTCCCTTTAATTTGTACTTTACCCATTTGACCCCTTAGAAATAAACATAACCCAAATGTATTAAAACTGTCACTATCCTCCAATACTCACTTGTTTGGACCAAGCGGTTTAATGGTTTAGTATGTGTGATAGGTCGGGTATGACAGACATGGGTTGCCCATTGGCATTCAATTTATCGGGAAACCATGGTCTGAAGCTAAGCTGATTCAGATAGCTTACGCGATGGAGGTAACTTTGCAAAATGTCATATGTTTTACATTTTACTCTTTTTGTGATCATTTGTGGTTTCACACTTGTATTGTATGTTCATTACCTAACTCCTAGACTTAATGGGATGTTTAGGAACTGTGCAAGTCTGAATACAAGAAGCCAAAGGTTTACTACGATCTACTATCCAAGAGCTAATGTCGTTAGAGATGATAAATATTACAACTTCCTTGGTAAATAAACAAAAATATGAAATTGTTACTTTATAGAATGTGTGCAATGTTCATCGTCCGATCGACCACATAGAAGTATATTATGTCATAGGTTAAAATTTATAACTTCCTTTGTGTTCTGTATATATTTTGCTTGATGTTTGTTTTTACGTCTCAATTGCATTTATGTGTTTATCAATTTAAAGCCTGTATTTCATTATGCAGAAACAACATGCTAATGCATGACAGGATTGTGCACTATTTATATCACATATATAATATAGTAAATTAATCGATGTCTTTTTTATTTTATTTTATTCTAATATACGTAGCATAGGTGGCAAAATGAATAGGACACGTCGGGTCAGGTCACGGGTCTAGATGAGTTTGGGTTTAAATGGGTCCGGGTCTAGATGGGTCATTTAGAAATTAAATGATGGGTCTAAACGGATCCGGGTCAAATGGGTCTCGGTCGGGTCGACCCATCAAGTTTTCACCAAACTTTTTTTTATTGAGTGAAAAATGAAATTAGGTGGAAAAAAATTTTTTACCCGCTACACCCATCTAGACCGTTGGTTAGTTGTCATACAATTAGAGATTATATTAAAAAACTCATTTAGACCCATCCAAAAAATGGGGAGAGGACCCAACAAACTCTATCGCCTCCTAAATATTAACCACTATAATTAACCAATGAGTCTAAAATTGTCATATATGTAGTAAGGGATTGTGCACCATGTGTAATGACTTATACAAAGTGAGAATGCGAAACTATCCGAGTTTAAAAAACGATGAGTATACCAAATTTACACAAATGTCAAAAAATGGTAAAATGACCATATTATCATTTTTACATCTTTAGATATAGAAATTACTAAATGAAATAATATAGTATAGCATTTTATTAAGTTTTTATACAAAATTTAATACTTAATCAAAGTTTGATTGTGATTTTCAAATTTTTATTCAGTGTTGGCATTAGTTTCTTTGTTGTTCGCTATTAGGCCGAAGCCCAAAATAATTGTTTGATCAAAACCTGTTAACAAAGTCGTTCGAGGCCCATAGGTCATAAGTCAGAACTCAGAACAGTTTAACCAAAACTGAATTGCTTTCATTTCGAATCAACCAAAAGCCCCGAATGTTTTATTCGGTTTTAAGCGACACTTATTCGGTTGCAGATTGTTTCAAGGATGAGAATACACTTGTAGTTGAGTAAACTGTTTGTTGTAACTTATCATAGATTTAGTCGATCAGTTTGTCACTGTCTTGTAAATAACTACAAGATTACGTACCTCATGGCTATATAGATAATTGCGAACGTGATATTCTCATGTAGAAATAAACATCAATCATTTCAAGCTTATGCCTTATTAGAGCACCGGCACTAGTAACTCCTCGCGACCATTTTTATTTCTTTCACGTTGGGGTTGCCACTTCCCGTCGTTGTTGTTCTTGGCATTTTTGGGTACGTTGATGTGGCACCCCAGGTATTTGAGTGCCATATATTCATTTAACAGCATTAATAAAAAGGTGGAGTTCTAAATGATCTCATGGATCCAGACATATTACAATACGCAAGTATCATTACAATATTATTGAAAGAGTACATAAAGTAACATGAATAAAAGGTACTTTGACTACTCGTAATTACTCTTGTTTTTGTTACTCGTCTCTGCTTCGTAACCTGAGTATTTAAAATTTGTAAGGGGTGAGCGACAATACTCGGCAAGTTACTATATACATGTAGGTCTGGGGATATTTATAAAGATATATCGATACCGTATAATAGAATGTTAAACGAAGTCGGGAGTTAAATGAGTATGAAAGTAACTCCCTAACACATACTTGGAACAATTAAACATGCGATCATTTAAATAACGTCATTTTTATTTACATAATCTAAATCAAAAGTACTTTCTTTTAAAATCTACTAGCATCATTTCATCATTCCTTATTTTCTATGCTAGTTCTAATTTAATAGGAGCGTAGTATATATTCTTTCCTCATCTTGTCATCCTATATTCATAGAACCTCATAACTATATTCTTATCCTTACAATGCCAGTTTTTATAAATTCATTTATATGCATGCTCATAATAACGAGGCAATGATCTAGATATGCACAATAATAATATAGCTCAAGGTATTTATAAATCTACTCTATCCCAACGAATATATAAAGCAGTAATAATCATAAATAACAGAATGAAAATTCAGTTCAATAGATATAGTATCACAAAATGAAGATAAAACTCAAAGTGGAGGCATATAGAAACTTACCTAAACGCGTTGAACCAAAATACTTCACTTCTAAGATTTCTTACAGGTTTGAGAATAGAAAATATAAGAGAAATCTTATTTCTAAAAGGTGCGATTTTCTTCGTTTGCCCGAGCCTCTATTTATACTACAAAATCTTCGACTGGCATTAATTCACGATTCATGGCGACTAAATAGGCTTTGTAACATTTATTTTAATTTTCATATATAATATATGTACATGGCTTTACGATTGTTTTACTAGAACACTTTTCAATTTACTCAATCTTTAATATCTCTTTTTAGCACATGTTTCATACTACAACTACTCAACCTCCTGCCCTATTTCGTTTAATTGCACATTTGTCCATTCATTTTTTTAAAATCATATGTGGACTCTACGATCTTGTATAACATTATCATGAAACGTGTCATCAAATACATCATTGGTATACGTAAATTATATAAAGATGCAGATATATAATATCTTAAAAATGATGGGGTGTTACAGTTGAGCCGCCATGATGCACAGAGACTTTTTTTTGTTGAACCTTATTGGTCCAACAATAAAGCGTGAATACATTTCTACATTAAAACCACTTCTCTAACTATTGAAACCCGATGTTTTAATTATGTTTTAAATAACGCATTACCTTCACATTGGGCCACTTCAAGTGTTTTTACCGTGTAGAATCTCAAGATTTGATCAGAGATTTCAATAAAACCCTTCATCCTCAAACACACATACCACATATAGACATGTATCATACCCAAAAATGATTTCATCAAATGGTACTTAATGATAAAATGTATAAACCGCTTTTTATTTGTTGAAGTATCCACAATGCATGTATATGACAACGTCCAAAACATGGTTGAGTGATGAGCTGTCTTGGAAATATGAAATCGCAAGCTTTATTTGAATTAAGTGAAGGGAGTAGACCTTGAGCGAGAAATATATGTACTTGTTAGGCCAAATCTTATTATCATTGTTATCATGTTATAAATATAAAATATACAATGTATATACATATATTACAAATTACATATAAAATTTTCGGTTTTTTCGATTAACCGTTTATCATGTCTATTCTAAAATCTTGAATCCAAACCGAAACCGAAACCGAAAAAAACCCGGTTCGATTAACCGAAAAACGAAAAACGAAAACAAAAATTGGATCAGTTAACAAAAATTCGATTCAATTCAACCGATTTTCAATTCAGTTTGTCAGTGTCGTAATATTTTGAACACCCCTACCCTAATGCCGTGGCGTCAATTCTAATCCGATTTCAAATAAAATAAAACCAAAATAAATAGGAAAAGATCAACGTCGATCGCCAAAAAAAAATTGCGCTTTTTAGGAAACCCAATTTTCGTGAGTCCAACGTGGAAGTGAAACCACCACATCCATCTACCACTACCAGAACTACGAAACCACCTTCTTCCTCTTCCTCTTCCCGTTGCTATTGCTGCAATCATGGCACATCTCGTTGCTGCCACGTCAGCCCTATCTGCTTCTGCACTCCTCCCTCCCCTCAATCGTAAGTGTCGGAATCTATAATCAACCTTTGAAAATAATCAATGAGCATTATGAATTGTATCTGATAATAGAGATACGAAATGTTAATTGTTATTGAAGACTTTTGTATCTATTCATGAATTTCAGGTAGGGTTATTCATTGGAGTAAACTGTTTCGATGCTCGTTTTCGGCTAAAAATCGTTCACAGTCATCGTTCGTTCGAACTTCTTCGAGGACCGGACGATTGCATTCTGTTAGTTCCGCACTCGATGGGAATAATGTAGATGTTTCTCCAGAGGAACCCGTGAAACCTTATTATTCATGGCCTGATAAAAAGGTTGCAGTTCCTACTGAATTATATTTCATTTCATGTGTTTGATGTATAGCCGTAATGTATTTATGGTAAAAGGTTGATAACCGACAACCTAGAGCGGCTCACTTTCGGCTGCTTATCCATAATGTGGGCGGCATACCTGACTTAGCTGGTGTCTGGGCTCGAACCGTGACCTTGTGCTATTTGTGCCAAAGATGCCCCCACCCATTACCAACTGAGCTACACGCCATTGGTTAGCCGTAATGTATTGTTTGTGGCTTGCTTGAGACAGTGTTAATGTTTCGATGATTTGTAACTGGTGTAGATGAAATACATGATACTAAAACCGAAGATTAAAAGAATGTAAATAATCCTTTAGTTGTAGAATCTATATGTATATATAGGGAGTGTTTGGGGGAGCTTATTTGATGGGCTTTTTTTAGCCTATTGTGCTATGATACACTTAAAAAGCTCTTAAAGGGTGTTTGGCGGAGTTTTTTTGAAAGAGCTTTAAAGCTTTTTTAGTGTGGGTGAAAAGCTAGAAAGCAGAAGCCCCAAATTCAAAGCTTTTTCTAAACACATAAGCCATTTTTATAAAGCTAGTCCAAACACCTATGTTTATAACTGTGATCATTGTTAAAGCGTTTGATTTTTGTATGCTATAGAGGCCGAGAGTGTGCATACTTGGTGGTGGATTTGGAGGATTATATACTGCTTTAAGATTGGATTCACTTACGTGGCCTGATGATAAGAAACCTCAGGTGACCATTGAAGCTCAATATCTTACTTACTTATAAGTAGATAAGTGTATTCAAATTATATTATGATTTAATATGTATAGTTAACTATGCGCGTTACTTCTGCTATGATTGTTGGTATCTATGTTCTCATATATTGTGGCAAAGTTTCTATGAATCAATTTAGTGACACATATACTGTTTAATGTAAATGAGAGCAGGTTATTCTTGTTGATCAATCTGAACGTTTTGTCTTTAAGCCAATGTTATACGAGCTCCTAACTGGAGGTACATTCTTTAATTTAGGGTTTAATGCCAAAGTTCAATATTTGTATAATGATTACTGTCAATGATATTTTGAAGTGTAGAAGTAGATGCGTGGGAGATTGCTCCACGGTTTTCAGATCTGCTTGTAAACACCACGGTGCAATTTTTAAAAGATAGGGTTAAACTTCTTAGTCCAAGCGATCACGTGGGTATGAATGGGCCTACTGTATCTGGTTGTGGAGGAACTGTTCAACTTGAAAGTGGACTTGTTATTGAATATGATTGGTATGAAACCCTTTAAAATACGAAAAGCAAGCATATCATATGATCTTTAAACTATATTTGTGTTAGCTCAATTTCCTATTGCTAATTCTAACTTTTGTATGTGGGCAGCCAGGTTGGTACTTTCATTAGGAGCTGAACCAAAGCTTGATGTCATACCAGGTGCTGTTGAGTTTGCTCTACCGTTCTCGACACTGGATGATGCTCTAGTAAGTTTTTGAATATAGCGATATAGTGGTTTCCTTGCATAGTTAATTAGTTATCTATAGAAGGAACTGTTTTTGCCTAAATGGAGAAAAAGGGGCCAATTTGGTTTTCTTTGCTATTCTTTTGGGTTTGTTTGAGTGAAACACAAGTTAGAATGAGATAATACTAAAAAGACAACTACATGCATAATTGCATTTACAGTATTGGATATGATGAAAGTCAAAATAATATGAAAAAAATAGTGGACAAAGTGACAAACATGACCTGGACCTGCTATTTTACAAATGGCTCGTTTAACTTGTTACTCAATCCATCCATGTTGGCACCTTTGGTTGTCTTTAGCATCTGCATGAATTTAGAACAGGCCTCCTAAATTGCTAGTCTATACACTGTGATGCAGAAAGTAAATAACAAGCTAACAAAATTGGAGCGTGAGAAGTTTGGTAAGACAAATCCGATTCGTGTAGTGGTGGTAGGACTTGGTTATTCTGGAGTTGAACTGGCTGCTACAGTTTCAGAAAGACTAGAGGGTAAGGGGGTTGTGCAAGCAATTAGTGTTGACTCTTCAATTTTAGCAACTGCTCCTCCTGGAAACAAAGAAGCTGCTTTGAAGGTAAGATACCTTTTATTTTTGAATAAACTCATATGGGTGGAGGTGGCAATTATAACCCAGTTATATACATATGTGTTGATTTGGGTTAACATGTGAGTGGAGTAAGCTAAAAGAACTATTTAGAGAGGACGATGGGCAAAATGGGTGGAGTGGGTCAAATAGACTGAAAGTCATCCTAGATGTGTGTATAAATGCATAAAACCTCCTAATTTTTTTGTTTGTATAATTCAGATGCTATTTGTAATAATGTAGTTTTGTATTAATATTTCACACAATAATTGTCAATAGAATTATGGAAAAATTTATAAAGTGTTTGTAGTTTTGTACCCAACTCGACCTGTACTAAAGATTGCCAATTCTGACCAGTTACCCAACCCGCCCATTCCCCTCCTACACATGATTTAAGACCAATGAATTAAAAATTGGCTATTATATAACTTACCTGTAAAGATTTCTCTAAACCTTTAACACCAAGGAGGAATGGAGGATTAACCAATTTTACAAATACTGTTTTTTATTTTTTTTCCCATTCTAGTTTTGATTAGAAAGATTCAGGTTTTGCCTGTTTATAGAGCCACTTGCTTATAATTCCTGACCTGTCGAAATACTTCTAATATTTTACGCGTTTAAATAAGCGATTGCCTAATAACTTATGATATTGGTACTTAAGTAATTGACCATAAAAAGCTTTTGCTCCATCCCCCAAAAGGATTATCCTCTTGTGTCCCAAAACAAGCATTACTTTACATGTTGCGCGTAAGAAAAGAATGGAGCATTTGTGTAATGCAATCAATCTTATCAACATCATATGATGACTATTCACAGGTCCTCAACTCGAGGAATGTTCAACTTCTACTAGGTTATTATGTCCGTCGTATAGGAAAAGCAGGTGATTTCAGAGGTTCTCTCGAGCAACCAGATGTTGCAGAAAATGGCAAAGATCCTGAACACCTAATCCTGGAGGTGCAGCCTACTGAAAAGGGAGCAAAAACACAACTTTTGGAAGCTGATTTGGTTCTATGGACCGTTGGGAATAAACCTTTACTTCCACAAATGGAACCAAATGGTTGGCCTTTTGAGCTTCCTGTTACTGGTAGAGGACAAGCAGAAACAGATGAAACTCTTCAAGTCAAGGGCCACCCACGCATATTTGCTGTTGGAGATTCTTCTGCTTTAAGAGACTCGAAAGGAAAATTGCTTCCAGCCACTGCCCAGGTACTACTACAAGAATGTGCTAATAGTATTAATTTTACCATTAACAAATATTTGGTGACGATGCAGTATTATGTGTTTTCAGGTTGCATTTCAGCAAGCAGATTTTGCTGGTTGGAACATTTGGGCTGCTATCAATAACCGTCCGCTGTTGCCATTTAGGTTCGATGCCAAGATAGTACCTTTTCCAAATAATATTTCATTTGATTTCACATCTATATGGAAAATGTTTAGCTTTTCGTGAAATCTCTATAATACCCTTTAATACTGAAAAATGTGTAATCAAATTTAGTCAATCCATATATTTGTATTTTGTAATGATCATGGCGAACACACATATAATTTTCATTTGAAAATTTTGCCGACAAAAGAAGACATATTGCAATATTTATGGAATTAAGAGAGCGTCGTGTTAAGATGTGAAATTACTTAGCTATGTATAATCTATCAGCTTCAATAAGATGCTTGGTACACATTTTCAGTTTGTCTTATGTTATGTATAAGTAACTCTTGTGTTGTTTACAGATTCCAGAATTTGGGTGAGATGATGGTCCTAGGAAGAAACGATGCTGCCATTACACCAAGTTTTATCGAGGGTCTAACATTGGAGGGCCCTATAGGTCATGCTGGTAATTATTTTGCACTCTGTGCATATTACTTTTTGGTATAGGAGGAAATTTTGACCCATCTACTTATGAATGGGTCGTCTGGGTTATTTATATCTCTAATTGGTCACACAGATAAAGTATTAATATTCTTAAAAGGAAATGGGTCGCTGTTGTCCAAGAGTATTTCGAGTGCAGGAAACATCATATATTATTTGATTTGAAATTCTCAAAGATAGCTTTTTGGTAATCATATTTTTGTTCAGGCTAGCCAGGGAAAGGTGAGCATTTTTGTTTCTGATGTACGAGGCCCCTGGCCAACTTACACCAAGTATATGTAACATAAATATTCAATATGGAGAAAGTGTGTTTCAAGTCAACCCAACCTGTGGCCAGCTTATACTCGTACCAATAGACCTCTGAGTCAACCTGCCTATTCTCCACCTCTCCTTTGACATAAAAGCTATCAGATTGATTTATGGTTGTCTTGTGTTTCAAAATGCAGCTAGAAAAATAGCCTACTTGATCAGGTTACCAACTGATGAGCATCGTGTTAAAGTTGGAATCAGTTGGCTTGCAAAATCGGCAGTGGATTCCATAGCGACAGTGCAAAGTAACATCACCAAAGTTCTTTCAGATTCTTAAAAAGTGATTTAAATCTATTAGATTTTATGTCTTTTACGTACTGAAAATGATAGTTGATCATCTGTTAATAGAATCACAGCGATATATAACTCATGTTACACATGCCTTTTAATATTGAGGTTAAACAAGGTATTAGCTTCATGTATACCATCACATCAGTATAATAAATCTGTGGTTCTTTTGTATCATGTTCATCTTGTGAGTTTGCTGTCTTTGTGGCTGCATAATGAGAACTATACAAAGTGGACCATTACGAGTTAAAGTTATTATATAAGTCTACTTACAAACACCTAAAATTAGATCTAATTCTCTCTCTCTTAAATTTTATCTTTCGCTATCTTATATTTGGATTTCACATGTGTCACGCTCTACTTGTTAGGTCTAGATTTAGGTTACAATATTTATTTCTATAAACATAAATTAAAAATATTCAACGCGGCCTAAGTTAAAAGTTCTTCCTGGCACAAAACAATGACAACTTAAACCTTGTTAAAATCAGATATGTGAAACATTATACGAGTTTGTAATCATTCAAATTTAACTAAGACATTACATTATATTCCGAGAAAAACTAAGCACGATACAAATAAATGAGAATCCGAATAAGAGATTATGTTTCATAGTCTTTCTAACACTTCGCAACAATTTATACACTAGAAGTCATACATATTTTGTTTCTTCAATAACTCACTACGACACACTTTATGAATCTCTTACACTTCATGCTATTTATGCGCTCAACATATCTTCTGCACTATAATAGTAAGTAGTAACCGTGTCCATATATTCAACAATACTATTGAAATTGTGGCATGATGCAGTGAAATATACTACGGAGTATGTTATAAATAGTTAACGATGATAGTGATATACCATTATTCTTCTTTCCTTTTCTGATGGATAGAGAATTTTGAGGACTCGGGATACGAGTTAGTGTAGTGAGTAATAAATTAATACTCATTCCGTCCTAAAATGGCAAGATAAGTGTTTTGTTTCAGTTTTACAAAGTTTAAAAAATTACATTATCTGGTAGTGAAGATGACTCTATTACCGTTACTTTTGCACATACTTCAATGTACCAGTTTTGAGAAAGGGTATATTGAGGTAAGATGGTACCGTTAATATATTATTTTTGGATGTAAACACTTATTTTGGGACAAACTAAATTAGAAAGCTGGACATTTATCTTGAGACGGATGGAGTAATAAATTCAATATAGAATGGAAGTTATGGAAGAAGTTTTAATTAATCAAAGGGCTATGCATAATGCATCGTCCAGAGGTATCAAAATGACCATAACGACCGTCACACATTGGGTTTATGTATCATTGGAACAAATTACTTGTTTTCATATAATTAGAGAGATAATTTGTGACATCCAGTAAAAAAAAATAGAAAAATTGGCGGTTAATTTAAACCTTAATCATTCATACTCAATACGTGTTAAAACGAAAGTATTCGGGTATTATATATATATAAATGTATATATATATAACGTTAAATGATTATTTAATAATCACGTACAAACAAAGCTGAATGAACGCGAAAATATTTGAATAATTATTTATTTGAAAGTATTATGTGAACAAAGAGAAGTAAAAGTGAAACAAAAATATTTATACGTTTTATATATATATATATATATATATATATATATATATATATATATAACGTATCGCACGAGACGGAGATTATACAAAACGTACCTGGAAACCAAAATAGTAAAATTTTATTTTTATTTCGAAACAAAGTATTTGGAGAAATACAAGAAAATAAATTTAATGAATAATTGAGTGGGACACGGGTATATCACACTACAAATTGGAGCCAACCAACTCCAATTATTGGAGCTAGTCAGCTCCTTCTCCCATAAGCCACGACCAAACTCCCTTACTTATCATTTTTCACATTCATCGTCAATCCATCCATCTTTTTTTCTATGCTCTCTCTCAACTCCCTCTCAAAATCAAAACATAACAAACACAATAACATCAACAAAGATCAACAACAGCAGAAGCAACAAGTTATCATCATCATCATCATCATCATCATCATCATCATCATCATCATCATCATCATCATCGTGATCATCATCTTCATCATCATTATCACTGTAAAAATTCTCAAACTTTAATTTCTTTTATAAATTTTGTTGTTATATTATGTAATCACTTGATGTGTAGGATAAATTGAATCCTAAAAGCAAATCAAAACATAGTAATATGAATTGTTGGTGATGATGATTTTGAGTAAAATATAGTTCTGTACAAAATTATTGATACTATACAAGTGAAATAAATGTGTGAGATCATTTGAATACAACCTACATAATATTGCATATAACCATTATAAAAGTTATAACTTGAAATTTAACAAAAACATGTAGGAATTTCAGACTAAAAACAGAGTACAGAGCAAGAACGAAAAGTGAACCGATCGGCTAGGATTACATAGCCGAACGGCTAGGATAACCCAGCCGATCGTCTAG
Organism: Pseudognaphalium luteoalbum; assembly: GCA_963422505.1. Taxonomy (NCBI): domain Eukaryota; kingdom Viridiplantae; phylum Streptophyta; class Magnoliopsida; order Asterales; family Asteraceae; genus Pseudognaphalium; species Pseudognaphalium luteoalbum. The sequence goes on from OY730198.1 coordinate 72,757,806, forward strand.
ATAAAAATGAGAGGATCGGCTAGATGAAAATGAGAGGATCGGCTAGGTGCTAGGGAGCCGTACGGCTCACAACAATAATAGCCGAAAGGCTATGTGTTCATTACTTATCAAACTTTCTAATTTTGAAAAGTTCTAAGTATAGAAAGTACTATTAATTTTATACTATTATTAATATTAATATTAATATTATTATTATCATTGTTATAATTAATTTATATCTATATATATATATATATATATATATATATAGGGAGAAGATTTATATAGTGGAGAAGGTGGAGAAGGGAATCTGACCATCCGATTATCGATCCAACGGCTCTGATCAGTCAATGATTTTCCTTTGAAATTTAAAAGACTCAAGGGTAATACTGTCAATTACTCTGATTCACATAAATTAAGAAAGTAAATAAATTAAATATGAAAGAGGATTTTGTAGCATGCAGACTTTTAAAAAATGATTCAATTTCCATTCGTGCAATCCCGTAGAGTGAACGGCGCTAGACGCAAACAAAAAAAGTTCACGAATTCATTCGATTGTTGATACAAAGCTAACAATAATTTCTTCTTCCAGCGTTGTTCGTGTGCGGAATTTCTTTAGGGTTTTGGTCCGACCACCAATTGAGGGTGTGATTCAGTAAGAAACCATGGTGAAGCGATCGAAGATTCAAGAAGGGAGCACGAAAGGTAATTGATTCTACTTTTTTTTTCCAGTTAAACTTCTTTTTCGGCGATTGGAGGAATCAACATGCAGTTAGACGATTTGAAAGTTGTGTGCTTTACAGGGTCGGTTACTGTACGGATGATTAAAAAACTGAAAAACATAACAGCGAACTTGATTGTTTGTTAAATAAGTGTATGTTCCTTTGTGGTAGGCTAGTTTTGATTGGCAGAATCAAGTTGAATGTAGGTATAACATAATGAAAAACTTGAGACTAGATAGTATGTGTTTAGTTCGGTGTGATTTAGGAATTCTGCATGATTCAAAACTACATAATATGTGATTCGGTGGTATAGGTAGAATGATTCAAAGCGTGAGAATATAAAGAAAAAGTTAATGTATAAAGTTAAATGTATGATTTTCTATGTTCTGATTGATCTGTTTGATTTAGGAATTCTCTGAAACGGTTGGTGAAGAAGTGTTTTTTTATGCGGTTAAAAGTATCAGTTGATTAATTAAAATGTTTATATTAGTAGTTTGTTATACATAGATGATTATAAATCGATTGTTATGATTGTTGGCATGGTTGCATATAGTTCAGTTGATTAATTAAAAAAATTGATTGTAGCAGGTTTTAGCAATGGGCTAAGTTGTTGAAAATAGTGGGTGTAAATGTGTTTAGTGTTATGTGCTTGCTGAATTAAAAAGTCATGTTACAGAATTAGTGGTGAAAGAAGCACTTGATCCTAGGTGCTAATAAACGGCATTATATTCTAGTTGAAGCATAAAGTTTTGTTACATAAGTTGTATGTGATTTGTAGTATGCTGGTGAAATTGGTGTTTGGAAAGACCATGTTAAGATTCTATGCATTTCACGTATTTTTTAAAGTTGAATCAAATATATAAATTGCAGAATCAATGTTGTAAATGACCTTATATGTCTCATGTTTTGCAAAAGCATGCAATAGTCAACTCCATGTTGTTAAACGTCTTAATGAGTATTAGCAGAATCACTGTAATGTGTTCATTGTTATGTGCTTTCTGAATCAAAAAGTAAGGTTACAGAGTCAGTGGTGTAAGAAGCACTTGATTATATGTGTCATGTTTTTAATAAAGATGAATCAAATATATAATATGCAGAATCAATGTATTTAATAAAGCTGAATCAAATATATAATATGCAAAATCAATGTATTTAATAAAGCTGAAGCAAATATATAATATGCAGAATCAAATATATGTGTCATGTTTTTATAATGTGAAGAATCACTATGCATTTCATGTATTTATTAAAGATGAATCAAATATATAATATGCAGAATCATTGTTGTAAATAAACTTATATGTGTCATGTTCCCCTAAAATGTTTATGGTTTTTTTTCCTGAGGTGTTAACTTTCTGAGGGTCTCACCCTTGTTTATGTAGTAGTAGTATGGTTCAATATAAAAGTGTTGCCAATGTTCCAGCGTCTGTTCACAAGGTTTAAAACGATAAGGAATACATAAACAAATCAAATGTAAGTGATAACACATACGATGCCATACTATACATATTTTAACTTGAAGGAATCAGTTATATTGTGAACCAAATCAAAGTATTTAACCATCATTTAACCTTCAAAAATGAAAAAAGGATGCATAACTATGTTACTTTACTTGAGCAGCTTGTGCAAGGCAATGAATCAAATGGTAATACATCATATTTTATGTAATGTTGAGTGATATTATGGTCACTTGTAATCATAATATATATAAGAGCAATTCATCGGTGTGTCTAGCTAAGGATAAAAAGGTATGCTCAGGCTGAATCATAGTGTTACCCATGCTGCATCATGTCAGGCGTTTGGTGAATCATAGTTCATTTATTGTCGAGTCACAGAATAGCTACTACTCAATACTTCAAAAACTTAAATAGGTTAACGAATTCTAGTTATTTATTTGGTCAACAAAGAAGGGTAACTATCCAAAGACATTACTATGGCTACCAAGAATATGAAAGAATCAGTTGCAATTTGGTAGAGGCTAAATAAAAAAACCTTCCTTGAACAAACAAGACACCGCAACCGGCAGTAGGCACGTTTCAAGACATTTTCAAAGTTAACTTACTCGGTTCCGATGTGCTTGCAATATCATCGGAATCATCCGTTGAATACGTATCTACAATATCCATCGCTTGATCGCCGTGCGCCATTTGGATTAACCGTAAATCAAATCGTAATACAATCACTTATGAATTGCTCCCAGGTTTCGTGACCGTTAATCGAAACAAAATCACTCGAGAATGAAAAATCACTTCTAGGTATCGTTTTAGAGTTTGTTACTTGTAGGAAAATATGCAACTAACTTGAGAATACAAATTCAACAATGCATGGATCAAGGGATAAAATATGAAAGTTGCATATATCAAACGCAGTAAAAAAAATCATATGAAGAAGATACTGGTTTTGATGATAAAACCCAACTAAACAATGAATTAAAAAGATTCTTGGTGATAGTTTCCTAAAAAATTGGAGCCTAAAACGTGCATGTATCATAACTGCCAATATTAATGTATTTAAAATTCAAGATATTAAATAAAGATAACCAAATTACAAATGACTATTATACCCTTTGACCTAGATTTGAAATGATTGATCAGAATTCCTTCTCTCCCTTCTCCACAAAATTTCTCTTCTTTTTAGATCCTCCAACTATATATATATATATAATGACAAATTTTGGGACGATAACAATTAATCGTTACCTAAACGGAGTATATTTGAAACGAGCAAAACGTTTGGTACAAACTTTATATTTTGTATGTTTATATATATATATGGACACCGACTATCAATACATATATATATATATACATGTACAACTTTAATTTTATATATATATATATATATTATATAAGTGTATATGTATAAGTAGATATACATACGCATAACCAATGATACAACTCAAGATACATATATTTTCGACTCAAGAAACACTAATAATTCTCAAAGTATCATCACCAACGAATCGTACACTTTCCAACTCAAACGATCTTTTAACTCGAACAAATCATTAACATAGTTTGACATTTAGTCAAGTACTTATGTTAACATCCTTACGCGTTTAGGATGCCCGACAAGTTACAGTCGTTTGGACGACATCAATTCATTGTGAATCATCATTATTGCTTGATAGCAACTCATCAGACTCAGGTGAGTCTCACAACCCCACTTTTACTGTTTTTAAAATTGGGGTGAGATACAATGCTTACTTGTTTTCGTGAACAAAAGTTATTTGATTAGTTAATTTAATTATTAACTCGGTTAATTTAATTTGGTTATCATTGTCGGTCTTGATTTTCTTTATTCGGGTATTACATGAGTGTTTTTGTTGAGTCACTGGTCGATGACCATGATAAGTCACTGGTCACTGACCAACTCAATAATACACAACTTGATGAAGAAATGATTTGTGTCAAAGCTGTTGTTGTTAAAGTTAACAGTTGATGATCGCCATTCATTCTACTTCTGGATTTAATACTCTCAGGAAGATTAAAACTCAACTTTGTGTGTCGCTGATACAAGCAACGAGAGTTTTATATCTTCATATTGAATAAGGCAAAAGTCACTGCCCAAATAACAGCTAGGCATTGAAGAACAATATTTCAAGTCATTCTACAAGAGCATGTTAGCTCGCAGTGAGTGAGGAGAGTTACTGCTTCTTCAGTGACTATTCAATAAAGTACGAAATGATCTACTCTTATATATCAGCAAGTGTTCCTCATACTTGAAGAATGTTTAAAGGATCACGTGACAATGAATGATTGGTGTTAAGGAAGTCGTGATATTCGAGGTAACAGAATTTGGGACCACAGAATAATCAAGGATCAGAGATCAAACCAATCAAACAGCGACATGTGTCATTCCAAGATCATGATTCTCCACAAGACATTTGCACTATAAATAGAGCAGTACTTTGTACTTAGTAGTTTGCCGTTGATACGTATTATTCACTTGTTTGTCAGTGAATACAGTTTGTCTAAGTACTTATCCTCGAGCAGTGAGTAAACAGTTAGCGTGTTTGTCCACTACTGTTTAGCTCAATCTGTAATAGTTTAGCATAAGTATTTGATTTAGATTAGTCTTGGCTAGTTCATTCCGCAATCAACACTTAGTGAGTTTATGATCAATAAAATTATATTCTCAGCTACTACCTATTACTTACTTTGATATTGTCATATCTATCTTTTACATACTCTGTTATTCTTAAACAATTAAAAACTGTGTAGGTAACTTGATTAAAATCAGAAAAAAAATTTTAATTGTATTCAACCCCCCTTCTACAATTAAACTTTACTTATTGTGATTCCATTTCACTAATTCAATAGTGAATTCGGGACTCTCAATTGGTATCAGAGCAGAGTTGGTTTAAATCAATTAACCAGATCTGCAATGGTATCAGTAAAGTACAGTTGTGTTGACTCTGAGTATCAAAAGGGTAATGGTTCTACTACCAAACCTCCAGCGTTTGATCCCTCTAGGATTGAAACCTGGATGTCCCGGATGATGATGTTTTTGGATCTCGTTGATGATCATCTTTGCAATACAATAACCAATGGTCCCCACATCCCAACCATGATTGTTCCTGCTGTTATTGCTACAGCTACTACTCCTGCTATACCAGAAATGGTTGTGGCCAAGAGAGAGGAACAGTGGTCGGATGAGGATAGACGATTGGTTAGGTTGGATAAACAAGCTAAAATCTACATAGGCATGGCACTCCCTGATGAAGTGTTTGAATCTATTAGACTTTGTAAGACTGCTAAAGACATGTGGGACACCCTGAGAAATATCTATATTGGAACTCTTGACATTATTCGATGCAAGGAAGTGAATCTCACTCGCCAGTACGAGTTGTTTGCTATGGAGCCAAATGAGTCTCTATCCTCTACCTATACCAGATACCAGTCGCTGATGAACAAAATGGAAAAGGCTGGTATAGGTAAGGAACAGAGATTTGTTGTTGAGAAGTTTCTGGAGTTGCTGCCAAGGAAAGTCTGGGGAACCATTGCAACATGCACCAGACAGAGGAATGATTATACAACACTGAATCTTACTCAAGTCTATGGTATTCTGCTCAACTGGGAGCAGTCTGAGAAGCAAGCCGATCAGAGTGAGCATATTCGTGCAACTCTTGGAAGTCAGAAGATATCAAATGCCCTTGTAGCTGAGCTTGATGAAATCGATCAGAGACAGAAGTCAAAAGCCTCCAAGCTGAGCTCTAAGTCGCTGAAAGTTGAAGAAGAAGGTGATCAAGTTGATGATCAACCAGAGTATGAATATGATGAGGGTCTAAATAAGCTGGAAAGAGACATGGCCATGATGGTTGCTAATTTCAGAAGGAACACCAGATCAAAAAAATTCGCTGGTGCTCCATCATCTGATAATTTCCAATCAAAAGGTAAATGCTACAAGTGTGGCAAACCTGATCACTTTGTAGCTGATTGTAGATCAAAGTCAGTAAACCCAATCCCTGAACCAAAGCCTAACCTCAGAGATGACAAGTACAAGGCAAAGTACAAGAAGCTGAAGGCAATGTCCAAATATGGGAAAAATAAAGGAAAAGGTTTTGTCGCTGAAAAAGGTTCATTCAGTGACTCTGACTCATCCTCATCATCTGACGATGAAGAAGCAATGGTTTGCTTGGACAAGGATTACTGTTTGATGGCTGATGATGCTGAATTCCATGAAGATATCAAGGAAGTAGCTCAAAAATGTTCAGCATCTGGATGGGATCCTAAAACTCTTTATAAAGGCATTCTTAGAGAGAGTATCTGGTATCTGAACAACGGATGTTCCAGACACATGACCGGGTGTAAGTCTTTACTCAGCGACTACCAGGATGAAAAAGGTCCCGATGTAGTATTTGGTGACAACAAGGTTGGCAAGATGAGAGTATATGGTGTCTTGTCCAATGGTAATGTGATGTTTAAGCGAGTGGCATATGTGGAGGGACTGAAGCACAATCTATTGAGCATCAATCAGTTTTGTGACTCCAAGAACAAGGTACTATTTGATCATGAGGCTGGAGGGAAGTGCTGTACTTGATGCTAACCGAAAAGGGAATATGTAACACCCGCTTTTGTGATCTAAGGGTAATTCGGTAATTTCCTTTACTTATATGTTGTTATTTGTTATATTTTAAAAAAAATTGAGTATTTATGTGATTTGGTTTATAACTTAGGAAATTTGATAAAAGGATTAATTGTGACTAGTGAAATATTACATGTTTTAAATATTTCTAGTTCACGGTAAAATAAAATAGTTTTATCGCAATTGGTATTTAGGTTCCAGACAAAAGATTTAAGACGGATATAAAAAATAACCACATATAGGAGTCGGTTTAATAAGGGTGGACCCTTTTCTTATTTCCCCAAATATTCCTAAACCTTCTAATTTTATTAACTCAATTCCCTAACCTTACACACACATTAGAACTTGAAATCAAAAGGAAACATAACTAAATTGAAGAGTTAACTTCTGTGATTTGGATTCAATACTTCAACTATCATCATCACCATCTTGTTTATTTCCCTTGAATGTAAGTGTTCTTGTGTTCTTGTTAATAATTTAATTGATGAACTTTTGTTAGGTCATTATGATATTGATGAAATTGATGCATAAGTGTTATGTGTTAGGTGTTCTAAATGTTTAGCTTCTGATTTCATAATACTTATATGTTGTTCTTCATGATTATAAGAGGAATTATAGTTTAAAATAGGGTAAGGGATGAATAGGTGAAATAGGAATAAATTGGTGTTTTGATTTTTATTATAAGATACTTGTAATGGAAGTTTGTAATGTGTTATATGATGTTATATGTTGATGGTTGAGGTTATTAGTTGTTGATATTGAGTTATGAAGCTGGAAACTTGAGTTTTGGATTGTATAGTATAGTTCGTGCAGAGTGTTTTCTGCTGCTGCTGTAAAAAGGGTGAACAAGCCGGCGGCTCAATGAGCCAAGCCGGCGCGTCATGTGTTTGTGTAAGGCAGACGGCGGGTTAAATACCCAAGCCGATGGCTTGTAGCCTTAAACCGTCGGGTTGTTTACCCCAGTCGGCTGCTACCAGAAGCTTTAATACACGACTTGGTTCTGTTCCCTCAAAAACCATAGTACCCGGCGGCTAAGGTAGTTGAGCCGGCGGGTTGAGGACTGAAACCGGCGGGTCCTAGACCAAGCCGGCGGATCCTCTGTCCTGCACAGGATTTTAGTTTTTGTGTTACTATCATTCTTAAAGGTGATATGAATTGTGTTAAGTTTCTAATGTCATGGATTGATATAAGTTGTGTAAATGATATAGAGTATTATGATTATGTTTGATTATCAATTTAAAAGTTGTTGAACATATTATTGACCTATATTTGATTGTATTTTCAGATTCACCGAAGACTCAATAAAGTTAGAATTCTGAGTGGGAACTGAGACAGTCAGGTGAGTGGACTTGGAACTCTCGGTATGATTTGGTGGTAACATATTGGTTACATTAAAAGCTGTAATTGTTGATGATATACTGTTGAGTTAACACAATATACGTGTCTATGTGATGAGTTGCCTTTTGGCATTTTGTGATTAGAGGTCAATGATTGTTGGACTGTGTTGCTACAGGTTAGTCAACATTGGAGTTGTGAACATTTGTTGAGAATAGAGCCTATGTTGAATAAAGGTAGTAAACAGTTATCGGTAATATCACTGTATTTGCCTGCAATTGATTATAAGTGTCGCTTGGTGGGCCACCGCGGCTGAGGGCGCCACAAGGGCCACCGATCCTCTTAGAGATGTTGTGTTTATTTATTATTTATTGTAAACAACTGTGTTGAGCTGAGTTGAACTGTTAGTGACAAGTTTATTCACTTAGCTTCGTGCTAATCCCCCATATTACCCCCTGCAGGTTTACTTGGTTTTGGATGGTTGGGCAGGAGTAAGGTTGAAGGAATGTTTGATAAAGTTATAAACTCTGATTCTCTTTTGGACAGTTAGGAGATGTTTAATTATATAATATCCAAATAATTATGTTTTGTAAACCTATAACTTAGACGTGTTTAACATGATGTTGACTTATCATCTTTAGTGTATATGTATATTACTTTCGTTTGGACTACGCTTCCGAAGTTATAAAAAAAAATATATTTGCGTGTTACAGAATACTTATGTGGTCAACATGGACTCGGCTCGATTAGGAACATGCTTTTATTCCAGAACCGTTTCAGAAGAAAAATGGTTGTGGCATAAGCAACTTTCACATCTGAACTTAAAAGCCAGCAATAAATTAAGCAAAAATGGACTAGTCACTGGACTTCCAAAATTGTCTTATGATAAAGATAAACTATGTTCAGCATGTGAGAAGGGAAAGCATCACAGCTCCTCATTCAAAAGTAAACAAGTCTCATCAGTGACTGAATGTTTTCACCTACTTCACATGGATCTGTTTGGTCCAGTGAGTACTCCAAGTCTTGGTGGGAAGAAATACTGTTTGGTAATTATAGATGAGTATTCCAGATACACCTGGGTATTCTTTCTGAAAGCCAAGAGTGATGCTGCCAGCGAGATCATATCCTTTATCAAGAAAATGAAGAACTTAAATGGGATTCTGGTGAAACACTTAAGATCTGATAATGAACTGAATTTAGAAATATTGACCTGGAAAGTTTTTGTGATTCAAAAGGTATTTCTCAAAAAATTTCAGCACCTAGAACACCCCAACAAAATGGGGTGGCAGAAAGGAGAAATAGAACCCTTATTGAATCCGCCAGGTCAATGCTCATTGATGCTGGTCTTAAGACCTACTTCTGGGCTGAAACAGTGAGTACTGCCTGCCACACTCAGAATAGGTCACTGATTGTCAAACGACATGATAAGATAGCATATGAGGTGTTAAGGGGGAGAAAACCGGACATAAGTTTTCTCCATGTTTTTGGTAGTACTTGCTGCATCTTAAACAAAAGAGACCACTTAGGAAAGTTTGATCCAAAAGCTGATGAAGGAATATTTGTTGGCTACTCAATCATCTCTAAAGCTTTCAGAGTTTACAATAAACGAAGAGAATGCATTGAGGAGTCAATTGATGTTACTTTTGATGAGTCATATGATCAGCCACTCACTGATCCAACAGAATATGAAAAACTTGTTTTTAATGAAATGGGTAGTGACTCATCAGTCAAAGGGAAACCAATCAATGAGAAATACAAAAACTTCTCATCTGATTCTAAGGATGAAGGTAATGTCTCTGAAAACATCTTCAGCTCTACTTCAGCTGAGAATATTTCAGGAACATCACCCTTACCCACTGATAATCAACCGTCACCACCTCCATGTTCAAACCAAAGTTCACAAAGTAATAATAATTCTCACAATTCTGATACTGATATGCCACCTGGACCATCAATGGATAGGAAAGTCACTGTTGAACCTCAGCGAATGACTAAATGGGCCAAACATATCGATAATCAATTGATTATTGGTAATCCTCAGTCCAAGGTCCAGACGAGATCAACAACTGCTAACTTCTGTCTGTTTGTTAGTTTTGTGTCTATAATGGAACCAAAGCAGGTTGATGAAGGACTCACTGACCACAACTGGATATCTGCTATGCAAGAAGAATTGGCACAATTTGAAAGAAACAAAGTTTGGAAACTAGTGCCACAACCTGCTGGTAAATCAGTGATTGGAACAAATGGGTATTTAAAAACAAAAGGGATGTTGATGGAGTCGTGGTCAGAAACAAGGCAAGGCTGGTTGCTAAAGGTTATTGTCAGCAAGAGGGTATTGACTATGATGAAACCTTTGCACCAGTGGCTAGACTTGAGTCGATCAGACTATTTCTGGCATATGCAGCTCACAAGAAATTTAAAATCTATCAAATGGATGTAAAAAGTGCCTTTCTGAATGGCAAGCTGCAGGAAGAAGTCTATGTCAAACAACCACCTGGTATCATAAATTCCAAAAACCCTGGTTATGTGTATAAACTTGAAAAAGCTCTTTATGGACTAAAACAAGCTCCTAGAGCCTGGTATGATACTCTCTCTGATTATTTGATAAAGTGTGGATATGTCAGAGGTAAGATTGACATCACACTATTTATCAAAAGAGATAAGAGAGATGTCATATTAGTTCAAATTTATGTGGATGATATCATTTTTGGGTCTACTAACAGTGACATGTGCAAGGAGCTCTCCGATGTTATGACAAAAAGTTATGAAATGAGCATGATGGGTGAATCAACATTTTTCCTTGGTCTTTAAGTAAAACAAACCAAAGCTGGAATTTTTATAAACCAAGGAAAGTATGTTAAAGATTTATTAAAGAAATTTGAATTTACCAACTGTTCATCCCTTGCTACACCCATGTCACATGCAGTGAAACTACATGCTGACCCTGATGGTAAATCTGTAAACATTACTGCTTACAGAGGAATGATCGGGTCGCTGCTGTATCTTACTGCAAGTAGACCAGACATTATGTTTGCTACATGTCTCTGTGCTAGGTATCAAGCTGATCTAAAGGAATCTCATTTACCCGCTGTTAAAAGAATATTCAGATATCTGAAGGGTACACCCAATCTTGGTCTCTGGTACCCATCTGGTTCAGATTTTTCTCTGAAAGGATATTTAGACTCTGATCATGCTGGATGCAAGCTGGATAGAAAAAACACTTCTGGTAGCTGTCAATTTCTTGGAGAAAAGCTTGTAAGCTGGTCCAGCAAGAAACAGAATTCAGTTTCAACCTCAACCTCTGAAGCTGAATATGTTGCTGCAAGTGCCTGCACAGCTCAAATTCTTTGGATGAGAAATCAGCTCGCTGACTATGGATTTGACTTCAGTGAAATACCAATCTACTGTGACAGTCAAAGTGCCATAGCCATTGCCAATAATCCAGTAGTGCACTCAAGGACAAAGCACATTGATGTACGATATCATTTCATCAGGGACCATGTGATGAAGGGTTATATTGAACTTCATTTCATTCCAACTGATTATCAACTCGCTGATTTATTTACAAAACCTCTGGATCAGAAAAGGTTTAATTATCTCATCAGCGAGCTTGGTATGTTAAACCTCAATGAATGAATAAACTCCCTGAGCTCATTTATTTATTGTTGTTTAAATTACTTTTATGTTTTTGAATAAAATCACTGTGTGAAATATAGATTTAGCGGAGCACATTCACTGATTGATTCACATCAACTGATTCAATCAGCAAGTGTAACTGTCAGTTAGGTATGTTCAGCTAATTTTATAATTTAGACAGTCGCATGAGTATTTATTATGTTTTTATATGAGTTTTATATCAATGATCTATGTTTTCTCTAACTGATCTTGTTAGTATTCTAAGTTGTAACTAGATCAGTGAAAGTTAATAGAGTAATATGCTATACAATTTATAATCAACATAATCTATACTCATTTCTGCTTAATAAATAATGTGAGTATTAAAAAATTGATAAATTTTGTTGATGCATCTTTTAGTGTCTGTCAGTTGGTCTATCGAGTTGTAATAAGTGTCGTTAGTTTCTTAATAGAAAAATAGCTTTTGTATAGTGCGACACTCGTGTTTTGTTTTAGGCGACACTTGCCTGAGTGACGCATAGCGACACTTAGGTAAGTGACGCATTAAGGCGGCCACATGCAACACTTACCCAAGTGACGCATGTCGGCTGTGTTTTTAGTATAAATAGAAACCTACGGGTTTTAGGCTAGGGTTGATGAAACCCTAGCACAATTTGTCGACTTAGTACCTCTGTAATCGATTCCTATACTTAATACAAGCTAATAAACGAGTTTCTTTTGATTGAATATCATTGTTTCGGTTTGTGTTTGTTAGTATCAAGTGTAATTGATTGATTCCGCCTATCAATTACTGTCAATTGTCATCTAGATCCAAGCGCTAGGCACTTTCAACTGGTATCAGAGCCTTGCGGTGATAACATTGACGTTTAGAAGGTATTTAGAATTGATTTCGGTTTTTACTTGATTCAAGAATCACGAATTCTTACGGATTTTGAGGTGCAAAGGAGTATTACAGTCGAAATTCATCAATATCAACAGGTTTCGTCCATTAGGGATCAACGAATTCGAGTGTGGTTTACGAAAACTCGAATTTTTTAGGGTTTTGGGATTTTGCAGCCGTTTTGCGACACTCGATCCGTCACTTAGCTGCGTCACTTACTGCGGCACTAGCTAATCCCAAATTAGGGTTTTACCGTCACTTGAACGCGTCACTTGTGGTTAATACGACACTTAACTTAAGTGTCGTCTACCCTAATCCACCGTCACTTACGTGCGTCACTGTTGCACGTCACTTGACATTTTAGCGTCACTTCTTTTAGTGACGCCTTTTGATTTCCTCGCGTCACTTCCTTTAGTGACGCCTTTTAATTTACTGCGTCATTTTTACTAGTGACGCCTATCTGTTTAACACGTCACTCAAGTACGTCACTTGAGTGCGTCACTTGCTTGATTGAGCGACACTTACTTCTAGTGTCATCAGTTACTTCGCCCGTCACTCGATAGCGTCACTTACCTAGTGACGCTAGTCGTAGCGACACTTCAGTGCGTCACTTACTAAGTGACGCACTAAGTACTAACTTTTTTCGAGTTCTTGTTTTTGCATACATTTTCAGGTATATCTTCAATGGCAACGGACAAGGAAGATATTAGAGGAATTCGAGAAATGTTAAAATAGGGAAATGATATTGGTTCAAATAATAAACCTCCTCTATTTACAGCAGACATGGAATATGCTTATTGGAGGGATCGATTTGAACAGTTTGTGGATTTTCATTGTCCGGAGTTGTGGGGTCCATTAAAGCAAAGATATGAGGCTCCTGTGTCTGAAGGAAACTATCGCGGTGTTCCTCCACCCAAATCTTTCACTGCTATGACTCCTCAGGAGAAGAAAGACTATCAACTGGAAAGGAAAGCACATTCAGCTATCTGTATGTGTTTGACAAAGGATGTCATGAGACTGTTTAAAACTCATGACATAACCTACGATTTATGGAAAGCGATAGAGACGAGGTGTGGGGGAAATGAGAAATATAAGGAGGCAAAACTGGAATTAATTAAAAAGCAGTATGATTTATTTGACTCCTTACCAAATGAGACGACGTCTGGACTGTTTACTTGATACTCACAACTAGTGAGTGAATTGACTAAAGGAGGATATACTCTCACTGCACTTGAGATTAATAAAAAATTATTGGATGTTTTACCAAGTGCATGGGATGTGAAAGTTCAATTCTTGAAGGAAAATCAAGAATTATCTGGAATGACTCTTGATCAGCTTATAGGAGTTCTTCAAGCCCATGCTATGGAATTGAAGAAGAAGGAGTGCAAGTCCACTGGATTCGTACAAAATCCTTCACTCTATGGAAGCCAAGTAAACACTGGCAAGAGTTATGGAGGAATGGCATTCATATCGGATACTAATCCTTCATCTTATCCAACTGGGGATACTCATGCAGCTTATATTTCTGGCACTACCTGCACGAATCAAGGAACACAACAGCAGGTTTCATCATCACCAGCCATTCAAGAGCAAGCTGCAATTTATACAGCTTTTCTTAGTTCTTACAAAGATTTGGTTACTCAACCAAATACTACTTTGGAAATGACCAAAGAAGACTATGCTCAATTGGATGATGATGACTTGGAGCAAATGGATTTGAACTGGAATATAGCTATGATTTCCAGAAGGGTTCAGAAGTTTCTGCAAAGAACGGGCAGGAAAAGCTTGGATGGTAATGGGAAAACTGGGTTTGGGTTTGATAAAAGCAAGGTTCGGTGTTACAACTGTCAGAACCTTGGTCATTTTGCAAGGGAATGTGAGAAACCCAGGATGCCGTCGTCAGGTCTCACTAAGCCAGATCCACCAAAATCAACTGAGAAAGTAGAAGCTAAATCATTGGATGTGGATAATGCATTGATAGTTTTTGAGCCAACCGCTTTTGATTGGAGTGCTCAAGCTGCAAAGTTTCAATGTCTGATGGCTCATATCACACCTGAGGTACCTACTGAACCCACTGAGCCATTTAACTGTGTTTCGTGTATTAATTTGACTGAATCTCTTGAGATCTATCAAAAAGACAATCAAAATTTGCGGGACAAGATCATTAAGCTTACTGAATCTAATAATTTTTTGTTAGAAAATGAAAAACTTTATGAACAACATCTTGAAGCTCATAAATGAGATTGTCAGTAAGCAAGGGACAACTGGCAAAAAGAAGGAAGGTCTTGGCTATAACCAAGTTCCACCACCCTCTAATGCTGAATATTGTCCCTCAATTACTAAACAAGGTCTTGAAGAGATTTCAGTCGATTATACCAAATTATATGGTATTAAGGCCATAGAAGCCAAGCTTAACAAACAGTCAACGGAGAAAACCAAGAGGCAAGAGTATCCATTGCCTCAGTTTGTTAAAGCTGCAAGTGAGTCTCAAGTTCATACTGATGACATTGTTGAGATCGAGGATATTACTGATCAGGAATATCCTGAGTTTAAGAAGGTTGAGGCTAAACCTGAAAAACAGATTTTGAAAGTTGAACCTGTAAAAAAGGTTCAAAATAAAAAGGAAAATAGAGTTTTACATGTGAAACTTCAAAAGTCACTGACAAATGTTTTAAAACAAAAGGTGACAAGTGAAAAGGTACATGTTGATAAAACTTATGCCTCAACTTCTAAACCCCCACAAGCATTATCTAAAACGTGTACAACCTGTTCATGTTCTAAAAATGCTTCGTCACTTCCTGTGGTAAATCCTCCGTCTCCACAATTTCAAGAGACTCGTTCTTGTTTCTACTGTAAGAAACAAGGACATTTGATTCGTGCTTGTCCCAAACTTTCTCATCAGTGGTATGGGAGAGATATGCCTAGGACATCTTTCTACAGAAATTCTTTTGCAAAATCACCTCCTAGGCATCACTCTGACTCTCCCAAATCTGATAAGAAAGTAG
This sequence comes from Pseudognaphalium luteoalbum, assembly GCA_963422505.1. NCBI lineage: Eukaryota > Viridiplantae > Streptophyta > Magnoliopsida > Asterales > Asteraceae > Pseudognaphalium > Pseudognaphalium luteoalbum. Next base: position 72,773,450 of record OY730198.1, read on the forward strand.
TTAGTGTTGGGCAAACTCCTTTGTTAAAACCAAAGCCCAACACTATTTCAAAGTCAAATCCCAAACCATCAAAGGTTTGGAAGTTAAAGGAGTCCACTAAAGACTCACATGTCATCAATAATAACACATCAGATTCAAAATCTGATTTGTTTAAAAATAAAGTTTTATCTGATGTGCTTATTGTTGATGACTTTGGTCGACCTAAGTCTGTAAAGGCTTGGGTCACCGTTTCTCACTAATCTCCTCATTTTTTTGTGTTGCAGCAGTCTGAACGAATAAAAGATAGTGAATGGTTCATGGACAGTGGCTGCTCGCGACACATGACGGGTGATGTGTCTCTTTTAGTGGATATTAAACCATACGCGGGAGGTCATGTTGCTTTTGCTGGAGATACGGGAGGAACGATTTCGGGGAGAGGAACGCTAACCAATGGAAAGGTTAGCTTTGAGAATGTAAATTATGTGGCCGAGCTTCAACATAATCTGCTAAGTGTATCACAAGTTTGTGATAAGGATTATACCACATCTTTTACCAAGACTGAGTGTGTAATATTGAAGCCGGGGTATGTCATTCCAGAGGAATGGGTGGTAATGCGTGCTCCTAGGAGAAATGACACTTATGTAATGAACATGCGAACCGTGGAGACAACCAGCGAGTACACTTGTCTCCTTTCGAAGGCTTCAGAAAAGGAATCACTCCTTTGGCACAGACGAATGGGACACATTCATTTCCGAAAAATGAATTTCCTAGTCAACAACGACTTGGTCCGTGGAGTTCCGAAACAGTCCTTCGCCTTGAAGGATGACTGTGTTTCTTGCCACAAGGGCAAACTCCACAAGAAGTCCCATAAGTCTAAGGTTGTGAATTCCATAAATGCTCCATTAGAACTACTGCACATGGATCTCTTTGGTCCTGTTTCTACAAAGAGCATAGGTGGTCGCTCGTATTGTTTAGTAGTGACAGATGACTACTCACGTTTTTCGTGGGTATACTTTCTCGCAACAAAGGATGAGACAGCGGGAATTTTGGTCTACTTGTTGGATAAGTTGGCAAATTTGTGCAACTTAAAGGTTAAAAGACTGCGGAGCGATAATGGAACCGAATTCAAGAACTCAACTCTTGAGTTATTTTGCGCTTCTAGGGGTATTGAACATCAATTCAGTGCTCCCAGAACACCTCAACAGAATGGAGTTGCTGAACGGAAGAATAGGACAATTATTGAAACTGCTCGTACTATGTTAGCGGATTCCAAATTACCTATTATCTTCTGGGCCGAGGCAGTTAACACTGCTTGCTACGTTCTGAATCGGGTTCTTTCGGTTAAAAAGAAGAATAAAACGTGTTATGAGCTCTTCAACAATCGCAAGCCGAATCTGCAGTTTCTGGAACCGTTTGGATGTCCTTGTTTGATAATGATTACCAAAGAACGTGTCCCTAAGTTTGGTGATAAAGCCGTTGAAGGGATTTTTCTCGGATATTCGGTCAATTCTCCAAACAAACGGGTATACAACAAATCAACAAACGAGATAGAAGAACACTTTGAGGTCAAATGCCTAAGGTATACGGAACCACCTCAAGGAACGGGTCCGGATTGGTTCTTTAATTATGGGACACTCTTCAGTTCCTTTAATGTTCCGGAGGACGATGATACAGCAGAATTAATTACAATGCTTCATGGACTAGATGTTTTTCAACAAACATCTGATTCTCTTCCTCCAACATCCAATCCGATTCCCGATCCGACATCCACTTCATCACCTACTCCAACACAACAAATGCCTGCACCTACTACTTCTTCTGCATCTGTACCTACACCCACACCACCAACTACAACCATTCCGTCTTCTTCAAACACTGTTAATGCCATGGATCTTCCGGATGATCCTGATATGCCTCTCTTAGAGGATGAAGAAGACATGGACTATTCTCGTTTCTTCACTAATGAAGAGAACGAAGATGCTTCTGCCACTGAAGGGGATTTGAATAACTTGGAATTAAATCTTGTGCCGGATACTATTCCTGTTACTCGGATACATAGGAATCACCCAGTTGACAATATCATTGGTGATCCCCATTCATCTGTTCAAACGAGACATCAGGCGAAGCAAGCTGCTGAAGATAAGGATACTTCAGCTGATCAGGTTTTGGGATTTATGGCAACTGTTAATTCTTGCCATCTTTCCCAAACTGAACCAAAGAAAGTTTCGGAGGCCTTACAAGATCCATCCTGGGTCGAGGCCATGCAAGATGAATTGCAGCAATTTCACAAGCTGCAAGTGTGGACGCTAGTTCCGTTACCTAAGGGTGCCGATCCAAAAGGTACTAGATGGGTATATCGCGTCAAGAAAGATGATCGAGGAGTAGTCACGAGGAACAAAGCAAGATTAGTTGTTCAAGGGTATACTCAAATTGAAGGACTTGATTATGATGAGGTTTTTGCCCCTGTCGCCCGATTGGAGTCCGTACGTATCTTTTTGGCCTTTGCATCATTTAAAGGGATTCGCGTCAAGCAACTTGACGTTAAAAGCGCATTCCTTTATGGTCAAATTGATACGGAGGTTTATGTTCAACAGCCTCCAGGCTTTGAAGATTCGGTGCACCCAAATTATGTCTATAAGCTCAATAAGGCATTGTATGGACTTCATCAATCTCCACGCCTATGGTATGAGAGGCTTGCTACTCATCTGGTAGACAACAGTTTTACTCGGGGCAACATCGACAGCACTCTTTTCACAAAAGGAAAAGGAGATGATTTGTTATTGGTTCAAGTGTATGTCGATGATATCATTTTTGGGTCGTTGAATGAGGCTCTATGTAAAGAATTTGAAGAGGTCATGAAGTCAGCTTTCGAGATGAGTGCAATGGGAGATCTCACCTTTTTCCTTGGTGTGCAAGTCGAGCAGTCACCCAAAGGAATATATATTCATCAGTCAAAGTATGTCAATGACATGTTGACTCGATATGATATGCTTACTTGTAAACCTTATGGAACTCCCATTGAGCTCAATCATAATCTTGGACCTGCTGATGATGATGAGGACTGCAAAGAAAAGGATTATCGTTCGATGATTGGTTCTCTTATGTACCTCACTGCCTCAAGACCTGAAATCGTCTTTGCTGTTTCTCTTTGTTCAAGATATCAGGCACGACCAAAGGTTTCTCATATGAAGGCGGTGAAGCGGATTTTTGGGTATCTCAAATATAGACCTTCACTAGGTCTATGGTACTCCAATGAGAAGAACTTCACTCTCTCTGCCTATTCCGATTCAGATTATGGAGGCTGCAACATCAATAAGAAGTCTACGACAGGGGGATGTCAGTTTCTTGGAACTCGCTTGGTGTCATGGCAATGCAAAAAGCAGACTACGGTTTCTACTTCCACAGCTGAGGCCGAGTACATTGCTGCTGCTAGCTGCTGTTCTCAAGTTCTTTGGATTCAGCACCAACTGCGCGACTACGGGTTACTCTTAACTTTAACTCCTATACATATTGATAACACTGCTGCCATATCTATCACACGCAATCCCGTACAACACTCTAAAACCAAACACATAGAAATTAGGTTTCACTTTATACGGGATTGCTATGAGAAACACCTCATTGACCTTGTCCATATTGACACCCTGAAACAAAATGCTGACTTATTCACTAAGGCTTTCTCAAGAGCCCGATTTCATGAATTAGTCAACATGATCGGTCTAAGGTTCTTTACCACGAAAAAGTAATTTGTGACTTGGATATGTTTAAAAGTACTGTTTTATTATTTAAAAAAAAAAAAAAAATGCAACAGCCACTCTTTATACTTTCTAGTTTTAAAGAAATGAAATGTTGCTACATTTAAAAAGACGTTGAGGTTGTGTCTGTAAACAACTTGGGATATGATAGTACATCGGGTGACATGCATGAATATGGAATTTTTAAGGTTTATCTTTGATGTGTCAGTAGATTTATCTGACGTCTTAAAAACAGTTTTTATAAACATTATCTTCATCATACGATATATTAGTAGGCATGTTATACAAAACACTTTGAGAAGTCTTAAGAAGCTTAATCTATAATTGTCTATTTCAAGTGGTACACCATTATTAGATGTACGACAAAAGTCTTAAATTCTTACTTATACTAGACATGTTTTTGTGAAAGATGTTTATATGATTTCATTTGGGGGTATATATTGACAGTTTCCTTTGTTATACGTAAGTATAGACCTGGTTTCTGTTAATATATACTTTAAAATTAAGCAAACACAAGTCAAAGTGCTTGAAAAGTCTTTAAAAATTAAGATACCTTACAAGGTCGCCAAAATGGTTTGACCAAGTTTGGTTTTGCTTAAACCTGGATCAAGTTATGTCGCTCTGTTGTACGTAAGTACAGACCTGTCACCGCTGACTTGACTCTTAAAAATTGATTTTCTTATATTCTATCTGTAAATGAAAACATGGTCTATGTTTTAAGTTAAGATGTATATCTATGATGGGAACCACAGCGAAATAAACATACCAATAATAATAAAATACCTCTTAGTTGTACGTATAACATGTTTAAGTGGACAAATATACTAATAATCGTTTTGAAATAATTTTTATAAGCAGTGTTTTTAGTATGTCAAGTAAATTTAAAGAGGACAAACATACTGATGATTGAAATAACACTTACTGTTCTAAATAAATGCATGTTATTCCGATATGATCCCTAATCAGACTTTATCAACTCCGTCACCAAAAAGAATGTGTTAATTCTATAAGTGGTTAATTTAAAGTTAAAAGGTTCCCTTATCTCTGATCTAACGGATCGGTACCTCAATACCTACATGTGGTATCAGTTATAAGAATAATTGTCAATTTACATTTTCTTGTATATGTCTTATTTTCTCTAAGTTAGTGTAATTTTAGTTATTATCCAAGTTACAGTTACATTTTCAAATTTAAGTACCGAAATCACAACGCGAAACCATCGAAGAAATCGCAAATTTTTCACTAAAAGTGAACTGTGCGTCACTTTCATAAGTGACGCTACCAGTGAAGCATACGATATCGCGTCACTCCATTAAGTGACGCAGTAAGTGCCGGGATAAGTTTCGCTATAAGTGTCGGGTTGAGTGACGCATCCTAGGGTCGGTGTATAAATACACCTTCCCCACGACACTCAACCTCACCACTTTTCAAAAAACATATACCGACACTTGCACTGACATACCGACACTCGTACTGCCTTTGCGTCACTTCGGCTGTGCGTTTCTACTTCGATTGATTTGTGATCTCTACGGTTGTCTTGTGCATTCCATTGATACATCCTTGTTCCCCTCACTCCTACGATCTATTTGGTACTAATTTTAACGTTTTCCCTTCTCTATTCTTGCTGTAATTTTAAATTAGGGTTACGGTTAGGGTTTCGCTATGCAAATTGTTCAATTACATGCTTGTATGTTAGTGTTTTAATGTAATAAAGGGTGTGTTTTATTCGTTTTTACCTTGCGCACACCCCAGTTACTTTGTTTTTGAAAACCCCTAAACTTTTGCAACTGGGTATGAACAGTGCACGATGATCTTCATCGTTGCGACACTTCCTGCGTCACTTACCTTAAGTGACGCTCTTTGGTAATTTGGTAACCTACACCGTCACTTCACAAGTGACGCTTGATTTTGCGTCACTTCTTAAGTGACTCACGTAGTGACGCATATACTTGTTTTAATTGTTTAAACCGTCACTCCTCCCAGTGACGCCTTTACATGCGTCACTACTCCAAGTGACTGTCTAAGTGACACTTATTTATATCCGTCACTTATACCGTCACTTCTTAAGTGACTGACTTAGGATACCGTCACTAGGTTAAATGTCGCATGTTCTTCACCCGTCACTTTGCAAGTGTCGTATACTTTAAACCTCCAATTTCAAACGCCACTTACATCAGTGACGCTTGATAGCGTCACTTCCAGTAAGTGACGCTACACATTGATTTCAATTTTATACTCTGTATATTACGACACTTCCTAAGTGCCGGTAGTGGACATGCGTCACTTACCCTAAGTGACGCCTAAAGTCAAAATTTGTTTTCAAACCTTTCTGTGTTCGGGCTAACTTTCTAACGTTTTCGGTTACTTTTCTTTGTATTTTTAGCTTACAGATGGCCGAGTTACAGAACTATTATCGCCGTACCAACACCCGACACAATATTACGGCATTCCTTGAGTCTACTCATGCGAATTCGGCACCATTCAGGCCTATGATCGAATTTCTACGCAGATCGAGGATCTTTTATGCGATTACGGCATCGACCCCGGTATATATGAACCAAATAGAGGAATTTTATGATCATGCCGTGATCAGGGTTCAGGGTGATGTTCCCCGCATAGTTTCGAATATGTTTGGAGAGGAAATCGAGATCACTGAAAACTCGATTAGGAGGGTGTTACAGTTCAATGACAACTCCTCGATGCCCACCATCTTCCCCACCACGTTTATCTATGGGGGACTTCAAAGGATGGGTTATCCAGCAAACCAGCTTTCCGACTTCAGGAAGCAATACCTCTGCAGGGTTTGGAGGTATCTGTGTCATATTATTATAGTTTGCTTATCTCCGAGGAAGGGAGGGTATGATGCGGCTAGTCATCTGACTTTATCGCTTATGTTAGCCCTAGTATATAATAAGCCCTATAACTTTAGTGGTTATATTTTTGGGAATATGGTAGAAAACATCAGGGCTGGGAAGGACAAATGGCTGCAGTATCCTCGGTTTGTGCAGCTTCTATTGAATGATCTCGATCTTGGTATTGCCCCAGATCAGAGATCTCTTTTGGTTCCCACGCCCATGCTTCTGCGAGTCTTCAATGACTGCAAGCTCGCGCCAAAGGGCGAGCCAGTTTTGGCCGATCGTGACCTCTCCGGGCACGTAGTAAACGAAAACTACGTTGCGCCGCACGATCATGGTTTTTTGGATGACGTCGTGCCTCCGGTAAACGAGGACGACTTAGTTGATGCCAATATAGCTCAGGACCTCGATGATATTGAGCACGTTGATCGAGTTGAGGTCGATTCTGACGACGGTGGGCCCACTCCTCCGGATTCTGAGGGTGATGTGCCACCACAATCAGCTTTAGATGGGATTCAATTGGCTGATCCCCAACGCTTTAAGCGTATTATGCGCCGGATCTCGGCTGGTCGGGTTCATGTTCCGAGAAATCCTGGCAAGCGTCCTGCTGGGTCGTCGCCTTCTTATGCTGAGTTACCCTTACGTCGACGCCAGCGGACGTCGATTGTCCTTGAGGAGCCAACTCGTCAGCCTTCTCCTCAGCCTGTAACTATTTCTATTCAGCAGGTTTTAGCTCAACTGGAGCTTTTGTCCAAACGTTTTGATGATCAACAGGCGATCATTGCAGCTCAAGCTTCACAGATAAAGGACTTAGAGATTAAAGCTGCCACAGTGGACTCTCTCCAACAACAGATAACGACTATGTCTTCTAGGTTGTTAGAATTGGAGTCAGTCACATTTGTTTCGGGGGAGGATAATTCTAGGGAAAGAGAAACAAATGTAACTCCTTCCCCTGAACCAGAAAATGTACTTCCATCTTCTACTATCAATGAAAATATCAGTTTAGATTATTTCGTGGAGGTTCAAGGTCAGGCAAGACCTATCGCAGTAGATTATTCATTCGTAGATCTCACTTATTTGCAAAACTTGATGAATGATAATGATACGATGCCTGAGGAAGAGGAAATGAATGATCCTGTAGCAGAGGATTATTTCTTTGAGGAAAATGATGAGGTTGAAGTTGAGGGGGAGCAATTGCACAGTGATGAATGCTATGATGAAGCTCCTATTATAGAATCGGATTCGTCTGAAGATGAATCAGAAAAAGAGACGAACGAGCCATCAACTTCTACAACTAAACCGGATATAGTGCTCAAACCGATTATCGAGATACCGGTTACGTGTAAAAGCTACAAAGTTAGATCTGATTACACGGGATTGATTAAAAGTTGGAAGTTCGACGAGAACAACTCTGTTTTCATGATAAAGAGAAGTGACGGCATTCAGTACTTCAATATGAAGTTTTATAAAATAAGTACTTTGCCGAAGTGCGAGCTTCAAAGATTAGCGCAGATACCCTTGATCAACCGATCACGAGATTCACGAGCAGATTTCTTCCAGGTGATCATACGTCGAGAGATGAATAGTAAAAAATATAACCTGATAAAGCCGACGTTGGGTATGCGATACAAGTTTAAGAAGAAGTTAGATCCGATCACTCGTCAACCTATTGTGAAGATGATCTATCCACCAGCAAAGTGTCTACAGAAGATACCTTTGGAGATCATTCCGATAGATTTTTTGAATAGGTTGGAGTACTGGGAATATGATGATATTACTGGTGAAGCTGTAATTGTATTTATTCCAAAATCGGAACCAGATACGGATTCGGAGATTATGAATGTAGAATCGGAGGTTGAAGAGAAAACAGCATGGGATGTTGTTCAACCTAAGAAAAGGTCTACTTGGGGTCTTAAAAGAAAGATATTTTGTGTATTCGATCCGTTGAGTTTGATCAATCTCTCTGAACATGATATGAAAAGATTACATCAGAATAGGATTCAGTTTAAAGAAAGAGACAGAGCTGAAGCGATTAAATTTCAAAAGGTTATTGATATTTGCGTAGCCAACGGAGTACATGCTGGTGGTGTATTTCCTGCTGGTTGGAAGTGAAGATTAAACGACTTGAAAGAGTTTGAAGATTTTGAAGACCAAGCTGAAGACACGGGGGAGTTTGTTGATGCATCTTTTAGTGTCTGTCAGTTGGTCTATCGAGTTGTAATAAGTGTCGTTAGTTTCTTAATAGAAAAATAGCTTTTGTATAGTGCGACACTCGTGTTTTGTTTTAGGCGACACTTGCCTGAGTGACGCATAGCGACACTTAGGTAAGTGACGCATTAAGGCGGCCACATGCGACACTTACCCAAGTGACGCATGTCGGCTGTGTTTTTAGTATAAATAGAAACCTACGGGTTTTAGGCTAGGGTTGACGAAACCCTAGTACAATTTGTCGACTTAGTACCTCCGTAATCGATTCCTATACTTAATACAAGCTAATAAACGAGTTTCTTTTGATTGAATATCATTGTTTCGGTTTGTGTTTGTTAGTATCAAGTGTAATTGATTGATTCCGCCTATCAATTACTGTCAATTGTCATCTAGATCCAAGCGCTAGGCACTTTCAAATTTGATTTATATCAATGCTGTGACTACATCTCAATGATTTATTCAAGTTGTGTTTAAATCAGCGAGTTAGACTCTCAGCCAGATAGAAGATTATTTGTATTTTTTTTATACTTACATTTCTTTCTGGAAGATAATCAACTCTTGTTGATCATATATATCAGTGACTCCCTGATATATTGGCTAATGGCGGTTTGATCACGGATTTCAAAACTAATCATTTTGAGGTACAACGCAAAAGTCGCACATTCTGACATTCTCCCTCTTACGTCACTGCATTTTTCCGGCAGACCTCTCCAATCACCATTAATGCCACTAGTCCACCATCATTACCCCTACGCCATTACCACCGCTACTCACCATCATCATCGACCACGTTGATTAAGTTTTAATCACAAGAAAATCAAGGAGCGCTTCTATAAATCAGCAAATTAATCCCATCTTAATCTTTATGCGTTCTTGATTTTCATAAAACTTTTTCTCTCAAAACTTTAAGCGAAAACCTTTTTTTTTCTGTAATGACGAAATCAGAATCCTCTAACAACACTTAGTGCCACTGCAGAAGTTAAAACACTTTGAGCTTCTGTAGCGTGTGAGGATTTTGTCATTACGGTATCAAGATCATATTGTTCGAAAAATCATTTTTACCCAAAAACAGAGTATTTGGAGATATTAATCTTTTTGAATAAATATTTTATTCTTCCTGCTCTTACAAAATACCAATGCCCTGCTTCAAATATTATTCAGATTAACTGGTCACTAATCAACACTCTTAGAATTGATTATGCAGGTGTGACTTTTGAAGAACTGATTGATAGAGTCACTGAGGTTACCAGGGTTAAATATGCACCTTATTCTAAGTCTCTGTCACTGATCCTTAAAAATCAGTTCAAGCCTTATGATAAACCTTCAACCCTGGTAGACAGTCAAAACTTTTGTAAACCAGTGACAGTGTCTCTATCTGTTTTCATAACAACACGGAGGATACTTTCACCCCAGCCTGTAACTGTTGTACATCCGTCATCTTCTGCCCCCCATCGACCATGTCACTGACAACACCCCCAGTGACTATTGCTGGTCAACCACCACTCAAGAAAAATCCACCAACCACCAACAGAAAATCCAAACTAGGGTCCCTGACATTAAAGCATTAGGGACATAGCAAAAAGAAGACGTCTAAAGACGCCAAGGGTGAAACAGATACTGAACGTTCAGTCTCTGCGGGCACTCTTGCTGACCCTAAATCTTCAATTGCCTCGCTGGACTCCCGAAAGTCCAGTGACTCTAAAAAGGGAAACCTACAGACAGCTTCAATGGCTCAACCCATTGTTAGCAGTGATTTGGGTGCAACCCACACCCACTTATCGAGTCAACCAATTAGCCACTCATCATTCTCACAAAAGGATGGTGTTGTAAATGAAGGGCAAGTGGCATCAGTGGGTGAAAACACACCTATAGCTGATGTCACATCACTGGCTACAGACCCGGGCCATCTCTCATCTAACACTGCACCAGCTGTCAATGTCTCTCTCCAGTCACAGGGAGAGACACAGGCTGAACTTTCTGTATCCAATGATCCATCAGCTAAAACACAAGCTGATGATGACGAGGATACCCAATCCAATGATAAAAATCCACAAGTTATTAACAAAATCATTTCGTGTTACCATCAAGGGGGAGAAAACGTGCAAATGAATGAAAAAACCAATGTTGTTCATGAGCAAAAGCTGCTGATGTTACCAGAAATGCTTACATTCTCCAAAGTCAAACAATGCCTGAGCAACAGATCTCTCAAACTCAGTGGGTCCAAATGATTCTTCACATCGATGGCTCCATATTCAAATCCATTGTTCCATCTTATGAGTTTTTGAGAGAAGAAAAGGGACGCAGTTTTGAAGCACTTTCTTTTGAAAGAAGAAAAGGGGCCTCACACTCTGCTTTCTCCAACAGCGACTTACTTTCACCTGCGGAATTTTCATAACCATACGAAAACTGACAAGCTGAGCAACAGATCTCTTAAATCCCTGAATGTGTAGCAAGTCTCAAGATGACTTCTATTATCAAGAATCACTGAAGATAGCAGGTTTGATATGTCAAGAGTCACTACAATTAGTGATCAACTGAAGATAGTAATTTAAAGCACAACAAGATGATCTACAGAAACTTGTTCATTTTATCATTGAGGAAGCCATGACCAGACAGTTCAGATACCTTCCATCCATAGAGAAATACGTGCTAGCTGATGAGCTTAGAAGAAATCTAGAGCAATTTGTTATAACTCCTGTAATAGATTAGATGAATTGTAAACTGATCTCTCTTGTAATATCTTTCTCTTACAATTTCAATAATATCTGATCTTTTGAGAAAACCAAAGTGCAAAACTCAGATCATGTTAAAAGAATCCAAAAAGGAAAATGAATGGATCACAAGTATAAGTCACTGAATGCTTTAACTCTTAAGCACTGACTATAAATTTCTAAAGCAACAAGTTTGTATAGGGAGCTTCGATTACAATCATTTAGGGGAGATTGTTGAGTCACTGATCGCTGATCAACTCAATGATGACTAACTCAATGAAGAAAAATCAAAGCTGCTGTTGCTAAAGTTATTTCTCGCTGGTCACTGATCACTCTAAACTTCTTAAGCAACAAGTTTGTCTAGGAAGCATTGATCACAATCATTTAGGGGGAGATTGTTGAGTCATTGGTCGCTGACCATGATAAGTCACTGGTCACTGACCAACTCAATAATACACAACTTAATGAAGAAATGATTTGTGTCAAAGCTGCTGTTGCTGAAGTTAACAATTGATGATCGCCATTCATTCTACTTCTGGATTTAACACTCCGAGGAAGATTAAAACTCAATTTTGTGTGTCGCTGATACAAGCAGCGAGAGTTTTATATTTTCATATTGAATAAGGCAAAAGTCACTGCCCAAATAACAGCTAGGCACTGAAGAACAATATTTCAAGTCATTCTACAAGAGCATGTTAGCTCGTAGTGAGTGAGGAGAGTTACTGCTTCTTCAGTGACTATTCAATAAAGTACGAAGTGATCTACTTGTGAGTCCCTAATCACTATTATGTTAGTGATTGTGAATCGTTAACAGTGAGTTAATTGTAGAAGGGGGGGTTGAATACAATTAAAAACTTTTCTTTTCTGTTATAATGTGTTATCTTTGTTTAACAAGTTTTTAACCGTATTAAAGTAACAACAATATGAACACAAGTATGTATATAAGATACAGTTCAGTTGCTGATACAAATGTAGCTGAAAGATAAATTCTTTTATTGATAAAATTTATCTCTTGTTGATTGCGGAATAGATTAGCCAAAGCTAATCTAAATCAAACAATACAACTATTACAAAGGAGATGAGCAGTAGTGGACAAACACGCTAACTTGCTCACTCGCTGAAGTAAACTAGTAGTGGACAAACACGCTACTGGTTCACTTGCTGGTGTTACTTGTATTTTAGACAAACTAGTCACTGACAAACAAGTGACAATACAAGTAATCGACACAAAATGAAGTACAACAAACTACGCTATTTATAGACGCTGAAATCCTTGATTTCCGGATCTGATGGACACGTGTCGCTGCTTGATTGTAGAGGTAGTTGAGATGTGATATATCATGGCACGACATTCTGTCTTGGGAAATATCACCTTGTACCATAGACCAATCAAAAGCTTCCACGTTACTCTTTTCAAGTTATTACAAAGGAGATGAGCAGTAGTGGACAAACACGCTAACTTGCTCACTCGCTGAAGTAAACTAGTAGTGGACAAACACGCTACTGGTTCACTTCCTGGTGTTACTTGTATTTTAGACAAACTAGACCAATCAACAGCTATTACAAAGGAGATGAGCAGTAGTGGACAAACACGCTAACTTGCTCACTCGCTGAAGTAAACTAGTAGTGGACAAACACGCTACTGGTTCACTTGCTGGTGTTACTTGTATTTTAGACAAACTAGTCACTGACAAACAAGTGACAATACAAGTAATTTAGACAAAATGAAGTACAACAAACTACGCTATTTATAGACGCTGAAATCCTTGATTTCCGGATCTGATGGACACGTGTCGCTGCTTGATTGTAGAGGTAGTTGAGATGTGATATATCATGGCACGACATTCTGTCTTGGGAAATATCACCTTGTACCATAGACCAATCAAAAGCTTCCACGTTACTCTTTTCAAGTTTCGAGGAACAAGTGTTGCGCCGTAATAACGCCGAATGTTGACTTCTTATTAAATGTGGCATTTAATGTTGCAATCACTGATAGATATATCAATTCTCCTCATTCTCGATGCGAGCTAACATGCTCTAAAGAATGACTTGAACAGCTAATCTTCAGCGACTTCTTTTATTCAGCAGAAGAGAGAACTCAAGAAGACTTGGAGACTCTTGCTGATAGATGAGTATCAGCGACACACATAGTTGAGTCTTTGATCTTTATAAATTCTTCCTCTGCTGGTCTAAGATACAAACAGCGACAAGAAAACCTTTTAGCAACACTATCTTCAACTTGAATCATACTTCATGTACAGAGAGTAATGCTCTCGCTGATACTGTTCAGCGACACACAGAGTTGAGCATAATTCTCCGTCAGTAACTTAGTGAGAGAGAGAGAAGATCAGCGAATATAAATATCAGCAACAGGAGCTTGACTTGAATCATTTCTTCTTAGAGAAATCTTCATTAAGTGGGTCAGAGACATGAGAGTATAAGACACCATCAGTGACTTCGCTTATCAGCGACTAATGACTTCAACAATCTCTTCGTAGACATTACCTTAGTCTCCCCCTTAATCTTTGAGATCAGTGACCATCATGAGTTTGACGACCAATGACTCAACAATCTCCGCCTAAATGGTTTAAGTCAAAGCTCCCTTAGACAAACTAGTTGCAGGAAAAGTTTAGGCTCAATAATCTCCCTTACTCTGTTGATAAGTTGATTGCACAGAGACTTGTTCTTGTAAATTTTTGTAGTTGAAAAGATTTAAGTCTCTGATAGTAGGTAGGTTGCCCAGTGACTTGTACTTGTAGATTTTCTTGTGCAAAGCTTCATTTATATCATAGAATAAATATTTACAGAAGCTAACTATTACAAAAATATCTAAGTTATTTATCTCTCCACATCTCCTCCTCTTTCACTATGCCAAGCTCAACTTCAAGTTCATATTTGTCTTTAGAAGGCAGGTATCTGAATTTTCTGGCTAAGGCTTCATCGAGAATAGCTTTTCTGATCTTTAAATCTGTTGGAAGCATGCTAGCTGACCTGATTAGGTGTATGAGTTGTTCTTGATCAACCTTCTCAAGTTCAGCTTCTCTCTGAAACCTAAGGACACTATTTAGGTCCCTGTATACCAGACCCTTCTCCCCCTTAGTGACTTCATGACCTTCAAGCTTTGGCACATCAGCAGGGATAGATAGATTTAGCCTTGAAGTGTTGGGGATTCGATAGATACTGCTGGTACCTGACCTATACCTTGGGCTAGGTGGCTGAACAATCTCCTCACCATATATGACAGTATCTTCTGGTCTGAGGAGCTGCAGCGACACCATTTTCTGATAGAGCCTATCAATCTCCTTCATGACATCAACCTTAGCTGCACTTGTAGAGTGGCTGATAGCAAGCCTTATCTCATTCCATTCTTCTCTGTGCAGCTTGCATACTTGATCAAGTAGCATTGAATGAGTCTTTGAACCTCTTTGTATAAGTAGCTGAGGTTGAGATTGGTTCCTTGACTTTTTTAGTTTAACTTTGGTAATAGGTGCAGGGTTTGATCTCCCTGTCATTCGGGCAGCAAACCTTTTTCTATCTATTTCATCCCATTTCCTATCCACTGCTGTTCTGACAGCTCCCCCTTTCTTTTTAGAGCTCTTGCTAGCTGACGTTTTCAGTTTTTGTTGCTCTAGCTCACTCTCTTCTATCTCAACAAGTACCCTGGCAATTGCAGCATCAGACTCTTCTTGATCTTTCTTTTGTTTAAGAAGTCTGGCCCTTTCATTGGCATCTTTAGAGCTCAATTCCAGTAGGTATGCTCTGTCAGCATCTGATTGCTCTTTCAGCAACCTTTTCCTTTCTTGTTCCTCTCTTAACTCAGCCTGAAAGGTTATTTGCATTATCATCTCATGCTCCCTGTCCTGTCTTGCCTTTATCTTTCTGGCAACTCTCTGTTCTTTAGTTTCATCAGGACAAGGGGTATCTGAGACTGAGTCAGAGAAAAGGCATGCTGTGGGGGAGGTATCTGAGGTGGTAGTGTTGGAAGGAGTTGCTGTGGAGATTGGTGTTATTGTTGCTGGGGTAGGTGTGGTTATTTGGGTTGTTGTAGTTGTAGTTGCTGTAGGTGAGGGCAGGTTTAGGGTTGCTGGTGGAGATGAAGGTACAGCTACCTCAGATATGACAATGTGTAATTGAGGGTTACTGACCTGTTGTTTCTTTGATGGAGGGGTAGATGCAGGAGAGGTGTCACTGGTCCTTTTTCTTTTGATAACAGAAGATATGGGTTGCTGATCCTCCATATTTATATCATCTTCATCATCTGAACCCTGACCATTTCCATGACCACCTCCCTGGCCATCATCATTGTTATCATCATCATTATCATCAGCATCATGCATGATGGTATCATCCTCCTCATCATCAGATGCATCAGCTACCACTTCCCTATTCATCCATTCCCAGCGAGCCAATTCATAGCTCACTGAGGTACCCTCAATCCTAGCAGTATCATCCACTGCCCATTGTTGCACCAGCCCGTTGTAGTTCCTGAGCTCTTCAGCACTGAACTCAGGAAAGCTCTCAGTGATATCCACCATATCAGTGGCTATCTCCATATCTACCCAATGCAGTTCAGCAACTGCAAGGGCCTCCAGTTCAGGTTGCTCAGCGATAGGATGAAGTGCATAAGTAGTGAGCACAATGTCCCTGTGAGCCTTGTTTAATAGCGGATCAGTCATCTTACGGGGCATCTCAGGATCAGAGACTAAGTCCTCTTCTTCACTCTCCCCCTGACTGGTTCGCTCAAACTGATCAACTGCCCTAAGAATCTGATCAGTGAAATCTGCGTTTTCCTCTCGCAGGGCAGCGACCTCAGCTCTTGTCTTTGTGAGCTGTGAGACAACCTGTGGAAGTACCTTAATAACTTTGTCAGTGTTATACAGGTAGTTAGATACAGAAATGGCTAAATCATTTTGGTTGGTGGTGAGCTGGGCAATGGCAGCAGCATGATTGGTGAAGTTGTTGGTGGAGGTGGAGGCTAGCTCAGTGACTGCATGGTTTATAGCAGCACTAGCATCAGCTACTGTTTGTACCCTCTCACTAACAGATGTGCTCCATGGTTCAATGGAGTTGTATACATCAGTGAGAGCAGCAACAGCTTTCTGAAGGACAGAGACATTGCCAATAAGTGCCTCACGGTCTTCAGTGAGCATCTTAATTTGGGTTTGGGATTGGGCAATGTACTCCATCAGTAGCTGATCTGATGTGGAGTGAGTGGAGGTATGTGGGGGAGTAGTTTGGGTATTAATGATGGGGGTAGGTGTAGATTGGGCTACCTGATCAGGGGGTGTGATCTGATCAGCAGTGACCTGGATGTTATCACTAAAGAAAGAGGTGGGGGTGAGCTCTCTGATGGGAGAGTTGGATGTGGGTGGAGGAATGGGTTGGGTGTCCTCAGAGGTGTCCATTGGCATGATTTCCTCATCATCAGCTTGTGATTTAGCTGGTGGTTCATTGGAAATAGAAGTAGCGACCTGTATCTCACCATGGGTCAGTGGTGAGACATTGACAGTCGGTGCAGTGATAGATGAGAGATGGCCCGGGTCTGTAGCCAGTGGTGTGACATCAGCTATGAGTGTGTTATCACCCACTGATGTCACTTGCCCTTTTAGTGAAATGTCACCCTTTTGTGAGGATGACAAGTGGTTGGGTTGACTCAATCTGAGGGTGTGGGGTACACCCGAATCACTGCTAACAGTGGTTTGATCCACTGCAGCTGTCTGTAGTTTTCCCTTTGTAGAGTCACTGGACTTTCGGGAGTCCAGTGAAGCAGGTAAAGTTGAGGGTTCAGCAGTGGTGCCCTCAGCAACTGAACGTACAGTCACTGATTCACCACTGGCATCCGCAGATGTCTTCTTTTTACTATGTCCCTGATCCTTTACTGTCAGGGACCCTAATTTGGATTTTTTCTTGGGAGCAGTTGGTGGTTTTTTAACTGGTGGTTGACCAACAGTAGTCACTGGGGGTGTGGTCAGTGACGTGGTCGATGGAGGGGCAGCAACTGACATATGTACAGAAGTTACAGGCTGGGGTGCAAGGATCCCCGGATGTTTCATGAAAGCAGGTAAAACCACAGTCGCTGGTTTTGCAAAAATCTGGGATCCTACCAGAGTGGGCTCAAAACCCTGAAATGATACCCTATCATAGGCAGCAAACTGATCCCTAAAGATCAGTGAGAGATACCTAGGGTAAGGCATATATTTTGCCCTGGCAGGCACAGCGACTTTGGTGATCAGTTCGTTAAAGATCACACTTGTATAGTCAACTCGTAGAGAGTTGACCAGTGACCAACTGATCTGGGCCTCCAGGGAGCTGAATTGATCATAGCTCCCTGATTTTGTACCCAAAGACTGGATAAAGTTGGTGAAAAGAGCATTCCAAACACCATCCATTTTTGTTTTATGGACCGTAGAGTACTTACTGTTGCCACTGCCATCGACTGAGTATTTACACTCAATCTCAGTGAGTTCGACGAGGCCTTGTTTGGCAACGTCGCTCTCTGGCAGTGACTCGTACGACTCATAGGTCGACAGTTGTAAAATGGAGCGGATGGTGTTGGCAGTTATGATGATGGGTTGGGTACCATTGTCTATAAAACCCTGGAGTTGGGAAACACTAGAGACGACAGAGTGAGTGCAGGTATACCAGAACTCACTGAGCCATTCTGGGTTCATTTCCCCAGGAGACAAGGTAAGAGCAGGGAGGATAAAGTGATTTTTCAAAAAGT
Source organism: Pseudognaphalium luteoalbum (assembly GCA_963422505.1). NCBI lineage: Eukaryota > Viridiplantae > Streptophyta > Magnoliopsida > Asterales > Asteraceae > Pseudognaphalium > Pseudognaphalium luteoalbum. The sequence continues at coordinate 72,791,682 of OY730198.1, forward strand.
TTATCACCTCCGCATACTCAGGTTTAGGACAGTTTACATTTCCCAAATAGTTAGATTTGGGAACTGTAATGACAAGGGTCTCACTGACCGCAGAGGCTCGAAGAGCTTTAATCTCTGGGGTCGGTGTGTAAGCATTATTGAAAAATTTCGTCCTTGCCATTTTTAGAGAAAGAAAAAGTAGAAGATATAAACTATGAGATATTTGCTGAGAAAAAAAAAATGAAGTTTGAAAAATTAGAAAGCGTAAAGAGTGAAAAGGTAAGGGTTTCGCTGCTTATATACGGTTACTGATGTTGAAAATGTGTGGTCAAAACGAGTATGTACGTGGTCAAAAAGTAAAAAAAAATGTGGTTGGTGATAGTGGAGTAGGGTGATGATGGTGATAAGTGGTAACATTAAATGGTGATGGGAGTGGTGCGCCGGAAAGGTATACGAGGTGTCAGAAAAAGTGTACCTTTTCGAGTTCCCATAAGATATTTTAATAAAGCATTTATTAAGAATATAAATCGTTAAAAATTAAATAAAAAATGTATTAATTGTAAGGAATATATGTCGAAATAAATGTTGTATTAAATTATAACAGAACTTTCGCTGATACATCATGTCTCAGCGAGATGAAAAAAGTTATATCTTAAAATAAAATAAATATTATGTTTCACATTTAATGTCGCTGATCAAATTACAACTTAGAATACTAATCCAATCAGCTAGTCAAGTATGTGAAGCATAAGATATAGTTTATTTATGTGATATAAGGAATTTCCATGTGTTGTTACAAAGTATATAATTTATTGATTATAACAATGCTAACTTATTGTTCTTGCTGATTACATCAGTGAGAATGATAGGTCAGCGTGTTAAAAATATAGACTATTTATTCTGTAACTACCTATTATTAAACAAACAAGTTTTAATCATTTAGGTTCAGCATGCCCAATTCACTGATGAGAAAGGTGAATCTCTTCTCATCTAAAGGTTTTGTAAAAATGTCAGCGAGTTGGTAATCAGTTGGAATGAAATGCAGTTCAATGTCACCTTTCATAACGTGGTCCCTGATGAAGTGATATCTGACATCAATATGTTTTGTCCTTGAGTGCATCACAGGATTATTTGCTATGGCAATGACACTTTGACTGTCACAATAAATTGGAACATTGCCAAAGTCAAAACCATAATCAGCGAGCTGATTCCTCATCCACAGAATTTGAGCAGTGCAGGCTCCAGCAGCGACATATTCAGCCTCAGCAGTAGAAGTTGAGACAGAATTTTGTTTCTTGCTTGACCAGCTTACAAGCTTTTCTCCAAGAAACTGACAGCTACCAGAGGTACTCTTTCTGTCCATTTTGCATCCAGCATGATCAGAATCTGAATATCCCTTCAGTGAGAAATCTGAACCAGATGGGTACCAGAGACCAAGATTTGGTGTACCCTTCAGATATCTGAATATTCTTTTGACAGCGAGCAAATGGGATTCCTTTGGATCAGCTTGATATCTAGCACATAGACAAGTAGAAAACATAATGTCTGGTCTACTAGCAGTTAAATACAGCAGTGATCTGATCATTCCTCTGGAAGCAGTGATGTTTACAGATTTACCATCAGGATCAGCATGTAATTTTACTGCAGATGACATTGGTGTAGCAAGGGATGAGCAGTTGGTGAATTTGAATTTCTTTAATAAATCTTTAACATATTTTCCTCGATTTATAAAAATACCAGTTTTGGTTTGCTTAATTTGCAGACCAAGGAAAAATGTTAGTTCACCCATCATGCTCATTTCATAACTTTTAGTCATGAGGTTACTGAATTCCTTGCACATGTCATTGTTAGTAGACCCAAAGATAATATCATCAACATAAATTTGGACCAATATAACATCTCTCTTATCCTTTTTAATAAAAAGTGTGCTATCAATTTTACCTCTGACATACCCACAGTTAGTTAAGAAGGTAGAGAGAGTGTCATACCAAGCTCTAGGAGCTTATTTTAGTCCATATAAAGCTTTTTCCAGCTTATAGACATAACCTGGATGCTTGGGATCAGTGAATCCAGGTGGTTGCTTCACATACACTTCTTCCTGCAGCTTTCCATTCAAGAAGGCACTTTTCACATCCATTTGATATACCTTGAACTTCTTGTGAGCTGCATATGCTAAGAACAACCTGATTGCTTCAAGCCTAGCAACTGGTGCAAAGGTTTCATCATAATCGATTCCTTCTTGCTGACAGTAACCTTGTGCAACCAGTCTAGCCTTATTCCTTATTACAACACCATCTGCATCCATCTTGTTTCTGAACACCCATCTTGTTCCAATCACAGATTTCCCAGAAACTTGAGGTACTAACTTCCATACTTTATTCCTTTCAAACTGAGATAGCTCATCTTGCATGGCAGCTATCCAGTGATGATCAGTGAGTGCCTCATCAATCTTCTTGGGCTCAATCAGTGATACAAAGCTTACAAACAAACAAGAGTTAGCAGATGCTGATCTGGTCTGGACCTTGGATTGAGGATCACCAATAATCAATTGATGATCAATATGTCTAGTCCATTTAGTCACTCGCTAAGGTTCAGCAGTGACTTGATTATTCAGAGATGATCCACCAGACACATCAGCATTAGAAGCATGATTAATGTTTAAGCTTTGATTTGCAAAGTGAGTGTTATTATTTTGATGCAAATGATGAGATGATGATGGGGTATCAACAGGCAAAGATGAAGTTTCTGAATTATTCTTAGCTAAAGTAGAGCCAGAAGTATCTTCAGGGACATCATCTTCCCTTTCAGAATCTGATGGATAAACCTCGTGCTTGTCATCACTGATTGTGTTAAAAATAAGGTTTTCATAATCTTTTGGATCAGTGAGGGATTCATCATAAGATTCATCAAAGGTAACATCCATTGATTCTTCAATACATTCCCTTCTTTTATTATAAACTCTGAAAGCTTTTGAAATGATTGAGTAACCAACAAATATACCTTCATCAGCTTTGGGATCAAACTTTCCTAAGTGATCTCTTTTGTTTAAGACATAGTAGGTACTGCCAAAAACATGAAGAAAACTTATGTCAGGTTTTCTCCCCCTTAACACCTCATAGGCTGTCTTATCATGTCTCTTGACAATCAGAGACCTATTCTGAGTGTAGCAGGCAGTGTTAACTGCTTCAGCCCAGAAGTGGGTCTTAAGACCAGCATCTATCAGCATTGACCTTGCTGATTCAATCAAGGTTCTATTTCTCCTCTCTGCAACACCATTTTGTTGAGGTGTTCTTGGTGCAGAGAAGTTTTGAGAAATACCTTTTGAATCACAGAAACTTTCAAGGTCAATATTTCTGAATTCAGTGCCATTATCACTTCTTAAATGTTTAACTGAACAATCATTTAAGTTTTCCATCTTTTTGATAAAGGATATAATTTCCTGTGTTGCATCACTTTTGGCTTTAAGAAAGAATACCCAAGTATATCTGGAATATTCATCCACAATCACCAAGCAATACCTTTTACCACCAAGACTAAGAGAACTCACTGGACCAAATAGATCCATAAGCATCAGTTGAAAACATTCTGTCACTGAAGATGTTTGTTTGCTTTTGAAAGAGGAGCTGTGATGCTTTCCCTTCTCACACGCTGAACAAAGCTTGTCTTTGTCAAAAGTAAGCTTTGGAAGACCATTTACCAAGTCATTCTTGCTGAGCTTGCTGATGGCCTTAAAGTTCAGGTGAGAAAGTCGTTTATGCCATAACCATTTTTCTTCTGAAATGGTTCTGGAATAAAAGCATGTTCCTGATTGTGCTGAGTCCATATTGACTACATATGTATTTCCTTTTCTTTGAGCACCCAGGACAGCACTTCCATTTTTGTTGTAAACAACTCCAGCTTCATGATCAAATAGCACTTTATTCTTGGCATCGCAGAACTGACTGATGCTTAATAAATTATGCTTCAGTCCTTCAACATATGCCACCTTTTTAAACATTACATTTTCATTGGTCAAGACCCCATACCCTCTGGTCTTACCAATATTGTTATCACCAAAAACTACATCAGGACCTCTTTCATCCTGGTAGTCGCTGAGCAGGGACTTACATCCGGTCATATGTCTGGAACACCCACTGTCCAGATACCAGATTGTTTCTCTAAGAATGCCCTACATCAGGAATAAAATGTTAGTTCAATTTATGAACCCATCCTGAGATGGGTTCATGGTGGACAAGCCTTGAACTTGGCTTCCATTGACCAGCAAGACATTTGATTTACTGCTGGTGGTTGGTTGGACACAAGCTTGTACTGATGAACAATCTGTTGACACATGTTGCCTACTTCCACACTTATAGCATTTTTTATTTGTGGCTTTAGACTTCTTTTGCTCAATATGCTTATTTGATTGAGATTTAAAAGAGTTCAGACTTACTGTCTCAGTTTGTTTCTTTGACTCCAAGTCACTGATGACAAGATCATCAGTCACTGGAGTGTCAGAGATGAGATTGCTAAATAACTTTTGATTAATAGCAGTAATACTGATGGGAACTGGATTAGTTGTTGACTCATTTAAGCTCAAGTCTTTCAATTCATCAATACTTGCAGCTATATCACAGTTGTCAGTGACCAGTGAGCTTTTAACAAAGTGATTTGGTTTAGGCTCGCTGAAGACTAACATTGGTTCAAAAATGAAGTTTGAAAAGGATTGATCAGGCTTGAATATTTGATCAATGCTTGTGGCATCAGCCAGAGAAGCAGCTGTGTCATAATCACATCCCAAAATAGCTTTAACTTGTTTTGGAATTTGATTATTAACACACTGGTTTACATTTAATGCAGATTTGCACCATGACTTTATAACTTCATTGAGTTGAGAAAATTTGGTTTCAAAACTTATTTTGTCTTGAATGCACATTTGATTTGCATGTATTTGTGCATCAAGTTCAAGTTTTAGATTTTTCATTTTCAACAAATTTTCTTCTTGAAGTTTAAGTTTAGATGTTAAGTCATTGATCATGCATTCTTGCCTCTTCTGAATATCATGAGCATTTGATAGATCAACTATCAAAGTCTCAAAGATATTCTCCTTTTCAGTCACTGAAGCTGATTTAAAACAATGTACCTTGTAGAGAGTCTCTGGATCCCAGCCGGATGCTGAACATTTCTTAGCTACTTCTTTGATGTTTTCATGGAAGTCAGCATCATCAGCCATCAGGCAGTAATCTCTATCTAAACAAATCATAGCTTCTTCTTCATCAGATGATGAGGTTGAGTCAGAGTCGCTGAAGGATCCTTCTTCAGCGACGAATCCTTTTCCCTTCTTCTTGCCAACTTTGGACATAGCTTTCAGCTTCTTGTATTTTGACTTGTACTTGTTATACTTGTCATTTCTGAAGCTGGGCTTTTGTTCAGGGAGAGGATTGACAGCTTTGGATCTACAGTCAGCTGCAAAGTGACCAGGTTTGCCACATTTGTAGCAGTCACCTTTTGACTTTGAGATGTCACTTGATGGTGCACCAGCAAATTTGTTAAACCTTGTGTTCTTTCTGAAATTTGCAACCATCATGGCCATATCTCTTTCCAGCTTCTCTAGTCCTTCTTCATAGCTGACTTCAGACTGACTGTCAGCAGCACAACCTTCCTCATCTGCAATCAGTGACTTTGAACTCAACTGGGTGATCTTAACTTTCTGCTTTTGATCAATCTCTTCTAGCTCAGCTACAAGGGCATTAGAAATCTTTTGACTGCCTAGTGCAGCACGAATGTGCTCACTTTGATCAGCCTGTTTTTCAGATTGTTCCCAATTTAACAATATACCATAAATTTGAGTTAGATTGAGAGAAGTATAATCATTACGTTATCGAGTACATGTTGCAATGGTTCCCCAAACTTTTCTAGGCAACAGTTCTAGAAATTTTTCGACAACAAATCTTTGGTCTTTTCCTATATTAGCCTTTTCCATTTTATTTATTAAAGCTTGATATCTAGTATAGGTGGAGGCCAGTGACTCATTGGGTACCATGGCAAATAGTACATATTGACGAGTCAGATTTACTTCTCTACAGCGAATAATGTCGGGGGTTCCAATATAGATATTTCTTAGAGTGTCCCACATGTGTTTCGCTGTACTGCACAATCTAATGGACTCAAACACTTCATCAGGAAGTGACATGCTTATGTATATTTTAGCTTGTTTATCCAGCCTGACCATGCGCCTATCCTCATCTGTCCATTGTTCCTCCCTTTTTGGCATAACCATTTCTGGTAAGGCAGGAGTGGTTGCAGTAGCTGCAACAGCAGGAATAATGACAGTAGGGGTGTGAGGACCATCAGTTATTATAGAACAAAGACGATCATCAACAAGGTCTAAGAACATCATCATCCTGGACATCCAGGTTTCAATTCTTGATGGGTCAAAGGCTAGAGGTTTTGTAGTGGAGCCATTTCCCTTCTGGTACTCAGAATCAACACAACTGTACTTAACGGATTCCATTGCAGATCTGGTTAAATTATATTTTAAACCAACTCCGCTCGGATACCAATTGTGAGTCCCTAATCACTATTATGTTAGTGATTGTGAATCGTTAACAGTGAGTTAATTGTAGAAGGGGGGGGGGGTTGAATACAATTAAAAACTTTTCTTTTCTGTTATAATGTGTTATCTTTGTTTAACAAGTTTTTAACCGTATTAAAGTAACAACAATATGAACACAAGTATGTATATAAGATACAGTTCAGTTGCTGATACAAATGTAGCTGAAAGATAAATTCTTTTATTGATAAAATTTATCTCTTGTTGATTACGGAATAGATTAGCCAAAGCTAATCTAAATCAAACAATACAGCTATTACAAAGGAGATGAGCAGTAGTGGACAACACTCTAACTTGCTCACTCGCTGAAGTAAACTAGTAATGGACAAACACGCTACTGGTTCACTTGCTGATGTTACTTGTATTTTAGACAAAATGAAGTACAACAAACTACGCTATTTATAGACGCTGAAATCCTTGATTTCCGGATCTGATGGACACGTGTCGCTGCTTGATTGTAGAGGTAGTTGAGATGTGATATATCATGGCACGACATTCTGTCTTGGGAAATATCACCTTGTACCATAGACCAATCAAAAGCTTCCACGTTACTCTTTTCAAGTTTCGAGGAACACGTGCTGCGCCGTAATAACGCCGAATGTTGACTTCTTATTAAATGCGGCATTTAATGTTGCAGTCACTGATAGATATATCAATTCTCCTCATTCTCGATGCGAGCTAACATGCTCTAAAGAATGACTTGAACAACTAATCTTCAGCTACTTCTTTTATTCAGCAGAAGAGAGAACTCAAGAAGACTTGGAGACTCTTGCTGATAGATGAGTATCAGCGACACACATAGTTGAGTCTTTGATCTTTATAAATTCTTCCTCTGCTGGTCTAAGATACAAATAGCGACAAGAAAACCTTTTAGCAACACTATCTTCAACTTGAATCATACTTCATGTACAGAGAGTAATGCTCTCGCTGATACTGTTCAGCGACACACAGAGTTGAGCATAATTCTCCTTCAGTAACTTAGTGAGAGAGAGAGAAGATCAGCGAATATAAATATCAGCAACAGGAGCTTGACTTGAATCATTTCTTCTTAGAGAAATCTTCATTAAGTGGTTCAGAGACATGAGAGTATAAGACACCATCAGTGACTTCGCTTATCAGCGACTAATGACTTCAACAATCTATTCGTAGACATTACCTTAGTCTCCCCCTTAATCTTTGAGATCAGTGACCATCATGAGTTTGACGACCAGTGACTCAACACTACTCTTATATGTCAGCAAATGTTCCTCATACTTGAAGAATGTTTAAAGGATCACGTGGCAGTGAATGATTGGTGTTAAGGAAGCCTTGGCTAGTTCATTCCGCAATCAACACTTAGTGAGTTTATGATCAATAAAATTATATTCTCAGCTACTACCTATTACTTACTTTGATATTGTCATATCTATCTTTTACATACTCTGTTATTCTTAAACAATTAAAAACTGTGTAGGTAACTTGATTAAAATCAGAAAAAAGTTTTTTATTGTATTCAACCCCCCCTTCTACAATTAAACTTTACTTATTGCGATTCCATTTCACTAATTCAATAGTGAATTCGGGACTATCAATTTTAATACGGGAAAGTCCTCATCATTGCATGGTTCGTTAACTTAATAAGGCGCAATTACTAAAAGATAGATCTATCATGGGAGTGACGTCCCCGTCCGGGTTGCTAGCTACAACCACGTCCAAATGGGCATTTTAGTAATTGTTATGGGTGTTGACACCATTCGGGAGGCACACATCGGGTTAGGCCTCGAACCATGGCTTAATGCAATACAATGTCATTGTCGGTAAATCTAGTCGGTAACCTTAATTGGTTTAATCATTGTTCGGTTATGTTGTTGAATCATTGTCGGTATTAAATCGTCGGATAATCATGTTGATCACATCATATTTTATGTTAAACCTGTGAGATTCACCAGCTTTATAGCTGACCTTTTAGTGTTGTATTCTCAGGTGATCAGCTACAGTAGGGTGGCCCGCATGATTATGCTAGTACGAGTCACATGCATCTATATAATATGAAGATTTTCTAGCATTATCTTTTGTATAATGGTTATGTATTAAATCCTTCATAATCTAAATATGCGAACTCATTATTGATGTATTCATAACTTAAAACTATGAAACTACTTTTGTAATGTATAAACGTCTCATCTAGAGTCATTTGCTTGTAATCTTGGTGTTTTGATATTTGATTAGTCACACCCAAATTGTCGCTTCCGCAAATCATGAAATCGGGGGTATGACATTATAACACACCAATTTTTTTTATTTTTTTTTAAGGTCGGAAGCGAAATCCCATTTACATTATAAACATAGATAACATGACGTCATCTACAAAATTTACATAAGTTATGTATCCTAGTTATTAATGTTTACAAAACACTATTTGTACCCTGGGCATTATATATCAAAACATATATCAAAGTTTGAAGAACATCAGAGTATAAATATGGTCAAACATTCTTCAATCATTCCTTGCCCAGCCCAAATCATCTCAAAACCTGCAAGGAGTAATTAACGGGATTAGCACGAAGCTAAGTGAATAAACCTGTTACCAACAGTTTAACTTAGCTCAACAATATTAATTAGCAACAAATAACACATAGACACAACATCATCAAGAGGATCGGTGGTCCTTGTGGCGCCCTCAGTCCGCGGTGGCCCACCAAGTGACACTTATAATCACTGCAGGCCAATACACTGATTTACCGATAACTGATTGTTACCTTTAGTCAATATGTGTTCTATTCTCAACACATGATCACAAATCTCACATTGACTAACCTGTAACAATCAGTCCAACAGTAGTTGACCTCCAATTCATCTACAAAATACCTCACAATTTCATATATATATATATATATATATATATATATATATATATATATCGACCACAATTAATAATCACTATGTTTATTTCGTTGTAACCAATATGTTACAACTAAACCGAACCGAAGTTCCAAGTCTATTCACCTGTCAACTTTGCTCCAATCACTCAGCTGACTAAATCACTGAGTCTTCGAGTTATCTGTCAATACAATAAAGCACTTAAGTTAATCACTCAATTCAACTTATTTCAACTTATTTCAACTTACTTAATATAAATACATATACACTTATGCATTCACACAAAAGCACAATCAATATTTATACTGATTTTAATCCTGTTTAGTTCCATATCCGATCAGCTCACATGTCCTTAGCCGATCGGCTATAAGGCCTTACCCGATCGGCTCACCTTGACCCGATCGGCTCACCTTGACCCGATCGGCTAGCACAACTAATTTCCAAGACATTAATTTAAAGGCCAAGTTCTATCATCAATTTACACTAATATAGCCGTTCATCTAATTTTAACCGATCTGCTAAACGAGCCCTAACCGATCGGCTCACTAGCTATAGCCGGTCGGCTATATAGAAATTTCCAAGACTTTGTTCCAACGTTAAGTTCTGTAATCCTTTTGTACTAAACTAGCCGTTCCTCTAAATTTAGCCGTTCGGCTAACATGTACATACCCGATCGGTTCATTTAATCTAGCCGATCGGCTATGGATCCTCAACACAGAAACCCAACAACCTGCAACTAGCTAGTGCACGAACCCTAACTACGAATTTCATACTATCACAGCTTCAAACTCAGATTTTAACCATTCTAAAGCTATAATTAAGTCATATAACACCAACCCATCATCAACAACAACTTTAAACACTAATTCTATAACAATATTCACATTAACCTAACTTAACTTCAATCAAACTTGTATATATAAATAAAACATCAAATACTTACAAATTTGAGGGAAGAAGATGATGATTCAATCTGATGTAGGTTCCAAAAATCACAGCTTAGAATTGTTAAGAATTTCTAAATTAATTTGGATATCAATTTCATATCATACTTCAAGGTTTGCAAGGGAAATAAAAATTACAGAGAAGAAGGTAAAGGTCGAGTTATGCACACTTCCATTTCTATATCACAGTATACTTATTATACCCATTCTAACTCTATTGTCTGGAATCTAAATACCATTTGCAGAAAAAGTATTTTATTTTACTGTGAACTATAATTATTTAAAACGGTTAATATTTTATTAGTCACAATTAATCCTTTAACCGAATTTTCTAAGTCATAATCCAAAACATATAAAACACAATATATATATATATATATATATATATATATATATATATATAACAAATAATAATATGTAAGTAAAGAAAATTACCTAATTACCCTCAGGTCACAAAAGTGGGTGTTACAGACATAATTACTAGAAACTTAAATCTCTTAAAAAACGTTTAAATCATATATCTAAGTTATCTATCTATCATATAGATATAGATTATGTAAATTATTAAAATTAATAATCCCTTCGTCCCATATTTATAGTCCACATTTTTTTTGGACGTTCCAAAATTAACAGTCTACTTCTGAAAGTAGAAGGGTATAATTAACTAAACTTCCTATACCCATCCCTACTTTGTAGTATGTATGTAAGAAAAAAGTGGTTAAAAAATAAGGGTAAAATTGTCACATTACACAAAAGTATAGTGTAGCAATTATATTTTATTATACTGTGTATTTTTTTTATCTGCGAACAATAAAATTTGGGACGGAGGAAGTATGATTTTTGAAACTAACAGTACTGTTATAATCAGTTAGGATGAACTGAGTTTTTTTTTTCTTTCTATAGAATGGCCTTGCGCTAACATTCTTCAATAGTTGAAGGGTCAAAAAGTAAAAGTTTTATCCACAAACCATCATCAGTTTTCCCCCGCTCATTTTTCTGTTCATCACCACTCTCTCTCACACACTTCCACACTTAAACACACACTCACTCACGATGCTCGTTTCCGACCATTCTCTATACTCCGGCCACCACCTCTCGATCAAAGCTCGCCGGAAAATCAATCGGAGCAACAACATCCGTACAACAAGAAGTACCACTAGTATACCTACACATTCCTTCAATTTTTCATATTCAAAATTAAATTGCGTAATCGATAGTAAGCGTAATCGAACGTTGTGTATGAATGCAATTAACGGAAGTGTTAATGGAATAAGTGCTGAAGAAGTAGTGTTGTATGAAGACGGAGGAAAGCAGAGGAAAGTTAAATGTGAAGTGGAGGTTGTATCGTGGAGAGAGCGTCGTGTTAAGTCGGAGGTTGAAGTCGATGCGGATGTTGATTCGGTGTGGAAAGCGTTAACTGATTATGAAAGGCTTGCAGATTTTATTCCTAATCTTATTTTTAGGTATTTTATTATTCACTGAAATTTATTAGATTGTTATTAGTGATCAAGTGTGATTTCGAATCTATATGCTGATAGTTGTAGTATTCTGGTGAAATCTTTAGGGTTAGATTTCGAAATTGTATTGTGACAGGCGTCTTGTAATGGTTGTTGAAATGGGTAAACGGAGGAGGTTTTAACTGTTCAGGTTACTCGCCGAGGCGAGTATTTTTACTCAGATGTACGCGGCCTAACTGGGATATCCCCGTGACCGTTTCCGACCCTTTCCCTGGCCATCTCAAGATGTGCTGCTAATGAGGTTTAAACCTGTGACCTAAGAGGATATCACGATGCCAATCACTAGGCCACCTTGGTGATGGTTTCTTGTAATACATGTTGACTTCTTTCAAAATCATTAGCTGTTGATTTTGAAAGCTCCTGATAATGGCAGTATCATGGTTGTGGACTTCTGCTGAAATTTTTAAGTAATATCCTGATACTGGAATCATATCCCGAAAGTTGTAGTAGCATCATGGTTGTTGGCTTCTGCAGAAATAGTAATTGTTGATTCTGAATTTGGAAATTATGTCATGATATTTATAGTATTATGGATATTGACTACTGTTAAAATCATTAGTATCTGATTATGAAATTGTATGTGATAGTTGGGGTATAATGTCAAATATTAGCTGATGAGTGTATTGTATTGCTATTGTTAGTGCGAGAATTCCCTGTGCTCATCCTGGAAGAATATGGTTGGAGCAGAGAGGCTTGCAGAGGGCGTTATATTGGCATATTGAAGCTCGTGTCGTTTTAGATTTACAAGAACTTCCAAACTCAGTAAGTATAATTTTAGATTCTAATGCAAGTATGCTTGACATAAAAAGTGTGTGGTAGTATTATATTACTTCAAATGAAAGTAATTGGGCCTTTTTAGCTTCAGGTTTACCAATTTTCAATTGCTTAACTGCACTTATATGTATCATACATTTGGATGTAAAAGTACATCTATAAGAGAATGGGTAAGTTCAACAGTAGATTGTCATAGCGAAGGTCAATTATATGATAAAAAAAACTAAAAGATGCTTAGGCTTTCTTTGGCGTACATTAGAGAACAGGAGATTATTGGTGATCGTTTCATAAACTGGATGGTGAGTTATTACATTTCTTATTATCATGACTAGGCTACAAACTTCTCAGCGTTGGAGTTTAAAGAAATCTGATGTAAAGAACAGTCATATTTATTTATTTCCTTTTAGTTTGCCATGTGTTTGAAATTATTTTAATGCACCAGGGGTGTGTATACCATGCCCACATACATTCTGGATCATCAATTGAGATTCTAGCATATATATTTGACATATGCACCCATAAAGATTAATATCTGGGAACTTCATCATTAGACTGGCATCCCTTGATTCAATTGCTAACTGTAAAAATTTCTCATAGTTCAGATTAATGGTCGTGAACTCCACTTCTCAATGGTTGACGGAGATTTTAAGAAATTCGAAGGCAAATGGTTGGTCAAATCTGGGAGAAGGTAGAATCATATTCTAGAGATCTATTGAATATATTGGAGGTCTCAAGGAACTGATGTATTTCTTACTCCCTGAAATTATTAATAACACATAAATTGATTGGAACACAACAATCATATTTATATGGTTTCTTCCAAAAATTCTACTCACTTTATCAGCCATTTTAGTCTTGTTCAAACAGAAACTAGAAGAGTCAAGTTAAGCAGGTTTCCGGATCTTCCTCTGTGTGGGAGACCTTTGCTTTTAGGTAGTTCTATTTTGTTTTACTTTTTGCCCCTTTGTTGTGAGACTGTGGGCTAAATGAAACTTTTAAGTCAAATTAGTAACTTAAATGCTCTTTAATATAATCTAAAATAAATCAATGGGAAAAACCTATCACCAACTCATAAGATACGGAGTACATTTCTAACGTCTTTTTAACAAGCAGTTCTGTGTTTTGCAGTTCTTCAACGGTGATTCTATCTTATGAAGTCAATGTAATACCAAACTTCAACATCCCTGCAATATTTATGGAGAGGATTATTCGGTCAGACCTCCCTGTGAATCTTCAAGCTATCGCGCGTAGATCTGAGAGAAGCTTTGAAGGAAATGAGAATACAATTACGGAAGTTCATTCTGCTATACCATCTGTAGCTTCTGCCACCACAGATGTTGATGGTAACATAGAGAAGAATATCTCTACTGTAGCTTCCAAACCTGCTGTAGAAGTAAATAATAAATGGGGAGTATTTGGCAAAACTTGTGACCTTGATAGCCCTTGCAAGGTGGATGAAATTCATCTTCGAAGATTTGATGGCCTCTTGGTAATTGACTTACTTTAGACTATTATTAATAGAGGTGGCAACATGGGTGGGTTGGGTAGCGGTTAAATAGGGTTCGGAGTCTAAACAAATAATTGCATGGTTAATGTGGCAATGGGTTGGGTTGACCTGAAATGTCTTTTGTCCAAACATTTTAAATTTCCTGTAAACAGCTAGGTGTCAAATATGGTTGCCGTATATCATTTATATTTATGGTTTATATTAATATAATTCAGGTGACTTTCGGATTGTTTACCCGTTCAACCCAGTGGATGTGTATCCTTTTAGATATTATTTATCTAATATTTATTGTGTTTAACCTTTTAAGTATAAAGCATAACTCAGAGTGACCTATTTATAAGTACATGAACTGAAATTGCCACCTCTAATAATTATTTCTTATTGTGCTCTGCCTTCCTGAGTGCTGAAGAAGGTACTCTGTTTACTATTTTTAATATAGCTGTGCATTGAAGGAAAATGGAGGTGTTCACCGATGTGTTGTTGCAAGCATCACTGTGAAAGCTCCTGTTCGTGAAGTGTGGAATGTTTTGACTTCCTATGAGACCCTGCCTGAGTAAGTAGCATATATGTTGCTTTATAGTTTCTATCATGTGCAGATTCGGTGTAGCACTATATGCACTTGTTTTACTATCCATCTTGGTGAAATTGGTGTTTCAACTGACAGGATTCTAGTTATTCTGGACATGTTGACATAGATGGAAATAGTTTAAAATATTAAGTTGGGGAATGGATAAATTTTGAGTGGGTGGATAAGATAAGACAGACATCATATATACTATGGCTGATATATGTATGCTGGAGCTTTTATAGATATATGTTCACTTTAAACTATTAATGGTGTTTGTTCTCATAATGCTATGCTTACCTTGCTGCCCATTATGGGTAAAATTGTTTGGCAGAATAGTTCCAAATTTAGCCATTAGCAGGATTATAGCACGAGATAACAACAAAGTTCGAATCCTTCAGGTAAGTTTGGTTTCCCTTTATAAAGTCACACATATGTTCACGTGGTTCTTAAGAATTTTAGGTGCTACCCATTGTATCTGAGGTCTTATTCACCTTACTGATTCAACTAGAAAGTTTGTTATGGTAAAATGATAGATAGAATGATAGATGCTAGAGCACTTTCATAAAACTTAATGGTTTCTATTGTTTCATTATCCAGGAAGGATGCAAGGGATTACTGTACATGGTACTTCATGCACGAGTTGTCCTAGATTTGTGTGAACACCTTGAGCAAGAGATAACCTTTGAGCAGGTTGAAGGGGATTTTGATTCCTTTAAGGGGAGATGGCTACTTGAACAACTTGGTAATCACCACACACT
This sequence comes from Pseudognaphalium luteoalbum, assembly GCA_963422505.1. NCBI lineage: Eukaryota > Viridiplantae > Streptophyta > Magnoliopsida > Asterales > Asteraceae > Pseudognaphalium > Pseudognaphalium luteoalbum. The sequence goes on from OY730198.1 coordinate 72,807,180, forward strand.
ATTGAAATATAGTGTGGAATCGAAGATGCATCAGGGCTCCTTGCTTTCTGAGGCCATCATTGAAGAGGTGTGCTTGGTTTCTTCTTTTAGCTTCTTTGGCATAACACAGTGGTTACCAAAAGTGGGAGTATGGGCGGGTTGGGCAATGTGTCAATGTTTTAGTATGGGCCACATTGGGTTGACTTGCAGATACATATTTCTCCATTTTCTTAGTTTTTTAATAAAGTGTTGAGTTGATAATTATGATCACAAGAATAACATATTACAACAATAATTTTTTTTAAAATAAAAACGATCTTGGAGGTTCTATGCAACTAACTTATGAGTTTAGCAAAATTTCAACCTCGGTTGACCCATTTCCTTTTTCACAAATATTTTATTTTGACTTGTTTAGAAAAAAAATGACCCAAAGTAACCCATTAAAAAGTAATTACGTCCACCTCTAGTGGTAACTTACACACCTTATGCTTTTGTGTCATTATAATCTGAAGAACTGTTTTATACGAAGTTCCTCTACGGTTCATCTAGTATTTGCTTCTTGTTGTGGGTCCCTTTTACTGAAATTAGTTTGTACCAAGTCATTGAGGAACATGCATCATCTATATTAGTTTAATTTCCAAATCTGTTTTTCTTCAACTATTTAAGTCTAATTCAACCAAATTTAGGTTATCTATGAAGACCTCCCATCAAACTTATGTGCAATCCGTGATTATATCGAGAAAAGGGAATCAGAAAACTCCGTTGAAGTATGTAATGATGCATTAAACACAGGAGATGATGACATTAGATCCAATCTCAGTTCTACTAGTGATGTTGGGGATGAGGGTCCATCAAAACAGTCATCCAATGGCAATGATGAAAAACCTTCTAGAAGAAGACAGCGTGTTATTGGGTTGCATAAGGATATTGAAGTACTCAAAGCTGAGCTCCTGAAATTCATTTCAGAACATGGACAAGAAGGATTTATGCCAATGAGAAGCCAACTCAGGAAGCATGGAAGATTTGATATGGAAAAGGCAATCTCACGCAGAGGTGGATTTAGAAAGTTTGCTTCGTTGATGAATCTCTCTCTTTCTTATAAGGATCCCAAACCAAAAGGGTACTGGGACCACCTTGAGAATCTGAAAGAGGAGGTCAGTTTTGTACTTTTAACTGTGATTGTCTTGGGAAAAAAATCATATTTGGATAATGACATCTAGTCAGAGTCCTAATGTAATTGTTTGAATACATGACCATCAACCAATCTTTAGCAAAATATTGAATAACTATAATTTGGTGGGGCAAATGGGTGGATCACTAACGGGTTGAATCCTGTTCAGGAAGTCAGGTCAACACATAGATTTTGAGTAGAAATCGATATGGGTCAGATTGGGCCTAATCGAAAGACTTTTTCTTAGATATTCATTACTACGTATTGCGCAAACCTTTAAGAGATTTACAAAACCAGCCTATGTATCGATTACAGCATAATTGGCTATATATTTCTCATAGCATAATTGACTGCATTTTCCTAGGCCTCGGGGTGATAAAAATATTTCATATTTTCTTATACAGACCATTGGGCTGTCTGAGAACTCTCCCAGTTTCAGATTTGAAAATTTCTTAATAATTTTTTAATGTGTATGAAAAATAGTATCCACTTCAGTTACTAAATCTTGTAAACAGAATTATTTGTGTTGATTTCGTTTCTCTACGGTCATTTTTTTTTCACTCTCACAGATTAGTCGTTTCCAGAAGAGTTGGGGGATGGATCCAGCCTATATGCCCAGTAGAAAATCATTTGAGCGTGGAGGTATATGAACTTGATTTCCATCTCACATGACACATACATTGCACTAATCATTTAATTTACATTTCATATTACTTTTTGTCGTGAACAACAAAACAACATAGCACCCTTTGTAATCAGAGATTATTTATGAGCATCATGATAAATAAATAAAAAACCCATTATTCTATACAAGTTACTCACCCTCCTGGAAAAAAGTTGTCATTATGCATATATGTTACTGCCATATCATGGAATCAGTTTTATAGCATTTTGAATAGAGGTAGCAAAATGGGTAAAATTTCCATCTCAGACTTTACACTCCTAAGTTCCAAAGAAAATGGGTCAGAAGTTTCCCAAATCAATTTGTTCATAAGCAAATGGGTATAAATTGCCACCTCAGATTTTCAAGTTATGGATTATGAGAAACTGAAAGAGCATTCCGATTCTCTATAGGAACGAGACAGTTATATATGGAACCTATTGTTTGTTGCATTTAGAAGTTCTTAAGACCTGTGTATTGAGTGAAAATCCTTTTAACTTTGAAGAGTATTTTTTTTTTGTAGGCCGCTATGACATAGCACGCGCATTGGAGAAATGGGGTGGTCTGCATGAAGTTTCACGTCTTCTCTCACTTAAGGTCAGACATCCTAACAGAATGCGAACAAGCGTGAATGATGGGGAGAAAGCACCATTTAAACAAGATTTTTCACCGGACACGGAGAAGTGGATGGTGAAATTGAAAGATTTAGATATAAACTGGGTAGATTAACATATTTTGTTCATTAGTGCAGTTTTTCAATATGATAAATAGATAAAAACAAAAGTGATCATGTGGACTATTATGTAAAATAGTACTAAGAAAATACATGATGTGTAGGGTTTCAAAACTTTTAGTTTAGGGTATACAAAAGCAAGAGCTGATGCAATAATATACTAACACTGAATCAGATTGTAATGTTGTGTTTGTTCTTTAATGTTACACGTTATCTTTGAAGTTAAGAATCAGACAAGATTGTTTTGTTGTGCAAGTACCCCAAATCTTGGTAGTTTCAGTCCAAGCCAACATAACTAGCCAAGAAGCTAGAAAAGAGAATGACAGGTGTTGTTATGTACTCGATGTGCATAATGTTTACATATAACAGATGAATGATGTAAGGGTGCACCATTTTGACAAAGAAATACAAGTCAACTTAAGATTGTAGTGCTAAATATCGATATAACCTGGCCAGTGCATTAGACGGTAATGACCCGGGGATACCTCAGCAGCAGAGAGATCTCCACCAATGATGTGTTTCCATGACTTGTAATAAGCCAAAGGATCTTCTTTACTGTTTCCATCTTCTTCGTAGACAAGGCTGATACCATACTCCCTTACATTTGCATAATCTGGTCTATTGTGATCATAGAAAACCAAATTATCATCAACATCAACAAAATAAAACTTTGCACTAACGCGAATGCTAACTTCATCACCATCTTCAAATTCTTTGTTCCCAAACATCCAATGGCTTAACCATACTACAGCTTCACCACCGTTTTCAAACTCAAAATCTTCTGGGTGAACAAATGTTATCGGTTGGTAAGTCCAGGAGCTGTTCTTTGTCAAATTTCGTATTTGGATTCTTGACGGACCAATTTCCTCGGGGCTTGAAATTGTACTCACAATACAAATATTTAGCCCACAAATCCTACGATTCTTAAGAGATGATTGCAAGGTAAATGATGACTCCTTGCTTGTATGAGTGAACCACTTCGGAACCTCTTGCCCTTCAAGATATGTACTGAATATTCCATGTTCGTAAAGCATCTGTCTGGGAATCGTTTTTCCTGGGTATTGATAACATCCGTCAGAATCAGCCATTGACACCTTGTAATATCTCAAATATTCTATATTATTCCAACCCAAACTGTGTAGCATCACTTCATCAATTTCTGACAAAGCTTCCAATCTGAATTTGTCTTGAATCTCAGTCACAGTAGAAGCATCAAAATAATGGATATCTGGAGGTGCTGACTTTTCTGGATGAAACGTGACTTTCTCCAATGCGTAACAGTTATATATGTTCAAATGCTTTAATGTGCTTGGAGCACGTAATAAGACTCTTTTTAGGCTACTGCACTGGACTAAAGTCAGTCTCTCCAGCCTACTAAGGCTTCTTATACAGTCAGGTAGAGTAACAATTGGATTGCCATCTAAATGTAATATCTTCAACATTGTTAGCCTACTAAAATCCTTTGGAAAGGATTCGTTAGATAGATTATTATTTTTTAGGGACAAACTTACTAATGAGTTTGGTAAAGAAATCACAGAGATCTTCAAACTTATCGGTATGGCCATCATGATGGCAGAGGAAGAAACATGGGACTCTATGTTAACACTGTCAGCCGTTATAACTTTTAGTGATTTCATGCGCGTCATGTCAACTGGAAATTTACTCAGATTTGAACAACCATTTATTGATAATTTGGTAAGATTCTCTAACTTTCCTATGGTTTGTGGAAGCTCTCTCAACCCAATGCATCCACTCAAATCAAGTACTTCAAGTTTATGACAAGAATTCCCAATTGACTCACATAGCTCGTTTAGACATTTACATCCTGCGAGTATCAACTTTTCAAGTGCAGGAAACCAATAGAAGTGACCCACACTGACAAGTTCATGACAACAACTGAGATTAAGAACCTTCAGTGACCTGAGAAGCTGTTAAAACAAGTGTATTAGTGTTACCTAGATAACCAAGAAATAAAATGAAACTATGTAGAAGCTTCTGATCTGGTACTACCTTGGGCTCCTCCCAAAGTTTTTGTAGATTGCTGTTAGACATGTCAAGAACCACCATATTCTCCATATGTATGTGTGAAGGTATAGTGCTCATAAGGAATCCATGCATGCACAGCCATACTAAACCTCTGGGAAAATTCTCATATGATCCTTTGAGTTGTACATAGTTGAGTTGGAGTAGTCTTAGGTTACGCATTTTACTAAATGTATGTGCCTCAAAACTTTTTTGAGGGTAAACTACAGAACACAAACGGAAAATCAGATCACATGACTATACATTAATCAATTAACATAAAATATAAGAACCATATCGATTAGTAAAATAAGCTAGAGTTGCCAAAAAAAGCACCTTCATATTCCCTCACATTGGAACTACTTGAGCTACTTTGAGTCTCAGTTTTCATGTCAAGGACAAATCCTTGAATCTTTGCAGTTCCCTAAGAACAAAATAAATGGAAAAATATAAGAGAAGTTGTGTAATTACCCAAACAGATAAATAAGTTAAGTATCTGTGCTATTTTAAAGTCCCATGTTCAACAGGTGCTTAGTGAAAATAAGTTTAGTATCTGTGCTATTTTAGAGACCCATGTTCAACTATGTAATCTTGATCGAATCTGTTCAAGAGTATTTAGATGGGTAAGTCTTCAGAAATGTAGCAAACAATGATCAACCATCTACTGTGGATTAACTTACAAAACCTCTAGTGTATATATATAACTTCCAATCTATTGTTATTTGTATGTAATTTTTTGACGTGCCAATTTGTATGGTAGCCACATGGTTGCTTTGATGGCACGCCACCCACCCACCCACCCACCTCTCTCTCTCTCTCTTTATATATATATATATATATATAGGTTTTGAAAGTTCAATACGCATAATAAATTTTTGGTCATAGTTTATTACATTTCAGGACACTTATCCCATAAATCAAAGTGCACATACTAGGCATACTTTATAGTTCATAGTTAAATACCTTTCTACTTTGCAACACATCCAAACACTCCTTGTAATTCCATAATAGACTACGCTTCCATGGCTTCTTAGGTGATTCTTGACGAACTATCTCTCTCCCCATATCTTGAAGAAGTTGATGCATTTCCAGCTTATTAGATGACCCGACTTTGAGAAGGCATCTATTGATGAGAATTTTGACCCCCGATGATTTGCATATACCACAAGCTTTCAATATGTCCTCAGTGAACTTTCTATCTTCCCTAACAAAATAACAAGCAATGTGCTTAAACAATTCCTTGTCATCTTCATTCGGCAATGAGTCAAAACTTATCTTCAGGACCTCTTGAATATAAGGATTTATTTCTTTTCCAAGTGATTCTACGATATCTTCCAATGTACGTTCACCATTATATACAACACTACCCAAAACTTCAAGAGCCAATGGGTGTCCTCTGCAATACCTTACAATCTTTATTGACTCTTTTTTGTCATCATCTTTGGGTTCTTCACGGCGAAAAGCATGCCAACTAAAAAGCTGCAGTGATTCCTTCTCATCTAAGCCTTCAAGTAAAAGCTTTTTATGGGTTAACGGGCGAAGTTTTGTTTGAAACAACCCACATTTTTCTGTCAATGAGTCACTTTTGGATGTTATTATGATTTTACTTCCCGGGTGAAGGCTGTTTGTCCCAAGCAAAGCATCCAACTGCTTAAACTTACTTATACCATCAAGAACAAGAAGAGTTCTTTCTCTGAGCAAAGATTCCTCAATCTGACAGGTGCCCACATCAGTATCTCTAATGTCCTCCCAAAGTCCATATCGAAGATCTCTAAGGAGCTGTTTTTGTAAATTAAGCAATCCATTTGGTGGACACCTTTCTATATCTTTTAGAAAGCAGCTTCTTTCAAATTCATGATAGTGCAACTTAAAGATATACTCGGCCAAATGTGTCTTTCCAATCCCAGCTATTCCCCATATTGTGAGAATTTCAATCGCATGTGAAGACCCATCTTTCAAAAATGAAGTGATCTTTCTAATCGAAGACTCCATCCCAATTATTTTTGGGATTTTACTTCTTTTGTGTAGTTCTAATCTTCTACTGATCTCTTCAAGTATTCCTTTAATAAGTTTTGTCTCTGGCATACTAATATCAATGAAAACAACGTAACCACATACTAATTGAGTAATTAATTAGTTAAGTAATAATAAAATTAATTATAAGTTCGGAATGCACTGTATCCTTCTTATATCATGGATATGTTATTTAGTCTTAGGAATTCATATTTCATAAGCAACATCTATAACCAGGTTAACAGACATTGTAAGCTTTTGCGATGCCTCAAAACTAATTTTCTTGAATATGAACTAACCGTTAATGTACTTGATTATATTCAACATCAATTTAAACATCTTAAGATCACAATCTGAAGTTCTGTAGGCACTTTCCTAGATTCTCTGAATTTTTTTTTATTAAATAAGTTCAAAATTATGCCTATGGAACTTCTTATCGTCAATTAGATAAAACTAAGAATAGGTTTTACCTGTTTGCATCCTTGCCTTTTAGATCAGAAACTTCTGCAAGTGCTTTCTTCCATTTCTCCATTTTCTGAGCGCGTTGACTTTTTTTCTCTACATTTGTTTCTGCTTCCATCTTCTGTTTATGTTCTGCCATTGCTTCTCCAAAACTATTTTGTTGCTTCCTGACATCAGTTGGCACCACATGATAAAAGATCGGGATAACAATATGCTCAGTGGTCCTACGTTGATCCAGGATTAGTACAAGTTCGTCAAGGCACCAGGTTGAAGAAGCATAATTCTTGGACAACACAATAATAGAAGCTCTCGATGCTTTAATGGCACTAACCAATTCTGGTCCCAATTCATCTCCAGTGCGAATCTCAGCATCATCCAAAAACGTGCGGATATTGGCATTCTTCAAGGTATTGTAGAGATGATCGGTGAAACTATAACGAGTGTCAACACCTCTAAAACTTATAAAAACATCGTATCGACTATAATCATGATTCAATAAAGAAGGTGAAGATTCTTCAGAGATTGCTGTAAGAACAACCATAATGATTGATGAGGAGACTGCAGAAAATATCATTCAGATGATTATTAGTATTAAGTTCTCCTTATAAATAATAAAATACAACTAGCACATAATATAACATTTTACAGACTAATAAAATATTTTAAGTTAATGACCCATCATTGTTTATTAACCAAGACAGTTGACTTTCATACACAAAACCTTCCATGTATGAAAGGTTAAACTATTACGTAGTATTTATTTTTAAGTAGTAATACATTACGAGTATATTGTAGTATATAAGGGTATGAAAGATGAAAGAGATCAATAATATCTTTATGCCGTTAGAAGTTGAAAGTTGATTTTTATTATTGATATTTGTGATGGTTGGTTTCCAAAATCTAAAATAAGTGAATAGTTCGTTTCTATTTTAGATAATTTCTCAACTTAAAAAGATGAAACACAATGCGAGAATATGTAGCATAAACAATGTTATTTTGTTGATTCGAAAATTGAGAGATTGTTTTGTTGAACTTCAAAGTTGACCTTTTACTATTCTAAATGATACTCTCCCTGTTTAAAATTGTTATTCACCTTTTCATTTAATTTGTCTCAAAATAAATGTCTACTATCAAAAATAGCATATTAACTTTATCAATTAATCACTAATATATTTCTTCTCAAAAACTGATAAATGAAAGTCTGTGCAAACAACAAGGATAAAAATATCAATTTCACTACCAGACAATATAAATCTTATAAACTCCGTAAACATTAAAACAACACACTTATTTCGGGACGATAGGGATTTGTTTGGGTAATTCTAAACTAGGGTGTTCATGGTCCGTTTTACCGGTTTGAGCCTAAAAGTTAAACCAAAGCGATAATTACGGTTTAACATTTTCTTAAACCAAACCGTCCAATTTAATGTGTCAAACGAAACCAACCCAAACAATTGAAACCGGTTTTGTTAGGCCGGTTTGAACTAATTTTGTTTATTTATATTTTTTAATAAAAATTTTGTTAACTAACATTTAAGTTAGATGATACAAGTAGTAATACAACTATGATTATCTTAGAAATTTTTTCAAAGATATAAATGCATAATCTAGTATTGGTCAAAAATGTTTTTAACAATCTATTCAATGATAATTGACTCTCATAACTTTGTTACATAACTCAAAGTTTTCTTCTACGATCTTTAATTTTGAATTTACTTTGTTGTATAAGTTGGCAACTTTTCAAGTAAACCATTTGGGTACCATAGAAAAAACAAATATAGAGTTTGTTTGTTCAAGAGAAATAATTTTTTAAATTAAATATACATACAATAATATAAGGAAATATGATATGGTTCGGTTTAAACGTTCAGTTTAAGTCTTGAAACCGCGAACTGAATCATATATGACAGTTTTGAAAAATCTAAATCATCACATCGATTATGAACAATAAAACCGGCCAAATTGACCGAATCACTTCGATTTGACTAGTTTAAACGGTTTCGGCCAAACCATGAACACCCTGTTCTAAACGTTAGTTAGTTTAAATAGACTGTAGGGGTAATTTGGTAAAATTCCAATTTAATCCAAACATATAAATGATGTTTTTGCTGCAAACACCAACGGTAATTACACACTCCACGACACTCCCCTTTTTCCAGTTTTCCAAATTCCTCAACTAAATTAAACCAATTAGTAAATCAATTCAATATGTTATGATCCCTATTCGACCAATTTCCACCTTATTATGCCGATCGCCAGTCGTTTTATGTTTAAAATCTTTAAATCAGCAACCCCAAATGGTAAATTAGGGTTAGGGTTTGGTCAAAAAAGGTTAATCAGGGTTTTAACATGTGAAGAACAGGAACTGGGTACTGATGTTGAGCATGTTAGGAACCGAAAGATCGTCGCTTTATGGGGTAATGGTGATTATGGGAGGCTAGGTTTAGGTAATTTGGAATCGAAATGGAGACCGGCTTTTGTTTCGTCTTTTGACGATGGTACTCTTCGTGAGATTGCATGTGGTGGAGCTCACACTTTGTTTTTAACAGGTTGAATTTGTTATACTTGATTTTTATTGACTTTTAAGATATTGCTGTATAGTTTTTGTTGAGATGTGAATCTGATAGGTTGTGTATGTGTGTGTTTTGGACAGAGAGTGGGAGTGTGTATGCTTCTGGATTGAATGATTGTGGACAACTGGGTGTAGAAGATGGTAGAAGCTACGCACTTGTACGGTATATCGTCCTTTTTTGTCATTATAATATTGCATACTTGTGAACTTGCTAGTTGCAAGTCCATTGTTGCTGAGTTGGTGCTGATCTATATTTGGTTAATCATAATAGCATAAATAAGAATTACGGTTATTTTTTTTAATTTGGGTATGCTTCATAAATGAATGGTTTTTTGTATTGTTAATTTGTTATGTATGGTTAAATTATCCTTTATAGTTTTTATTATTGCGTGGAAGTGTTGAAAGTCTTCTCATGTACCATTGTACCACTATTCACATGGTCTGTAAAGTTTATATGTGGAATGTTTATTTTACGTGGGTTGATTTTTCATTGTAGGATCCAGTTGAAATTTCTGGACTTCCGAAGGATATTGTGAAAATTTCAGCCGGCTATTATCACTCTTCAGCTATTACAGGTTTGTAAATCCAGTTGAGTGAAGGTTGCGGGTTTCCATACAGAATTCAAGATATATGAAATATCAAACGAGCTTTTTATCCATATTATTAGTTAGTTGCATTTGTATCCTCTGAAAAACTTGCTTCCGAATTGCAGAAAGTGGAGAACTATATGTGTGGGGAAAGAATATCAGTGGTCAACTAGGACTTGGAAGGAGTAAGATGTTTATCTGTGATATTTAACGAAATCTATTGATATTTTAATGATTTCAGCTCTTAAAACTGTACTTGTTTACTTCTATATGCGTTCTCTATTCGTAAATGGAATGGTATTTAGAGTCCATGAGTGTGCAAATGAAATAAAGGTCTCAGTCCACATATTGAATTTTGCAGAGACAGCAAAGGTAATTCCAGTTCCAGCTAAAGTTGATTTTCTTAATGGCGTCCCTATAAAGATGGTCGCTTTGGGTTCTGATCACTCTATTGCTGTTACAGGTTAGAAAATTATGAAAAGCACTTCCTTCTAAAGGGTGTACAATAAAGATCTTGATATCCTCTGAACGTTTTATTCTGATACTAATGTGTTTCAGAAAGTGGCGAGGTTTTAAGTTGGGGCGGAGGAGATTCAGGAAGGCTTGGACACGGACACAAATCAAGCCTCTTGGGCTTTCTGAGTTCTAGCAGGTACATTTTGTCTATCCAAAAAGTATCTGCAATGCTATAGAGTCACATATTGATAGTTGATATATTATGGTCTATCGTAGCATGTGCAACCACAAGTACTTTGAGAACGCATTCCCAACTATCTAGTCAATAAAGGATTGATTGTCTTATGTACATTACTTATTACTATATAGTAGTATAGTACCATTGTTATCTATATTCTTCTGCCACCATATATATAAATAAATAAAAGGTGTTAAGGGTCTCCGTAGACTTTTAATAGTTTATTTACCAAATATGTTGAGCTTATATACTTCAATAATGGTGGCCAAACTGGGATTACTCAGTTCAGTCTTTCCTCTTATTATTAAGATTATATAGATATAGACTCGATGACAAAAAGATATATAACACAAAAGATCCACAATTTATGTTCTCTTTGAGTCTTTGCATTGCAAAGCACGTTTAGTTTGGATTTAATACAAGTGATTTTGATTATTTTTTATTTTTTTTTAAATTATTATCCTCAATACACTTCATCTTGTTTTTTTAGAGAAAGTAAAATAAATAATAATTCTAAAAAGAAAGAACAAGGTATATAAAGAAGAATAAGGAAATAAATAGTTCAATTTTTAAATTTATTTTATCTTATTTTGTTTTCTTGTTGCTCCCGTAGTCCGTTCATATATCTATAATTGATCCTGTATTTCATTTTCGGTATGCTAAATATTGATTGAGTTGCTACATGTTTGTAATATACGAAGATAACATATGGATATTCTTCTAGTGCAGTGAATATACACCAAGGCTCATAAAGGAACTTGAAGGAGTAAAGGTAACATTTGTCATTTCTCAATGGTATTCTTATATTCTCCTCCTGTCTTCTCTCCAAAATATTATTGACTACCAAAAAATGTGATGGAGAGACACATTGTTTGTGAAAAAATTAGAATTTGATCAAGGTTATAATTTTTCTATAAAAACGTATTTTATTTATTTATATATTCTTCTAGAAAGTCAAGCCTACACCTACCTCACACCATATAAATATTTACAACCACACTATATATGCACATTGCCTCCCCCAAAGCTTGAACCCACAAGCTCTAGATTTGAGGGTTCCTCACATACCGCTAGGCCAAATGCCCATTGGTCCTTCAAAAGCTTATACCTCCTCTATTTTGAGATGCAAAGCATGTCTAAAAAGGCTCATATAAGTTTGGAACAAAGTTGTACAGTATCATAAGTTAAAGTCTATTGCTAACTGTCTCACTTCTGATCGTCCATGCCCCTCCAATGTTCCATTAAATCACAGATTAAAAGTGTTGCTGCTGGGATGCTACATTCAGCATGCATTGATGGTACCACAATGTCTTTCTTTACTTTAAAGTGTTACTCGACAAATATTTGGAATCTACATTCGAACTTGCATGTTATAATTTCGGTTTTATAATTTTCAGAAAATGGTTCTGTATTCGTCTTTGGGGAAAAAGCAGTAAAGAAGTTGGTAAGTGCCAGAAGCAGATTTAGTAAATCTTGATAACATATCTTATCTAATAAGAACTATCTCTGATTCTACTGATTATGTACTGGAAACCCTTACTTAGGTCTCAAGAGAAGGAAGTACTGTTTCAACTCCATTAAAGATAGGAGAATTACCATTCTCTGAAGAAGTTGCATGTGGTGCTCATCACACATGCGTCGTCACTAGTAATATCTGCACCCCTTGACTCTTTATTCTTCACTCTGAAATGTATTAATTTTTGGATTGTCAGAATGTTTCATGTAAAAATTAAATTACCAGCATGATCAAATATGAACAGATGATCTGTCGTATTAACTTAAAATCTATTTTGTGTTTTATCAAATGTGCTATCATCTTTCTGACTCTGCGCTTGATTGCCAAATTTTTTTCAAAGGAGGTGGAGAACTGTATACATGGGGATCCAATGAAAATGGCTGTCTGGGTACTGGGTATGTTGTTGGTACTTCATCTCAGATATTTACGCACTGAACACACACTCTAAAGAAATAGGTAATTGTTACGTTTTCTTATCTCAGCGATACACACACTGTTCATGTGCCAGAAAGAGTTGAGGGTCCATTTCTGAGGCAATCTGTTTGTAAGGTCAGTGTCCTATAAAGTTAATTAATATTGGTGGAAAATTTATCAGGACCTGGTAATGGGTCAAATCGGGTACCTTATTGGTAACCATTGAATGTGGTTGAAATGATTTAAAGCACATTTTGTCCAATCAAATTTACTTTTTTATAATGTTCTATTGTTTTATTTTCGATATTAGATAATAAGTGATCCAAGAATGATTATGTACTATATTATGTCGTTTATAGTTTAATGTTTTGGATAAAATTACTTATATAAGGGTTTTATCTCTTTTATGTACTAAAGTTATACCTTGGGCGACTCTTATCATGTTTGACTCATTTCCTTTAGCTTTTGTTTTGCCAGTTTTTTTGATCCAATATAAGTAGAACATAACCGAAAATCAAAATTTTCACCTTAATTACGATAATAGTTGTGGGCTGAGAAATAATGCCTAATAGTATAAGACAATCCAATTATACATGCTTCCTCTTCTTCCGCTAGTTGTCTCTTAGCTCGTGCTGCAGTAGTGTGACATATTCTTATCTGCAGGTATCATGTGGCTGGAAGCATACAGCGGCTATTTCTGGTAAGTAACTATATGCTAGAAAGCATTTTGTATGTAAACTCTTCTTGTGTGTGAACTATACGCAAAATGCCCTATTGTTGGAATAAACTTTTTGGTACTGTACTTTGCCAGTAGCAATTAACTTATGACTAGGTTGTTTTGGGTCGCGTTTTATCTCACATGGGTCAAATCATAAACCTCATCTGAAAGGGAACGGGTCAGATGGATTGAAGCTTGCCTTATGTCCATTTTTAAGGCACACATCTTCCTAATCAAATGTTATTCAAAGATTTTGATTGATATTGTAATGCATCAATTATTATATAAACCGAAATATGGACGAATTCTTTTTTATATACAATATTTTTGTTACTTATGTCAGTCGTATGAGCTGTTGTTTTGAAACCACTGTATGAACATGATGCTGTTATATTACAGTTTGGGAGGGACATGATTGAATTTGAAGCCATATATATCATTAACTAGATGCAGCATTCTTCTGAATGATAATCGAGTCAAATACTTTTCATTTTTCAGAACTAAATGAATGAGACAATTGGAAATGATATATTGATCTTTAATAGTACTCTTTTCAGTTTCATATATAGTTATTAAATCTTGCTAACTTTTGTGTAATGCTGCTTAAATACAGATGGCAATGTTTATACTTGGGGATGGGGTGGCGCCATGGGTACCTTTTTTGAAGAGGAACATTCTTCTGGCGGACAGTTGGTTTGTCTCCGTTACAACTAGCATACTTGAATGATAAATTTATAAGCATCCTTATAATAATGTATCAATGCGTAGTTGACTCTAGCAGAATAAATGCCAATTTGTGTAATTGCAGTAACCAACCTTAAAAAGCCGTTAGTTATGAGTAATATACCTTGATTTCCGACCTATAGTTGGCACAGCGAGTGGGTTGGGTAACATGTCAAAACGAGTAAATGATCTTATGGGTTGACATGTTGAATCTAAACATTGTTCTTATAATTTTTTTCAGACATTTATAAATAGTCAGTATGGTATGAATGATAACATAAACTATACTATTATATTTATATTCAGTGTTGTAAAAAACGGGCTAGTCGGCCGTGTACTCGGCGAGTACTCGGGAAAAGGCATTGGCCCGTGGCGACTCGGAGGTAGTCGGTCAAAAAAACGGTCAACCGAGGTCAACGTGGTCAAAGTCGGTCAAAATCGGATTACATGGGCCAAGTCGGTCAAAGTCGGTCAAAGTCAACTCTAGTAAAAATATTTATGTTTATGTTTCTTCTTTCTAGACATTTATGTTTATGTTACTATTCCATTGGCTATTTCGTTTAATGTTTATGTCTATAGTTCTATTTTCATATATTTGCACATATAATATTGAAAACTATTAATTAAATGTAAAAAAGTCAACAAAAGTCAATATCCGAGTACACCCCGAGTACAGCCCGACTAGGCCGATTACTCCTTAGAAGGATGTTGCCGAGTACACCCCGACTAGCGTCTTTTTCAACCTTGTTTATATTATATAATATTCTAAACCTGTGAATAGAACTATTTAGGGAGACTCTAGATACGTTTGACCCATTCATAGGTACATAGGTTGGGATTGCCACCTCTGGTTGGACCTTGTATATGTGAATCTTTCTTATTTAACTTTTCTCCGTGATTATTCTTGATGATGTTCTTAATGTCTTAGAAGTAATCGCAGCAAATGTTTTCGTTCTTTCTTGTTTATCTTAATTAGTTTCTCTTCAAAAAGAAAACCTTTAAGCTTGCATCTCTAAGCTTGTATTGGTTTATATAAGTGTTAAAATAAGTGTATATCTCTAAGCTTGTAATGGAGTATATGTGTTATGCATCATCATATGGATTAGTATATATCTCTAAGCTTGTAATGGTTTATGCAAGTGTTATATGCATTCATCAAATGGATAAGTATAACATATATGAGAGTTTATATACAAAATTTAACAAGTGGGTTTTGGACAACATAATACGGTCATAATTTGCAAAACAATGTGCTTGTTATTTGTTCCTTTCATTACCTTCTCTATCACACAAGAATTCAGTATACCCGAATTTCCCCCAACATAATTTCTAATCAAATTATGTGGCTACAGGGCCTAGGAGATGATGTGGATTATGTTGAACCTACCATGGTCGACTTTGGTCAGAATGTGAAAGCAGTGCAGATCTCTTGTGGATTCAATCACACGGGAGCAGTACTCGAATACAATTAGTTGCAAACAAAGAAATGAGTCCTGATTTTCTTCAAGTTCGACCTTTTGAGTGCTTTTGTGCAATCCACGGGCGATGATTGATACAGATGATATACAAGTACCAATAACTGTCATACACAATAAGGCAAGGATGCGGAGTAAGACATATGGCTTCAGAACCTGCATGTGAATAAGCAAAGTATATGTAAAATTAATGATTGTAGTATTGTACAGATCTCACAAAAGCATAGTGTATATGAGGTTTCTGTCTATCCTAAGACAATAATATGTGATCCTCTTGATCTGATTTGTAAGTTCATATCGCTGTTTTTTGTAATAGCAGGAAAGTGTCATTGTTAATATATTCCGATTGGTATTCATCATACTTCGATCGTTTTCACTTTTTTTTAAACGTTTTAACTGTACATGACGAAAAGGATTTGCAACACCCAAATTGAAAAGTTTGTAATGCAGAACAGTTTGTGTTCATGCAGTATACTTAAAAAGACTTAGCACCATTTGTGAACGTTTACTGTATATTTCACACTAATTACGAATTATGTTTCTGTTTTGCCTTCTGTAAACTATAAAATAAATGAAAAAAGTCAAAAACTATTCTGAATTACACTGTAGTAATTAGTAAACTAGTAATATATTGAACATGATACTATTCTTCGTTTTTTTATGTTTTTAAATAATAACATAGTCGAAAGAAGGTGACAAATGATGGGTATATAATTTGTCGCATTTAGATAGTTTTTTTTTACTTATATTCTCAATAAACCATATAATGTTATAATTTATAAGGTGGGCTACTAGTAACGTATTTAAACATAGAAATCTCTTTTTATAATATGTCACGTGTCATGCACTTTGTTCTTTGTTTTCCGATAATTTGTTAGGCTACTTACGTGTCTTTTGTTGGTCTAACCATGTGTCCTTTATTAATTTGTTGTAGATTATAATGATAGGTAAGATAAACAATTATGATGATATATCATTATTTTTGTACGTATCAATTTTATTTTAATTTATTGTGTGTAATAAACCTTCAATAGTGACTATATAGTGACCTCTTATTATGTATTCAATTACACCGGTTTTGATGGTGTGAAATGACGACTCATACAATTACCAGGTGATCAATGGTTACTAGATTAATACATAACAAGTCAATTGATAGTGTAACCACTTCCTTGCCTACATGAAATGATCCTCTAGCTAGTTGGTAAGAAGCTATATTTGCATGTGGTCAACATATTTGCATAGGAAAATCGATGATAGATCTTGTGGCATACATCACATACTTCTAAGTACATGATAACTCTTGGGAATCCGCCACCAAATATATGTTTTCCTAAATACTCCGCCCGGAACCTTTACTTCTGAGCAAAACATAAATATATTTTTGTTGTGAGCTCTTTATAAGTGAGGACCATGACAATGACGTATGATCATGTTTCCCAAGTAATATCATCTTGAAAGATAATTGGTAGAAAAAGAATAATATTTAAATGGTGAAAGGTGATTGGCTCAAAGGCTTATTCTAAATAGTTGTCTCACATTGTAAATTGTAAATAAGAGCCCTCTTCATTTCAGGTATGCACTATTTACTTATACTCACCCATCCCGATTTCATTATCTAGTATTCCTCTTACGAATGTCCCAAGTTTATTGTTCAGTGCGAATAATAGATAAGAATAATGAAATAAAGTTCTTTTATGCCTTAAGTTATATATGTAAGACAAAAAGGTAGGTACAACGTAAAAGATAAAACGGTCATCTTATCAAAAAGTAAGAAAGATGATAATATTTTATTAAACTGTCTGGGTTTTTAGTCTAGACAATAAAATTGAGTATGAGTTTATAAGTTATTTCGAAGAACCTAATTTTCGTTTGAACCTCGCCCATAATTTCAAGGCTATGCCTATTGGGACGGAGAGCGGTTTATTTTCTCCTCACACACCACCATCGAACCACCATAAACCACCGCGTTACAGTTACGGATTCGGTGGTTAACGGAGATCATCTCCGTGCTCCACTTAACCGTAGTGTTGCATCTGTGTTGCAGGTCAGCCAGAAGTTTAAATGTGCTAGATATCAATCACTTTTAGAAGATCGGAAGTAAACCGTACAAACATCAATTATTATATAAATATACAGATACATCATACCTTTCCTCCAAAACCCATAGTCCAAACACACCCTCATATAACCGACTTAAAAAGCGCGCAAAATAAAAAGAAAAAAGGAAAAAAAAAGTGTGTTACTCTGACATGGCAATGCGTATATGTTCACGATCACTGTTTACTGTAATCATCTTTCTCTCTATCTCTTTATACATATGATGATGATTCATGATTCTACAATATTAGTTATGTTTCTTGCATTCATTCTCAACTTCCTTTGATATTTATACACTGTAAAAAGAACCCTAGTTTTTTTAACTGTCCTAAATGCTTGTCTACACTAACCCTTAGATGTATGTATATACTTGCATATTTTAATTGTCCTGTTGTGATGTTTAGTTGTTATTAATAATTGTAGGTTGATGACAAGTTTTTGTGGCAAAAGGTTGATAACTGGCAACCCAAACTGGCTCACAATCGGCTGCCTATACATAATATGAGGCATAACTTACTCACTAAGCGGTTGTGGCTATGGGGTGCCAGAGCTCGAACCTATGACCATATGCTATTTGTGGCAAAGATGCCCCCATCCATTACCATTACTATTACCAACGGATAACAAGTGCTTATTGAACTACATACATGATAAACATTGGGAATCATATGAATACAAATTTTTGCTAATTATTACTAGAACAAGTTTGAAAATTTATGTTATGAAGAGTTTCATCAGATGATAACTGACATGATACAAAAATTACAATTTGTTTATTCGTTTTGTCATACTCTATATTTAGACTTGAATATTACATGTTGATAATAGATCTTTTAATTCTTTAGTCATATGTTTTGATCAATTCACATACATACGGTATGCAATATTCTATTCTTTTCTAATTTGAAAAAGCTGCAGTTTTTCAATAATGCAAGTGAAGTTCTTGCACAGTTTATGACAGGCAAGTAATCTATGCTTCATGGTATTTTATTAAATATAATCAGAATATTGAGCCCTTGTATAGAGAATTTATATTATAGTTTTATGTCTTGTATTTGATAAGAACAGATGTTGTTCATTCAGCTAGCAAAGCAACAACAATATATTTCGGAGGTTCTGTTAGGAATGTACAGACATTGGTCCCAGATTCAAAACCACCAAACCCTACGGACGTTCATCGTTTGTCTAAATTCTTTGATAAAAGGTAAGTTTGGATGCCATCAGATATTCAGATTTAATATTTCACTTAAAGTTGTAACGTGAATGAAATTTTTTACCAACTTTGGTCACTTAAAGTTCCCAACTTTTTGCAGTAACAATCTTGTTGTTTTGACTGGAGCTGGGATAAGCACAGAGTGCGGAGTACCAGATTACAGAAGGTAATTCCAGTTTATCATTGTTCAAAATCAGACACAGTCCTTGTTTGTTACACTATCCTAGCTTCTTCTATCCGAATGCTATAGAGGTGGCAATTATAACCCATTTACTTGTGAATGGGTCCGTTTCGGTATACAAAGATTTCTCAACAGGTCAAATGGTTAAATGAAAAAATAACTTAATAAAAAACAGGTCAAATAGGTTAAAAGTCACCAATGTGTATTTATTGCATAAAACCTCCTAAATTATTCTATCAAAGTATTAGTTTGTTTATGAAACAATGTAAGTTTGGTTATCGTATTTCACACACGAGTGATTGATAAAATAAAAGTTCGGACAAAAAGTGTTTCAGGTCGAACGCAACCTGTTCCATACCAAAATTGCCCATTTTGACCTGTCACCTGACCTGCCCATTTTGCAACTTATGATATATATTAGGTGCATAAATGTACATATCATGTTTAGCAATTACCTCCTGCTGATTGTCTGCTTGCTATAGATTTTACAGTTGTGCTTTGGTATTCATTCATCTCCCAAAACATTCATTTTTTTCTTCTTCTCTCCTTCCATGTGCAGTCCGAAAGGAGCTTACAGTACTGGTTACACGCCAACCATTCATCAGGTAAAATGAAGGCATTCAGTTGTGACCTGCATTTTTCTAGTTCTTGGTTATTCATCGATTTTAAATCTTGACTTACAATATTTTTGCAAAGTATATATATATTTTTTTCATCCAATCCTTTTATGTAACAAGGTTAGCTGTTGTTTTGATGGATAGCAATGGCATATTAGTTATCAGTATTTGAGTTTCTTAAATCTGTAATATTCTTGCATCTTTTTTATGTGTGCAGGAATATATGAGTTCTAGCAGGGTGCGAAGGCGGTATTGGGCTAAGCACTATGAAACTTGGAGGAAATTCTTTGCAGCTAAGCCTGGTCCAGCGCATACTGCATTAGCAAGTCTAGAAAAAGCCAACCGAATAAGCTTTATGATTACTCAAAACATTGACAGGTCAACTTTTTCTCCCAATGTTTCTAGTTACTTGATTTTAAAGCATATCATTGAAATCCATAAATTGTTTCATGTCACAGGTTGCACCATCGTGCTGGTAGTAACCCACTTGAGTTACATGGGACTGTCCATATCGTTACTTGTGTAAATTGCGACTTTTCTTTACCTCGAGAAGTGTTTCAAGACCAAGTGAATTCCCTAAACCCAAAGGTCAGAACATTTAAACTAGTGAAAATCCAGAATAACGGAACGAAAAACTTTACAAGTTCGATAAGGGGAGCGTAAGTTCATTTGCACATTAAAAGGAGTGGATGTTTGATTTTGCTCATTAAAACGTGACACAAAATGAAAAGCTCGATGTACGCAACCAGTTATCTTACTTTTTTTAGTTGATAAAATTGAACTTTTAATCCTTCTTATGAGAAAAATTGCATCTTAAGGATAATCTTTGGGAAATTTGAAAACGAAGGACGAAAGGTGAAATTCTTTGTAAACCACTGGGATAATCGGTGTAATTTTTATCAATATTTCTGCTCGAGAGTAATGAATAATGAAGCTTTTACCACTCATAAGCTTTTCTGATAGTTCTTCACTTTTTGTGTTTCTGTTGTTATATATTTAATGTATTATGATATAATTCTTTAGTGCAGTGGGCTGAAGCTATAAAAGGTCTTGCTTCTAACAGCAATTCAGATGAGAGTTCTGGGATGAAGCATATGCCCGATGGTGGTATTGAAATCGATGAAATTTTCTGGGAAGAAAATCTCCACATACCAGCATGCTCAAAATGTGATGGGATTCTTAAACCTGATGTAAATCAATTTCCATAATGATGTGTAAATGAATTGTCCATTCTATTACAGGGTGTTAATTCCTGTCTGTTTTGAAGGTTGTGTTTTTTGGTGATCATATACCAAAGGATAGAATTACTAAAGCTGTAGAAGCTGCTGTAGGGTGTGATGCTTTCCTTGTTCTTGGTACTTCGCTCACAACCGTGTTACCTTTTGATCTTGTTAGGTACAAATCTTGCTACTTTTTGTCATCCAATTATTATTAGATTTTTGATTAAGAAATTCTAAATTGATTTGTACAGAGTAGCTCATGAGGCTGGTGCTGCTACATCAATTATAAATATAGGTGAAACGGAAGCTGATAGTTTTGTTGATTTGAAAATCGAGGCACAAGTAGGACAGGTATGCTCTACCATAAGTTAAACCATCTCAACTCAAGTTTTGCATTTACGTGAATCCCGACTGTAGTTCACTTTTGATGCAGACATTACAACGGCTGCTCAAGACATCACTCCATGTTCCTGCCACCCAAGACTATGACCAGGACTATATATGCTAATACCCAAGAACAAAAAATTAGTCAATCTATGATGTTGACTTCATCAACTTCTCTGCACGTGTTACTGCAGATATTGAGATCTTACTGTTATGGTAAAACTTGTATGTTTCAATTGTTCATTTGTTTGAGTCAAAAGATCTGAATGATCAGCATTTTGAATGAACAATTTGAATGGAAAAATTACAGTTTTACCCTTTTTATATTACTTTGTGTTGCCAACTTAATTTATCCTCACAAACACAATCACTCTAGCAGATACAAAAACACCTCTACTTTACATTTGATATGAATCCTTATACATTCTTATTTTGTTTTATTATCCACGTTACTATTATATTTATCTTATGAGATTGTACACTTATAAAACATAACTATAAAAAACTATTTAACTTCCCACTTTACTCTCATTTATGAATTCTAATCATTTAATTCTTAACATTTTCAAGTCAAACTTACTTTACATATATACACGGGTAATATTGTCATTTTTCTCGACCTATCATAAATCTCAAGAATTTTGTTGAGGGACGAAAACAATGTCACGGAGGGAGTATCATTTTCATGTGGTGATTATTAAAACAGTAACATATAATTTTGTAACAAGTCATGATATGTAAAACATTGATTTATGTAAAGAACTTATATAATTGAAACTTTATAAAGTAAATAAATAAAATACTAATTTAACTTAATAGTTTGGAAGGTTACTTGATCACAAAAATAATGAAGTAAAATCAAGTATAATGTAAAAGTAGTTTAGGGGGTAATATGTTAATGTTGAAAGTCCTTTTAGTGTATAAACTTAATGCACGCGTTTTAAATGAAACACATTTGGTGCAAGCATATTCTTGAAAGATTCATTTATTTAACCAAATTTAAAGTACCGTTTAGTGCATGCATCGGAGATGCCTTTAAGGGTCTTTAGCGACATCTCGTGTCGACGCTAAAGTTTTTCGTCTTATTTGCTCCATTTTCTTGTAGTGATACTGTATAAACAAAACTTATAGGAAACATACTAACCTTATACGTATGCTTTGTTTCTATATTCCTAACACGCAAGTATAAAGTCTTGCTAATATATAATGACAACATGGTAACCTTGTAACTATTATGGACTTTAGAAATTTAGTAAAAAATAGAGCACAAAAGTTCGAGACGATGGTTTTCAACATTTATATGAAGCCGTGTACATTAAAAATTAAGGATTAAAACTATAAATCAGTAACGTACTATTCTTTTTGTTGACATTCCAAAAGTGAATCCAAGTAACATCACCATAATACTTTAAGGTATAAGCCTTACATTATTTAAAAAAAGAAATTGTAACAAGCTTTACTGGACATAAATTCACTATTCACGTGTTTATTGATATACATCTTATTATTTTGTCATTTATATCCAATTTTCTATATCTTGTGTAGTTACATACATATGATAGTTGATAAATGACGGTTTTAAAACAGAGTAGTGAGAAATCTAATCTTATATGTTGTATATTTAAAAGAGAATTTATATAACACCATTAATATTATTTGAATTGAAGAATTATATTATAAAGTTTTGAAATTACTTCAACTATTTCCAAAGGAGTTATGTCAATATGGATCGACTTAAGTTGTATACGCCATAATCATAATTGTATGCACCTATGTTATCAATGTCAAATTTAACTTTATAATTTCGTTATATTTTTACATTATGATTAGACTTATATTATAAAGAGATGCGGATCTATAAGGGTGACTATCTCTCAAAAAATCTAAGATTATATAAAAAACGAAAAAAGTTCTAAGGTTATTAGTGAATATTTTTAATATTTTACCCTTATTAGAAATGACTAGCATTTTACCCGCATTATGCAGCGGTATACAAAAGTACTTGCGGTAGTTATTGTTTAATTATATGTCGTCATTTAGTAAAAACTAAACTTAAAGATAGCGATATATCAATTTCTTACTTCATCGTATACATTATTATAGGTTGAAGTTGAACTTTCAAACCATTAGTTTACTAACTTAAAACCCGTTTACCATCTTTATCTTTAGGGTCAGACTTGAGTTAAGGTCTGCGTTAACTCATCGATCAATCAAGAAAATTAATTTTTTAATTTTTAATAAAATGATCATACCCATCAACTTTTTACCCCCGTTTACCTAAATGGGTTATCAAATCAGTTTCGATTTCGAGTTAAATACTTTTGAATCAACCCTTTTATAAAATCAGTCCGAATTTAAGTTTTAAAGTTTGTAATCTAAATATTAAATCAATTAACTTGAATTATGAGCTTTTAATCGCTATTAACTTTGATAGTTAAACAAATTATGTTTACAAAAAGAAAAATAAATTAGTGTTTCAAATGTTTGTACTTTTTGCATTCGATATTGTGCTAAATAAGACGGTAGAATAGTAACTTATATTTTTGTACACCATCAAACGGTCAAGCTATTTTATAGTAGTAGTAGTAGTAGATCAACTTTTATGATTACTTGAACAACATATTATCTAAAATATTAATGAAGTATTAGCTAATTTTTTAATATAGAAATGACTACCAAAAGTATCGATAATAGAAAAAAACTATCAGTTTTACTATAATTCTAGTAATACAGTAATGACACATCATCATTTTTTCGAATTTTGAGATGTCGTATTGCAAAAAATACGATAAAAATGATAGTTGCTTTTATTATTGATATTTTGATAGTTGATTTCGAGAATTTTAAATATATCAACTGTTTGTTTCCATTGGAGTAATTTGCCGTTAGTTGAATGTAATAACTAAAAGTTTTTAAATTTTAAATAAAATACTTAAAAGGTTAGTAAAATAGTTATAGTATCTCTTTATTAAGAGCTTAATATAAGTTTTCAACCTTTTATATATTAGTATATAATAAAGATCATTATAATCTATAAGGAAAAAATAATATTATTGTAGTAATATTTCTATCAAAACAATTGTAAGTGACATTTTAATATACACTAATATGTTATCTTAGTTAGTTATAACTTTAAGTTACATATATATTTGTAACTGAAATTAGAATTAAAGTTTATAATTAATTACATTGATTAAGTTTTTAATTGTAAACATATTAATAAAATGAAGGATAGAATAGTAAATTACTATTACTCTTTTAACATTTTGTGTCATTTGTTTTATATAGTAGTATAGATAATAATAATAATATTACAAAAAATTCCCCCCTCAATGATATTATTATATCCGCGTCAATGATCATATATCATTAACTAGCATATATTTAAGGGCTGTGAAAGTTAATGTTACCATTTATGATATTGTATATTATCTTTAAGAATGACGGTTTATCAAAATGAAAAAAATACACGTATGTCTTATCCCATAATATTGTTAGCATAAATCTTCTCCCATAATATTGTTAGCATAAGCACTTTAGATAAGTGAGTATTATCGTATTTGAATCTTATGTTACGTAAATAGAAAATCGATAGGAAGATTCAATGAAATTAAGTAATATGTGTGGTTTATGGAAGAAGCTAAAAAATGAAAGAAGGGAAGGAAGATTGATCTCAACCGTCCATTTCAAATAAAGATCATATCAATGGCTATAAAAAATGCAGTGGCATTTTGGTAATAAACACCAACTTTACGGGCAGCAAATAACGGGCAAAATGGTAATTACAAACACTCACTTGCAAAAACCGTGTAAAAAAATGTTGAATCATAATCCCTCTCTCCACTCCTTCCCTCCACAAAACTTCACTTTCACCAAACATCTCCTAAACATTTCTCTCAAATTTAGGGCGATTTTACATCCTAAAACCCTAATTTCATCGCAAAAGACCGATTCACCATCACAAAAACTCGCAATCCCTAAAAATGACTAAAACGGCATCAGAAAACGCACAATCGAGAGCAGCTGATGGAGATCCGACAGAAACAACGACATCACGAACATGATCGGAAACGCTTAAATCTGTCAAAACAACTAAGAGAAAAGTTAAACAAACTACCGATCGCAAGTAATCAATATTTTGCATGATTTACATTCTATCGTTATTCATTTACATTATTTATTAACAAAAAAAAAATAAAAAAAATGTTGTAGCAAAAAGAAGTAGCGGATGAAATTTGTTTGTGCAACATAAAGAGGCTGAAGAGAACACTGAGAAGGATAAAACTATATCTCTTTATACATCATATGAAGACAACGATAAAGAAGCTGAAGTAAACCGTAAGTTCATATTTTATATGATTCACCATATTTGCTATGAAACAAAAGTTGTTATAAGTTTGTTTAAGAACATTATTACACATTCTATCGTTACTGATTTAGCATGATGCATCATATATTAGCAAAAAAAGACATATAAAAAGTAAAAACCATCAACATCAATTTATAAAAAAACAGTGCATCATCTGCATCAAACTAGTGGTAAAAACACGTAAAAACACTAATGGTGCATCATGCTAAAACACTGATGCTGCATCATGCTAAAAAAACTGATGCTGCATCATGCTAAAAAAGCATCAAATCATCATTGTTAAGCACTGATGTTGCATCATTGTTAAGCACTGATGCTGCATCATGCTTAAAAAAATATATGTTGCATCATGCTTAAAAAACAGATGCTGCATCAGGCTTTAGAAACTAATGCTGCATCATGCTAAAAAAATCAAATAACATCAAAATTTAAAAAGAAAAAAACAGTTCATCATTGTTTAAAACATTGATGCTGCATCATGCTAAAAACACTGATGCTTCATCATGTATTAAACAACAGACAAAAAAAATTAGTAGTGAAACACAATTTAAAAAAAATATATATATATTTAGCTGCATCATATGTCAAAATTTTTGAGTATGAGTCTATCAGTTTTCCGCTGCATTATTAGACGCTTTAACATCTTGAACAAGTATATGCAGAACCTACTGCAGATACAAAAGCTGTTGTAAAATCTTATAAGCAGGGCTCGAAAAAATCGATAGGCAGAAAGAGAAAATCAACAACAGATGAAGGATGTTCATCAAGAAAGAAAATAAAAACAGATGGCGCAAGGAAAGGATTAGTAAAAAAAGAAAGTGTCAAAGAAGTGTCAAAGAAAGCAAAAAAGATAAGTTGGAAGAGGATAACCCCAAAAGCTTCACCATTGTCACTTGTTGAGGTATTACAGAAGCTGAGTACTG
This sequence comes from Pseudognaphalium luteoalbum, assembly GCA_963422505.1. Classification (NCBI taxonomy): domain Eukaryota; kingdom Viridiplantae; phylum Streptophyta; class Magnoliopsida; order Asterales; family Asteraceae; genus Pseudognaphalium; species Pseudognaphalium luteoalbum. The sequence continues at coordinate 72,833,927 of OY730198.1, forward strand.
AACAAAAAAATGTAATAAGGGGAATATGGTTTTGAAACATCATAGAATACTTCAAAATAACAAATGCACCTACAACAATGGGGTATTGGGTAATCGAAAACTATGATCCAAAAAGTTCAACGTTGAAGTTACATGATGGAAGAAAGTTAAAGATAACAGCGCAAACAGTTCATGATGCTTTAGGTATTCCAATGGGGTTGATTAAAGTAACACCAGGAAAGAAAGCTGAAAAAAAGGATGAAACTACTTCAATCTGGAGAGATACGTTCGAAGATGAAGAGGATGATAAGGGCATATTGATTGTGAAGCCGATAATAGATAGGATCAACAGTTCAATAGATCTCGGGGATTATTTCAAAACTAATTTCCTAGTGCTGTTTATGACTGTCATTGCGGAAAGTACAAAGAATGGATGCATCAACCAGAGATTCATTCCATGCATAAAAAATATGGAGAACATAAAGGATATGGATTGGTGTTCATATTTGCTTGATTGTTTGAAGGAAACGAGGAGAGATTGGAACGGGAAAAACAACTTCAATGGACCACTAACTCTAATGATAGTAAGTATTCTAAAATAAATTATATTATCTAACAGAAATTGTCGCACCCCCAAATTCGGGTTGCGGAAGCGATTCAGGTCGAGGCGCAACTAATCAAATATCAAGCACACAAGGTATAATGAACGAATAACAAAATACATTAATACGAATTAAAGTTCATATCAATTGTACTAATTACATTAGCTCATGTTCTGATATGAGAGATATAAATACATATTGTTTTAACAAAATATGAGAATGCAATAAATCTCTGGCGTTTGCATGCTGACTCGAGTTAAGCTAAATCCTGAGTGCAGTCCTACTACTGCTTGGTACCTGAGAATACACGTTAAAAGGGTCAGCTAAAAGCTGGTGAGCTCATAGGTTTAATGATAAAGTATAATGTATGAACCGCAAGATTTAAGTATAATGATATGCAATTAAGCAAATAAGTAAATGATAAAAGAATGTATATAACTGCCATGAGCACATAGTCTGAGCTTAATAGAAGTGTCAGGATCACAATTAAGTGCCTGAGCGAGGGTGCCTCTATGCGTATGCCTAATCAACACACGTATGAACAAATGATAATGCATCCATTTTGACCAGTCAGTGCTAGCTGACCCGGACGGGGATTGTCAGTCCCATATGGTACCATACACTAACATTCACGCTACAAAGTATTACCTAACTATGCTAATGAGGACTTATGATGATTAGATGATTAACTCTTGTAGAATATAGCGATATTTGATACTTGCGTTCACATGTAAAATAAAACGAGCATGTATTATCACCCCTAGAGTAAAAACAGTAAAATAGGGGCTATGAGACTCACCTGAGTCTGATGTGTTAGCAAAGCAAGCAAATATGATGTTGTACCAAATGATGTGTCCACAGACTGTAACCTGTCGGGCGTTCAAAATGCGCAAGGTTATATAAGTGAGTAGACGTCTCAACAGACCTTCTATGCTAGTTTTCCATCAACTAGTTATGTCCAATGATTGTTTTGTTTGAGTTTTGAAAACATGTACGGCCCGTTGGTGATGGTTTGTAATGTACGAATGTAAGTTTTGTATAAGGTTTGATTATTGTAGGTGTTGAATACTTAGTGTAGTAAGTATTTTTCAAGCTTCTTTTATTGTATTTGAAAGTACATGTATACATTTATATCCGAACGTTGTGGTCAAATATTTTATTTTCTGAAAGTCAACAGAAGTCAACTTGGTCAAACTGGTCAAACTAGTCAAGCTGGTTAAATTAGTCAACTGGTCAAGCTGGTCAAATCTGTTCAACTGGTCAAATCTGGTCAAACTGGTCAAATTGGTCAACTGGTCAAACTGGTCAAACTAGATCGGTTTGACCTGAAACTTTTACACAACCTTTATTATGTTATAATACTTATAGAAAATGAGTTTCGTGACCATTGGTGACCCACAAGTGTCGTTTTTATATTTATTTCCAAAATAGTCCCTAAATGTGTTTTTTGATTTTGTCGGTTTGTTTCGCCACAAGTTTCTACCATTTTTAGTCCATATCAATCCTCACAAAAACTTACACACTGATCATATCAATCCTCACAAAAACTTACACACTGATCTACTATATGTTTATTCCATTACATAAGTTTTCCAGTAATTATAGTGTCCATTTTGATAGTCTAAATATTCCGCTTAAGAACCGAGCATATTATTCGAATTAAGTCAGACCAGTCTCAAAGATTCGTTTATAACTAAAAATATGTTGATTTCTGGAAAGACCCAAAGAAGAACTTTTTGTAGAGATTTTCAATACGCAACTTTTTTAAAAAAAATTCGTTGTCTATAACATCCTAGAACTCAAGTTATGATCGTTTTTGTACACCGACTTTTTGAAGACAGAAACTGTCACTTTTTGCATATTCATGTTTAATGTATACAAACGATTTTTAAACCAATCTTTGGACATAATGTAGTTAGATGAACAATATAACATACAAATAACCAACATGCAAGTAAAATAGATGAGGGTTTTAGTGGTTCTCACAAAGAAATGATGAGGAAGAACAAGAGATGATGAACTTGAACTTGAGCTTGGAGTTGGCTTTCTCCTCTTGACCTTCTTGATGAATGATGATGGATGATGATTATTTGGAGTTTAAAGGAGGGTTTTAAATCTGTGTTTTCTCCAGATTTTAGAGAGAATATGTGTGTATTTTTGAAAGAAAATAATGGAGAAATGAGGTGAAGTGTTGGAGTAGATGTGTAAGGGTAATGAGTATATTGCATGAAAATTGAGAGGTGGAAGTGGAGGTGGTCAGCCCCCATGGACCCCATTAGGTGGGTTTGTGTGATTTAATTTTCAGTCTCAGACTGTGTTTAGGTATTTTAGTCGTTTGCTCGTTATTTTCGTTAAACCGTTAAATCGCGTAACGTTATTTTAAGACGTTTAAATTAACGATATGTTTTGGTTAAATTTTCATTGAAGTATTATTAAAATACTTTGTTTTGAGTTGTTAAATTATTTATTGACTTTCGTTTGGGTGCCGAATTTAATTCACGCGTTTTCGTTGCGTTTGTGTTACTTATACGATATAATTAATGTGTTAAATATTATCATCATAATATTTATAACTTTTTGAGTTTATTAAATAATTTTATATTATTTAATATTTTGTTCAACAACGTTCGTATTACTAATGTGTCAGAATTCATCCGATAGTCAAATGTACGATTTAAACAAGTCGCATATGTGTGTACATATATAAACATATATCAATACACATAATGATACACATAATTAGACTTAAAAAAACCTATTACATGTATAAGTACAATGATTAGACACTAATAACTAGCTCTAATTTATCAGGTTTCACAGAAATAAGCTTAATTACAAGTATATATATCTTGACAATGTCTGCTTGTGTTACATTTTGAAGCTGATATATATGAACTCCACATACATAAACGATCCACAACGATCAATGCCAGCTATTCAGTATTGGGACACGCAGAAGTTGAAACAACGAGAGAAAGAAGAGAAGGCACAAGGATGTTTGGGAAAAGTGAAGTTAATTGAAGGCGTTGATTTTGAAGATACACACAAGAAGAAACAAACACCGAAAGAGAAAGGTATATTTAAAAAAAAAAGAGTTTACTGGTCCATTTGAGTAATTTTCATTATAACAATAATGCATCATACACTTTTCAAAAAACACATAACAATATGTTTGAGACAGAAGAAAATTCATGATTATATTCAGATGACGGAACCATCAAGCACAACTCCAGCACCAACATCTTTAGAGGTAATACATTTGTATAAAAAAAATATTGCATGAAAAGTTATTTTAAAAATAAGTTAAGAATTCAATAGTAACATTTAGAGAAATAACATCGTGAATTAAAATTTACAGAAAATCAAGCTCATGATAAAATCAAAGTTGGTGAATGTAGAGGTGTTAAAGGTAGAAATTGAAGACCTTATCATGAAGGCAGAATTGGAATACCCAAGCGACGAGAGTGTATCAAGTATGAAGCTGGAAGTAGATGGAATGTTCTTGGAAGCTTTTAAAACAAGAACAAGGGGACCTCCACAGAGTGATGAGACACAAAAACCTAATGATACAGTAAAAGATAAAGATCAACAAGATGAGAACTTAAATGAGAAAGATCATGAGAATAACTCGCTCAAAAATGACGAGCCTCTTGAAAATGTAGTAAACTTGGCATAAGATGATGCACCAAAACCTGATAATCAACCAACAACAACAACAACCATCAAGTCAACAGAAGATATAGATGCACCATCGTTTAATCTTAGAATATCGCCAGAAATTCCAAATGATAACACTCCAAAGACAGAGTCAGATAAGGATAAGAAGAAAGATAAACTTGAAGAAAAGGTTGATGAGATAGTGAAAGATAAACAGGAATCGAAGGTATAGGAGAAGGTGGATGAGAATAGAAAAGAGAAGGTGGATGATGAGATGCATGATTTACATGAAATAATAACCACCCTCCCAATCTTGTCCATAGAAGATGCACCAACTCAGAATCCAGATGTAACAATGAATCCAATAGAAGAAGAACTTTTCGTGCAAGCTGTAAATGAAGCTTTTAGAATGTCTGAAGAGAGTCAGAAAGATGGATCACATAAAGCAAGACAAGAAGTAGAAATGGAAAAAAGAAGAAAACAACTAGAAAAGAAAATGCAAGAGGAATTGAGCTCAACAGATCAAGAAACGTTAATAAAGATGATACACCCGAATGCACCACCAGAGCATGTGAATGAAAAGGAGAAGATTGCTGCAACAACATATGATGTGAATGAGAAACCGAAAAAGGGGAGATTGGGAATGATCAAAAGGTTGAAAAAAAGAAGAGAACGCCAGTTAGAACAAGAGCCGTTACAAAAACCGAAGAGAAGAATACCAAGAATACTCAAGTTGAAGAGTCAGCGAAACAACCAACAACAAGGACATCGATAAAATCAATTAAACAGGACCTGAAGAAGATTGCTGACACATACAAACCTCCACAACCTCTAGTTCACAAACAAAAATAAGCAGCAAAAAATCTTGACATTCTTACACCAATTGTGGAGGAACCGGATAAAAAGATAACAACATCAGTAAGCCATGTTGCTTATGGCTTGCTGAACTTGAATCACCAAACTTTGGAAAGGCAATTGATCAGACAGAAAAAATATCAGATAATGAAGAACGAGTGTCAACATACATTTTCAGTGGGACATCTAAACCAACGTAAGTACAAACTTCAATTAGATAATAAAAATATGGAAAATACTTATTCATCGTATTAAAAATTATGTTATTTATCTGTTTCAAACAGTGATATAATCTTTATAAACTCGCCGGATATCCCAATTGAACGTGTTATATTTGAGTCACTCATGCCTGTTCTAGAAATTATTGCATCAGCAATAGATTTGTGGGCATCTGTAGCAATAGATTTGTGGGCATCTGTATTAAACAGTGAGGAGCACTACATTGAAAGGAATGTTCTGAGAAGACTACTGTACCTGGAAACGGGAACACTGGTAAGTAACAAATAAAATAATAGTGAATATGATAACATCAATAAAAAAAACTTCAGTCTAACTGATTGATTTTAATATGTACAAATGAAAACAGACATACAGCATGCTATCAAATAAAAAAGCCGAAACTGATCAAGATTGGTTATATGGAGCATTTGAAGGAAATATGCAGCATTTTGATAGGATTCGACCAGTTCAGCGAAAGAAGATAATTCAAAATGCATTTAAAAAAGTGAAGAGTCGAGTTGAGGTCCACTTGATGAAGTCTGCTTGAACACCTGCAGGAAGATGAAGCCAATGTGAAGTAATGTGTAGGTTTTAATGTTCTTTCGTAGACTATGTTTTATACTTGATGGTTGTATTTTCTCATGTTAACCGTTTGCTGGTCGTAGACTATTTTTGGTACACATCGGTTGAACTACTTTTGCGGTTACTATGGTGATATACATTACATAGCACCTACTGGATATAATTTTCAAGGATGGTTGTATTTTGTCATGTTAACTGTTTGCTGGTCGTAGACTATTTCTGGTAGACATCGGTTGAACTACTTTTGCACTTAGTATGGTGATATACATTACATAGCACCTACCAGATATAATTTTCAAGTATACACTCCTGGTTGTAATGTTTACCTGTATTTTTATATTTTAAAATGTAATGAATTATGTTTACCTATTGCATCATATGGATACATGTCTATATGTATATATACATCATTTTATATGGACAAAAATGTCTTTATTATATGTGCTAGTATATGGACAAAAATCTGTATATAAAACACAAAAACGAACAAAAAAGCTACATCATTAAAATATCGCATAAAACAGAAACTTTACAAATATTTTTGTACTAAGTATCAAACTTAACCGGGAGCGTATACTTACATATGATACGATATACGAACTATACAAACATTACAAATGCACTTATTTTAATGAAATTGTGATTTCGAACTATTACCAACGAGTCGTATACAATTTCAAAAACTTCAAACATAAACATCGAACAAATAATTGGGCATAACTTGGTTGTACGAACACTAGCATGGATCGTTAAACTTAGACCTCCACATACTTATTAAATCTCATACGTTTAGGACGTTAGGAGATTTCGACTAGACTTCTTGGGCTTTAGGCTTTGCTAGCATTCGAACATACTTAACTCAACAGGTGAGTTCACAGCCCCTACTTTTACTGCTTTACTACTTTTGAACAGGGGTGGAAAACATAGTCAACTTTATTGCCATGGGTGCAACTTTTATACAACTGATTTGATGCAAACTATTTATGAATGCGGTCAACTGTTACAACTTTTGTTTATGAAATGGGATTTTCTACGGAAACTAAATTGGGAATACACTAGAGAACGACCAGCCACACACGCTTTTACAAACTGACTTTTATGAAACAACATTTTCATAGACGTCTGAAAAGTCCCTACTTCTTGGGCACACACACACGAAAAGTCCCTACGTCTTGGGCACCCACACAGAAAGTCTCTACGTCTTGGGCACACGCACAGCAAGTCCTTACTTCTTAGGCATATTTATACAAGTCCCTACGTCTTGGGCAAACAGAAAGTCCCTACTTCTTGGGCAAGGTGCCATCCTACGTCTTGGATGAAGGCTCTACTTCTTGAGCAGATGGGTCCTACGTCTTGGATGCCAGTCCTACTTCTTGGACACAACTTATACAAGTCTCTACGTCTTGGGCACATAGAAAGTCTCTACTATCTTGGGAAACTATTGTTAGGTCCTGCTTCTTGGACAAACTGTTTAGACTATACTATGGACAACATCCCACGTTAATTTTATTTTGGGCAACATCCCACGTAAACTGTATTATAGGTAACATCCCAAACTAAACTTTACTTTTGGACAATATTCCAACCAATCTTATTCAACCATTATGGTAATACGTTATAAACACATTTGATTACCAAACTTGGCACGCAAACATAAAACTTATGAATTCACTCAACCTCGTTGTTGACTTTTACTATGTTTTTCAAGGAATTAGCTGCATGTAAGACATCCTGCACACATGGAATTCTAGGCGACCCGTGAAGCGTTTAGGATGCCACTTTTGAAATAGATGGATTTCTTTTATATAACTAAATTGTTTAGTCATATTTAGGAAATCTACTTTTGTAACTTAATTACTTTTCAACTTATACGATTCGATGAATCGTAAATTTTGTAACTATTACTTTTGGCATCTTAATATATATATATATATATGTGTGTGTGTGTGTGTGTGTGTGTTTTGTTGTAATCATATGCTCTGATACGTATGCATGTACATTGTTGGTGTCATTACCCCCATACTTAACTAAATGCTTCCGCTAACCAAAATCAACGAATTTGGGGGTGTGACAATGATGGTGTGGTGGTGGTTTTAGAAAGAAAAGAAAGAAAGAGAAAGAGAGATGGATGATTATGTGTGTGAGTGTGTTTGAATGAATGAGGTGAGGGGGTGGTGACCCTCACCTTGGGCTGGTTTATGGTAAGGTCCACATGCGTGGACTTCACCAATATTTGTTTTTTTGTATTTGCGCTCCGTGCGGTGTTCATTTTCCCAATCGTTTAAACGTTAAATAATTATTTTATACGTTTAAATATACGTTTTAAAATACGAATAATTATTCGATATTTTTGTTGAAGTATTTTACAAAATACTTAATAATTGAGTTATACAATATAACTTGACTTTGTTTTGACTGTTTATGCGTTTGATATTTTAATCACGTAGCGTTATTTGTAAGATATGAAATAGAATTGAAATATTATCAACATAATATTTTGAATATAATAGCGTTATTAAATAATATTATTTTATTTAATAAAATTGTTCACCAACGTCCGTATTAATTGAACCGAATTACATTCGATTGAAATGTGCATGATTTAGCTAAATCGCGTAATTGTATATATTCAATAATATATATTATTTGATACACAAATTAGCCTAACACAGAACTATTTACATGTATTAACAGATGATTAGGCACTAATAATAGTTCTAATTTGACGGGTGTTACACATAGGTAGTACATAATTTAATAAAATATTATAAACTATACAAATATAATACTTAATTTAGATATTGAATGAGTTACAATAGTAGCATGAGTTGCAATAGGTAAGAATAGTATAATCACCTTTGGTGATTGTATGTACTTAAGTGATAGTCCCTGTTGGAATAGTGTTCAAAGGTATGTCCAATGTCATAACTAATTGGTAAAACTATCGTTAAAAGTGAAGCTTTTTTGGATTGCCCTCAGTGAACAGTAAGAAAAACAAAAGAGAGATAATATTAATTATAATTAATATCATAGTTAATTAATTAGTTTATTAATTTATATCAAAGTTGATAAATTAATTAGAAATTAAAAGAAATTTACATAAATAATTTAGAAAGTTTGAAATAGCATAACTAAGGCTGGTAACGAGAATGGAATGTTTTGAAACCAAAGTCCAACTGCCGGTTGGAAGGTCCAATCGGCGGTCCAATCGGCGGCTAGAGGAGTTAGGCTTTGTTAAGCGGTTACGCGTGTTTGACTTGGGAAAGGAATAATCCCAACCGTCGGCTGAAGCTTTCAACCGACGGTTGGAAGGTGTCAGATGGAATCCCACATCGGCCAGAGGACCAAACCCCAAGGCATCATCTCTCCTATAAATAGAGGTCATCCCTAAGCTTGACAATTATCCCAGATTCGAATTTAATTCTATTTTTTCTTTCTTTTTCATTCATTTTTGGAACAAATAAAATTAGTAAGATGTACAATAAAAATGGAACGAGAGTAGAGTAATCTTATTTACATTTACAACTTGTTAAAATGATTGAACAATTTAAATAATCTTATATTTACTTGATATTGAGAGTTGAAAAATAACTACATTTTTAGTTTCACAAGAAAATTCATAAAGATAATTTACTAAGTTTCATGTTGACTTTAACACATTCAAACATGAAAGAAGAATGGTTTTGAAAAGTACATATTGTTTATTTTTTACTGAATTTTGTATTATACATATTATTCGTTTGTAAAGCATTTTGTATAAAAATATTACATATTGTTGTTTGTACTATATTTTACATATATTTCATTTATTACATATTGTTTGTGTAACACCCTGTTGGGCCTGGAAATAAATGATTATTAATATAAAAGGAAGTAGTTTAAATTGGTTTAATTGAAAATAAATAAGTAAAAGAGTCACAGGTTTTATTGTGACTAATGAAATATTACTTGTATTAAATAAATAAAGTTGACGATAAAATAAAATATTTTGGCTCACAGGTATTTTTGAGTTCCAGACAATAGGGTTAGAAGGGGGTATAATATTACTCTAATAAAAAATGGGGGCGGTGGAAATAAACCGACTCATTCCACTTTACCTTCCCTTTTGGTTCTTGAACTCTCTAAACTTTCCTCTCGTTTCTTTCAAAGAAATTAAGAAGAATTAAGTAAGTAACAAGTAATTAGATTCAAGTTGGTATAATCAGATTATCATCATCATTCCTATCATCTTCTTCCATTGAAATTGTAAGTGTTATGTTCTTCATATTTGTAGAATTGGGTTTATATGGAAAATAGATGAATGATGAAATATGTTTGAGATTGATGTTGAATACAGATTAATAATTATTGTTTGATGTTATCTGAGTATTAGAAACCTTAGAAACCGAGTTTTTGAAGTTTTGGTGAGATTTGGAGTGTAAAATCGGTAACAGCAGCGAAATTCGCAAAAACCCAGTTGGTCTTGCGAGCTGAGTTCGTCTTACGAAGCGAGTTGAGTTCGTCCTTCGAAGTGAGTTGAGATTTGCGAGGCGAGTTGAGCTCTGCGAGCCGAGTTGAGCGTTGCGAGTTGAGTTGCGAACCGAGATTCTGCGCATCGAGTTGACTATGCGAACTGAAATTTTAAAATATTATTTTGCAAATTTTGAAAATGCGCAAGTGTTTTCGGGGTAACGGATACGTGACAAATTTATTAACTTGGATCGGGTTGAAATTCGCATGGTCACTCGGAAACGGCCTAATGATCCAGGCTCTATTCTACGAGCCTAGGTAGTTTTTGGCCTTTCGGGGTCATCTAGGGGTCAAAAATCACATTTTTCCATTTTAAACATTAGTTCGGGACTTTTGGATTACTTATATGATTGAACTGTTGTTTGCCTAGACTTTAGGGATTACCTGATTTGATAAATATGTAAAAATAATGATTATGGGATGAGTTACTAATTTTTTTTATTTGCGTTCTCATATAAGCAGAAGGAAACTTAGTGATATAAGACTACTGAGTTCAGAGACTGGGAATATCGGTGAGTGGTAACTGTAGTCTTCGGTTCAACTCAGTTGTAACAGGTTTGGTTACAATGGGTGAACAATATTGTTATTGGTTATTGATTATTAGTCTTGGATAATGTTATTATTGTTGATTAGTTGTTGTTCTTATTCCATGATGGCATGACTATTATGCATTATGTGACTCTTGATTGGCTGATTGAGATATGATTATTCAGAGGTCAACGCTGGTTGGGTTTGTTGCTATCGTTTGGCTGGCAGGGTTTCCGATACACATAGTTGATGGATGAACCCTAGTCAGTGAAGATAGCTTCAAACTATCGGTAAACCACTGTTGGGGCCGGCAGTGGTTTAAGGGTTCTTTGATTGGCTAATCAGGAACCGCCGATCCTCTTTGACGTTATGTGTTTATTGTTGCTTTGTTGTAAGATTTGTTATTTCTGGATTGAACTGTTGCTCACTATTCCATTCACTTAGCGTGAGCTAATCCCTCGTTGTTAGAATTTTTGCAGATTTTGGTTAGCTTTTGGTTAGGGTCGTGGTTGATAGATGGGATGTTTGACTAAACGCGCCAACTCTGATCTTTTGGTTATTATGTTTTGGAAAAGTTTATATAACACCCGTTTTATGTTAATATGGTTATGTAATTAATATGGTTTGTAATTATATAACGATGGAAAGTGTTCTTTGGTAAATATCTAGATGTTTGATTTATGTAAACAACGGTAAATATGTTTTGGGACTGACGCTTCCGTGTAGTATATAATAAAATATGTTTGTAGAAAAGTCAGGTGTTATAGTTTGTTTTTTACTGCATTTTATATTATACATATATATTATCAATATGTGCTACATTTTATATAAAAATATACCACATATTGTTATTTTTATTGCAGTTTATATATATTTCATTTAGAACATAGTGTTCTCTTTATACTTCATTTTATAGTATACATATTATTCAATTATACTGCATTTTGCTGACGGCGTATATACAAAGATGCAGTAATATATATATATATATATATATATATATATATATAGGATTAGGATCCATAGAGAAATAAACTAAATGAGAGAAAAGAGAGAAGATCGAGATCTAGACCCTTAATTAAATTGATCAATGGTTAAAAGATAGGATGACATAAATTGTAATTTATTGTAACAATATTTGACTACTAGAGGGGCAAATTTGTCCAAATAGATTGACTTATTATTTTGAAACCGTCAAATTTAAACATATCCCTTTAAAGGTTCCTAAAAATGTGGGGCATCTTTCAAAACAATCCAAAAATTTAAATTTGTTTTTGTGAACAGGAATTTAATATGTTGGTTCCCACTATCCACTATCAATTTCATGTGAACCGAATGATCAGTCATGTTATTTTAATTTTTTTAGTCGAAACACCATGATAAAATGTAGGTAGTTTCCTTGAGACCATGATTCATTTGTTTCTAATTTTGTATTGACATATTGCTTTAAATAATATCTAAATCATCATCAAAAAAAATTAATCGATGAGTAAATCTATAATTATACATGTTGTAAAATTTTTGAATCAATGTAATAATTTGTTTGAGTCGTTAATATATTAACTTGAGTTGTTATACCATTATAAATTTTGTGAATCACTGTTATCAAATTTATGAATCAATATAAGAATTCTTTTGAATCAATTGTATATATTGATGAATCAACGTGATAAAAGTTTGATTCATTGTTATGCTTATGTGAATCAATTTTTTATATCAACTTTATAGATTTATTAATATCTTGTTCACTTATAATACATCAAATCACAGTAATGAATTTATTCATCTGATATACCATTGTTTTAGTTGGAGTAATCTTTCATTATCGTTGAAAACTATATGTGTATATATAGTTTAAAACACAACACTATCATTTGAAACAAAGATAAGTGAATTCATTTAATAATAATATAGAATTCAATTCATGGATGATGATTAACAATAGAAAGTATATGGATAACACTAGTTTCTGATTATAGCGACTTACGAGAAAGTTGCGACTTTTGATCCCAGTTTTCTAATAAAACAATAACCAATTTTGATGATATGTTTTTTGACTTTTTCATTTGAAATTCTTGATCCCGGAAAGAACTATCAGATTTGTTACATATGACGTGAATCATCAAATAATTAATTACTTAGTTACTGAAAACTAAAAAACTGCTCTTCCATAATTTAAGGAAATAATTAATTAGACAATTAATTAATTAATTAGCGCTAGTAAATACCCATAATACCCTTTCACTAATATTTTAAATGATTGGTCCAAAATGCTTCTCCTTCTTCTCTCCATAATCTTTCTTCTTTTTTGATCCCCCTACTATATATATATATATATATATATATATATATATATATATATATATATATATATATATATATATATAAGTTGTAGTTAAAATAAATACGGAGTAATATACAACATGCATGGAAAAAACTTATAGTTTTATTCTAAATGTAGTAGAAAAGGGATATTATACATAATTATATTTTTATGAAAAAAAATTGAAAAAAAAATTCTGGTGGCCGAAATCCAGCGGCGGCTGGCGGCAACAGGTGGTGGGGCTGGTGGCAGGTGAGGTTGGGGGAAGAAGAAGGTTGAAAGAGGAAGAAAACAAAGTGAATGAGTTAAAATGTAAATATTAAAATAGTGAAAGGCGTGTGGAATGATTTTTTTTTTTTGTTAACTCTAACTTCTATTTTTTAAACTAATCATAAAAATGTCGTACACCATTGATCCAAATCTAATGATGATGCAATGGTCAATTAAATGTTCTCATCATTCTTCTCAAATACCCTTATTCTCTTATGATCCTCCACCTAACTTAAAACTGTATGCTTTACGTAATTTTAAATTTTTTAAATGCTCTTTTATATCCGCGTTTATATATAATAACAGTCTAACCATAATTGAAAAATAAAAGACTTTTATATAGCTAAATTTGAAAATTGATAATAATTATTCTATGACTTGTTAATCTGTAACTTTTAAAATATAACAGCTAGTAAGAGCTTCAAACTCAATGTGCTCAAGATAAAAAAGATGCTTATGGGTCAACTTGAGTCGATTCATATGTTGGAACTCAATAATTTGCGTAACAAACGCCACCATGGGAAACTTCATCATTTGCATGTTGTTTATGGAGAATAACAATTTTGTTGTTATATATAGAAGTAAGGTTCAAATGAGTACACCAACTTTAAGTGAGAATGGGGGAACTCACAGATTTCTGTCATGTGTCACTTTATTCTCTCTTCTCCATATTTTTAAAATTTAAATATCTCACAAACGATAAGTCAAAAAATCATGAAAATTGCACCATAAAATTTAGCATTTTCTCTTCTTCGATTTGTCGTCCCTTAAAGTATACTTTCGACAACTTTTTTTCCTTTCATTTTTTGGTGGGTCTTACAAAATAGTAACACATGTGTTAGTGATTGGTTATACATTTAATGTGGGGTTAAGGTTAGGGTTTAGGGTTAGAGTTTACCATGGTTTAGGGTTTAGTAGGGTTTAGGGTTTAAGGTTTAGGGTTTAGGGTTTGGGGTTTGATATTGGGGGTAAATGGGTTTTGTACATGTGGAGCATTCTCTTTCTACACATGGCATAATATCATTGGTTCCTTCATTCTTATACAAATTCCTATTCTCATTTGAACCTCAGCCATATACTTTTTCAGGTAATTGAAGATATGATTTTTGAAAACTTAAACCCAAATATGATAGCGCAAAAATGAAATTTATTCAACATGTATGTAACTTTCACCAAAATCCTTGAGGCTACGTGAAAAGGAGAATCACTAAAGACGAATATCCAAAACTCTACATAAACCCCTAAATGAAATGGATCTTCATTATTGGAAAAGGCTTAAAATTTGAAATTCTTAAATTAGATTTAAAGTCTTTCGAAAGAATATTCTTTATGTTTGATGACATGATGCATCTGAATGCTCATTCTACTCTTCATTTTTTTTAAGGCAGAAAACTATATTATAGATGGAATGTAACTAGCAAGCTGCTAGCACACCCAGAAGTACACCAAGATATAAACCCATACACATAAAAACAGACTTATAAGTCAACCCCTATTACTTAGACACCAAATTCCGGATCTTAACTGCGAAGGAACTAAAAAGGATGAAAAAACCCTGAGAAAACCCAGGAAAAAATCCCCGAAGCTAGGGGTCGAGCCACCGGTTTTCACCCTAGATCGTTTTTGATAGTTCCCCAAACAGATCCGGAATAACCTGAACTACCAGACAAACCCCCTGATACAATTTTACATGACTTCTGATGACAAGAAATAAAAGAACAGCTTCATTCCTTGGAACTTCTACCGAAGACTCCCATCTTTGATCCCATCTTCTAGGTTGATGCAGATTAGATCCTAAATTCTACTCTTCATTTGTTATGTGGTCCTGAGTATGCTATAATTGTAGTTAATGAAACAAGGTGTCTATATTGTTTGAAATTTTGAACATTAGAATTAGAATTAGAATATAGGAGGTTGTAGGTGTTTTAGTACACTTGAGACGATTTTGACCCGATTAATATATCTTATAACCGAATTAATACAACTTTTGACCATCCACAATTCATTAAATTTATTCAAAGTTCAGTACATTAAATACTTATTGTAACCGAAATAATACACTTTTTGACCATCCACAATTCATTAAAATTATTCAAATTTTAGTAAATTGTCACATCAGTGTCACATCTACACTTCTCTTTTTTTACACGGAAAAAATACAATCCACTAAACTTTATCATAGTCACATCATTGTACTAGTTTAACCTATCACCTTTCAATTCCACTTCATATCAGCTAATATATACAAACATAAACTTGTTTAATCGAGTAATAAGTAAAAATAATAAAATAGAATTTGTGTTCCCACACATAAATGCTATTAAAATAAACTACTATACACCCTTTATAGGCGGTCCTAGAAAAAAACCCGCCTCTTGACTAAAAAGACAAAGTCCGAATGCATTGAATGACGTTTTTAAATATTTAATAAAAAGGGGTCTAAGAAACCTACTATAACACCCCTCTTTCTATATATGAATATTATATAATTTAACTCGGAAGCGTATAAATTTTATGGATAAAACATACTTTATTAATATACATTATAAAATGTTCATAACTTTTCAAACTTTAATACACAACAGTTTAATTGCATAACTGTTTTAACCCCAGACACAATACAGTTCAGAATGTATTCAAAATCACAACCCTAGTCGAGAAGTTATATAATACTAACTTCTTTAACTTTATTACAAAAGTTATATCAGAGTTCGCAGTTGTCAAACATTCCTTGCCAAAGACTTCAGCTTCCTGCCACCCACATATTAAATATAACCTGCATGAAGTATAGATGTGGGGGATTAGCTCAACGCCAAGTGAGTAAATCAATAAATAACAACCCAACTTATCATAACAAACTTGTGTACAACTAATAACCATATGCACACAACACCTGTTTACAACTTATCACATCACAAACAACTGGCGTCATAGAGGACCGGTGGCTCCTGAGCAACCTTCTCAAAGAACACTTTAAAAACCAACTGCAGGCCCATACAAAGGTTTAATTGACTACTTGGTGCTATTAACCCAAACAAAACAGGCTACGACAATAATGCTTGTACTAAGACCCTATGTTATCCAACCAATAGCAACCCAAGCCCAGCCCCATGCTGGCCTCTGAATCATCAATGCCCAAAGGCAATACATCAATGCACAACGGTAATATAATAAGTGATCATATATTTATATACTCATCATGTCATCGTATCAGACTAATAGTATATCCACAGTATTATTACTAATAAACCATAATAATCATAGCAACTAAAACAATAATAATAATAATAATACAATTACCCGTAAACATGTTACAACTAAATCAAACTGAGGGTTATCGATCCATTCACCAATACCTCAATCGTCCACTCAGTAGTCTAATGTCAATGAGTCTTCTGCTTATCTGAAATACAATAGAACAACACAAGTCAGTAACTTGTCTCATAATCATCATTCTACCATATTAATTGAATCACGTAATCCCTGAAGTCTAAGCAAACAAAAGTTTAGTCATAAATAAGATTATAAAATCCCGAAATAACGTTTAACAACTGAAAAATACCATTTTCGACCCTTAGATGACCCCGAATGGCCAAAAACTGCCTAGGCTCTTAGAATAGAGCCATGATCATTAGGTCGTTTCTGAGTGACCATGCGAATTTCAACCCAATCCGAGTTAATGAAATTGTCACTTATCCGGAAACCCGAAAACACGCGTTTTCAAAAATTACAAGTTTAAAAATCTCGGTTCGCAACTATCTGGGTTCGCACAGCCAACTGAGTTCGCAGAAACTCAGTTTGCAACGCAAAATCTCAGTTCGCACCTCTCGGTTCGCTTTGCAGGATCTCAATTCGCACGATCAACTCAGTTCGCAACATTTCAGTTCGCAACGTAACAGGTCTGTTCGCACAGCGA
Source organism: Pseudognaphalium luteoalbum (assembly GCA_963422505.1). Classification (NCBI taxonomy): domain Eukaryota; kingdom Viridiplantae; phylum Streptophyta; class Magnoliopsida; order Asterales; family Asteraceae; genus Pseudognaphalium; species Pseudognaphalium luteoalbum. Next base: position 72,851,367 of record OY730198.1, read on the forward strand.
GTCAACTCGCTTCACAACAAGAACTCAGTTTGCAAGATGAACTGGGTTAGGCGAACTTCGCTGTTAGAACCAAAAATTCGAACCAATACTTACCATAGCTCCAAAAACTCAGTTCCTATGGTTTCTAATACTTCAACTACCTCAAATAACACCTAATAACAACATATCAAAATTCAATTTCATATAAATCACTCAATACCTCTCAAACCCATTTTACAAACTCAAGAATCACTCACCTCTTTGATGAAATTGAAGAGAAACAAGATGGATATAGAAGATGATAATGAAACTGATGTTAGTAATCAGAATCTAAATCACAGCAACTATCTAGTTATCAACTTGATTATAGTGTTATGATTTTGCAAACTTTCAAGAAGAAGAAAATGGAAGAAACCTTAAATATATTAGGATTTTAAGGTCGGCTCACAAACCGACTCCACATATTAAGTGGTATAATTTTATACCCATCCTAAATCTATTGTATGGAACCCGAAAATTATTTGTGATAAAATTATTTTATTTTACCGTCAACTAGAGAAATTTAAAACAAATAGTATTTCACTATTCACAATAAGTTCTTTGACTTATATATCTAAGTTTAACAATTTAAATAATTAATATCAAATAATTTCTAAAATAATTAAATAATCAATTTATATAAGGGATTTACTAGACCCATAGAGAGGGTGTTACACCTACCTTATATTGAATAAATGGTGACGGTTTCTAACACCCACCTTACTTATTTAAGGCATTAAATATTTCACTGCCATATACGAGTATCTTTTAAACGATATATAACAACCGATGTTTTTTTTTCCATGAACTTAATTTATGACATAAACTTTTGATTCACTCGTTGCAGTTAAACTATTCAATATATATATAAGTAGACCTGTAAGCGAACTGGTCGTTCAACGAACTATTCACGACTGTTCGGCAGGAAGTTCGTTTATGTTCATTCGTTTTATTATATGAACGAACATGAACAAATTTTTATGTTCGTTTAATTATATGAACGAACATGAACACATGTCTTGTTCGTTTATTTATGTTCGTGAACATTCAATAATATGTTCGTGAATGTTCGATTAAATGTTGATTTATTAAGTAATAGTTTAATTAAATTAATACATATTTGTATATCTTATTTTGATTTGAGTTATTTATATGTATAATATTAAAAATATTTAGATATATTCATTTTATAATATTAGATATCTAGATATTTTTACATCACATTGTCCTTTCATATTTCCCTCCACTCTAAACACACATCTACTCTCTCCCTTTACTAGTTCCATATATGCTGGTCTTACATACGATCGAATCAAGCAAAGTAGTTTATCTTCATATTGTGATGGTTTTGTAATGTTAAATATGTATTGCAAGGTTTCAATTTCTATACTATATATATCAATATGTGTATATATACATTTGTTTTTTATGTTTATTGAGGTTTGTTTAAGATATTAACGAAGAAATGCATTAGATTATGTGTTTGTTCGTGTACGTTCGTTTGTGTTCGTGAACAAACAAATTTTCTTAGTGAACGAACATGAACAACAAAATCTGTTCATTTATCCGTTCGTGTTCGTTCATTTGTTCGTCAAAACCTTAATGAACGAACATGAACAAACTCCGTTCGTGTTCGTTCGGTTCGTTAACAGGCCTATATATAAGGTAACCACCCGTGAACTTAATATATATATATATATATATATATGAGGTGGATTCTTTTAAGAATGCTAAAAATGTAGAGAATGGGAGAACCAATAGGATTCTTCCATTTCTCTACAAAACCTTCTTTTTTCTACCCGCTTGGTTAATCATCTCATAAACCGTAAGTCTATAAATTATAAAAATTACATATTCGGAACCAGCGCATTTTTTCCTTCGATTAGAGATGTCATAAGATATCTTTCGACGAATTTTTTTTCTTCGCTTTTTTTACCGGATTTCATAATATAATCACATGTGATTTATGATAAAAAAAAAATGGTATTTGCTACTTAACACGTGATTATAACTTAATATTCACCTATATTAATAGTTATAAATACAAAATTAAAAATTGTAATAGTTTTCATTAAAAATCACATGTGATTGTTATTTGTACACTTAATCACAAGTGATTTGTTATATAATCACATATGATTTTGCATATAATTTCATATGGTTTTAATTTAAAAATTGGTATTTGATGAGAAATTTACCGATATATGATAATTCATGTATGATTTCAACTTGATTTTTACTTGATTGTATAATTCTTAATCAATGATTTGAAAATCCGTATTTTATTACTCTTTAAACACATGTGATTAATAGTTTGATATTCAATCGCACGTGATTACACCATAATTTTTCATGTCTTAATCTCTTTACATCATCAATGATTTGAAATTAAAGTTTAATCGGAAATATAAGCGGATGTGATTATTTTTTTAGTGTTAAATCACATGTGATTTCACATTAAAAGTTTCTAAAACCCAAAAAAAATGGGGAAAAAAAACTTCGTCGAAAATATATCTTGTAGGATCTAGAATCGAAGAGAAAAAGACGCTGATTCCGAATATGTAATTAATATAATTTGTAGATATACAGTTTGTTAGATATTTAGATTTGAAAAAAAATGTGAAAATGGGTATTTGAAATGGAGCAATCCTATCGGTTCCTCCATTCTCCCTTTTTTTACCGTTCCTTTTTGAACTTTCCTCATATATATATATATATATATATATATATATATATATATATATATATATATATGGTAAGGTTCCAATGAGAACATTTCAAAAATAAGAACGGTGAGAACACCTCATAAATGCACAACTAGCCAACAAAAATTATTAGATTCACAGTCATACATCTTAAATATGCAAAGAAAAACAAATACACACTTCTAAAAATGCACAAAAATCGAAAAAAATGATTGATGCACGATTATCTCTATAATTGTGCATCAATCATTTTTTCGATTTTTGTGTATTTCTGAAAGTTCGCATCTATTCTAATCAAGTTTTTTACAAATATTTGAGATGTATGAGTGTGAATCTAATGATTTTGTTGGCTAATTGTGCATTTATGAAGTGTTCTTACCGTTCTTATTTTTGAAATGTTCTCATTGGAACCTTACCATATACATACATACATATATATATATATACTAATATATAAAGAGTTTGACACAAAGTCTTAAAAAGAGTAATAGTGAATTACTATTTTGCTCCTATAACTTTCTCAATAAAGTTTTAAACACATGTATTAAATACAATTTAATATAAAGTTAATATATCATAATTAATTTCGGTTACAAAATATGTAACCCAATATTAATTTTTCTTTTCTATAAATGATGTAAGTTACATAAACATAATAAAGAGTTTAATATATAGTACAAATAATGATTATGCTAAATGCACATATATTCACAACCCAAAAAAATATTTAATATTGATATTTTTTAATTATAATACAACTCAAATGATTTTTCTAATGATATCCCTTAGGGCTATGTTAGAAAATATTCCATGCATAAATGATGGTACATTAAGGTTAGTGGGATGGTTAGAAAAATCTTAACTCAAATAATATTAATCGGATATTGATTCATGTAGATACTTAAGATATAGATATCATTTATTTATCATCAACATGATTCATAAGTTTAATTAATAAAAGGTTCGAAAGTTATAATCTTAAATATATAATTAAGATTATTATTCTTTAATTTTAATTAATACAACATCTAATGTAAATAATACAAACATCTAAATAATGATATATATATATAGTATTTATGTAACAAGTATCTCTCTAATTTCCTTACTTAATAACGACGGTGTAGCTTAACCTTTTGACCCATCTTATATGCGTGAAATATGCCCAACAAATTAAAATTGTTGAAACTTTTAAGTTGACGCGTTCATATTTGCACGTCAAAATTTATAAACATAAACCCGAACTTTGGTGAACAGACTAACATGTCAAAATTACCTAATATGGCATACGAGTTAATGGGTTTAGGTGTCGTTTTTTTTTAGTTATGAGCCACATGTTGACCTAAATCGTAACCCAAACTCAACAACATATACTAAAGTGGTTGGGGGGGCTGTGGGGTGCGACAGATTGTGGTGATGCTTATCATTCAAATCATACCTTACAAAATAAAGTAAGTATATAATACTATTATTTTTAGAATTTTGTTTAATGTTTAAATGACTGTGACTAAAAGTATCACTACAAGTTTTGTTTTATTTTTTCGTGCCGCTGCTTTGCACGGGTACTATTTTAGTATATATATATATATATATATGGACCGGGATCCATGAAGAAGGGTTTTATTTGAGAGAAATGAGAGAGGAGTTTCTGACCATTAGATTTGTAAATCAATAGATGAGATTATTCAATGGCAAAATTGTTATATTTATGAACTTATATTAGACCTTGAGGGGTACAAATGTACATTGACTAGTACTTCTTAATTTAAAAACTGCGTAATTTTTTTGAAATGGAAATGGGTAGTTTTAGTCCCATAAAATTCGGGAAACAACCCAGGAACCGAATCGTGTATTTTTTATTAATTACATTTTTTTGGTCCTTTATAGAAAAAAGTGAAGTAGAAGGAAAAAAATAATTAAACAAAGCCAAAATTATGTTCTAGTATAATATTCATCACCTGTTTGTTTTATGGGTCTTTTAAAAATGTGGATGTTTGCTATTATTTGTGTTTCTTGAGAAGCCATTTTGTTAATTTAAATTTAGCTTACGTGAATCATTATATGATATGCTGAATCTAGAATATATAGGTATTATATATGCTTTCAAGTGACAATATAATTCCTTTCAATCATAGTAAAAAATATCTGAATCGTAATATAAATATGTTGAATCATAGTATAAATATGTTGAATAAGTATGTAAGTTCATCATTTGTACTGAATTTTATAAGTACCAATCTTGATTCAACTTTTTATATTATGTGATTAAATGTACTAAAAATTATAAGTACCAATCATGAACAATAACTAGAGAATCATAAGGTATATTATTATATAAAAATTATGTGAAAATTTTGAAATTGAAAAATTTCAATACTATCATCAACTCGTGAATTATGAATCATCTTTATATATCTTCATAATAATTGAATTGAATGCTCAATATAAATTTGAAACAATAAAATCGACAAACTTAAAAACACAAATCATCGATAAAATAAATTAGATATCCAATAATATATGAATAATGTTAGATCCATCAAATATAAGAAGTGGCTCGTGACATAAAATCAGTGGTCTGTGTTGACATATTTTGGGAAGATGAAGAATGAGTTTTCTATAATTTAGGAAACTAGTAACTGCCATTGATATTTGAATGCAATTAATATATATATATATATATCAAATTAATAATTAAATGTCAAATTCCTATAATACCCTTCCACCCTAATTTGAAATAATTGGTCCAGAATGCTTCTCTCAATTCTCCATCTAAATTCCCTTCTCTTTTATCCCCCAACTATAATATATATATATATATATATATATATATATATATATATATATATATAAGAGGTGAGATAAAAACAACGGTGAAAACACTTTTTACTTCATAATTTTTTTAACTTGTGGACTCTTTTTTTTTTGCTCAAATATGTTTTTAATTGTGAACTCTTATACTTTTTTGTTTCACATAAATTCTCATCATCATGAATCTTAATTTTTTTTCCTTCACACAAACTTTTTAACTTTTTTAATTGTGAATTTTATTTTATTCACATAATTTTTTTTACTTTTCTAATTCTAAACCTTAAAAATTGAGTTAACGGAAAGTTTTTAACTTTTTCAATTGTGAATCTTTTTTTTTTTTTGCTTCACGGAAAGTTTTTAATTTTTTAATTGTGAACCTATTTTTTCAACTTTGAACCTTAATTTTTTTGGTTAACTAATAGTTTTAAAAAATTTCAAATGTGAACTTTTTTTTTCAACTATGAACCTTAAGTTTTTTTTAATTCAAAGATAATTTTTAACTTTTTCAATTTTAAACCTTTTTTTCCACCCGTGAACCTTAATTTTTTTTAGTTCACGGAAAGTTTTTTAACTTTTTCAATTGTGAACCTTTTTTTTTTGAGTTCACGTAAAGTTTTTAACTTTTTCGATTGTGAACCTTTTTTTGGGTTCGTAAAAAGTTTTTAATTTTTTCAATTGTTGACTTTATTTTATTTTATATTCACTAAAAGATTTTTTTTTTTTGTAAACCTTTATTTTTTCTGGTTTACAAGAAAAAAAGTTTACAATTTGAAAAAATTGTGATGGAAATGTGTTTTCACCATTTTTTTTATCTTCACCATTTTATATATATATATATATATATAAAAAAAAAAAAGTTAGATTAGATGGAGTAGGAAAGTGTTTTCACGGTTTTTTATCCTCTTATTTTCACACGATCCTACTCATATTATATATATATATATATATATAGGATTAGGATCTAGGGAGAATGAAATTTAGGTGGAGAAGATGGATAAACAATATGATTCAATATTTTTATTACTATGATTCAACTTTTTATTACTTGAATTATGATAATGAAAAAATGAATCATAGTGATAAAAATGCTGAATCATATTGTTTCTCCTTCTTCTCCACCTAAATTTTCTTTTTTTATCACGTTACTATATATATATATATATATATATATATGTGTGTGTGTGTGTGTGTGTGTGTGTGTGTGTGTAACATCCTTGTTTTGGGCCTATGAGTATTTTTCTTTATTTTATTGTATTATTTAAATATGTTATAAATAATTTTACATTATTTGAATGTGAAAATAATGGGTCAATTTGTTAAATGACTTATGATGGATAGTAATATATTACTTTTTTTAAATTATAGTAGATATCGGTAAAATAAAAGATTTGTTCTCGCAAATAATTTTTAGGTTTCAGACAATAGATTTAAAAGGGGGATAAAAGTTACACAAACATATACTTGAATCAGTTAATGGGTCGACATGTGTTTCCCTCATTTTACAGAAATTGCATGTCTCACTCTAACACACCCACCTACACTTAGAAATCAAGGAAAATCAATGTGGAAACAATTAACATTTGATCTTAAAGCTGTGGTTTGATTCAAACATCTGATCTTCTTCATCATCATCTTGTTAACTTCTTGATTGTAAGTGTATTATGCCCCATTTTCAATTATGCTCGAAATTGATTGAATTAGGTTGAATAACTAATGCATGTATGAACATTTATACTTGAATGATTTGTAGTTACTGATATTGCTTAATTTCATCATCTTACCATCTCCATTATAAGTTAGTTACACTCCATATATATATATATATATATATATATATATATATATATATATATATATATATATATATATATATATGTTTGAATTTGATTGAATTAGGTTAATTCATGATGTACGTGTAGAAATTTATCACACCCCCAAAATCGGTAATCGTGTTTATAAATGGTTTAGCGGAAGCTTTAGTTAATTAGCGGAAGCATCTGTCTATTAGTGGAAGCATTTTAAGTTACAGTTTAACAGCGGGGGTGCTGACGTTACAATAGTGCATTCATTGTTTTGGGCCTATGAGTATTTTTCTTTATTTTATTGTATTATTTAAATATGTTATAAATAATTTTACATTATTTGAATGTGAAAATAATGGGTCAATTTGTTAAATGACTTATGATGGATAGTAAAATATTGATTTTTTTAAATTATAGTAGATATCGGTAAAATAAAAGATTTGTTCTCGCAAATAATTTTTAGGTTTCAGACAATAGATTTAAAAGGGGGATAAAAGTTACACAAACATATACTTGAATCAGTTAATGGGTCGACATGTGTTTCCCTCATTTTACAGAAATTGCATGTCTCACTCTAACACACCCACCTACACTTAGAAATCAAGGAAAATCAATGTGGAAACAATTAACATTTGATCTTGAAGCTGTGGTTTGATTCAAACATCTGATCTTCTTCATCATCATCTTGTTAACTTCTTGATTGTAAATGTATTATGCCCCATTTTCAATTATGCTCGAAATTGGTTGAATTAGGTTGAATAACTAATGCATGTATGAACATTTATACTTGAATGATTTGTAGTTACTGATATTGCTTAATTTCATCATCTTACCATCTCCATTATAAGTTAGTTACACTCCATTTATATATATATATGTTTGAATTTGATTGAATTAGGTTAATTCATGATGTACGTGTAGAAATTTGTCACACCCCCAAAATCGGTAATCGTGTTTATAAATGGTTTAGCGGAAGCTTTAGTTAATTAGCGGAAGCATCTGTCTATTAGCAGAAGCATTTTAAGTTACAGTTTAACAGCGGGGGTGCTGACGTTACAATAGTGCATTCATTGTTTTGGGCCTATGAGTATTTTTCTTTATTTTATTGTATTATTTAAATATGTTATAAATAATTTTACATTATTTGAATGTGAAAATAATGGGTCAATTTGTTAAATGACTTATGATGGATAGTAAAATATTGCTTTTTTTAAATTATAGTAGATATCAGTAAAATAAAAGATTTGTTCTCGCAAATAATTTTTAGGTTTCAGACAATAGATTTAAAAGGGGGATAAAAGTTACACAAACATATACTTGAATCAGTTAATGGGTCGACATGTGTTTCCCTCATTTTACAGAAATTGCATGTCTCACTCTAACACACCCACCTACACTTAGAAATCAAGGAAAATCAATGTGGAAACAATTAACATTTGATCTTGAAGCTGTGGTTTGATTCAAACATCTGATCTTCTTCATCATCATCTTGTTAACTTCTTGATTGTAAGTGTATTATGCCCCATTTTCAATTATGCTCGAAATTGGTTGAATTAGGTTGAATAACTAATGCATGTATGAACATTTATACTTGAATGATTTGTAGTTACTGATATTGCTTAATTTCATCATCTTACCATCTCCATTATAAGTTAGTTACACTCCATTTATATATATATATGTTTGAATTTGATTGAATTAGGTTAATTCATGATGTACGTGTAGAAATTTGCCACACCCTCAAAATCGGTAATCGTGTTTATAAATGGTTTAGCGGAAGCTTTAGTTAATTAGCGGAAGCATCTGTCTATTAGCAGAAGCATTTTAAGTTACAGTTTAACAGCGGGGGTGCTGACGTTACAATAGTGCATTCATTGTATCAGAGTATTTGATCATACAGAACATAATTATTTAAGATGCCATAAGTTTAAACGTTATTACAAAAAGGGTACGACTTATAAAGTCGTACAAGTAGTGGTGTTGTAGAACAACATAAGTTTACAAAACATGAGTTTATAAAAGAGGGATTTCGTAAGTATAACCAATGGAATTGGTAATACAAAGGAAATCCAAGTGTCCCAAAAGTGGCATCATAAATAGTCTGGGTTGTCTACGTCCTTTATGCATGCAGAAGTACCTGAGTCCTAATTCCCTGAAAAACATAGTAAACCGTCAACATTGAATGTTGAGTGAATTCACAGGTTTAGTATAGAAGTAGTTAAATCAAGTTTTGTATGAATCATTCATGTACCCAAACATAATGTTTATATGTATAGCAGGAAACACAAGTGTTCTTATTAAAGAAAACATTTCCTATTTTACTGTAAGAATGTCATTCTTACTACAATCCAGTCGATGTGTTAGGAAACACAAGTTTAATCATAAAAATTTCCTAATAATAGTTACAGGAAACTCAAGTTTAACAATCAAGTAAACATTTCCTATAAAAGTTGTTTTGTCGGAAAACAAAGTTTATCCAATCAAGGTAAACGTTTCCTAGAAAGAAATCATGCGTAGGAACACATGTCCTATTAGTTATCACAGGGAATACCCTTCCCAATTCAAGTTGTAGTGTGTTGTTTAGTTATGCGGGAAATATAGACTATGATCCCTCTAAGGTGAGCGACACCTTTAAAGTTAAAGTACGACTCCTAGTACTATAACCAAACCACGACTAGTTGATGTTGTTGCCTCAGTAACACGGTAAGTATACACTCCTCGTTACGACTGCCGTCGTGTGGTTGGAATGACCAATGAGTTATATCAGTGGGAGGGTTGTCAAATCGATAGTACTATCTGTATACTCAGTGGCTAGAGTCACCTAGCTAATGGTTATAGGTTGTAAGCACTGGGACTTGTGTGCACTACAACTACCTCATGTAAACCTAGGATCGTACCAAGATTCGTTGTCTTATTCCCAAGATAGTTGTGAAAATGTTTCGTATAGTTAACAGTTGATTTATAAAGCAATAAGCATTTATACAAATCAATTTGATATAAAAGCATGTCAAGCAATTATATAAAAAAGAGGCATGTAATAGCACGTAGTTCTATGTTTTCCACCCCTGGTTTTAAAAGCATTTAAAACAAGAAAAAGGTAGGGGTTGTGAACTCACGTGTAGAAAAGCTTCAGCTAGTAATACACAGTAGTCCGAACATGCCTCTCAAATACCTATATACAATTAAATATACTTTACATAAGTATATGGATAAATCGTTAAGTTGAAATGTTCATGACATTTTAATTGTTGGTGATAATTGCGTTGAAGTAATCGTGGCGTATAAGTATATATTTACATATACTTATTAGTTGAATATATATATCCTAATATATATGTCATTTGTCATCATCTTATATATATATATATATATATATATATATATATATATATATGTAGTTGTCATTGTCGTTGATTATGTTTCCAAAACATAAGTATAGTAGTTATAAAAATAACTTTGTTTAATACTATTGTCGTAGTTCATTTATATAATTATATATAAATTATAATCGTCAACTATATATATAACTCATTTGTCGTGTTTCTAATCTCATTTGTCTTGTTTAACTCGTCACTTATATATACTCCGGTTTAAGTTTGCATTCTGAAATCTTGTAGCCCGTTGGGCTCGGCCCAATTTGTTTGGTCCAATATTAAAGTCGAGTAATTTGGCACGTTAACAAAAAAAAAAAATTTGACCCAATTTAGATTCAGGCTAATAATTCATGATCGTGTTTTCAAGTATCATGTGACGAGTTACACTAGTTAGGACTGCTAATAGTTTCCTTGTTCCCACTGCTATTTATAATTTGTCCCACTGTTAGTTATATTATTCTCACTGTTAATTAGTCCGTTACCACTGTTAGTTATATTTTGTTACTACTGATAGTTATATTCTTTCCACTGCTAGTTATAGTTTGTTACCACTGTTAGTTATATTCTTCCCACTGTTAGTTATAGTCTGTTGCCACTGTTAGTTATATTCTTCCCACTGTTAGTTATAGTTTGTTACCACTGTTAGTTATATTATGTTCCCACTGTTAGTTATAGTTTGTTACCACTGTTAGTTATAGTCTTCCCACTGTTGGTTATAGTTTGTTACCACTGTTAGTTATATTATGTTCCCACTGTTAGTTATAGTTTGTTACCACTGTTAGTTATAGTTTGTTACCACTGTTAGTTATATTACGTTTCCACTGTTAGTTATAATGTGTTTCCACTGTTAGTTATATTATGAATTGTCCGTGTCAAAATATAATTATTCGTTCACAAAAGTTATCGTACAAAACTTATATATATATAACGTGGTTAAATTTGTTTTGAGTCAAGTATTTGTAAAAAAAAAAAGCATAAGTTTTACTTACCTGAATGTATATATATTTATACTCGTATTATTTGTACTTTCTAGTTTTGATTTCTTAAAACTTTATTTCAAGAATATACTCAACCAATCATAAAAATTGTTATATTATATACACCATTTATATTGTGCTTACACTATATACATCAAATATATGTAAGGAGTTTAAAATAGAAAGTTCCTTACAATGGTGATGATGATAACCCGAAGATGGTGATGATTACGGATAATGATGATGATGATGATGATAAAATGGTAGATGTGCTGCTGATTATCGTGAAGAAGAAGAAGAAATAGCCTCTGCTCAGATCTCCTGTTGTTGCTTCAGTCGATGGATGAAGAAGAAGGAACAGAGAAAACCAATAATTTGAGTTGGTGGGAACTTATGTGTGTGTGTATTTGATATTGCGTGTAAGGAAATATAAAGGATGGTGTATGGTTTAAATTGTCAACGTAGGGAGTATGGTTCAGCAGGAGAATGTTCCCAAGATATTTTAGTTGGGTTAAAATTGTAGGCTTTTAACATGTTAATTTCGTAAAAGGGTCCAATTCTTTGTACCCCGTCTCTCACTCAATTATTCGTTTGTTTAAATTTTATTTTAAACTTTAAAATTGACAAATACGAAAATGAAATAATTTTATTTAAAATTATTAATAAAATTATTCGCCGTAGTGGGACTGTACAGTTTATTTGAGTGCCAGATTTCGGTTGAATTTGGAATTTATATTTTAAGGAAATGTTCCAAATACTAAAACAGGAACGGGAAAATAAATACTTTTTATTATTTTTGACCTTTAGGTACGTTTTATAATTGTTTCTGTTCGTGTATGACGTGTTCGTCACGTTTAATATAAAACGTATAATATCTTATATTATTTCAATAATATAAGTTACTAATATTAGTAGTTAATAATTTTCGAATTATTAATTATTTTGTATCACCAACTTTATTGTATTTTAGTTTGTCGAGTCTAGTACGTTTATTTCACCCGTAATTATATACATATAACTACGAATTTAATATATCACGTATCACATAGTAAGTTTCATAAACTTAACATATAGAAATTGTTTTGAATTCACTAATCAGGGAATTACTCTAGGTAATGCATGAAATTAAGAAAGGATTAATACCCTTAATGGAGGATTGTCACAAAATTGAAGCTAGATGATGTTGTTTATTGTTATACAATGTTTATTGATGAAGTTTGAGGTCAATTTCTCGATAAAACATGTATTGCAATACGAATTGTGAGATTTGGGGTTTATATTCGGAGTTGGGTATGTGCAGAAAATTGAATTGCAGGTCTAAGACCCTGGTTAAAACCTGTGAACGCGATCCAGCTCCCTCGCCCAGATCGCGTTCCAACGAGAAAATTAGTCACAGTACGATTTGTTCTTGGGAACGCGATCCTAACACCCTTGCCCGGATCGCGTTAGTCAATGTTATTTTGGGTCAATCACATTTTGTTCTTATGAATGCGATCCAGCTCCATAACCCGGATCGCGTTTGCAAGTGCAAAATGGTGACAGAATGATTTTGAATTGTGGAACGCGATCCCACCACCTCATACCCGGATCGCGTTTACATGTTTTAATTTGACAAATTTGATAACTTGTGGCTTGTATACTTATGATATTTATGTGCATTTATTTGACACTATGTACTTGAGTAGAATACTATAAATCATAACATAAGGATCAAACTCGGGTTTTGGTTGTGTCCTCAGATAAACCGAAGACTCAGTAAAATAAGATCTCTGAGTGGAGGCTGTGATCGACAAGGGTGAGTGGATCAATGACTCTCAGTCTAAATTAGTTGTAACAATCTGGTTACAACGAGTAAACTTGGTTTTACTTCTTATATTGTTAAGCTTACATATTGCCATGATGATTATGGATTATGTGAATTGTTCAGAGGTCAATGATGCGTGTGAAAGCGTCTAGTTTTATTATTTATAAATGGAAATTTCTTATTTATACTTTTCACACAACCAGGCAAGAATACCTGATCGAATGCTAGTATAGATTTGGTAAGACCGAGTCGATCACGGGAACGATGGTTATTTATAAAAATAGAAAATACTAATTAATTAGAAAACAGTAAATAAGGGGGGGCATTAGAGTTCCGTTCGAACATAAGATTTTTAAATAATAATTAAAAATAAATAAAAACTTTAAATTAAAATGATAAATAAATAACAATAGGAAGGAATAGTAATTGTATAATTAACTTCACTCAGATTCATATATCCCGATTCATCGCATATTGATTATTTGATTGTGATTTCTGTTAAATCAACTTAGTCACTAATCAAAGATTTTAAATGGAATGTAAATTAGTCTCCTATTCAGGTTAACTAATTCCTACAATCGAAGGGTCCACATTAAACATTGATCCAATGTCACAAGATTATTAGTCTATTGTGTGCTTTACCCTAAATTGTGCATTACACATTCATAACTTATTATAATTAACTATAATGGTACGAATCAACAATAACCAATAATTTCTTATTGACTTGTTCACCTAAAAGTGCATAGATCTTATTATCTTAACCTATCAGATTCAACGTATTTAGTAATGGTTAAAATCCTAAAATTAATAACCATCAATAATTAACAATTTCAAAGGAAATCAATCTCTTCGACATTATTAATCACGTTAAGAAATAATCACTAGCAATCACCAATAAACAAGGTTCTACGAGTAATATAATAGTTTTCAATCAAATAACTAATTCAATACGCAATATTAATCGTTCAATAATCATAATCCAAGCTTAATCATTTACACAACTACTTAAAGTATTCAATTCATCATAAGATAAGTAAAACTCAGATTATAAAATACCAAAATCATCAATGATATTGAATAAACGAAAGTAATACCAAATCGAAAGACGAACCACTCGAAACTAGAGTGAAAAAGCTTCAATCTTGATCTCTCGTGCTTCCAAAATACTCCTAAAGTTCGTAAATATACTTCTGAAACCGAAAACAATAAACCCTAGCCGAATATCTATATATCTCTCTAATGGTTTAACTGCCGTTTAAATAGTTTCTGGAAAGTGATCCATACGGCAAATGGATTATTCCATCCGGCATATGGATTGAATATAAGCCCAGCCTAGTCCCGCGTAAGCCTGGGCCTTAACCAATTGATCCATCCGGCGTATGGATTATTCCATACAGCGGATGGAATGATTTTTTCAGATTTTAAACTTCTTTTCCTGCATTCAAACCATTCTCGTTCCAACTTTTATTCCAATCTTCAAACATGCACCATTTGACTCGTTTATTGGCCACTTTCTGTCTCTTTTCTCAGAATCCTTCATTTCCACTGCTAATTGCAAATATGAACGAAATTAATATCTAAAACAAACAATTTGTAATAAAAACATGTAGGAATCGGGATGAAATACTATGCAAATATAGTACTTTTACACACTTATCAGTCAACATAGATTGAGTTTGGGTACTATTACTTGGACAACATAAGTGCTCTACACATGTGTTGTTTATTGAAATTGTGCTGTAGGTAGTAATAGTACCAAACTATCAGTTAAATCAATGTATTGGCCTACAGTTGGATGTAAGTGTTGCTTGAGGGCCACCGCGATAGTAGGGTACCTCAAGGATCACCGATCCTCTTTGAAGTTGGTTGTTTATGATGCTTAGTTGTAAACAATTGTTAATCTAAATTAGGTTGATAGTTATGATCATTCACTTAACTTTGTGCTAATCCCCCTCATTACTTCTTGCAGGTTAATCTTTTGAATGTGGGTAGCAAGAAGTTTGGGTATTGATGGAATGTTTGATGGTTCGCTTTGAATTTAAAATCATGATAATGGTTGAACATTATGTTTTGAATTTATATAACACTTAAATTAATATTTGTAATTATTATGGTAACTTAACTTTGAAGATCTTGTATAAGTGAATTGCAGCCTTTTGATTATGTTATATGCAATCTATGATGTGATTATTAAATATGCGCTTTCGGTTTAAAAAAAAATGATCTTAATAGTTGTAGGGTGTTAAAGTTTGTGTGTGAGAGAGATTGTCAAATGACCGGATCCACATGATTATGCTTATATAATTTCACATATCATTCTTAGGTTTTTAAATTTAATTATTCAAATAATTAAAATAGAGTATTTCAACATTTTCTAGCTCTTAAAAGCTACATCATTCGTTCACTGTTTTTTACCCAACAGTGTAAAGATATTAATGATTGATCTTATCATAATTTAAGACTATCTCACACATTTCTTCCTACTCGTTATTTTTAACGAGTCTTCCTTTCCTAGTTTCCTCCATTCCTTCAAAGAAATCGCGTCATTTCTTTTCTCCATTCATATTACCAAATCTTCCTTTTGCGAATTGAGGGAAAATCCATATGTAATTGTCGAATAATATTTGGAACAAGTATTTATAGCCCGCATGTTGCGGCGGAATTGAAAAAAGAAAACATTCTGAATAAAGAATGTTAACCACGTAAAATTATTAATACCATTCCAAGTGTGAAAATATCAAATTTGATGATAATTTTATATTGTTCATATGCATAGGGAGATAATTTGCCACTCATATATGAAAATGTAATTATATGATAATGTATGTAAGAGGTTGTAGTTTTTGTTAACATTTAGAGCAATTGTCATTGTTATCAAGTTAAAAATACACACAAAAAAATTGTACTCCGTATCATGTCTCTCACATTTCAATTATTAAATCTCATAGTTTAGACTTTCTCATAATTATATTTTATATCCTTCTATTCTACGAAATTTTTTTAAGTTTTTTTTTTTAACTTTAATTTTTTTATTTGGGTTCACGAAAAGTTTTGATTTTTTCAACTATGAACCTAATAATTTTTTTTTGAGTTCACGAAAAAAATTTAACTTTTTCAATGATGAATTTTTTTTTTCAACTGTGAAACTTAATTTTTTTGGAGTTCACAGAAAGTTTTTTACCTTTTTAGTTGTTATCTTAATTTCTTTTTTGGTTCTAGGAAATTTTGTAACTTTTTTAACTATGAACTTTTTTTTTCAAATGTGAACCTTAACTTTTTTTTTGGGGTTTATAACAAATTTTTAACCTTTTCAATTGTGAACATTTTTTTTTGAGTTACAGAAAGTTTTTAAGTTTTTCATTTGTAAGCTTTAACTTTTTGTTTTGATTTTCGGATTTGACTTTATTTTATTTTTTTAACAAAAAATATTTTTTTTTGTGAACTTTAATTTTTTATGGTTTACTTTAAAAAAAAAAAGTTTACTCCTTAAAAAAATTGTGAATGAAAATGTGTGTTCGCTGGTTTTTTTTTATCTCCATCCCTTTCACAAAAGTATATATAAGCTAGATTGGATCAAAGGTTGAGATCTGTTTTTACCGCTTTTTTATCCACTCGTTATCACATGATCACATTTATATATATATATATATATATATATATATATATATATATATGCATGTATATATAATAATTATTTTATATCTATAAATAACTAATATCATCTATAAATATATTTATTAATAACTTTTTGAATTACAATAATGTTTACAATATAGTAGTTGACATCATTCACAATAACGGTTTAGTTATCATTTATTTGTACTGTACATGTGTAATCCTTCTAATGTTTTTAGTATATTTGTGTCATCAACGAGGCCAATTACTATATGTTATCTTGATCATGTTACTATTTGTTTTTGAAACGAGAATGCCAATTAGAGTATGTCTAGATAATGCTTTAAGAAGAATCAACAAGTTGTCCGAATTTTGGGTATATTAATAGATAACGAGTATTGTGTTAAGATTTGAAAAGCCCATAGGAGCCTTAAAAGACCCCATTGAGATTTGAGGTAAGTCAATTCCCCAATGGAATGCCCCTATAAGACATCGTTGGAGTTTGGGATGGGGTTCGGGATTGCTTAAAATAGTGGGGTTGGAGCTGACATCCCCATGCTGAACCCGCCCCATTGCCACTCCTAGTCTTCAGCTACTTATATACTCCGTATTTAAAAGAGATTGTGTCTCGTACTAATTAAAGTGGAACAATTTGAGGATGATAATTTGAATATTTTATCATATTTTTATATAAAAGAAATATCCAAATGAATATATTTTGGAATATTAACAAAAATGCTATATTGTTCGGACGTATTTTTCGATTTGTCACTTCAAAAAAAAAGTTGCCGATTTGCCCTACCCGATCGCAGGTCGCATCATGCGACCTGCGACCCGTTCAACGCGACCTGCAACCCGTTCAACGCGACCTGCGACCCAAGTGATTTCCGAGTAAAAGACAAGCAAAACGAGCCGTATCCACCCGGTCGCAGGTCGCATGATGCGACCTGCGAACTGCGACCGCATACGAGATCGTATTAGATGGCATGTTTTGATTTAATATATTTTATGTTTCATATTTAATTAACGCGGTGTTTCGTTTTTCTTTGATAACTTTTTATATACAATGTATAAAATAATTCCGAATATATATTCATGATCAGTGTAATTTTATCTTCATTTCGACATAAATTTTATCCTCATATGTTATGTATTTAACGAAAACATTTTTTAGTCTCGAAATCAACTTTTTTTTATATCAAAATGTAGATAAAAATAAACTGGTCATAGTGGTATTTTTAGATTTATGTAGTATAACATATAAAGGTTTAAAAAAGTCAAATTATTAGTCCACCTTTATATAATATAAAAGTCAATTTATTAACCTTTATATGTTATACTACATAAATCTAAATATACCACTATGACTAGTTTATTTTTATCTACATTCTGATATATAAAAAAAGTTGATTTTGAGACTAAAAAATGCTTTCGTTAAATACATAACATATTATGATAAAATTTATGTCGAAATGTAGATAAAATTACAGTGATAATGAATATATATTCGGAATTATTTTATAAATTAAATATAAAAAATTATTAAAGAAAAACGAAACACTGCATTAATTAAATACGAAACATAAAATATATTAAATCAAAACATGCCATCTCGTATGCGGTCGCAGGTCGCATCATGCGAGCTGCGACCGGGTGGGTACGACTCGTTTTGCTTGTCTTTTACTCGATAACTAGAAGCGTCACAGGTCGCGTTGAACGGGTCGCAGGTCGCATGATGCGACCTGCGACCGGGTAGGGCAAATCGGCAACTTTTTTTTGAAGTGGCAAATCGAAAAATACGTCTGGAAAAAATGGCATTTTTGTTAATTTCCCATATATTTTGTATATGGTTGTTACTAGGCCTGTAAACGAGTTGAACGAATACGAATGAAGCATGTTTGTGTTCATTCATTAAAGTTTTATCAAATAAACGAACGAACACGAACGGATTTTGTTGTTCATGTTCGTTCACTAAGAAAATATGTTTGGCCACGAACATAAACGAACGTTCACGAACATATATCTATACTTTCTTATAAAAGGTTTGCACATTTTCTTTAGAAACTTATATTTTTCAAGATGCGAAATGTCTATTATACCTCTTATAATTATTTAACTTTTTTATTTTCATCAATCTATTAATATAAAATATTAAATCAGTTACTACTAACATTTACTAACTGACTAAATAAATATAAAAATGTTAACTATTTACATAATAGCGTATACTTATTTTATCTACTTTCTTCTTTTATATTGAAAATTTGACTTTATTAAATCGAATAATTGCTAAAACAAATTCCACTAATATTCACATAAAATAAAAAATAAACAATTAAGACATATCGGATCAATAGTGTTGGAGCTATGCTAATAGAATGTGAAGGATGAGCAATTGTAGCAACAATATAAACTATCATATTGATTAGCAATATTTGAAGATATTGGTAAAGTGCATATAAATATAAAGTGGTCAAATTTTATACTATATGATATAAAGCAGAGTGAGTGTAATGTTAAAATTTATTGGTTCTAAAAGTATATCTTTTGACTTTCATCGTTAAAACATTTTATTGTATATGTTTTAATTACATGTTTGTTTTTTTTAGAACAATCAATTACTAATTGCAATGTCGTAAATAGTCTCTTTGAATCGAAAATTGGTTGACTAGCTTTAAAAATCAATTATTGTGAATTTTTTGACTTTACTATTTTTAGATACAAATTAGTAAGATATTTTCCTTTAACAAATTTGTTCATGAACTTTATAAATGGTTTGCATAATTTCTTTAGAAACTTATATTTTTAAAAATGTGAAATGTCTGTTATACCCTTATAATTATTTAACTTTTTTTATTTCATCAATCTATCAATATAAACTATTAAATCAGTTACTACTGACACTTACTAACTGGCTAAATAAATATAGAAATGTTAACTATTTACATAATATCATACACTTATTTTATATACTTTCTTCTTTTATATTGAGAAATTTGACTTTATTAAATCGAACAATTGTTAAAACAAATTCTACTAATATTCACACAATATAAAAAAAAAACAATTGAAACATCAAATCATGCAAAGATATTGAACAAATTTCACGAATTACTCATGATAAAATGTCACTGTTGATCATCGATGTATGTCAACATTGCTAACGACCACCGCCAACAACTATTACCGTCTCTTTCATTAACATCATTCAGTATCGATCACTACCACATTTTTCTAATTTATTACCGCTGCATTGCGCGGGTAATTTACTATATCATTTAATGCATTTTTTCATTAATACCTTAAACGGGCTCCAATGAACAAACAAACAAACACACACACACACACGCATACATGTCTATATGGAGATGTGTGAGAGTGTACGAAAAATGTGAAAAGGAAATGTAGCTAAATATTTAACACTATTATTTTTAAAATTTAGAAGAGATTAAAATAAGATGTACATATATGTATTAATTTAATTATACTATTGATTAACTATCAAACATGTTATCGAACGTTTACGAAGCAAATAAAAGAACTAGACCTATGTTTATGTTTATTCATATAATCAAACGAATGTAACATTTTATTCATGTTCGTTCATATAATGAAATGAACGAACATAAATGAATTTATTGTCGAACGGTTCATGAATTGTTCGTCGAACATTCGGTTTGTTTACAGGTCTGGTTGTCACAAAATCATAGTCCGAAGTGTAACACCCGCTAATTTAGGACATTAATTAGTGCCTAAACTACTTGTAATTACGTGTATTTAGTATATGTTAATCTAAATATACATGATCTTCTATGTAATTACATACACGTTTATACGATTTGTTTAAATTGTACAAGTATGAACCGGATGGATATCCGACAATGGAAATATGGACGTTGGTGACAAACTACTATAATAAAGTGGAATATTTTTTCCAAACAAACATTATTCACCTTAATATATCGTGAGAATATATTACACGTACTAAATATCGTATAAAACACTCTGTACGCGAACGTGAAACGCACCCGACGGATGAAATAAAGTCAAATTATATCTTATAACACATTATTAAGTATTTTAACAAAATACTCCAAGTAAAAATATCGTGTTTTAAATCGTTAACAAAAAGTATTATATGAAACGTTATACGGTTAATTAAATATCGAAACGAATGGGTAAACGAGCACCGCACGTAATGTAAACTAGGAAAATGATTTAAACACCCACATGAGGGTGGGACCCACTGTAAATCTGCAGCAAATAAACCCCATGTCATTTCCTTTGCTTGTTTGACTCTCACCCATTCCCCCTCATTTTCACCTAAACCCTTTTACACTCTTCTACCACCTCACTTTCACTTTCTCTCTCTAATCCCTCCCATCCTCTCTCTGACCGAATTCAGGCTGTCACTAGCCACCCCCACACCACCTACACCCCACCGCAAGTCTACCATATCACCACCATAGTGCCATCACGAACTGCCACGCCGGAAATCAAGAAAACGCAAGAAAAAGAGCTTTCGACCTCATCTCTTTCGCTCTTCATCTAGATCTTTGTAAGAACTCTTTTATTTTCATAGTTCTATTTTCTTTATGATTATAGACATGTGTTAGTGTTCACTCAACTTCTGCATGTCCAAAACATTAACCGAAACGCGATTTAAAGCTTGTAATCTGTAGCTATACCTTCTGTCCAGAAAAATGGTCCACTTCCACGATTTTTATAAAATTCATCTCTTAACTAAAATGGTCGCTTCTTAAGCCTAAAATGTAGCTCGTGGTGTTAGCTTTCCAACGACACCTATTTCATGACATATCGATTTGGTTTACTATTTTAAAATAATATTTCCGTTAAGGTGCACATTACTGTTCCGGCGGACAGAAACATTCATCCCATTCTCGAGACCATATCTTGAGTTCTAGACCACTAAAACGTATGATACCAGTGCCAAAACCTCACATATTTTGTCAACTTTAAAAAGTCCTTCTATGACCATTTCCAGAAATGTCCGTATTTCCGTGCATAACTCGATCTTTGAACATATAACCGTTTTGGACCAAGTCTGACCACACCTTGAAACCATTTTTGTTTAAAATAGTAAATTAACATATAAAAATACTATAAAGTGCAGAAATGAACTAGACATATATGAAGATATGTGTGATTTTTGGTTAGGTATAAATCGGACTAGAAATGCTCCAAATCGAAAGGCTTATCGAGTTTATAACAAACAGTGGTAACGAGTTATAACTAACAGTGGTAACGAGTTATAACTAACAGTGGTAACGAGTTATAAACTAACAGTGGTAACGAGTTTATTAACTAACAGTGGTAACGAGTTTATAACAAACAGTGGTAACGAGTTTACTAACTAACAGTGATAACGAGTTTAGTGAACAGTGGGAACAAAGTATAACACTTGTATTCTAGAAAATCATTGGTCCGTCAATCCTTATTATCGCATGAAATCGCAATCCGTGAATAACATTCACGGATAAACAAAAACCCGTGAATTACTATTCTCGCATAAACAGTGTGTGATTTCCCATTGTCGCATAAAAACTAACACATACTTAAAAGAAAGTCCGTGAATTCTCATTCTCGCATGAATATTACTCCGTGAATTAATATTGTCGTAGGAACAATACTTCGTGAACCTAGTGACGCACGAACAACATTCCGTGAATACCATTATCGCATGAACGAAATCCTTGAATATTATTATCGTATAAACAGTGTCCATGATTATCATTATCGGGTTATATATTGTCGCATGAAACAGAAAGTTAAATACTTTTATACTAAGTATTAAAAACACTACACTTACAAGATATACAAGCACAATGAATTACATAATAATAATACTTGAATTATTATTACACCTCCGTCACCAACGGGCCACACTTATTTACAAAATGATCACAAACGTACAAACAAATACTTGGACATAACTAGTTGAGTGGACAACTAGCATGAATGGTCTTTTGAGACATTCACTTATACATACAACCTTATATGCTTAGGGCATTAGAAGGTTGCGGGTTCGCGGAACCTACGGGTTAATACTACTTTCAGACTTCATGTTTATTTAAACGCTTGCTTGCTTGACTCAGGTGAGTCTTACGACCCCACTTTTACTGTTTTTATACTTTGGGGTGAGATACTTAGCTACCGTTTTACATGTGAACGCAATGTACTGTACTGATTTTACTACTGCTTTTACACAAACTTTGCATGAGTTACTTTTATCCACTGAAATCCTCCTATCGTAAGTTGTTAGTTATGGACTTAAGCACGATTACTAGTAAATGGATCCATTTGGGACTGACAATCCCTGCCTGGGGTGGTAGCGCCACCACGTACTGATTTACACGTAGAAACAGACATATTAGTATTTGTTACATATGAGTGTGCGGATAGCACTCACGGGGGTACGTGATAAATTCACACTACACGGTTAAGCTTCAACTTATGAGCTCATGGCAACTGTACGTACATACTAATTTACTTACTTGCTTGATAGCAACACTGGTACATTACTTGTGGTTCACAAACGATGACTTTACTACTAAACCTGTGAGATTCACCAACCTTTTTGGTTGACCCTTTTTAGCTTTGTATCTCAGGTACACGAACGGAGTAGGATTACCCCAAGACTGATAGCTCGAGTCGCATGCATACAACTTGTGGAAATTCTTTTGCATTACTTTTTGTATATCAGTTATGTATTAGAATTTTCTAGAAAATCATCTTCGAACTCGAAGCTTGTTATTATGATTCAACAATGTAATACTTTTGTACTATTGTACGACGTTGCATATAGATGTCGTTTGCTTTACTTTGGAGCTTGATAATTGATTAGTAACACCCAAAGCTTGCTTCCGCGCAACAGTAAATTTTGAGGGTGTTACACGAAGATTGTAGCTATAAAGGCTTAAGAAATAAATTTGGTCAATTTCGATCGAAGCAATTAATTGGAAAGACTTATTATGTTGACACCATGTATATATGCTTAAAATAATGAAATGGAATAAACTAACGGAGGAAAAGGTGGAATATAAAAGGAAAAGAAAAAAAGCTAATATGCATAAAACCTGTTTTTAAAATCGGATCTCAAACCGGACCGGAGTGGGTTTTGGTTCCGGTTGAACCGGTCGGACCGTCGATCCAAACCGGTTCAAAACCAGCCTAAAACCCGCGAGAATTAAAAAAATTTCAAAACCAGTTAAACCGGTCAGACCGGGCCGGTTCAACCTGTTTTCAAAATATTGATCAAAACACTAGATCTCGTATTTTGATGCAAAAATTTAACTCCAACCAACTAACTAATACTCCCTCCGTCCCAGTTTTATTGTCCATTTTTTACTTTTGAAGTCTTTCTTTAACAACTTTGACCTTGAAATTTTTTGTTTGTATTATATAATAGTTGATACAAATTATACCAATGAAAACACATTCAAAATCTAATCTATTCATATATCTTGCATCAATATTATATATAACACAAACAGAAATATTGAATGTCAAAGTTGAAAAGGAAATACTTCAAAAGTCAAAAGTGGACAATAAAATTGGGACGGAAGGAGTATATAAAGTAGTAGTAGTATATAACTCATGCACGGAATAGTAAATCATAACATTGATTATTCATAAGTAAATTGAAAACCAATTGAACCGGATCCAGACACAAAATCGATTCAACTCATATTGTTATAAAACGAGTGGTTCAACTGAACATAAAACCGATTGAACCGGATTGTACCGGGTTCGGACAGAGAACCAGTTCACTTAAGAAACGGTTTTTAAAACATTGTCTAACAAGTTATAAGTTATTGGTTATTACCAACAATAATTATAATATATACTTTTAAACATTAGAAATATTATTTTAGGGTCGAGTGATTTCACATAATTATACAAATTTAGACTATTCGATACATTATGAATATTCCCCTTATTAGGAATGGGTATTACAATTAAAGCTTATTTCATTTATCGGATCGGGATTCATGATCATGTTAGATTTTCCGTACATATTATAAATATTAATATTATCATCGATGTATCTACATGGACAAATTTGTCCGTCTTTATCCAAGAATCTTAACGTCAAATCACATTTTTCATTCATCTAATACGGAGTAATATACTAACTTTAAACTAGTGTATATATGCCGGACATCAAATTAAAATCATCAAATTTGTATTTGTTTTTCATAAGTATAAAGGATAATTATTAATTCAACATTACTTTTGATATTTACAAAAATACACCAATTATATTTATTTGTTAATTTAATAAGTAATTAATAATGTAGAGACAAGTTCAAATAAGAATGTCAAAAAATAGAGAATGAGAAAACCAATATTATTGTTCCATTTCTCTACAAAACTCACTTTCATTTTTACCCCCAAGTTTAAATATCTCACAAACCGTATATCCATAAATTATAAAAATTACCTGTTCGGAATCAACTTCTTTTTCTCTTTGATTAGAGATGTCATAAGCAATCATTTCAACGAATTTTTTACCGGGTTCTACAATATAATCACATGTGATTTATGTTAGAAAATTAAGATTGCTTCACGATTATCTATTCATGATATATGTTAATTAACATGTGAATACATCTTAATATTCTTCCACATTAATAGTTATTTGCATTTGTATCCATTAAAAATCACATGTGATTTGTTATGTAATCACATATGATTTTGCATATAATCACTTATAATTTCTATTTAATAAATGATATTTGATGAGCAATTTACCGATATATGATAATTCATTTTTGATTTCAATTTGATATTTACTTAATTGTATAATTATAGTCAATAATTTAAAAATCCGTATTTTATTACTTTTTAATCATATGTGATTGATACTTTGATATTTAATTGCATGTGATTACAACTTAATTTTTCATGTTTAAATCTTTTTAAATCATCAATAATTTGAATTTAAAGTTTAATCGGAGATATAAGCGGGTGTGATTATTTTCCGGTGTTTAATTATTTGTGATATCACATTACAAATGTTTAAAACCCATTAAAAATAAAAAATAAAAAATCATTGTCGAAATTATAGCTTGTAGGATCTATAATCGAAGAGAAAAATATGCTAATTCCGAATATGTAATTTTATAACTTCCAGACATACGGGTTGTGAGATATTTAGTTTTAGAAAAAAGGTTGAAAATGAGTTTTTAAAATGGAGCAATCCTATTGATTTCTCCATTTCTCATTTTTTACCATTTTTTTAAAAATTTCTCTGGTAATTAATTAACAAATATATTTACTTTTGTAAAATATTTATTTGTAAAATAATTAATTTGAGGTATGTATTATGTTATATTGAACTAGCATAATATCCGCACAATGGAGCGTGTTATGATACTCTTTTTTCAAATGATCCGATAATAGATGATGGTCCTAGAAATCGGTATGGGTTGTTCGAATGTGATGGATGAGAAATAACACATTAACAACTTTTAATATTCATGATTTTAATAAAACATATAGAAATTTGATTTCTATAACATAACATGTGGATGAATTGTTATGCGGTATTTGTTTTAGCTATCACATTTATTTTTATTTATCATATATTAATAATAATTTTTAAAAAAGTTAATTATTCCGTATTTTATTTCTTGAACACTATTGAATTGTCTAATTGACAATTAACTATGTTTGACTTTTAAATAGTGGGTAGAATATGATATGCTTTCCATAGAAACATTAATTTAGTAATTAATAACTAATTTTATATACTTGATATATCAAACAATGAAGGGTAAAATAGATGTTTTGGATATGACAAAAGGAAAGTTTTAAACCTATATTGTAAATGCTTTATAAGGATTTTAGATTTAGATATGATATGATGATACGATGATTTGCATATTCTTTTAATGAACTAATTAACAATTTATTGGACCCAAATAAGCTCTCTATGATCTACACAACATGTACCTTTAAAAAATTAGCCGATGTTTTTGTATTAAACTAATAACAATTCTACTACTCCGTATTTTATTTATTTTTGAATATATTAGCTATGATGAATTTTAAAACATGATGTCATCTTTTTCTTAAAATTTTATCTAATTTGTAAAATTAAACAATATTATTGGTCAATTGTCTTTTTTTTTTTTTGACATAAACAACTCTTCCTATATTATATTTATTTATATATTTATATTTATTTAAGATAGTGTAATAAGCAACTAACCTCTCAAATAACAAATGTGATGACTCATTGAAAACAATATTTTTTATTACATAGAAGTTACTTAAAAGGTTTCAAATGAAAGTTTTGTGAGTAATTCATATAATTTCCTATGAAAATTCAAGTGTGACATAGCTTCACAATTTGGTAGATCAACTATGGAGGTGCCAAGTAAAATTTACATTAATTTTCTAGCTAAGCTAGCTTATCTCTATTAACTTTAATACATAAATTCAATTTAGAGAAAAAACGTGTTTGGTTAATAATCTAGAGTTCTATAGATTATACAGTGATTGGAGATGCCTTATATAGACTTAATACATTTTCATTCAATATGATTGTAAGGCTTTATAAGATCAATTATAATCAATATTATGATCATGATAAGGATATATAACAAGCTCGATTAGAGTAGGGTGTCTCTGATTTTATCAACAAGCTTTAAAATGTCAATTAGAGCAGGTTGTCTCTAATCTTACTAAACACTTTTAATGACTCCCTTAAGTTATATAATTGACCAAAATAATCATTTTGTTTTTTATTCAATAAGAAGGATTTACGTGTTCAGATTGGAGTATCCTTTACTCCGGTCTATGTGACTGTCACCTCAAAATATACGGCTAATGAGTTTTGAGTCCGAGACCTCTTGTCACAAGCGGAGTAGTAGGGGCCGGGGGCTAGAAGATGTTGGGCACTGCTAACCGACCCAAGTGATATCATGGTTAATTATCCTAGGCCCACTAATGTTCATATATGCCCAAGTATTGAACTTATATAAGGTCCGTGAAATCATCCCATTAGTGTTTAAATCTTGTATCCGGCCATATGCTTAGCTCCGTTGTCATTGACTCGTATAGCGAAATGTTCACGAGATGCATCGGGTATAAAATTAAAGTTCTATGTCCATTTGATATGTAGTATGTAAATCATAATTAAAATCTATATAACACTACATTATCGAGACTTTAACTATAAATACATCTGTTTACGTGGGTAATACTTACACATTATGTACATGAAAATAAAATCATAAAATCTAATCAAAAAAGTGAAACTCTCGAATTCAGGACTTTACTGTATATACGAAATTAAAAATACAAATAACCGTGTAAATTTACCATCTCATAAGAAAAACACTACCGAGAGTTCGTTTATAATATCTAACACTTTAAAAACATGTAAATTTGGGGGAAACTGATTTTGAAGGCTTTAGAAATAGAATTTGACTACAAACGGTGAGCAAATCGCATATGGCAGTTTGTTAATATGCTCATCTCGTTCTGAACTTTCCGTCCATAACTGCCACGTCTCATAACTCCCTATGGATATTATATCATATTTTTATTATTTCAAAATTTAACGATGATACTATAAATAACACTTTATTATATATGTAGGGGTATGTCATTAATTTCAAGTAGATATTTTAAATATTAATAATAATAATGTTATGGGTAAATAAGTAAATTATACAATTAAAAAGAACATTTAAATGCATTATATATATATATATATATATATATATAAATATATATATTATCTTGTAATTTATCATACGATTGGTTACTTTAATACTCAATCCATCCCAAAATAAGTGTCTTGTTTCAGTTTTTACAAAGCTTAAGAAATTAAATTACGCTTACTTTTAGCACAAACTTCAATGTATCGGTTTTGAAAAAATGTATATTGAGGGTAAGTTGGTAAAGTTAGTATACTACTTTTGGAAATATACACTTATTTTGGAACAAAATATAATGGAAAGGTATACACTTATTTTTGGACGGATGAAGTATGTTTTAGAGATTGATTTTGTTAGAGGTGGTATAATAACTTGAAATGTAAATTTCTATTCATTTATAATTTTATTTATTGTTTCTTTATCACTTAATGTGTTTGGGACAACGGTTTATAAGAGATTCTTAGGGATTGAGATTCTAAATTTTTATAATCTTGATTGCATTTAAATTAATAAACTTTATTTGGTAATAAAAGATTGATGGGGATTCTAAAAAAATAGCCTCATAAATAAGAAGCTTTTGAAAGTAGATTTTTATAGAATCTCCAACCATTTGCAGCTCCAGCTCTATTCACAATCTTTAGTCATTAGCTTCAGTTCCAGCTAATTTGTTGTCAAATGAAACCCTTTGACACTTTAACATATTGTACATATGTTGTATCTATTGATAAGGTTTGAATACATATATAAAACCTAACATTGATGTTGTAATATAAGATGCCCCTTGACCCAAATTTTTAACTCCGCCCCCGCATCTTGTGATTATATCTAGAAACAATAGGGAAAATCTAACTTTGATGTTGTAAAATATAAAATGAACCTTGACCCAAATTTTTAACTCTGCCCCCGCATCTTGTGATGATATCTAGAATTAATTGGGAATCGGTCAAGTGGAGGTATCGTTATCGTAAATGTCTAGACTTTATATGTGTAACATATAGGTTAAGGGTTAGAATCCATACATCTGGTATATGTGGGTGATTTGTGTACATGTGATATGCTCGACATTGATGCTTCTTACGAATTGAGCACACGCATATGATTGAAATATGGTAAAGGTCAGGGGTAACCTCCAAATGAACTTTTGATATGTGCAACGACTATGCCATCTTGATGACGATTTCAAGTGTCTAATGAATCTATAAATTTTAAAAAGCTTAGCCGAAAAACAAGTAAAATTTGCTTTTAGAAAATTTCATAAAAGGCCAATATGATAAATAAAAATTTGGGTAAACTACATTTTTCATCCTTGTGGTTTTTCATTTTTCCACTCTTAGTCCTTTTACTTTTTTAATTACAATTATCGTCCTTATGTTTTATGCTTTTTCCTAAGTTAGTCCTTTTACTTTTTTAATTACAATGGTCATCCTTATATTTTGTACTTTTTTTCCAAGTTAGTCATTTTAGTGTATAAATGACTAAACTAACCTTTTAAATTTCTTTTTTGATTTCGATATCTTTTTCTATAATTTTTTTACTTATATATACCCCTTATGATTCATTTCCTCTTCATCTTCTTCCTTAAAAACTTATCAAAAGAAATATCGAAAAACTTCAAAATATTGAATCTACTTATTCTCCACTAACTACACTTTTCATCAATCAAATATTAAATCTACTAACTAACATCTTTTTTGATTGGTTAAACACACACAATTTTAGGTTGTCCCGTTATAAGTGTATGTTTAACCAATCAAAAAAGATTTTAGTTGATAGATTTAATATTTGACTAATGAAAAGTGTAGTTAGTGGTGAATAAATAGATTTAATATTTTAGGATTTTTTGATATTTCTTTTGATAAGTTTTTAAGGAATGGGGGTATAGATAAGTAAAAAAAATTATAGGAAAAAATATCAAAATCAAAAATGAAATTTAAAAGGTTAGTTTAGTCATTTATACACTAAAAGGACTAACTTGAGAAAACGTACAAAACATAAGGATGATCATTGTAATTAAAAAAGTAAAAAGACTAACTTGAAAAAAAGCACAAAACATAAGGATGACCATTGTAATTAAAAAAGTAAAAGGACTGAGAGTGAGAAAATGAAAAACCACAAGGACGAAAAATATAATTTACCCTAAAAATTTAATTGATCTTGCACAACCAAAAATACAAGTTTTTATAGAAATAATTTAAGTTAAATGGTACTTCCTTCGTTCCAATTTTATTGTCCATAAACTAGAAACACGAAGTTCAAGAAAACATTATCATTATACTATACTTTACGTTATAGTTATACCCTTTACCTTTTTGTGGTACTTATATGCATTTGAGCATCTCCAATGTGTGCACTATCTGTACCTTTTTGCACTAAATAGTGCAAAACTGTAAAAAAAACTCACTTCAATGTTAGCACTAAAAAATGCACTATTATAGTGCAGTGCCAAATAGTATTTGGTATTGCACCAAATATAGTGTTGCAATAAACTTTGCACTAAATAGTAATATCATAAATTTTAAAATATATTTATATAATTTAATAATTATAAATTTGTCGTTAATATTTTTAAGGTTACTAAATATAGTATTTGCAATTATATTTATCAAAGAAACTTCATAATTTTCATAAAAAATCATTTATATTTTCAAATTTTTTGAATATAATAATCGTTATTACATCTCTTATCATATTTAATGATTATATAAAAATTTTAATATTATATTGTTGAATTGTGTATTTTAAATTAATTAAAAAGAATTTAGTGTAAAAATTTAGTGCAAGATATTTAAGCAACTTTTATTAGTAGAAGCATATTTTCTAAAGATTATATTTTTTTTCACTAAATAGTGTAATTTAATTGGATATGCTATTAGGGGTAATGGGGTATGATAAAATTTTGGGTGGTGATTTATACACCATTAAATTTTAGTCATCCACTACCAAGTATGATTTAAAGTATTGTACAGTACAACAGTCTAATACATAAATAGTAGTATATGACTAAATTTGATGGTGTACAAATCACACGCTACATTTAACTTATATCAAATGAGTAGCAAATTTATACACGTGGGTAATATCAAATGGAGCCTACAAAACCACTTGAAAACGTGAGTTCCAACAACTTCTTTCGTCCTATAAAAAAAACTAAAATCAAAACAGAGCTCTCTGACATGGTGATGGCAATGGCGACGCCTATTTCTTCCCAATCATTCTTTTCTGTAATCATTTCTACCTCTTTAATCTTTGAACTTCTACTATTGTTATGATTTTCAACTCTATTTTTTCCTTAATTTGAAATTTGTTGTTATTAATTGTAGTTTGATTAATAATAGCAAATTTCATATAAATATACAAAGGAGCTTATGAGTAGTTAAGACAAATGGCTTAACTGATATCTTGCTGAATTAGTACTACAATCGCTGAAAATCGATATTGTCGACACTTTGATCTCTGATTATGAACTTCCATGAAGCATGAGTTGCATTAGTAGGGCGAATATTTTTACTTATATGTACCTGGCCTAACCAGGGTAGCACCATAATCGTTTCCGACCCTTTCTCTGGCCACCCAAGATGTGCAGCTAGTGACCTGAGACATCTAGTGACGATATCAGGATGCCAACCACTAGGCCATCTTGGTGATGATCCTAATTGATTTTATATATCAAGAATACCGTATGATAGTAATTAAGAGCAAAAGAACCATTTAGCCTTTACTTTATTGAAACAAGAGTCATGAAATTGGAATTGTAATATAAAACTTCAAGTATCAGAGGCCAAATGTTTGGTTTCCTCGTGAAAATGCAAGTCCCATGTGATTTAAAGTTGTAAAATTTGAAAATCATTTAGTCACCATGGGTTGATCATTCAAAATTGACTAAATGGATCATCATTTGAATATGCAGCCGTTCAATAACACGAGAAATATTTGCACAGTTAATAACAGGCAAGCACTGCATGCTTCTTGCAACTTTTTTACGTCTATCAGATCATCAGATCGCTGAGATTCTATAATTAATTGTATTTATAATTGTATATGTGAATTATTTTTGAAGTGAACATATTCTGTTTATTCAGCTAATATACTGGAAATTTCGCAGGAAAGCGGCAACAATATCTTTCCGAGGTTCTTTAAGAAACATGCAAGTGGTACCCTATGCAGATCCACCAAGCACTAAAGATGTTAATCTTTTGTATGAATTTTTCGATAGAAGGTAAGTCCTGATGGCATCATACTTTTGCTATTGAAATTTTTAGCTCTTCAGTCTAAGAGATAGTCGGTTTTAATTTGTGCAGTAAGAAGCTTGTGGTTTTGACTGGAGCTGGAATAAGCACAGAGTGTGGAATTCCTGATTATAGAAGGTAATTCCAGTCTATAGTCTGTATGTAAATCATTATTTAAAATCACACACTCAACTCACGGTTGTTATGCTTTTGTATATTGTCCCTTCCGTGTTCTGTAGAAGTGGCAATTCTATCAATTCATATATGAATAGATTTTTTTGGCTTACATTATATCTCTCAATGTGTCAAATGGTATAATAGAAAAGTAGCTTAATTGACAACGGGACAAATGAGCTGAAAGTCACCCAACATGTATATTCAATCCATGAAAGCTCCTAAATCATTTTTATCAAACTATTAGCTTATTATCGAAGTCATATATTCTTGGTAATCATATTTGATGTACTAGTTATTTGTATTAAAAGTTTGGACAAAAACTATTTCAGGTCAACATAACCTCACACGGACCTAAGTTACCCACCCATTACCTTACCTACCTATTTTACCACCTTTGATTTTCTGGTTTCATAAAGGGATATATCCTGTTTAGTAGTTATCACCTGCTGATAATCTGCTTGTGTTTACTCATTATATTATCCTTGCTATACATATTCCTGTTGTGCTTATGTTAAGTTCATTCATCTCCCAATTAGTAACATTATTCATCTTTCCTGTATACTTTGCTACTCGGTGCAGCCCGAATGGAGCTTACAGTACTGGTTTCAAGCCAATTACTCATCAGGTAATCTGATAATATTAGTCGATCTCAGTTTCATTTTTCTGGTTGTTAATTAGTCACCTGTTTGATGCTTAACTTGAAATATTGCAATTAGTATTTATATTAATCCTGATTTATAATTCTCTTGTATATTCTTTATGAGTGCAGCAATTTACTCGTTCTAGCCGTGCACGAAGGCAGTATTGGGCCAGGAGTTATGTAGGATGGAGGAAATTCAATGAAGCTAAGCCTAGTCCAGCTCATACTGCGTTAGCCTCTTTAGAAAAAGCTAACCGAATAAGCTTTATGATTACACAAAACGTTGACAGGTCATTGTTTTCGTTCAAAACTTCCAAATAGCTGATTTAAATTGTTGTCAGTGAGAACAAATTTTATTTCATGTCACAGGCTGCACCGTCGTGCTGGTAGTAGCCCACTTGAGTTACATGGGACTGTCTATGTCGTTGCTTGTGTGGATTGTGGGTTTTCTTTTCCACGTGAGTCATTTCAGGAACAACTGAATGCCCTAAATCCAGAGGTCAAGATATTGAAACTATTATTTTCTTTCTAGTTAGTTATTTAGTCACAAATGAGCAAACCACTATGCTCTATATATGATGGGCATTTCCAGATTCAACTTTCAGTTTTTATTTCTTTTCCTTCTGTTTTTGTGTTTATGCTGTTATATATGTTGAGATATATCTGCTTAATGCAGTGGGCAACAGCAATAGAAAGTCTGGCTTATAACAGCAATTCAGACAAGAGTTTTGGAATGAAGCAAAGGCTTGATGGTGATATTGGATTCGATGAAAATTTTTGGAAAGAAGATTTCCACATACCAACATGCTCAAAATGTGATGGAATACTTAAACCCGATGTAAGCCAATTCTAGTAACTAGTATCATCTCCATTTTAGTGATGTGTAAATAAACAGTACTAAAGTTCAATTCTTGGAAGCGTTATTACAGGATCAAAATGTGTTAATATGTCTCTGTTTGAAGGTTGTGTTTTTTGGTGATAATGTACCGAAGGATAGAGCAATTGTAGCTATGGAAGCTGCTGCAGGGTGTGATGCTTTCATTGTTCTCGGTTCATCAGTCATGACCATGTCTGCTTTTCGACTTGTTAGGTACAAATCTTTATGCAACTTTTTCTGACCCAAATGTTAGTATCTTTTTGTCCTTTTTGTTGTTTGTTTAATTGAGAAATTTACATGAATTGTACAGAGCAGCTCATGAGGCTGGTGCTGCTACAGCAATTATAAATATAGGTGAAACTCGAGCTGATGATATTGCAGATTTGAAAATTAACGCCAGACTAGGAGAGGTCTTTTGTACCCGAGATGCATTTTAATTTGAGTTTAGCATTTACCTGAATCATGACTCCAGTTTGCTGTTATTGTAGATATTACCACGGTTGCTTAACACTGGATCACTCAGTGTTCCTGCTATATAAGACTTTAAACAAGACAATACATATAGCATATTAATTGATTGTTGTGTGGTTGGAACCTAAAATGAGTCCGTGTCATTATAGAGCTGATATGACTTTTATGAGCAGATAAAACTCTCCAATAGTTTATGTATCACAGCAGACCGAGAGAGGCATAAAACTCTCCAATAGTTAGTTGTGCGATGACTAACGGCCACATCATCCACGACTAGCAGTTTTAGACAAACTGGTAGAAGTGGAGAGTACCACGACTAACCATCACTAACAAATGGGACCCGCTATTTGTTTAATTTCCAGTTTCTTATCCAAAAACAATTACATTTAATTAAATCAAATAAAACTTATCTAAATAAAAATATTTGAAATTACATAAATTGTTTATACATTTCATTTTATTGATTTTAAAAAATATTCCAACTAAAACGTACTAGTTATTATTTATTTGAGACTAATAGTATACCCGAGCACAGTGATGGGACGAATACATTCACATGTTTGTGGGAAAAAAATTTAAAATTTTAGTGATGGTATTTAATGATTGTCATCTTGTTATATGTTTTATAGAAATAATCAATTGAATGATATGTTACAAATTTTCAAAGAGGATATGCAAAACATACAATGGAAGGTTGTTCTAATTATAGATATTATAAATCAATGATTGGTTGGAAATATTGAATAGTTAATTTATTATGAAGGGTAATTTAGTATTTAAACATTGTTGAGTCTAATTTTAAGATAAAGGGAGAAATGTTTTATATATAGTTAAAATAAGTTAAGTTTCTTTTC
The DNA here is from genome assembly GCA_963422505.1 of Pseudognaphalium luteoalbum. Lineage (NCBI taxonomy): Eukaryota > Viridiplantae > Streptophyta > Magnoliopsida > Asterales > Asteraceae > Pseudognaphalium > Pseudognaphalium luteoalbum. The sequence continues at coordinate 72,887,414 of OY730198.1, forward strand.
TAAGGAAAAAAACCCAAAATAATAAAAGGCCGACTAGAGCTACATTCACTTTACATTCATCTTCCTAACTCATCTTCATCCTCACACAAATGACAAAAGAAAGGAAAGAAAATGGAGAAAGAAAGAAAAGCTGGCTCACTTGTTCTCGTCCTCACTTGTTTTTGGGATGACGAAATGTCCAAGACAAAACACACACTCCGTTTGTCCTCATCGTCCTCGGCCTACACGAGCTTTTGCACGGCTGCACTCCATGTGGTCTTAATTGCAAAATATTTTACTTTCCTAAATTATCTAATTGTATAGCGGTTCCATATATTGTATTTTTAGCTGTAATAGTTTCCTAATCTAGCTCATTACCAATATATAAGTACATGAAGAATTATTCAATCAAGATATCATCTTTTTTCTAAAATCTCGAGAATTGACATGGTATCAGAGCTATGTCTTTGGTGCTTCAGTTATCCTAGTCTATCATCATGTTCTCAGACAAGAGTGATTCTTTCTTAGTTCGGTTTAATGGCAAAAACTACTACGCGTGGTCATTCCATTTCCAAATCTTTGTCAAAGGGAAAGATTTGTGGGGCCATTGATGGCAAAACTCCAATTCCAACCCTTGACAGAGACAAGAATGAATGCACCAAGTGGGAGGTCAAGGATGCCCAAATCATGTCTTGGATTTTATCTTCAGTAGAATCCAACATCGTGTTGAATCTTTGCCCATTCAAAACTGCATCCTAGATGTGAGAACACTTGAATAAACTCTATAGCCAAATAACACGACTCGTCGATTTCAATTGGGCCATGAGATAGTTGTTCTTCAACAGGATAATCTATCCATCTCTGACTTGTATTCTTACTTCATGAACCTTTTGGGATGAATATAAAGATATTGTTTCTTCTGCTTTACCATCGAAAGGTCTCATTTCAGTCCAAGTTGTTCATGAAACCACCATCAGGGATCAATTTCTTATGAAGTTGAGAACATAATTTGAAACTACAGGATCAACTCTAATGAATCGAGACCCGGTTCCTTCTTTGGATGCTTGTCTTAGTGATCTTTTTCAAGAAGAGCAACGTTTGGCAACTCAAAATATTTTAGAAAATCAAAGATCCTTAATTCCTACAGTAATAAATGAGGGTATCATATGGAGTTTAATAATTTTCAATGCAAGTAGGCAATTATTTTGAGATAGATATAAAAAGTAATGTGAACATTTATTTTATGACGGAGGGTGTGTTATTTTTGCAAGACTTCGGCTGCAATTAGGGGTGTTCACTAATAACTGGATTATCCAAATGGTTTATTTGGATTGAACCGTTCGGATTAGACAATTACGTTTTTTTTGGATTGGATCGGACAAAACTCAAATTAGTAATTTGATTTTTGTATTAGTTTTAGTTACTATTATTAGAACCAGATTGTCTAAATAAACCGAATAGTAATAATAGTATATGTAACAATCTTGTTTATCTATCAAAATAAACGCTAAATATTTGTTTGCTTATTTTTTATATAGTAATTGGTATAGTTAATATGTATCATTGTATAACTTAAAAGATCCAACTCCACATTTTTATAAATCCAAGCGCAACATAACAATACGTTACCGTTAGCGCTCATGACATTATCCTTTCACGATTCAAAATGATCCAATGCAATCTAAGAAAAAATCACACGGTTATAACTGGTCCGTCCAGTTAGTAATTTAGTTCGATGCAGTTCGGATTCGATATTCGTTTGAATAAATCAGATTCATATTTTGAGAACTAAAATTCAAATGGACTCATATAAGTAGATCAGATTTGATTAATCCATTCAAACGAACACCCGTACATACAATGTTCAGAGCGAGAAGAACCTGCTCAAATTATGTACTTGCTAATATGTTGTCTAAACTTAAGAAGCTTACTAGAGAACAACCTACATACATGAACTTAAATTACTAAATATGATAATTAAAGTCGACACTTTATGAAATTGACTTGTGAAAATGTAATACTTGTTCCTCCTTCCCTCTTAAAATAAATGTCTCGTAAAAATTTTTGTTTGATTAAGATATATTGGACAAATGTCAGTTTTGTTCATATAATCAAAACAAATTTAATTGAACTTATTTAAGGAGTAAAAGATGTAGGCTAATATACGAGGGTAAAATTGGAAGTTCATTGATTTCTAATAGTTATTTTTGTAAGTGAATAATCATTTTGGGAAGGATATATATAGCAATGTGGACATTTATTTTGAGTTGGAAAACTATTTAATATTACTAAATCTCGTTATTTCAAAACTTTTTTAGGTTGTTATTTTCTTTTTCTTTTTAGCAGAAGTGAAATTTTATTAACAACAAGTTATCGATGTAAAAAAGTAAAAAAATTATATATAAATTATCGGCGTAAGAAATTACGGGGGTATTTAGTTACAGAACTATATCATCATTTTCGGTTTTTCATTTTTTAGAGTTTTATGTACTTAAAAACTAAAAGAAATTCATAAAACGCATTTAAAAGTGATGAATGAAATTTCCATATTTCAAAATAGGAAATATATGAAATCATAATTTCTTTTTATTTAGAATACTATACTATTCTAGAAATCTCAATTTGAACACTTTTCTAAATTTATCCTTTTCAGATAAAAAAAGAAAAAATAAAAACCATCCCTTAATTTTCCTGGATTAATAAACTTTACAAAAAAGCTGAAGGCCTTTTAGAATGAAAATGAAAAAACTTGGAAATAGCGAAAATTGTATATTAACTGGTGAAAACTTTATCAACGTGGAAATAATCAAATGCCGACAAGACAAAACCACTTGAAAACGTTAATTTCAACCACGACAACCTCTTCCCTTCATCTCTCACAATGGCCATGGCGATGGGGATGCGTATTTCTTCCCAATCATTCATTTCTGTAATTATTTCTCCTTAATCTCTTTTCAACTTTTTGCTTATTGTTGTTCTTAATTGTAGTTTGTTGTAAGTATTCTGCAATCAAGAGTAGAAAGAAATACTGTATGTTTAACTGAGGTCTGGCCGGATTACTTTTATTATTACAATCGTTGAAAATCGATATTGTGAAGTCTTTAATCTTTTATTATGAGCTGCCATGAAGCATAAGTTGGACTTTATATTATTATAATCTGTCTTATTGGTGTTTATATATCTTTAGTGATGTATATTAGTAATTAAAGAGCAAAAGAATGATTTGGTCTTCAATGGTTTAAGTAAATAGAATAATGTGTTTCGATTTGAAACCCGAGTCATAAATTGGAAGTTTTAAGAAAAAAACTTAATTGTAAGAGACCAAATATTTGCATTTGTCTTGAAAAATTATGTCCAATATTGTGGCAAGAAGGTTGATAATCGGCAACCCAGGCCGACCCACAATCGGCTGCAAATTCCATAATGTGGAGGGCATACCTGACTCACTCGGCGGTTGTGGTTATGGGGGGTGCCAGGGCTTGAACCCTTGACCTTGTGCTTATTGTGGCAAAGATGCCCCCACGCATTCCAACTGAGCTACACGCCATTGACATTTATGTCCAATGTGATATATCATTTTAAGTTGTAGTTTGAAAATCCTTTATACGTCATGGGTTTGACCATTCAAATTGCCTAAAGCGATCGTTATTCTGAAATTGTTTATATTCAGTTTTTGGTTTCATATTTGAATATATGCAGTCTTTCAGTAATGCTAGAGAAGTTGTCACACAGTTAATGACAGGCAAGTAATCTTTCAAATAATCAGAATGTTTAGCCTGTATAGAAGATTGTGTTATTATAGAATTTACAGTTTTTTATGTGTATCGTATTTGAAGGGAACAGATGCTGTTCATCCAGCTAGTAAATATTGTAAGTTTCGTGGGAAAGCAGCAAGAATATCCGTCCGAGGTTCTGTTAGATATGTACAGACTGTGTGGCGAATCTCAGCTCCTGGCACCACTTTGGATGGAGTTAAAAGTCCACCTTTAGATTCTTTTAAAGATAGAAAAGTGGTCCCCGATGCAGATCCACCAAGTACTAAAGATGTTAATCTTTTGTATGAATTTTTCGATAGAAGGTAAGTCCTGATGGCATCATACTTTTGCTATTGAAATTTTTAGCTCTTCAGTCTAAGAGATAGTCGGTTTTAATTTGTGCAGTAAGAAGCTTGTGGTTTTGACTGGAGCTGGGATAAGCACAGAGTGTGGAATTCCTGATTATAGAAGGTAATTCACTCATAATTTGTATGTATGTCATTATTTGCACTCAACTCAAGGTTGCTATGGTGTTGTATATTTTCAATTCTGTGGTCTGTTGAAGTGGCAGTTTAGATCAATTTATTTATGAACGGGTCGATTTGGGTTACATTTTTATATCTCTTAATGGATCAAAAGGTAAAATAGAAAAGTAGCTTAATAGAGAACGGGTCATATGAGTTGAAAGTTGCCCAATGATATGGTTCAGTCCAGAGTAAAGACCGATTCACATGGGGATGTTTTCAAAACTTGGACCATGAAATTGTTATGCACATAAAGCAATTTAAAGTCATGGATTAATTTAGGGATTAAAAGTGGAACTCCACTATTGTTCTGTCCACGTTAGTCTATGTTTACATACATGATCTTCACTTTATTTTCATCTTTATTTCCACATAGTATTACATCTCATGTTTAGAGTAGTGCACACGTTTTATCCTTCCTTTTTAATGTAATCATTGATGAAGAAATTAAACAGAGAAAATTGCAGCAAGTATTTGTGTTTTTTGTTAATTAGTCAATTTGTTAGTTAGTGGTTTCTATAAGGAGAGTGACTATCTTGAATCAGTCTCTATCACCTAATGTGTATTTTCAGTCCATAAATCCCCCTAAATCATTTTAGTCAATATATTAGTTTATTATTGAAGTTGTATATTTTTGGTAATCATATTTGATACACAAGTTATTTATATAAAAGTTAGGAAAAAATGTGTTTCAGGTCAATGCAACCTCACACGTACCTAGATTACCCACGGACCCACCCATCACCTAATCGCCGATTTCACCACCTCTGATATTCTGGTGTCATAAAAGGGACATATCCTGTTTATAATTATCACCTGCTTATAATCTGCTTGTGTTTACTCATTATATTTATCCATGCTAAAGATTTTCCTGTTGTGCTTATGTTAAATTCAATCATCTCCCAATAAGTAAAATCATTCATCTTTCCTGTCTAATATCATACTTGGTGCAGCCCGAATGGAGCTTACAGTACTGGTTTCAAGCCAATTACTCATCAGGTAATCTGAATTTGGATTTTTCTATTTGTTGATTAGTCATCTTTTTTTTTTTTTGCTTAACTTGGAATATTGGCAATTAGTATCTCAGGAATCTTGATTTGTAATTTTTTTATATATTCTTTTTGAGTGTAGCAATTTACTCGTTCTAGCCGTGCACGAAGGCGATATTGGGCTAGGAGTTATGCAGGATGGAGGAAATTCAATGAAGCTAAGCCTAGTCCAGCTCATACTGCATTAGCTTCTTTAGAAAAAGCCAACCGAATAAATTTTATGATTACACAAAACGTTGACAGGTCAGCTTTTCCAAAATTTCCAAATAGCTCATTGTAAAATGTTCTAATTTATGTCATGTCACAGGCTGCACCATCGTGCTGGAAGTGACCCACTTGAGTTACATGGGACTGTTTATATTGTTGCTTGTGTGGATTGTGGGTTTTCTTTTCCACGTGAGTCATTTCAGGAACAACTGAATTCCCTAAATCCAGAGGTCAACACATTCAAACTATCAGTTGCTATCTATTTTGTATTTTAGTAACAGTGGCACAAATCACTATATACTTTTTATATAAGATGGACATTTCCAGATTCAAATTCTCACTGTTACTACATAAAAATATCTAATATGGAGAATTTTTACCTCGTAGACTAGCATAGTTGTTTTATTTTTCTTATTTTTTTTTCTTTTTCCTATCCATGTTTATGTTTATAAGTATCGAGATATATTTATTTACTGCAGTGGGCAGCAGCAATAGAAAGTCTGGCGTATAACAGCAATTCAGATAAGAGTTTTGGGATGAAGCAAAGACCTGACGGTGATATTGAAATCGATGAAAAATTCTGGGAAGAAGATTTCCACATACCAACATGCTCAAAATGTGATGGAATACTTAAACCTGATGTAAGCCAGTTCAAGTAACTACCATTTTTATGATGTGTAAATAAATAGTACGTCCCCAGGGTCTTCACTTGGAAGTAGTTATTACAGGATGTAATAATTGTGTTAATGTGTCTCTGTTTGAAGGTTGTGTTTTTTGGGGATAATGTACCAAAGGATAGAGCAATTGTAGCTATGGAAGCTGCTGCAGGGTGTGATGCTTTTCTCGTTCTTGGTTCATCAGTCATGACCATGTCTGCTTTTCGACTTGTCAGGTACAAATCTTCATGCAACTTCCTGTGACCAAAATGTTAGTATCTTTTGGTCATTTTTTGTCTGTTCATATGAGAGATCTTAATTGAGTTGTACAGAGCTGCTCATGAAGCTGGTGCTGCTACAACAATTATAAATATAGGCAAAACTCGAGCTGATGATATTGCAGATTTGAAAATTAACGCAAGATTAGGAGAGGTCTGTTTTACCCGAAAACCATTTTAATTTGAGTTTTGTGTTTACCTGAATCCTGATTCTACTTCACTATTGATACAGATATTACCACGGCTGCTCAACACTGGATCACTCAGTGTTCCTGTTATATAAGACTTTGAACAAGACAATACATACTATTGATTGTTGTGCGGTTGGAACCTAAAATTAATCAATCCATGATGTTGACTTATTCAACTTCTCTTCACGGGTACTGCAAATATTGAGATCCTACCGTTGGCTTAAAGTTATGACACAAGGTATTAGTTTCCCTGATTCATGTATTTGACCATATGTGATCTAAAACCAGTAGTTTTGGTTTTCTTGTTTGTTGAAGCTGATGTATGTGTTTTAAAGTTAATTTTCCATATACTGCCAAAATGCAGAGATAAGTTTATTTTGTATAAGCACTATTTAGAAATATATTATGTAAATTATATTCCAGCAATACAATTTATGAAATAGTTGTTTCATGGATGCTTGTTGCTTAAGTATTAAGCATCATGCAATGTTCTTTTGATCTCATTTTATTTGCTAGCCCTTTGTTTTGAGGACTTGTCTCCTGTAGAAAGAGTATCCTTCGACTCTTTAAGCATGTGATATTGTGAAAAGACAAAAGTTTAGTCTTAACTCTTTAGACTTGGACTGACTGACCATTTTGAACGGGTCAACTGAAACTGGTCAGATAACCAGTTTTGCTAGCATGACAGAACCACATGTTAACAAACTGGTCAAAGCTGGTAAACTGGAAATTGCAGCCCGTTTTCATTTTCATCTAGCATGTTCCGGTTTTTAAGTTGAAATTCTAGCCCCAATGGCCTAACCTATCAGACTTCACACTTTCTAGTTATGATCTCCAGTTTCTAACTTAATAGACCCACCAAATCACCGCCACCACCACCACCACCAAGTGACCATTGTGAGGTTTCTTCTACGTCCTGTATAAACTGGATTTAATTCGTACCTATATATATTTCAGTTCCCAAATTGTGAGATAACTGCATAAGCTTAGTAGCATAAACACATAGTTATGGTTATTCATTTGTTTGATCATGTGATACAAAACTAGTACTTTTGATTGGTTGTTGAAGCTAATGTATGTGTTTTAAAGTTACCATACACCTTCAATATCTACCTATAATACAAGAAAAACCCATTTTTCACTGTGGTAGTTTTTAAAAATTACACCTCAGCAATCAAATAGTGTGAAACTGTAGCTAACTTGAAAACTTAATTCAACTAAAGGTGGTGGAAGAATTCATTTGATCGATAAACATGATAATTTTGAGTCTCTTTTAAGCATATGTGTTTTTAATTAACACTTGGTTTTAAACTTTTAATACATCCTCTTATGCATACTGTATATGAAAAAAACATTCCTTAAAATTAACGTACGTTCTTGTTATATCTTTTCTTTATACCTACTACTACGAAACTTTCACATATTGTTCTTCTTTCTAAAAATTTAATAATAGATCGAATGATATGAATAACATATTTTATGTGTGTAATGATTAATCAACAAACCATATGCTAACAATATAATGGAAGCATTGTCTAAGGTGTTCTACTCGCGTTTTACTCTCAGCTAAAAGTGATATGATCAAAGACGATATTATGAAACATTAAATCACAATCAAAATTTTACGACCTATTTTTAACACCTGTCAATCATTTATCTTTTTATATCTAAATTCATATGATTCTTAAACATTTAAGGAAAAAGAATATACCTAAAATTAATTAAGTATATATTTTAATAGAGCAGTTGTAAAGTAGTGGTCCACACTCTTTTGATTGAACCATACCTTTTTCTACAGGTAACAAAAGGAAACGTGTTAATATACATTTGATATCTTTGTACGAGTATTGTTTAACATTGATGCTAGCTTTTCCTGTCCGTATAGTAGGATGTGAGTTTGGAGCCTATGCATCGATTGCGTTGTACGACTATACTATATTGGTATATTGAAAACTACAACATTTACCATGAGCTAAATGAGATAACACTATTAAATGAATAGTGTCAATTGAAAAAATATTAAAAAATTTCATTTACTTAGGTGAATGACTCTATAAATAATGGGAGGTGATAAATAAACATTATTTTTTTCTATTCATACATCAATTCTATGCTTTATAATATTTTATTAGAAGTTTTAATAATTGTACAGTTTGTTGTATGGAGTGATTTGTTTATTGTATATATCAACTCCCATAAATAACAGTTACATGTATATATAATACATATTTGGTTTGAATAAAGTACTTATATGTTTGGTAGTGTAGTATATTTTAGATTAAAATTGTTACACGTGAATAAAATATAATATTTAGTTTTTTTCCCATGTCATATAAATTGCTATAAAAATTATTTTAGCTTAAATAAGCTTTCAAACAAGCTTTCGATTAATGAGTTGTCTTTTAATTAATCATTTAATTTGATATGACAAAAAATAGATGTGTTTTATTGTAATTTTTGTTTGATCATTAATTACAATATTTTTAATAAAACGGCAAATTGGTGGATCCTAAGTTACACTCAATGTTTTGAAAACCGGTTCGAACCGGCCGGTCCGACCGGTTCAACCGGGAATTTTGAGGTTTTCGAGCCGGGTAAAACTGATTTTGACCAATAGTTGACCAGTCAACGAACCGCCCGGTTCGGTCAAACCCGGACGGTTTGACCGGAAACCGGACCGGTTGGGCTGGTTTTTGAATTTTTTTTTTAATAATTGCGTTTTGGACCGGTTTTGGGGCGGTTGGACCAGACTGGTCCGACCGGTTTGACAGGAACCGGACCCCTCACCGGTTTCCGGTTTTAAAAACAGAAAAGAATACTTATAATGTCACGGGGCGAATTAATAAATAAATATAATCAATAATCAGTAGTAGTAGTAATAATAATAATAATAATAATAATAATAATAATAATAATAATAATAATAATAGTAATAATAATAATAATAATTTAAAAATCTTGGTGTTGTTGTTTCAATATAAATCTGACCAACATATATGTTTATGGTATTATTTATTCAAATGTGAGAAACTACATATAATGGTATTGATAGTTGGATGTATTCAAATATAAATATATATATTTTGATATTTTACTTTTTATATTCAACAAGCGCATATAATATATTCACCTAAAATGATATTTTTTTCGCTCCGCCATAACATGCAGGTTAAAACAACTTGTTAAGATAAATACCCACTTTTTTTCTGCCATCATATCCCTTTTTAATATCCTTTTTTCTCTTGCGGTCTTCAATATTTCTTGAAGCTGCTATCATATATTTATATATATATTTTCTCATTTTTGCAAAAAAAAAAATGAAAAAAAAATCCCTTTTTAATATCAAATTTATGTCAACAAAAACTGAAAAACACTGTAATATTAATAGCAACCATGAACATGGAAGTCACTGATGAAAATCGTTGTTTACTATTTTTACTAATCGTAAGTAATGCGTAATACCGTGCAACATATATACCTATAATGTTTTAGAGAACTAATCAAAGTGGAAAATGGTGAAAAGTGAATCCTAGCTAATTATTGTGATAAGTAGATTCTAAATGTGTTATTATGTTGTTATGTGTTTAGGTGCTAAAGAGGTGGAACCATTCATTGATCAATTGTGTAATTTCATCATATATATTTTAAGGTGAGTGTTATGGGAACTAATTAAGTGATGGTTGTACATTCCGATTGCTTCCGAGCAAGAGGGTTGTACAATCAAGTGTTTGATTTTGGCAATTTAACTTTACCTTCATTTTATGATATGTTGTGTTATATGTGGATTGGACATAGTGTAGAGATTTGCTAGTTTTACTAGCTTTATGATGTTGTGCTTGATATGCATGTCGTCGTGATATGGTATTAAGATATTATGTAGTTGGCCGTGGATCCACACAGAGTTTAAATCTCTACCTATAGTACCATTAGTTATGTGTTTAGGATTATGTGATTTTTTATGTTATTAAGACAGTGATTATGATGTTGTGCATTGCTTAGTTAATTGCTCATAAGCTCACTAAGCAATTATGTGATCGGGTATATGCTGGTAACCGCAGCTTACAGCATATGCCGCAGCTAAATACATATACTTAAGTTACGGAAACATAAGAAAACTACGAGAAATGAATCTTTGACTAAAGCGCAGTACCCAAGGATGGGACTCACAACAGAGATGCTCTGGATTACCAGTAAAACACGTAAAAGGTAAAGTCATATCAAAAAAGAATAAAGGTAAGCTATCACTAAATAAGGAAGGTCTGCTCCGCCGCGCCGAGCTGCGGAAATCAGACTAACCATTTAAGGAAAGGGAATCTTTGCTCCACATTGGCATAAATATACCAGATAAGTCTAAGGTAAACACATTCACATTATTTTCACTCACTCATATTACTTACTTTCTCTCTCTAGAATACTTATTTCACACAGATCCGTAGCTTATTCTCACGCCGGAGCTTGGTCCAAAGGGAAACCCCTTTTCCCCTTGGTCGAGGCTGACGGTGTATGTTTGTTACATCTTAGCAGTTTCATTCACCTTCGGAGGAGGCTCTCAAGCTACGTTGGGGGAGCTGCTAGTTTTTATATCAACATTTGGCGTCATCCGTGGGACCAAACTGAAAGAATGGAGGAAACCCCTTCATCTGGAAATCCCATACCGCAGGTGCGCGTAGATCGATCCGCTGAAAGACACGAAAGTGGGATAGTAAATACGGGTGTCTCGGGGGTTCAGCAGGACGAACCTCGACTTACTCCTGCTTTTGTGGAAAGTCACTACGATGCACTTCGTACTTTAATGCAAGAAACTGAGAAAAACAAGAGAATGGATGGTTTGAGAACGCAACTTACTTACGAAGACCAAGCAGATGACTCCACCGAGTCAGAAGAAGAAACTGATAGTTCTAGCTCCGGTTCTGCAGCAACAAAGGTCCGCAGGAAGAGGAAGTACACTCAAAAAATGAAGAAAAAAGCTAGTCTGGGCAAAAGAAAGGAAAGGAGAAAAAGACGTAGCTCCTCACGTTCTCAAACTAGAAAAGCAGTAACTACTGACAGTAGTGACTCAGCGAGTTCCAGCTCGGAGGAAGAAGTAGAAGAGGGCATAGACGAGCCTTATAGACCATCACTCATCAAAAAATTCACAAGGAGAATCGCAGGATGCAAGAGACCAAAGAAGGCGAGGCTTCCCTCGCACATCCGGGTATACGATGGTACCGAAGATCCGGATGATCACTTAGGGTTGTTTGCCGGAGTGGCAGAAATGGAGCAGTGTGATAACACGTAAAAAGTCATGTTTTTACGTACGTTATCTTCCACATTTTAGGCACAAAGTTAACAAAAACATACTTAAAAGGACATTATTCATAAAGTTTTGTTAACTAAGTCAAAACGGAGTCGATGTTTGAAAAATCACTAAAAATGGCATGAAAAACATAAGAAATCGGGCAAAACTGCTTTATCACACCACCGTTCACTCATTTCAATACACTTTAAGCTACGCTCCGAGATATGACCTCTAACTTATGTCATTCTCTTTGTTAGGAAAATACGAACGCGTGGGTATAAAGAACGCTCAAAACGGATAAACGACGAAGAAGTTACGCCCGAACGAAGAAACAGAGAACCGAGAGGCCAGCATACGGCTGAACCAGGCCGTATACGGCTGGTCCAGGCCATATACGGCTGGACCTAGACCGTATACGGCCCATGCACAGCCGTATACGGTCTAGTTCAGTCGTATTCACCCTATGCACAGCCGTATAGGGTCCAGTTCACCCGTATTCACCCTAGCTCAGCCGTATCGTGCGTTTGGGTGATAAAAATCTGATTTTTATTCGCCTTTGCGATACGGTTGTGTGTTTTGAGGTTTGGATACGGTCTACGGATACGGTTGTGCATTCTCTATAAATACAAGCCTCATTTCACCATTCCAAGACATCACACACATCTCATTCAACACACACACTTCAATTCTTCGTTTTCTTATATTTTTATATTTTTAGTCTCTCTCTAGAATAGTTTAGATAGTTTCTCTCTTTAGAGTTTCTCTCTCTAGAGAGAGAGAGTTAGATAGTTAGTTGGTTAGCAGTAGAGAGAGAGAAAAGCTGGTATTGTAATCACAGTGTAATAAGAAGCATTCTTGGTGCAAGACTCTGCCTTTTCTTTTCAGCTGTTACTCTGCTCAATTTTACTGGTGATATCTCTCTTTTCATACTTATACTATGTCCGAATTATTTCTGCCTGTTTGTATGATGTATGTTACTGTTATTGCCATGCTTATTGAGTAGTATGCTGTTGCGGTTGTTGAAATGTAGATAGTTAGAAGTAGGGATGATGTTGAATTAATCTTTAAATCTATATAATTGGGAATTGTTATATTTATTATGTCTAAACTTATCATGCATCTAGACTTAGCTATGGATCACCCTTTCCAGTCCTTCGCGTGACTACTACTTTAGGCTTAGAACCTGATCAACTCTAGGTACAGTAGGAAGTTATCTGTGTTATAGTAAAGAAGCCGTGTTTGTTACTGTAATTCGGCTGAAGTACTGAGTATAGTTTTGGAAACACCACTGGTGGAGTACAACGTGGAAGCTCCGAAAAAATCCGCCTGTGCCGACAATGTGGATTACCTAGAGACCCTAGAATATGGCCTAGAAACCAATATAGCTGTGGAAGTGCACAGTACACCGTCTAGCTACCCCTGTAACTGAAGCTATGGAAACACTTCGATGGTATACACCACATATGTACCTAGGGATGAAAAGCTGTGGAAACATCATAGTACACCGTAAGTACATCCTTGGTTACACGAATCTGTGGAATTGTCTAAGTGCTGTACATCGTGAACAGTTCCTAGGTTAGTACACTGTGGAAGGAGTATGCATTGTACCCCGCTGGTGTTTCTAGGGCTGAATGACTGATTGCAAAGGAGAGGCTAGATCATGACAGAAGTAGTTGAACTAATAAAACGTAAGGAATGAGTCTGGAGATGAAAGTCAAGCCCAGCAGTGGTTCAGGATTCTTAAAACCCCTAGACTCTACAAAACTGATAGTTTAGAATAGCAAGTTAATAATCTGAACATATTTAAGAAATGGCATTTACATTTAGGTGTTAAGAACGGTCAGAATAACCCAAGTGGCAGTCTGTTACCTTATTCCTGCACCCTTAAAGGGTCACTTGTCCAAAAAGACAGTGTGGGGGGTTGAGCAACCTGTTCTGATCAGAATCACGATAGCCTAGGTCTCATGACATACTAATTCTGGTACTTAACTAGAATAAGTAGGGTCCTAGTGTTTACACCCATAATGCATCTGTTTATTAACTGAAAATGTCCCCAATTATCTATATAATAAGCATCATCCCCACAACTGATTATTGAAGTTTCAACCGCCGCAATTCTCTATCTGTCTACCTAGCTACCGATTCTACTCTATCTTATTTACTTTTCCTGTCTTTAGTTAATTAGTTAATTAAAATAGAAAACCCCCAAAACCTACCTATCTGCACAAAACCCATCCTAAAAGCAAAACTCTATCTTTGGCATCACTTCGTTTCAATTCGCTCCGATTTAAGAACGACCTCGAGTTATACTTACTGCTTACTCACCCTGTGTGATAGGTAGTACTTATAAATTGAGTCCCCAGCTCTTTATAAATTTTAAAACTCAACCGATCCGCACCTCGACGGACGGTCCGACGACGGGGTGAAAACCCGACTGACCGTTTGGTCGCGATCAAGTTTTTGGCGCCGCTGCCGGGGATCGTAGAGCGTTACGATTCTGAAGCCGCCTTAGATAGAATAAGCAATTAGGAGATCCTTTTCGTATAGGCTGTCCTTAACCTATTCGAAAGTTACTTTACTTAGAATAGCTTAGTTTAAAATAAAATGAAAAATCCAAAAATATCTTTCTACGATTCGCCGCCTTCCTGTCCCATTTCTCTATTCGCCTCCAAGACAACTGAAGAAATGACGGCTATGGACGATGCTGAGTTCTTCGACCACTTGGAACCAGAGTTGAAATCCGACTTTCACTCATCACCGGAAGAAGCCTCCGCTAGCCCAGACGACGATTCTAGAACTTTAGGGAAATTCTTAGATCTTGACTTAGGAACCCATAAATCTCAACAGAAGATCTCAACTTCTGCTTCTAGCATTCCAAGCTATCAGGTTTTACCTGCGCCTAAGATTAAATATTCCTTAGAAAATATCCCTAGATTCCCTGATTTTGTCGATAATATTCCTGAAAACACTCAATCCTTTCATTCCTCATCTAATGAAGAACGAATCCCCATAAGGAATGAGGATATTCATGAACATCTTCCAAAATCACCAATTTTTGTCTACCTCATACCAGAACCTTCGTACACCATTTATCGTGTTGTTGATAAGGAGATACCGAAAGATTCAGATGGTTATGAAATCCGATACGTTGGTTATTCTTTTGACCCTGATAAGAGGTTAGGTGTATGTAAGGCATTTGCCTTACACTTAAATATATCTGATTTTCCTTACTCAGTCGAGCAAAGAAAAACCATCTTAAGGATTGACATACTCGTAGGTGTTCTCCACTGTCTTCCGATCCAAAAGGAAGATGGTATCTTCACTCGATATCGAGAGCAAGAGCGAAAGCTATTATCAGAAATAGATCGCCTCATGGATCTATTTGCTTGCACCGATTATCCTTCAGTTTCACAAACCATGATTAATCGTTATGTTGCAGCAATGATAAAAGAGCTTGAGCTATTAACTTCTAAAGATCCTTCGATCACTCTCGTCATTTCTGGAAAAATTCCATTCTTCGTAGATCCCGCCGTTTATATAATCACCAAGTTGCAAGAAATATTTCCTGGAGCTGATGACGACAAGCTAGAAGCCGTTTTCTTTGCCGAAAGAAAAGATATTCACGTTAAACTTGCTTCGTTGTTCGATCAATCCAAATCCCCTTTTACCATTTCTCAAAGATCTTTAATTTGGGATATCACCATTGCAGTGCAAACTACAAATGGAGATCCCGACTCAAAAGAGGAACTTAGGTTTCTGAGAATTTTAGGAAATCTTCTTCACGATCTTAATAATATAGACCGCGGTATGCGATTAGGAATTTCAAGTAAAAAGAAAGTTAGAAAGGAATTTAATAAGTTTGTTAACAATCTGCTAGAATTAGGCCATAAAGAATGTAGGATTCTTAGTGAATTCGAAAATTTTTCATTACACCCTGCCAAGCTAGTTGATTATCTCGTTAACATTCTAAACTGTGATTTTATTCCTCGCTATACTTCAAGATTGCTTTCAAGCAATCCCCTTTAAATAGATTTGGAACAATAGTCGAGCTACAGACTTGAAACAAGCGCTTTTTGGGAGGCAACCCAAATTTTTAATTAGGTCTTTAAAATAATTTTCTTAGGTTAAAAATAAGTTAGTTTAGTTAATGGTTTAATTTGTTTTTGAAAAAGAAAAAAAAGAAAACCCTTTTTAAAATCTTTATCTCCGCAAAATCTGCGCAGTTTCTGAAAACTTGAAAATCTTAAATTAAAAATCTTATAAAGTTTTAAATTGCTTATATTTTAAAGAGTCAAAATTTTAAACCAAAAATATTGTTTATTTTTATCTAGTTAAGTAGTTCTCCTTGCATTTTAATAAAACAATCTTTTGTTGCGCACAGTCAAATACCAAATTTTAAACTTGTGCTAAAATATTTGGCTAAGGTTTTTAATTACCCAAAATACCTAGTAATTACATTTAAAATGTTATTTATTCACAAATGGTAAAAAGGAGGATTAAAATAAAAGGGGTAAAAATGGGTCAAACAAAGTCAAAACAACAAAAACATTCTTTTTCCCCCCTCATTCTTCCCCGTTTGCCGCGGCTTCCATCTCCCCACCTCAAACCCACCATTTTCCACCATTGTTGACCAAACCAAGCTTCAAACCTTCATCTCTAGGTCATTTTTATGTCATCTAACATCATTGCATCTTCATTAAGGTAAGATCCAAGCTTAAAATACCAAAATTCTCTAACTTTATTAACCTAGGGTTTCAAGTTAGTTTTTGATGATTTGTGCTTTACATTGCGAAATTGAGCTTTGATTCTTGCTTAGTGATGATATAGGATGATGTAGGAACTAGCATTACTTCTTAGATTGAAGCAATTTGATGTTTGACTTTGGAAAGTTGACTATATTTGACTAGTAAACCCATTTTAGCCAATTAATGATTAAATTGTTTATGATAAGTTGTTTGTTGATTGATTAATGCTAAATATGATTTGTATAGCTTATTCATTTGTTTCATTTGTGGTTAAATGCGTAATATGGTCAAGTTAGCAAATTAAAGTAAGCATAGAAAGTTGACTTTTGTTGAAACGTCACCATTTTGAAACAAAACCTTTGATAAAATGATGTTTTAATTTAAGTAGATGCTAATGCCTTGCTTTGATTTGCTAATGCAAGTTAGTGTTATGATAGATTTAGCAAATGACAAAAAGGAAACCTTACTTTGGTAATGTTGACTTTAAAAGTCAAAATGCTTAATTTTTTTAGTAATACTAGTAACCATTCTAGTTAAAGAGTCATGGTGGTGTTTTAAAATTGTATCTTTGAAAGTATTATGGTAAATCTTAAATGGATACTACATTTTCCTTAATTAACCACTTTTAAAATTTTAAAATAGTATCTACTTAAAAGAATACCATAATTACCTAAAAGATACAATCAAGAAACAAATTTGTCAACTAAAGAAGCTTTGTTGCTATACTTGCATGATATGGTCAAAATTGCTATATACTTGTTTAAATATCATGGTTTGTTTGCATGCGGTAATAGGTTATACTTGCCATGATAAGGTAATTACATGAATAAGATTTAACTCTTTATCATACATGCTTATTATGGTTGAATAAGTCTTTGACTTTTCTTGTAATCGTTAAGACCTAATAGCCTATTATTGTAAACCAAAGTTTCTTGTGGTGATTGAAAATTGAGTTTGGTGGTATTATTAGCTATTACAGGTTTTTGGGACTGCTCATGTTCTAAAGCTCACATTTCGAATTTTTATTCAAAATTGGGAATGTGATTTAGTCAAATAACTTGTAATTATTCCTGGTAATTCACTATGTTCTTGTTTTCTCTTATTTTTCAGATGACTGATTTTCCCCGATATATCAGAAAATCCATCAAGGACCCAGAGAAACAGGAAAGATATCAGACATGGCTAACACATCAGTTAGGAGAAAATAGGTACTTAGTGTGGGAGGATTTGGAGCAAATCGGTTTAAAGGAAGGGTTTGAAAATTTGATAATGTTTAAGGAAGGGAAGCGACATCTGCGCGCATGGAGGAATCTATTTGAGATTAAAGAAAATGTTTATCAAGAGTTAGTTGCTGAGTTTATGGTATCCTTCCAGTTCGACAAAACGATTGATAAGCTAAATGATGACCGAATGATTAGATTCAACTTCATGGGAAATCCTCACCACATGTCATTAGCAACCTTCGCCAGACATCTTGAATTATACACTGAGTATCAAGTTACCACTCCTTTCTTTCTGAAGGCAAACACTGAGGTTAAGCAGCGAGACCACACTGCTATTTGGCAAGAATTGACTGGAAATCAGTTCCAGTCCAATGTCAAGGCCACTTCGTTTCTTGATAAGCACTACCAAGTTCTTCACAACCTCATCGCTTGCAGCATTCGAGGAAAGAGAAAGACTAAGGGAGCTGTTGGGGTAAAGGACTTGCAGATCATCAAGAGCATTATAGAGCAGGAACACGTTAATGTTGCCTATTTGGTTGCTGATAGGATCCTTACTGAGTCGGGGTACACCGAGTCAGAGTTTGCATATATGGGAGCAATAATCACTAAGTTAGTTAGGAGAATGGGGCTGTTGACTGAGGAGGTGATTGGTAACCTGACACCAGTGGCAAACAGGGTATCTAAGCCATATGACATTAACTATATGGTTAAGGTTTGGTTGCTAGAGAAAGATGCTGATGGGCAGATAAGATGGAAGGATGGTGATATCATTCCGGGAGTTCGAATGAGGCCCCCGAGGAGCAAGAGTGTTAGGTTTGAGTTCGATGACAGCACGGTCCACCGACAGCCTAGGACCGCTGTTGCTCATGAGCGAGAGGAAGGAGAGACAGCGCTGCTGAGGCACAAAGTCCACTAATACCGCCTGTTCGAGAGTTTGGTTGGGGAGATCCGGTATCATCCGAGCTCATGTACGGTATATTGGGTATACTTAACTCACATTACACACAGGACACATATTTAGCTACTGAGTTTGGATTCCCACAACCTACACGTTCTACATGGGTATGCGGCCCACGACCACCCACTACCACCGTTCCCTACACCTCCATACCACCCACATCCTCCACTCGCACTGTGCACATGGAGATTCCTCGAGCCCGCCATAACAGGACTACTCCTGCGGCTGAGCCGGTTTTCTCTGTGCACACTGCTACACCACATGAGCCGCATATCCCACATATTGGACAACCATCTTCCCGTACCATGACCCGTCCGAGACCAGCTGAGTCAGCCACATCAGACACATCTTCAGAGACAGACTCACCTCAGTCAGGGTTCAGACAGGACATGCAGGTTGATGACCAGGTACCGGTGCAGACTGATTATCTGCCTGATATGACTACTGCTACTGTTGTGCCTACTTTTTCAGGATTCACAGGGATGCTTCAAAGCAACCCAGTGCCTTCTGCTGAGCTTCCACCGTACCCGATGCATGGTGCTTCCTTAGGATCATATGAGGTTGCAGAGATGGGACTAGATCCCAACTTCCATTTGTACCCGATCCAGCCACCAACATCCGGCAGGCAACACAGTTCATCTTCAGCATCAGTCTCCCATAGGTTATCCAGTGGACAGCACTCTGCCTCCCGTCATGCACCTTACAACTCCATGCCACCTCCAGCTCACGGACCACCATCCGACCAGGATCCTTCTCACCCTTGATCTTATCAGATTTTATTTTCATTTGTGTTGGATAACTGTATCACTTATTATTATTACTGATATTTGGGATTACTGTATTTGACTCTTGCTGCTTGAACTATTTGGGTTCCAACCTGTAATCTGGTTGGACCCATCTATCTATCCTATCTTATCATTTATCTATCATTTACTTATTTTATGCTTTTCTTAGTTAGTTTTTAGATTACTTGCAATAAAAGAGAGAGTAAAAAGTATGAAAGTTCCCCAAGAAGAAACCGAGATGACGCACGAATCACGCAAAGATCCTGACACAAACTGATCGACCTACACATCCGAATCAGAATCTTCATTCACACATCTCAGTCCTTTCTAGGGGAGTTTTTCTTTTCCATCCCTTAGTGATTTTCTTTCATCATCTATAACTCGCCGTTATGCCATCATGCTTAAATTCTAAGTGTGGGATTCTAAATCCCACACAAATCAAATCAACTTAGAAATAGGGTTCCAAAATATTTTCAAACTCTAAGTGTGGGATTCCTTCACAAGAATTTTAAACTTAGTTTGAGAACATTAGGGACAATGTTCCTCTAAGTGTGTGATACACGGTATGTTATACCGAATTCTTTGACTTTGATTGCTTGTCCAAAGTATAACTTTCTAAAAATAAGCTTAACTTCGACAGTGGAAATGCCACTCATTCAGTTAGCTTAAACTTTTTCCTAAAAACCTCATTCTTGCTAAAATTTTAGAAAACATTTTTTTTCAAAATCATAAGCTTAACTTCGACAGTGGAGATACCACTCATTCAGTTGGCTTAATTTTCATAAAAACTCATTTTTGTTAAAAAATTTTAATTTTCTGACTCTAAATAATCTTGAGAAAATAAATTTTTCAGAAATTAATTAAACTGCTTTGGAAAGTAAAATAAGTTAAGATACGATTTCCTTAAAAATGAAATATTAATCTAAGAGCATCGCACGGCTAGACACATACAACCCTATTGTAGTGAGGTATTTGAGCCCAATAAAAGCATTCATCTTTAATGCTTCACTTTTTCATTTGATGTGTGTGCCGATGCATGTGATTTAAGTTAGAACTTGCTCTTGGTATACGCTTCGAGACCACACCAATGGGCACCGTACGCGGTGAAGGTGCAGTCAAAGGACCTTGACATTCCTTAGGATATAAACCCCTTTCATCATATCTCTTCAAGCCCAAAACCCTTCCAACACTTACTTTTAGTGTTGATGATCCGCCTAGAAAACCCTGTTGAGCCTTAGCCTATTCGTTTCTTTCAAAACCCAAAAATTTGAACCCACTTATTCCACATCCACCAAAAATCTTATCTTAGAAATTTTAAACTTGTGGGAAATATTATTTTAATTATCCTTTTTGCTTTCACTCCAAATCACAAATACTGGTGTTTACTCAAAACTTTCTCGTGTGCGTTCCCCTGATAAAAATCAAAAGATGAAAAAGTTTATGGTGTGAAAAATTGACACCAAGTAAATGCAAAGTCATCAGAAGGATGAAAAAGATGAAAGAAAGAAAAGGATTTCAAAAAGGGCAAAAGAAAGAAACAAAATAAAAAAAGATCCCTAGAAAAGTCCAAAAAGAGAAGCAAAAGAAAAGAAAAGAAAAATAGAATAAAGCTGAGTGCTTCGAATCTCTCGAAAAATTCCTGTTCTTATAAAAGATAAAAACTCTCCCGAGTATTTTCAAAAAGATAGAAGTCAAAGTAGCTATCTTCTTCCCTTGCCATTTATCCGTTTCCGTTTTCATTAAAAAAGTGTTTAAAGTAATGTTTTCCCAAAAGGTTTAAAGTTCTTAAAGATAAGCAAACCCCCTATTTCAAACCAAAAACTCCCACTTATCCATACCACTCAACCCTCACCAACCATTGCAACCCATTTCGAATGTCCTGAGATGATTAGCACCGTCCTCATTGAAGTGGTGGAGATCCGATTCTTGATCAAGCCTATGATGAGAAGCAATGCATGACTGGCTTTATGAGCGATTTCGTTTGATTAGAATGATAGGAAACCCGATACACTCTGAGTGAATTGAGTGACCACCTTTGTGAGATCACCTAGTCATGTACAATATCCATCGAGAATTGTGAAAGTATGCCAAGATTGACATATCAGGATTAAGGGAGGGTTATCTTAATGATGCTTACTTTCTAAAAAGGTTTTCTTGGTTTCTGACTAAGTAAAAAAATCTCAGGTTATTTCTTGTCAAAACCCAAAAACCGTTTTTTTTCAAACCTTTATAGCAAGTGAGAATTTTAAAGTTTGCTTGAGGACAAGCAAAAGTCTAAGTGTGGGATATTTGATAACACGTAAAAAGTCATGTTTTTACGTACGTTATCTTCCACATTTTAGGCACAAAGTTAACAAAAACATACTTAAAAGGACATTATTCATAAAGTTTTGTTAACTAAGTCAAAACGGATTCGATGTTTGAAAAATCACTAAAAATGGCATGAAAAACATAAGAAACCGGGCGAAACTGCTTTATCACACCACCGTTCACTCATTTCAATACACTTTAAGCTATGCTCCGAGATATGACCTCTAACTTATGTCATTCTCTTCGTTAGGAAAATACGAACGTGTAGGTATAAAGAACGCTCAAAACGGATAAACGACGAAGAAGTTACGCCCGAACGAAGAAACAGAGAACCGAGAGGCCAGCATACGGCTGAACCAGGCCGTATACGGCTGGTCCAGGCCATATACGGCTGGACCTAGACCGTATACGGTCTGTGCAGGCCGTATACGGCCCATGCACAGCCGTATACGGTCTAGTTCAGTCGTATTCACCCTATGCACAGCCGTATAGGGTCCAGTTCACCCGTATTCACCCTAGCTCAGCCGTATCGTGCGTTTGGGTGATAAAAATCTGATTTTTATTCGCCTTTGCGATACGGTTGTGTGTTTTGAGGTTTGGATACGGTCTACGGATACGGTTGTGCGTTCTCTATAAATACAAGCCTCATTTCACCATTCCAAGACATCACACACATCTCATTCAACACACACACTTCAATTCTTCGTTTTCTTATATTTTTATATTTTTAGTCTCTCTCTAGAATAGTTTAGATAGTTTCTCTCTCTAGAGAGAGAGAGTTAGATAGTTAGTTGGTTAGCAGTAGAGAGAGAGAAAAGCTGGTATTGTAATCACAGTGTAATAAGAAGCATTCTTGGTGCAAGACTCTGCCTTTTCTTTTCAGCTGTTACTCTGCTCAATTTTACTGGTGATATCTCTCTTTTCATACTTATACTATGTCCGAATTATTTCTGCCTGTTTGTATGATGTATGTTACTGTTATTGCCATGCTTATTGAGTAGTATGCTGTTGCGGTTGTTGAAATGTAGATAGTTAGAAGTAGGGATGATGTTGAAGTAATCTTTAAATCTATATAATTGGGAATTGTTATATTTATTATGTCTAAACTTATCATGCATCTAGACTTAGCTATGGATCACCCTTTCCAGTCCTTCGCGTGACTACTACTTTAGGCTTAGAACCTGATCAACTCTAGGTACAGTAGGAAGTTATCTGTGTTATAGTAAAGAAGCCGTGTTTGTCACTGTAATTCGGCTGAAGTACTGAGTATAGCTTTGGAAACACCACTGGTGGAGTACAACGTGGAAGCTCCGGAAAAAGCCGTTTGTGCCGACAATGTGGATTACCTAGAGACCCTAGAATATGGCCTAGAAACCAATATAGCTGTGGAAGTGCACAGTACACCGTCTGGCTACCCCTGTAACTGAAGCTATGGAAACACTTCGATGGTATACACCACATATGTACCTAGGGATGAAAAGCTGTGGAAACATCATAGTACACCGTAAGTACATCCTTGGTTACACGAATCTGTGGAACTGTCTAAGTGCTGTACATCGTGAACGGTTCCTAGGTTAGTACACTGTGGAAGGAGTATGCATTGTACCCCGCTGGTGTTTCTAGGGCTGAATGACTGATTGCAAAGGAGAGGCTAGATCATGACAGAAGTAGTTGAACTAATAAAACGCAAGGAATGAGTCTGGAGATGAAAGTCAAGCCCAGCAGTGGTTCAGGATTCTTAAAACCCCTAGACTCTACAAAACAGATAGTTTAGAATAGCAAGTTAATAATCTGAACATATTTAGGAAATGGCATTTACATTTAGGTGTTAAGAACGGTCAGAATAACCCAAGTGGCAGTCTGTTACCTTATTCCTGCACCCTTAAAGGGTCACTTGTCCAAAAAGACAGTGTGGGGGGTTGAGCAGCCTGTTCTGATCAGAATCACGATAGCCTAGGTCTCGTGACATACTAATTCTGGTACTTAACTAGAATAAGTAGGGTCCTAGTGTTTACACCCATAATGCATCTGTTTATTAACTGAAAATGTCCCCAATTATCTTTATAATAAGCATCATCCCCACAACTGATTATTGAAGTTTCAACCGCCACAATTCTTTATCTGTCTACCTAGCTACCGATTCTACTCTATCTTATTTACTTTTCCTGTCTTTAGTTAATTAATTAATTAAAATAGAAAACCCCCAAAACCTACCTATCTGCACAAAACCCATCCTAAAAGCAAAACTCTATCTTTGGCATCACTTCGTTTCAATTCGCTCCGATTTAAGAACGACCTCGAGTTATACTTACTGCTTACTCACCCTGTGTCATAGGTAGTACTTATAAATTGAGTCCCCAGCTCTTTATAAATTTTAAAACTCAACCGATCCGCGCCTCGACGGACGGTCCGACGACGGGGTGAAAACCCGACTGACCGTTTGGGCGCGATCACAGTGGTCCATGCCTGTGTGGTGCCACATGTTCGCGTAAACGCTTGCAGGACCTGCTCATCTTTGGTTTGATGACCTTCCTCACGCCAGTATTGACAGCTTCGAGGAGTTACGAGAGAGCTTTCTCAGCAACTTCATGCAACAACGAAGGTACACTAAACACCCTATGGAAATCCATAACATAGTGCAAGGACACCATGAGTCATTGACGGACTTCATGGAGCGGTTTAAGGAGGAAAGTATGGAAATTAAAGGAGCAGACGAGATCATGCGCATCTCAGGTTTTATCCATGGGATAAGACCAAAGCAGTTGATAGAACAGTTCTACGCCAACATCCCCAAGACAATCAATGAAGTTTTTGAACGGACTAAGGCATTTATTCAGGGAAAAGAAGCAATTGGGCATGTCGTCGAAGCTCCGTCCAGAGATCCGTTACGGCAGGGCAGAGGTTCGCCCTGGAAGTCACCCCCGCTAGCTCCGATGCAGGTCCTTACATCCCCCTGGCGGAATCATGAAGCATATTCTGGCAGCAAGGGACGCGTTCCGCAACCTTACTCACCTGCCCCAAAGAGGAATACCTACTTCACGCCACTTACCAAAACACCCTGTGAAATATTGGCAACTGAAGCGGTTCGACACAGCTTCACACAACCTGCTCCTCTCAAAGGCAATCCGGAGGGGAAGTTTGCAGACAGGTATTGTGAGTTCCATGATGATAAAGGGCATTATACTAACGATTGTTATCAGTTGCGGAAGCAAATAGGAGGCTGTGCAGTCAGGACAATTGTCACATCTGGTAAGAGAAATAAAGCAAGTCGGAACAAAGCAGCAGGGAAGACAAGGTCCTTCTCAGAAGAACAAGCCTAGGGTAATTCAAATGGTCCGATCTGAGCGGAACGAAGATAAGAGGCCCATGGACAAAGTTGAAAGTTGGATGCATCAAGAAATCAGCTTTCCACCTTCTAATCAGGTATGCCCCACCGAAAATCCTCTCATTATCAAGGCGGAGGTTGAAGGTCATATGGTTCACCGTGTCTATGTGGACGGAGGTAGCTCTTCCGATATCATGTATTTTCATTGTTTTGAAAAGTTGAATGACGCTGTTAAGAAGCGGATGGTGAATACAAAAACACCCTTAGTAGGTTTCTCTGGGGCAATGATATCATCGGTAGGAAGCATATGGCTTCCTGTTACCTTCGGAGAGTACCCTTTGTCAAGGACTGTGGACATGAAGTTCCTTATTGTACAATCGCCTTCACCCTATAACGTGTTGCTAGGTAGACCTACCATATGTCGCTTAAGAGCAGTGGTGTCTACTGTAACATCCTCGCGTCGGGCCTGGTAATTTTCTACTAAAAGTTAATATTTTATTAATTAGAAATTATTTGTTATTAGATGTTATTGAAAAACTTAGGTGAATAAGTCTCAAGACTTATTGTGACTAGTGAATTGATAGTTGTTTTAAATTACTGTAGTTGACAGTAAAATAAAAAGATATTTCTCGCAAGAGATTTTACGGTTCCAGACAATAGATTTGGAACGGGTATAAAATACCCAAACATTTGAGTTGAGTTAAGCTGGAGTCGACCAACCTTGTGGTCACTTCCAGAAAATATGTTTTTCCCCAATTTCATTTCCTCTCAATACACAAAACCTAACATTTCATCAAATTGAAGAATTGAAACCTTGGAATTGGAATTGTGAAATCATTTCTAGCTTGCTATCTATTATCTTCTAGTTGCTTATCATCTTCATCATCATCATGTAAGTATTGTGAGTTCAAGAACTTCAATGATAGTTAGGTTAAACTTGAAATTGACAAATTGAATGAATTATATATGTGTTTGAAGTTGATATGTGGGTTAGTTAATGATAGTTAACTGATTTCATAGCTTAAGTTGTGATTTGTTGCCATAGAAATGTAATTCAAGTTCATACTTGAAGTTTTATGAAATTAGCTTGAACATGATAGTGATTGTTGCTTGGTGATGTTGTTTGATGTTAATTAGTGTTATGCGATACTTGCTTGGTAGTTTGAAGTATGATTTATGCGATTTGGTACTCAAATATTTGAGGTATTGAGAGTTAGATTCGAGCTGAAAGTGTGCAGGTCAAAAAACTGAACTTTCTGGGTTTTGCTGAGAAGCCGATCGGCTATGCTTAGCAGATCGGCTACTCTAGTGTAAAATTGCAACAGAACTTAACCCAGAAACTGAATGGCTAAAACTAAACTAATGAAACAGATCTGCTTTACAAAGCAGATCGGCTTTACATGTATAGCCGAACGGCTTTGTATAGCCGATCGGCTGAGTTAGTTCAAAAACTCAACAGAAAATTTACTTAAGAGAAATGGCTTAAAAATCTGATACGAAAGCAGATCTGCTAAGGTAAAACAGATCTGCTATGGTTTAGAAATAGTTCAATTCAGTTTTGTTTTGTGTTTCATTCACAAGTGTATAAGTAATACATATATGTGCAAGTTGTGTGATTACTTGTATAACAACATGATTCATCTAAGGTTGTTGATTGATGACAAGTTATTAACTTGTGTGTTTCGTGGTATTACAGATACACCAAAGACTCAGTGATTAAGAGCTGAGTGTGGAGACTTCAAGGGTATCGGTGAGTGGATTCAAAGCTCATCATTTAGTTTAGTTGTAATCATTTGATTACAACTAGTAATCGTAGATATGTTGTTGTGTTTGATTATATTACACTTGGTTGAATATGCATTTATGTGCTATGTGTTTGGCCTTCGGGCATCAGTTGTTAATGAGGTCAACGAGTTGATGAACTGTTGGTTGGGCTAGCAGGTTGCTATATGAATGATACAGAGTTGTACTTCATTTGTTGTGTGTATAGACTCTGTATCTGAATGTAATAAACGCTAGCTATCGGTCTCGTCCGTATGGCCATACGGATATGGTTGGGTAAGTGTTCTTGGGGAGCCTCCCGGGTATTATGGTTGTCCCCAGAACCACCGATCCTCATTAAGTGATTGCTAGTTGTTGATTGTTGTATTTACAATTATTAGGAGTGATTAGGTGATGAAGCTAAGCTGAATGTTGTGTGATGAACTCACTCACTTAGCTTCGTGCTAACCCCTCGTTGTTACTTCTTGCAGATTTTGATAAATGTGGGTAGCAAGAAGTAAATGAATAAGGCGGGAATGTTTGAAGATTTGCTACTCTGATTATATTTTGTGTTAAAATCAAGTTTGTCTAAGTAATACCCCGAATAGTGAAGTAGGTTAAGACTTTTGAATAAGTTTAATGTAATCTAAACTGTTTTATACATTATGAATTGTGATGTAATAATCAAATAGATGTTCTAAAATATTTACGCTTCCGGTTTATTAATATAATACTGCGTTCTTAAAAGAGGGGTGTTACAAGTTGGTATCAGAGCATGGTTTTGGGATAATTGAGCATTGAAGAATGTTCAAACCTCAAAACTGGAGCATGTTTAGTCAAACATTCCTGGTTTGGGATTTAGCATTGGTCGATAATTGTTAGTAGATAGGTACTAACGATTAACAAAGTTCAAGTGTTTTGTTGATTTCAGAAATGGCAGATAATGAGCAACCAACCGGCCACCCGAATAATGCCTCTCGGATAGATGCTCCTCAGTCAAACACACAACAAGAACAACATATTCATGAAGGTACATCTGCTCATCATCACTATGAATTAGAAAGAGATGAATATGTGCATGAGATGGAGGATGAATTGATTCTTTTGAGGGAATTTAAAAGAAAAGCCGAGGAAGTTGCGGCTCAACAACTTGCATATCAACAACAAACTTCTACTGTTGGTACTGGATCTTCTTCTCAATCTAGTAAGAGATGTTCTTTTAAAACCTTTATGGCTAGTAAACCACCAGAGTATCGTGGTAGTACAAATCCATCTGTAACATTGAATTGGTTACGAGATATTGAACGGAAATTTGAAGTGACAAGTTGTGATGAAGATTCTAAAGTAATGTTTGCGGTACAATGTATGAAAGATGCAGCCATGGTGTGGTGGGATTCGGTTACAGGTCATTTAGCTGAGCAGCAAAAGAAGGCTATTCGATGGTCTGAATTTCATCAAGCGGTTTGTAATCAGTATTGTTCGGATTTTGATATGGCACGGATTCGACGAGAATTTATGAATCTTCAACTAACTGATAAGATGACGATTGATGATTTAATTGCTCAGTTTAGTGACAAGCTTCGTTTTGTTCAACAGTGGGTTCCAGATGAAAAGACTAAAATTGAACAGTTTGTAGAAACTTTGCCTCATGATTATCGTACCTCAGTTCGATTGGCTAGAGATTTATCACAAGCTTTTGTTTTGGCACGTGCGGTTGACAGTGATATGAGAGGTTCTCGCAGGTATCCACCGAGAGAAAATTCTACTTTTACTCCTTCAAGAAGTAGAAATGATTCTTCTAGTAAAAGCAAATCTAGATGGCAAAGTAATCGACAAAATAGAAGATCAAGTGGGATGACTAGTTCTTCTGGATCAGTTGAAGGACCTAGTTGGTGCAATCCGTGTAGATCTAGACATGTTGGTCCATGTACGGCGCAAACCAATAAATGTTTGAAATGTGGTGAGTTAGGGCATGAGGTCAAGAATTGTCGATATCCTAATTTTGTGTGTTGGACTTGTAAGAAAGAAGGACATCGGGTTGGTCAATGTCCAGAGGCAGGAAAGACTGGGTCGGGTACGGTTGGAAGTTCATCATCTTCCGGACAAAAGCGAAAGAACCCTCCGCCAGCACTGAGTAGGGCTTTTCAGATGACAGTCGATGAGGCTGTCCACACAGATGATGTGATCACGGGTACTTTTCTCATAAACTCTGTACCAGCTCGTGTATTATTTGATTCTGGAGCAAATTGTTCTTTCATATCTGTGTGTTTTTGTGATAAGTTGAGATTAATCCCTACTGTGATAAATAAGCCCTTAGAAGTAGAGATTGTAAGTGGCAACCTAGTTCCTGTTACCACCTCGGTGACTGGAGCTAATATTGTGATAGATGGTCATACTTTTCCAATTTCGTTTCTATTAATGCCGATTCCAAGTTTTGATGTGATTATTGGCATGGATTGGTTAAGTCAGTTTAAAGCAAGTATAGATTGCCACAGTAAGTTGATTAGGATCCCAATTTCTGATGAGTCATATGTTCTGGCTCGAGGAGAACGGGATAGGGGTTGTATTCCTCTGATTTCTATGATGAAAGCTAGGAAATCGTTGACTAAAGGCTGTAGGTCTTATCTAGCATATGTTATTGATGCCAAATTAGAAAAGAAGTCTATTTCAGAAGTTCCGGTTGTTTCTGAATATCCAGAAGTGTTTCCCGATGAATTACCTGGATTACCACCGGTTAGAGATGTTGAGTATCAGATTGATCTTATTCCTGGTTCTTCAGCTGTAGCTAAAGCTCCCTATAGATTAGCTCCGTCTGAAATGTGTGAGATGATGAAACAGATTCAGGAATTGTTGGATAGAGGTTTTATTAGACCTAGTTCTTCTCCTTGGGGTGCACCGGTTTTGTTTGTTAAAAAGAAAGATGGGTCATTCAGAATGTGTATTGATTATCGGGAATTAAACAAAAGAACAGTAAAGAATAAATATCCTTTGCCTCGAATAGATGATTTATTTGATCAGTTGCAGGGATCTTCGGTATATTCTAAAATTGATTTGAGGTCGGGATTCTATCAAGTTCGTGTTCGTGAGCAAGATATTCCAAAGACTGCTTTTCGTACCAGGTATGGTCACTACGAATTTCTAGTAATGCCATTTGGTTTAACCAATGCACCGGCAGTGTTTATGGATTTGATGAACCGTGTATGTCGCCCTTTTCTTGATAAATTTGTGATAGTGTTTATCGATGATATTCTTGTGTATTCCAAATCCGAATCAGAACATGAAATGCATTTGAGATTAGTATTGGAAACTTTGAAAAGAGAACAATTATATGCCAAGTTTTCAAAATGCGAATTCTGGATTCGAGAAGTACAATTTTTGGGTCATATCATATGTAAAGATGGTGTTAAAGTTGATCCTTCTAAAATTGAAGCCGTTATGAAATGGAATGTTCCAAAGAATCCATCGGAAATCAAGAGTTTTCTTGGGCTAGCTGGATATTATAGAAAATTTATTAAAGACTTTTCGAAGATAACTAGTCCATTGACTAAATTGACTCGTAAAGATGTAAAGTTTGAATGGTGTGAACAACAGGAAACAGCTTTTCAGACATTGAAACAGTTGCTGTGTCAGTCTCCTGTGTTAGTTTTACCAGATGGATCTGATGATTTTGTTGTATATTGTGATGCATCTATTGTGGGTTTAGGTTGTGTTTTAATGCAGCGAGATCATGTCATTGCTTATGCTTCTCGTCAGCTCAAAACTCATGAAAGAAATTATCCTACCCATGATTTAGAACTTGCAGCTGTAGTGTTTGCATTGAAAATCTGGAGGCATTACTTGTATGGTACTAAATGTGTTATACATACAGATCACAAGAGTCTTCAGTATATGTTTTCACAGAAAGAGTTAAATATGCGTCAGAGGCGATGGTTAGAATTAATCAAAGATTATGATTGTGAGATTAGATACCATCCAGGAAAAATAAATATGGTTGCAGACGCCTTAAGTCGAAAAGGTACCTCTAACCAAGTCTATTATTTGAAAGTTAATGTTTCTTCTGATTTAGTGGATCAAATTAAAGTTGTACAGTTAGAAGCTTTATTGAATCATAATTTAAAATCAGAGATTATGACAAAAAGAAAAGACTTGTTGATTGATGATTCTAGAGGATTGAAAACTTTTCAGTCACGTGTATGGATTCCTTTGATAGGAGGTCTTCGAGATGTGATTCTGACTGAAGCTCACAAATCTAGATTGTCTGTTCATCCAGGGAGTACCAAGATGTATAATGATTTGAAACCTTTGTACTGGTGGCCTACAATGAAAACTGATATTGCAAAGTTTGTTGGTAATTGTCATATATGTGCTCAAGCGAAAGCTGAACATCAGAAACCGTATGGGTCGTTGAAACAGATTGAGATTCCAGAATGGAAGTGGGAACATATAACTATGGATTTTGTGACAAAACTTCCAAAAACTAACCGAGGGAATGATATGATTTGGGTTATTGTTGATCGTTTGACCAAAAGTGCTCATTTTCTGGCTTCTAATGAAACTGCATCACTGAGTAAGTTGGCACAGTTGTATGTTAATGAGATTGTTACAAGGCATGGTATTCCATTATCGATTGTATCAGATAGAGATGCTAGATTTATTTCACGCTTTTGGCAGAATTTACAACAACAGTTGGGTACACGTGTGAATCTCAGTACAGCTTATCATCCTCAGACTGACGGTCAGTCAGAACGTACTATTCAAACATTAGAGGATATGTTAAGAGCTTGTATCTTAGAATATGGAGATTCTTGGGATTCTCATCTTCCTTTGGTAGAATTTGCGTATAATAACTCTTATCATTCGAGTATTGGTATGTCTCCCTATGAAATGTTGTATGGTCGCCGTTGTAGAACGCCTACATGTTGGTTGGAAGTGGGAGAAAAACAATTTGCAGGTCCTGACATTGTGCAAATTACTGCTGATAAAGTGGCTATCGCACGAGAAAAATTAAAAGTTGCACGTGATAGACAGAAACAATATGCAGATCCACGTAGACGACCAGTTGTATTCTCCGAGGGTGAATTGGTGTATTTGAAAGTATCTCCATGGAAGGGTGTTATTAGATTTGGGAAGAGAGGAAAGTTGGCACCGAGATATATTGGTCCTTTTAAAATTCGACAGTTAGTAAATGATCAATCCGTGGCATTAGATCTCCCTTCTGAACTCAGTGGTATTCACGATACGTTTAATATTTGTTACTTGAGGAAGTGCAATGTTGAAGATCAAACTCAAATTCTTCCTTTGAAAGATTTGAAAGTCGACCAGAATCAGAAATTGATTGAAGAACCAATTGAAATTTTAGATAGAAAGACTACCAAACTTAGAAAGAAACAGATACCAATGGTATTGGTAAAATGGAAGCACAGTTTAGGTTCTGATTTAACTTGGGAGACCGAGGAATTAATGAAATCCAGATATCCTGGATTGTTTGACTAAGTTTAGATTTCGAGGACGAAATCTCTTAAAGGAGGGGAGATTTGTAACATCCTCGCGTCGGGCCTGGTAATTTTCTACTAAAAGTTAATATTTTATTAATTAGAAATTATTTGTTATTAGATGTTATTGAAAAACTTAGGTGAATAAGTCTCAAGACTTATTGTGACTAGTGAATTGATAGTTGTTTTAAATTACTGTAGTTGACAGTAAAATAAAAAGATATTTCTCGCAAGAGATTTTACGGTTCCAGACAATAGATTTGGAACGGGTATAAAATACCCAAACATTTGAGTTGAGTTAAGCTGGAGTCGACCAACCTTGTGGTCACTTCCAGAAAATATGTTTTTCCCCAATTTCATTTCCTCTCAATACACAAAACCTAACATTTCATCAAATTGAAGAATTGAAACCTTGGAATTGGAATTGTGAAATCATTTCTAGCTTGCTATCTATTATCTTCTAGTTGCTTATCATCTTCATCATCATCATGTAAGTATTGTGAGTTCAAGAACTTCAATGATAGTTAGGTTAAACTTGAAATTGACAAATTGAATGAATTATATATGTGTTTGAAGTTGATATGTGGGTTAGTTAATGATAGTTAACTGATTTCATAGCTTAAGTTGTGATTTGTTGCCATAGAAATGTAATTCAAGTTCATACTTGAAGTTTTATGAAATTAGCTTGAACATGATAGTGATTGTTGCTTGGTGATGTTGTTTGATGTTAATTAGTGTTATGCGATACTTGCTTGGTAGTTTGAAGTATGATTTATGCGATTTGGTACTCAAATATTTGAGGTATTGAGAGTTAGATTCGAGCTGAAAGTGTGCAGGTCAAAAAACTGAACTTTCTGGGTTTTGCTGAGAAGCCGATCGGCTATGCTTAGCAGATCGGCTACTCTAGTGTAAAATTGCAACAGAACTTAACCCAGAAACTGAATGGCTAAAACTAAACTAATGAAACAGATCTGCTTTACAAAGCAGATCGGCTTTACATGTATAGCCGAACGGCTTTGTATAGCCGATCGGCTGAGTTAGTTCAAAAACTCAACAGAAAATTTACTTAAGAGAAATGGCTTAAAAATCTGATACGAAAGCAGATCTGCTAAGGTAAAACAGATCTGCTATGGTTTAGAAATAGTTCAATTCAGTTTTGTTTTGTGTTTCATTCACAAGTGTATAAGTAATACATATATGTGCAAGTTGTGTGATTACTTGTATAACAACATGATTCATCTAAGGTTGTTGATTGATGACAAGTTATTAACTTGTGTGTTTCGTGGTATTACAGATACACCAAAGACTCAGTGATTAAGAGCTGAGTGTGGAGACTTCAAGGGTATCGGTGAGTGGATTCAAAGCTCATCATTTAGTTTAGTTGTAATCATTTGATTACAACTAGTAATCGTAGATATGTTGTTGTGTTTGATTATATTACACTTGGTTGAATATGCATTTATGTGCTATGTGTTTGGCCTTCGGGCATCAGTTGTTAATGAGGTCAACGAGTTGATGAACTGTTGGTTGGGCTAGCAGGTTGCTATATGAATGATACAGAGTTGTACTTCATTTGTTGTGTGTATAGACTCTGTATCTGAATGTAATAAACGCTAGCTATCGGTCTCGTCCGTATGGCCATACGGATATGGTTGGGTAAGTGTTCTTGGGGAGCCTCCCGGGTATTATGGTTGTCCCCAGAACCACCGATCCTCATTAAGTGATTGCTAGTTGTTGATTGTTGTATTTACAATTATTAGGAGTGATTAGGTGATGAAGCTAAGCTGAATGTTGTGTGATGAACTCACTCACTTAGCTTCGTGCTAACCCCTCGTTGTTACTTCTTGCAGATTTTGATAAATGTGGGTAGCAAGAAGTAAATGAATAAGGCGGGAATGTTTGAAGATTTGCTACTCTGATTATATTTTGTGTTAAAATCAAGTTTGTCTAAGTAATACCCCGAATAGTGAAGTAGGTTAAGACTTTTGAATAAGTTTAATGTAATCTAAACTGTTTTATACATTATGAATTGTGATGTAATAATCAAATAGATGTTCTAAAATATTTACGCTTCCGGTTTATTAATATAATACTGCGTTCTTAAAAGAGGGGTGTTACATCTACCATGAACGCCATGATGAAGTTCCCTACGAGCTCCGGTGTAGCTACTCTCAGAGCAGAAAGAAGGAAGGTTCAGGAGTGCTTGTTGCTGGACGAAGGTAGCAGGATCACCAATGCCTCCTGGCAAGGTTCATAAGATGCGGCACAGGCACTGCTCAAAGTTCCACTCGTCATTAATGATGAATTCCCGGAACAACCGGTGGGTGTGGGAACATCATTGTCTCCTGCTACAAAGGTACGTTTGGAAAGGCTTTTAAGAGCTAACACTGATGTCTTTTCATGGAGATATTCTGATATGACAGGAGTCCCTCGACATATTGTGGAGCATAGGCTGAACATACACAAAAGTGTAGAACCCATTGTCCAGAAAAAACGCAGCTTGGCTCCAGATCGAAGTAAAGCTGTAACAGACGAAGTTGAGGAATTGGTAAGAGACGGAATTATGCGAGAAGTACGTTATCGCACTTGGGTGGCGAACCCCGTTCTGGTTAGAAAAAGTGACAAAAGTTGGAGAATGTGCGTTGATTTCAAGGATGTGAACAATGCATGTCCGAAAGACGCATATCCACTTCCGGAGGTGGACCTCAAGGTGGAATCACTCATGGGGTTCAAATACAAATGTTTCTTGGACGCGTACAAGGGATATCACTAAATCCAAATGGCACTAGAAGATGAGGACAAGACAGCGTTTCACACTGACAAAGGTATTTTCTGTTACCGAAAGATGCCCTTTGGTCTAAAAAATGCAGGTGCAACATATCAGAGGTTGGTAGACGCAGCTTTCTCCACTCAGATAGGGAGGAACTTGGAGGCATATGTTGATGACATAGTCATCAAAAGCAAGATGGAAGATACACTTTTAGCTGACATCGAGGAAACATTTAGTAACCTCCGGAAGATAAATATGAAGCTGAATCCGAAGAAGTGTTCCTTCGGAGTTACCGAAGGTAAATTTTTGGGGCATATCATCCTGGAGAAGGGAATCAAGGCAAATCCAGAGAAAGTGGCTGCAATCATCAACATACCGCACCCAAAAACCGTAAAAGAAGTTCAAAGCTTGAATGGTAAACTCGCAGCTATGAGCAGGTATTTATCAAGTTCAGCCTCTAAGTCCTTACCTTTTTTCAAAACCCTGAAGAATTGTTTGAGTAAAAAGGACTTCAAATGGACGACAGAAGCTGAGAACGCATTTACAGAAATAAAGGTACATCTCGCCAGTTTACCAATGCTAACAACGCCAATTATAAGCGAAGAGTTATATATGTATCTTGCAGCTACGGATAAAGTAGTAAGCTCCGTCCTCATGGCAGAAAGAGACAAAATTCAGGCTCCCATTTATTTTGTCAGTCGTGTGTTACATGGTCCGGAGGAAAACTATTCTCCCATGGAAAAGATAGCTTTGGCACTCGTCTACGCAGCACGTCGCCTGCGACGATACTTCCAAGCACATAAAGTCAATGTCCTGACGGACCAGCCAATCCGTCAAGTCTTACACAAGCCGGAGATATCGGGACGATTGGCCAAATGGGCAATCGAGCTTGGGGAACACGAAATCAGTTACATTCCACGTACCTCGGTGAAAGGGCAGATACTGGCTGATTTCTTCACGGAATTGCCCCGAGACCAGTTAACATTGACGCAGGCTGCAAATGAAACTTCGGTCGAAAACATAACGAAGGTTGCAGACGAAGGTAAGTGGGTAATGTATACTGATGGTGCATCTAGCTCATCTGGTGCAGGTGCGGGTCTCATTTTAACGGACCCAGACGGGGTTGAATACACATACGCCCTTCGATTCAACTTTGACAGTTCCAACAATGAATCTGAATACGAAGCTCTATTGGCGGGCCTACGCATTGCTACGACAATGGGGGTCAGAAACCTCCAAGTTTATGTAGATTCGAAGCTTGTGTCGAGCCAAATCAACGGCGAATACGAAGCTAGGGACGCCAACATGAAAAAGTAAATGGAAAAAGCGAAAGAACTGATCTCCAGTTTCAACAGCTTCGATATACAACAAGTTCCAAGGAGCGAAAACAAAAAAGCAGACGCACTAAGCAAGCTAGCTTCCGTAGCTTTTTCTCATCTTACGAAGAAAGTCCTGGTTGAAGTACTTGAACGTCCTTCCATTGACGAACAAGAGGTACTAGCCATTGTTGAGGAGCATGAGAACACGTGGATGACTCCAATCATCCAGTACTTAGTTGACGGTACCTTGCCACAGG
Organism: Pseudognaphalium luteoalbum; assembly: GCA_963422505.1. Taxonomy (NCBI): domain Eukaryota; kingdom Viridiplantae; phylum Streptophyta; class Magnoliopsida; order Asterales; family Asteraceae; genus Pseudognaphalium; species Pseudognaphalium luteoalbum. The sequence goes on from OY730198.1 coordinate 72,924,276, forward strand.
ATCCATCTCAGGCTCGAAAGGTACGTGTCAAAGCACCAAATTACAATTATACTAATGGCATACTTTACAAAATATCCTACTTAGTACCTTGGTTACGATGTATTGGTCCACAACAAGCCGAATATGTTATTCGGGAAGTACATGAGGGTGCATGTGGAATGCACTCTGGACCAAGATCTGTGGTGGAAAAAGTAATGAACATGGGTTACTTTTGGCCAAGCATGCATCGAGATGCACTAACTATTATACAAAAATGCAACTCTTGTCAGGTTAACGCACCAATAAGTCGGCAACCTCAAACTGATATGATCTCTGTCACGGCTCCATGGCCATTCCAAAAGTGGGCCATAGATATCGTTGGACCATTCCCAATAGCACAAGGGCAATTGAAATTTCTAATTGTGGCAATTGATTATTTTACTAACTGGGTAGAAGCAAAGCCTGTCAAGGCGATCACAGGAGCTGCGGTCAAGAAGTTTGTTTGGGAAAATATTTTATGCAGGTACGGCTTGCCGCACGAAATAGTTACTGATAATGGAGCCCAGTTTGTAGGAGGTGCATTTAAGTCTTGGTGTGCTGAGCTCAAAATAAATCAGATTTTTACGTCCGTAGCTCACCCACAGGCGAACGGGCAAGTAGAACGAGCCAACAGGAGCATAGTTGAGGGCATCAAGTTGTGATTAGAAGGACAGGGAAATGATTGGCTAGACAACTTGTCTCATGTGCTCTGGGCGCATAGGACAATGGTAAAAAAGAGCAATGGTGAAACTCCGTTCAGCTTGACATATGGAACGGAAGCTGTTTTACCTGCGGAGATTGGAGTTCCTACCTGGTGAACAGCTAACCCAGAAGAGGACGGAAGTCAAGACCTTCATATCAACTTAGAGCTACTTGAAGAACGAAGGGAGATAGCCGCAATTAGAGAGTGTCGAAACAAGCAACAAATGGCCAAATACTATAACTCTAGGGTAAGGCCGACATCTTTTGTTCCTGGTGACTATGTGCTACGCAAAAATGAGGCTAGCAAAGCTCAACCTGAAGGAAAGTTGGGTCCTAAATGGGAAGGTCCATATCAAGTTGTTGCCAGTCATGGAAATGGATCATATGAACTTGCTAAATCTGACGGAACTAGCTTACCACGTTCGTGGAACGTTGCTAATCTTTGTAAGTGTTATTTGTAGACTAATGAACTCTCATGTAAGTGATGTAACGATGTAGTGGTTTGGTATTCTTTTGGCAATCTAATATATCAAACACAATTCTATGAGAAAACATTTAGCATCATTGCAAGTAATTACTTACAACTTATCTCGCTGATCACGAGATAATAAGCTGGCGAAGTCGAAAGTTCCTTCGTGCAGTAATATACCTATGGCATAAGCCTAAGTATCAATGGTTGAACACCCATTCAAAAAACTACGTTCTATACATATGTGTATATACAATAAAGCGCATTAAGTATACTTACAAACAACTACATAGTTGCAAACAACAACAAGGAAAAGACCATACACAATAACATGGCAACAACGAAGTCATACGAATAAGTTAAAGAGGTTTTAAAGGTTACATAAGAAGGCGCTACGGCCAAATAACATTTGTCTAAATGACAAATAAGCAAACGATTGTTCAAAAGACTAGATCCATTAAAACACATACAACTAGGTAAGAGGAAACATCAGGGGAAAGGATCAAGCAGCTCCGTGGGCAGAGTTAACACCTAGAACGATCTTCTTGAACTCAGCAAGGGGAAGGTCATGATTGGCGGCAATAAGTTCCAAGTAAGGATATGTCACACCCTTCAACTCCTCCTCCGCCTTTTGCAACTTATCTGCAGCACGAGCATCATATCCAGGTACCTTCTCTATAGGCATGTTCATCTTGACATATGAGTAAGCTAGCTGCATTCCAAGATTCATACCTGAAACATACAATAACAAAAGATAAGACATTTTAGCACAGAAGGATAAATTTATCTAGTGCGTATATATTACTTCACTTGCGTCCGAAAATTCGTACCTACGCCATAATGGGCAGCTTGGATTGCACCATTATATGATACATACTCAAGACTCTCGGCAAGCTTCACGAAAGCATCCTTTAAGCCTCGGTCTATCAACCACTTGTAGTTTTCTTCAGCTACACTGCTGCGGCTAGATGCTTCACCAAGTTCACTCACGGATGCTGCAGCCATGGTTGTCAGACTTTGCTTCTCTATTTCCCATCTTTTCTCCAACTCCTGATGCTGTTTAACCTGCTGTGACAATTTGGCTACAAGCTCCGTCAGCTGGCGAGTCGCATCCCCAGCTCTTCGCACCTCAAGTTCCAGTTCAGTAGCATGGGAGGATTTAAGCAACTGAAGCTCAGTTTTATGAGAAGTACGAGCATCCCCAAGTGCAGCAGTAGCATCATCACATTCTTTCTTCATCAATTCCAACTCTTTCTTTAAATTCACCATCTCTTCAGCATTCAGATCTGTCAAGCGCTGACCCAATTCTTCAATCTGTTTATCACGATTAGCAACCTCCGAAATAAGCTTCTTCATTTTCTCCCTCTCAGCACGATACTGTCGATAACAACTTTCCCACCTATGTCTACCTTCGCCAACAATCTTAGGCACCATAAGCGAAATCCAGTTCATCTCGTCACTAATCATCATATCAGACTTAGACTCTAAAGACACAACCTCAGACGGAGGAATCACATGATCAACCATATCACGACAAACACCATGATCATCAAACGTATCCCCATTTTTGACAGACCAAGGAGGAGTAAATACCTGATCAGCCTGGTCCGGATCAACCTCATATCGAGGTTCAGGAGGATTGGAATCAAGAGGTTCGCCATCATTAGGTGACTCAGCGACAAACTCTCCACTAGACAAGTTACCAACCCCGTCACCTGATCCTACACCTTCGGATTCGGTACCTTCGTTACTATCAGATAGAACATCCACATTTTCAACCTTCTTTCCTCTACCACGGCTAGGCATAGATTTCCCAACAGGTTTGCGAGCTATTTGCTTGACCCTTTTCGAAACAGAACCACACACATCCGACCCACTAACTTGGTTCGCCTGACTTTGGGTACGTTTACCTACGGTTAAACTCTTGGTAGCAGATGACCCAGCGATAGCTTTGGTTCCGTGAGTAGATACCCGTTTGGCAGAAGAACCTTGAACCTTCACCTTAGTCTTAAATCGACGAACCTTAGGAGCATTTGGGATTGGCTCCCCCACTAGCTGCAACATATCATCATTGGCAACAACAACCGCATCATGAAATCGATCAGGATAAGGCTCCTCACCGTCATGAAGCAGGCGGGATTCATAACGAGCATCAGAACATTTCCATAATTGCATGAAGTCAATAAGCGGCAACTCTGTGAAGTTACGTTAAAATAGTTCAATATTGCTTCTTTTACCTATGAGCATATATTCAACAAAAGAAGAAAAAGAGTTAAGGAAACGGAAGTTCAATACCTTCGTCTGAATCAACAGGACGAATGATCGGAACTTCATCCGGCTTATCCCACTTCTGGCTAATCCCAGCCATCACCAACACATGCTCTGGATACGTTTGAACGTTCAAGCGGGGATCTTAAAGCTTCTCGAACAAAGCATGGTCAAAAGTGCCATCGGCAGATACAGGATCCAAACTTACCTCAGTTTTATTTTTCCAAGTCATGAGAATCGGAGCTACACATGCGTCCACCTAGAAAAACCTATCTTTCCAATCCTTCGAACCATCTGGTGCTTTTACATAGTGATACGATTGAGGTTTTTTCCTCTTTTCAACGGTAAGCCAGTCACCATTCTTGCTAAGGGTATAAAATTTCCGAAAAAGGGGCAAAGTAGGTGTACCATTTAACGCACGGCAATGAATCTCAAAAGATGAAACTTTAACCAAGCCAACCGGAGAAATTTGTGAGATGTGTACCTGATAATACTGAAGTACCGATAACAAAAAATGTGACAGTGGGAAACGAATGTTAGCGAAATCGAACCATCTTGTATAAACACCAATCGTTCCAGGAGGCATATCGGAGATGGTGGCATCAGTCGCCGGAGAAGTGGGGTGAAATTCTTTATCGATCCCATATTCTCCACAGAAGTCATCAACCTCCTCTTGCGTAAGAATGGAATACATCTGCGCCACATTATCCTTCCCAGGCGCAGGTTCGAAGTTGGCTTCGTTATCGGAAACGTGGGGTTGGTTAGGTGGATCGCCGCCGGCAAAGCTACTCGCCGTCACCATTTTCGATCGGAAATTTTTTGAATAAAAAAAAGAGTTAGGGTTTGTTTCTTTTTCTTTTTGGAATTGAGAAAAGAAAATGGAAATAAAAGGAGTTATAAAAAGTTTTTTTTTATTATTATTATAATGTAAGTTATAATGTTTTTGGGGGGAAATGTGGTGATATGATGGGAGCTGGAAACCGTCACATCCAAGCCACATAAGCCAGACAATAAATTGACACTTAACTCAACGATAACCGTGCACCAATAAACCGCCACCTGGAAACGCACCCATTAGTTTTTTCCGCAGGTTCGGGTGTTACGTATATAGTCTAGAGCAAGTGCGTCCAAACACACTTACACTAGACTGGGGGGACATGATCGGGTATATGCTGGTAACCACAGCTTACAGCATATGCCGCAGCTAAATACATATACTTAAGTTACGGAAACATAAGAAAGCTACGAGAAAGGAATCTTAGACTAAAGCGCAGTACCCAAGGATGGGACTCACAGCAGAGATGCACTGGATTACCAGTAAAACACGTAAAAGGTAAAGTCATATCAAAAAGGAATAAAGGTAAGCTGTCACTAAATAAGGAAGGTCTGCTCCACCGTGCCGAGCTGCGGAAAGCAGACTAACCATTTAAGGAAAGGGAATCTTTGCTCCACATTGGCATAAATATACCAGATAAGTCTAAGGTAAACACATTCACATTATTTTCACTCACTCATATTACTTACTTTCTCTCTCTAGAATACTTATTTCACACAGATCCGTAGCTTATTCTCACGTCGAAGCTTGGTCCAAAGGGAAACCCCCTTTCCCTTTGGTCGAGGCTGACGGTGTATGTTTGTTACATCTTAGCAGTTTCATTCACCTTCGGAGGAGGCTCTCAAGCTACATTGGGGGAGATGCTAGTTTTTGTATCAACATCTTATTCCTTTATGTGGTTCAATATGTAGGTACGAGTGGGCATCGAAAAGGGAAAGACGTTAAGAAAGAGTAAAGTGGATTAGCTTGCTATTGTTATGAATTGGCGAGCCCTTCTCTTGATACTTATCGTTGTGTATCTAGCTTGTATAAATTGCCCACAAATGATATTTTGAAACTTATTATGTTAGAGTCAAACTTGTCGTTTTGTTGTGGTTGACTTATAAAAGTCAAAACTGAGTAAATATGGCTATGTTGTTATGTTGAAAGACGTTTGGTCTATTTAGACGTTGAAAATGGTAATTGTTGACATAGGATGTATAAAATGGTTAAATAATGCATTTGGTTAAATTGTGTAGAAATGAGTAATTTAATAGTTTCATTGGTCAATGTTGAGTCCGAGTGGACTAGTGAATGGGTCAAAACAGCCCATATTTCAGAACAGGTCAGAAGTGCCAAAATGGGTTACAAATGACCCAATCGTATGAAATGAGTTAGACTAAGGCTATGGAGCTATGGTCGATTATTCTAAGTTTGTTTTAGTAAGTAGAAAGTGTGTGCAAAGGATTGGAATGTATAAGTTTGTGGTTTGGGATTTGAGTCGTTCACCAAAAGTGTAAAAGTGGGCGAAAATGAGTCAAATGCCTATATTATGTGATTTTGTGAAATTTGAAAAATTGTAAAAAGGGGAAACCTTTCTTTTGGTCATAGGGAAGTGCCTGCAAAATTTGAGATCCTAATTCCTTACGGTTTAAAATTTATGCGTATTTGAATTTTGTGTTTTGGTAATAGATAGACAAATCTGCAGGTCTGCAGAATTTCCTGACTACCCGGCGGGTAGAGATAGTACCCGATGGGTAGAGATAGTACCCGACGGGTACTAGTGTCTAATTTTTGATAGAACTCAACCAAAAAGGGAGTTCCCGGTGCGTACTCAAGTACCCGGGGCTACTTGACGGGTATTAGTTCATTTCCAACAATTTTTGATTAATTACTTGTAACGCCCCTAAAATACGTAAGTTTAAATGATTTAAAATACGTTTATGTTTTAGTTTATATGTATATTTAATATGCTAAATGTTTAAAGTAACAAGATTGTTAGAATTGGTTAGTGGGACTAACCAAATAAGAAAAGGCATGTTAGAGGGACCAATTATATAAATAAGCAAATTAGAGGGGAGGGGAAGGGAAGGGAAGGAAAATATGCTAAAATATAACTCCCTACAGTATTCTATTTGATTCCAGACTTTGAAAACTTAGTATACGTATGTATGTTTGTGTCGTGAGATAGAGAACACCAAAGGAAGAAGAAGAAAACGAAAATCAAGTGAGGATTTGAAGGAATTGAAGTTAGTAATCTTCAATTAATTGTTTCTAAGGTATGTATGATCTTTATTCTAGCTCAATTCGAGTTAGTGTTTAAGTTTTTTAAACCCTAGAATTATAAAAGTGTATGAAAGCTAGTTAATTAGCTTAATTAGTGTTCTATGTATATAAATGAGCTATATGCTATGCTTAAATCATATTAGGGTTTAAATTTATGAACCCTAGAAATTTAGAAAGTTAATGAAAGTTAGTTAATTTGATTAATTAGTGTTCCATGTATGTTAATAAGCTAAGTAGTATGTGTAATTCATGTTAAATTGAATAGAGAAAACTTAATCATGTGAAATTGGGTATAAGTAAGTCCTTGTTTATGTGGGTAATGATGTATGAGATGATAATAATGATGATTGATGAAAGTTATGATGAGATGAATGATTAATACCCAAATTCATGTGATTTTGATACTAGTATATGGAACACTTATGAAAAAGATAGGTGTTAGTAAGTTAGCACCTAATTATGTGATTAAGTAAAAGTGTTGAGATAGGTGCTAGAGGTCTATCACCTTGTTAATGAGATTAAAGTTAAGAAAAGATGTAAAGTGTTATGTTAATTGATTATACTATGTGTCTATGTGTATAGGTGATCAAGAAAGACAAACAAGTTCAAGTAAATTGCTTATACAAGAAAAAGGTAAGTAGATGGATATGAATGAATGATGAGTCAAGTAATGAGCGAGTCATTAGCTTGACATGTTTCGAGTAATGAGTCATGAATATTAGCTCGGTTTTAATGTTAACTAGTAGTAGTTAACATGATGATGATGTTTAAGGATCCTTAATATGATGATGTTTATGTTAAAGTTAAAGTTTTCATTACTTACTAAGCAATTGCTTATATGTTATGTTTAACATGTTTCAGGTGAGCCAAGTGTGAATAGGGCTGACTTAGGCAAGGGACACGTTTAAAGCTATTGGTGGAACTTGTTGCACGGTTTTGGTAACAAGTTGTCCCTTTTTGATCATGCTCTAGATATGATAGTTACATCCCCGTTGTAAATTAAATGACATAAAATATCATGTTTTGATGAAATTCTAAGTCTCATTTTGAGTATGAAAGATGTTTTGTAAGAAGTCAAAGTAAAAGTCAAAGTTATGATTAAAGTCTAAGTCATAGATAGACTTATATGTTAAAAGCTTGAATGTATGAAAAGCGTGAAAGTAATGTGAAATGAGAAATTTTAAGTTATGAAAGTCAAAAGTGTCATATTTTGATGTTGAGGTTAATTGATGATTTAAGTAAGTTAGTTTGACTTAAATTAATCAATTGGGTAAGAATTGACCAAAAAAGTGGGTCAATATGGTGAAAGGGTCATTTTGGTGTTCAAATGGGCAACCAATGAGGTTACGAGTCAAAATTGAGTTATACTCGAATATAGTCAAATGCTATGGCACTAATAAGTTGTAAATAATATGTTGATAGTATGGTCAAAAGCATTGAATCAGAATGTGAGTGGTTTGAAAGTTAGTATGTCAAGATTTTGGTCAAAAATGGCCTAAAACTCGTCTACAGGTCAAATCCCGATAAAATGTGAAATTTGAAAAAGTGAAAATGAGGAAAGTTACTTATTGATATAGTAAAGGTTCCTGCAAAATTTCATGTCTTAATTCAGAACGAGTAAAAAGTTATGCGCGTTTGAAGTTGGCTAAAAAGTTAACTTTTGCTGACTTCCAGAATTAGGCATAGCCACGCGATCCCAGAAAATTTTCTGGATCCCGTGAGTTAGTGCAACTTGTGATCAGAAAAATTTGTTCTTAGCTACGCGATCCCAGAAATTTTCCTGGATCGCGTATGATAGTGTATTTTTGAAACAGAAAGTTTTTCAAGTGCTTACGCGATCCAAAATTTTTCCGGGATCGCGTATCAATGTAGAAAATGAATATTTTAGTTTTTAAAAGCCCATTTTAGCTATGGGACTTTATAATAAATCAAGTATATAATTGGAATAGATGTAGGACATTGTCAAAAGTGTGTAAAAAAAATGATCACGTTTTGGGGGTGTTTCATTACTACAGCTTAAGAGTCTAACTATATAATGTGCAAATAACCATTATAATAATTTATGGGACCTTATGGTTAATAATTATATATATATATATATATATATATATATATATATATATATATATATAGGAATTGGATTCTGTGAAAACAAGGAGATAAAAAAAACAGTGAAAATAAATCTTCACCCTCCATCTAATCTAACTTATATTCCTGTATATATATATATATATAGGAATGAGATTCTGTGAAAACAAGGAGATAAAAAAATAGTGAAAATAAATCTCCACCCTCCATCTAATCTAACTTATATATATATATATATATAAGAGGTGGAGATAAAATAAAACGGTGAAAACACTTTTTCCTTCATAATTTTTTTTTTGAAATAAACCAAAAAAATTAAGGTTCACACAAAAAAATATTTTTTGTACAAAAAAATAAAATAAAGTCAAATTCGAAAATCAAAACAAAAAAATTAAGGTTCACAATTAAAAAACTTAAAAACTTTTTGTTAACCCAAAACAAAAAATAAGATTCACAATTGAAAAGGTTAAAAACTTGTTGTGATTTTTTTTTTAAAAATAAGGTTCACAGTTAAAAAAAAGGTTCACAATTAAAAAAAGTTAAAAACTTTTCATGAACCAAAAAAAATTAAGGTTCACAATTAAAAAAGTAAAAAACTTTCCATGAACCAAAAAAATTAAGGTTCACAAACGAAAAAGTAAAAAACTTTATGTGAACTAAAAAAATTAAGGTTCACAGTTGAAAAAAAAAAGTTCACAACTGAAAATTTTTAAAAATTTTCGTGAACCTAAAAAAAATTAAGGTTCACAGCTGAAATAAAAGGTTCATAATTGAAAAAGTTAAAACTTTCCGTGAACTTAAAAAAAATTAAGGTTCACAGTTGAAAAAGTTCAAAACTTTTCGTGAACCCAAAAAAAAAAAAATTTAAGTTCACAATAATGTTTTTTAAAAATTTTCGTGAAAAAATTAAAAAAAAAATTATGTGAAAAAAATAAGGTTCATAATTGAAAATGTTAAAAACTTTGTGTGAAGCAAAAAAAAAATTAAAGGTTCATCACGAAAATTTAATGTGAAACAAAAAAATATAAGGGTTCACAAAAAAAATCATATGTGAAGCAAAAAAAATGAAAGTTCACAACTTAAAAAATTATAAATCAAAAAGTGTTTTCACCATTTTTTTATCCCCACCCCTTTTGTATATATATATATATATGTATGTATGTATATATAGGGATGAGTTCTAACAGACTAACTTACCCTTCTATATATATAATTTATTTAATGACATCATTAATCCCATTATTATATTACTAACAGACTAAGTTACACTTCTATATTTACAATATATACTTTTCATATAGACAATATAAATCCTCCGTTTTTCTTTCAATTGTAGAGAATCTTTCAAATATTTTACTATTTTATCTATATATCAAACTGTTCATACAATCTTATTTATTTATTTATTTCTAAAGAAAACCGAATAAGTTATTTTCAATTCCAAATAATTCATAACTCATTCCATCGCCCAGTAATTTAAATTCTTATACGACCTACTAATTTTGAATCTTTTTATCAATTTCTAATTTACAATTATTAGATCATGGATGTCAACGGGTCGGAAAAATCTTAAGAGAATAATGACCATTAAGTGGAGATCAACAATTGAGATCTAACCCTTAATTTATTTCATGACATCATTAATCCCATTATTATATTACTAAAAGACTAACCTACCCTTCTATATTTACAATATATACCCTTCATATATACAATATAAATCCTTTATTTTTCTTTCAATTGTAGAGAATCCTTCGAATATTTTATTATTTCTTCTATATATCAAACTCTTCATACAATCTTATTTATTTATTTTATTTCTAAAAAAAACTCCATTAAGTTATCTTCAATTCCAAATAATTCATAACTCATTCCATCACCTAGTGATTTAAATTCTTATACGACCTACTATTTTGAATCTTTTTATCAATTTCTAGTTTACAATTATTAGATCATGGATGTCAACGGGTCGAAAAAATCTTAAGAGAATAATGACCATTAGATGGAGATCAACAATTAAGATCTAACCCTTAATTTATTTCATGACATCATTAGTTCCATTATTATATTACTAAAAGAATAACTTACCCTTCTATATTTACAATATATACCCTTCATATATACAATATAAATCCTCTATTTTTCTTTCAATTGTAGAGAATCCTTCAAATATTTTATTATTTCTTCTATATATCAAACTCTTCATATAATCTTATTTATTTATTTATTTATTTCTAAAAAAAAACCCCAATAAGTTATTCTCAATTCCAAATAATTCATAACTCATTCCATCGCCCAGTGATTTAAACTTTTTTACGACCTACTATTTTGAATCTTTTTATCAATTTCTAATTTACAATTATTAGATCATGGATGTCAACGGGTCGATTTCGTCGGATTTTAGTATGTTTGTACCCATACTATCGCCTTGATTATGGATGCCAACGGGTCGATTTCCGGCGGGTTTTAGTGTATCTGTACACTTACCGGCTTACAATATTCGTATGTACTAATACCCGGTCCAATACCCATTGGGTAACCAACTAATATTACCCATCGGTTTTTCATATTTATTCGTGGGTTTCAGTTATCCTTATGTATGTAAGTTTAATGAAACAAAAAAAAATTAGTTATAGAAAATACGACGTAAATTTGAACACGGAAAAAAAAACCAAATTGCAAGATTTGAAATCTTAAAGATAACAACTTAACTTTTTAATTAACTAATGCAAACTTTCGGTACATAATATAGTATATAGTATTATTATTATAGAACAATATAAATACAAAAAAGAAAATAGAATCATGCACAATATTATCAATAATTGATTAAATAATTTACTCGTTTGCCACTAATTTCTCTATATATCAATTACCCGCTGAACCGGTAAATTTGCTTATTTTGAAAAACATATCTCTACGATTTTAAATAATATTGTATTATTAAACATCAATACAAATAACAAAGTGTCATCATAAGCAATATTATCCCTATTAATTAATGAATTAATTAATTTAGTTGGAATCATCAATCCAAATTTTAAATAATATTGTATTATTAAACATCAATACAAATAACAAAGTGACATCATACGCAATATTACCCTATTAATATTTATTTATTTATTTGGAATCATCAATCCAAAATCTATCACAATACAAATGCTTAATACATTTTTCATTTAAAATTAAATCAATACAAACCGATGTACCGTACAACAAAACACATATAAAATCCGTATAACACATCCGTACAAGATATATCATAAAGTCAACCCGCAAATTTTGCGGGTCTTAGACTAGCATATATATATAAAAGGGGTGGGATAAAAAAAACCCGGTGAAAATACTTTTTGATTCACAATTTTTTTAAGTTGTGAACTTCCATTTTTTTGTGAACCCTTGTATTTTCTTTATTCACATAAAATTTTCATGATAAATCTTTTTTTTTTTTGGCTTCACATAAAGTTTTTAACTTTTTTAATTGTGAACCTTATTTTTTTCACATAATTTTTTTTGTAAATTTTTTTTAAGTTTTTTTTATTGTGAACTTATATTTTGTTTGGGTTCACGAAAAGTTGTTAACTTTTTCAACTGTGAACCTTAATTTTTTTTTGAGTTCATGGAAAGTTTTAAACTTTTTTAATTGTTAACATTTTTTTTTCAATTGTGAACCTTAATTTTTTTTTGATTCACGGAGAGTTTTAAAAAATTTCAATTGTGATATTTATTTTTTCAACTGTGAACCTTAAACTTTTTTGAGTTCACAGAAAGTTTTTTACTTTTTCAATTGTGAACCTTAATTTTTTTTTTTATCACGAAAAGTTTTTAACTTTTCTAATTGTGAACTTTTTTTTTAACTGTGAACCTTAATTTTGTTGAGGGTTCACAATAAGTTTTTAACTTTTTCAATTGTGAATCTTATTTTTTTGTTTTGGATTCACAAAAGTTTTAAAGTTTTTCAATTATGAACCTTAATTTTTTTTTTTGGTTTCGGATTTGACTTTATTTTTTTTTCAAAAAAAAAAAATCACACAAAAAATATTTTTTTGTGTGAACTTTAATTTTTTATGGTTTACTTAAAAAAAAAAAAAAGTTCACACCTTAAAAAAATTGTGAATCAAAACGTGTTTTCACCGTTTTTTTTTATCGCCACCCCTTTTATATGTATATATAAGTTAGATTAGATGGAGGGTGGAGATGTGTTTTCACTGTTTTTTTTATCTCTTTGTTTTCACAGGATCTCATTCCTATATATATATATATATATATATATATATATATAATTTACGGGTGTTTCACTAACCACCATGATCACACATAAGTACAACTTCATACACATAAGTACATAACCACCTGGCTTTGTTTTTGATATTTACTTAAGTATAACGTAACCATCTCGATGGGCAACGCTTTTCACTTTTCACCGAGTTTATTAAATCTTCACGAGATTTAAAAACCTATAATGCAAAATTAAAAACAACAATAATTAGTAGAATTTAAAAATGGGCAAAATACAAACTACATAACTAAGTTTAAGTGTACCTCAGCAGTAGAAAAGGCGAATGGATCATTCCCATTAGAACTCGATATTTAGTTGTTCAAAAAAGAAAATGTTTGTATGATCTAGTGAAAGAAAGAGTTTGCATGAATTTGTGATTTTGGTTAGTTTCTAACTTGTTTATATAAGAAATTTTTTGAGATTATATTTTCAAATAATACCACTGATTTAGTTATGTCAAATAAGTATATACTCCGTATTACTTTTACTTAGTCATGTCGCATTATTATTATTTTTACTTTATTCATATCAAATAATTCATAGGGTTATTATCGTAATCTTTGAAACTTATATTTTATAAAAACATAATCATTGAAAATATAACTTAAACGATTTTGATAACAAGAAAGTTTTGACATGTTTAAAAAAGTACATTTAAAATTTTTAAACAATGCTTTTTTCTATGTATAAAAAAAACGTGTTATAAGAAAACGTTTTCAGTTATTTATAATAAAAGTTTTCTTTTATGATAAAGTACTAAAAATTTAACAAGTTTATTTTACAATAATTTTCTTTAGACTAGCATAAGACCCGCGTCTATGCAGCGGGGTTTAATACCAGTTATATGATTCAACGATTGTCTTATTTAATCTTTGTTATTCACTGGCAGACTTACCCGTGATCGTGAGTTGATAATAGTAGTTTGATTGTACGTAGGGTTCAATATTCGGGATGTGTGAAAACTTAAAAATATGTGAAAATGATAGGGGATATTATAAGATGGAATTAGAGGAGTAAACATAGAAATGTTGAATCTTAATTTTAAGAGTTTCTAAAAATAAAATGTAAAGATATTTTATATAATAGTATAGAAGTATAAATACAGATGATTAAATCTGTTATAAATTCTTTTACGTACTTGATCTTTTGACCCGTTTGTCGCGACCATATATTGATTATGAGTCTGGGCTTCATTTGAGTCTTCAGTGAAACATGTTATACATAAAGACACAAAAGATCAAGAAATTGGACACAACCATGATCTGGTTTAGAATAGAGAAGACCAAATTTTGAAAATGGTATGCATTAAAAAATTGCAATACTTGATTTACCAATATATGAACTTACTATAATTAGGTAATAAAAAAAAAGGAAAAAGAAAAAGAAGAAAACAAACAGAAATGAAAAAAAAAGACACATGATACAATCCGGTTCAACATAAAAGTTAGTTGGTGATTGTATAACCACTTGATAGAAATGTGATATGTATATTTTATCCAAACAAATCAACGTATAAAATATTTGTTTCATAGATGTTTGTTGCTGAATTATCATCCGCATACTGTTTGATATCATTTTGCACCAAACCAAACTGACTAGCTAGCCGTTCGAACGCTTTAAGCAGAAACCAGTCAGGTTACCAGTTTTGCTAGTACGGCCCCACAAGTTAATGAACCGGATTGAACCTGTCAACAGCAATAAAATGATTGGAAATAGGACCCTTGACCATTGTGAAGGTGCAGATTCAGTTAATGATCATTGTAAACCAAAAACTCATTTCTGGCCAATAATATGAAACATTATATACAGAGAATTAGAATTCTGCATCAACCAGCTTTCCAATTTTATGTATTAGTTGTCATGTCCCACAGCACACATAACATGGAAAACGGAAAACGGAAAATGATAAATAAAACGTAGATAATCAGAATACAACTAAACTTCAATGTAAATAAAAGTTATTAATGGATTGCGGTTACGGATCCAAGTAGAGAAGCTCTGCTTTCGAGGAAGCTCGTGGAAACCGCATAACATCCTTTGCGAAGTTGTATTTTTCATGAACATCAGCAGTTACACTGGGCTGGATCGATATCTTTTCAAGATTGGGAGAATGATCAAGTAAGAGCTTTATAAAGAGCAACAAGGGTCTAGATCTTTCTACATGCTTGATATTTATAATTTTTAATCGATTCAATGTCTGTTCCAAACAGTCAGACGCTTCCAAATAAGCTAATGCTGGTTGCACATCCAAATGCACGTTCTGAAGACCCTAGGAACACCATAAAAAGTGAGAGAGTGTGCATCAGAAGTACCTACCTTTTATTACAATGTAAGAGCGCGCACAGAGAGAGAAATGCATGAAAAAAAGTTTAGCACTCTTTACCATATGCAGATTTGTCACGTGGAGTTGTTTTATGTTAGGTGAATTCCGAAGCATACATAAAGCACCTTGCAGTTGATCCAAATTACCAAGGTTAAAATTCATTAAGTGGAGAATCTTTAAACTATTAGCGGGGTGTGGAAGCCACTTTGGTATCTTTTCTGCAATATAAAACTGTGAGGGTGAAAGTAAGATTGAAGGTTACCAAAGAAGATGTGAGAACTAACTATACATTGAAGTGATAAGTAAAGTTCTCTTGCGCAAACGCGATGAGCAAAGATTGTATATTAGAATTTAAAACTGAAATCATACCTCAAGAAAATACCCATCGATAAGTAAAGACATAAGATAGGGCATATTACTTAACAAGGAGGCCAAATTAATTCTTTCAACTCCTTGAATGGGTTTGTTGAAAGCTACACTAACCAAAGTAAGACATTTATTGTGCAATAACCGGAGCAAAATTGCATCAGGGCAAGTTATGACCATTAAACTATCCAACTTTGGAGACTTGATGTTGAAATTGTAGACATGTGTGCATGCAGTCAGGTGCAAATCGTTAAGCTGTGGTAAGTTGATGACAGTTCAATATGAATTAGCCCCAAATTCAACATCTGTGAGAAACAGAACTTTGAGATAGAGAAATCCTTGAAACTCGAGTGGTGGCTTCTTAAAGATACAGTTGTTCAGTTCCAGCTTTCTCAATTCAAGACAATAAAAAATGTAACATGGAAGTTGATAACGTTGGTTTGAATTAGTAAGGACGAGTTTCCTGACACCGTCTCTTGACAAGGATAAAATCCATTGATCGACTTCTTGGAAGCTATCAAGAACCATGTTTGGTATGTGGAGATGTAACTTCAAGAGAGGACCCTTGAGAAAGTTAAACACCTGGTTTGTGATCCTAATAAACCCATTATGACCAAAAGCTCCATTGTTGGCAAACTTTTCTGAGAAATTTTTATCAAGAACCAGCGACCTCATTGTGGTCCATCTGTACCTCCATTTTTTTGATAGAACGTGTGTCCTCACAGCATCTTGAACAGAGAGCCGCTCTAAAATCATGTCTATCAAATTCTCTGGCAAGTTGCTGATTCTATCAACTTCAGTAGAAGTTACAAACCTCCGCTTATTATTATTATTATTATTGTTATTATTGTTGTTATTATTGTTGTTATTGTTATTGTTATTATTATTATTATTATTATTAGTATTAGTATTATTATTACTATTACTACTACTACTATTACTACTATTACTATTACTATTATTATTATTATTATTATTATTATTATTATTATTATTATTATTATTATTATTATTATTATTATTATTATTATCTGTCATTAAATTCAAGAAAACCAAGACTGGGTTATTCAAAAGAAAACAAATTCATCATAATACATAGAGCAAGTTGACATTGCTAATACTCTTGATTTGTGTTTTTATTGTAAATGGACTTGTCAGTAGCATGACAAGTGACATAATATATATTTTTTTAATGGCTGTAAGAATTTTTCTTAAGTTTTCTAATAATATGACCCTGACTATATATAGTAACATTTTCCATCAATCATCCGGAAATGAACATTCTCCTTACAGCAGAAGGGGGCAGGGTGTCATGCATATATTGCAAAGTTTATATATATGGTCGTACAGTGATGCAACATACATTGGAATGATGCCGGATGATATAACAAGGTGGTTGAACCAAGAGTTAGTGACACAAGTGTATTATGAATATGATGGAAATATTGAAGGGAAAAGTAAAGATAGCAACAGACATCTCAAAGATAGAAAACGGGGCGACTGCAGAAATAAAGAAAGTGGGCATCAAAACCAAAAAAGCTGAGTGGTCGAGCAAGAAGGTTCAAAAGGTTATTAAATGTAAGAATGAGGGCTACAAGATCGTAAATGGTTGTAATAGTGTCCATCCTAAAGCAATATTTCCATCCAAAAGCAAGCTACAAACCAAGCGTATGTGAAAGTAGGCACTGACTGGATGAAAATGGGGTATAAATGTTGGCCAATAAAATTTGGTTTTGCTTTGGTCAAGGATGGACTCACAAAGATATGCAAAATAGATAGTTAGTGACATATGCTTAACACAACTTGTGTTTACATTACCCAAAAATAAGACAACGTAGGCTTAGAAACCACAATGAAGACAATATACAAACTTAAATGTATGAAAACTGAAAGCATCAAGGACAAAAAGGGTTAAAAAAATTGCAAACAACACCGTATATTGATCTTGTTGCTTCATCCAACTACGTTTCGACACATTATCCAACCCGCTCAAACCGGTCACTCTCTAGTACCTAATGACACCCCATGAGCAGAAAGTCTAGCTGGATAAATAGTAAAGGGGGTTCACATCTCTTTGTCTATTAAAGATTTTTAACCTAGACCAGCTTAATTGTTAATGTATATGTACACATTAGTATATAGACATAAAACTTGTAAACAATGTATATATAATCATGCAAAAATCTAAAGTAATCCATTCATATTTGCTGCTTTACTTTTTAGGGCTTGTAAACAACATCCAGTTAAATATTAGGTTTGTCGATTATGTTACGAATCTAGGAATTCAACTGGAATAAACAACAGGAATCGATTATAATTAATTTATGAAGTAGAAATCTAACTTACCGGTATCTAGCATTTGATATAGAAGATCCATTGGAGCAACGAATCGCAATGTCCTAGTTCTTATAGATTTTCATTTTGTTGAATTAAAATACGTCCCTGTAAATGAGTCATGAGTACGTCACTGTGGACTGTGGTTTATATATAGTTACAGAAATTATGGGCGAAGACCAGAGATGGAAAAAAAGAGAAAACTTCAGTAGAGGTCAGTCAACGCATCTAATTTCACGTGGTAGTCCGTGTCAGAGTAAATTTCCTTGACAGTGGACACTATTATCGCAGAAATTAACCTGCGACCCGCGACATATTAATATCCAATTAAACGACGCCACGTGTACACTAAATGACGCATTCAACGAAATTTGTTGCGGGTCAACTTATTTTTGTCGCAGGTTTATTTTTTAAACGATATGTCGCGGTATTTAATGCAAAATGTCGCCGTATTTTAAAAATTTGTCGCTGTATTTTCACAGCTTGATATGTAGCTGGATTTTTGGATTTCACGCAGTATTTTTCATCAATTGTCGCGGTGTACCTCAATTACTTCGAAAGCCCGCGTCATCTTTGGAAAGCGACTGTGATATTCTTTGTTTCATCATCGGAAAACTTTACCTCTCTCCGGCGTTCAAAATTCCGACCATTCCAATCCTCTCGCCGGACCGTAAGGTTAGGGTTTATAATCCGTTTTGTGGGTGGGTTTATATACGTAATTATTGTTTATAATCCGTGACCGATTTAGTGTTTTTTGGTAGTTAGGGTTTATAAATCGGTGTTAGGGTTTTTCGGTGGGGTTATTGTGAGGGTTTGGGGGTGGTGGTGACTGCGGTGGTTCCGTGGTGTTGTTAGGCATTGACGGTGGTTGTGAGGGTTTCTGGGTGGTGGTGATTGCGGCGGTTCCGTGGTGGGGTTAGGGATTGACGGTGGTTGTGAGGGTTTCAGGTGGTAGTGGCTGCGACTACACACCAATTTCAGCAAATAGAGGCACTTTTCACAAATTTGAACGGAACCAGGCTTTGGTACGTACACAAACTCATTGTTCTAGTTTTATTATGGTTTTAGCAATATATCGCATGGATAAGCAACCACTGATTGTAGTTTTATTGTAGGGACAGTTTGGTGTTTCTTTATCTGCGTTTTTTGTTGAATGATCTCACAATGGTGGACCTGAATTTTGATAGAAGTGTGGTATGTAACGGTTTACTAATTTATTGTTATTTCCATTTGTGATATCATATAAATATACACACACGTGCATATGAGTGTTAGTATGTTTTCATTGTTAGTTTATTATTGTTAGCATTGTTTTGATTTCTTGTTTACGGAAATAGCCCAAAAATAAATAGATAATTGGGAAAAGGTTGAGATCTAGTTTATGAATAAATAATATAATCACAGTGGGAATCAAATCAAAGAAAAGTGATTAAAGAAATGGAGTTAGTCATAATCAAGTTGGGAAGGGTTTGTGAGTAACTTATGATTATCACAAATATGATTCCCTTTGGTGAAAATGTACTACCCAAATATGATATAAACTTGAAGAAATGCTGTAGTACTCCACGAGTTGAATTTGTTAATGAATCATAGTGTCATCAGAAGTTTTATTATATAATTTGACTTTAGTAGATAGATTTTTTTACCAATAGTCTAAGAGTTGACTATGGGATATACTCTTAGTTGAATATGTAAATGAGTGAAATATAGGCATCTGAAAAAGGAAAAGGGAAAAACAGAGTAGAGTTTTTAAAAGGGGCATTCCGAGAATCCAACTCGGGACCTCTTACTAATATATACTCTTAGTTGAATATATATATATAGCATACATTTAAAAGACCGACTGTGAACCTCTTACTAATCCTATTTTGTTTCAACATAGGTTCATGGTCCCGACTATCATATTAATCCGAATTACGGTTTTGGTGGGTTTTCTACTTTGTTGAGAAATGCTGAGGTGCGTTTGTATATAGATACATTTTAGTTTAATACTCCGTATGTCACTTGAAATATAAAGACGTCGCAGTTAGTAGTAAACTTACGTGATTAATATTCTGAATGTAGGGTTTTCCTAATGAAAAAGCCGTGAATTCAAATGTCGGTTTTGGAGGGTTTTCTAGTTTGTTGAGAGATGCGCAGGTGCGTTTCTGTTGTAATCCTTATAAGTTACAGTTTAATTTGTTGCTTGTAATTTAAATTATTGTATACACATCACAGTCGGTATTGCATAACATAATTGATGTTTTGTTATTGCAATGTAGGCCGTTGTACCGAATGATAGGAACGTGAACCCGAATAACAGTATTGGTACTTTATTTAGAAATGCCGAGGTGCGTTTCTATTAAATATGGTTTTTTGGAGAGTAAGACTTTAAATTCTATTAAATAGTTGTATTTCCTTAATAGGCGGACTGTGCTAATGATGAGACCGGCACACAACCTAGCATTGGCAACTATCTCGGGGACATGTTTGTTGATTTGGTAATTCATGGTTTTTTCATTTTACATTAAAATATTTATACTATATGTATTGTAACTTCATACTTTATATGTCACAGGACCGGAATGGTGCGATTTTGCGTGATGTACCGGACCTGAATGCTATGTTTGAGCCAAACAACGACCTAAATTTTTACTTTGTAGATGAGCCAAAGGTGCCTATGGAGACAGTGTATCCAGGTGAGATGCAAGCCTTAAAAAATACTCGTGCATCACCGGAGAACTTGGAGGATACGGATCATTGTCAGGAGGTATGAATTGTAGTTTTAATGTAGTTTTAATGCTACAGGCACGCACTTAGAAGTGGTTATAAAGTGATGCAGTGGTTATAAAGTGATGCAGTGGTTATAAAGTGATGCATGTCATGCCCTGGTTAGATGACTAACTGCAAAACAATTTATAGTTTCAACAAGTGCTACTATATGAAGCCACTAGAAGTCTAGAACATACCATTAAGTGCAGTCCTGTTTTGACAACGTAATCCCAAACACCCTCTACAGGCACGCACTTAGAAGTGCACGTTCTCCACAGAAAGTGATTTTCAGAGGCCCGTGAACTTAAAACATGGTTAACATATCAGGAGTCAGAAAAAATGCACCTTTATTGTTACTATATAGACTCTGTTATTGTTACCAGCTTATATATGGTATCAATGATTTCACTTAGGTTAATAATTTAATTATGATATATGAACAGGAGCCTCCTCAAAAGAGGGCGAGAAAACCGGGACCGAATTTATGTTCACCATGGACGGCCTTACCTGAAACGACACCGGTTCGAGTCGAGCAAAAGAACCACGATCCAGTGACACCTGTCAATCTTATAATAGTGGACGACGAAGATAGTGTTGAAAACAAACTTGAGGTACAATTGCAGTACTATCTACACTCTGTTGTTGTTGTTCCAATTCTTCATCAGAAGAATCAGTTAGCATATTTTTGTATTTGTTATCAATTTTATTTTTGCTCTTATTATTCTTTTTAACTTCTTCCTTCTTTTTGTTGTAATATATGACGGTTGTGTTTTAGGATGTTTTACCACCGCAAAAGAAGTATAAAGACCGAGTTGTTTCAGCCGTGAAGTTTTCAATGCGGCTACTCGAAGATAAGCCACGCTGTTGGGTCGAGGTAGAACTTGTTTATGACTGATGTTAGATTATATCAGATTAAATGCAATATTGCACAATGAGGGCTGGGAGGGGTTTATAAATCCTCGTCGCTGTTTTGTTTTGGTTAATAAATTGTACCGTCGCCTGTTTAAACGTATATTCTATGGTTAAACTCATTAACGGAGCTTAATGAGGGCTGGGAGGGGTTTCTGACCTTGATGTTGTTAAGCTAACTTTATTTCTTATATTCAATATTAAATTATTAATGTTGATAATTTGCGGTTTTGATGGTCTTATAGGATTACGTGCGGCTTCATGGAGATGATCCCATTCCTACAATGAGCGATGACTTTATGGACTGGGTACAGTCGGATGATTCAAACGATAATGTTGTGGCATTTGATGTTGGAGTTAAAGTTGTAAAAGAATTCTGGTACAGTTTGATCAAAATAGCAGGAAATTTTGGACCTAAAGCAAATACGGCGCGTGGTTGGTTAAGTGATGAGGTAAGACATGTATAATACATCTAAAAACACCTAAATATCAGAGCGAATGTACTTATCTTTTTTGTTTTATGAACAACATATTGTACTTTGGATAAAATACCTAAAGCTATTTAGACAAGAAGATGCAGACTGGGATGCGGTTGACCCTGTCTTTTTGACTATGTTCTCATTCTCTTTACCGTGTGAAGGGTATGCCCTAGGCAAATGGAAAAATATTAGACGGGTTAGTAGTTTTAACTTTTTTAATGCACACCAACTTATCTTCAAGTAACGGTTGTGATTGAAAAAGGTGATTTGTCTCCTGCTTGTTTAACGAGTCAAAAGTTTAGGGTTGTTATATTATTATCTACATTCGTGTACTAACTTATTGGTAAACTTTTTCGCAGGTATTCATTCCGGCAAATGAGGAAAACTGCCATTTCTGCCTCCTTGTTTTTGACATTGAGACTGGCGTTTGTACATATTATGATAGTTCTATAAACGAGGACGATAACACTAAGGAAGTTATTAGAGGGCTTCATTGGATCCAAGTGGAAAACGACTTGAAGCAAAAAATGCCTTTATATCTAGATCTATTGGGTGTGTTCGATCACAAGCGTATAGATAGGTCTACTTATAAGATCACATTTACCACTCATCCGAAAGATAAGACTGCCCAGCAGGATCCATGTTCTGGGGATTGTGGGGTTTTTGTATGTATGTATTTATATCGCCTTGCTGATGGCTTACCAGTGACATTGCATAGAGATGCTCGACATACCGGCTTGTGGTATCGCGAGAGTTTGGCTACTCTTTTTTATGACTATCGGGTATGATTTTGTAGTGTTGATGTGTGTTTACATGATAATAATAATGATAATAATAATAATAATAATAATAATAATAATAATAATAATAATAATAATAATAATAATACTAATATTAATAATAATAATCATATTATTATTAATTGAGGTATAACACACATTGACATCATAAACGTATTATTATTAAGTTACTAACCACAAATTCACATATGAATAACATAGAGTTAAAGAACTACGCATTACATTACCCAAAGACAGTAGCATTACAGTAGATTACATTAAGACGTAACACATAGTTAAATACTACACAAGTGAAAGAACTAAAGATCTACGCATTACATTAACCAAAATAAAACTTGAACATAGCCTAAGTTAATTGGTTTAGCAAATATGCATTACATTTCTTTTAAATCAACAGTGTCGTCTTCAAAAGCGAATGACTGTGAAGAATGCATCGGGACACGACATGTATTTTTTTTATGATCGTGACCACCGCATCGCGAACAACCATTCCATGTCGGAACCTCTCCCTTTGAAGGTATGCGAGCAGTTGCATTTTTCTTAGGTCGACCCGAATTGCGTTTACCCATTACTGGAGGTAAAACTCTTTGAAGGTCGGTTGGAATGACCCAATCAGATACATCTCCTACAAATTTAATTGGCTCTACATACGTTGCCTTATAAGTCGATTGCGTGAACCAACGTTCTGCTTGGTAAGCACAGTTAGTCATATTTAAAAACTTCAAAACAGCTATTGCGCGATTGCAAGGTAAACCCGACTGAAACCATTTGTTACACGAACACTCTTTTGTCTCCAAATTTACCAGAAAGTGCCTCTTTTGATCTCTTACCTCGAAACGTACCACGTCAATCCCAAACACCTTGCACCTCTTAGATTTCAATACTCTCTTACCAACTTTTTCCTCCGCCCAAGGTGTAAGTTCACTGGTAAGCTGTTCTGTAAATCAATGAAAATATCAAAGCTATATTCTTGTGTATAATTAGCCCAAAAAATAAATTGTAAATTGACATTTTAAGATGACATACCTGCTAATAAATTTCTTTCATAGTACCACTCTTGTGCCTTCACTCGGAAATACTCAAGTAGCATCGTAATGGGCAATTTTCTTGCCTGCACTGTTAGTGCATTCATCGACTCCACACAGTTTGAGGTTGAATAATTATATCGAGCTATAGGACAATGAGCCCTAGACCATCTTTCTGCATTAACCTTCGAAAGCCTTTCGTGTGCTGTTGCTTTAACACCCTGAAGAAGATTCATGTATCGATCAAATTCGTCAACGCGGTGAGCTTTACATATCTTCCAATACAAACCATTGATGTCGCTGTTCTTTAGGCTAAGGTTCATTTCTAGATGCCGACAACATATCAAATGAATGGCGCGTGGCATAACACTCCTTACTGCCAATGCGATTGATGGATGCCTATCAGATATGACTGCCATATTTGGAATATCACCTATGCATTCCCTCAACTTAGTAAAAAACCAACTCCAAGCAGGACCTGCCTCACCTGGAGAGACCCCATAAGCAAGTGGTACAATCTTATTATCCCCATCCATTGCTACCGCTACCAGATTGGATCCAATGTACTTCCCCTTTAGGTGTGCCCCATCAACAATGATCAAAGGTCTTAAATGATTTACAAAACTTTGTATCTGTGATGATATATTAAACCATGAGTAAGTTACTTATTTGATAATGCTATCATATGAATATCATTGTGCAAATTTAGTAAAAGTACATAACTTACCACAACACCGATAGCAACAAAACACATCTCGAAACGCCCGTAGTCATCTATCTTGATATCTGTAAAACTTCCAGGATTTGTAAGCTTCAAATTGTGTAAATAACAAGGCAACTTGCAAAACGACTCTTCATGAGTACCCATCAACTTCTCCAAAGCGTTAGCCTTGCCTCTCCAAGCTTGTAGATATGTAATATCAACATGGAAGTTTGCACCAATATCATGAACTATATCTTTCGGCTTGTAATGTCGGTTGGGATCTCTTAACTGTTCCATAAGAATATCAACGAGCACTTCTTTGGTTGCATTTCGATGCTTGGGCTTTACTTGTGTTTTTGAACACGTGTGGTGGTCGTGCACAGTGGTAACGTGAAATCCAGGGCCATCAATCGGCCCGTGGGTGAGTATTTTCCATGGACACCCTTCATTCACACATATAACATCATACCTCTTCTGGTCCGATTTTCTAACTTTGTACTCATATCCATCGTCCATGGATTTGAGAGAAATTGCCTTCTTGCAGTCATTTTTGTCTAAAAGCCATTGACCTTCCCAAATGATTGTTTTGATGCTACTTTTGGGCTTTTTTTGTTTAATATCGGAACTTGATGTTGGTTTTGGGGTAGGCATATAACAAAATATATTTTTTTGCCAATCTTGTGGTAATACATATTTGAATTTATTTTTGTCTTCGTCACCATCCGACCCTTGTTCATTTTCTTCCCCACTTTTTCCTCCCAATTCTTCTTCAATTTGTTCTTCCGACTCCGCATTATCTTCCATACAGTCTCCTCCGTCAAAGGACCATTTTTGGGAGGTCCCGACATCATAGGTATCGGGTACGTAGGTGTAATGTTGTACATCATGGTTGTCTTGAAAAACTTGTTTACTATACTCTTGGGTTTCATTATCATGGTTTTCAAGGAAGTTGTGAAAAATTAGAGCATTTACTTGTGAATTGAAAGGTGCGTTTTGATATTGAGGAGGAGATGAAAATAATGGTGCATTTAAATATTGTTTCCACGTTTGTTGTTCCTGCGGGTTTGTGTATTGCTCATCAATATTGTAAGGATGGTGATATTGACCTGATTGATGATATTGAGCTGAGTTGTGATATTGTGATGACTGATCATGCAAATGTGGATGTAGGTTAGAATGTTGAGAAATTGGAAGATAAGTTGTCGGAATGTGTACACGATCATTTTGCTGGCTTAAAGAAGACTGATGAACTAACAACTCGAGTGGTTTGCCGTCCACATTTGTAGCAGCTTCTATAAAAAAATTGACTTCTTCATCATCAGTAATTTCCATCAAATCATCATTAAGTGATAGTTTATAACACAAACTATATCCCGCATCAATATCTAAATTAAACTTGTTCCTCACTTTTGTCAACAAGTTAAGGTAACTTATATCAGTTGGCAAATAAATACCACGTCTGGTAGTAGACGACACAAGAACAACCTTAACCTTTTCATTTTGTGATGACATGATACATTTGGAGAGGGTTTCTAATTTTGCATAAAGGTATATGATCAATTTATAGGTGGATGATCAATATGTTGGCAACAAGTGGATTGGTACAACGTACAAGCGGACATTAGTACAACTGACAAGACTATTCAACTATCCAGCGTGATATCGTACAACGTACAAGCGGACATTAGTACAAGTGACAAGACAATTCAACTATCCAGCGTGATATCGTACAACATACAAGCGGAAATTAGTACAAGTGACAAGACAATTCAACTATCCAGCGTGATATCGTACAACGTACAAGCGGAAATTAGTACAAGTGACAAGACAATTCAACTATCCAGCGTGATATCGTACAACGTACAAGCGGAAATTAGTACAAGTGACAAGACAATTTAACTATCCAGCGTGATATCGTACAACGTACAAGCGGAAATTAGTACAAGTGACAAGACAATTCAACTATCCAGCATGATATCGTACAACGTACAAGCAGAAATTAGTACAAGTGACAAGACAATTCAACTATCCAGCGTGATATCGTACAACGTACAAGCGGAAATTAGTACAAGTGACAAGCTATATTCAAATATCCAGCGTGATATCGTACAACGTACAAGCGGAAATTAGTATAAGCGTGAGTTCGTACTACAGGTGATAGGACAATTCAGCTATCCAGCGTGAATTAGTAGAGTGACAAGACAATTCAACAATACTGCGTGAATTCGTACTATGAGTGACAAGACAATTCAAGGATCCAACGCGAATCAGTACGAGTGACAAGACAATTCAACTTTCCAGCGGCAATGAGTACAAGTGTTGTGATATTCAAATGTATGTATATAAACTTGAAGAGTAACTTATGTCATTAGGAAGAATTTGCACTTCAAATAACAATATGGATCAACACTTCTTTAGATCTCCACATGAGCCTAAATTCATTGCAAATAAATATCGTAAGTCAATTTTAATTTTAATTGTATAGTTGATCAACATGTTCATTATTGCACAATACAAATAAAAATATTTATAATGCAGGTGATGATCCTCTTTTGTTTACAATAAAGCTTCACCACTATGGAGCGTTTTCAAGCACACCTAATAGGAGTTACAAAGATGGTGTGGTCACTTACGTTGACTGTTTGCATTTTTCAACATTTTCTATTGACCAATTGGATCTCATACATTCTGAACTAGGTTATGATAACATTTCTCCAAGATTTTACTACTTTAAGATTCCCAACCTAGACTTAGATTATGGACTACATGAATTGCATGATGAAATTAATGGTACAGTAGAAATGTTAATGCACATCGGAGGACCGACGAGAGAGATAGAAGTTTACGTCTCACGGGTCAAAGTCACTACGAGTAACGTCGATTCAACCATGAACATGAATTCGGTACCAAATGAAAATCAACCTTCGTGTTCAAGAAGAAGGTTGTTTGATTAGGTCACTTGTAATGTATAGGCGATATTAACTATTAGGTCATTTATCATTATATACCTGTAACATCAATCATTGGTTGTACTTTCTTCTTTCAATATTATGTATTTATAAGTAATATCAAGCATTAGTTATACCTTCATATCTTTATAATACCATTTTCAACATGAATAATGAAGTAAAAGAGAATGCACTGCAAATTAGTTGTATTTTCCAACATTTTTCGTCAACATACATATAATGTTTAACCACACCATGTGGAATAAATAGTGCTAGTCATAAACTCTCAGTAGCTCTTTTCAAAGACCTCGGTAGGGCATTGTAAATGAATCGACTGACAATGTGCTAACTTTTCAATAAAATGACAAGTATAAATCCCACAACTTGAACCATCACTTTGTTGTGGCGCATCGATCCAATCATAGTCCATGTTGACTTGTAAGTTATTCACTCACGAAACTCCTGCTTTTTCCCAATAATCTAGGTTGTCTAAAAATTGAGGAATTAGTTGTTGAAGTTTATCGTGGATCCCTTGTAGAAACCTCGTCCTCGGAGTTGGTACCAACGGGTCATGTTGGAACCTGCTATCACAAATTGTAACAACGAAGTCATATCCAACTCCGCAACCATCCAATGCACATTAGGTTGATTCAATGGGAAAAGGACCTACAAAACATAGTTACTTTGATCAAAATATAAGTATTTACTGTACATATTTTATAGTTTTATATTACTTACTCGATCAAGCGTCCACCAAGGAGGACAAGGTCCCTCAGTGCCGTTTGCCAAGTCATATATCCTTTGACAATCTTCCAATATTTTATGAAAAAGGACAGGAAGGATGCCACACCATTGATCCATTAATGGTGATAAAGCCACCATATTGCACCAAATGTCAATATGCTACAAGACATCTTAGATTCAATAACTACACATAATATATATGTATATATATATATATATATATATATATATAAATGTTTAAAAATGTACATTATATTATACCTCGTCTTCTAACCAACCATCATCACGTTGATTGAGAAGTATACCCCAAAATTTTCTATCCAAGTCGTACGGGAAATTATTGATACGTAAATAACCCCCTGCAGCAGCAGATTAATAGAACTCGAGTGCCATGGCCTCAAAAACTCTATCCGGAACTATCAATGCAGGTGGTGGAGTAACCTTATGCCCACTAGTATCGACATCCTCATCCATCATTGACTAATTAAGAAATCATTTTAGAACAATTTCTACATGATAATTATGGTAAATATTGTTTAAAAAGCTATTTACCGGTTGTTTTTTAGTTGCGATTTCAAAAAGTTTGTCAAGTTGAGTCCAATCTTCTTCAGTATAATCTGAAAATTCATCGTCAATCATAGGATCACCATGCATCTCTTCATCCGGATACGCTTTCTTCCTCAACACCTATTATATATAACAATAGCAAAAGGGAATCAATGTTTTCATTATCTTATAAATATTAGACGCAGACTAGTTAGATCACATACATCCAGTAGTTGCTCGATGTTGCCAAATTGCGTCTCTTCCTGCCCACCTTCCTTAAGATTGAATCGCTTTTGAAATTTAGCCAATAATGAATCTAGATCTTCATTGGCGCCCTTGAGGAATCGCATGGTATCTTGATACCAAGGTCTTTCCTTTTCAAGATGTGTAGCCTGAATATCTTTCGGTCTATACTTGGCCTAAAATTACAACTATTGTGATTAGAATAACAAGTTTAAATAAGTACAGAAAATAAATATAGATTTATGTGCAATTTACCTGTGTAGACATCTTATCGAAATCTACACACGTCAACCACCCAAAATCTTTCTCTTGATTCCAAGCAATTCCTCTAGGCACTCGAAAAAGTCCATCCTTCTTACAAAGAACTCTAGAGTACGGTAGCACTTCAAAGATCCATATCTATTAAATGATCATTATACAAAATTTATAATAAGTACTAACTTAATAGTTAAAGTATATAATAACAATCAACATAATAATATATAAACTACCTTGAAAGCAAACATGAAACCTTCAAGTCGATACTTTGGATCCTTTTTTGGAATCTTAGGATAATATGAAACATTGCTATACTGTCGACTTTCACATAGTGACTCAAACGTAGGACGCCAAATATAGGATCCCCATGGGAAATTATTCCACGCATCCAAATCGTCAACTAATCTAAGTATCTCGTCTTCAATGGTAAAATCGGCACACCCATTAAGAAATCCGATATGCAAAAGTTGTAATAAACAAATTCGCGCAATATCCGAATCCGTGTAGCCAGAAAGGTAATTATTAAAAATATAATGGATATCTTCCACACACACGTAACTTTTCCGTCGTCTAAAATTCATAGCCTCCCCGTATACTCCTGCCGCCTTCCCGAATAACCGCTTTAGAAAAGGACCACCACATCGTCCCGGTATTCGCGGTAAAACTCCAAACTTCATCCCAGTAATTAAACAAAACTGCTCTGGCCCGAAATGTAGTTTTGTGCCGGCAACTTCAAAAACCAACTCCTCTGTAAACTTATCAACTTTAACCAAGTTCGAAAGCATAAAGTGTAACAAGCACGGTTCTGTTCTACAATCCTGTGCGTAAAACCAACTTCCAAAACATGATTTGCTGACTATTGAAAAGGTATCTTTCTTATCCATCAACTTCTCATATATGTCAAAGATAACATCAAAAGTCGACAACACTTTCACATCAGCATAATAGTACTTACCCTACAACAGATTAATAATATTAATAACCTCAAATGTGTATTATAATTATATTCATTCGAGTACAAAGTTACAAGTTTTGTCAAAAGAACTTACTATATTCATTGTTGATGCCATTGGAATACTCACATCATAGTGATCTTACAACATATATTCACGAACATAACATGAGCAATATCACTTCATCTACCTAATTCAAACAAGAAAGATACATAGTTAAAAGACATTACACTTCATTCGGGAAAGTTATGCTGAAACAAAAAAAATACATGGTTAAATGACATTACACTTTGAATTATAATCAACTAACAGTAAAACTTTGAATTATAAACAACTAACAGTAAAACTTTGAATTATAATCAACTAACAGTAGTTTCCTGATAAACAACTAACCAAACTGTAATTTTTTGTTGGTTTGATTTGATTTTAGAAGTTGGAAATATTTCAAAATCCAACTTTTAAAAATATACATCCATTTAATTTAATAAGAGGTTATATGAAAACATGTTTAGATAGTTCCAAACAAACAATGCTATCAATACATCCATTTTTACCTGTATAGATAGTTCCAAACAAACATCAAGTGCTTACATGAAAACGTGCGAATATCAACAGAACAACTAGTGCCGGTATAATGTTACCTGTCGTCGACAAGAGGTATATAGGAACCGTTGAGCGAGTTCCAACAATATATAACTACAATTAGTCCTATGTTACAAAAGCATTTTTTACGATATCGTACAACGTCGCCGGAAATCCTCACATCACCGAATTCCAGGAAAGAACGAAAGAGATATGAGTTTCCCGCCGAAAATCGCTAAAAGGTAAAGTTTTAGTTCGAAAAACATGGCAAACCCGCGACATTTGGCCAAAACCCGCGATATTTTAATACCCAAATCCAGCTACATATCTAGATGAGAAAATACAGCGACAAATTTTTAAAATACGGCGACATTTTGCATTAAATACCGCGACATATCGTTTAAAAAATAAACCTGCGACAAAAATAAGTTGACCCGCGACAAATTTCGTTGACTGCGTCATTTAGTGTACACGTGGCGTCGTTTAAATGGATATTAATATGTCGCGGGTCGCAGGTTAATTTCTGCGATAATAGTGTCCATTGTCAAGGAAATTTACTCTGACACGGACTACCACGTGAAATTAGATGCGTTGATTGACCTCTACAGAAATTTTCTCGGAAAAAAACCCACAGCCGATGGGAACCCGATACTCAAACCAGATTTGACCGGGGAATTCCTGAGTTGACCGGGGATGGGGACGGGGCGGGGAATCCTCGAAATTAAAAATCGGGTATGGGGCCGGGATGAGAATACTACGCGGGTCCCCATACCCGTACCCGATTGAGAATTTACCGGAGACCCATATCCATACCCGTATCCATACCCGGTATATTATATATGTATACTTATTTTGTATGTAGCATGTGATATATGTATTATGAAAAATTAAAAATTATGATTTTCTTAAAGATTAAGTAATCATATTTTACCTGATATATCCATCCTAATTCTTCATTATTTACACAATATGGACAAATACATCAGGCAAATACATAAGATACGATCATTATGGGCTAAACTATAAGACACATTCATTATGGGTAAATCCTCGATTCCCCGTTGGAGATCCCCGATCCCCATTCGGGTTGGGGATGGGCCTTAAATCATCTTCCCCGATGGGGATGGGGATGGGGACTTGAACTAGAATCCGGAGATGGGGATGGGAATTGAATTGGTAGTAGATTGTGGGCTGTTCGGGATTGTCGCCCTACCGATTATTAACTTTTTGCCACAATATATACTAGTAATATATAATTATATAGAAGTATTATTCTACCTATATGATAATTAAGTAAATCGTATTATATATAGCTAAAAGTTAGTGAAAAAATAATATAAATATTATATACTAATAAAATAAAATTAAAATAAATATTATTATAGAATAAATGAGTCGATCTCGAGCTTGTGTTTTATCAAACGAGTCGAGTTCGAGCTTTATATACTATGTTCAAGACAAACCGGAGCTTGAGCGCAAAAAGGTCCCTTCTCCAATTAAAATGGCTAAAATACGTTTCATTTTAGTTTTGTTGTACTGATAATTTACTTGTTTTTTCTTCAATTGAAATCCATGAAAACTTATGAAAAGAAGATTTCCACAGTCCAACGGGCTCAAAATGTGATGGAGTACTTAATCCTCAGTGTAAGCCTATCACTCCGTACGTGTTCTTGCTATCTTCCGAACAATGTCAATAACCCAAAACAAATTTGCATTTGTATAACCACCATTTAGAAATGCATTGTGCATATATTATTAATAAGCAAATCATTGTAATAAATACTACATGGATCCTTGCTTCTAAGGTCGAACCGGGATTGTTCATGGTGACGGTTCAATAGGTGACAGACATGGTTATGAGAACATTGGCTACAAGACTTAACCAAATCATCCTTCAATGCTAAAATCTTTACTACAATTTACTTTTGAACCAAAATTAACATTAAAAACTAGCAAGACACTATAATGATGGAAGATGTTAGGATATTCGAACATATACAAAGAACAAAGAAAAATTTAAAGCGGAAGCTGCTTTTCAAATTGCATATCAAATTCGAAGGTACCAAATATTCAAACACACAAAATTCTAATGCAAATGTACAAATAATTCAAAAGAATGTTTATTTATAGACTAGACTGACACCTATGACTAATTCTAATTCGACTCAAATACAAAATACCAAAACTAATATATATCCAAAAATCAGATTTACCAAACAAACCCTTTATTAGCATCAAGGGTGACATACTGGAATAAGTTCACTGTTTATCCAGATTTGTATCCCAACAAGGGTGACAAACTGT
This sequence comes from Pseudognaphalium luteoalbum, assembly GCA_963422505.1. Classification (NCBI taxonomy): domain Eukaryota; kingdom Viridiplantae; phylum Streptophyta; class Magnoliopsida; order Asterales; family Asteraceae; genus Pseudognaphalium; species Pseudognaphalium luteoalbum. The sequence continues at coordinate 72,957,471 of OY730198.1, forward strand.
AAATTCATGAGTTCGCTGACACCGGTTTTGTTGATCTTAATAACACCCATTGATCATTTTCTTAGAAGCTATAAAGAAACACGTGTTACAACTTTTGTATTAATTCTCAGATACTAGAGCATACAAAACATGGATTTGACAAAGTTCTAACAGGATTGTAGCTACAGATCCAAGTAGAGAACCTCTGCTCTTGAGGAAGCTCATGGGAACTGCATAACATCCTTAGCAAAGTCGAGCCTTTTATGAGCATCAGCAGTTACAGTTGGTCGGATGGACATCTTTTCAAGAGTGGGAGATTTATCAAGTAAAATCTTTATAAAGAGCAGCAGGGGTCTTGATCCTTCAATATGTGTGATTTCAACAGTTTTCAACTGATTCAATGTCTGGCCCAGACAGTCTGACGCTTCCAAATAACTAGATGCGGATGTCACATCAAAATGTATGGGCTGAAGCTAGAAAAATATTGGAAGTTAGAAAGCACATTGGCACCAAACTTATTCACTATCTAAACATATCAAACAAGTTCAGCTCTTTTTACCATCTGCGGATTCCTCAAAAAAAGTTTTTCCAGATTAGGTGAGTTCCGAAGCATAAATAGAGCACCTTGCAGTTGATCCAGATCACCCAAGTTGATGCTTACTAAAAGGAGAATCTTTAATCTATTAGCTGTATATGGAAGCCACTTGGGTATCTTTTCTGCAACAGAAAGCTGTGAGGATGAAAGTGAGATTTCAGATTACCATAGAAGATCTGGAAACTACTACATAGAAGATCTGGAAACTACTATAAATTGGACTAGAAAGCTAGAGTCCCATTCGGAAAACTCGATATGATGGAGAACAATGGTTAAACATTATCATTAAGTTGAAATCATACCTTAAGAAAATACCCATTCATAGAAAAAACCTCAAGATAGGGCAAGTTACTTAAAACTGTCGCCAAATTTATTCTTTCATTTCTTAGAATGGGTTTATTGAAAACTATAACGACTTTAGTAAGGCATGTTTTGTACAATAAACGAAGCAACACGGCATCAGGGCAATACATGACCGCTAGAACTTTCAGATTTGTAGCCTTGATGTTGAAATTGTAAGCATTGGTGCATGAATCCAGCTGCAACATCGCTATCTGTGGTAAGTTGATGAATGTTCCATTTAAGTCGGCCCTGAACTTAATATTTTTGAGACGAAGATCTTTGAGATGAAGATATCCTTGAAACTCAAGTGGTGGCTTCTTAAAGTTACAGTTCTCAAGTTCTAGCTTTCTCAATTCTAAACAATGAAACAAATAAGATGGAATTTGATAATGTTGGTTTGAATTAGTAAGGACGAGTTCCCTCGCACCATGTCTTGACAAGGATAAAATCCATTGATCCACTTCTTGAAAGCTATCAAGATTCATATTTGGTATGTGGAGGTGCAACTTCAATATAGGACCCTTGAGCAAGTTAAAGACTTGGTTTACGATCCTAATAAACCCATTACGACCAAAAGCTCCATTTTGGACAAACTTTTCCGAGAAATGCTTATCAAGAACCAATGACCTCATTGTGGTTCATCTGTACCTCCAGTTTCTTGATAGAATGCTGGTCCTCACAGCATCTTGAACAGGGAGCAGCTCTAAAATAGAGTCTACTAAGTTGTCTGGCAATTTACTGATTCTATCCTCTTCAGTAGATGTTACAAACGTCTTCTTATATTTATCTTTCATAAAATTTAAAGAGAAACAAGACTGACTTGAAAAAAAATAAAACGCGTCAGATATATATGAACAAGTTGACATTGCTGATACTAGAGCTTCTTTATTTTATTATATTTGTTTTGTATATGGACGTGTTGGGTAATATGATGCCTGAGAAACTACATATTTTATGAGCAATATCTATGTAGCATTAACAATTGTAAGTATTTTTGTTGATAATATGACGATCACATATATTGAAACATTTTCCACTGAGCATTTAGTAAGATGGATTTCCTCATTAGTACTGAAGGGGATTGGGTGTCATGCATGATTGCAAGGTTTATTTGTACGGTCTTTAATTGTGTGTGGTGATGCAACATACAAGGACATGATCCCGGGATCAAATAACTTAAGAAGGTTTTTTAATTCCTTAAGAAGGCGACCATAACATAAATATAATGTTAAATTACATGAACACGGGAAAATATACTAGATTCAGTGGAATTGGCGGATCTAATGAAATATTCAAAGCTGGTAACACTGTTAACGGATCAAATTTACTGGTCTATGATGAAACTATGGGATTGGGTTTGAGTATCAGGAAATTATTTTGGTTTAATTTCCAAAGATATCCTTTGCCTATCTTCCACTTCTATGGAATTGAGAGTATAAAGATTTAAATTTTTGATTAAAAGCTTATATACAAATTATAATTTAAGATATGAATCAGGTATATGATAGAATAGGGTAACATGCATGGTGGTGCTTAATAAGAGAAAAAGACTCAAATATATGTATGAGAAACAAAGCCATACTTTCCCCGACAGACATATAAACCATAGCAGAAGCACATACTTTCCCTGCACCAATAAACTTATTATTAGGGTAAGATTTAGTGTTTATTTGGTCAATCTTGATTCTTGAATGTATGAGAAACAAAGCCATCAAGGCTAGTAAGTGATCAATGCAGACAACACTATATATTGATCTCGTTTCTTTAACTGCAACATATATGGCGGATCCAATCTTACATGACGGGGGGAAAGGCCCCCCATTCAAATTTTGAGATGTCAAGGCAATTTTCTAAAACCACGTATAGACCCCTTCCTAGCTGATAGTAGGCAGATTATTGAAAAGAATCAAAGTGTTCATACGTCAGCACATTTATATGAATCAAAGAATCGAATTAATGTAAATGGAAGTTTGATGATGATTATGAAGTAGGATTAAAGTTACCGATGTTCACAATTAGGGTTGAATCCTCCATTGCAGCAACAAATTTTGAGTTCGTGTTTGCGCGCGCCTAAATTCTTGAAAAAAGAACTGTTACAATTTGAATATAAAGAAAAAAGAAAGTGGAAGACGACAGTAAATTGCATGAATGGTCCCCGTTTTGACATGCTTAGGCCTTTTTGATTTTGAGTTTTGTTGGATATATCTCCATGCTTGCAAATTTTAATCCGTTTATTCCTTTTAGACTTGAATGATGTAAATATACTAATCCTTATTTTGTTTAAGAGTAAATTACATACCCCGTCCATGTGGTATGTCACCATTCATTTCACTTCCGGTCATTAGATCGGGTATTTTGCAGGTTCGGTCCATTGATCAGGGTTTTCATTTTGCTCTCAGTCCTTTATAAGAGTCCGATCGGGTATTTTGCAGGTTCGGTCCATTGATCAGGGTTTTCATTTTGCTCTCAGTCCTTTATAAGAGTCCTCATCCCTCATGAAATGATTAAAACTAGATTTTTCATGTCCACACTTCGCGTTGGGATTGGCTATGGTTAACATCAATATAATATATATGTCTACCGGTGTTGAAATATATTTACAACTATTGTATTGTGAGTTAAAAAACTTGAGACAAATATATATATATATATATATATATATATATATATATATAGGATTAGGATCAAGGGAGAAGGATATTTAGGTGGAGAAGAGGGAGAAACAATATTGATTCAGTATTTTATTACTATGATTCAATTTTTTATTACATAAATTATAATAATAAAAAAATGAATCATAGTAATAAAAATACTGAATCATATTGCTTCTCCCTCTTCTCCACATAATTTTTCTTCTTTTTAGATCCCGTTACTATATATATATATATATATATAGTGGCATGATCCAGAGGGAAGCGCATTTTTTGAGGAAAGGGGGGAAGCGTTAGTATGCATCAGGAAGCATATTACCTTCACCCATACAAATCTCGAAAAAAGCAAACTGAAATTTAGTAAATGTTAATCAGAATCGATGCTATGAATGTTAATCTTCCTTGATAAATTATTTCTTCAAGTTATAACATCGATTTATGAATATTAGATCCAAATCTGTTAATATGCATCGCGGTGCATATTAGTTAATATGCATTGTGATGCATATTAACACTCAAAATATTTTTCAAATAATATGAAGTTTTTAATATGCATCGCGATGCATATTAGTTAATATGCATCACACTGCATTTTAACAATTTATTAAATAAATATTCATCAATTAATGTTATAACTTAAAAATGAAATTCATTCGTTAAAATATTCTTTATAGCATCAGTTTTGATTACTATTTACCGATAAAAATATTTTTTTGTTGACGTTTTGATTGATAATTGTAATATGCTTCTTGATACATACTAACGCTTCCCCCCTTCCCCCCAAAAAGGCACTTCCCTCTCGATCACTACCCTATATATATATATATATATATATATATATATATATATATATATATATTTAATGTGATTGCGTGTGCAATTTGACTTTAAAATGTGATTTTAACAACTTTAATGATACGTATAACACCGTAAAAATATATGAAAGGAAAGTGACAAAAAAATAAAAAAAGGATTAAGATATAAAAAATCTATAAATGGTATCAATCAATCTAACATCATACTTCGTATGTAATAAAAAAATATCTTGAATAATAACAATTCTTTAAAATGCAAAGTAAAATATTTTATATATTATATTAAACTAAAAAGTTAAAATAAATAAGCACTTGGAGGACAACCATTTTAACAAATTTTTATAAAATTTACTATGTGTAACACCATTATTAAAAATATATAAGATGAAAATATAAAAAAACTTACAAATGATTTAAAGAGACAAAACAATCATATTGTATGAAATTAAAAGAAATTTACAAAAGTTAAGTGTCAAGAAAGGAGACAAAAAGCAGCCATTTTTTTAAAAATTAATAAGAATAAGATAGGAAAAAAAAACTGAAATAGTGACTATGAGATTTGAACCTTAGTTAGTGGATGCATGAATAACACATCAAAACCAATTCATCAAACAATATAATTAATTAAAGCTTCCACCATCAATTTATAATTCTATATGTAAATCACAAAAAGACAAAGTTTACTATTCATAACACTCTCTCAATTGATATTAGGGGATAATAAGCTTAGAATTTCAAGAGTTGTTTAGCCTTTGAGGGACAAAAAGTAAAATGACCAAGTTATGGCGCAAAAACATGACTTACAGACAGTGAGTGAAATGAATGACATACCTTGTGAAATTATGAACCGAGAAGATGTAATTTTTATTCTTTGCTTATCTATTTTTTAATTGAAAACTCACCCGTATAGTGTGTTACGTGAATTTAAGTTTTTATTGATCACTGCCCATTGTATGCTTGAACTATTGGGTCTGTTGACTTTGAGTGTTCTTTTGTACAAAACCTTTGCATTCATGATATTATAATCTAAACATTGTTCAACATTTCTTTGACTTTTCTTATTTAGGTCACTCGAGCCTATACTTGTGTCCAAAATTGGTGAGAGAAACTATTTGAAGAAAATTATTAACATGTGATGCTCCTTATTCTTGGTTCATGTCATGATCGCGTCTTCTTTCCGACTAGGAGAGGGTTCTGCTCTACCCGAACCATTTTAATTTGACTTTTGCATTAATTACGCGAATCGTGATTATAGTTCACTGTTGATCCATATTTTAGCACGGCTTCTCAACATTGGTTGGCTCAATGTTTATCTGAGACTTTAAACTCGACGATACACACTAATCGCTAAAATTAGTCAATCCATGACGTTGACTTCATCAACTTCTTTTCATGGGTTACTGCTAATATTGAGTTTCAACTGTTGGCATGAAGTCATGAAAACTTTGGCCACAACAATCAACCAATTATAGATATTACATTGGATGTCATCTAATTGTAACTAGTCAATACATAAAGATTACCAGTGACATCGGATGTCATCTAATCTTTGACTAAATGGATAACTGTTTCATTCCTGAATTTCCAAAGAACCGTGAATGTTGTGCGTAGCACTCACTGATGTGAATTTCCACACCCCATATTTGATTATCTGAAATTTGGGCTGATTTTTCAGGATCCAATCCTTTGTTGATCTTAATATCAACCATTGATAACCTTCTAAGAAGCTATCAAGATACATGTTTTGCGTTTTTTGTATTGATTCACATGTAGTATGGCATACAAATCATAGAAAATAGAAAGAACAAGAGAAATGGAACCAGGATATAGCTAAATTTATTTGTAATCAAAAGTTCTAAGACAATTCTGGCTACGGATCTAAGTAATGAATCTGTGCTTTTGATGAAGCTCGCGGGAAGCGCATAACATTCTTAGCAAAGTAGAGCCTTTTATTAACATCAGCAGATACTTCGGGTCGGATAGACATCATTTCAAGAGTGGGAGAATGATCAAGTAAAAGCTTTATAAAGAGCAGCAGCGGTCTTGATTCTTCTACCTCTCTCATTTCTATAGTTTTCAACTGATTAAACGTCTGGTCCAAACAATCTATCGTTTCCAAATAACAAACTGCTGGTTTCACATCGATATCCATGTCATCGGGAACCTAAAAAATGAAAATGATCAGCACCTAACTTATCTACTATAGAAGCATAAAAAACAAAGTTTAGCTCTCTTTACCATCCGCAAACCCCTCACATAAAGCATTTCTAGATTAGGTGAATTCCGAAGTGTACATAGAGCACCTTGAAGTTGATGCAAGTCACCAATTACGAAGTGAAATAAGCGGAGAGTCTTTAACCTATTAGCTGTGTCTGGAAGCCACTTGGGAATCTTTTCTTCAACAGCAAACTATAGGGGTTAAAATGAAATTCCAAGTTACCAAAGAATATTTGAAACCTAATATACATTAAACTAGAAAGATAAAGTTACTTTGTGCAAAATCAATATGATGGAAAACAGAGGCTAGAAAGTATAATTCAAAATTCAAAATTCAAATCATACCTTAAGAAACATGCCATCCATAGAAAGAAACCCAAGATAACGCAAGTCACTTAAAATCGTGGACAACTTTATACTTTCATGGTATAGAATGGGTCGGTTGATAACTAACTCAACTCTAGTAAGCCATTGATTGTGCAATAAAGGGGCCAACACGGCATCAGGGCAACGTATGACCATTAGAGTATTCAGCTTTGTAGCCTTGATGTTGAATTTGTAAACACGGGTGCATCTATAGAGGTACAAAGTCTCTATCCGTGGTAAGTTGATGACAGTTCCATTTAAGTTGGCCCCGAATTCAATATTTTCGAGGTAGAGATCTTCAAGATAGAGATATCCTTGAAACTCACGTGGTGGGTTAAAGATACAGTTTCCAAGTTCTAACTTGATCAATTGCAGACAATGAAAAAAATAACCTGGAAGTTGATAAGGTTTGTTTGAGTTAGTAAGGACGAGTTCCCTTACATCGTCTTTTGACAAGGATGAAATCCATTCATCAACTTCTTGGAAGCTATCAAGAAACATGTTAGGTATGTGGAGATGCAACTTCAAGATAGGACCCTTGAGAAAGTTGAAGAGTTGGCTTGTAATCTTTATAAAACCATTATGACCAAGAGCTCCACTTTTGGCCAACTGTTCGGAGAAATGCTTATCAAGAACCAGAGACCTCATTTTGGTCCATCTGTACCTCCAAATTTTTGATAGAACGTTTGTCCTCACAGCATCTTGAACCGAGAGCCGCTCTAAAATCAAGTCTATCAAGCTATCTGGCAGGTTACTAATTCTATCCTCTTTAGCAGAAGTTACAAACCTCCTCTCTTGATTATCTGTCATCAAATTTCCAGAGAGACAAGACTGAGTTATTTAAATGATACATAATACTTTTCTTTATTTTCTTATTTTTGTCTTATATATGGCACTGTTGGGTAACATGAGGCATGAGAAAATATATATTTTATCAGCAATATATACGTATGATTGATGATTGTAAGCATTTTAATTGATAATGTGACCGGCCGTCATAAATACAGAAACATTTTCTACTGATCATTTAGTAAGACAGATTTCCACATATGTACGGAAGGGGATTGGGTGTCATGCATTGATTGCAAAGTTGATTTGTAGGGTCTATATTGTGTACGGACAGTATGGTGATGCAACATACAAGGACATGATGCCGGATGAGATAACTTGGTGGTGGAACCTAGTTGATCAATAATGATACAAGTGTTTTTAACACTATGATGGCTTAAAGATTGCGCAAGGAAATATTGAAGGGGATAACAATGCATACTCGAAAGCTAAGGTGAAGAAAATAAAGAAAGTTGACATCAAACTGAAAAACAACGAGTAGTCAAGAAAGAAGGTTCATAAGGTCATTAAGGGTAAGACACCTCTAACCTGGTTGAACCTGTAACAGTGTGGATCCTTACTTTAGCAGTATTACCAATTCCAAGGAAGCTACACACTCATATGTGAAACTAGGTACCAACTACCGAGTGAAAATGGGGTATAAAAGATGGCCACAATATGAGGGAAGGGGATGGTAGGCCGTAGGCCAGGTATAAACAACATCACACACATGCATGAATGGGTTATTTATGGGAACACTGATCAGTAAAGAAGTGTCATTATAAAACTTTTTCAAGATACTAGAACCCGATGACTCTTTTGATGAACTAATGGAAACTCTGTTTCAAAAATCACTAGTGTTATGATGTTGAGTTTTATGAACAGAGAAAAACATAGTATACAGTGTAATTCACTGAACACATGATATACCCAAACCTATTGGTCTAGCAGAAAAGAGGAACACGCCTAATTTTGCTTGATAAGAAAAAAAGTCCAAAATATATGTAATTGTGATCATAAATGTGTATGCTGACAGACATTTAGACTATGACCAAGACATATTTTCCATGTACCTATTAAGTTATTACTAGGATCAACACTTGGTTCTGCTTTGGTCAACGACGGACTAACAAAGAACATGCAAGATGATAGATAGTAATATACGCTTTTTAACAACAAACTCACCTATGCATTACGCAAAAATAAGATTATGTTGATTAATCAAACACAATGTCTGAAAACGAAGACATCAAGGCCTGGACGGGTTAAGAATAAGTGCAGCTTACACCATATGAGAAGGGGGGAAAGGCCCCCATCAAATTTTGGGATCTAAAGGCAACTAAACAACTCATTAATGATTAGGCCCCCAAATTCCAAGATGACACTAAGGAGATAATTTCAACTACGTTGAATAATCAGTGTCTTTAACCAATAAGCATTTTCCCTACACCATTCTATCTTCAATAAACAATGTAATTATGCGAAACTCAACAAACTGCATATGTCTTGAATGCATAGACATGAAAAATTCTTGAGCTGTATAATCATGTAATCCGATCATACTTTTAGGGCTTGTAATATAATCACAATTAAAGCGAAATTCCTAAACCAATTCAAGTAACTGAAATAAAGAATGTATGTATGACATAATTAACTGAAAGAAGATCGAAAAGAAATCATCAATCAATCAATTCAATATCATAAATAAATGAATATAATTAACGATATAAATTATAAAACGATCGAATTAATGTAGTGAAATTAACGTACCGACGTTCGAAATTGGGGATGAATCCATTGTAGCAACGAATAGAGTTCAATTAGCGACCTCGATTACTGAATTTGCCCTAAATCTATATGAGAAAAATATAAACAGTAGTAGGAAAAAAGAGCGGTATAGTTTAAAAACTGCAAATTGTACGGACAGTTCATGAGTTATTGCCTTTGACACGTTTGGTCCTTTGAGTTTCACTCGTCTTCACTATATTCACAAATTTAATGGAGTTGGTACATTTAGACTTATATAAAAAAAATATCATTACTAGTATACATAAAATCATCTACTTTTTAAACCAGGTAATTTGGTGGTCTTTAATTATTATGTATGCATGCGCAGAAAAACTATAATTAATTACTCCCTCCGTCCCATATCTATTGTCCACTATTCCTTTTTGAGATGTCCCAATTTAATTGTCCACTTCCATAAATAGAAAAGAATAATAAGATAAAGTTCATTTTTGCCTCTAATTTATATATGTAAGACAAAAATGTAAGTAAAAAGTAAAGGGTAAAATTGTCTTGTTATCAAAAAGTAAGAGAAATAGTGATGTTTTTCTTAAACTGCGTGTTTTTTGTCTGGGGACAATAAAATTGGGACGGAGGGAGTATTATATATGCATGGGCTGCATGAGAAAAACTATCACTGCATCATCTTTATATAAAAAAATACCAAATATAGAAAGTATGAATATCACGTATAAATTAAATCAGAAAAGGACAGGCCAAGTATATTTTATTGCACGTGAGGGACACGTGAACTTAAATAGATAGAAAGGAATCACAAATATGATTGTACCCATGTGCTCCTGTCTGAACTTGAGTAATCACAAATATCAAATTACCAAGGTAAAACAAGTGGGAACATACGAATTAGCCGATATGAAAGGACGTCCTATCCCGCGAACATGGCACATCAGCAACCTTCGAAAGTACCAGTTCTAAGCTCCAACAAGAATCATGTCATCAATAAAATGTAATATCCCAAAACGGGATGGCTAAAAGCCACCTTTTTCACGCATGTAATAAATATCGTTCGATAATAAAATTTCATTTTAAATGAAAGAAAAGTTGAAATCCCGACATTAGAGGGATAATACCTGAAAAGGATGTACAAATTTTATACCCGCTTATTAAGCCGTTACTAAACGAGTAACATAAATGTGTTACACATATAGGAATTCTCCTCACAAGAGATTACAGACAAAATCGAACCTAGTGGTTTCGCTTTAATTCACCCGAAAGAGTGTAAAAATGATTGACACTTGAAAGTAAGGTGAAAACACCTTTTTCCTTCTCACGAACCACGGAATATATATAGGTTATTTTGATAAGAACCACTTCGTAGAGTAATTGCTATGTTGGATTTCTTCTCTAAATACAACTAGTATAACTTTGTATGTGCATGACAATTTGCTCAACTATCTTCAAGACACCGGATGGTAGATTGAAATCTGTTTGGGTCCTCACCTTAAAACATTGCAAGAATAAAATTTTGAATGATAAATTTAACATCCAAAAAACAGTTTAAACAGTTTTAAAGCTGATATTAGAGATCCATGCCATCATACGAAGATTATACAAATTAACTTAATCCTTGATATATAAACCACAAAATTTTAAATATATAAGTACCTTCGTTTGAATACCAATAAGCCAATTATCAACTATTGTCTAATAGATCTTTTAGACAACTAATTCAGTAAAATATCAACAAATGACTACACCATCAACATATATACACTAAAAGTGTGATCTAGTCATTTTAAAATAATAATGATACTAATAATAATGATAAATCATGATGATAAATCATACATGAATCTGAAATCAATATTTTGTTCAAATCACAAATAGTCATTTAACTTAATAGATCGGAAGTTTTAACACTCATTAAAACATAAACACAACATATTATTATACATAGGTAAAACATACAATACCTTCGTCATAAAACATCACTGAAACAAAACTTAAGATAACACACGCCATTATTCATATTAGTTAACAACGTAGGAAGTTAAAAGCTTGCTTGAGAAGTACAAACGAAACAAACCACATACTACTACATACTTAATAACGACGGTTTCCATACGCCCGGGCAACCTGGTTTTGCAACGAACTCACTTGGCCACGTAGCTCCCTCCGCTCATAACGTAAACGATCAATCACCTGCATGTAGGACAGACCTTCACTTTCACAAACCAACAGCCTTCCATGAAGCTCATTCATTCGACGCTCAAACTCTCCCCTTGCCCTCTGTAATTTAGCCACAACCCTATTAAGCTCTTCATTTTCAGCAGTTAGTAAACGGCATCACCTATCCAACTCATCATGATTTTCATTCACATCATCGTTCACCTCTTGAACAACAAGCTGACGAGGATATATACCCACGGCCCGATCGTCATGAACTACACTCGGTTGAATACTTAAGCTAAGATACTGACTTATATCTTCTTCTGGACTGGAGAGCTCCATTCCCGTATTAGTATTCACGTGATTGCCGTTATTAATCTCTATGTTAACATCACCCTCTAAACCCCCCAAGCTCGGCGGATGGCCAGCCGGATCTCTTATCAGCGGGATTCTACGGGATGACATCGTTACGACATGCTCATTCTCGACAAGATAGCCATACAAGCCAACGACTACAAACAAATAACAAACAAATATTAATACGCATGTACATGTATCATGGCGTCTTAAATCTTCATACTTACAGTCGTTATTGGATCCATATTGATCACCTCTCCAAATAGCATTTTGATCAATGAAAACTTGTTGTTCCATCGTTTCCTGCACATAACAGTAAAAGGATAAAAAACATAAATCATAAAATATGGTTACATAAATAAAACCATAAAATATCACTACCTCTACATAGGTAATGTAAGGAGCCTCAAAGTTGCTTGGATATTCCATGAAAGGGCAATAAACTAGAACCAATAGATTCTATGGAGAGGGATGTATAAATCCTCAAAGGAGACACATCTTATATACACATTCGAAAGACGGTTGTGTACTCACTGAACCACCCTCATCTCAGAAGAAACATAAAATCATAGGGGTATGATTACCTATAGGCTCAGAAATTGAAGAAGGAAATTGATACATATTCGAATGTTAACCATGAACCATCGAGCCCCTCAACCTAAAGGGATAAGGAAGAAACAAACACTCAAGTGTGTCTCCTCAACTTGTCAAACTTATTACCAAGAATAAATGACCTCATTTTACTTGAATGTAATATATTTAATTTTATATCGTAGCCCGAAGAAGGCAGTAAAAGCTCAATTGCTAAAACATTTTATGTTGTATTCTAGTCTTGTTGCAAGCGTTTGTACATTTCTATATTGCATGGGTCATATAATTCACATATACCCAACAAAAATATATATATGTATAAATATTTGTATAAATATATATATTTTTATTTTTATATGTGAATTGGGGGACTTAATAGGATACCTCATAAATTAATTATTATCTATGCATGGGCAGAAAAACTATAATTAATTATTATATATGCATGGGCTGCATGAGAAAAACTATCATTGCATCATCTTTATATAAAAAAATACCAAATATAGAAAGTATGAATATCACGTATAAATTAAATCAGAAAAGGATAGGCCAAGTATATTTTATTGCACGTGAGGGACACGTGAACTCAAATAGATAGAAAGGAATCACAAATATGATTGTACCCATGTGCTCCTGTCTGAACTTGAGTAATATACAGCTAATAGAAATAATAGAAATAATACAGCTCACTTGAGATAAGATCAGATGTCTCCTACCCCTATAAATAAGATCACTTGGTGATGAATGAAAAACACACTCTGTTTCATAATACTTATGACATCTCTTAAATGTCTTGAGAATAGTACTTTCAAAGTAAGATACGATAAAGAGTTCAAATTTATGTCTCTCGACTTTTATTCGGTTCCAACCTTGGAATTGTGGCGTAAAACCGCTTATCTCAAAACATGAGTAAAGTGAGTTACCGGTAGGGAATCGCCATCCGAATAATTATTCATCTCCCATACATCCGTTCACCTTTATATACTATTATTCTAATATTTCACCCTCATTGTCGTATATCCCAAATATTCAGTTAGTGATAGTAGATATCAAACCCATATAGAATGATATAAACCATATACCTGAATATCTACGTATCATCAATTGGCGCCATCCGTGGGACTCGAATATATTCTTTCTTTTCCCGGCAAAAACCCCCCCACACAATTAAAAACATGTCTGACAAAAGCCCATTTCAAACACCTGCTGATAAAGATACAGGAAATGCCAGCAATCCGAGTGACACACCCACTCCCACGCCCGTTGTCCATACCAATAAGGAAACCCTAGACACGACTGCCTTGCCCGATCCAAATGATCCCATTATGCAGTTTATAGTTCAAAACTTCGACCGTGTGAACGCTATGTACACCGCACTCACCTAAAAACACACGTCCCAAAACCCGTTACTTACAAACGAAAGTCCACCGGTTGTAGAACCATGGAACTCTGATTCAGATGAGGTGAATCCAAATAAACTCAAGAGTAACGCACCCATAGGAAGTGACGATCTCAACCCTTTGAATACCCATAATGCCACAACCACTACACCGCCACCCATAAACACCACAAAAGGGAAAAATGCACAAAATACAGATTTCTATCACCAACCTTTTGTGTTCAAAGAATCTGAACGGGATATACGAGACCTTGTTGCCTCCCCGTTCACCACCCGAATAAGGGATTACGACATGCCAGAAGGGCTGAAAGTCCCTACCAATCTTAAAACATATGATGGCACGTCTGACCCAGATGATCATCTCACAATATTTATGGGCACAATGGATGTACACAAATTTCCTCAGCCAGTCTGGTGTAGATTTTTTCATATCACGCTATGCGGAGCCGCAAGGTTCTGGTACAACAACCTCCCTCCTGGAAGTATAGATGGGTTTCATCAACTGCATGATAAGTTCAGAGCAAATTTTTTACAACAACGCCGCTTCCAAAAGACTCAAGCGGAGATACTTGGTATACGGCAGCGTCCAGACGAATCCTTAAAAGATTATGTGGCACGATTCAGCAAGGAAACATTACACATGGCAGATCGATCAGATAAGATGGTGATTGGAGCCTTCATCAGTGGCCTGCGTCCAGGTCGGTTATTTAAAGACCTAATAGCAAAGCCACCAACGTCCTTAGAAGATCTATTCACTCAGACCAACAACTTCATCAGAGCTGAAGATGCCAACAACGAAAATCGACTCCGAGAGCCACGTCCAGGAAATCGTGAAACAAAGAAACACAACACTTATAGAGAGCTCCCCATGAGACAAAAAGAAAAATTTGTTTCACAACCACCTAACCGGTACAGTGATGCCCATAAGGCCCCACAAGTCCCTTTCACTGCTCTTATCAAGTCACCGACAAAAATTCTTACCACTACCGAAGGTAAATCCCTGCTTCGCCCGCCACCAAAAATGTTTACACCAGCCAACAGGAGAGACCGAACGAAGTTCTGTGAGTTCCATGACGATCATGGTCATGACACCAATGATTGCATTGATCTAAGGAAAGAAATCGAAACATGTGTTCGAAACGGACGATTAAGTCATCTAGCAAAAGGCGCAAAGACATACAACACTCAAGTAACAACTCCCTCTGGGTCCAGGAGTGAAAATAGACCCCAAATCGAATGGAACAAAAAAGAAGAAACCGGAGCCAAACCGAAGAATGAGATACACATGATTCAAATTGACCGCACATCAACAAAATCATGACACTCATGCCCGAGCATCACCTTCTCTGAAGAAGATCCCATACCCGATCACTGCACCGGAGATAGTCCTCTCATCATCACAGCAATAATTGGAAATACAAAAGTACACCGAGTCTATGTTGATGGCAGAAGCTCAATAGAAATCATGTATGAACATTGTTTCGAACAGCTGACAGAAGAACAAAGGAAAACAATGAAACCACCAACCATTCCACTCATTGGATTTGCCGGCCAAAAGTCCTGGCCAATCGGAGTTATTTGTCTACCGATCACCATTTATGATTATCGTGGCAACATCAGCAAGACAATAACAACTGAGTTTATGGTCGTAAGAGCTCCTTCACCATACAATGTCATCCTAGGTCGTCCTGGGATGAGACAACTCGGGGCAGTCGCATCCACGGTACATGCTCTCATGAAATTTCCAACCCAACAAGGAACAGCCACGATAAAAGGTGAGATAACCACGTCGAGAATTTGCAATCAAATTTCTCGTAAAAGAGATCGCCCAACCGAAGAAGCGGAAGCACCTCATGAGGAAAATAATGAAGAACAAGTAATTATTAACGAAGCATATCCAGAGCAGAAAGTCACAATTGGAAGACACCTTTCAAGAACCTTAAAAGAACAACTCGTCGAACTGTTGTGTGCTAATAATGATGTTTTCGCTTGGACACCCTCCGATATGACTGGTATACCACGAGAACTCGCCGAACACAAACTAAACATTCATCCGCGTACCTTACCTGTGTGGCAGAAGAAACGCATCTTAGCCAAAGAGCGCAGTGAGGTTGTAACAAAAGAGGTCTCGAAATTGGTGGAAGCACAAATCGTTAGAGCAGTTTTCTTCCCTCTGTGGGTAGCAAATCCAGTAATGGTGCGCAAACTTGACAACACGTGGCGCATGTGCATAGATTTCACGAGTCTAAACAAGGCTTGCGCAAAAGACAATTATCCTCTGCCTGAAATAGATCAGAAAATCGAATCTTTAGAAGGATACAAGTTGAAATGCTTCCTTGATGCATACAAGGGATACCATCAAATACGAATGGCAAAAGAAGATGAAGAAAAACCTCATTCCACACGGAACATGGCACTTTTTGTTATGAAAAAATGCCATTCGGATTAAAAAATGCCGGAGCCACATATCAGCGGCTCATGGACCAGACTTTTGCTAGCTAACTCGGTCAAAACATTGAAATCTATGTGGACGACATGGTGATAAAAAGCAGGAATGAAGGTTGCCTCATTTCAGATATTAATGAAACGTTCAAAATGTTGCGAAGGACTAACATGAAACTCAATCCTAAAAAATGTACATCTGGGGTAGAAAATGGCCAGTTCTTAGGATACCTGATCACTAGCGAAGGAATCGAAGCAAATCCAGAGAAGATACAAGCCATAATCAATCTCGTTTCTCCGAGATCTATTCGGGAAGTTCAAGCATTGAACGGAAAATTGGTAGCACTAGGGCGTTTCTTATCAAAATCAGCAGAAAAATCACTGCCATTCTTTAAAACCCTAAAGGGTTGTCTCCATAAAAAAGACTTCAAATGGAGTGCTGAGGCAGAAATCGCTTTCCAGGAATTGAAGAATCACCTTCAATCTTTACCTGCACTCACAACACCAAGGCCAGGTGAAACCCTGACACTTTATCTTGCGGCTGCTAATGAAGCAATTAGTGCTGTTCTACTTGCTGATAGAGGATCTATAGAGAAACCAATATATTTTATCAGTCGCGCTCTACAAGGTCCTGAAATTAACTACCCGAACCTAGAGAAACTAGCACTTGCACTGGTACACGCGGCGCGCAGACTTCGTCGCTACTTTCAAGCACATAAGATATGTGTTTTGACTGATCAACCCATCCGTCAAGTTCTTTTAAAACCTGAAAACTCGGGACGTCTTGCGAAATGGGCAGTCGAGCTTGGAGAACATGAAATCATATATAAGCCACGTTCCGCTGTAAAAGGACAAATACTCGCAGACTTTCTGGCAGAATCTCCCATTATCGAGAAAAAGGAAAAGATTAATACCAAAGCTTCGAAGCAGCCTACAGTTCCACTTGGACCTTATATACCGATGGAGCGTCTAGCAATGATGGTTCTGGAGCAGGACTAATATTGACCAGTCCAAGTGGTGAAGAAGTAACTTACGCTCTGTGCTTCAATTTTAAAACTTCAAATAATGAAGCTGAGTACGAAGCCTTGATAGCCGGATTGGATCTCGCCATTCACATGGAGGTACAACACTTACAAGTGTTCAGTGATTCACTGTTAATCACGAACCAAATAAAAGGTCAATATGAAGCAAAGGAAGATTTAATGAAAAGATACCTTTTGAAAGTCCAAGAATTGCTCAAAAAGTTTGAAGGGGAAAGCATACGTAATGTTAACATTACCTAAGTTAGGTAATGTTAAGGCTAAAAGGAAGAAGATTATTTACAGTTTGATCACTAACTTTCTCAAATGTACATAAATGATCCCTCATTCTCACTAACATTACGTAAGCTTGCGTAATGTTAACATTACGGATCATTTTCCCAAGTTTGAAAGCTTCTCCATTACACAGATCCCCAGATCAAAAAATAAACGAGCAGATGCCTTGAGCAAATTAGCTTCATCCTCATTTGCGCATCTCACAAAAAAGGTGTTAGTCGAGATGGTTCCAAACAGAAGCGTCGATGTTAAAATAACAAACTCGGTAAGTAACATTGAAAACACTTGGATGGAACCAATTGTCCAATATCTGAAAACAGGACACTTACCAGAAGACTTAATGGAGGCTCGAAAGATAAGGATCAAGGCACCGCAATATTCAATGAAAAATGATATTCTCTACCGAAAAGGGTATCTAACTCCGTGGTTAAGGTGTGTAGGCCCCGACAAAGCAGATTACGTGTTAAGGGAAACACATCTCGGATCTTGTGGATCCCACGCAGGGGCAAGGAGCATCGCGCAGAAAGCAGCTAGGTTAGGATATTATTGGCCTACAATGTACAGAGATGCAACAAAACTAGTCAATGCATGTCAAAATTGCCAACAACATGCGCCAACCATACGCCAGCCGCAATGTGAATTGACTAGTATCTCAAGCCCATGGCCCTTTTATCAATGGGGAATAGATATTGTTGGACCTTTTCCAGAAGCTCCCGGAAGAGTAAAGTTTCTTGTAGTCGCAGTCGACTATTTCACTAAATGGGTAGAAGCTGAATCACTGACAACGATTACTGGTCAAAGAATACTTCAATTTGTGTGGCGTAATATTGTTTGCCATTTTGGCATTCCAGGAGTAATCATCAGCGATAACGGAAAGCAATTTGCAAACAACCCATTCAAAGAATGGTGTGAGGAACTCAAGATCAAACAAAACTTCACGTCTGTTGCACACCCTCAAGCCAATGGACAAACTGAGGTAACTAATCGAACACTATTGCAAGGCTTGAAGACCAGATTGGGAAAAGCTAAAGGGGATTGGGTTGAAGAGCTACCAAATTTACTATGGTCATATCGAACGACGGCTAGAACCGGAAACAAATGCACACCCTTTAGCTTGGTGTACGGATCAGAAGCAGTTCTACCCCCATAAATTGGTTTACCAACCCAAAGAATTAGTGAATTCAACCCATCTACAAATGATGAAAACATCTGTTTAAATCTCGACTTATTGGAAGAAAGAAGAGAAATAGCAGCACTTCGAACCGCAAAATACAAAGCACAAACAGAAAGATACTATAACCAAAAAGTCAAACATAGTGCCCTTAAAATCGGAGATTACGTTCTCAGAAATAATGATGCTAGCAGACAAGAAGGACAAAGAAAACTGGACCCTAAATGGGAAGGCCCATATCAAATTACCAAGGTAAAACAAGTGGGAACATACGAATTAGCCGATATGAAAGGACGTCCTATCCCGCGAACATGGCACATCAGCAACCTTCGAAAGTACCAGTTCTAAGCTCCAACAAGAATCATGTCATCAATAAAATGTAATATCCCAAAACGGGATGGCTAAAAGCCACCTTTTTCACGCATGTAATAAATATCATTCGATAATAAAATTTCATTTTAAATGAAAGAAAAGTTGAAATCCCGACATTAGAGGGATAATACCTGAAAAGGATGTACAAATTTTATACCCGCTTATTAAGCCGTTACTAAACGAGTAACATAAATGTGTTACACATATAGGAATTCTCCTCACAAGAGATTACAGACAAAATCGAACCTAGTGGTTTCGCTTTAATTCACCCGAAAGAGTGTAAAAATGATTGACACTTGAAAGTAAGGTGAAAACACCTTTTTCCTTCTCACGAACCACGGAATATATATAGGTTATTTTGATAAGAACCACTTAGTAGAGTAATTGCTATGTTGGATTTCTTCTCTAAATACAACTAGTATAACTTTGTATGTGCATGACAATTTGCTCAACTATCTTCAAGACACCGGATGGTAGATTGAAATCTGTTTGGGTCCTCACCTTAAAACATTGCAAGAATAAAATTTTGAATGATAAATTTAACATCCAAAAAACAGTTTAAACAGTTTTAAAGCTGATATTAGAGATCCATGCCATCATACGAAGATTATACAAATTAACTTAATCCTTGATATATAAACCACAAAATTTTAAATATATAAGTACCTTCGTTTGAATACCAATAAGCCAATTATCAACTATTGTCTAATAGATCTTTTAGACAACTAATTCAGTAAAATATCAACAAATGACTACACCATCAACATATATACACTAAAAGTGTGATCTAGTCATTTTAAAATAATAATGATACTAATAATAATGATAAATCATGATGATAAATCATACATGAATCTGAAATCAATATTTTGTTCAAATCACAAATAGTCATTTAACTTAATAGATCGGAAGTTTTAACACTCATTAAAACATAAACACAACATATTATTATACATAGGTAAAACATACAATACCTTCGTCATAAAACATCACTGAAACAAAACTTAAGATAACACACGCCATTATTCATATTAGTTAACAACGTAGGAAGTTAAAAGCTTGCTTGAGAAGTACAAACGAAACAAACCACATACTACTACATACTTAATAACGACGGTTTCCATACGCCCGGGCAACCTGGTTTTGCAACGAACTCACTTGGCCACGTAGCTCCCTCCGCTCATAACGTAAACGATCAATCACCTGCATGTAGGACAGACCTTCACTTTCACAAACCAACAGCCTTCCATGAAGCTCATTCATTCGACGCTCAAACTCTCCCCTTGCCCTCTGTAATTCAGCCACAACCCTATTAAGCTCTTCATTTTCAGCAGTTAGTAAACGGCATCACCTATCCAACTCATCATGATTTTCATTCACATCATCGTTCACCTCTTGAACAACAAGCTGACGAGGATATATACCCACGGCCCGATCGTCATGAACTACACTCGGTTGAATACTTAAGCTAAGATACTGACTTATATCTTCTTCTGGACCGGAGAGCTCCATTCCCGTATTAGTATTCACGTGATTGCCGTTATTAATCTCTATGTTAACATCACCCTCTAAACCCCCCAAGCTCGGCGGATGGCCAGCCGGATCTCTTATCAGCGGGATTCTACGGGATGACATCGTTACGACATGCTCATTCTCGACAAGATAGCCATACAAGCCAACGACTACAAACAAATAACAAACAAATATTAATACGCATGTACATGTATCATGGCGTCTTAAATCTTCATACTTACAGTCGTTATTGGATCCATATTGATCACCTCTCCAAATAGCATTTTGATCAATGAAAACTTGTTGTTCCATCGTTTCCTGCACATAACAGTAAAAGGATAAAAAACATAAATCATAAAATATGGTTACATAAATAAAACCATAAAATATCACTACCTCTACATAGGTAATGTAAGGAGCCTCAAAGTTGCTTGGATATTCCATGAAAGGGCAATAAACTAGAACCAATAGATTCTATGGAGAGGGATGTATAAATCCTCAAAGGAGACACATCTTATATACACATTCGAAAGACGGTTGTGTACTCACTGAACCACCCTCATCTCAGAAGAAACATAAAATCATAGGGGTATGATTACCTATAGGCTCAGAAATTGAAGAAGGAAATTGATACATATTCGAATGTTAACCATGAACCATCGAGCCCCTCAACCTAAAGGGATAAGGAAGAAACAAACACTCAAGTGTGTCTCCTCAACTTGTCAAACTTATTACCAAGAATAAATGACCTCATTTTACTTGAATGTAATATATTTAATTTTATATCGTAGCCCGAAGAAGTCAGTAAAAGCTCAATTGCTAAAACATTTTATGTTGTATTCTAGTCTTGTTGCAAGCGTTTGTACATTTCTATATTGCATGGGTCATAGAATCATGTCATCAATAAAATGTAATATCCCAAAACGGGATGGCTAAAAGCCACCTTTTTCACGCATGTAATAAATATCGTTCGATAATAAAATTTCATTTTAAATGAAAGAAAAGTTGAAATCCCGACATTAGAGGGATAATACCTGAAAAGGATGTACAAATTTTATACCCGCTTATTAAGCCGTTACTAAACGAGTAACATAAATGTGTTACACATATAGGAATTCTCCTCACAAGAGATTACAGACAAAATCGAACCTAGTGGTTTCGCTTTAATTCACCCGAAAGAGTGTAAAAATGATTGACACTTGAAAGTAAGGTGAAAACACCTTTTTCCTTCTCACGAACCACAGAATATATATAGGTTATTTTGATAAGAACCACTTAGTAGAGTAATTGCTATGTTGGATTTCTTCTCTAAATACAACTAGTATAACTTTGTATGTGCATGACAATTTACTCAACTATCTTCAAGACACCGGATGGTAGATTGAAATCTGTTTGGGTCCTCACCTTAAAACATTGCAAGAATAAAATTTTGAATGATAAATTTAACATTGATGTGTGCTAAGTATAGGCAATTATAATCACAAGTCTTAATTAAGGAAATACTAAATAATACTATCACATAATTCAGGCAAGTGTTATCCTGATCATAGAATATAGTTTTATAAGTAAGTCCAGATTCGAACACAGGGAACGTGATTTAATCTCTAACTAACTATTTATTTATCCTAATTACAAGTATTACAATTAATATACAAATTCACAATTAATGTACAATAATATATAAGATAGGGGGACGTTTTAGTTCCGATCGAACATATTTATAATTGATACCAATTCTTTAATAGATAAGTTTAAAGGAACAACTTAAGAATACTAAATTGGATAGAAGATTATGACTATTTAAACTATTATTTATTAAACTTATTATATCAACTTATGTCTATTTGCGTGTTGGCTATTATTATTGTGATTTACTAATGTAGAAAACCTCAAAGGTTATGACAATTCTCATATAGCAATACAGTCAAAGGTTATGTAAAGTATCACTATTTATTAAAATCTATCAACATATTATTGATACAATTCCAGGATCGGTTGAATCATAATGCTACTTAACATCTAATGAAATATAATCACTTAATTTAAAAACCCAAAAGGTTAGTGAGTTTATCTATAAATCAGTTAAATTATGATCATTAACATAATATAACACATAATTCTTGCATAATAATATTCAATAATATAGTTCCAACATAAACATATAATTCATATAATAAACATAATAAACATACATTTAAACATTCATAATGAAAATCTAACAAGCAATTAATTCAAACAAACAATATCCATAGTAACCCAAAAGGTTAGTGAAGCTACAAGGATAAAGAAACCGAACCAATTGACGAACTAGCTTTTCCTAGGGTTGAAAACTCAAACCCTAGCTCCTTAGCCTCCAAATTCGCACCTAAAGTCGACCTTAAACCTTAATATTCGACTTTGTATTCTAAGAATCGTATATCGTCTAATCAAAACTAAGCCTCTATTAATAATACTCCTGGCCGACCCTCCAACCGCCGGTTGGGACTTCCAACCGCCGGTTGGAGTTATGAATCCTACTCCAACTCTGCGCATTTCTCCACCGCCTTGAACCCTTAGCCCCAACCGCCGGTTGGTTAATCCAACCGCCGGTTGGACTTAAATTCCAGAATTTTCCATGAACGGCTTGGGCTTCAATGTGGACTCTTCTTTCTTCTTTAATCGGATTCACTTGTTTTCTGGGCCCTGATCCTGTAATATTATCATTTTAGTCTTCATTTCTTTAAGGGTTAAGTCTTCTTTTCTTCAATTGCTTTAATTTCTTCCGTTTCGGTCTTATTTTCGTTCTTTTTCTCCAATCTTCAATTAAAATACATTTCTGCAAATATTAACAAAATAAGTATCTAAAATTATATAAATGCATAAAAATGTATACAAATATAGGGATAAATAATATAAAATATAGTATCTATTTGATGCTTATCAAATATCCCCACACTTAAGTTCTGCTTGTCCTCAAGTAGAATACTGAATAAAATTCAAAAATAAGCATCAACTTAATATTTAGCCATCAGAATACCAAAATTAAAAACCTGTTTTATAACTTAAAAATTTAAACAATTTAATTAACATGGATAACTAATATGTATGAATAAAAATTATTATTATTCGTGCAATATATAGCTCATGAATGATTACTAATATATTTATCCACTTTAAACAATCTATATTTATACTTCTGAATACATATTTATTATTATTATGTATATTACTTATGATTTCCATATATGATATACTCTTAAACTTAATCATGCAATTTACTTTTATATTCCAAATAAGTATATAAAATCCATTTTTAAGAATCAAGACATTGGTGACAGGTCTGCATTTACATGCAACAAAGCGACATAACTTGATTCAGGTAAAGTAAATTTTTAAATCAAACCAGCGGTGACAGGTCTGTACAGCCGTACAACAAAGCGACATAGTTTGATTTTTATTTATTTATATATTTTTTCTTTTGAAAGAATTTTTTCTTTCTTCTACTTTATTTAAGAATACTAATTAGAAATCAGGTCTGTACTTACGTACAACAGAGGAAACAATTAGTAGACTCCCAAATGTTCTTATATAAATACAAAGATATAAAATTATCGCATGATAAATCTAAGAATTAAGACTTTTATGTCATACATCATATTATGTACCATAAAATAATAAACAAGTTATTTAAATTAATTTCTTAAAATTCATAAATCTTCATATAGATTGCCTATTAGTACATCATATCATTTAACTATATATCACTTATTTATTAAGTAGCTTACGTTATATATACAAAACAGTTAATCCATATTAAAGTCTAAACTTTTAAATACAAAACAAACTTTTAACAAAATTATTCTAATTAATAAATACTCAGTTATACTTAAAATTTTAAATTTTAGTAAAAATTAAGAACAATAGAAACTTAATTAATTAAAGAAATTCTTTTTCTTACGAACCCTATCCCCACACTTAAATTATACAATGCCCTCATTGTATAAAAATGATAAACAAAAGTGAGTAAGGAAAAGAAAAATAGAACATAAAAACTCCCCTGACTGAATTTTCAAAATTCATTATTGGCTAAGAAAAATTCTGTTTGGTTGATTCCTTGATCTCTTGAAAAATAATATACAACATCCACACTTTCGTAGTTAATCACGATTGCATTTAGCATATGCAATAAGCCTTTAAACCCCTCGGTATCCCGAGTGGACGAGTTATAGTCTCGTGAGGGTTTCCAGTGAACACACCCACAAAGTTCATTCCTGAAAAAAAAATAAAAATCATAACATATAAAAATAAACACAGGTTGTCTCCTGAGAAGCACTTTTGTTTAAATGTCGGTAAGTTCGACCAAATCCTATAACTTAAACTTCCAAAGATATATCTGAAAAATGCTCCACAGTTCCTTCATAATATTTCTTTAAACGATGTCCATTGACCTTAAAAATATTTCCATCGAATGCTATTAAATCCACACTTCCATTAGCATGAACTTGGTGAATCACATATGGTCCGCTCCATCTTGATCTTAATTTACCTGGAAATAAACGAATACGAGAATTATATAAAAGCACACGTTCTCCAGCAACAAAGTCTTTATTTCCCCGAAGTCTCGCATCATGCCATTTCTTCGTCCTTTCTTTATAAAGCCTTGAATTTTCATAAGCATTCCAACGAAGCTCATCTAACTCATGTAACTGTAAAAAGCGATGCCTACCAACCTCATCGGTATCCATGTTGCATTCCCGAAGTGCCCAATATGCTTTGTGTTCTATTTCCACTGGTAAATGACAAGCTTTCCCATAAATTAACCTATAAGGAGTACAACCTGTAGGTGTTTTAAATGCGGTCCTATATGCCCAAAGTGCATCGTCTAATTTCTCTGACCACTCTTTTCTGTTTGATCCAATAGAACGTTCCAAAATACGTTTTATTGCTCGATTTGTATTTTCAACTTGTCCACTTGTCTGTGGATGATAAGGTGTAGCAATCCTATGATTAACTCCATATCTCTTTAATACTTTTTCCAATTGAGTATTGCAAAAATGAGTACCCCGATCACTAACTAAGGCTTTAGGAGTTCCAAATCTTGCAAATAACTGTTTAAGAAATTTTACCACAACTCTTGCATCATTTGTAGGTAATGCCTTTGCTTCTGCCCACTTGGAAACATAATCCACAACAACTAATATATACTTATTACCGTGACTTGTAGGAAACGGTCCCATGAAATCAATACCTCAGATATCAAATATCTCACAAACCTGTATATTAGTCTGTGGCATCTCGTCTTTTTTAGAAATATTTCCAGCTCTCTGACATGAATCACAATTCCTAACAAAAGCATATGTATCTTTAAAAATCGTCGGCCAATAAAATCATGCATCAAATATTTTCTTTGCCGTGTAACTTGGTCCATTATGACCTCCAACTGGTCCTTCATGACAATGCTTTATAATTTGCTGAGCTTCTTCACCATGTACACAGCGTCTAATTATACCATCTGCACAATACCTGAAAAGAAATGGGTCTTCCCAAAAATAATACTTTAAATCAGAAAAGAATTTTTTCCTCTTTTGGTAATCCATCCTTGGTAAAATCGTAGTAACCAAATAATTTGCATAATTTGCAAATCAAGGTATATTCATTATTTCTTGTGCCGTCATCAACTTCTCATCAGGAAATGTATCTTGAATTTTCTCTTCATCTAATATTTCTAATTCCGGATTTTCCAACCTTGACAAATGATCAGCTGCGACATTTTCAGCTCCTTTCTTGTCTTTAATTTCAATATCGAATTCCTGCAATAAAAGAATCCATCGCAATAAACGAGGGCGTACATCCTGCTTATTAAACAAATACTTCAATGCAGAATGGTCAGTATAAACCACAGTTTTAGTTAAAACAAGATAAGAACGAAACTTATCGAATGAAAAAACTACTGCCAAAAGTTCCTTTTCCGTAGTTGTATAATTTTCCTGAGCATCTGTTAATGTCTTACTGGCATAATAGATTGGCTTAAACTTGTTATCAATTTTCTGTCCCAAAACAGCTCCTACTGCATAATCACTAGCATCACACATTAATTAAAAAGGTAAATTCCAGTCTGGACTAATCATTACCGGAGCAGATATCAACTTTTCCTTTAAGGCATCAAACGACTGTTTGCATTCATCTGTGAACTCAAACTTTGCATCTTTTTCCAGCAAATGATTTAATGGTATCGCAATCTTTGAAAAACCTTTTATAAATCTTCTATAAAATCCGGCATGGCCTAGGAAACTCCTTATTCCCTTTACATTAGTAGGATAAGGTAATTTTGAAATAACCTCAATCTTTGCTTTATCCACCTCAATTCCTATCTTTGATATTTTATGTCCTAAAACGATCCCTTCTCGAACCATAAAATGACATTTTTCCCAATTAAGAACTAGATTCTCACCCTCACATCTTTGCAACATCCTTTTTAAATTTTCTAAACAAGCATCAAATGAATCCCCAAATACCGAGAAATCTTCCATAAATACTTCCATGAAATCTTCCACCATATCATGAAATATCGCGATCATGCAACGTTGAAATGTAGCTGGTGCATTACACAAACCAAACGGCATTCTTCTATAAGCAAAAGTACCAAACGGACAAGTGAATGTTGTCTTATCTTGATCTTCAGCTACAATAGGTATTTGAAAATATCCTGAAAATCCATCCAGAAAACAATAGAATTCTTTTCCTGCTAACCTTTCTATCATTTGATCAATAAATGGTAATGGAAAATGATCTTTTCTGGTAGCATCATTCAATTTCCGATAATCAATACAAACTCTCCACCCTGTTACCGTCCTTGTTGGTATTAATTCATTCTTCTCATTAGGTACCACTGTCATTCCACCTTTCTTTGGTACGACATGTATTGGACTTACCCATGGACTGTCTGAAATAGGATAGATTAATCCTGAATCCACTAGTTTAATGATTTCTTTCCTGACGACGTCTTTCACATTTGGATTCAATCTTCTTAATGGTTGTACAACTGGCTTAAAATCCGTTTCCATTAAGATTTTATGAGTGCAGTAAGTAGGACTGATTCCCTTGATATCCGTTATCTTCCATGCTATTGCCTTTTTATGTTGTTTAAGAACCTGCACTAAGCGATCTTTTTCTGCAGTTGATAGTTTAGAAGATATTATAACTGGCAAATATGATGTACCTTGTAAATAAGCATATTCTAGATGCGCTGGTAGCTCTTTAAGTTCCAATTGTGGTGGTTCTTCAATAGATGTTTTGAACTCGAAGATCTCTTCCTTCAGATACGGAATCTTGTCGATAGAATTCGGTAATAATTCTTGGTTGAGAATTTTAGCAACTGGTTGTGATGATTCAGGTTTGGTATGTTGTTGAAGAACAACAGTTACTTCTGAATCTTCATCTTCTTCTAATAGTTTGTCAAATTCTGCCAAATCTTTCTCAGTGTCAAATTCTTCAGTCCATTCTGTAAGAATTCCAGTATCTGTTTGATCTTTTTCTAATAAAATCTTGAAAAGAAGGGTTATCTAGATACTCATAAGCATTCAAATAATAACAAGAGTCATCAACATAATCAGGAAATTTCATAGATTTATTAACATCAAAAACAATTTTATCATCTCCTAATCTCATGGTAATCTTTCTATCAAAAACGTCTATTAGGGCATGTGTTAGTTGCTAAAAATGGTCTTCCTAAAATAATAGGGACTTTAGGGTCTTCTACTATATCTAAAATTACAAAATTACATGGAAAAACAAATTTATCAACTTTAATCAAAACATTTTCAATTATTCCCCTAGGATAGTGAACAGATCGGTCAGCTAATTCGATACACATACGAATAGGTTTTGGTTCTCCTAATCCTAATCGCTGTTGGGACATAGATTGTGACAACAGATCTAGCTTGAAATATGACTAGTGTAATTGTGATTGTATTGATATATTGGTTTATATTTGTAAATGCATATTCGTTTTGTTATTAATATTTCATATTAAAGATAGACGAAATAACGTATTTATATTATACGTTTGTTGCGAAGCGAGTCGAGATCTCAGGTCGCAGCAAGGTGAGCTGCGAGATGAGAACTGAACTCGTTATGGCTAAGCTGGGCTTGGGTTAAGCGAGGCGAGTTGGGCTGAACTCGCAGGCCCATGCGAGCCGAGCCGAGACAATATATATAAACGATTTTGTTGGCAAAATCGAAAACACTTTTGAACATCTTTAGGCATTCTCATTCATTCCTGCGAACTCAACTGTCCAGAGAAAACATAACCTACGGCTAGACTTTGACGATTTATCGTATAAAGTTAAGTCATATTAAACGTAATTACGAACTTACTCGTTATTAGTAAGATAACCCCGTATTGAGGGATTCCGCACCTTAATACTACAGATAACGAAGTTATCGATCCTAGAACTAGGGACTTACATCTGGTATCAGAGCTTTCGGGCTAAATACGAGTGTATTCGTGAGTTTTAGTGATATTGCGTTTTGATTCGGGTTGTTTCTACGTGCATTATAGCAATATTAACGATCAAAATCATTCTCTGGATATTTTAGGGTTTGTTTACGGTTGAAATTGCTAGTTTCAGTCGTAAAAATACCTTAAACTTTCTCTTTCGGGTTTAACAGCCATTTCGCGAGTTGAGATTAGGGTTCCAGCGTAGCTTGCGAGCCGAGTTGAACTTGCGAGCCGAGTCGAACTTGCGAGTCGAACTATCGAACCTGCGAGTTGAACTTTATTCTGCGAACCGAGATCTCTTGCGAACCGAGATCACTTGCGAATTGACATCACTGCAATCCGAACTGAGATTTGCGAACCGAGTTCTGCGAATTGAAGTGAGTTCTGCGAGTCGAGCTGAGATTGCGAGTTGAACTGAGTTCTGCGAATTGAGATTTTCTGATTTCGCGTAACAGTTTGAACTTACGTTTTTAAGATGTCTGACTTAAGTAAAATGATCGAAATGGAACATGAGGTGGGAAAATCAAATTCTCCACCTAAGTTGTTAAATATCGAGGATTACTACAACTGGAAGGACAGATTTGAATCTTACTGTAGATTCCATGATCTGTCAATCTGGATGTGTATCAAGACTGGATACACTGCACCTACTCAAACTGTTCAGAATGCCATTGTGACTCTTACCTATCAGAACATGAGTGATGAACAGAAGGAAGCATACAAAAATGAAAACAAAGCACATTCGTGCATTAAGATGTGTCTTCCTAAGGATATCGCTCATCAACTGAAATCTTTTCATACTGCTAGAACGCTCTGGGAAGCTCTAGAGAAAAGAGGTGAAGGTAGTCCACAAATGAGAATTAGCAAGAAGAAGCTCCTTAAAAAGCAATTTACTATGTTTAAAGCTTTAAAAGGGGAAAGTCTTGATGCTTATGTTACACGATTCTACCATCTGTTAAGTGAATTGGAATACAATGACATCACTGTAGAAGAAGTTGATAAAACCGACAAGTTTATTGAGGGTTTGCCTTCTAAGTGGGAAATGTATGGACTTATGATAACGGATAATGAAACCAGATATGCTACTATGACCTTAGAGCAAGTCATTGACAAGCTAAAAGGTTATGAGTTATCCAAGAAGTCAAAAGATACCGATTCTGATCAGGTTCAGAACCCTGGGTTGTATCATGGAAAAACAAATCTTTCGACTGCATCTTCTAGTTCGACCACTGCACTGTTAGTTGGTGATACAGGTAGAAATGGAGAAATGATATCTGAAGATCTGTGCTTTATTTCCTCCTCTGGTGTTGAGACAAAGGTAAAGAATGCTGAGAAGTCATCTCAAGAGCATCAGAAGATGCCTATGAGTGTGAAATCTGCAGAGCAGCAACTGTCTGTTCATGCTTCCTTTGTGGCATCATATGAGAACTACATTGAGGGGAAAATTAATGATCCTGTATTGTTTGATGAGGATTATGAGCAGATCGATCCGGATTATGTTGAGGAATTGGAACTTCAAGAGATGTTAGCATTAGTCTCTAGAAAAGTTAAAAATTTCCTCAAGAGAACTGGTAGAAAGGTGTTGGGCAATAGATCAGGGTTTGATAAAACCAAGGTCAAATGCTTTAACTGTCAAGGTATTGGTCATTTCGCAAGGGAATGCCAAAGACCTAAGGTAGATGCAAATAGGACACAAGGTTCGGGAAGTACTTTAGCTTCCAAAGCCTTAGTGGTAAAGCAGTTGGATGGCTCATATGACTGGAAAACTCAGTCAGAAGAAGAAGCCTTGATGGCTGAAATTGAAGAGACCACTGCTGGATCAATGTCCTACATGCCCACAGATGTTGAACAGAGAGTAGATGTGCCTGAGTCAGAAGTGAAGGCAAGTGATGATGATGTGCTGCATATGGATTTGACTCCAGACATGAGTCCTGAAGAATTCGTGGCACGAATGGCTGAAGTACAAACAGACAAGAAGAAGGTTTGTTTAGATATTCTTAATCTTGCTGATGTTTGTTACTTAGTTACTGACTTACAATCTCAGAATAGTGTATTAACTGTGTCTAATAGCAATTTGTCATCTCAATTGAATTTGGATAAAGAATCTTATAGGACTGTTAGATCTGAACTTGACCAAGCACTTATGGATATACGTAGATTAAGTGATGATAAACAGGCCTTAAAAGATAAAATTAAGTCTGATGTTTCGGATAAGACCAAACTTAGAGATACCATAAGTGAAAAATCTGTCATCATAGATGGACTCTATATGAACATCAAGGACTTGAATGAGACAATTGCTAGTAAGGATCAGGAAATAGTGAATCTTAATTTAAGGTTAATTGAGCAAAATCGTAAACTTGAGAACTATAGGACATCTCAAATGGATATACTGTTAGATGCTCAACGTAGTGTAAAGGACAAGACTGGGTTAGGTTACAATGATGTATCCCCTCCTTTTAATGCCAATTACACTCCTATTCCTGAAGATTCTGAAATGACTGACGTTAATTCTGAGATTTCAGTAGCTGATAAACCTGAACAGTCAGAGGCACAGAAGGATGTTATTAAGAACTCTTCATCAGATGATAGTAAGGTTTCTCATCTCACCAAAATACATTTTGTATCGGGTGGAGTGATTAACAATGCTAACACTGATGATAATGTTAATAAGGAACATATTTTTAAACCTTTAGTGCCTAAGACTCCAGATGAGAAAGCAAAAGTGAGTAAATCACGCAAGCAGATGTCATGCTTTAAATGTCACCAAAAAGGACATGTGGCTTCGTGTTGTCCTAACAAAAAGCCAGAAGCATCACATAAGCTTGTGAGTGATAAAAGGACACCGACCAACTCTAGTATGACTGTAGATAGGTTAGATACCAAATCTAGCTTAGGTATTAAACCTGTTAACATTCTTAAAAGAGAAGGTAAACATAGTGTCTCCCCTCCTAAACCTAAACGGACTTATATTCCAAGTGACAATATTGTTTATAAGCCTAGGGATATGACACCGTCGAGGTTTAGAAATCAAAGTAGAGGCCATAGTCTTAATGAAAGTGGTACTACTTCGCGATCCAATGAGTTTAATTATAACTATAATAATAGAGCTCAGAATGTTGTGCCTAGGAGGTTCTCCTCAAATTCACCTCTTAAGGCTGATCGTCCACAAGCTCAAGTTTCTTCGAAAGTAACCAAAGCTCCTGATGGGAAGGATGGTTATTTTAAAGAACTTAAGTTTGTAGATGATAAGGGACAAACCAAGACCGTAATGGCTTGGGTCCCTCTTGACAACTGATCGTGTGATGTGTTATGTGCAGGAGCAGACTGTGAACAAGGAAAGCTGGTGGTATGTAGACAGTGGATGCTCACGGCACATGACAGGAGAGAGAAGTCTACTGACAGACTTCCAGGGTGGTCTCAAGCAAAAAGTCAATTTTGCAGGAGACAAAGAAGGAGTAATAACTGGGAAAGGAAAAGTTTCAAATGGAACTTTGACTCTTGAGGATGTGAATTACGTTGAAGAACTAACTCACAACCTTGTGAGTGTTTCCCAAGTCTGCGATAAAGGTCATCCAGTTCATTTTAATGAAAAGGAAGCCTTAGTCCTGAAGCCGGGATTTACGATACCCGACAATTGGATACTAATGAGGGCACCAAGGAGGAGGGATATCTATGCAATAAACATGGGTAATTCTAATTCCTCAATGGTTTCTACATGTTTGTTATCCAAGGCTTCAGAAGCAGACGCTTTATTATGGCATAGGAGAATGGCACACTTGAACTGGCGTAAAATGAATTATATAACCAAGAATGGTTTGGTTCTAGGTGTACCACAAAAACGTTTCGAGTCTGAAGATAAGTGTGTCCCTTGCATGAAGGGAAAGCAACACAAGAAAACACACAGACCTAAGACTGAAAACTCAAACTCCTTACCATTTGATTTGCTACACATGGATCTCTTTGGCCCAATAAGCAAGAGAAGTCTAGGTGGCAAATGGTACTGTTTGGTTGTGACGGATGATTACTCTAGATTCTCGTGGGTATTCTTTTTGGGATCAAAGGATGAAACTCCGGTAATTCTAGTTGAATTCTTTGATCTAGTAGAGAATGTATACAAAACGAGAGTGAAGCGTATTCGTAGTAACAACGGAACAGAGTTTAAGAATTCAACGTTGAATCTATATTGCTTAAGCAAAGGGATTGTTCATCAATTCAGTGCACCATATGAACCTCAACAGAATGGTGTTGCTGAAAGGAAGAATCGAACGTTGATTGAAGCTGCGAGAACAATGCTTGCTGATTCAAAGCTTCCGGTCATATTTTGGGCAGAAGCAGTGAATACAGCTTGTCATGTTCTAAATAGGGTTCTTACGGTTAAGCAGCATAACAAGACTTGTTATGAGCTTTTAAACAAAAAGAAACCTAACTTAAAAGGGCTTGAACCCTTTGGAGTTTCATGCACAATTTTAAAGACTGGACATCAAGCAAAATTTGGTGAAAAGGCCGACGAAGGTTTTTTCTTAGGTTACATGCCTAATTCACCAAACAAGAGGGTCTTTAATAAAGTCACAGGTCGTCTGGAAGTTGTGTATAATATTGAGGTTACTAGTTACACACCGGATGTACACAAGGGCTTAGATTGGCAATTTGATTATTCTGATCTTTTTGCATCTTTTAAAGTTCCTTTAAGTGACTATGTTCGTGATTCAGAGATCCCTGAACATGTGTTTACTGGAGATGAGGATACCGGCCACACTCCAATGACAAATGTTCAATCATCTGCAATCCAGATTGTTGATCCAAATCAACCATCTACTAGTGGATCTCAAACGTCCAAAGTAGATATACCTTTAACTGATGAAGAGCATATGCAAAAGGTAGTGGATGATTTACTTACACCACTAAAAGAGTTAAGAATAACTTCGGATAATGATAACTCTCGGCTTTTCAGTAAAGAGGTACCAGATTTGGAAGAACCGTCTGAAGAACAAGAAATTGGTACTAACTTAGAAGATGAGATTCCTGTTGAGACTATTGTTACAACAAGAACGAGTAAGAATCACCCAATTGATAATATCATCGGTGACATTAATACTCTGGTTCAAACAAGGACTCAAACAAAAGCTAGTACTTCAAGTTATCCTAATGCGTATGCTGATAAGGATGACTTACAAAGCTTGTATGCTGCACTAAAGGAGACAGGCATTACTAATGAGTGTCTTTATGCTGGCTTTATCTCACAAATTGAGCCTAAGAACATTCAAATGGCTCTTAAAGAAAGTTCGTGGGTCGAGGCTATGCAAGAAGAACTGTCTCAATTTGAAAAGCTACAAGTCTGGGATTTGGTTGACCTTCCAAAGGGTGTTTATCCAATTGGAACTAGATGGGTATTTAAGTGCAAGAGAGATGATCGGGGAATCATTACTCGCAATAAAGCTCGTCTAGTGGTTCAAGGTTTTAACCAAGAAGAAGGTATTGATTATAATGAGGTGTTTGCACCAGTCGCTAGGCTAGAAGCTATTAGAATCTTCTTAGCATTTGCAACATTCAAAGGTATTAAAGTGTATCAGTTGGATGTTAAGAGTGCATTTTTGAATGGCAAAGTTGAAGAACTGGTGTATGTCGCACAACCTCCAGGGTTTACCAATCCTGAGTATCCGGATAGAGTATATCGTTTGAATAAGGCTCTATATGGATTACATCAAGCACCAAGGATGTGGTATGCGACACTGTCAACGTATCTACTTGATAATGGATTTACAAGAGGAGCGATTGATAGTACACTATTTGTAAAGTGGAAGAAGCAAGACTTTCTCCTGGTGCAAGTTTATGTTGATGATATCATCTTTGGATCTTCTGATGAAAAGATGTGTCAAGAATTTGAGAAAGTCATGCAAAAAAGGTTTGAGATGTCTGCAATGGGAGAGTTAAAATTCTTCTTAGGATTACAAGTTGATCAAAAGAAGGATGGATTCTTTATTCATCAATCTAAATATGTTTATGAGCTATTAGAACGCTTCAAGATGGATGAAAGTAAGGTCTACAATACTCCGATTCCAGTCAATCACAAACTAGGTCCAGATACATCGAGTGATCAGGATGTGGATCCTACTCTTTACAGGGCCATGATTGGATCATTAATGTATTTGACTGCCTCTAAGCCTGACATAATGTTTGCTGTGTGTATTTGCGCAAGATATCAGGCTAATCCGAAAGAGTCACATATGCAAGCAGTTAAACGGATCTTCCGTTACCTCAAAGGGGAACCTAAGCTGGGACTTTGGTATCCTATTGGAGGAGACTTAGATCTGGAAGCATTTACTGATTCGGATTATGGAGGATGCAATCAGAATAGGAAATCTACGACCGGAGGATGTCAATTCCTAGGAGGTAGATTAGTGTCCTGGCAGTGCAAGAAGCAAAGCTCGGTAGCCATTTCTACATGTGAAGCTGAGTATGTTGCAGCTGGCAGCTGTTGCTCACAAGTTCTTTGGATACAACAACAACTGCGGGATTATGGGTTAAACTTAACCAATACTCCTATGATGATTGATAACGAATCTACTATGTCGATAACCAATAATCCGGTGAAGCACAGTAAGACTAAACATATTGATATTCGCCATCATTTTATTAGAGACTGTGCTGAGAAGAAACTGATAAGGTTAGTTAAGGTTCCGACTGAGGATAACTTAGCAGACCTCTACACGAAGGCTTTCGACAGAGCAAGATTTGAAATGTTGGTTCAACGAAATGGAATGAGAAATCCAGAGTGATTGGTCTTCCAAGGGTATTTTTGTAATAGTTAGAAATTATTTTGTCGTTATTATTTAAAAAAAAAAAAAAAAAGGGTGGCGTATGGCATTTATTTGCTTGTTACCTAAGGGGAATCGCCTCCAATAAAAGAACAAAATGAAGTTCTTTTGGAAAATTTAAGTTTTTGTCTGCAAAAACCAAGGGAAATGATAGTACATTAGGAGAATAAGCTTAACAATAATAAGCTTAAGTCCTAAGGATGATGTGTTGGTAGATTCAAGTGAAGTTACTTTAGAACTACAGCAGTTCTATCAGGTATGTGTTTATATTTATTTGATTATACACCTATATCCACTGATTATAACTTGTCTTTTTACCTAACAAGTGATAAGAATAATTTAAGGCTAGTCAGCTTCATTATACAATTTATTGGTAGGCAGGTTATGCTATGATTTCTGAGTAGTTAAGAAGTATAACTGTCGTGTGTACTATCTTATGTGATCTGTTATATAACGTATGACATATGTCTTAATTGTTGAATGATAGTACTATCATACACTGTGATCTCAAATAAAAAAATTGTGAAATGATACAAAGTATCATAGTGTCACAAGGTGAGTTATATGTTTCGAAAGGGCATCATTTAGTAACCTCTACCTTACATATGAAAGATACAAAGTATCTCGTGTCAAGTGTATGTTATATGCTTCTAAAGAACATCATTTAGTAATCTCAACCTTGATAATACAAGATACAGTGTTATGTGTTGTACTTGAATTCTTCAGTATGTTGTATAGTAGAAAACACTAGATATTGTGCACATTAATAATAAAAGATTGACTCAGAAATCTGTGTGTAATTTGTTTATGTGGATCATAATACCGGTAATTGTCTTGAACTGTCTATGATACCTGAACTTTCACTTTTGTGAATAATAAGAAATCATAAGTTATATTTTAATGAAATGTTATATCATGTGGATAAAGGTATCTAAGATATAATTTTATAAATATAAATGTGTAAATGATAAAATTTGTTGTAATTTTATTGTATTTTATTTGAATTTCATGAGGTATGTATACTAACAATCAACTTAGACCTTAAATAAATAATTAATTGCTTATTCTTTTTAATATGATCCCTAAGCAGATAAATTCTTATTCACTTTAGTATTTTATTTGATTTTATCTTTCAAGTAATTAATACAATGGTACTTGATACCACTGTTTGTTTAATAAAATGTTGTGTGTTCGTATTTTTTTTTTTTTTTTAATAGTTGTTACCCTTTGGAAATACATTATTCTGAATTATCTCAGTTCGTGTTGAACAAACATAGATTTTACAGGTGAAAGATATGTTTATTTTAGACTTGTAAAATAATGGGTTTTAATTTATACTTATCATTTAATTCGCAATTAATATTAATTCTGCGAGTTGACTTAGTCAACTTGCGAATCGAGATTATTTCTGCGAATCGAGTTTAAAGTATAAAGGGTGGTCAAACGAGTCAACCAATCCACCGAACCCAGTTTGATTTGCGAGTTCACTACAACTCTGCGAGTCCAGACGAAGCGAAACGAGGCGAAACGAGATTTTCGTTTGACTTTGATTTTACGAAGAAAGGAACGAGTTTTTGAATCCGTAGCTTTTATACAACATTAGATTGCGAACATTTTGAGGTATATTACAACGGATTTCACCGTACAATTAACGAGAACTCAAAGTTTTTCTAAACTAAGGGTTTCGGTTAATAACTCGATTGATTAACGAACATTTAGGATGTTATTGGACATGAATTTGTAGGGTTTATGTTAAACGAACATTAGTAAATGTAATACAATCGATAGATCATGTTCAAATTAACGGATTAATCGATTTTGAAATTCATCTCGCGACGGTGGTTCATCGAACGAGTTGAGATTTCAATTCAACTCGCAGACCTCAACGAAGCGAGTTGAGCTAATTTAGCGAGTTGAGCTAACTTAGCGAGTTGAATGGTTTGGCGAGTTGACATGCGAGACGAGATGATCTCATCTCGCCATGCCAGATTTTGTGAATCCAAATTTTTTTTTTTAAAAAAAAAAAAATGTGTTTATCTTTTTTATTGTGTAATGGATTCACATTTATATAATTGATTCACATTTTGATATATATTAGACTTATGACTTTTTAGTAATAAGTTAAATATTTATATACGACTTGCGACTATTTTTGTAACAAGTTATATATAAATTGATAAACTAAGATATTTGATGAATTTTGATTCATAATATATTGTAGTTTAAAGTGTTTTAACGTGCATTCAATTGTTTGTGTCATTTGTGTTTATTGTACAGATATGGCAAGAGCATTTGATAAAGGTCACAACATATTAGTGGATCTCACTCTTGAAGCCAAACGGGCTGACAGGGTTGCAGATATATTACGTTTTCTTGCACGGTCACGTATCAGATATGCTATTACGGCCAATCCACCGATTTCTCAGGAGATATTGAACGACTTCTGGACGGATATTGTGTTTGACCAATCTGTCAATCCGCCGCAGATTCGAGCAACGGTTCGTGGTCAACCGGTTGTATTTACCGCTGGAAATCTACGAGAGATTTTGCAGCTTGGTACTGAGGATCAAGAGAATGGGGACTTGGTTTTTCCCATGGATTTTATAGAGGGGGCAATTGAGCGTATGGGATATACTGGTGATAGGCGTGGGAACCAGTTTCAGAAGCCTTTGGTAATTGGCCAGTGGAGGTTTTTATGGCATGTGATGAACACCGTGTTTGCACCGAAGAAGGGCGGTTTTGATGAGTTAAGTCCTGCTATACTATCGGCTGCACTGTCCCTGGTTTACAATAAACCATACAGTTTTTGTGATCTTATTTTTGGAGAGATAAGGAGACAGATATCGGGTTCTGTTAGATCCAGATTTTTGATTTACCCGAGGTTCTGTATGCTTATTATCTGTTCGCGTTTACCGAACTTGGTTATTCCTGAACCATTTTTGGTGGTGAATACGATTGATCAACGTGGTTATAATGCCATGTTTTTGCAGACCGTCAGGAAGGAGGGAGTGGTTAAGCCTGAGGAACGACCACTGTTTGGGTATATTGTTGATCCACACTACGTTACTCCGCCGAATCATGGGTGGTTGGACGTAGCTCCTGCTGATGCTGCTGTTGATCAAGCTCCGATAGCTCAGGTGGTTCATGCTGAAGATCCACAAGAGCTTATCGAGGATGTTTTGGAACAACCTGCACATGCTGGGGTACAGGTGAACCCAGATGTTGCTGCACAGGTAGTTCAGGAGGTGCTAGTTGAGCATGATGATGCTACTGATATCCTGCTACGGGATATTGATAGTTATGTAGCTTCACCTGAGGTAATTTCATAATTATATAATAATAATGGTACTTAGATGTTATATCATTTTCACATTATTATTTTATATAATACTTAGATTATTGATATTTAGTTAATTAGATACTATTTCTAATTATAAAATATAAATATTATGATCAGGGAGCTGAGACTGCAGACCCAGAGGTCATTCGATCTGAGGGTGGGCAGGGACAGTTAGATGGATCTGAGGTTTTACCTTCTAAGGTATTTATCAGATTAATCATAAATATATAGAACTTGTATGATAGAGCTATTAGCTAATCATAAGTGTTTAATATATTTAATAATTAGGATCATGATGTTGATCCATCTGGAGGCCGTAATGGCGAATCGGCTTCAGATGATGATGTTAGTACTCCTTCTCCACCTCCCGGTGTTGGTTATACTCGATATCGATCTCGGATGATTCCAGATCCAGCACTGAAGGAGAAGAGGAAGGCTAAGGAAGTTGATCCTGACTTCTGTCTTCTTGATGAGGGTTCTGATGAAGAGGATACACCTCTTATTACTCGACGCCGTAAGCGTTCAAGGACCCTGACCATTCAGGATGGTATGTAATATTTAATAGTTAAATAATCTTAACTTGTTGTTTATCAGGAGTTCAAACTGAGACAGTTAATTCTGTGACAGTTGCTCGAGATACACCGCAGGTGGAGAATGTAACACCGGTGGTTACTGAACAGATATCTGTACCTATTGAGGTAAGGGATATAAGTTTAGTTATACAAGTGTTATATAATTAATTAGAGATTGAGACAGATCAATTTGTAACAATTACTTAATTAATTTTGTTTAACTTAACAGGCTGAGATCAATAACGCTGGTAGATTTGCAGCTACTCTTCTTACGGAAGCGTTATCTCAGGCTATTCCACCACTCACACGAGATTCTTACATTGCTTCAGTGACACCACCTGGACCACATACTATTCCAGTTACTCCGACAACAGATGCTGAAAGGATTACATCCTTGGAGTTGCGGGTAAAGGAATTAGAAAAGACAGCGTCTCAGGTTCCGATGTTGGTGTCGAACAATCTTCGACTGAGTCAGCAGTTACTCAATCAGAGTATCTCATACAATACACTGCTCAAGGTTCATGAGACTCTGCTTGCTGACTTCAACATTCAGAGTGTGAAGATATCTGGCTTGGAGCGATTGGTCTTGAAACATGTTTCAGGACAGTCTACTCAGGGGGAGATATTGGCATACTTGGAAGGTTGTAAAGAAGATGAGCTGAAGAAAAAGAGGGATGCTGATAAAGACGATGATCCCAATGCACCGAAAGATGGTGAGCAGACTGGTCCTTCAACGACTGGTCAGCAAGCTATGATTCAGGGGGAGTCTGGTGATGGTAATGATGGAATTGGTACAAGTGCTGATAAAGATGCACCGGTTGATACAGAAGCTGGTAAGACAGCTTAGTATTAGCATAGTGTAGAATATTGTCTGTAACATTCTGTACTGAATAATTGTAACTTAATATTATGATTAATATATTCGACTTAATGTTATTATTATTTTAAGTAAAATATGTTTTAAATAATTTAAGTTAATAAATATGTTAAGATAAAATAGTGATCGAAAGTCTTCTGACTCAGTGAGTAGTCAAGCGGCGTGTTCCGATTATTTTTCGGCGGTCAAAATTTTATAATAACATATGCATTTTAGACTTGAGAGTTGATAACTAACAAGTTAAAAATGTATTTGGTTTACTCGACAAATGATATATAATTTAAAGGTTATGTTGATAATAAGTTAAGATCGATTAAACTTAGAAATTATATAAGATAATTAATAGTAAATTTAAATGTTTGGTGATTTTTCACAATACATTAGAATTTAAAATTAATTATTATTTGTTAAGTATTGTATAAGACTTTAGAGAATCTTAGATTGATTTAGGGAAATCAATAAAAGGTTTTTATAAGTTATATATATATATATTGCGTTTAAATTGAAGGTTTAAATTATACAAAAGATTTGATAAAGAAATTCTTGGATTAATTCAGGGAAATTAGTAAAGAATTTAAATTATTAATATTGATTTGTATATGTGGTTTTCTCTAGGATTAGAGATGCTTGATCTATCTGATTTAGAAGAAGATATTGTTGACGAGATAGATGAAGAAATAGATTTTGATCTTGAGGATGGAGAATTTCTACCACCTGCTGATTGGACTGCTGTTCCTGAGATTGTGCAAGACATAGGTGTAGATCCAGATGCAAATGTTGATGAACACCATGTAAGTCCATCTAGAACAGAAGTTGTTATTGAAAATGAGCAAGGTCCAACAGTGGTTGATATCGATGAAGATATTGAAGACTCAACCTCGGAAGATGAAGCAGAAGAGATAGTCTTTACAAATAATCCTGCAGTACAATATCGGAAACTTCCAAAACAGAAGAAGAAGATTGGAATTTCTGAAATTGATATGACAAAGAAACGCGTACCGCGTAAAGGGATTATTGGCTGGTACTTTGACTCTGAACTGAAGCTTTTTGCAATTAAAAGATATGACGGAGTTCAATACTTTGAAAGAAAGCTGGCAGTTTTTAGTTCCTTACCACGTTATGAAATACGTGATTTGGCTAGATTAGAGATCAACAACCTAAGTCGTGATGATTATGCTAATCGTGTTGAACGAATTATTAGACATGAGGTTGGTACAAATAAATTTGAGATGATAAAGCCAAGAAAGGGAAAGACTGTGAAATTACAGGAGAGAAGTCAAAGGACTGGAAGAAGAAGAAGGAAAAAGATTTATCCAGCTGTTAAATGTGTGCAGCAGATTCCATTGAAGACAATGCCACAGGATATTTTGGGAAATATGAAGAGTTGGCACGTGGATTCAAAGACTGGAGAAGCTGTTATGGTTGAAGCTGATGATGAGATTGAAGGTGGTGAAAGAGAAATCTTCAGAGTTTATGACCATCGACACCTGATGAATATGTCGAGAAAGGATCTGTTAAAGTTAAAAGAGAACAGAATTTTGACGACTATTGAATGGGCTGATTTAGGGAGAGATTATCAAATGATGGTTAAAACTTGTATCAAGATGAAGATTTATGCAGGAAGCAAGATTTACAAATAAAGACCAAAGACAATTAAAAGATAAAGATACTAGAGCTATTGTCAAGGGGGAGTCTGTTGGGACATAGATTGTGACAACAGATCTAGCTTGAAATATGACTAGTGTAATTGTGATTGTATTGATATATTGGTTTATATTTGTAAATGCATATTCGTTTTGTTATTAATATTTCATATTAAAGATAGACGAAATAACGTATTTATATTATACGTTTGTTGCGAAGCGAGTCGAGATCTCAGGTCGCAGCAAGGTGAGCTGCGAGATGAGAACTGAACTCGTTATGGCTAAGCTGGGCTTGGGTTAAGCGAGGCGAGTTGGGCTGAACTCGCAGGCCCATGCGAGCCGAGCCGAGACAATATATATAAACGATTTTGTTGGCAAAATCGAAAACACTTTTGAACATCTTTAGGCATTCTCATTCATTCCTGCGAACTCAACTGTCCAGAGAAAACATAACCTACGGCTAGACTTTGACGATTTATCGTATAAAGTTAAGTCATATTAAACGCAATTACGAACTTACTCGTTATTAGTAAGATAACCCCGTATTGAGGGATTCCGCACCTTAATACTACAGATAACGAAGTTATCGATCCTAGAACTAGGGACTTACAATCGCATAAAAAGTGTATATGGCATTAATGAAATACTAGCTCCTAAATCTGCCAATGCATTTTCAATAGTCATTTCACCAATTTTGCAAGGTATAGTAATACTCCCTGGATATTTGACTTTCGGAGGTAATTTATTTTGCATTATTGCTGAGCATCTTGTATTCATTGTCACCTTCGTCACATTATCCAGTTTATTTTTGTTTGTCAGCAGCTCC
Source organism: Pseudognaphalium luteoalbum (assembly GCA_963422505.1). Lineage (NCBI taxonomy): Eukaryota > Viridiplantae > Streptophyta > Magnoliopsida > Asterales > Asteraceae > Pseudognaphalium > Pseudognaphalium luteoalbum. The sequence goes on from OY730198.1 coordinate 73,000,894, forward strand.
TTAAGATACTTTGCATATTTTGGCATCTGAGCTATAGCTTCAACAAAAGGAATGTTAATATGAAGTTGTTTCAGGTTTTCCAGAAATTTGTGGTATTGTTCATCTTCTTTGTCTTTCCTAAGAGCAGCTGGATATGGAGGTGGGGGTGTATAGTCTTTGATGACTTCTTTAACTTTATTTTCTCTATTCTCCTTTTTGTTTGCTTGTATGTCTTCATCAATTGTTTACTTTTCAACCTGCTTAGATTCAATAATTTTATTAGCTATAATAGGAGAGTCAACATTCTTACCACTTCTGGTAATTACTGCGTTAGCTTGTTCCTTTGGATTTGTTTCAGTAAATCCTGGCAATGTTCCTGGAAATCTCTCCTGCAATGCTTTAGCAATCTAATGAACTGAGCTCTAAATTTGTTTGACCGAGGCTTCGTGATTACGCATTCTGGCATCGTCTTCTTTATTTCTTTTATTACTTGCTTCAGCCATTTTTCCTAATGCGTTCTCTATCACTGTCATTCTGTCATTATAGGAAGTTTGTCCTGTTTTGACATAATATCCTGGTGCTCCTTGTTGATACTGTTGGCCTGGTTGATTAACTCTTCTAAAATTAGAAACTTGACGATAATTTGGATTTCCTTGAAAATCCCCATACATAACTTCCTCATTACTTATTTTGCTGTCAGTATTAGGACATTCTTCTTTTAGATGACTTCCTCCACATATTTCACACCCAATCCTGATTGCATGAACTTGTTCATTTACTTTCTTAATATCTCTTCCCATACTTTCCAATTTCGCTGTTATAGCTGCTAGACCATCATTATCTTCAGATATCCTTTTTCTTCCAGATGAACCATCATCCCATAACTGAGAATGTTTAGCTAATTCTTCAATTCCGGCCCTTGCCACTGCTGGAGTTTTCTTAGGTACTGGACCTTGTGCATCCAACTGTTGACGTGTCGCCCGATCAACTCCTTTATAGAATACTGTTATCTCTTGTTGGACATTCAAATCATGTTGTGGACATTTGTGTAATATTTCCTTATATCTTTCCCAAGTTTGATACAAAGATTCATCAGGTTTCTGTTTGAAGTTCCTAATCTCATCAATCATCTTTGAGGTCTTGGAAGGTGTACAGTACATTTTTAGAAATTTTGTGCGAAGATCTTCCCAAGTAGTAATGGATCCGGCTGGCTCGTTATTGATCCATCTCTTAGCTCCATCCTTTAGTGTTAAAGGAAATACTCGCAACATAACCTGATCTCTTGTAACATTGGAAATATGAAACATATATGCAATCTCCAAAATTTTCTCAACATGCTTGTTTGCATCTTATTTATCTTCTCCTCTGAAAGGATTTTCACGTAATTCTTTCAAAAATTTCCCCTTTAACTCAAATTCTACTTCTCTGGCTATGGCAGGCCTAACCACTCCCGGTCTCGGATCTCCACGAGTTTGAATCGTGTAATCTTCAAGCGTCATGTCAGCTATGTCTGCCATAATTGGTTGTATTTCGTGCTCTGGTTCAGAATCACTTGGATATATCGTAGGTTTCCTAGAAGGTATTTTATCCTCATCCGACTCTGGATCGGAATAATAACCGTATTCAGCCATTTTGGCTAAATTGTTATGAAAAACTAAATTGTCTTCTTCTTGTGAAAGTTCGTGTTCTGGTGAATTTGGTGGTGCGTATGATAATCTTTTTCTCGAACGAAATTCTCCTTCTGGTTCGTCAAATGGACTGAGAGGATCTGGATGAAGTGTCCGGGTCATACATTAATCTGTAAAGAAGAACATAATTTTAGTAGCAACATAAATTCAAAAGTAAATGTTAGTAATATTTTAGAAATAATCAGGTTGATGTATATGAATTTCGAAAATTAATAATAAAACACATTCAAAATTAAATATTCGAAAAGATATTCCCAACCCAACTTTTTCTATTTCTTAGTAATGCAAGCTAGTTGTTAATTAAAGTTAAAATTAGTTTGTTAGAATTCATATACCAAGCTAGTCAATAGATCTCGGTAGCTCCATTGATTGTACACAAAAGTGGAGAAACAGGTCCGCGCGAAGCGTATTGAAAACCTATTTCTTTCGAGAAGCACCTTACCTCTTATATGATAAATCAATGAGGTAGGGCTGAACTCTCCTTATACCTTTGTTTTTGTTAGTACTTTCAATGGGTGAGCCGATATTTCGTATTGATTTTGCAAAGCATTAGAAATAAAATTTATCTTACAGGGAAAATAGTTAGTTTAAATTAAAATACACCGCTCCCCGGCAGCGGCGCCAAAAACTTGATGTGTGCTAAGTATAGGCAATTATAATCACAAGTTTTAATTAAGGAAATACTAAATAATACTATCACACAATTCAGGCAAGTGTTATCCAGACCATAGAATATAGTTTTATAAGTAAGTCCAGATTCGAACACAGGGAACGTGATTTAATCTATATCTAACTATTTATTTATCCTAATTACAAGTATTACAAATAATATACAAATTCACAATTAATGTACAATAATATATAAGATAGGGGGGACGTTTTAGTTCCGATCGAACATATTTATAATTGATACCAATTCTTTAATAGATAAGTTTAAAGGAATAACTTAAGAATACTAAATTAGATAGAAGATTATGACTATTTAAACTATTATTTATTAAACTTATTATATCAACTTATGTCTATTTGCGTGTTGGCTATTATTATTGTGATTTACTAATGTAGAAAACCTCAAAGGTTATGACAATTCTCATATAGCAATACAGTCAAAGGTTATGTAAAGTATCACTATTTATTAAGATCTATCAACATATTATTGATGCAATTCCAGGATCGGTTGAATCATAATGCTACTTAACATCTAATGAAACATAATCACTTAATTTAAAAACCCAAAAGGTTAGTGAGTTTATCTATAAATCAGTTAATTATGATCATTAACATAATATAACACATAATTCTTGCATAATAATATTCAATAATATAGTTCCAACATAAACATATAATTCATATAATAAACATACATTTAAACATTCATAATGAAAATCTAACAAGCAATTAATTCAAATAAACAATATCCATAGTAACCCAAAAGGTTAGTGAAGCTACAAGGATAAAGAAACCGAACCAATTGACGAACTAGCTTTTCCTAGGGTTGAAAACTCAAACCCTAGCTCCTTAGCCTCCAAATTCGCACCTAAAGTCGACCTTAAACCTTAATATTCGACTTTGTATTCTAAGAATCGTATATCGTTTAATCAAAACTAAGCGTCTATTTATAATACTCCTGGCCGACCCTCCAACCGCGCCGGTTGGAGTTATGAATCCTACTCCAACTCTGCGCATTTCTCCACCGCCTTGAACCCTTAGCCCCAACCGCCGGTTGGTTAATCCAACCGCCGATTGGACTTAAATTCCAGAATTTTCCATAAACGGCTTGGGCTTCAATGTGGATTCTTCTTTTTTCTTTAATCGGATTCACTTGTTTTCTTGGCCCAAATCTTTAATATTATCATTTTAGTCTTCATTTCTTTAAGGTTTAAGTCTTCTTTTCTTCAATTGCTTTAATTTCTTCAGTTTCGGTCTTATTTTCGTTCTTTTTCTCCAATCTTCAATTAAAATACATTTCTGCAAATATTAACAAAATAAGTATCTAAAATCATATAAATGCATAAAAATGTATACAAATATAGGGATAAATAATATAAAATATAGTATCTATTTGATGCTTATCAAACATCCAAAAAACAGTTTAAACAGTTTTAAAGCTGATATTAGAGATCCATGCCATCATACGAAGATTATACAAATTAACTTAATCCTTGATATATAAACCACAAAATTTTAAATATATAAGTACCTTCGTTTGAATACCAATAAGCCAATTATCAACTATTGTCTAATAGATCTTTTAGACAACTAATTCAATAAAATATCAACAAATGACTACACCATCAACATATATACACTAAAAGTGTGATCTAGTCATTTTAAAATAATAATGATACTAATAATAATGATAATCATGATGATAAATCATACATGAATCTGAAATCAATATTTTGTTCAAATCACAAATAGTCATTTAACTTAATAGATCGGAAGTTTAACACTCATTAAAACATAAACACAACATATTATTATACATAGGTAAAACATACAATACCTTCGTCATAAAACATCACTGAAACAAAACTTAAGATAACACACGCCATTATTCATATTAGTTAACAACGTAGGAAGTTAAAAGCTTGCTTGAGAAGTACAAACAAAACAAACCACATACTACTACATACTTAATAACGACGGTTTCCATACGCCCGGGCAACCTGGTTTTGCAACGAACTCACTTGGCCACGTAGCTCCCTCCGCTCATAACGTAAACGATCAATCACCTGCATGTAGGACAGACCTTCACTTTCACAAACCAACAGCCTTCCATGAAGCTCATTCATTCGACGCTCAAACTCTCCCCTTGCCCTCTGTAATTCAGCCACAACCCTATTAAGCTCTTCATTTTCAGCAGTTAGTAAACGGCATCACCTATCCAACTCATCATGATTTTCATTCACATCATCGTTCACCTCTTGAACAACAAGCTGACGAGGATATATACCCACGGCCCGATCGTCATGAACTACACTCGGTTGAATACTTAAGCTAAGATACTGACTTATATCTTCTTCTGGACCGGAGAGCTCCATTCCCGTATTAGTATTCACGTGATTGCCGTTATTAATCTCTATGTTAACATCACCCTCTAAACCCCCCAAGCTCGGCGGATGGCCAGCCGGATCTCTTATCAGCGGGATTCTACGGGATGACATCGTTACGACATGCTCATTCTTGACAAGATAGCCATACAAGCCAACGACTACAAACAAATAACAAACAAATATTAATACGCATGTACATGTATCATGGCGTCTTAAATCTTCATACTTACAGTCATTATTGGATCCATATTGATCACCTCTCCAAATAGCATTTTGATCAATGAAATCTTGTTGTTCCATCGTTTCCTGCACATAACAGTAAAAGGATAAAAAACATAAATCATAAAATATGGTTACATAAATAAAACCATAAAATATCACTACCTCTACATAGGTAATGTAAGGAGCCTCAAAGTTGCTTGGATATTCCATGAAAGGGCAATAAACTAGAACCAATAGATTCTATGGAGAGGGATGTATAAATCCTCAAAGGAGACACATTTTATATACACATTCGAAAGACGGTTGTGTACTCACTGAACCACCCTCATCTCAGAAGAAACATAAAATCATAGGGGTATGATTACCTATAGGCTCAGAAATTGAAGAAGGAAATTGATACATATTCGAATGTTAACCATGAACCATCGAGCCCCTCAACCTAAAGGGATAAGGAAGAAACAAACACTCAAGTGTGTCTCCTCAACTTGTCAAACTTATTACCAAGAATAAATGACCTCATTTTACTTGAATGTAATATATTTAATTTTATATCGTAGCCCGAAGAAGGCAGTAAAAGCTCAATTGCTAAAACATTTTATGTTGTATTCTAGTCTTGTTGCAAGCGTTTGTACATTTCTATATTGCATGGGTCATATAATTCACATATACCCAACAAAAATATATATATGTATAAATATATATATTTTTATTTTTATATGTGAATTGGGGGACTTAATAGGATACCTCATAAATTAATTATTATCTATGCATGGGCAGAAAAACTATAATTAATTATTATATATGCATGGGCTGCATGAGAAAAACTATCACTGCATCATCTTTATATAATAAAATACCAAATATAGAAAGTATGAATATCACGTATAAATTAAATCAGAAAAGGACAGGCCAAGTATATTTTATTGCACGTGAGGGACACGTGAACTCAAATAGATAGAAAGGAATCACAAATATGATTGTACCCATGTGCTCCTGTCTGAACTTGAGTAATATACAGCTAATAGAAATAATACAGCTCACTTGAGATAAGATCAGATGTCTCCTACCCCTATAAATAAGATCACTTGGTGATGAATGAAAAACACACTCTGTTTCATAATACTTATGACATCTCTTAAATGTCTTGAGAATATTACTTTCAAAGTAAGATACGATAAAGAGTTCAAATTTATGTCTCTCGACTTTTATTCGGTTCCAACCTTGGAATTGTGGCGTAAAACCGCTTATCTCAAAACATGAGTAAAGTGAGTTACCGGTAGGGAATCGCCATCCGAATAATTATTCATCTCCCATACATCCGTTCACCTTTATATACTATTATTCTAATATTTCACCCTCATTGTCGCATATCCCAAATATTCAGTTAGTGATAGTAGATATCAAACCCATATAGAATGATATAAACCTTATACCTGAATACCTACGTATCATCAATTGGCGCCATCCGTGGGACCCGAATATATTCTTTCTTTCGCTGAGGTTTTCTTTTTCTTATTGCTAATTGCACGGAGTTCTTTGTGAGGAGTTTGATCGGGTCCCAGATGGTCGGTCAAGGAATTGTTTCCTTGTCTTTGCTGACCTCCCAGTCGGGACCGCGCGATCGGACGGGTGGTTTTATATTTATAGAGCTGGGGACCTAAGTTTTACTATAGCTAAGGGTAGTTAACGACAAGTAATTACCCTCGGAACAAGGTTCGCGACTCCTTGCCTTTTAGGGTTTTAACCACGTTTATTGGAGGAAAGGCGATAGTTTGATGAAAAGTTTATAATCATAGATGAAAATTTAAACAGACATAGTTTTCATTTATATATTTAAGTTAACATCATCCCCCATTATAGCGGCTAACTACATCACAACAAACACACAAGCTAATTACTCACTAATCATGGCAACGAATCCTAAATCTAGCATAATAACAATAACATGCATTATAACAGATAAGGAAAGAGATAACCGTGATAAATGCGTTGTTGAATATAAGCTGAAAGATTACAACGAGCAGAGCCTCGAATATTACAAAAGCACCCCTCCAAGTATCTCTAACAAATATTACAAAATAGCCCCTCCGTTAGTCCCGTAAAATATTAACGAGAAACTAACTACTAACTAACTAACCTAAACGAGAGAGAGTGTGTGTGTGTGTGTGTGAAAGTGGTGAATGGATTGATGTGTGGTGAGTTGATAAAATGAGGAGGTGAGAGCTTCTATTTATAGGCTTACAAGTTACAATTTTACACTCAACACCCTCGCTCCCAATTTAACATTGAAATACAGCCCCGAGCTATGAAATTCGACACCAAAGAGGGCGTATTAGACACTAAATAGGGCGTATTCGGTAGCAAATAGGGCGTATTCGGTAGCAAACGGGGCGTATCCGGCATCGTAGAGGGGGTATACTACCCCTACAGGGGGTATACGGCCCCAAAAGGGGGGGGGGGGTATACACCCCTAGGGGGTGTATACGGCCCCTGTGGGGTGGTATCCCCTTGGTCCGTGGTCTTGTGTGCTTGATCGTAAGTCTTGTGCACTGGTCGAACTTCGTTTGGCCATAACTTCTTCATTCTTGATCCGTTTTCAGCATTCTTTATATCCACATGCTCGTAATTACCTGAAGATCATAATGAACTAATCAAAGAATAATTTCAAGGTAATATGCTAAAAAGTGCTTGCAGAACGTGATCGTATCGTTTATGCTTTGTTTTGTACGTTATTTAGCCATTTTACTTGATTTTTGAAGCAATCCTTATTTTTAGCCTTAATAATGAATTATGGTGAAAAAGTATTGATATTGAATGATTTCATCAATTTTGGGGCTAAAAAGGTGGGAATTATGTACACAAAAACGTGACTTTTTACGTCAAATCAAATATCCCACACTTAGACATTGCTTGTCCTGAAGTAATACTTCAACTATCCTCACTTTAAAAAGATGTTTTAGGTCCGATTTTTGCGAATTAAAATATTTCTTAGAACAACCATTCCTCATATGGGTAACCTGTTTCAGAAAATTAAGATAAATAAGATAATTGTTCCAGAAATAAGAAAGGAATATCTTTGGGCATGCTTGTGATTCTCGTGATCTTTGGCATACACATGACTTAGGCAATCTCACCGGTGGTCACTCAATTCACTCAAAAAGTGTATCGGGTTTTCTATCATTCTAAACAAACGAAATCGCTCAAAAGCCAGTCATGTAGCATTCTTCGTCATAGGCTTGATCGAGAATCAAATCTCCACCACTTAGGTGAGGACGGTGCTAATTATCCCAAGACATTCATCGGGTTGTAGTGTGAAGTGAGGGTTAAGGGTATGGATAGTGGGATGCTTTTAGGTTTAAAATGGTATGCTTATCTTAGGACTTTTAAACTTATGAAAATTTTTATTTAGATACGTTTTTTAATGAAAACGGAAACGGATAACGGTAAGGAAGAAAAGATAGCTATTTTGACTTCTATCAACACATGGAAGATATGTATTTTTTTTGAGAGATTTGAAGCACTTAGCTTTATTTCTATGACATATTTTTGGCTTAGAATTTCTTTGCCAAGGGATTTCTAAAGGATTTTTATTTTTCTTTCTGCCTTTTGAGATCCTTTCTTACTTTCATTTTTCAATCTTTTGACATTTCGAATTTTATTTGGTGTCAATTTTTCACACCTTCAGACTTTCTCGATTTTTTTGAGATTTTGATTATTGAGACGCACACGAGAAACTTTGAGTAAAACACGAGATTTATGATTTTTGAGTGAAAGCAAAAATAATATCTAAATAGCTTTTTTCAAAAATTTAAAAATTTCAAGATAATATTTTGGTGGGTATGGAGGTGGATGGGGTTTTAATAAAGAGTTTTCAAGAAACGAAAAGGTTTAGGCTCAACGGGGTTTACTAAGCAGATCATCGATACTAAAAATGAGTATCGGCAGGGTTAGGCTTGAAGAGATATGAGAAAAATGGGTTTATTTCCTAGGGAATGTCAAGGTCATCTAATTGCACCTATACTGCGTACGGTACTCTACCAATGTGGTCTCGAAATGCATACCAGGAGCAAGTTCTAATTCAGAATAGCATACATCGGCACACACAACAAATGAATAGTGAAGCATTGTAAAATGAATGCTTATATAGGCTCAAGATACCTCGCTGCAATTAATATGGGTTGTATGTGCTTAGTCATGCGTTGCCCCTAAGATTATCATTTCTTAATTTGAGAAATTCCTGCCTTATTTACACTACTTTCCAAAATAACTTACTCATATTTAAAATAGCTCCTCTTAGAAATATTAAAATTCAAAGAAATAGCAGAGCTAACTGAATGAGTAGCTTGTTGGGTTTTCTATTCCCTAACTAGATTAATATACATGCAGCGGAATTATAGCAAAATATATAATCTAGGCTATTAGGAAACTAAACCCTAAGGATCTTAACTTGATAATAAAAGCAATAAAATAATTAGATGAAGAGGAAAATACTAACCTTTGAGAAAACCAATTTCTCATACGTAGACGAACTACCAGAACCTTCTTGCTTGGTGGTGAGTGCCCAAACTAGAACACCTCTAATGGCTCACACCCACGAACAAAGAGAAATCCTAAGTCTCCTAAGGTCACGACTCTACATCGCAAAACTCTTACAAGGAGAAGGAATAAAAAGAGAACTAGAATTGAAACTATTCAATTCAAAAGATGTTAAAGAAAACCTAAAGGGTATGCCCCTATTTATAGGGGAGGAGGAGACCTAAGGGTTTGTCATCTGGTCGATGTGGGACAGACATCCATACGGCATATGTATCTTCCATACAGTGAATGGATGGTGATTCCACCGCCTTACAAACCCTAGCATCCATACGGCATATGGAAGTTCCATACGGCGTATGGATGGAGTTTCCCTAATTTCCTTTTTCTTTTAGTTTCTAATTAATATCCAATTAATAAAGTAAATATAATATTAATTCCAATTAATATTATCTCTCATTTATTTCTCTTACTGTTCATTGAGGGCGACCCAAAAAGGACTCCACTTTAAATGATGTACTTACCAATTAGTTATGATATTGGACACTATTCCAACAGTCACCCACTTGGACAATTCATCAACTATTATTGGTCTAAGCTTATCCCTTAACTAAGCAGAGAGTGCCATCTAACGCAACTGCCGAACTCTGATTCATATCTAGAGACAACCCTTTAGACAAGTGATTATATATTCCTTTGTTTTTAATATTGTATGAAACTGGGACTTGGATTTTAATCAATCTCCAGATTCAAGATTGTGTTTTCTGATTTCTGATCAAGTTGGCTACATAGGACTACACAATTGTATACATCAATTTAGTCCTAGCTTGGCCAAGCGCTTTATTAGTCAACATTTAATCATCAGAGGGCCCATGATATCACTTTTCCCATTAAGCGAAAAGGAAAAAATAAATTTCGACTACATAGCACTAGTCAACTCATCATATCATACCTAGCATACCCTTTATAACTGACATTTACGCACAGCGTTTGAGTAGACTAAACTGTAACAGACTTGAAAAACTAGAAACTCAATGTATCTCCATTTTAAGAATATAAGATATTATCATCTCAGAGTTACTTGTGATTTCAATCCATGAAGTAACTTCCATGAGTGCAGGTCTCTCCTATACTTAGATCCCCATTAAGTACCCATGAGTGTTGCAGCAATCTCCATGCAATGTCTAATCTCCATAGACAATCTACTAACATTCCATGACAGTCTTAATTCACCACATACTTCCTATAGTGTGATCGACTGAGGAGGTTTGAGTAAATCTTATTACTATGGAAGTGGTGTCTAAACATGCTAAACTTGAAACACAATGACAAACAATAGTAAATGGTAGAACTCCTTCCAATAAATAAATCTCCATTATTTAATCACCAAGTCTATTCATGTTTCCATCATTGTTTGTAACGTTTCAAAATCAAACTAACAACTAAAACTTTATGTTATCTCGTAACCTCATGCTCCTAGCAAGTTTACTGTGTTGGACTCAACCAATGACGTTGCGAAATGATTAGTTGGACTATTCTCTAATCCTCACAATCACGTGTCCTTTATGCTCCTAGCGGTTTTCTTGTGTCTGGACTTAGTCAGTGTCTTTGTGAACGGATCAACCGGACTGTCCTCTGATCTTCACAATCACTTGTCCTTTTATGCTCCCAGCATTCTCTTGTGTTCGGAATTAGTTAGTGTCTTCGTGAATGGATCAGCCGGACTTTCCTCTAGATCTTTACAATCACTTTTTCTTTTCCGAACAAAATGCTATTTCTTTTCAAAACGTTTTGAATTTTCATGTCTCCGCTCCTCCATTCAGTAAGATTCCCAAATCAGATTGTGAACGACTATCATCTCTATCTGTTTGGAAACTTGCGTCACTATGACCTGTTACTCTGAATTCCTTTTCTCCACTAAAAACCTGTCTCAAATACTTGAGAATGTTCTTTACAGCTGTCAAATGACTTTCACCAGGATTGTGCCGATGTCGACTCACTTTGCTCCAACCAAATGAGACATCAGTCCTTGTACACGTCATGACATATATGATCGATCCTATAGCTGGATGTGACACCCGTCAAATTAGGACTAGTAATTAGTGCCTAATCAAGTGTAATACATGTAATTAGTTATGTGTTAGGCTAATTAATGTATCAATATATATATTGTATAATATATATACAATTATGCGATTTGATTAAATCGTGCAATTTTCAAATCGAATGTAATTCGGTTCAATTAATATGGGCGTTGGTGAACGATTTTATTAAGTAATATGACATTATTTAATAACAATAATTATTCAAAATACTATTTGATAATATTTTGTAATTAATTCGCATCGCACGAAGAAACATCTACGCGATTAGATTATTAAACGCGCAAACAAATCGAAACAAGTTAAAGTTATACTTTATAACGCAACCATTAAGTATTTGGTAAAATACTTCATCAAAAATATTGGGTAATTATTCGTATTTAAAACGTATATTTAAACGTATAAAATAAACATTTAACGTTTAAACGAACGGGAGAACGAACACCGCGCGGAGCGCGATTGCGGGGACTGAAAAAGGTGAGGCTTTCACCTACACCCCACCTCTTTCCCTCTTTCTTCCATTTCCATTTCAACAAAACACACACACTCCCTAAATTCTCTCCCAAGATTTCATCAATTTTCGGATTTGTAAAACCAACCAACAAAAGTTGTATTTTCGGAATCACCATCAAACAAGGAACAAGATTTACAAAAGCATCATCATCATTTTCGGCCTCCTCTAGCTTCGATTTGAAATTGTAAGAAATTCTCTAAATATTTAGATCTACTCATTTTGGTGCATTATTTCGGTGTTATAATGTTTACACAACTTAGTATTGTCCAAATGTATGAAGAAAACACGATTTTTCAGCCTAAAAATGAGTTAGATTTGTGATTTGGGTCGGAAAAAGCGCGACAGGTGCTGTTTCTGGGCTGGTGTTCATCTTTGCGACACAAGCCTTGTGTCGCAAGGTTGTGTCGCATAAACCCATTTACGTCGCATTTTATGTCGCATCAACCCTTGTGTCGTAGATTTTGCGACACAACGATTATGTCGCACCTTGTGTCGTATACCCTATACGACACAACCCTTATGTCGCTATTGATTTAGCACCGAAAGCTTATGCGACACAACCCTTGTGTCGCAAAGCTCTTGTGTCGCATACCTGACCTTGTGTCGCATGAAACAGAACCAAGAAAACACAGATTTTACTAAGTGTCGAGACCTAAAATTTTATCACCCGATTTCGCCCAAATTCAAGTCCAGGTGCGTTTTTCACCAAAGCAATTTAGTAGAAATAAAAATTTTCCAAGCTCGACCCCAGCCAGGGGCTCTGCCCCTTGGACCCCGCCAGGGGCTGCCGCCCCTTGGACCCCGCTACCAGGGGCGCTGCCCCCGGACCCCCGTCATTAACGGGCTTCGCCCTCACCCTAGGGTCACGAGTAACAGTGTTACATCTAAACTTTCACACAAAAGAGTTAAATTTGTATAACATCAAACACGAATGTGACATGACTCCTAAAAACACATTGGAATTTTTTTTTTTTTAGTATAATGCTTCAAAATCATCAAAATAATGATATGGGATTATCATTACAAACAAATCACCAACGGGCCGTACACGTTTTCAAAACACAAGTCAAACAACCAAATCGTAGTAATTTGGACATTCTAAGTTGGACAAACAACTACAAGGGCAGTCTTTCGAGATGCCTACTCATGTTATAACCATTGTGTGTCTTGGACACCCTCAGGTTACAAGTCTTCGGACATCAATCTACCGCTAATCAATTCAAGTTTATTAATTTAAACACTCAAGGCTCAGGTGAGTCTCATAGCCCCTATTTTACTGTTTTTCATTAAGGGGTGTGATATTATTGCTCGTTTTGTTTTACAAGTAGAACGCAAGTACAATTCAATCAAATACTACATGAGTTGTTTTCAACTAATCAATAAAGCCCTCCATAGCATAGTCTGGTAATACATCTGTAGCGTGAATGTTAGTATATGATATCATATAGGATTGACAATCCTCGTCCGGGTTAGCACGCACTAACTGGTCAAACGGACGTATTAGCATTTGGGAAGACGAGTGTAGATTAGGCACTCGTTGGAGGCAACTCAGTTGGGTTTCCTTAATTGGACCTGACACTCAAGTTAAGCTCAGACTATGTACTCATGGCTGTATAACTTTTATTTTGCTTAATTGCATTTTAAATTCAATTACAAAATCTTGCGGTTCATACAAATATATGTTGATATACAAACCTGTGAGCTCACCAGCGTTTCGCTGACCCATTTTAGCATGTATCACAGGTGACCAGCAGTAGGTTGGACTGCTTAATCAAGATCCATTAGCTCGAGTCAGCATGCAAACAATCAGAGATTTAGCTACATTATTACATTTTGTATAGTTTAATTATGTACTTAAATCTCTCAATTTCAAAAGGAGCTAATGTAAACGATACTTTGATGTAAACTTTTATTTTATCAATTTAAATGTAAAACGACGCATGTAGTGGTCGTTCATTATATCTTTGTGCTTGTGATATTTGATTAGTAACACCCAATGTATGCTTCCGCTAAACAGTAAATTTGGGGGTGTTACACTGGAGCTTATGGGACTCGACTCATTTCGTCCAATTCTTGCTAAGTCTTTTAGACATAGATCCCTTCTAATCTTTTATGCCATGATGTAAGGGTAGATTCCTTTTCTTAGAATTCTCCATTCTAAGACCTTTTAGAATTTTCTTCTAAGTACAAGTCCTGGCTAAGTCCTATGAAACATTTCGACCTATATCGTTTAAATCTTTATACCAAGAATATATGTTGTATCTCCTTAATATTTCATAGCGAAACTTTTCCCAACCAATCATTTACACCTTGTAATGTTGGGATTCCATTTCCTATGAAGTATTATATCATTCACATATAATACTAGGAAGACTACAACACTCCCACTGAACTTGACATATATACAGGACTCATCTTGGCTTCTAGAAAATTCAAACTTTTTGCTTTTCTCATGGAAGCAGAGATTCCAGCTATGAGAGGCTTGTTTAAGTCCATAAACATCCTTATGAAGCTTACACACTCTATTAGAATACTTTACACTTTCAAAACCATCTGATTGTGCCACAAACACATCCTCTGTTAGTTTTCCATTTAAGGAAAGTGGTTTTGATATCCATCTGCCAAATTTCACAATAATGAAATGCAGCTATGGCTAGCATTATCCTAATTGACTTTCTCTTAACTACTGGTGAGAAGGTTTCCTCATAATCAATCCCGAGGGTTTGAGTATAGCCCTTTGCTACCAACTTAGCTTTTATAAGTGTGTACTTTCCCATCCATGTATGTCTTCTTCTTGAAGATCCACTTACAACCCACTGTCTTAAGACCAGGTGTAGTGTCAAAATTCCAAACTTGGTTGTCATACATAGACTGAATTTCGCTTGCTTACTTCCACTTAGCAGCCTCAGGGCCTTCCATCGCTTCCTTGTAGTTAGCAAGTTCATCTAATTCAATTAGTGTACTATCACTAATTTTAGCCTCTTCTTCTATATTGAGACCATAATAGAACTGAGGAGGATTGCTAACTCTACAATTGCAAGTGGGTAAGTATATGTCATCAAGTTCAATAGGTGTCATCACCTCTTGTTGAACGTCAGTGTTTATCATAATTTCTTCATTGGTAGATCCTTGAACCTTTCAATATCAATCATACTCCCATTGTCCTCTTTAGATATTTTTTCTCTCTTAAGGAACATTCCTCTTCAAGCTACAAACAAGTATCTAAACGACTCTTGAGGATAACCGATGAGAAATACCTTTTAGATCTGGCTTTTGTGCTAAGTTTCTCGTCTAACGATAACTTCACAACTCTAGATCTGGATGTGCCTAAGAGAAAACCTTTCCCTTCCACGTCTCTTCTTGGTGAATACTAGATTTAAGATATGCGAGAATGTCTATAATGTCTAACCCTTAAAGTTTATTGGAAGTATTGCCTGACTCATCATAAATTGAACCATGTCTAACAAGGTTTTATTTCTCCTTTTAGAAACTCCATAAGGCTATGGTGTTCTAGGAGGAGACAACTGTGAAACTATTCCACAGTTTCTAAGATGATCAAGAAACTTGATGCTAAGGTATTCTCCTCCCCTATAGGATTGGAGTACCTTTATCTTTCTGCCCAGTTGGTTCTCTACTTCGTTCTGATATCCTTTTGAACATTTCAAAATTATCGGACTTATGTTTAATCTGATAAACATATCCAAATCTGTTGAGTAGTGATTTCGATCTTTTGTAGCGCATCGGAATTGTCCACACACATCCATGTGCACTAAGTCCAATGTTCCTTCACCTCTTTCACACGACCTTGTGAATGGTGATTTAGTCATCTTTCCTGATAAACAAGATTCGCATACATTATCCGATATATGGTCGAATGGTTCCAACACTCCATCCCTTTGGAGTGGGGCGATGCGTTTCTTATTTTGGTCCTCAAGATGAAAATTCCACAATTTAGATTTATCAAGCTCATTAGACGAACGAACATTTAAATTACTTTGCGGACCTATTTAACATTTTCATACGTGCCTTTGCTAGGAGAAGCTCTATCATCATTCTTATTATAAAATGAAAACTGATAACTATCCTTAAACAAGCATGAAATGAAACTATGTTTCGAATAACAACAATTATTTAAATGTATCATAACTCCGGATTTTAGCATGAACTCAAACTTTCCAATGGGCGTGACTATCTTGTCTCCCATGACTAAGTTGGGCTCTTCATGCTTCAAACTCCCACTTTCCTTTGGACCTTGCAATATAGTGCAAATGTGAGTACCACACCCTGTATCCAAGACCCATGAATTAGAAGTTTTAATAATGCGGAGTTCGATTACTTATATACCTGAATCCTTTTTCGACCATTCTGTCTTTAAAGTCCTTCAGATATTTTGAGCGGCAACGCTTCTAGTGTCCCACTATGTTGCAGTAAAAGTACACCGCTTTCCATGGATTACTTGGCAAATGCAATCTCAAATTCAATCTTTCTCTTAGCCCCACGTTTGGACCTTCCATTCATAGCTATTTTAGATCTCATCCTTTCTTTGCATCACGACCAATTTTACAACACAGGAGCTGCTGAGCCAGAGGGAAAATCCTTATTGATCCCTCGCTTAGCGGTTTGCAGTAATTTTGGAGTTACATTATTGAGGTGTCTATCTCATTCAAATATATTTGACATGAGATTACAAACTGTTTGTATACAGCTGGTAGACCGGACAGAACTATGGTGATGAAAAACTCTGTATGGAAATCATATCCAATGATTCCAACCTATCAATGTACCCTTTCATTTCCAAGATGAAAGCACAATTAGAAGTTCCAGGTTTGGGTATACAAGCCATGAGGGATCTAATCCACATTAAGGCGTTCTTTGCTTGCCTTTTCCTGAACCATTTCTTTTGACTATTGGTTCATTTCATAAGCCCAAGTATTCTCAAAAGTCTTTTGCAATTGAGGGCTCATGAAGAATACAAGATACTTTATTCGCATCATCATAATGTTTCTGGTGAGATTGAATCTGCTCTTGGGTTGAATCATTATCATTTGTGGGAATCTGTTCATCGAGAACATACTCCTTGTTCTCATACCTAAGGCTGAACCTAAGATTCTCATTAGTCCATACAGTTTGGACTGGTCAGTCTTTCCCTCCAAACAGCTGAGAGTTGTAAGGAATTCGAGTTGTTTGTTGAATTAGGACCAGGAGGATTATTACCATTTTAAGCAGACATCTTTGAGATAAACAGTTTTAGTTAGTTTGAATATTCCTTAATTAATTACCCAATTACAAAATTAAGGCTAGGATCCATAATTTAGATTGGTTTTATGAAGAGGTTTGCCGTAATCATATTGCGAATTTATTTTAGGTAGACAATGCTCTTGTCAATTTCATTCTCCATGAAATTCCTAGTTCTTTTGAGATTCATTAATTTCCATCAATGGCATGTTAATCTCGGATTATGCTCATCTACCATTCGTGACTGGTGTGCCGAGGATCATGAACAAGATGGTGAACTTAACCATGCAAAACCCGCGTGGTTCCCGGCTCGAGTACGCTCGAGAATCGCCAGTTCCACATCACCTCTCAATATGATCTCATATCAATGTGCCGGTAAACCACACACGCTCCATTAACAGACCATACGAAAGATGTGCGGTTTTCATGGGTTAGCATACTATTCACGTTTTAGAGTATCTAGAACGGGATTTTGTTTTAGTACTTTTAGGTCATTTTTTTGATCTTAACATCATCCTATCAAAGTCCTTGGCAGCTCCATTGAACGCACAAAGAAGCAGAGAATACCTCTCTTATAGTTTGTTCACTATGGGTGAGCCGATTTATCAATTGATCGACGATGTATTTAACTTTAATGATACATATACTTATAGCTCATAATATATGTAACGTCTCTCTTTAAACTCTTAAAGTCAACGGCTCTATTTTAAAACATTTTAAAATTTAGGGTTATATTTTAAACATTTCAAAATATAGGGTCTACAGTGTAATGTCATTTTAGCAATTTAGACAATACCATTTCCAATTTATCTTTACCTACATACTATTGTAGATAATTAAATGCTAGTATTTATCAAGCTAAGACTCTGATACCACTGTTGGGTTTTCTATTCCCTAACTAGATTTATATACATGCAGCTGAATTATAACAAAACAATTAATCTAGGCTATTAGGAAACTAAACCCTAAGGATCTTAACTTGAATAAATAAAAGCAATAAAATAATTAGATGAAGAGGAAAATACTAACCTTTGAGAAAACCAATTTCTCATACGTAGACGATCTAGCAGAACCTTCTTGCTTGGTGGTGAGTGCCCAAACTAGAACACCTCTAATGGCTCACACCCACGAACAAAGAGAAATCCTAAGTCTCCTAAGGTCACGACTCTACATCGCAAAACTCTTACAAGGAGAAGGAATAAAAAGAGAACTAGAATTGAAACTATTCAATTCAAAAGATGTTAAAGAAAACCTAAAGGGTATGCAATAGGGGAGGAGGAGACCTAAGGGTTTGTCATCTAGTCGATGTGGGACAGACATCCATACGGCGTATGGATCTTCCATACAGTGAATGGATGGTGATTCCACCGCCTTACAAACCCTAGCATCCATACGGCATATGGAAGTTCCATACGGCGTATGGATGGAGTTTCCAGAATTTCCTTTTTCTTTTAGTTTCTAATTAATATCCAATTAATAAACTAAATATAATATTAATTCCAATTAATATTATCTCTCATTTATTTCTCTTACTGTTCATTGAGGGCGATCCAAAAAGGACTCCACTTTAAATGATGTACTTACCAATTAGTTATGATATTGGACACTATTCCAACATAGCTATCTACTGTCGAAGTTAAGCTCATGCTTTTCTTGATTTTATGCAAAAATTTAAAGATTTTGATCAATTTTTAAAGTGAGTAACATTTTCTGAGTTGCTATTTGGACACAAAAATCTATCTAAGGTAACTTATACCGCTATCCCACCTTTAGAGGAACATTGTCCCTAATGTTCTCTTTAGTGGAGATTTTATTGGAAGTAAAATCCCACACTTAGAGTTTAAGCATATAAGAAAATGTTTCTCAAGTGTTAATTTTGGGCTGGAATCCCACACTTAGTGATAAGCTTAGGATATGGTATAGATTACTTTTATTAGTTAACTGTACTTAATAAAGCAAAAAGATAAAAACAGAGAAAGGATGAAGAAACTCCCCAGATAGCTAAAAGCTGAAGGTCTGAATATATGCCGACAAGTAGAAAAGTCTTTGCAGCAACTCCATGAGGATTATTCAGCTTTTAGGGGGATTGCCTTTAAATGAGAACTTTTCCTTCCATTTCAACCATCATTTGTGAATCAATCTCTTAAGTGTGAACACGTTGGATATACCTTTTAACTCCATATTTTTGCAATGAAAAGGAATCACTGTCTCAGAATGAAAAGATGTTTTCTAGTACAAATAATTTTGTAGACATATGTTTTTAAACGAGTTCGAGCATAATACATAAAAGTAGTATGCAAGTACCTCAAATGCTCGAAACATATGAACTAATTTTTGAAAAGTGTTTCCTATTTATCTGAGACAAGTGATTTTGCTAAAGATGAGTGGTGACTTTGAAATATTTTTGAGGTATATCCAAGTGTGAAGGATATTCAGAGATTTTCTTCACTTATTAACACACAATCAACACACGTTTTATTACTCGGGTTGCCTCCCGAGAAGCGCTGCTTTTTGAGTCGAGAGCTCGACTTTCCTTCTTTCAGAAACAGTGGGTGGTGGAACTTCCAGGGCCAATGGTGCTGGAAGGTGGGACCCTGGAATAGAATCTCAAGAAGTGGCGGGTGATAACCTGAGTGATGTTTGGGATCCTTTCCACATGAAGAGGGAAGCTGTCAAAGTGTTTTTCAGCCACCCTTTGCAAGTGAAGAAGATCCCAGGTGATATCATCGACTGACTTTGAGATGACTCCGTTGGGATCAAAGATGAGGGTCCCATTGAATCTGACAACCTCACGCTCAGGATGTTCTTGTCGCACCCCCAAATTCGTGATTAGCGGAAGCATACTTTGGGTGCGACTAATCAAGGTAATCAAGCACAAAGATATATAATGAACGACTCTATATGCGTCGTTTTAACAAAATACATTAATTCCATAAAAGTTTACATCAGTTGTACCAAATACATTAGCTCGTGTTCTGAAAATGAGAGATTTCCTAGCATAAATACTTATACAAAATATATTAATGCAATAAAATCTCTGATGTTTGCATGCTGACTCGAGCTAAGCTAAATCCTGAGTGCAAGCCTACAGCTGCTGAGTACCTGAGAATACATGCTAAAAGGGTCAGCTAAAAGCTGGTGAGCTCACAGGTTTGATAGTAAAAATAATGTATGAACCGCAAGATATAGTTATGTATGAAATCAATCATAAAAATGTGTATATTACTGCCATGAGCCCATAGTTCGAGCTTAACTGAGGTGTCAGGAATCACAATTAAGTGCCCGATCGTGCGTGCCTCCCTGCGAGTGCCTAATCTACACTCGTATAAACAAATGATAATGCATCCGTTCGACCGCAGTCGTGGTAGCGCGACTACCCCGGACGGGGATTGTCAATCCCATATGGTACCATACACTAACATTCACGCTAAATCCATATTAACAAACTATGTGATAGAGGACTTCATGATTAGTAGAGCAAACTTATGTAGTCAATATATCGTGTTTTTGTACTTGCGTTCAAATGTAAATGAAAACTGAGCATGTATTCCCACCCCTGGGTTAAAAATAGTAAAATGAGGGGCTATGAGACTCACCTGAGTCTTAGAGTGTTTGCAAAGCAAGCAAATATGATGTTGTACCAAATGAGTGTCCGCAGACTGTAACCTGTCGGGCGTTCAAAACGCGCAAGGTCATATGAGTGAGTAGATGTCTCAACAGACCATCTATGTCGATTGTATAAGTGGGGGTTAATGTCCACTTAAGCCAATCGGGTAGGTGGGGGTTTTATGTCCACCTAAAGCTAGTTCATCAACTAGTATGTCCAAATAGTAGTTCAAGTTTGTTTATCGAAAACGTGTACGACCCGTTGGTGAAAGTTTGTCATAATAATTCTTTAAGACATTATTATTAAGTTTGTGTCATCGTATACATTGTTACTGTATGTATCATGTGCGGTTATAAGTTGTTACTCATGTTCAATACTTAGTGAAAAGCAAGTTCTAAACATTCTGTCATTAGCGACACTAGTGTCAGTGTCGCATGTCATGCGACACTAGGGTAAGTGTCGCAGTGAGTGTCTCAAGGTAGCCACTGTTAGTGTCGCAAGGCTAGCCACTGTTAGTTATGCGACACTAAGGGTAGTGTCGCAGGTAGTGTCGCAAGTTACCACTGTTAGTATATTTTTAGTTTCTACTGTTGGTTATGCGACACTTAGGCAAGTGTCGCAGGTAGTGTCGCATAGTTAACACTGTTAGTGTATTTTTAGTTTCCACTGTTGGTTATGCGACACTGGGGGTAGTGTCGCACAACCATGCGACACTAAGGGTCTGTCCAAAAATTCAATTTTTGTCCAAGTGTTTTCAAGTGTCGGTTTTCGTTCGGGAAACTTTCTAAAATTAGTTTTTGGTCCAAGTTACTAATTAAGTCAACCAATCCCATTTTTGTTACCACTTTCCAAATATAGTAAGTTTTTCGAAAACGAGCCACTTTTGTTGACTTGGTCAAACTTACTCGGTTTGACCCGAAACTTTCACCCAACCCAAATATCAGTTTATAGGGCCTAATTATGTTGTCGGTTCATGCCGGAGTTCACCAAAAGTCTTGGTTTTTATAAAAGTCCAAAAACAGTCCATATCTATGTTCTTCGGTTTGTCGGTTTACTTTCTCTATTTTTCTTAACTAGCTATATTCCGAGTTAGAGTCCAAGATTTTTACCAGCTGTTCTACCATATGTCTAGAGGTTAACTTAATTTTTCCATTAATTATGGTATTCATATTGTTAGGTATAAAATTTATGGGTGAATCCATACACAGTTTTCAATTTCATGCAGGCCAGTCGCATAGATTCATATTTCTAAGAAAATCTGTAGGTTTCTGGTAAGCGCCATAGAAGAACTTTTTGTAGATCTTTTCAATACGCAACTTTTAAAAAAAAATGCATCTTCTAATTCTTTGTAGAACTCAAGTTATGGTCAAAATCATATGGTTCAAGTTTCTGACTTTCAGTACCAGAAAGTCTATGTGTTTTCATTTAAATTATTAAAAATACCAAACGAGCTCAAAAAGGCATGAGGTTTGCGGTGTTAGAAAGATAACATCTTGAGCTTGATTTTAACCTATAAAAACGACCATTTTCATGAAAGGACGAATTTTATAAAATTCGTGTAAGTGAAGAAAGTTTCTGGACAGATTCATGCATGTTCATATAGGTGTTATAAAAACGTATTTTGATCAAGATTTTGGACATATTAGTGTTAGATGAACTTTGTAACATCTAAATCAGAAGTATTAATGTAAAATAAATGAAAAGTTAGTGATTCTCACAAGGAATGATGAAGAACAAAGGATGAGGATGATGAAGGTGGTGATCTTTCTTGAGTTTAGCTCCTCCTTGTTCTTGAAGAAGATGAGGAATGATGATGTTTTGATGGTGATTAATCTGAGTTTTTGAGGGTTTTTAGAGAGAGATAGGCCTGAGATTTTAGAGAGAAGGAAGAGAGATTGTGAGTGGAGTGGAAAGAAGTGTGTGTAAGTGAGAAATGAGGTTGAGTGTAGGTTTTTGCTCTTGCATGCACTTTGAATGGGTGAGTGGGAAGTGGAATGGGCAGCTTTTTGGGGAGAGGGGGCCGGCCTAGGGGGGGCCCACCAGGGGTATTTTGGTTATTTTCCAATTCTAGCTTAATTTGTTGCGTTTTTCGTTCGTTTACTCGTTCGGTTTGGTGTTAAACGTTTAATATGCGTTTTTAAGTAGCGATTTAAGTTTCAATATTACCATTTGAAGTATTCTTATAAAATACTTGAAAAACATTTATAAAAATGTTTCGTTAATTTATCGATCTCGATTTGCGCGTTCGCTTTACGGAGGTTAAATCGCGTAACGGTATTTTTGCACGTTTTTGTTATCGGTTTAAAATACGATATTTTAAATGAAAGTTTTACTCGAAATGATATATTTTAAACTTATAAAATATAATTTGGTCTTCATTTGGTTGTCGGGCGCGTTCCGCGCATTTTCGTCGCATTTATGATACTTTATACGTTACGTTTTACATGTTAAATATTATCAACATAATATTTAGTGATTTTTGAGTTTATTAAATAATTTCACATTATTTAACATTTTGTTCACCAACGTCCGCATTTATGATGTGTCGGAATTCATCCGATAGTGAAATGTACGATTTCAACAAATCGCATACGTGTGTATATATATATAAACATATATCAATACACATAGTGATACACATAATTAGCCCTAAATATAACTAATTACATGTATAAGTACAATGATTAGGCACTAACACAAGTCCTAATTGGTCGGGTGTCACAGTTCTCTCCTTAAAGAATTCATGAAACCGAAGAAGCGTAGATGTATGTCTTCATGATCGTCTGTGCTCGGGTTTCTTCTTAGTGTATGGATGGATTCTTGAATACCCTGGAGAAGCTGGTTTTGGTGACTGGAGTACGTGAGGTTAGAGTTCCTAAACATGTTTAAGATTCTGTAGTAGACTTCATGTAGACCGTCATGAAATAGCTATCTGGGTTCTTCTGGGGAACAGTACCAAAGATCTCTGAGAGATGTTCCGTGACAAGGTTTGCAGTGTTGAACATTGTTCCATTTGGGATGGAAGAAGGGATGGCACACGTCCTTTGGTCGAAACTCACGTATTCGAGCCTCTCGATAATCTTGCAGGCGGGATGTTCAATGGTGCAGTCGATGTAAAACCTATGTGGTGAGGTATCATCAATATGGTCGTTATCGGCTATGGAATCCATCAATCCTCTAAGATCATTCATCATCTAAATGTCTACTTCCTCCTCGGGGTTCCTAGATGCATAGTCCAAATTGTACCTATAAGAATGTAGCAAACTCATCTGTTGATTAGAATATGGAAATGTGGACCTGATTAGGGTTTCATAAACCTTGCCATATATAACTTTTTGTTCCTTGAAGAACTCTAGCTCGTCTGCAGAAGGTGTCTCATCAATATGGTGTTCTTGCAGAAGCTGACTCGCTAGATCTTCGGCGAAGGCATGAATGCGGTTTTGTAGAAATTGAGGACTCCTAGAGTTATTAGCAAGATAGACCGTATACTCAGCGTTGATTTCTCGATTAACTCTCTCTGTCTCGGAGTGTACTCATTAGTCGAGTCTGTAATGATAGCCATGATCATACAAAAATCATCCTCAAATCTTTCGAGGGCACTGATCATCCCTTCATGGGTAGAGATGACCTGAACCTGGATGATCTCAAGAGGAGGATCTGGAATAATTGGAGATGCACAAAGGTGGATGGAGCGAACATCTATCGGAACATCTATAAAGACGATGTCATCCTCGTCACTGTCCGTTACTGGAGTGTCTGTAGTCTGAGAACCAGGGAACTCAACAGTATCGGATGGTGGCTGAGTTGCGTCGGTGATTTGTGATATAGGCTGAGAAGAGTCCATTTCAATGTCCTTTTCTTCAGGGCAGGATGATCAATCGGTGGGCCTTCTTTTGAATCATCATCTGAAAGAGTGATTGGAATGTACTCGAGTTGCATGATCTCTTCCGTCGGACGCTGAGAATCAGGGAAGTATTCGTGAGGTGGTGTGGATTGATAAACGTTCTCCTCTTTCTCTTCTTCTTCTGGCTCATCCTCTTCTTGCTCATCTTCAGATTCTTCCATCTCTTATTCTGAATTGGCTTCTGACTCTGAATCTTCCATCTCTTCTGTTTCGGATTCAGATTCTTCCATTGATGAGATGAGACAGGTATGGTTATCGGGTACATATGTGTCTGAAGGACCTGACTCGGATGTATCATCATCGGATGTGACTCTGCCAGTGGATATTGTGTATATCTCAGCATGCTCTAGATGAGAACTATCAGCCTGATCAACTTGGAAGGATACAGTCTCTCCGTTGGCTCGAAGGCTTATAGTTTGCGAGTATACATCAATGATAGCGCGGGCAATGTTCATGAAAGGCCTGCCTAGGATGATTGGTATATTGATATCTTCCTGTATATCCATCACAACGAAGTCAGTGGGAAAAAAGAATTTATCAACCTTAACCATTATATTTTCGGCTATTCCTCGTGGATATCGGATCGATTGATCAGCAAGTTGCACGCTCATCTTTGTAGGCTTAAGGTTTCCTAATTCTAATATGACGTATAGAGAGTAAGGCATGAGATTGATGCTGGCTCCAAGATCGGCCAAGGAGCGAATCATGCCTGACTGATAGATAGAACAGGGCAAGGTAAAATGACCAGTATCTCCTAACTTTTCGGGCAAGTTGCTTATGACGGCTGAACATTCCGCGTTCAGCGGGATAGTAGATACGTCGGGTATCTTATCTTTGGTGGAAAGTATTCACCTAATGTGCTTGGCACTGGTAGGAATTCTAGACAGGGTGTCTAAGAATTTAGCATTGAGCTTGAAGGAGTTAACCTTATACCTTTGCTTAAGACGATTAAGGAATGGGATTCTCACTTCTCTAGCAAGAGTGGGTATGGATGGTGTCTCAACTGTCTTCGGGACAGGAGATTCTTTCTTCACCGGAGAAGAAGAATTAGGCTGGCTCAGTGCCACCTTTGGGCCCTTGGAGGTTACTTGTTTGGCCTCTTCTATGTGTGGGTTGTGAATGGTATTGCTTGGAAGGGTTCCTTGGGGTCTAATGTCAAGACGCTGGGCCAACTGACCGATTTGGTTCTCAAGGTTTTTAAGAACCGAGAGTTGGTTTCTAAGGAACAAGTCAGTCTGGTCTTGTCTGGTGGTGGTTTTCTGATTGAATTGTGTCTGACCCTTGATAAATTTAGTGAGATTATCATCTTGACTAGTGATGGGCACAATGGTCTTTGTGGTATCACTAGGTGGGCTGACATCTGGTGCGGTTAAGGATAAGGGTTGGTTGTAGGTAAGTTGGGGTTGATGTATGTAGGTTGGGTATCTTGGTTGGTATTTGGGTTGGAAGGTTGTTTGGGTGATTCATGGAGGAAATTGAGTGCCTCTGGTCCTAGGTGGAGAAGTTCGTGCGAAACCAGGCGGATTTTGTGGTCGACCTGGGAATTGTGCGTAGTAGAACGTGTCGTAGCTGGATCTTCATACTCAACTTGATATTCTTCCGTGGGAAGGTGAGCACGGTTCTGGAAAGCCTGAACTTGGTAGATCCGATGTGGTTGCTTCTTTAGCTCTCCTAGTTGTTTCCTCAACGACTCAATCTGCTCACTCAAGTATTTGATTGTCTCAGGTTGGATTTGGTTGTAGAAGGATAGAGGTAGTGATGAGGATTGCTCATCCGTCTTCTGGTCATGATGGTGCATCGTCATATTCTCGATCAAGTTCCAAGCTTCTTCGTCCGTGAGTTGCATGAAGTTGCCTTGAGCAGCGGCATCAAGGGTGATGTGGTGGTTTGGAACAAGACCGTTGTAGAACGTGCATAACTGGGCTATCTTTTCGAGTTGGTGGTTTGGACATTTTTTCAGAAGGATCTTGAATCGTTCCCACGCCGTATAGATAGATTCGTCACAAGCTTGGTGGAAGTTTGTGATGTCATTCTTGGACTTGGTTTGTTTGGACGGAGGGAAGTACTTGGTTAGGAATTTGGTAGCCATATCCGTCCATGAGGTGACTGAGCCGGTCTCAAGTCCCTCAAACCATGTCTGGGCATGTAGAGCGAGAGAATAGGTTAACAACTATAAGAGGACTACATCTTGCTCAATCCCATTCTGCTTGTAAGAGTTAGAAATCTGAATGAATTTGTCGATGTGGGCGTTAGGGTCATCACGGGGTAAACCGTGGAATTGACAGTTGTCTTTGATGAGTTGAACGATGTGGTGTTTAAGTTCGAAAGATGCGCCTTCGATTACCGGATAGCTGATGGTTCCTCCTCATCCTTCGATAGATGGTTTGGTGTGGTCGGAGAGAGTGATCCGTGCGGCCATCTGTCGAAGCAAGAGCGTCTTTCTTTGCGAGTTGTTTGGATAATCGACTCAGGATCAGGTGTGAAGATAAGTGGTTCAGTCCTGGATGATCTGGTCGATTGTCGTTGTGTGTTGTGGGAAGGAATTTTTTGTTGGAACCAAGAAAAGAAAACTACGGGTATTTACAGGTGGAACTAAATAGAAAAGTTCGTCAAGATGCCTAAGAGACTTACGATTGATTCCTCGGCAGCGGCGCCAAAAACCTGATCGGGTCCCAGACGGTCGGTCAAGGAATCGCTTCCTTGTCGTTGCTGACCTCCCAGTCGGGACCGCGCGATCGGACGGGTGGTTTTATATTTATAGAGCTGGGGACCTAAGTTTTACTATAGCTAAGGGTAGTTAGCAACAAGTAATTACTCAGGGTCTTTCTTAAGATCAACCGTATTGTGAAACCAAACAATCAAGATGATCAATTCAATTTAGAAGGGTTTTTAAACAAGAGATTTGATTTTGGGTTTTTTACTTAGGTCCTAAATTAAACTTCATAAACAGCAAAATAAAATAATAGGTGATAATCAGTATGGAGAGGAGTGTTTGTTGTGATTTCATTAGCCTAAAGGGGATATGATGTTTGGTTTTGATATTTTGAAAACGTTCTTTCTAAGTATTTGTGTTCTACTGTTTTAGGTACTTTATGGTGTCAACACTAGCACCATACTATCTGATTCCTCAGATAGCATGTCACTGAAAACTAGGTTGTCATGATTCTGATCAGATTAGGCTGCTCTACCCTCAACACTGTCTGTGAAGACTAGTGACCCTTCGTGGAGTTAACTCCTAGGCGCATGAATAAGGTAACAGACCGATATTTAATCTCTGACCGTTCTTTGATACCATAAAGTATTCTAATTCAAAATAGAGCATTTAAGAACTAATTCGGAAAGCGTCTGCTAACTTTTCATCGATGGTTTGTTAGGTTCAGAGCTGGTGGGTGACCCAGTGCTGCTCAGAATGTATACACCGACGTCCGTTCCATAGCTTGGGTGTATGGGAACCGTTCCCAAAGGATGATTCCGACACTTACACGATGTACTAGGACGCTTTACGGCATTCCATGCCTTGCACACTAATGCAAGTTAGGGTGTATACACCAACGACCGTTCCGTAGCTTCCATGCATTTGTACTACACCAGAGGTGGTTCCAGCACTATACTAAGTAATAGGTCATTTTATGGTATTCCACACATGTTGCACATTTGGGTCACTCTGAACCCTTTTAAACTCAGTTTGTATTAAAGCATACCCATCTATGATATAAACCCAGCCCTCACTTAATATTACCCAATAAATCCCTGATTTATTCACGTTGTATTATACATTTGGTTTAGCGGTATTTCCAAAGCTTCGAAATCAGACCATGCATAGATAGCACAGATAATTAATTACCCTCGGAACAAGGTTCGCGACTCCTTGCCTTTTAGGGTTTTAACCACGTTTATTGGATGAAAGGCGATAGTTTGATGAAAAGTTTATAATCATAGATGAAAAGTTAAACAGACATAATTTTCAGTTATATATTTAAGTTAACATCATCCCCCATTATAGCGGCTAACTACATCACAACAAACACACAAGCTAACTACTCACTAATCATGGCAACGAATCCTAAATCTAGCGTAATAACAATAGCATTAGGGGTGTTCGTGGACGGTTAACCGGAGACTCGGTTAACCGAAGACCGGTTAACCGAAGTCTCGGTTCGTAATATTTTTGAACCTAAACCGAAACTGAAAAAATCGGTTAACCAGAAATCGGTTAACCATTTTTTTGGTTCGGATAATCGGTTAACCAAATTAACCGTTTATTAATTAATACTTACTTAAAAAGTAATTAATAACATACATATAAATATTTATTTTTCAATGTTCACTATATTTAAAATACTTTGATAATAGAAATATCAAACGATAACCATTTTACTTTTTATAATTGTGTATTTATGTTATACGTACATAAATCTTTTCAATATAATTAGAAACTAAGTAGAAATAATTACCATATTAGGCCAAAATTGAACTAGTAAATTACATTAAAATGAGTGAAAAAGAAATAAAAATGATTTTATCAAAATAAAAGTGTAAATATCTATATATAAATATAATATGTACACTATATATACATATATTTAAAACTATATACAAAGTTTTCGGCTTCTTCGGTTAACCGTTTATAATGTCCATCCCAAAATCATGAACCGAAACCGAAAAACCGAAAAACAAAAAAAAGTCGGTTCGGTTAACCAAAATTCGGTTCGATTCTACCGGTTTTTGGCTCGGTTTTCCGGTTTCGGAATTTTTTGAACACCCCTAAATAGCATGCATTATAACAGATAAGGAAAGAGATAACCGTGATAAATGCGTAGTTGAATATAAGCTGAAAGATTACAACGAGCAGAGCCTTGAATATTACAAAAGCACCCCTTCAAGTATCTCCAACAAATATTACAAAATAGCCCCTCCGTTAGTCCCGTTAAATATTAACGAGAAATTAACTACTAACTAACTAACCTAACTAGAGAGAGAGAGTGTGTGTGTGTGTGAAAGTGGTGAATGGATTGATGTGTGGTGAGTTGATAAAATGAGGAGGTGAGAGCCTCTATTTATAGGCTTACAAGTTATAATTTTACACTCAACACCCTCGCTCCCAATTTAACACTGAAATACACCCCCGAGCTATGAAATTCGACACCAAAGAGGGCGTATTCGGTACCAAACAGGGCGTATCCGACACCGTAGAGGGGGTATACCACCCCTACAGGGGGTATACGGCCCCAGAGAGGGGGTATACGGACCCATAAGGGGGGTATACGGCCCTCTAGGGGGTGTATATGGCCCCTGTGGGGTGGTATCCCCTTGGTCCGTGGTCTTGTGTGCTGGATCATAAGTCTTGTGCGCTAGTCGAACTTCGTTTGGCCACAACTTCTTCATTCTTGATTTGTTTTCAGTGTTCTTTATATCCACGTGCTCGTAATTATCTGAAGATCATAATGAATTAATCAAAGAATAACTTGTAGGTAATATGCTAAAAAGTGCTCGTAGAACGTGACCGTATCGTTTATGCTTTGTTTTGTACGTTATTTAGCCATTTTACTTTATTTTTGAAGCAATGCCTTATTTTTAGCCTTAATAATGAATTATGGTGAAAAAGTATTGATATTGAATGATTTCATCCATTTTGGGGCTAAAAAGGTGAGAATTATGTACGCAAAAACGTGACTTTTTACGTCAAATCAGAGTTCGTTTCCCTCTCTTTAAATTCATTATACATAATTTTGTGATATCTTGTTGATTAGTGCTTGGTACTTGCAATTTGTGTTGATTTTCTGTTGATTCTGTGTGTGATTATCCAAGTTGTTCTAATATTTATTTGTTTTATTGGTAGAAGAGAGGTCCCTAAGTAAGACCTAGGGTGGAATCCTTCTGAGATAACACCTGCAAGGATCCCTGCTTAGGCTAACCTTATAGGATCTATATCTGTTCATTATTTTTTAGGCATCTGTGTGTGATTGTGCATTTCTGTTTTGTGATTAGTTGTTGTTTGAGTGGATTAATTGCTACTTGTTGTTATCTGTAAATTTATAATTGATAAAATTGGTAATAAAATCTCTAAAATGACTGGTGATAAAGAAGGGGAGGCTTCTGGTCAAATAACTTTGATTAATAAGTTGGATTTTAGGGATCCATTGTATTTGCATCCAAGTGATACTACTGGAACACCTTTAATTTCAATAAAGCTTAAAGGTAATGAAAACTATAATATTTGGAGTAGGTTAATGCTTTTAGAATTAGCTACTAAAAGTAAGATTGGTTTTATTGATGGAACTTTTTAAAAAGAAATGAAGATGATCCCGTACTTGCTGGTCAATGGGACATGTGTAGTTCAGTGGTATTGTCTTGGATATTAGGTTCAGTATCTGATGAATTGTATTCTGGTCAAATCTTTTCAGTAATTGCATCAGTTGTGTGGAATGAATTAAAAGAAACTTATGATAAAGTAGATGGATCTATTGTTTTCAACTTACATCATAAAATAAACTCTTTGAAACAAAGTGGTAGTACTCTCTCAGAGTATTATTCTAAGTTAAATACACTTTGGAAACAATATGATGCTATGATTAAATTGCCTACATGTTCATGTAATGCAGCTGCAAATTTTCAAGAACACAATAGAGTTTTAAAACTGATGCAATTCCTGATGGGACTTGCTGATTCTTATATGTCTGTGAGAAGTAATTTACTTCTAAGGGAACCTTTACCTGATGTAAAGGTTGCTTATATTGTCTTATCTAGAGAGGAATCTCATAAGGGGGTGTCAAATAGTGATCATAATAAATCTCAAACATCATCTTTTATATCTCAGATTAATAACAATGGTACTTTTAAAACTAATACAAATAACAATAATAAAGGTCCAAATCCAAATTTGAAGTATAAAAAATGTAACAGAATAGGACATACAATTGAGAGATGTTATGAAGTTGTTGGATACCCTCCAGGATGGATTCCTGGTTATAAGAGGAAATTGAGTGCTCAAAGTGTTGTAAAAAATGTGTCTAACCATAGTACTACTTGTGATCAAACTAGTACCAGTTCTGCTCCTGATGAAACTTCTTAGTCTTATTGAGGATAAGTCAAATGCAAAAAGTGCAAATGCCAATATGGCAGGTACTGTGTTTAATGGTAATATATTTTTTAACACTAATTTCAGAAGATTTTTTAATTCAAATATTTCAAAAAGGGTTCAAAATGTTAGTATGGGTTGGATCATTGATTCTGGTGCAAATCAACATATGACAATTTCTGAAAAAGGGTTAAATGATGTTGTTGATGTGTCAAACTTGAAATTAACTGTTGGTCACCCAAATGGTACTCAGGAAAAAATAAAACAAATAGGAAATTTACAATTATCAAATAACATAGTATTATTTGATATTCTTGTTGTTCCTGAATATTGTGTGAGTTTGTAATCTGTTCACAAATTGTCTAGGGATAGCAAATTGATTGTTAAATTTGATGAATCTAAATGCTACATTCAGGAATTGAAGTTGGGGACAATTGTGGGGACTGGTAGTGAGTCTGGTGGATCATATTTGTTTGATGTTAATAATACAACTCAGTGTGGTATATATAAACATGATAATATTTGTTTTGCATCATGTCAGTTGTGGCATTCTAGACTTGGTCATCCATCTGATCAAGTTCTAAAAGTCTTAAAAGATAAACTATGATTAAAATTTGAATCAAATGGTGTACCTTGTGAGATTTTCCATAAGGCTAAACAAATAAGGGAACCATTTCCCTTAAGTGAACATAAAACTAACTACAAGTCTGGGTGAACTTGTTCATCTTGATTTGTGGGGACCTTTTAGGATTTAAAGTAGAGAGGGGTTTAAATATTTTTTGACCATTGTGCATGATTTTTCTAGAGCTGTGTGGATTTATATGATAAGATCTAAAGAAGATGTTTATGATAGTATAAGTAGTTTTGCAAATTTAATAGAAACTCAGTTTAACAAGTAAATCAAAATCTTTAGAAGTGACAATGGAACTGAGTTTATTAATAATAGAATGCAAAGTTTTACTTTCAACAAGGCATTATTCATCAAACTTCATGTTCATATACTCCACAACATAATGGAATAGTAGAAAGGAAACATAGACACCTCTTAAATGTTGCTAGGTCTCTTATGTTTCAAGGGGGGTTACCTCTAAATATGTGGAGTGAGTCTATTCTAACTACTTGCTATTTGATTAACAGGACTCCATCATCTGTTCTCTCTGGAAAGACCCCTTATGAAATGATTTTTAAAAAAGAACCTAATCTCTCCCATTTAAAATGTTTTGGTTGTTTATGTTTTTCTACTATTTTGAACACAGTTGATAAATTCAGCTCAAGAGAGCTGAGAAATCTATTTTGATTGGTTTTTCAAATGAGAAGAAAGGATATAAATTGTTTAGTCTTGAAAGTAAAATAGTTTTTTATTCTAGGGATGTAAAAATTTATGAAACAATATTTCCATATAAAATGAAGTCATTTTCTGAATCTATTTTAAGAAATGACAATAATCATTTTTTTTTTGATAAAATGTTTTCTAGTCCCAATGATGAAGGGAGAGATGACTGTGATGGTGAGGGCAGTGGTAATCCAAATCATGATCATGATTCTGATCCTACAGCAACACCAGTGGATAACACTAGTGATGGTAGTAGTAATTTAAATCATGATCATGACTTTAGTTCTACAGCAACACCAGTGAATAACAATACACCTCCTGAGGGCATAATAAGTTCAAATCAACCTCAAGGTTCTGAATCAGTTTCTGTTCAAAATCAGTCTTTAAGGAGATCTTCCAGAGAAACAGTTATGCCTAAAAGATTTAATGAATATGTTGTTGAAGGCAAAGTTAAATATGAGATAGAAAGAGCTATAAATAAGGGTTTAGTATCTTGAAATGCATCAAACTTGGACGCGATCTTAATTGTCTGTATTCAACTAATTTTTTTTCTATTGTGTGTACCTAACTTTCAAAAAGTGTATTTTTGATGCAGTTTGTAGTACTTTTGATGATGTGTCAAGCTCTGCGGATGCCAAGTGGCACCGTAAACAAACGACACATCAGCAAAATGCATCAAAAATACACTTTTTCAAAGTTGGGTACACACAATAGAAAAAAATTAGTTGAATACACACAATTAAGATCGCGTCCAACTTTGATGCATTTTCAGATACTAAACCCTATAAATTACTCCTATTTGAATGCTGAAATATTTTATTTTGTGTCAAGTTTAAATAAAACTCTTGAACCCATTCTTATGCTCAATCTGCAAAAGATAATAATTGGGTTGAATCTATGAATCTTGAAATGGAAGCATTAAATAGGAATAATACTTGGATAATTACAGATTTACCTCCTAACAGAAAACCAATTGGATGTAAATAGATTTATAAAATCAAATATAAGTCTAATGGAGAAATTGAAAGGTATAAGGCAAGACTAGTTGCTAAAGGTTATAGTCAGAAGGAAGCGATTGATTATGGAGAAACATTCTCCCCTGTTGTTAAACATGTTACTGTTAGATGCATTATTACCTTGGTTGTGCAAAATAATTGGTCTTTGTATCAGTTACATGTTAATAATGCTTTCTTATATGGTGACTTATGTGAAGAAGTATATATGAAACTTCCTGAAGGCTATTTTTCTGAGTTTGATAATAAAGTGTGCAAACTTACAAAGTCTTTGTATGGTTTAAAACAAGATCCTAGGCAGTGGAATGCTAAACTTAACTCTGCTCTGTTGGAAAATGGTTTTAAACAAAGTATAAGTGATTATTCTCTATATGTTTAATCTGAAGGTGATTTGTTTATTTCCTTATTAGTGTATGTTGATAATATTGTTGTCACTGGTAATAATATTGATGAAATTGTTGTCACTGGTAACAATATTGATTAAATTAATAAGTTCAAGTTGTTTCTGAGTTCCAAATTAAGGATCTTGGTGTTCTAAAGTATTTTTAAGGAATAGAATTTTGAAATAATAAAAAGGGTATATGTTTGTCACAAAGAAAGTATTGTTTGGAGTTGTTAAATGATTATGGAATGCTTGGTTGTAAGCATGCTAGTACTCCTATTGAGCCAAATCTGTGTGTATCTTGTAAATCAACTGATAAGGATAAGTTGCTAATCAATATTACTGAATATCAAAAATTGATTGGTAAATTGATCTATTTAACTTTGACCAGACCTGATATATCTTTTTCGGTTCATGTTCTTAGTCAATACATGCATGCTCCATTGCAATCACATTTGAATCTTGCCTTTAAGGTACTTAGGTACTTAAAAGGTGCACCAGGTAAAGGACTTCAAATTGTGAAATGTAATGGTTTTATTTTAAAAGTTTATTGTGATGATGACTGGGGACAATGCAAACTGAATAGAAAGTCAGTTACAGGTTATTTTGTTTATTTTTGCAACTCTCTTATCTCTTGGAAAAGTAAAAAACAAGCAACCATTTTCAGGTCCACTGCTGAAGCAGAATATAGGGCCATGGCAACAACTGCTTGTGAAATTATTTGGATAAAAAACTTATTACATGATTTGAAAGTTGAGATTAACCTTCCT
Organism: Pseudognaphalium luteoalbum; assembly: GCA_963422505.1. Classification (NCBI taxonomy): domain Eukaryota; kingdom Viridiplantae; phylum Streptophyta; class Magnoliopsida; order Asterales; family Asteraceae; genus Pseudognaphalium; species Pseudognaphalium luteoalbum. Next base: position 73,036,310 of record OY730198.1, read on the forward strand.
ATAGATCTGTTTTGTGATAATAGTTCTGCTCTTCAGTTAGCTGCAAATCCAGTTTTTCATGAAAGAACTAAACATTTTGAAATTGATGTTCATTTTATAAGACAAAAAGTTGTAGCTGGTGTCATTAAAACTATTAAAGTTGATTCAAATTTACAGTTAGCAAATATTCTTACAAAGGGTTTAAGTGTATCTCAACACTTATTTTTATCCAAACATTTAGGTCTTGTGGATTTGTTTCAAGATAAGCTTGAGGGGGAATGTTAAAATTATAAGTTGTAATATAACAAGCTTATCTTGATTAATATAATGTACATATTTACTTATTTGTGTGCTTAAGTATTTTCATGATATATTTGGAATAAAGAAAAGATGGAGGGGCTTGGAGTCATTTTAGGAACTTGAAGTTGTTGCAGTTTGTGTAAGAAGAAGTTCTAGAGGGATTTTTTGTGTCAATTGTATATTTATATATATAGATATGAGATTAGGGTTAGAGATAACAGATTATTGATTCCATTCCCAAATCTCTCATTCGCGCTTTCTTTCTCTTGATACCATCCTATTGATCACTATTTCAGTGATCTCGTGTAGTTACAAGGTTGAGTATTATTTCAGTGATCGTGTAAGTATTAGTTTGTATCAGTTCTAGTTGTTGTATTTGGTTTATCTTGGAAGTTATAATCGATTGAGTTGTAGTTTTGTATCTTGAGTGATAAGATTCTAGAAAAATAACAAACTGAGAAATCCCATGACTTGCTTGAAAAATCATTGTTCAAAACCGGTCCTCGATATATAAGTACTTTAGTTGCATCATTATTTTTGACAAGAGCTATATTATAGGGATTAATCTCTATCTATGTTGTAGTTTGTTAGTCCTACATTATAGGCTATACTATTGGCTTACAGTTGATTTACTCATGTGAAAAATGTAACATACTGATTGAATAATATACGAAAAAGAAATTACCCAACGAATTCTCTGAACTACATGGTATCAGAGCGATACTTAACCTAATCGAATTGACAAATCCTATCACCATGGGTGACAAAGCGAGTCCCTCTCAAGAACCTCAAGTTAAAATCCAAAATCAACAAGATGCACCCTTCCCCACTGGAATCATCTTGGATGATACGAACTACCCTTTGTAGTCTCAACTCATGGAGATGCGTATTGGAGAAAGGAACAAATCTGGGTTCCTTACAGGTGCTACCCCGAAACCTGTAACCGATGAAAAACAGATTAAAATTGGCTTCTCAATAATAATCGCGTCAAGAGCTGGCTTATTGATTCGATGAGTCCGCCATTGATGCGACGTTTTATTCGTCTCCAAAGAGCGAGAGAAATATGGGAAGCTGTCTCCAAGACTTTCTATGATGGCATAGACGAAACACAACTATTTGAACTTAATCGAAGATCATTCACCACCAGCCAAAGTGGTAGATCTTTATCCACATACTACAACGAACTTGTAAGTATATTTCAAGATATTGATACCCGTCTTACAGCTCAAGAAGAAAATGTCACTCAGGTCGTGTCCCTACATAAAACCATAGCCCGTCTTCGGGTTCACATATTCCTTGCTGGTCTGGATCCAGAATTCAATCAGGCTCGAAGTGAAATCTTAAGAAAGGACCCGCCCCTTGATCTTGAATCATGCTACGCGTATATTTGTAAGGACCAAAACCAAAGACACACCATGGAAGAACCAAAGGTGGAGTCAGATGGTATAGTTCACCTAACCACTCGAAACCGCCTTACAAAAGGGAAGAACATCAAATGGTAAGGGAAGCACGTTAACTTGTACTCATTGCGGTGAAGAAGGTCACTCTAAACAAAGGTGCTATGAAATCATCGGGTATCCAGAGTGGTGGGATTTCATGAAGAAACCACGAAAGAACATAAGTCAAGCTACTTTAGCAAAATTGAAAAATGAAGAACCACACGTTCCAATGGCTGCTCATACTGAAAAGGCCAATAACTCTAGTATGTCAAACACTAACCATGCTCCGAATAATACTTGGATCATTGACACAGGTGCAACGGATCACATGACAAATGACTCCTCCAAATTAATAGTTATGTACCCTCCAAAACAAACAAGTATTCATACGGCTAATGGGGGAGTAGCACCCGTTGCATGTGAAGGTCCATCACAAGTGACCAGCTCGATGAATCTGGATACTGTCCTTGTTGTTCCCTCCTTGTCATCTAGTCTTTTATCTGTTAGTCAAATTACAGAAACTTTGAACTGTTATGTAACGTTTTGGCCTCATGAATGCGTGTTTCAGGATATGGTGACACATCGGATTCTTGGCTATGGTATTAGACGGGGAAGGTTGTACTATCTCGAAGAACACCAACGTGGTGAAGCTCATAGTGCGGGAATAAATCAAGGAAATAAAACGTTGGCCTGGTTATGGCATCGCCGACTTGGACATTTATGTTTTAGTTATCTTAGAAAGTTAAAACCAAATTTATTTTTGAATGTAACATATAGTGATTTTAAATGTGGTACTTTTGAATTGGCGAAAAACCATAAAAATTTGTATGCTCCTAGCGATAATAAAACTATGGTACCGTTTATGACTATTCATTCTGACGTATGGGGCCCTGCTCGAATTCATACTCCTAATGGTGCTCCTTATTTTGTGACATTTGTTGATGAATGTACTCGTATGATATGGATTTCACTCCTTAAAAACAAAGGAGAAGTGTGTTATGCATTTAGGGAATTATATCGTACTGTAAAGTCACAGTATAATTGTCATATACAGGTTCTACAATCCGATAATGGGGGTGGATATATTAATCATGAAATGGAACAGTTTTTTGCAGGGAACATTATATTCGACACCAAACCTCGTGTGTCAGGATGCCCCAACAATATGGAATGGCCAAAAGAAGGAATCGTCAATTACTAGAAATTGTCCGAGCCTCATTGTTTGATATAAATGTTCCACGTGAATATTGGGGAGAAGCAGTCCGTTCAACAGCATACCTCATGAACCGAACCCCATCTCGAGTTATTGACTTCAAAACCCCAATTCAAAAACTTCATGAACTCGTAACCACACAGGTAAGCTCTAGTCTTGAACCAAGAGTGTTTGGATGTACAGCTTATGTCCACCAAAACACAGGAAAATTAGAACCACGGGTTGTCCGATGTATATTTCTTGGGTATGCTGACCTTAAAAAGGGGTATCGATGCTACGATCCGAAGGAAAAAAAATGTACATAACAAGAGATGTTTCATTCCATGAAAACACCTCCTTCTTTGGTCATGAGTGTTCTCTTCAGGGGGAGAAAACAGCAAATTCGGATGAAGAAAACACACACAAATCCCATGAAAATAACCAACTGACTGGAAAAATCGAATGAGCCCACAAATGAACCCATCGAACATGTTCTTGAACCTGAGATAGAAGAAGGAGATGATGATGATGATGACAACGTGTTTGTGGATGAATCGCAGGAAATTCAAGATAGTACGACCTCCCCAAGTAACCCCGTCACTACCGAGAATCCGGAGGTAACCATTACTCCTAACGCTTCTGTTTTGCAGGAACCAACTACTACGACAGAGGCTAGATACCCAGATCGACATAACAGAGGAATCCCAAAAAAACAATACGAACCTGACCTTAATGCAAAAACTAAGTATTCAATAAATAATTATGTATCATCTCACTTGTTGGCGAAATCACATGCACTTCTAGTGAACCAGTTATCTGGGGAGAAAACCCGAGTAATGTACAAGAAGCGGTGAAGGACCAGAAGTGGAAAACGACCATGAATGATGAGATGGAGGCATTACAAAAAAATAGTACGTGGGAATTGGTTAATCTTCCTCCAGGAAAGAACACCGTAGGATGTAGGTGGATATATACACTTAAGCTTGATTCTGCAGGAAACATTGACAGATACAAAGCCAGACTCGTAGCTAAAGGATACACTCAGAAATATGGGATCGACTATGGAGACACCTTTGCCCCGGTAACAAAAATAAACACGATTTGTATCCTTGTCTCTATAGCAGCAAATCGGGATTGGCCTCTAAGACAATTCGATGTGAAAAATGCTTTCTTGAACGGTTATTTGGAAGAGGTATATATGGATCCTCCACCGGGCATAGAGTGTAGTGGAAAGGTATGCAAATTGAAGAAGGCGTTATACGGGCTAAAACGGTCTCCTCGAGCATGGTTTGGTCGGTTCTCGAACTTCATGAAAAATATAGGATACAAACAAAGTGATGCAGATCACACGCTCTTTGTTAAGAAAAATGGTGAAAACGTGACTCCCCTTATAGTGTACGTCGATGATATGGTAGTTACGGGAAATGACCAGGAAGAAATGGCCAACCTCTAAGCAATTCTTGCAACAGAATTCGAGCTAAAAGATCTCGGGCACCTAAAGTATTTCTTAGGTATTGAGGTTGCTAGATCTAAACTAGGAATTTCCATGTGTCAACGAAAGTATGTGTTGGATTTATTAACAGAAACGGGTATGCTTAATTGTCGGCCAGTGGATACTCCGATAGAGATGAATCACAAATTGACAATTCACCCTGATCAAGTCCCTACGAATAAGGAAAGGTATCAAAGGCTGGGCGAAAAACTAATTTACCTATCACACACACGCCTGGATATAGCTTATGCCGTTAGTGTTGTTAGTCGTTTCATGCATGCACCAAGTGAAGATCACATGAATGTAGTGTGTCGTATACTAAGGTACTTAAAATCCTCACCGGGAAAAGGTCTGTTTTTTGCTAAAAACCAAAGTCAACAAGTTAGTGGCTATACAGATGCCGATTGGGCTGGAAATCGGATGGATGGAAAGTCTACGTCAGGATACTTCACTTTTGTGGGAGGTAACTTGGTCACTTGGAGAAGCAAGAAACAAAAGGTTGTTGCTAGATCAAGTGCAGAAGCTGAATTTCGGGGAATGGTCCACGGTGTGTGTGAGTTACTATGGATACAACGGATTCTAAGAGATCTTGGAGTTGACCAACCTGGCCCGATAAAGCTGCACTGTGACAATGGAGCAGCTGTGAAGATAGCAAACAATCTGGTTCAACATGATAGAACGAAACACGTAGAAGTTGATCGTCATTTTATCAAGGACCACCTCGAGAAGAAGACCATTGAACTACCGTATGTAGCTTCGAAGGACCAGCTTGCGGATATGCTAACAAAAGCAGTCTGTGGAAGAGTTTTTCACAGCTCTCTTAGCAAGTTGGGAATGATCGACATCCATTCTCCACCTTGAGGGGGAGTGTTGACGAGAGCTACATTATAGGGATTAATCTCTATCTATGTTGTAGTTTGTTAGTCCTACATTATAGGCTATACTATTGGCTTACAGTTGATTTACTCATGTATAAATTGTAACATGCTGATTGAATAATATAAAAAAAAAAGAAATTACCCAACGAATTCTCTGAACTACAATTATCTCTCAAATGAACAACTTGGATTTAACACACTACATCTTTACAATAAATGTCATAATACTTGTTGATTTATCACTATACTTACCTTACCAAACATGTTTTTGGATGTAAAATCTTCTATAAAGAGTTGTTAGGCTAAAGCGGGAATGACAAAAACTTGAAGTAAGACATATTTTTATACAACCCCAAACTTATTCAACGTTATTCACCCTGCCCGTACTGCTCTTTAGTACATAAACAACTCAATTGGAGTAATAAATGTTGTAGACATAAAATTTGCAGACTTCGTACAATCATGCGTAAAACAATCTTGCTGCTTTATTTTCTTAAGATATATATTTTATGAATAGTGATCAAGAGGGAAGTGTTTTTTTTTTTTTTTGGAAGAGTGGAGGCGTTATTATAACATCTTACAGTTATCAATCAAAACGTCAACAAAAAAATATTTTTACCAATAAATAGTAATCAAAATCGATGCTATAAAGAATATATATTAACGATTGAATTTCATTTTTGAGTCATAACATTAGTTGATGAATATTTATTTAATTAATTGTTAACATTCACCGTGATGAATGTTAACAAACATTCATGAATGTTAAAACATCACATTATTTGAAACATAATTCTAATTTTAACTTTCATCACAATGAATGTTAACCAACATTCACCACCATCAATATTAATGTTTTTGGGTCTAATATTCATAAATTGATGTTATAACTTGCAGAAAAAATTTATTAAGGAAGCTTAACATTCATAGCATCGATTATGATTAACATTTACTGAATTTCAGTTCGTTTTTTGTGAGATTTGTATGAGTGAATGTGATATGTTTCTTGATGAATAGAAACACTTCTCCCCTTCCCCTAAAAAATGCATTTCTCTTTTGATCATTTCACTATATTTTATAAAGTAAAATTGTTGATTCGTTGAATATGTTTCGAATAAATAGCTCGCTAGCTAGGTAGGTTATAATCACAATTAAAACGGAACTCTAAATCAGATAATTCAACTAACTGAAATAAATAACATATATATAAAAGTAGGTCGAATAGAAATCTCATAAAGAAATTGTTACAAAAGGAATATGATATCATGTGTCGTTGTAACATAAATAAAATATAACATAAATGAATAACAGAGTTTTTTAATGGTAGTCAATGCGTAAAATCGTAAATCAACGCATTAGTGCTAAAAATGATTAGCAACTTTATATATAAATTAAATACTCCCTCCGTTCCTTTTAACTTTTGGAGTCTTTCTTTGATAACTTTGATCTTGAATAGTTTTGTTTGTGTTATATAATATTTGATGCAAAATATATGAATAGATTGAGTTTTGAATTTATTTTCCTTGATATAATTTGCATCAAGTATTATAAAACACGAACAAAAATATTCAAGGTCAAAGATGTCAAAAAAGACTATAAAAGTTAAAAGGGGACAATAAAACTGGAACGGGGAATATATGACATTCCAAAGGAGTTTTAAATGTTACTGTAGATATTAAACTTTAAAACTACTCTCTCTATATCTTATTAATTATTTATTAATACTATTATTCTATTATTAATTTTAATAAACCACATAAAACTTGCTAAGTAAAAGATATATAATAATGACAGTCCTAAGGGCTTTCAATAAGAGAAATGTAATGCATTACTTGAACCTAAAATCTCTTTAATAATCAAAAGAGTCAATTGCATGGTGCGTCCACGTGGTTTACACAAAATTGCACCGTAAGTCCCTATATTTACTTTTTGCACCGGCAATCCAAAAACATTAATGTTGTTGCGCGATTGGTCCCTCATCCAACTAAAATGACTACCATACCCTTACTATCATAGTTTTAAGTATAGATTTAAGTGAGGGTAACTTAGTCATTTTAGTTGAAGTAGAGACCAACCGGCAACGGCTTTCATGTTTTTGGTTTCTTGAATTTTTTGATCATTGTAGACTCTACAAGTGCAAAATTGCAATCATATTGACTGAAAGTTTAGTGATAATGATGTATTTGATGTTTGGAACTTCTTTTATGATTGAGTGATTCGAGTAGGATTATTAAACTCTTAATCATAGATTAGATTTTTTCAAAATATTCTCCTTTTTCATAAGCTATCGTTGAACTGGGATTGTTTACAAGGCTTAACCAAATCATCCTTTAAACCTAGAATCTTTACCCAACTTTACTTTCGATCTTAAAACTTCAATAAAAACTAGTAAGAAGAAAAAATAATGAAAGATATTACACTGGACAATTCATTTCGTACTAGTCAAGCCATAAAAACAGAACATTTTTATGCCGTCTTTGACTAGATTGATAACTGTTTCTTTCCTGAAGTTCCACAAAACCCAGAATATTGTTTGTATCCAGACTCCGATCCACTTCGTTTGATCACTGGAAATATGGAATGATTCCTCAAGATCCAATCCTTTTATTGATCTTAAGAGCACCAACTGATCAACTTCTTAGAAGCTATCAAGGAACTTGTTTTGCAATTTTGGTATTAATTCTCATGTCACACGGCATACAAATAATGGAAAATGAAAAGAAGAAAATAGATATAATCAGGATATAACCAAATCTTCATGTAATCAAAAGTTCTTAATCGATTGTAGCTATGGATCCAAGTAGAGAATCTTGGCTTTTGATGACGCGCGTGGGAACTCCATAACATCCTTTGCGAATTTGAGCCTTTTATGAGCATCAGCATTTACAGTGGGTTGGATGGACATCTTTTCAAGAGTGGGAGATTGAGCAAGTAAAAGCTTTATAAAGAGTAGCAGGGGTCCTGATTCTTCTACAAGTAAGATTTCTATAGTTCTCAGCTGATTCAATGTCTGGTCCAAACAGTTTGACACTTCCAAATAACTTAGAGCTGGTTTCACATCAAAATGTATATCCCGAGGATCCTAGAAAAACATTGAAAGTGTTACAGCTAATATGCACCAAACTTATTTACCATATAAACATACAAAAAAAAAGTTTAGAACGTTTTACCATCTGCGATTTCCTCAAATAAAGTTGTTCTAGATTAGGGGAGTTCCGAAGCATACATAGAGCACCTTGAAGTTGATCCAGATCACCAAAGTGGAAGTTTAATAAGCGTAGATTCTTTAATCTATTAGCTGTGAGTGGAAGACGTTTGGGTATCTTTTCTGCAACAGAAAGCTGTGAAGGTGACAGTGAGATTTCAAGTTACCAAAGAAGATCCGAAAACTACGATAAATAGTACTAGAAAGGCAGAGTTCTTTTAAGCAAACTCAATATGATAGAAAAAATACTTAAATATCTTAACTTATTGTTATAATCTTACCTTAAGAAAATACCAATCCATAGAAAAACGCTCAAGATAGGGCAAGTTGCTTAAAATTTTCGCCATATTAATTCTTTCAAATCTTAGAATGGGTTTGTGGACAACTATACCAACTACAATAAGCCATCTATTGTTCAATAACCGGAGCAAAGTGGCATCAGGGCAAGCGATGACAATTAACTTTTTCAGCTTTGTAGCCTTGATGTTAAAATTGTAAGCTCCAGTGCACTGAAACAGGCACAACTTCTCTAGCCGTGGTAGGTTTAAGACAGTCCCATACAAGTTAGCCCCAAATTCAATATTTCTGAGCAAGAGATCTTCAAGATAGAGAAATCCTGGAAACTTAAGTGGAGGCTTAAAGATACAGTTTTCAAGTTCTAACTTTCTCAATTCCAAACAATGAAACAAATACAATGGAAGTTGATAACATTGATTTGAATTGGTAAGGACAAGTTCCCTGACACGATCTCTTGACAAGGATAAAATCCATTGATCGACTTCTTGGAAGCTATCAAGAAACATGTTTGGTATGTGGAGATACACCTTCAAAATAGGACCCTTGAGGAAGTTAAAGAGTTGATTTGTGGTCCTTATAAACCCATTACGACCAAAAGCTCCATTTTTGGCCAACTTTTCGGAGATATGCTTATCAAGAACCAGTGACCTCATTGTGGTCCATCTGTAGCTCCAGTTTTTTGATAGAATGTGAGTCCTCACAGCATCTTGAACAGGGAGCCGCTCCAAAATTAAGTCTATCAAGTTATTTGGCAGGCTACTAATTCTATCCTCTGTAGCAGAAGTTATATACCTCCTCTTATGATTATCTGTCATAAAATTTCAAGAGAACCAAGACTGAGTTATTTGAAAGAAAATCAAATGTTTCCTCTAGCTAATCCTTAGCAGTTTCCTTTAAAAGTTTAGAAGGGATTAAATAAACTATTTATCTGTACTACTTATCATGGAAGGTTGTAAACATTTTTCTTGATGATGTGACCCTTACATATATAGTAGCGTTTTCCATTAATCATCAAGTGAGATGGACTTCCTCAATCTGTACCAAAGGGGATTGGATGTCATGCACAGATTGCGAAGTTTATTATGGTGATATCATGAAATGACATTACGTTCTATATATGGAGGAAAATATTGGGTGTAATCGACAAAACATGTTAGATATTCAAAGCTGGTGACATCAGTAAGGGATCAAACTTACTAATATGATGAAAATACGGAAGTGAGTTAAAAGTTTGAAACTATGTTATCAGAAGATTGGTTTGGTTTATTTTCTAAATAAATCACTGGCCTATGTCTTCCACTTCTATAGAATTGAGAGAATAAAGATCTAATATCTTGATTACGCAACAGAAGCATGGAAATATATGATTATATGCAAACAATAAGAATTAAGGTGAACGAAAGAGCAGCATGGATGGTGGTGTTTGATAAGAGGAAAAGTCCAAAATGATGGGAATAAACTATGCCACAACGGTAAATACAAACAGCGGAAATAAACACCCGTTAGACAACACTTTCCCAGCCCGTATGAACCACCAAGAATGCATACAATTAGGATACACTAAATGCAATCTAAATCAGTCCCAAATCAGCCCCAATCACAGAAATTAAGTAATAACCAAGAACACACAACAACACAAGATTTTTGCGTGGAAAACCTCTCAAGACGAGAGTAAAAATCACGGGACCTTCGGGCCACTTAAAATCCACTAATATCAACAAGAGAGCAATACAACGGGTCTTCCCTAGATTCACTAGAGGTATACAACAATCATCATACTCTTGAACTACAACATCAACAAATATGGAATCAATCTAAAGAACAAGAAGAAAATTATACCCTTAAACTGCTGCTACTGTCCGCCCTTAAAATCACGACCTCCAGACCTCAGAATTTCAACGGTCAGAATGTTGACACTGTCCAAAAATGAAGATGATCCGACGGTTCAATCTCCGAGGATCGGCCGATTTCTGGCCTGCTACAGTGTAAAAACGGGATGAGATCTTTTTTTTCTCTCTATCTCTCTCTTTTGAATTGTGAATAATTGCTACACCCTTCATCCGATCAATCCCTAATACATAAGAATTGTATTTGGGCCTAGAAAATATATTGAGCTTAATTTATTGGGCCACATTATTGGAAACCCAAAATAAACCCAACATATCTCATCCTTTCCAATTATGTGGAAGAGTTCGCCATCCCGGCGATAGAGCAACATACCCTGAGCTTTTCCCTTGCCACTGCCTTCGTCAACAGATCAGAACCATTATCATCGGTATGAACCTTATCAAGTTCAAATAAACTATCTTCAAGACAATCTCTAATCCAATGATACCGTACATCAATATGTTTTGTTCGCTTATGAAACATAGAATTCTTAGCAAGGTGAATTGCACTCTCATCATCACAAAGAACTACATACCTCTCTTGCTTGAAACCAAGATCTTGTAGAAATCTTATAAGCCACAATAATTCTTTGCACGCTTCTGTTGCTGCCATATACTCAGCTTCGGTTGTAGACAAGGCAACGCATTTTTGCAATCTTGATTGCCATGAAACTACTCCCCTGCAAAGGTCATCAAATATCCAGAAGTGGATTTCATGTTTGTAACACCCCGCAAATTTAAACGCGATTACGTACACTAAACATTTGCACTTTAGGCTAATTCCCTAACTTTTAGTGAATTCACAACTACTTTTAGAGGTAAGTCTAGCAAAGCCCAACTAGTTAATACGCGTAGTATTACTTATTCATAATTAGTTGTAATTATGTACAGAGCAATTTAAACAACGCGACAGAAATATACGACTGTTGGTGAACAAAATTATTTAACAATATGAAATTATTGAAATAACATTAACGTTTATTAAATGTTATGTCGATAATATTTACATGTATTTCGTAACGAATAACATTTATTTCGTGAAACTGAAACAAAATAAAGTTTAATATTTTATATACTCAACTAAATTAGTTTTATAAATATCCCAGTTAAAATATAATGGAATGCATAATTAAAAATTTATTTATTATTCAAAATATTGCAACATGTAACGATCGGGTAAATAAACACAGGCAAAATACCACAAATTTGAACAAAGTCCCCTCCCCCTCTTTTGGATCAAAACCGGCCCAAACCACACCCCCCCCCATCCTCATTTTTCACTTCATCTCTCTCTCTCTACCCCATTTTCTCTCAAAACTCTCTCTAAATCCACCATAAAAATCACACAAATACTACATCAAAAACGCATCAAATCACATAACTCCTTTAGAGAAAAACGATCACGGAGTCAAGCTCCACCTTCCTATCTTCTCGGATTTCTCATGCCATAACTTTGTAAGATCCCGACAATCCCACAAACTCTTAAATCTTGCTATTTTCTTTGATATCTCATGTTTATAATACTTAATATACCATGTTTTAGTGTTTTTAACAACTGATTATGTCCAAATCGAAGCTTAAATTCGTTATTTTTAAACTGATCAACGAACACTCTAAGTGACGCATCAGGCCCAAAAACAGTACCGCGTCACTTAAGTGACGCACTAAGTGTCGCATAAAGCCCTCTTTTTGCGTCACTTCGCCAAGTGACGGTATAAACCCTCTTTTTCCGACACTTACAGTGACACTTCAACCCGTCACTACCATGTGTCACTAGCTTAAGTGACGCCTATACTTGAATACTGATTTATACCCGACACTTGTACCCGTCACTTATATAAGTGATGCCCCATATGCGTCACTTCCTCGAGTGACGCTAATAATGCAGAACTTACCATTTTATGCGACACTTCCTAAGTGTCGCTACCCTAAGGCAAGTGACGCCTAAAGTGACGCTAAAAACAGAAAGTTTACAACTTTTTCACTAAGTGTTTAGGATGAGATTTTACCACCTGATTTTACTCCGAAATGAAATTTCGAATGCGTTTTCATTACAGCAACATAGTAGAAATAAAAATTTTCCAAGCTTACCTAGCAGCTCGACCCAAGCCAGGTGCTCTGCCCCTTGGACCCCGCTACCAGGGGCGCTGCCCCCGGACCCCCGTACACAATTTCATACTTTATGAACCACAATGAAACAAATATAAAAATGTTTTTAGAGATTACCATTACAAACAGTTACCAACGAGTCGTATACATTTTCACAACTACGAAATGCAAACGCAAACGTTAAACAAATACTTTGGACATAACTTAGTTGTACAAACACTAGCATGGATGGTCAACTTAGACATCCACGTACTTATTTAAATCTCACACATTTAAGACGTTAGGAGATTTCGGACTATACTTGGGCTTTAGACTTTGCTAGTACTCGAACATACTCAACTCAACAGGTGAGTTCACATCCCCACTTTTAACTGTTTTACTGCTTTTACTTACATGATAGTATACTTGTTTTACTCGAACGATTAGAGTACTGTGAACTGTTGAACTCTTACACAAAACTGGTATTTATGAAATAACAATTTCATACTATAAACTTGTTAAACTTTGTTTGGTAAACCGGAGAACGACCAGTACTTTTATGTAAACGCTGGAGAACGACCAGCAACGTATTTTAGTGCCAGAGAACGACTGACCAAATGGACGGGAGAACGACCCGTGCGTCTTTTGACCGGAGAACGACCGGTACCGTGTTTCGATGGAGAACGACCAACAGTATTTATTGCCAGAGAACGACTGGCCGAGTTTGGACGGGAGAACGACCCGTGCGTATTTAGACCGGAGAACGACCGGTACTGTTTTGGAAACGCTGGAGAACGACCAGCAACGTATTGTAAACTGTACTTTGGGTAACATCCCACGCAAATGGTATTTTGGGTAACATCCAACGTAAACGGTACTTTGGGTAACATCCCACGCGAACTGTATTTTGGGTAACATCCCAACCGAACTATACTTGGATAACATTCCACAAAACGTTTACTTAAATATTATGGCAATAACTATTTGTGAACGTATTGATTTTAACAACTGTGCTTACAAACTTGATTCAACTATTGCAAACATAAAACCTGTGAATTCACTCAACCTCGTTGTTGACTTTTACTATGTTTTTCAGGGAATTAGCTGCATGTAAGACATCCTACACACATGAAACGTAGGCGACCCCCTAAGGAATAGGATACCAACTTTTGACAACTGGATTTCTTTTATATAACTAAGCTGTTTAGTCATATTTACGAAATCTACTTTTGTAACTTAATTACTTTTCAACTTATATGATTCGATGAATTATAAACTTTGTAACTATTACTTTTGGCATCTTAATATATTATGTTCTGTTGCAATCATAAGCTCTGATACGTATGCATGTACTGTGTATTGTGACACTCCCCATACTTAACTAAATGCTTCCGCTAAACTCAATCAACGAATTTTGGGGGTGTTACAATGTTATCTTTGTTTCCTGCCATATCAGAGTCTGTGTAACCAGTAAGCATCAACGGATCATTTCCATATATGATACCCAATTTGGAAGTACCTCGTAAGTATCTTAAGATCCACTTAACTGCTTCTCAATGCTTCTTACCCGGATTTGACATAAACCGACTAACAACACCTACTGCATGAGCTATATCTGACCTTGTGCAAACCATAGCATACATCAAGCTTTCAAGTGCTGAGGCATATGGAACTCTATCCATCTCTTCAACATCCTTTTCTGATGAAGGGCAATCTCTATCTGTTAGCTTAAAGTTGGTAGTAAGAGGGGAACTAACCACTTTAGCTTTAGCCATGTTGAATTTGCTAAGCACCTTTTCAATGTATTACTCTTGTGACATATGTAACGTCTTGGCACCTCTATCTCTAGAAATCCGAATGCCAAGAATCTGTTTTGCTGGCCCCAAGTCTTTCATAGCAAAAGACTTGCTCAATTCTCGCTTTAACTGCGCAATTCTATCAATATTCTTGCCAACAATTAGCATATCATCAACATATAGCAACAATATAATGAAATCATCATCACCAAACCTCTGAAAGAAAACACAATGATCTGAAGTCGTCTTTCGGTAGCCTTGCTTTCCCATAATCGATTCAAACTTCTTATACCATTGTCTCGGTGCTTGCTTCAACCCATATAGACTATCTGAAGTCTACACACATAATCTTCTTTACCCTTAACCCAAAAACCTTCAGGTTGCTCCATGTAGATTTCCTTATCCAAATCACCGTGAAGGAAAGCTGTCTTGACATCCATCTGCTCAACCTCATGATCAAGGCTAGCAGCCAAACCAAAAACCACTCGAATAGATCCTATCTTCACGACCGGAGAGAAAATATCATCAAAATCAATACTCTTTTTCTGACTGAATCCTTTAACAACCAATCTAGCTTTGTACCTTGGTAGAGAAGTATGCTCTTCTGTCTTCACCTTATAAACCCACTTGTTCTTCAAAGCTCTCTTGCCTTTAGGCAACTTCACCAATTCATAAGTATTGTTCTCCTGCAAGAAATTCATCTCATCTTGCATGGCTTCAACCCACTCTTTCTTATGTTCATCTTCCATAGCTTCTGCATAACACTCGGGCTCTCCCCCATCAGTGAGTAAAACATACTCATTAGCAGAATATTTAGTGGAAGGATGACGATCTCAGGTAGACCGCCTAAGTGGGACAAATGGTGGCACATCTGGTACTGGTAACTCTGGATGAACGTCTTCATCTATCTCTGGTTGCTCATGAGCATCAACATTATCTGTACCATGTTCATCATTCTGAACATCATCCCCAAACTGTGAATCAACATGTTGTGGAGGAACTGGATCCAAATCAGTAAAATCATCACTATGTTGAGGAATTATGTCTATCTCTATCTTCTCAACATCTTTTAAAGTCTGATCTTCAACAAACACAACATCTCGGCTTCGTACAAGTTTCTTCTGAACTAGATCATACAACCTGTACCCAAACTCATCTTGACCATAACCGAGGAATACACATGGCTTAGTCTTCATATCAAGCTTTGACCTCTCATCTTTGGGAACATGCACAAAGGCCTTACATCTAAAAACTCGTAAGTGACAGTAAGAAACATCTTTGCCGCTCCAAACCCTGTCAGGAACATCAAAATGCAAAGGAACACAAGGGGTTAGATTAATAATATGTACCGCCGTATTCAAAGCTTCACCCCAAAAGGAATCCGGCAACCCTGCATGTGAAAGCAAACATCTGACTCTCTCAACTAATGTTCTCTCAACTAATGTTCTGTTCATCCGCTCTGCTAAGCCATTCAACTGTGATGTCTTTGGTGGGGTCTTTTGGTGTTGAATACCTTTTTCTTTACAGTAAGCATCAAATTGCCCAATGTATTCACCGCCATTATCAATCCAAACACACTTGAGCTTCTTCCCAGTTTGTCTCTCAACCGAGGCATGAAACTGCTTAAACACATCAAATACTTGATCCTTTGACTTTAAGGTATAAACCCACACCTTTCTAGAATGATCATCGATGAATGTAACAAAATAGGAACACCCACCAAGTGTCCTAGTCTTCATAGGACCACAAACATCAGAATGCACTAGATCAAGTATATTCTCCATTCGAAAAGGAGAATGGCTCTTAAAGACAGCTCTCGTTTGCTTCCCTGCCAGACAGTGAGAACACTTACTCAAATTAGTATCACACATACTGGATAACACATTCTTCTTCAACAAGATAGACATCCCCTTTTCACTCATGTGGCCAAGTCTCTTATGCCACAAATGAGTCGTGTCAGCATTGTCCACCACATTAACAATGTCCTTGAAATCTTCGGATTTGTGATGTATAATCTTGAGTCTTTTTTACCTCTTCCCACGATCATTGAACAAAGAGTCAATTTCCACATACCATTACCAAAACCGCTATGGTAACCTTCATCATCAAGAATGCCTGCAGAAATAACATTAAGTCTCATATCCGGAACATGTTTTACATTATGCAAAACAAGCTCCATCCCAGTGTCAAACTTCAAGCAGACCACTCCAATACCAACGATCTTTGATAACCCGACATTTCCCATCCTAACAAATCCATAATCACCTGGAGTATAAGATGAGTAGAAATCTCTACGTGTTGCAACATGACATGTAGCACCACTATCAACAACCCAACTACTATCATCGTGAGTAAAGTTAACCATATCATAATCAAAACAAACAAAGAACTCATCGGTGATAGAATTAACCTCAACTTTGTCATTACCACCATCATTTTTCTTCTGTTTATTCTTCTTATTTGCTTTTCTCCTCTCTTTCTTCAACTGTCTGCAGTACCATTTTGTATGCCCTTTTTCACCACAGTGATAACACTCAAGATCAGCAAACTTTCCTTTGCTGGACCTGCTCTGGTGATTACCTCTATTACCTGGACCTCTGCTTTGACTTCTCCCCCACGTTTCTGTGACCAACACATCTGACTGTGAAGAGGAAGCCTGTGACTTTCGTCTCATCTCTTCATATAAAATACTGCTCTTGGCCAATTCCATGGTGATAATACCATTCGGTGCGGAGTTGGATAAAGATGTCCTAAAAGTCACCCAAGAATCTGGTAATGTACCAAGTAGCCATAAGCCTTGAATCTCATCCTCAAACTTGATACCTATTCCTGCAAGCTGATTTATAATACCCTGAAATGCATTTAGGTGATCTGAAATAGGAGTCCCATCAGTATACTTCAAACCCATCATCTGCTTAATCAAGAACAACTTGTTATTACCGGTCTTTCGAGCATATAATTGTTCAAGCTTGTTCCATAAAGTATGAGCATGAGTATCCCCACTAATATGGTTTAAAACATTATCATCTACCCACTGCCAAATATACCCACAGACCTGTCTATGCAAAATAGTCCACTCTGAATCAGATTTACCATCAGGTTTATCGGTAGCAAAAACAGGCAAAGAGTAATCTTTCACATAAAGAAGGTCCTCCATCTTGCCGAACCATTTAAATTAATCATCCTAGTTGTATTAGCTTCCATCGTTCAACCAAGTCAAATCAAATAACCAAAGCTCTGATACCAATTTAATGGGAAAAACTATGCCACAACGGTAAATACAAACAGCGGAAATAAACACCCGTTAGACAACACTTTCCCAACCCGTATGAACCACCAAGAATGCATACAATTAGGATACACTAAATGCAATCTAAATCAGTCCCAAATTAGCCCCAATCACAGAAATTAAGTAATAACCAAGAACACACAACAACACAAGAATTTTGCATGGAAAACCTCTCAAGACGAGAGTAAAAATCACGGGACCTTCGGGCCACTTAAAATCCACTAATATCAACAAGAGAGCAATACAACGGGTCTTCCCTAGATTCACTAGAGGTATACAACAATCATCATACTCTTGAACTACAACATCAACAAATATGGAATCAATCTAAAGAACAAGAAGAAAATTATACCCTTAAACTACTGCTACTGTCCGCCCTTAAAATCACGACCTCCAGACCTCAGAATGAAATTCTGAACGGTCAGAATGTTAACACTGTCCAAAAATGAAGATGATCCGACGGTTCAATCTCCGGGGATCGGCCGATTTCTGGCCTGCTACAGTGTAAAAACGAGATGAGATCTTCTTTTCTTTTCCTCTCTTTCTCTCTTTTGAATTGTGAATAATTGCTACACCCTTCATCCGATCAATCCCTAATACATAAGAATTGTATTTGGGCCTAGAAAATATATTGAGCTTAATTTATTGGGTTACATTATTGAAAATCCAAAATAAACCCAACACAAAATACATGTATTGTAATATAAGGGGTCAACATATGGTTTTAGAGGGTGTTTGGAGGGGCTTATTTTTCAAGCTTATTTGCTTATTTGTAAAGAATAAGCTCAAGTTTTAGTGTTTGGAGGAGCTTATTTTTTAAGCTTATTTACTTATTTGTGAGGAGAAGTTAGGAGCTTAAAAATAAGCTACAAAATTTAGGCTTATTTGCTTATAAGCAATAAGCATTGAGAATAAGCTCCCCCAAACACCCTCTTACTTTGGTCAAGTAGATAGTGATATATGCTTAACAGAATCGTGTAAACATTATGAAATAATAAGACAATGCAGCATTAGAAGCACAATGAAAACAAGATAAAAACTTAAATCTATGACAAATAAAGGCATCAAGAGTCTTGTCACATGGAACTGGGATCGTTTCGGTATGGAAACGTGGTTCGCGAGGTCTGGTTACAAACAACATTGGGTTAAGAACGAAGACAGACAACTGTACAACACCATATATTGATCTGGTTTCTTCAACTCCAACATAGCTTGATCCTATTATCAGAGGAGGGGGAAAAGGCCCTCCATCCAATTTTGGGATGTAATAAAGGCTAAATAAGGCTATTAATAAACCACATATATTTGATTTTTCAAACTTCCTCTTTATATAAACGCTTCCTCTACAGCATTGTCTCCCCAATAGAGGACATTTAAAACTTTATAAACTACATATTTTTTTTACAATATTTGATTTGTCACTATATATACTAACTTTATCAACCATGTTTTGCCAAAAAGCTGAGTAAAATTTTCCATCAAAAGTTATTTGCTATAATAAAGCTATGTAAAATTCCCCATAGACTAGAAAGAGAATTGCAAAAACCCGAACGAACTGATATTTCAACTGTGTTTTGACACGTTATCCGCCCCGCTCGGATTGCTCACTAGTACCTAACCAGGTTAATCAATCTAAATCTATCTAAGTAAGTAATATAGACATACAACTTCCAAATCGTGCGAAAACCTAATGTAATCAGATCATACTTTAATTATGCTTTATTTTTAGGGCTTGTAATCTATCTACTAAAAATTTCGGTTTGTTTCCAATGAACTTTGCTAGGTTATAATCACAATTATAGCAAAATTCCTAAAGCAGAAGCTAGGAACGAAATCAATCTCATATACATACATATACAGTTTATATTAATCTAATAATTATGAAGCAGCTTAAATATTAACTTACCGATATTCAGAATTAGGGATGAATCCATCGCAGCAACTACTGTTACAGTTTCAATCCATCGCTATAAACACAAATCGCACTATATATGTATATATATGTTTGCGCGCGTCCCTAATTGATGATTATTATTTTATTATTATTAATATAATATAATATTAATATTAGTTATTTGGAGTAAGTTACATAAATGGTCCCTATGATATATATAGCAGGTTAATGTGATCTAACTGTGTTAATGTGTGTCTGATTGAGTGTGTAAATATGTGATCTTTGCCACAAGTGTAGCCTTATCTACCTTTACAAGCAATGTTTTCATATTCGATTCATTATTTGTATATATATGTCCCCAATTCCCAAATTGTGAGTTTTGTTTCAAAGTGGAATTCGGAAATAATAGACTGCTGTCTCTATCGATACTTACAGTGCATTGTTTTCGGTCCATGATGTATTTTTGCTTCGATTAAGGATGATTGTGTTTAAAATGTATGTTTAAAAACATGCTTAATAAAGAGTTTGAGATAAATTACGAATCCAAAGGTGAAGATGAAGATGAAGAGAGATGAATATATATGAGCAAAGTACTTATCAGTCATTAAATCATTCTATGACATGGTTATGAAAACATTGGCTACAAGGCTTAACCAAATCATCCTTTAAAGCTGGAATCTTTACCCAACTTTACTTTGGAACCGAAATCTTCACTAAAAACTACTAAGAGGCTATAATAATATATTGCACTTTCGTACTAGTCAATCCATAAAAACAGACAGCATATTGAAGTCAGCTTTGACTAAATTGATAACTATTTCTTTCCTGAAGTTCCACAGAACCCAAAAGGTTGTGTGTATCAAGACTCCAATCCACTTCTTTTTATTATCAGAAATCTGGGCTGATTCTTCAAGATCCAATCCTTCTATTGATCTTAATAGCACCAACTGATCAACTTCTTAGAAGCTATCAAGAAACATGTTTTGCAATTTTTGTGTAAATTCTCATGTCACAAGGCATACAAATCATGGAAATTGGAAAGAAGAAGAGAAATACAATCAGATTATAACCAAATCTTCATGTAATCAAAAGTTCTTAAACGATGGTAGCTACGGATCCAAGTAGAGAATCTCTGCTTTTGAGGAAGCTCGTGTGAACCGCATAACATCCTTAGCAAAGTCGAGCCTTTTATGAGCATCAGCAGTTACACTGGGTCGGATGGACATCTTAACAAGAGTTGGTGAATGATCAAGTAAAAGCTTTATAAAAAGCAGCAGGGGTCTTGATCCTTCTACATGAATGATTTCAATAGTTTTCAACCTGTTCAATGTTTGGTCTAAACAGTCTGATGCTTCCAAATAACTTGATGCTGGTGTCACATCAACATGCACGTGCTGACGCTAGAAAAACATTTAAAGTTAGACACTGTATTAACTATTAACACCAAAGTAATTCATGATATAAGCATAAAAAAGAAGTTTAGCTTTTTACCATAGGCAAATTCCTCAAATAAAGTTGTTCCAGATTAGGGGAGTTCCGAAGCATACATAGAGCACCTTCAAGTTGATCCAGATCACTAAAGTTGATGTTTAATAAGCGGAGAATCTTTAATCTATTAGCTGTGTGTGGAAGCCACTTGGGTATCTTTTCTGCAGCAGCGAGCTGTGAGGGTGAAAGTGAGATTTCAAGTTTCCATAGAACATCTGGAAACTACTATAAATTGGACTAGAAAGGTATAGTCCCATTGGGCAAACTCAATATGATGGACAATGGTTAGACATTATAATTTAAAGTTGAAATCATACCTTAAGAAAATACCCATCCATAGAAAAACGCTCAAGATAGGGCAAGTTACTTAAAATTGTCACCAAATTTATTCTTTCAAATCTTGTAATGGGTTTGTCGACAACTATAGCAATTGCAGTAAGGCATGGATTGTCCAATAACCGGAGTAACATGGCATCAGGGCAAGTTACGACCGCTAAATATTTCAGCTTTGTAGCCTTGATGTTAAAATTATAAACTCTAGTGCACTCAGACAGGCACAACACCTTTAGCTGCGGTAAGTTGATAACAGTCCCAAATAAGTTGGCCCCAAATTCAATTTTTTTGAGACAGAGATCTTTGAGATGGAGATATCCTTGAAACTCAAGTGGTGGTTTCTTACAAAGACAGTTTTCAAGTTCTAACTTTCTCAATTCTAAACAATGAAACAAATATGATGGAAGTTGATAAAATTGGTTTGAATTATTAAGGACGAGTTCCCTGACACCGTCTCTTGACAAGGATGAAATCCATTGATCCAATTCTTGGAAGCTATCAAGAAACATATTTGGTATGTGGAGGTGCAACTTCAATATAGGACCCTTGAGAAAGTTAAAGAGTCGGTTTGTGATCCTTATAAACCCATTACGACCAAACGCTCCATTTTTGGCCAACTTTTCGGAGTAATGCGTATCAAGAACCAGTGACCTCATTGTGGTCCATCTGTACCTCCAGTTTTTTGACAGAATGCTGGTCCTCACAGCATCTTGAACTGGGAGCCGCTCTAAAATCAAATCTATCAGGTTATCTGGCAATTTACTGATGATATCCTCTGTCGCAGAAGCTACAAACCTCCTCTTATGATTATCTGTCAAAAAATTTCAAAAAAAAATCAAACATGTCAAAGATACATAAAAAAAAAAAAGTTAAAATTGCTGATACTGTTCTTTATTTTCTTATTTTTGTTTTGTATATGGACGTTTTAGGTAACATGACATATGAGCAAATATATGTTTTTCGAGCAATATATATGTATCGTCGACAATTGTAAGCATTTTTCTTAATAATGCGACCTTACATATATATTAGTAAACTTTCCACTGATCATTTGGTGAGATGAATTTCCTCGTTAGCACGGAAGGGGGTTAGGTTTCATCCATTGATTGAAAAGTTTACTGTAGGGTCTTCAATTGTGTATAGTGATGCAACAGATAAGGACATGATGCCGGATGGAATAAGTTGGAAGTGGAAGTGTGGAACTTAGTAGATAAATGATAATACAAGAGTTGCGTACAATATGATGGCTTCAAATAGGCTGATGAAATATTGAAGGGAAATCTGAAAAGATAACTATGAAAATTTGAAGCTAGCAAAGGAGAGATGGTTGGAGAGAAAAAAAAAGTCCGCATCAAAACGAAGAACATTAAGTGGTCAAGCAAGAAGGTTCAAAAGGTTGTTATGTGTAAGACTACTGAGTGAAAATGGGGTATAAAATTTGGTCAAAATAAGATGGAAGTGGAGTGGATGGTAGGCCAGGTATAACATCACATGCATGTGAGTTAGTGTGTATAAAACATTTTCAGGATAAGATCATGAGGTTCGAATAGAAACTGTGTTTCAAGAATCAGTAGTGTTATAATTGAGAAAAGATAAGGGAAGTAAAGCAACAAGGCTGCTAGCCTGCTATGAACAGAGGGAAATATGTTATATTTGTAATTGACAGAAAGCATTACATATATATATATATATATTCAAAGACGGTAACACTATCAAGGGATCAAACTTACTAGTTTTCAGAAAAGCATGGAGAAAATATTTTATATACAAATGCTATGTTAAGTCATTAAGAAAGCATTATATATATATATATATATATATATATATTCAAAGACAGTAACACTATCAAGGGATCAAACTTACTGGTTTTCAGAAAAGCATGGAGAAAATATTTTATATCCAAATGCTATTTTAAGTCATTAAGAAGCTATGTAATAGGGCAACATGCATGGAGGTGCTTGATAAGATTAGCAGTCCAAAATATAGGTAAACGTGATTAGAGATATGTATGCTGACAAACATATACACTATGACCTGGCCACATATATTGCCTATACCTATAGAGTTTAAACTAGGGTCAACACTTGGTTCTGCTTTGATCAATGATTGACTCGCAAAGAACAACCGACATAATGGATATTGATATATGCTTTCACCAACAAACTCGTGTTTTCTCTATGCCAAAATAAGATTATGTTGATTTAGAAGCACAATGTAACAGAAATAGAGACATAAAGGCCGGAACAGGTAAAGGATAGGTGCAGATAACACCATATATTGCTCTTGTTCTTCAACTCCAATATGGGCAGACCCAATGTTATGAGAAGAGAGAAAAGCCCACCCCCCCCCCCCCCCCAATCTTCGGATGTAGAGGCAATTTTTTAAACAACGACACATAGACCTAACAATATGGACCTAAATGCCTAACAACACACTTCTAACACTTACATGTATGCAGTTAAGAAATAATAATTAAAAAGCTTAGATATGTGAGAAATATAGACATCAAGGCTAGGAAGAATAAAAGCAGACACCACCATATGTTGATATTGTTTCTTTACCTCCCACATATATGGGCGCATCCAGTGTTATGAGAAGTGGGAAAAGGCCCCAATCATATTTTGGGATGTAAAAGCTACTTTAAACTCATAACTCGGCAGATAATTTCAAACTACCTTGAATAATCATTATTTATCACAACTACTTGTGTTTCTATAAGCACTTTCCCTACACCATTCTCTCTTCAGAAAACAATGCGTATATGCAAAACTGCTACGTAGATTTCTAAATTCACTGTAGACTATTATTGATAGATACAAAAAACAAGAAAGAATAGGTATTTTAACTATCTTTGGACACGTTATTTAACCGACTCCAACACCTTACGATTTCGATTTCAACACTCGATATCTTTTTAACCTAGACCAGATGAATTACTACTACTGTATAAACATAATACATGTAAAGCTGTATAATCATGTGAAAACCTAATGCGATCGCCATCATACTTTTAGGGCTTGTAATATATATCTGGTAAAATTCCGGTATGTTAATCATGTTTCAATTGAATAAAGAATTACAACGAAAATCAAAATTCCTGCACTAATTCAACTAACTGAAGTAAAAAATGTATGTATGACATAATTAGCTGAAAGAAGATCGAACAGAAATCATCAATTTCATAAATAAATAAAATTGTTACAAAACACATGATATAATTGATGAACTAATATAGTGAAATTAACGTACCGAGATTCACAATTGGGGATGAATCCATCGTAGCAAAGATTGGAGTTCAATTAGCGCCCTCGATCACGAATCGTGCCCTAAATCTTGAAAAGTATATCAGAAAAATATTATATAGTAAAGAGGTGTTTACAAAAGTGGTTACGCGGTACAGATTCAAATTGTACGCATAGTTCGAGTTATTGCCTTTGACACGTTTGGTCCTTTTTAAATTTGAGTTTCACTTGATATCCCTATATTCACAAATTTCGATAGATTTAGTCCATCTAGTCTGGAAATAACAAAACTACCCTTGTAATTTTTAAACTTGGTAGTCTGGCCCGTCTACATGATGCACGGGTCCTGCAATTTGGACGTTTAATGTATCGGAAGTCACCGGTTCTTTATTAGCATTTCTCCGGCAGATTTTGATTGTATAGGGTTTATAAGGATCACGATCCAACTCTTTCAATATTTCGAGGGTCCTATCTTGAAGTTGTATATCTACATACATAACGTGTTTGTTGATAGCTTCTAAGATGTAGATAAATGGATATTATCCTTATCAAGAAGATATATTAGAGAACTTGTCCTTGCTAAGTAAAACCAACATTATCAACTACCCAGTTTTTTTTTTTATTGTTTAAAATTGAGAAAGTTCAAACTTGAAAATTTTACCTTAGGGGAAATAGCCCAAAAAGATAATGTAAAGTTTTAAATTTCCCAATAAGAGAAATATCATATTTTCTATTTTTCAAAAAGAACCCTTATATTTAATTTTTGCCAGAAAATTATTCATTTTGTAAAAAGCTTAAAGTAAGGGGAATTTCACTCGATCAAAATTATTTTTATATAAAATTGACTCTTGAAACGACTTGTTAGGGTTTGTAAGTATCTAAAAAGTTCACATTCTTGCATCATGAACACTCAAATAACCTTCAATCTCATGATTCGCCATCTTTAAAAAAAAAAAATTGTCACTTCAATTTTAGAACCTTAAGTGGACATGCTCATGACTCCAAATATTTTAAACCCTAATTTGTGGTATAAAGTGTTTATAAATGACTCAACTTTAACAGGTCTTAATTTTGTAAATTAAAAAAAATTGATCAAGCGATATTCCCCTTAATTTAAGATTTTTGATAAAAATAATCCTTTTCGGGCAAAAATTAAAGACATGGATCCTTTTTGGGCAATGAAGAAAATGATATTCCCTTTATTGGGAAATTTTGAACTCTACGTTACCTTCTTGGGCTATTTGCCTATAACACCCTATATTTCAAAAACGTATTTTATTATATTTACTAACACTGGAAGCGTATGTCCCGAATTAATTACAAAATCTTTACAGTTCTCAAAACTTAAATGTTATATAAAAATATAAGGTGTTATATAAATTTTCCATACATATACTTTTCCAAATATATCAGAGTAGTCGCAGCAGTAGTCAAACATTCCATCCAAAATCCCAAACGCCCATTCCTTTGATACTTGGTAACATCAACAAGTTCAGGCGACATAGCATAATATAACAACGGTGATCAGGCGTTGCAATATTATGTTTTTCACACTTCCGTTGTCAGGTTACTTCATATCATAAATCATCAATGTGATTGCTTTCATTTAATACCCAAATCGCATTTAAACCCCAGTCCGACTTAAATTAACTTTACTACAATTCATCATAACAACATAAGTAATTTATATTGAAGAAAGTTTAACGTATATTACCTGATTCTCCAAAAATCTCTGAGAGTACCGATCGTACTCTTATCGTCTCTGTATCCAAAACAACAACTCAAACTTGATAAGTGTTAGTATCTATCATACTAATTAATTTCCCTTACAGTGGCTAACCCCTTACCCTAGAATGTTTGACTAACACCAAAATAGATTTGAGATTGAACATTTGCTAATGTCCAATTCACCCAAACCTATGCTCTGATATCAACTTATAACACCCTATATTTCAAAAATATATTTTATTATATTTACTAACACTGGAAGCGTATGTCCCGAATTAATTACAAAATCTTTACAGATCCCAAAACGTAACTGTTATATAAAAATATAATTACAAAACAAATTACTATCGGTGTTATATAAATTTTCCATACATATACTTTTCCAAATATATCAGAGTAGTCGCAGCAATAGTCAAACATTCCATTCAAAATCCCAAACGCCCATTCCTTATCCCATACCTAATCTACAAAAATGTTAAATATCGAGGGGTTAGCTCACAGCTAAGTGAATAAAACTGTATCCGACAGTTCAATCTAGAAATAACAAATCTTACAACAAATAAACACATAAGCACATAACGTCAAAGAGGACCGGCGGTTCCTGATATGCCATCACAAGAACACTTTAAACCACTGGTATGCCATCACAGTGATTTACCAATAGTTTGTAGTTATCTTCACTGACTAGGGTTCATCCATCAATGATGTGTATCGGAAACCCCGCCAGCCAAACAATAGCAACAAACCCAAACAATGTTGACCTCTGGATAATCCACATAGTCACATAATGCATAATAGTCATCCCATCATTGAATAACAACAACCAATCAACCCAAATCATTAATAACAATAACCCAAAAGATTAAATAATCAATACCAATAACCATATATATGTTCACCCGTTGTAACCAAACTTGTTACAACTGGGTTGAACCGAAGAATACAGTACCACTCACCAATTATCAGTCGTCTACTCAGTAGTCTAATGTCACTGAGTCTTCTCTTTTGCTTATCTGAGAATACAAATAATAACAAGTCAGTAACTCATCCCATAATCATCATTCTAGCATATTTATTTGATCAGGTAATCTCTGAAGTCTAAGCGAACAAAAGTTTAATCAGATAAGAAATCAGTAAATCCTGAAATGACGTTTTAAAACTGAAAAATGTTATTTTGGACCCCTAGATGACCCCGAAAGCCCAAAAACTACCTAGGCTCTTAGAATAGAGCCTTGGTTGTTGAGTTGTTTCCGAGTGACCATGCGAATTTTAACCCAATCCGAGTTAATGATATTGTCACTTATCCGCGACCCTGAAAACACTTGCGCGTTTTCGAATTTTGCAAAACAAAAAGTTTAATAATCTCGATTCGCAGTCAACTCGGTTCGCAACTCGGTTCGCAAAAACTCAGTTCGGTTTGCAAGATTCAACTCGCTTCGCAGGAAGAACTCAACTCGCAAGACGAACTGGGTTTTTGCGAGTTTCACTGCTGCTGTTTCCCAAACCCCATTCTAATCCCCTAAACAATATAACCAGATGCTTGATAAGCATCATATAGATACTATATTTTATAGTAATTTATTCCTATATTTATATACATTTTTATGCATTTATATAATTTTAGATACTTATTTTGTTAATATTTGCAGAAATGTATTTTAATTGAAGATTGGAGAAAAGAGAACGAAAATAAGACCGAAACTGAAGAGATTAAAGCAATTGAAGAAAAGAAGATCTAAACCTTAAAGAAATGAAGACTAAAATGATAATATTAAAGATTTGGGCCAAGAAAACAAGTGAATCCGTTTAAAGAAGAAAGAGAAGCCCAATTTGAAGCCCAAGCCGTTTATGGAAGATTCTGGAAAATAAGTCCAACCGGTGGTTGTATTGCCCAACCGGCGGTTGGGGCTAAAGGTTCATGACGGTGGAGAAAGCGCAGAGTTGGAGTAATACTCAATTAACTCCAACCAGCGGTTGGAGGTTCCAACCGGCGGTTGGAGGGTCGGCCAGGATTAGTATAAATAGAGGCTTAGTTTTGATTAAATGATATACGATTCTTAGAATTAAAAGTCGAATATTAAGGTTTAAGGTCGACTTTAGGTGCGAATTTGGAGGCTAAGGAGCTAGGGTTTGAAGGTTTTCAACCTTAGGAAGAGCTAGTTCGTCAATTGGTTCGGTTTCTTTATCCTTGTAGCTTCACTAACCTTTTGGGTTACTATGGATATTGTTTATTTGAATTAATTGCTTATTAGATTTTCATTATGAATGTTTGAATGTATGTTTATTATGTTTATTATATGAATTATATGTTTATGTTGGAACTATATTATTGAATATTATTATGCAAGAATTATGTGTTATATTATGTTAATGATCATAATTAACTGGTTTATAGATAAACTCACTAACCTTTTGGGTTTTTAAATTAAGTGATTATGTTTTATTAGATATTAAGTAGCATTATGATTCAACCGACCTTGGAATTGCATCAATAATATGTTGATAGATCTTAATAAATAGTGATACTTTACATAACCATTGACTGTATTTGTGACACCCGACAAATTAGGGCTAGTTATTAGTTCCTAATCACCTGCTAATACATATAATTAGTGCTAGATTAGGCTAATTGTATGTATCAATATATATATATATATATATATTGGAATATATAGACACGTACGCGATTATGTTCAATCGTGCATTTTCATATCGGGCGGATCCCGATACATTAATACGGACGTTGGTGAACTCAACTTGATAAATAATATGAAATTATTTGATAAACACACTTATTTCCAAATATTATTGCGATAATATTTCATAAGCATTTCGTATTGTATATAATGCACAGAAACGACCAAAAACGCGCAAAACGCGCTCGACAATCAAATAAACATCAAAATATATTTTATAAATTAAAATATATCATTTCGGATGGTAAGTATCTATTTGAAGTATCGTATTTCAAACCGATAACAAAAACGTTTGATTTAAACGTCGAAACGATCGGGTAAGCGAACACCACACGTAGCGTAAATTTGGAAAATGGTTTAAACTCCACTTGGGGATGGAACCCACGTGATTTATGCAGAAAATCAGCCCCCAAGATCCCATTCCATACTCCCCTTGTTGTTGACTAGATCACCTACATCACCACCATACTTGTCCTTCACACTCCCTCACTCACTTTACCCACACTTCACCCAACCCTCTCCTCTCTCTCTCCCTTGGTAAATTTCGGCAGCCACCACCACCATAGAACCCCCACACTTCCACCACGAAACACCACCTTAAAACACCTCCATTCGCAACACGGGTTGAAGAAGAAACGATCACCACAACGTGAGCATCATTTCCACCTTCTTCGTTTCCTCATACGACTAGTAAGGAACTCAAACCCTTCTTTGAGAATACTTTTAATAACTTTATTTATATGTTAGGTTGCTCACTTAACTATACTATGTCCAAATAACATGTGGAAACTCGTTTTAATACACATATATACACGTACCATAATCTGTCCAGAAAAATCACCTCACCAAAACATCCATAACTTGGGTTCTAAGTCGAGTTAGAACATGAATCTTATACCGAAATTTCCGTGAGAATGTCCTTTACAAAAAGCTCTTCTTTAGCCTTTTCCAGAAATACACGTATTTTTGTGTAGAGCTCAATCTTTGGACTGTAGCTGTTCTTGGACCAAAACCGACACCCTTCATGATTATTCTTGTTAAAAATAGTAAATGAATATATAAAAACACCATAAAGTGCAGTTTTACACTAGACATATAGGAGAACATGTATGATTTTTAGTTAGGCTTGTTTCGGTCTAAAAGTTGGTTAAATCGAAAGACTTGTCGAGTTAATATCTACAAAACCAAAGTGTAAGAACTGTTTCTGTCATCCGTGAATACCATTGTCGCAGGAACGAAATCCGTGAATATCATTCATGCATAAACAAAAACCCGTGAATATCATTCACGCATAAACAAAACCCGTGAATATCATTCACGCATAAACAAAACCCGCGAATATCATGCACGCATAAACAAAAACCCATGAATATCATTAACGCATAATCAAAGTCCGTGAATTACTAATCTCGCATGAACAGTGCCCGTGAATTCCCATTGTCGTATGAACAGTACTCCGAGAATCCTATTGACGCAGTACCCTATTGTCGGATTAATTGTGGCCTTTGACTTTCTTTGACTCACGGACCAAATGTATTGTCGGATCATTTGGACTGTCGGACTCACTTTTGGAAAAATTTCACTTTTATAATTATAAGTTCGAGACTCTACACTTTCAGACCATAAAATTGTCACACATATATATATATATGTATATACATATATATTAGTGAATCCTAAAGCTTAAACGCCGAGAACAATAACATTACAAGAGTATTATGAACGAACTTGACATAAGACAACTAAAACGATATTTGCGAAACATTATTATAAACCATCACCAACGGGCCGTACATATTTTCAAAAACTCAAACAAATCAATTAAACAACCAAATTATTTGGACATTACTAGTTGGATGAACAACTAGCATGGACGGTCTTTTGAGACGTCTACATATACTTATAACCTTGCGCGTTTTGAACGCCCGGCAGGTTACAGTCTTCGGACAACATCACCTTGTGCAACATCATACTTGCTTGATAGCAACACACCAGACTCAGGTGAGTCTCATAGCCCCTCATTTTACTGTTTTTAACCCAGGGGTGGGAATACATACTCGTTTTGTTTTACATGTGGACATGAGTACTAAACCTCGATATATACTGCATGAGTTGTTTTGCTAATCATTTTTAAAGCCCTCCACTACATAGTTTGTTTATATGGATTTAGCGCGATTGTTAGTGTATGGTACCATATGGGATTGACAATCCCCGTCCGGGTTAGCACGCACTAACTGGTCAAACGGACGCATTAGCATTTGTTCATACGAGTGTAGATTAGGCACTCGCAGGGAGGCACCCTCGCTCAGGCACTTGGTTGTGATCCTGACACCTCAGTTAAGCTCTGTAGGACCCCTGTAGTCGGACCTAATCGAATCCTTACTCAATCAAACGTGCGGAATACAATTGATTGAATATATAAACGTTTAAACGAATAAACAAAGCAAATCACAAAGTATAGCAATTCAATACCAAAAGTCGATCAGCTTATATTAATTATAACACTTACAATATGCTCACTGATCTCACAATTTCGTCAACCTTGACAAATGAGCCGAAATAACCTATTTATACCAAAGACCTAACCTGGTCTATGCGACACAAGATGTGTCGCCAAGCCGACTCATGCGACACAAGCTGTGTCGCCAAGGTAACTATTGCGACACAAAGACCTTGTGTCGCCAAAACACAAAATGTAATTAAAACAAAAGTTATTAACTAACTTAATTACATATCAAACACATAACAGACTTAGACCAACTGACAGACACACTAAGATGCACCAACAAACTCCCCCGTGTCTTCAGCTTGGTCTTTAAACTTTCTTCAATTATGCCCAGCCTGTTGGAAACCTGCCTCCAGCATGAATCCCATGCGTAACACACACAGTCACGACCTTCTGAAATTGTCTAGCAAGAATCGAATTCACCACATTTCTTACGTTGAAGCGAATTGTATTATCAAACAATTTCCTCAAGTCATTCTGAGACAAGTTGATTAAGCTCATAGGATCAAAAACTTTAAATTGAGCTTTCTTAAGACCATACAGTGAAGTTCTCTCCGGATGTTCAGACTCTGGAACAAACACAAAAACAGCTTCACCTGTATGCGGATCAAGTTCCCAATAATGAAATCTTCTTAGAAAATCATAAGGAACAGACTCCAATGGGATCTCAGTTAAACAATCAGCTGGTGGATAACGCATTTTACAAATCGGCTGCTTTGTAACTGGATCTAGTTTCTTCTTAAAAATGAATCTCTTACCAAGCGTCGGTTTGATAAAGTTGTATCTCTTGCTATTCACTTCACGACGCAGAACCGTTTGTATAAAATCAGCTCTAGAATCCCTGGTTGGATTTATTAGATCTAATTGAGCAAGACGGTTTATTTCTCCTTTTGGCAACGTACTCAGTTTCTTAAATGAGCTTTTAAAATACTGAATACCATCACTTCTTTTAATCATCAGAATATTTCTACAAGTTTTCCAGCTTTTAATGATTCCTGTATAATTGCCATGTACTTTATATGTCTTGCAAGTTACAGGAATAAATTCATCAGGAATAAAGCTTATCACCGGTCGCTCAAGAGTTGAAGTAGAAGCAGTATCAGAAGCCTCTGAAGTTTCTGGAACAGTTGTCTGAGTTCCAGCTGGCTCTGCTTCATCTTCCGAAGAATCTGTCTCGATTGTAGGAGCATCATTATAAAATTCATCATTGTTTAATTCCTCCTCCTCAATCTCAACATCATCATTATTTTCAAATTCAGGACTAGACACCTGACTTTCCCCATTAACCATTCGCTGAAATAACGATAAATTCACATTCGAGTAATCTACAGCTAATGGTCTTGGCTGACCTGGAATATCATCAACAGAGAAATAATCCAAACGAAGAAATTCATTTTCATCAGAAACATTTACATTTTCATTTACATTTTCTGTCTGTGTTCCGGTAGAAGCCCTGGATGTTGTTTCTATGGCACGCAGGCCTGACTCCCCCGAAACGACAGCTAGGGATTCTAATTCTAAGACCCTAGTATTCAAAACAGGAACCAAAGCTGCTTGTTCTTCTAACGCTTTAATTTGCGCAGCTTGACCCTCCAAAACTGATGCCTGAGACTGAATCAGTGTAGCTTGATTATCCATGGTCTTCTGCATCTCATCCATTCTTTTCAACAAATCTTCAATAACAGAAGGCAAAGGTTGAATGGGAACCTCAACACGGGGAATGTCAACCCGTGGCCTTGAAGACGACTCGGAAGTACGACGAATAGTCGTAGGTGGAACCCAGTCTTCATCATCCAAATCAGTAATTCTGGGTCGTTTGCCCAGATTTTGACGAACGAAACTCGAACCAGCACGAATACGACGTTGTATTCTTTTGTACCGACGAGGATCAAAGCGTT
Organism: Pseudognaphalium luteoalbum; assembly: GCA_963422505.1. Taxonomy (NCBI): domain Eukaryota; kingdom Viridiplantae; phylum Streptophyta; class Magnoliopsida; order Asterales; family Asteraceae; genus Pseudognaphalium; species Pseudognaphalium luteoalbum. Next base: position 73,069,936 of record OY730198.1, read on the forward strand.
GAATATTTTTCAACGCATTTTCAGAGGGAATATCCCTTGGAGAAGTTGGAGGAGTAGAGCCTCCATCTGAATCACTAACCGGGTCATCAAGATTAGGCTGAGCAGCCTGGTTCCCAGTCTGGAAATCTTCGATTTCCTGTAACAGGTCATCAACCTGTATAGTAGCATCATGGAGGTGTAATTCCTCCTCCTGAATACCCTGCCCAGGTGCAGGCAAAACATCCAAAAAATCGTCATTTGGTGGAGCAACATAAGCTTCGTTGATGATATGCCCAAACAACGGAAAGGTAGAATTAGCGTTCCCGCCTGACGCACAAACCGTCCAAATACGAACGTTCATTGGAGTTGGACGCAAACGTTCGCGAGGATGTTGAGGAAGACCAGGAAGCTGATTATCCAGAAACAGCTGAATAAAACGGGGATAGAGATTCCAACGCTTATCCCCAGCATGAAGATTATCCAACATAGCCCGAAAGATATACCCAGAAAAATTAAAGGGCTTGTTATAGATCAAAGCCAACATAGCAGAAGCCGTAGAATGACTAAATCCATCAAAGCCCACCTTACGTGGAGAAAGGCAAACAATAATGATATGCATTAAGTACCTCCAGACTTTAGGCAAATTTGCCTTGCGATATTGGTCATTTGGGACGCCTGGATAGCCAATACGTGTCATAGCCCCGGCAATAAAGGCATTGCTATAAAGTGTAGGCATCTCTGTAGTATCTCCGAAGTGAAAGAATTCCCGAATGACTTGCTCGGAGATAATAAGTTGACGATCACCAACGGTATAAATAATCCTGGTAAAAGGTAGCTCAGAGTTGATGACCGTGTTTTCCCAAAAATGAGCCACCTGATCCTTGTAGATAGTAGTTGTGGCGGTAATGGCTGTGTGAATATGAGACCGGCGCAAAAATGCGACCATTGGCCTGTATGGAGCAGCAGTTTCCTTTGAGTCATCTAAAAATGCCACAATATTGTGACGTGGCTCCCAGAGAATATCACCATCTGCCATTGCTGTGCAATCATATAGAAATAAAACTCACAAACAGTTAGCAGTAGCAGATGAATTGGAAACAAAAGCAGCAATCTGATAATAATTGCGACATAGAGAATTATGTCGCAGACCAGTTGCGACATAGTAATAATATGTCGCTAAGTTAACAAAATCGATTGCTAACAAACATAGCGACATAGGAATTGTGTCGCTTTCAGGTAATGCGACAGACAGGGTTGTGTCGCAATATGCAAGTTATTCGAATTTAATCGAGTTGGTGCGACATAAGGGTTATGTCGCATGAAACAGGCGACATAAAAATTTATGTCGCATCACAGAGTGCAAAATCACATCAATAATACACAGAAATATCAAATTTGCACAAAATAAGGGTTTAATTAATAATTGGGAACAAATACATAGTCATGATTACAAATTATCCCAAGTCTAAACCATAAACCCTAAACCTTAAACCTAAATAGGACTGGCTAATAAAAGTATTTTACAAACAGCCAAAATCCAAGACAAGGTCAAGCGAAAATCCAAGACAATGAAGGGATTCCACCAGACCACAAAAAAATAAAGATAATCGATCAAGCAGGAATGCTATCACGACACCTAAGTACACAGAAACTTCCACGACTGGAAGGTAAGCCTCGAAGTCGCGGAAGTGCAGGACAGGATATCCTTTGGGCAGAAGCAATGAATACAGTAGTGTGACACACCATTGTCCTGAATGAAATCACCTGCCATGGCTATAATCGGGCAAAAGTGAGTTGGTTGGTTAACCTAATTAAGCGACATAAGGTATGTCACATAAATATTTTGCGACGTAGGAGTTATGTCGCAGATTCCAGCGACATTGGGTTTATGTCGCTAACGTAAGCGACATAATGTTTGTGTCGCAGAAATAAGCGACATAAATCAGATTTCAGAAATTTTGCGACACAAAGGATATGTCGCAAGATATGTCGCAATGGAAGCGACATAAATTGGATTTCAGAAATTTTGCGACATAAAGCATTATGTCGCAAGATATGTCGCAGTGACGAACATCAAACTCCAACCCAGAAACCCTAACTTAAAAATTGGGGTTTTTGAAAATGAGGCATACCCTAGGGTACGCCAACATACCAGAAGCACGAAAATGGTCATATTTACACGAAATACTGAGGTTTTCATGTCTAAATACCCTAATCCCGAAACCCTTAAAAACCCGTAATATATATCTACGATTAGCACATAAATACACGATAAAAGAGGGTAAAACGAGTACCTAACGATCGAGTGGAAGGTAGTGAACGAGAAGCACGAGGTGGATTGCTCGAAACAACACGGAACGATCGAAATTGAGAATCAAAGAACGCCGCAGGTGTTGTGTCGCAGGGGGTTATATTATGTCGCAGGATTTGATTTTGTGTCGCATAAAGTGTAAACTAAGAAAGCGACTGGAGTGAGGTATTTATACCTCAGTCCTACCATGCGACATAAAATGGCGACATAAGTTATGTCGCAGAACATAACTTGTGTCGCAGTGCCCAGAGAAGGAATTTCAAGTTTTGTAACTCGTTTGAAGATTAACTAGTTGGACTTGTTAGTAACAAAATACAATATTAAAAATAAAATAACTTAACTATTTAACCTTAAATTTAAAGTAATTTTCTTTTTGGTGACGTAGTTATTTTGTCTGCTAAGGAATCATATTAGGATAACATGTAAGTATTAGAAAATAGTAAGTGTTATCTCGATTATCAGTATAGAACCTCTTTAAGTTTACTTAGCATATTTAAAGCACTTTTGATAAAAATTATTTCAAGATGATTACTGGTATTGTTTGACCACCTAAACATGTTACATCTACGGGGATAAACAAATTTTTATTGTTAGTATGAATAAGTATCTGTGGTCCCCACTATAGACATATCCCATTAATTTCGACAAGAACATATCTTCCAAGATAGAGAAAATATATAAAAATCATTTTTAAGAATCAAGACAGCGGTGACAGGTCTGTACAGACGTACAACAAAGCAACATAACTTGATTCAGGTGTAAGCAAAACCAGACTTGGTCAAACCATTTTGGCGACCTTGTGAGGTATCCTATAATGTAAGACTTTTTCAAGTGCGATTGACTTGCGTTTGCTTAACTTTTAAGTATATATAACATGAGACCAGGTCTGTACTTACGTACAACAGAGGAAACAAGAAATATATACCCCCAAAGTATTTTATATTATTTAACCAAAATGGAAGCATGCCAAGCGGTATTAAGGATTTAAGACACTTAGTCATACATCACAGAATGTGGACCACATGATAAATAGACATGTTATTAGAATTACTTTTTAATTGTTCAACTCCCAGTGTGACATGCCTACCAGTACATCATATGATGAAGCTAGTGTTTATAAAAACTGCAGTAAGTATGCTAGATAAACCTACTGATACATCAAGCATAAACCTTAGAATTTTCATTTTATGCATGCATCCTAATGTACTATCATTTTCCTAGTTGTTTACAGACACAACTGAACGTCTTTTTACAAATATTGCAACTTCGCATTTCTTTAATACTATAGAGTATAAAGAGTGGCTGTTGCGTTTATAATTTTTTTTTTTTTTATTTTTTTTTATTTTTTAGATACAGATCCAAGTCCAAAAGTTACTTCTTTAGTTGAAAGAAGCGCAAACCGATCATGTTGATCATTTCATCAAATCGGGCACGAGAGAAGGCCTTAGTAAAGAGATCAGCATTCTGTTTGAGGGTATCTATGTGGACGAGGTCTATCAAGTGTTTCTCATAGCAATCTCGTATAAAGTGGAATCTAAGTTCTATGTGCTTAGTTCAAGAGTGTTGTACGGGATTGCGTGTAATGGAAATAGCGGCAGTATTATCAATATGTAAAGGAGTTAGAGTAAGAAGTAACCCATAGTCTCGCAATTGATGCTGAATCCACAGAATCTGAGAACAGCAACTGGCTGCAGCTACATATTCAGCCTCTGCAGTGGAAGTAGCCACCGTTGTCTGCTTCTTACATTGCCATGAAACCAAGCGAGATCTAAGAAACTGGCATCCACCAGTTGTTGACTTCTTATCTATACTACAACCGCCATGATCCGAATCTGAATAAGCAGTTAGTTCAAATGATTTTTCATTTGAGTACCATAGACCAAGTGTTGGCCTATGCTTGAGGTACCCAAAAATTCGTTTAACAGCCTTCATATGAGAAACCTTTGGCCTAGCTTGATATCTTGAGCAGATGGACACTGCGAATACGATGTCTGGCCTGGATGCTGTAAGATACATAAGAGAACCAATCATGGAGCGATAGTCCTTTTCTTTACAGTCCTCGTCATCAATGGCCGGTCCAATGTTATGGTTAATTTCAATGGGAGTTCCGTAGGTCTTACAGTTAAGCAAATCATATCTGGTTAACATATCAGTTACATATTTTGACTGATGAATGTAAATACCATTGGCAGACTGCTCAACTTGAACACCTAGAAAGAACGTGAGTTCCCCCATTGCACTCATCTCAAATTCTGTCTTCATAAGATGCTCAAAGTCTTTACACATAGAATCTTTGGTGGATCCGAAAATGATGTCATCGACGTAAACTTGTACCAGCAGTAAGTCTTCACCATCTCTTTTTGTGAATAATGTACTATCAATACTGCCTCGTTCGAATCCATTTTTAACAAGATGAGTAGAAAGCCTCTCATACCACAATCTTGGTGCCTGATGCAATCCATATAATGCCTTATTGAGTTTACAGACATATTCTGGATGCAACGGATCTTCAAAGCTAGGAGGCTGCTTGACATATACATCAGTATCGACTTGTCCATATAAGAAGGCGCTCTTGACGTCAAGTTGATAAACAATAAATCTTTTGAAGGACGCAAAGGCCAAGAAAATCCGAATTGACTCCAATCGAGCAACAGGAGCAAAAACCTCATCGTAGTCTAATCCCTCAACTTGATGAAAACTTTGCACCACAAGTCTTGCCTTGTTTCGAATAACCACTCCGCGATCATCTTTCTTAATCCGATATACCCAACGAGTGCCAGTTGGATGTGCACCCTTAGGTAATGGTACTAATTCCCAAACATGCAGCTTACGGAATTGCTGCAACTCTTCCTGCATAGCCTCAACCCAGTGGGGATCTTTTAAAGCTTCATCTATTCGTTTAGGCTCCACTTGAGATAAGAAACATGATTGAATCTCAATCGACAGACATGCAAGAGATGCGGACTCAGATGAGTCCGAAGGTGAAAGAGAATGTGTATCAGTAACAACTTGATGTCGCGTCTGAATCCCCTTATCTAAAGAACCAATTATATTGTCTACTGGATGGTCCTTATGAATACGCGAACTTGGAATCTTGTCAGGCACAATGACAGAATCCAAATTTGTTAAATCAGCTTCCTGTGCTGATTCAAACTCCCTTGAATTCTCAAAATGTTCATCTTCATCATCAGACTCAGGATTACCAGAAGAAGTTTCTTGGTTTCCTGTGGATGATTCAGGGATATCAACATTTGCTTGAGAATTTGATTGAGAAGGTTGTGGAGTATTAGAGACATTTGGTGTCGTTGCTTTTAATGGCGTTGAAGAAGTTGAAGATAAATCGAGACCATGAAGCAAAGTAACCATTTGATCCATTTCATCATCTTCTGTAGACAGATTAAACGAATCAAAAATAGCTTCATAATTGAACAAATGTGCTGGTCCCTTTCCATCCGGATTTTCAGTATAACGAAAACATGTTACTTCATAATGTTCTTCCATACGCTTAGTTGCCAAATTGTACACTCGTTTGTTAGGAGAGTTATTTGAAAAACCCAAAAACAATCCTTCACTAGACTTTGCACCAAACTTAGCAACCTTCTCTTTTGTGTACAAAATTGTGCAAGGACAACCAAATGGTTCAAGAAACTGTAATGAAGGTTTCCTGTTATTAAGCAGTTCATACGATGTTTTATTGTGCTTTTTAACCACAGAAACCCGATTAAGAATATAGCAAGCAGTATTAACTGCTTCAGCCCAAAAAGTAATAGGCAGTTTAGAATCTGCCAGCATTGTACGAGCTGCTTCAATGAGTGTCCTGTTTTTACGCTCAGCGACTCCATTCTGTTGAGGAGTCCGTGCTGCACTGAATTGATGCTCAATGCCTTTCCGTAAACAGTACAACTCAATTGTAGAATTCTTAAATTCGGTACCATTGTCTGATCGCAGTTTCTTGATGGACAGATTGCATAGGTTCTCGAGCTTATCAAATAAATAAGTAAGAATTTCAGGAACTTCATCTTTAGTAGATAAGAAATACACCCATGAGAAGCGAGAGTAATCGTCAGTAACTACTAAACAGTATTTGGAACCTCCTATGCTCTTCTTACTTACAGGTCCAAAGAGATCCATATGCAATAGCTCCAAAGGTTTTGACACCGAGTTAATCACCTTTGACTTATGGGATTTCTTGTGCTGTTTTCCTTTTTGACAGGAAACGCAGAGATCATTGATTCCAAAAGATTGCTTTGGAATTCCACGCACAAGATCATGCTTCACCAAATAATTCATCTTTCTGAAATGCAAGTGACCCATACGTCTGTGCCATAAAAGTGATTCTCTTTCAGGAGCTGTTGAAAGTAGACACGTATGATGAGTTGTTTCAACAGTCTTCATATCAAGTATATACGTGTCCTTTTGCCTAGGTGCTCGAAGCAGCACCCATTCATCAGGAATAACAAATCCTGGCTTCAAGATACAACATTCAGTTTTAGTGAATGCTGTAGTGTACTCTTTGTCACATACTTGAGATACACTGAGCAGATTATGAGTGAGCTGCTCCACATAATTAACCTTCTCAAAACTCACTTGCCCATTAGAGAGTGTACCTTGTCCAGTAATGACTCCTCCTTTATCTCCGGCAAAAGCAACATATCCTCCATTATAAGTTTTTACTTCAGAAAGCAAGGATAAGTCGCCTGTCATATGTCGCGAGCAACCGCTGTCTATATACCATCTACTATTCTGAACTTGTTCAGATTGCTGCGACATCAAAGATAAAGAAATTAATGAGTAAGGGGAACCCAAGCCTTAACAGACTTGGGTAACCCGGTGGTATCATCCACAATGATTACATCAGTCAAAATTTTATTTTTTAACACACCGAAATCACTGGCTGATGAATCATTATTAGATGAAGAGTCAGAACGGGACTCTTTGGGCTTCCAAACCTTTTTAGGTTTGGGAACTTGCTCAATATTGTAAGAAGTACTTGGTAGAACTGCTGAACCTCTCATTGAATTTTTTGAAAAACTTTTTGCTTTAGAGGTTCGTGCATCTCCCCTTCTAGCATACTTCTTAGCAAGTAATGGGCACATATCAATCAAATGACCTTGTTTCTTGCAATAGAAACAAGATCGTTTCTCAATTCTATCAGGAGATTGAGGAGTCAACCTTGGAACTCGGCCAACAGTTGGATGTGTTGAGCATGTACACTTATGAGTACATGCATCAGATGAGCCTTGGTTTATTTTAGAAGAATTTTTAAGAGAATTAGAATTATTTGGTTGAAAAATCTTCTTTTTCGGTTCGGGTAACTTCTTGCCATTCATTTTATAAATTTCATCATACCCTTCACTAGTAAAGATATGATGATCGTTTGTTACCTTCTTCCGTTTCAAATAACCGTATTCTTCATTGGTTATATCCTCAATCTCAATTTCCTCCTTTGAACTGGCTGGAGGAATTGTTTTAGCCTCAACTTTTTCAGGCTTTGTGATAACAGCAGACTTAACTATCTTTGACTCAGATATCTTAACAGATGCACTTGGCTTGGGCTGAAATGGTTCAGCCTTGACATCAAGAGGTTTGACTAAGTCAACCTTTTGAACCTTTAAATGATCAGGTTCACTAGTTGATGCGTTAACTTGCTCAGGCATACTAGTTTTAGGTTTTTGTGACTTAGGTGCAACCTCAGGCTTACTTATCTTAACATTAACAGGTTTTGTGTCCTTTTGAAGAACATTAGGCACAAAATCTTTAATGATTTCCTGTTCAGGCATAGGCAGATAATCTTTTGGAGGTGGGACATGGTGATAACCAAGTCCTGCCTTACTTTTCGTATCTGTCCTTTGTTTCTGAAGGATTTCATCAAAAATGAGAGAGGATGTAGAAAAATTTGATATTTTTTGATTTAAATTAAGAACTACAGCCTGTGAGTCAGCAAGTTCCTTTCTAACATGAGTTAACATATCTACATAACTCCCTATTTCATCTTGCTGTTCAAAATTTTTGGCTTTTAGTTCTTTCTTTTCTTCAAAAATAGCCTTTAATTTCTTTTCAGATGCCTTATAACTTTCTTTCAACATCTCATTATCTTCCTTTAATTGTGAAATTGTTGTATTAAGGCGCTCATTATCCTCTCTACACCTGTTAAATTGGTTAGTAAGCTTAATACAAGAAACACAAGATAAAGGTTCATCATCTACCTCATGAACCTCAGCCATTAGTGCAGTGTTCTCATCATCATCAGCTCCATCAGACCAGCTGTTATCCCATGGAGTTTCTGTCAGCATGAACGCAACTGACACCATGGCTTTCTCTTCTGCCTTTGTTGGTGAAGGCTTGGTGAGACCTGAAGATGGTGCCTTGTTTTTCTCACATTCACGGGCGAAGTGTCCATAATTCTGACACTTATAACAGCGCACCTTCCCTTTATTAAACCCAATACCTTTCTCACCTGGATTATTTACAGAAGTTCTACCAGTTTTCTGTAAAAAATTCTTCACCCTCCTAGTCAGCATAGCCATATTCCATTTTAAATCTAATCTTTCCAATTCTTCTTGGTCAATTTGACCAAAATCTTCATCGGAAAAATCTCCAGCACAGGCTAAAAATGCTGAAAAGGTAGAGGCATAATCTTTACCAGAAGAAAATCCTGAATTCTGAAAATGAGACCCAGTTGAATTTCCAGAATTCTGAACATAATTAGAACCAGATAGATTACAAGAAGATACATTTCCACTAGCATTACTAGCGACAAATGCAGTGACAGAAGGTCTGCTTGAAGATACTGGAACATCAACTCCATAAAGTTTTGGATTTTGGAGATGCGATGTAGCCTTAGTCTCTTTCCTTTGCATCTCAAGAAGCTCAGCCTCAATATGTCCAATAAGGTCTTCAAGCTCCATATCCATGATGTCTTCATCTTTTTCCATCAAAAGAACCCTAGTGTGCCATTTCTTAGGTAGAGAATCTAATAATCTTTTGTTGACATCACTACGCTCAAGAGTAACACCCCCATCAATCAACTCGGTGACCAATTGGGAAAATCTACTACACAGATCTTCCAGAGATTCATCCTGAAGCATATCAAAAACCTCATACTGCTTCTTGATTAAGTCTATCCTCTTCTTTCTGTATTGGATGCTACCACCGCATTTCTTTTCGAAAGCTTTCCAAAGATCGTAAGCAATCTTATGATGTTTAAACTGTCTCATAATGGGTTGAGGTAAAGCCATAGTAATTGCAGCATGAGTCTTTCTCTCCATATCAAAAGCTTTTCTTTCCTCTGGAGTCATTGATTTAATCGATTTCTCAGGAGCTTGACCATTGTAGACTCCTGACTTTAGAGGACGCTCATATCTCTCCTCTAAGTAAATCATCATCTCAGGATCATTTAATCCAACATAAGACTCAAAGCGTTGGCGCCAATCAGAATAGGTCATGCCTGGCATAAACATAGGTGGTTTATTTCCAGAACCAACTTCATTGTTTTGCTTTAGTATAGCTCCTACAGATTGAATGGAGTGTGTTGAAGAAGACATTGTGAATTACCTGCAAAATAGATAAATAACACAAAAGAAAAAGAAAACAGACTGTTATGCGACACAAATTTATGTCGCAAACGATTTAAGCGACACAAAGGATATGTCGCAATCTATATGTCGCAAAAGATTTAAGCGACACAGAGGATATGTCGCAGATGATATGTCGCAAAGTTAGCGACGGAAGAAAACCAAGTTTTATGTCGCAATATATAGCGACGGAAGAAAGCCAAGTCTTATGTCGCAAAAGGTAGCGACGGAAGAAAAACAAGTCTTATGTCGCAATCTAGTGTCGCCTAATGAAAGACGTATGTCGCAATAACCCTAGTCGCGACACAAAAGATATGTCGCAGCTTATGTCGCAGAAACGGCTGACCAGCGACCAAAAAACCCTACAATCGAAAATTTTCGATAACCACACGAAAATTTACGACAAACCACTTGTAGGCGACACTTACAATATTGCTCTGATACCATTAGCTCTGATACTTGTAGGCGACACTTGTAGGATTCGATTAGCTCTGATACCACTTGTAGGACCCCTGTAGTCGGACCTAATCGAATCCTTACTCAATCAAACGTGCGGAATACAATTGATTGAATATATAAACGTTTAAACGAGTAAACAAAGCAAATCACAAAGTATAGCAATTCAATACCAAAAGTCGATCAGCTTATATTAATTATAACACTTACAATATGCTCACTGATCTCACAATTTCGTCAACCTTGACAAATGAGCCGAAATAACCTATTTATACCAAAGACCTAACCTGGTCTATGCGACACAAGATGTGTTGCCAAGCCGACTCATGCGACACAAGCTGTGTCGCCAAGGTAACTATTGCGACACAAAGACCTTGTGTCGCCAAAACACAAAATGTAATTAAAACAAAAGTTATTAACTAACTTAATTACATATCAAACACATAACAGACTTAGACCAACTGACAGACACACTAAGATGCACCAACAAGCTCAAACTATGGGCTCATGGCAGTGATATACATCTATTTTATTTGCTTGATTGCAAATCATTATATTAAATCTCATGGTTCACACATCATGTTTATCTATACAAACCTGTGAGCTCACCAGCTTTTAGCTGACTTTTAGTATGTATTCTCAGGTACTCAGCAGTAGTAGATCTGCTCAGGATTATTAGCTCGAGTCGCATACAGACACCAGGAGATTCCCCTCCATTTCTACATTTTGTAAACTAGATATGCCTTAGAATCTCTAAACATTAATTACGAGCTTTTGTAAACATTATTACATTGTAAACTTTCATTATATCAATGTAAACAGTAAATGACGCATATAGAGTCGTTCACTTTATCTTATGTGCTTGTGATATTTGATTAGTCGCACCCTGTAACACCCGCCAAATTAGGACTGGCAATTAGTGCCTGATTCTCTGTTAATCCATGTAATTAGTTCTATATTAGGCTAATTAATGTATCAAATTATATATTGTTGAATATATACAAAAATGCGATTTTTCTTAAATCGTACGCAAACTAAATCGAATGTATTTCGGTGCAAGTAAAATACGGACGTTGGTGATTAATTTTATTGATTAATATAAAAATTATATATTGACAATAACATACCAAAAATATTATTTTGATAATATTTCGAGTTCACTTCGAATCATATTATATGAGTCTACGCGATTTAGACATTAAACGCGCAAACAAACGAGACCAATTGGATTATTAAATAATTGGTAAAATACTTGAAAAGTTTATTTAATTAACCTTTGTCTTCTTTAAAAACTTACACTTTAAAATAATTAAAATAATTATTTAACGTTTAAACGAACGGGAAAAACGAACACCGCCCGAAACGCAAATACACGGAATTAAAAAGTGGAGACCCACACCCCGGTGGGCCCCACCGAAAATCTGCCAAAAGAAGGGGGGAACCCTTCCCCACTCCCCATTTCCCCACTAACTTTCTTCTTTCTTCTCTCCATTTCTCTCAAACTCCACCATCCACCATCATTTTCACCACCACCTTCCACCACAAAATAACACCATAAAAACGCCTCAAAACACCTCGCTCGTTTGGAAGAAAATCACCACGAAGCAACGATCTACATTTCTATCTTTCCGGATTCTCCGCGAGACGATTTGTAAGTTTCCGACAAAAACCCGAAATCTTACGATTTTGAGTATTTTTAAGTTTTAGTTGTTTCTTTAAGCTTAGAATGTCCTTATAAGGGTTGGGTAAAAGAATCAGACCAAACGGAAACCCGAAAACTCATTTTTGGCTCAAAAATTCGCTGACAGACCTAAGTGTCACAACGAAGTGCAGTATAGCGTCACTTCATGCGTCACTTAAGTGACGCATTGAGTGTCGCTAAAAGCCCTAATCATGCGTCACTTGCATAAGTGCCGCATAAAGCCCCTTTTTCCCGACACTTCTACCGTCACTTGACTAGTGACGCACAACAACGTTAACCGACACTTATAGCGACACTTCCTGAGTGACGCCTAGACCCGCACCCGACACTTATAGCGACACTTCCTGAGTGACGCCTAGACCCGCACCCGACACTTATAGCGACACTTACCTTAGTGACGCCCTACCATGCGTCACTTCCCTTAAGTGACGCATATGCTCAGATTTAATATTTTTAGCGACACTTCCCAAGTGTCGCCCAAGCCCCTAAGTGACGCATAAACAGAAAGTTTTAACTAATTTTACACTAAGTTTTGAGACCCAAAATTTACGCCCCATTTCACCCAAATTCGAGTCCAGATGCGTTTTTCACCAAAGCAATATAGTAGAAATAAAAATTTTCCAAGCTGACCTGGCAGCTCGACCCCAGCCAGGGGCTCTGCCCCTTGGACCCCGCCAGGGGCTGCCGCCCCTTGGACCCCGCTACCAGGGGCGCTGCCCCCGGACCCCCGTCATTAACGGGCTTCGCCCTTACCCTAGAGTCACGAGTAACAGTGTTACATCTAAATTTTCACACAAAGTGTTAAACTTGTATAACATCAAACACGAATGCGACATGACTTCTAAAACACTTGGAACATGTTTTTCAAGAATGATGATAATATTATTATTACCAACAATCGCCAACGGGCCGTACACATTTTCAAACACTTAAACAATCAACCAAATTGTAATCATTTGGACATTCTAGTTGGACAAACAACTACAAGGTAGTCTTATGAGATGCCTTCATATGTTTATAACCATCGCGTGTCGTGGACACCCTCAGGTTACAAGTCTTTGGACTTCGATTCCCGACTCATCAATCTCAGTTTATTGATATAAACTCTAAAGACTCAGGTGAGTCTCATAGCCCCTCTTTTACTATTTTTACTCAGGGGTGTGATATATTGCTTGTTTTAACGCATGAACGCAAGTACAACTTTTACATGTACAACATGAGTTTTACACAACTAATCTTTTAAAGCCCTCCATCAGCATAGTTGTTAATACATTTGTAGCGTGAATATTAGTATATGGTACCATATAGGATTGACCCACCTCGTCCGGGTTAGCAAGCACTAACCGGGTAAACGGACGTACTAATATTTAAGGAAGACGGATGTTGATTAGGCATCCGTGGAGGCGAAAACGCTCAGGCTGTGTCCTGACCCACGAGTTAAGCTCAACTATGTGCTCATGGCTGTATACTGTTACCACTATCATTTGCTGGATGCAAATCAACTATTTAAATCTTGCGGTTCACTCAACTTATTTGATACTCAAACCTGTGAGCTCACCAGCGTTAGCTGACCCACTTTAGCATGTATCGCAGGTACAAAGCAGTAGGCAGGATTGCCCCAGGAAACTATAGCTCGAGTCAGCATGCAGACAAATAGAGATTTTCTTGCATTAATATATTTTGTATAAGTATTTATGTATTGAAATCTCTCATTTTAAATGAACACGAGCTATATGTAGCTTCAAACCTTGTAAACTTTTTGCTATTAATACATTCTGTTAAAACGACGCATATAGAGTCGTTTACTATTAATCTCTGTGCTTTGAATATTGATTAGTAACACCCAAAAATCTTGCTTCCGCTGAACAATAAATTTGGGGGTGTTACACACCCCGACCCGATTCGCTTCTGCACAGTAAATTTGGGGGTGCGACAGTATTGCTATATGAGAATTGTCATAACCTTTGAGGTTTTCTACATTAGTAAATCACAATAATAATAGCCAACACGCAAATAAACATAAGTTGATATAATAAGTGTAATAAGTAATAGTTTAAATAGTCATAATCTTCTATCCAATTTAGTATTCTTAAAGTTGTTTCTTTAAACTTATCTGTTAAAGAATTGGTATCAATTATACATATGTTCGATCGGAACTAAAACGTCCCCCTATCTTATATATTATTGTTTATAGTTGTGAACTTGTATATTTGTAATACTTGTAATTTGGATAAATAAATAGTTAGTTATAGATTAAATCACGTTCCCTGTGTTCGAATCTGGACTTACTTATAAAACTATATTCTATGATCAGGATAACACTTGCCTGAATTGTGTGATAGTATTATTTAGTATTTCCTTAATTAAAACTTGTGATTATAATTGCCTATACTTAGCACACATCAAGTTTTTGGCGCCGCTGCCGGGGAGCGGTGTATTTTAATTTAAACTAACTATTTTCCCTGTAAAATAATTTTATTTCTAATGCTTTGCAAAATCAATACGAAATATCGGCTCACCCATTGAAAGTACTAACAAAAACAAAGGTATAAGGAGAGTTCAGCCCTACCTCATTGATTTATCATATAAGAGGTAAGGTGCTTCTCGAAAGAAATAGGTTTTCAATACGCTTCGCGCTGACCTGTTTCTCCGCTTTTGTGTACAATCAATGGAGCTACCGAGATCTATTGACTAGCTTGGTATATGAATTTTAACAAACTAATTTTAACTTTAATTAACAACTAACTTGCATTACTAACAAATAGGAAAAGTTGGGTTGGGAATATCTTTTCAAATATTTAATTTTGAATGTGTTTTATTATTAATTTTCGAAATTCATATACATCAACCTGATTATTTCTAAAATATTACTAACATTTACTTTTGAATTTATGGTGCTACTAAAATTCTGTTCTTCTTTACAGATTGATGTATGACCCGGACACTTCATCCAGATCCTCTCAGTCCATTTGACGAACCAGAACGAGAATTTCATTCGAGAAAAAGATTATCATATGCACCACCAAATTCACCAGTTGACGAACTTTCACCAGAAGAAGACAACTTAGTTTTTCATAACAATTTAGCCAAAACGGCTGAATACGGTTATTATTCCGATCCAGTGTCGGGTGAGGATAAAATACCTTCTAGGCAACTGATATCGCGTAAAAAGTCACGTTTTTACTACCGATATCTCTCTCATTCTGGAGCAATTCTTGGCACTTTAACTCAAAAAACATTACAAATCTGTAATATTATGCCAAGATGGTAAAAACAAGGTTGCATGATGAAAATCAAGCAAAACGGGCAGAAAACGAAGATTCCACGCACGTTTAAAGATTCCAGACATCAAAACGAGGTTTCAAGACCAAAGAGCCCATCACCAATATCTATCTAACCCAAGATGTTCGTTTTTAAATTACGAATCCAACAGAAGAAGAATGAACTAAAACGGACGAAGAACGAAGATTCTACGCACTCCAGAAGATCCAAACGATTCGTATGACACATCTAAAGTTCAGAGACATATTTTTGGGATTTCTTTTCATAAAAAGCTTCATTTTTGAATTACGAATCCAACGCAAAAAGAATCAATGCAAACGGACGCGAATCGAGAAACGCAGCAACCGGCTGCGGACTGGTGCCACTGGCAGCCAGCCGCCGCCGCCAGCCAGCCCGCCGCCGGCTACTGGCAGCCAGCCGCTTCTGGCTTCCCACCACCCGCACGGATTGCACTTTTTGGTACTTTTGCGTACCCGATGCTAGACCTTTTCCTACTTTTCGTACCTGGTGCCACTACCTTTTTCGCCTTTTGTACCTGGTGCCACTACCTTTTCCACCTTTTGCTATCATGAGCTTGGGGATGCTAACTTGAGCCAAATTTCCTCTATAAAAGGCAGCCCCTAGCTCTCATTTCAACACACCAACTCATACACAAACACATACACTCATACTTACACTCTCATTCTTCCATTTTCACTTTCTCACTCTAAAAGTCTCTTATATTTTAGTCTAGAGTTATTGTAATTAATCTACGGATTAACATAGAGGTTAGAGCGAACGTTAGGAGTTTGGAGGTTCATCTTTGTACGTGTGAACGAGTTGTCTGTCATAATAATACACTGCTGCTCATTTATTTCCGGGTGATATCGAAACCTTTATCATACTTGCTTTATTTCATATTTCAATTATGAATTATTGTCTTGTATGTGATTTGTCTATTGCCATGAATTGCGAGTAGTCTATTATTGTGATTGTTGATGATGTAGATAATTATAAGTAAGGATGACGTTATATAATTAAGTGTACGACAATTGTAAACGTGATGTAATAGCCCCTATTCGACAGTTTATCTGATATAGTACTGGAAACGTTTTATACGGAGTACAAATGTATGGAAGTCGATAAACGACCAAAGGTAGTTACATCACTGGTTTAACAATTGGAATTCCGAAAGGATAATACAACCTCACAACTAACTGGTATATCCTACGAAAGTCAATACACAATAAAATAATGTTCGAAAACACGTTCAGATAAAATAGGAATTAATAACTTTTGTATCGTTAAGACTTTATGAACTTGAGTTTAATTTATGGAGTACCCTTTCTAGTTATCCACGTGACTGCAACCTAGTAATTAGGACTTGATCAACCTTAATTATGGTAAGTAGTTATTTGTGCCCATGACATGCAACAAGTAAGACACAGTGAATCCACTCATTGTACATATTAGGTTTACATTTCTGCATCGCTTTTTATTTAGTTAGTTTAGAGTGTCACATTCACCGTCAATTACCCCTGACCGCATGTCTGATGTAAGAAGCAGTCGAACTACCATGTAAAGTACACTGTCCGATTACTGAAAGGCATGGCCTGCATATGAAACACGTTTTTATAAACTGCGAATAATCTAGGGATGTATAACTGTTTGAAAAGGCTCAAGTCATAAGTCGAAGTAACCAAACCCTAATGCATAAAACAAGACTTAGGAATAAGGATAACATCCTCGTGATTTAGATACCTTAAAACACTAAGCCTTACACAATCGGCGGTCAAAACATACAAAGTTATTAATCTGCATGCTAATAAAATACTAAACTATTTTAGGGGTTAAGAAAGGTCGGACCTATGAGACAATACGCTACTGATTCATGCACCTCGACGTCAAGCCAAAATAGGTTGTTTATCTTTCAACTAGATAAGTATTGGAAGTTTGCGTATTGCTCCGATCAGAATCACGATAACCTAGTTCCTAGTGACATGCCAATGGAAAATTTAATTGGTAGGGTTCTAGAGTTTACACCTGATAGTTTAGACCATTACATTTAGCATTGTCCCTGTTTAATCTGTCATCCTGAAACATTAATTATCGAAATCTCGGCAATCACATGTCTATCTTTATCTGCTTTCCTGTAATTTACTTTTCTGCATTTTAATTACCTGTCTTTAGTTTAAAACCCCCAAACCTACCTACTTTGTTTCATCCTAAATATCTCCTACCGAAAGCACCAGCTTTAATCTCCCACACGTTTGGATTCATAGAACGATCTTAGGTCATACTTACCGCTTACTAACCAGAGTAGGTAGTACGTATAATTTAAGCCCAGCAAAATA
Source organism: Pseudognaphalium luteoalbum (assembly GCA_963422505.1). Taxonomy (NCBI): domain Eukaryota; kingdom Viridiplantae; phylum Streptophyta; class Magnoliopsida; order Asterales; family Asteraceae; genus Pseudognaphalium; species Pseudognaphalium luteoalbum. The sequence continues at coordinate 73,087,573 of OY730198.1, forward strand.
TAAATTTTAAAACCCCTGCTGCGCCCGCATCACCATCAGGAATCGCAACGACACTGAATCGACGGTTGCGGGCGCAACAGTAACCTACAATATATCCAAGTGATTCTGAACTAGAGCATGAAATATAACCAATTATGGCAGACATAGCTGACATGACGCTTGAAGATTACACGATTCAAACTCGTGGAGATCCGAGACCGGGAGTGGTTAGGCCTGCCATAGCCGAGAAGTAGAATTTGAGTTAAAGGGGCAATTTTTGAAAGAATTACGTGAAAATCCTTTCAAAGGAGAAGATAAAGAAGATGCAAACGAGCATGTTGAGAAAATTTTGGAGATTGCAGATATGTTTCATATTCCCAATGTTACAAGAGATCAGGTTATGTTGCGAGTATTTCCTTTAACACTAAAGGATGGAGCTAAGAGATGGATCAATAACGATCCTGCCGGATCCATTACTACTTGGGAAGATCTTCGTACAAAATTTCTAAAAATGTATTGTACACCTTCCAAGACCTCGAAGATGATTGATGAGATTAGGAACTTCAAACAGAAATCCGATGAATCTCTGTATCAAACTTGGGAAAGATATAAGGAAATGTTACACAAATATCCACAACATGATTTGAATGTCCAACAAGAGATAACAGTATTCTATAAAGGAGTTGATCGGGCAACACGTCAACAGTTGGATGCACAAGGTCCAGTACCTAAGAAAACTCCAGCAGTGGCAAGGGCCGGAATTGAAGAATTTGCTAAACATTCTCAGTTATGGGATGATGGTTCATCTGGAAGAAAAAGGATATCTGAAGATAATGATGGTCTAGCAGCTATAACAGCAAAATTGGAAAGTATGGGAAGAGATATTAAGAAAGTAAATGAACAAGTTCATGCAATTAGGATTGGGTGTGAAATATGTGGAGGAAGTCATCTAAAAGAAGAATGTCCTAATACTGACAGCAAAATAAGTAATGAGGAAGTTATGTATGGGAATTTTCAAGGAAATCCAAATTATCGTCAAGTTTCTAATTTTAGAAGAATTAATCAACCAGGCCAACAGTATCAACAAGGAGCACCAGGATATTATGTCAAAACAGGACAAACTTCCTATAATGACAGAATGACGGTGATAGAAAACGCATTGGGAAAAATGGCTGAAGCAAGTAATAAAAGAAATGAAGAAGACGATGCCAGAATGCGTAATCACGAAGCCTCGATCAAACAAATTGAGAGCTCAGTTCATCAGATTGCTAAAGCATTGCAAGAGAGATTTCCAGGAACATTGCCAGGATTTACTGAAACAAATCCAAAGGAACAAGCTAACGCAGTAATTATCAGAAGTGGTAAGAATGTTGACTCTCCTATTATAGCTAATAAAATTGTTGAATCTAAGCAGGTTGAAAAGGAAACAATTGATGAAGACATACAAGCAAACAAAAAGGAGAATGGAGAAAATAAAGTTAAAGAAGTCATCAAAGACTATACACCCCCACCTCCATATCCAGCTGCTTAGGAAAGACAAAGAAGATGAACAATACCACAAATTTCTGGAAAACCTGAAACAACTTCATATTAACATTCCTTTTGTTGAAACTATAGCTCAGATACCAAAATATGCAAAGTATCTTAAGGAGCTGCTGACAAACAAAAATAAACTGGATAATGTGACGAAGGTGACAATGAATGCAAGATGCTCAGCAATAATGCAGAATAAATTACCTCCGAAAGTCAAAGATCCAGGGAGTATTACTATACCTTGCAAAATTGGTGAAATGACTATTGAAAATGCATTGGCAGATTTAGGAGCTAGTATTTCATTAATGCCATATACACTTTTTATGCGATTAGGATTTAGAGAACCAAAACCTATTCGTATGTGTATCGAATTAGCTGACCGATCTGTTCAATATCCTAGGGGAATAATTGAAAATGTTTTGATTAAAGTTGATAAATTTGTTTTTCCATGTGATTTTGTAATTTTAGATATGGTAGAAGACCCTAAAGTCCCTATTATATTAGGAAGACCATTTTTAGCAACCACACATGCCCTAATAGACGTTTTTGATAGAAAGATTACCATGAGATTAGGAGATGATAAAATTGTTTTTGATGTTAATAAATCTATGAAATTTCCTGATTATGTTGATGATTCTTGTTATTATTTGAATGCTTATGAGTATCTAGATAACCCTTCTTTTCAAGATTTTATAGAAAAAGATCAAATAGATACTGGAATTCTTACAGAATGGACTGAAGAATTTGACACTGAGAAAGATTTGGCAGAATTTGACAAACTATTAGAAGAAGATGAAGAGTCAGAAGTAACTGTTGTTCTTCAACAACATACTAAAGCTGAATCATCACAACCAGTTGCTAAAATTCTCAACCAAGAATTATTACCAAATTCTATCGACAAGATTCCGTATCTGAAGGAAGAGATCTTCGAGTTCAAAACATCTATTGAAGAACCACCACAATTGGAACTTAAAAAGCTACCAGCGCATCTAGAATATGCTTATCTACAAGGTACATCAGATTTACCAGTTATTATATCTTCTAAACTATCAACTGCAGAAAAAGATCGCTTAGTGCAGGTTCTTAAACAACATAAAAAGGCAATAGCATAGAAGATCACGGATATCAAGGGAATCAGTCCTACTTACTGCACTCATAAAATCTTAATGGAAACGGATTTTAAGCCAGTTGTACAACCATTAAGAAGATTGAATCCAAATGTGAAAGACGTCGTCAGGAAAGAAATCATTAAATTATTGGATTCAGGATTAATCTATCCTATTTCAGACAGTCCATGGGTAAGTCCAATACATGTCGTACCAAAGAAAGGTGGAATGACAGTGGTACCTAATGAGAAGAACGAATTAATACCCACAAGGACGGTAACAGGATGGAGAGTTTGTATTGATTATCGGAAATTGAATGATGCTACCAGAAAAGATCATTTTCCATTACCATTTATTGATCAAATGATAGAAAGATTAGCAGGAAAAGAATTCTAATGTTTTCTGGATGGATTTTCAGGATATTTTCAAATACCCATTGCAGCTGAAGATCAAGATAAGACAACATTCACTTGTCCGTTTGGTACTTTTGCTTATAGAAGAATGCCGTTTGGTTTGTGTAATGCACCAACTACATTTCAACGTTGCATGATCGCGATATTTCATGATATGGTGGAAGATTTCATGAAAATATTTATGGATGATTTCTCGGTATTTGGGGATTCATTTGATGCTTGTTTAGAAAATTTAAAAAGGATGTTGCAAAGATGTGAAGGTGCTAATCTAGTTCTTAATTGGGAAAAATGTCATTTTATGGTTCGAGAAGGGATTGTTTTAGGACCTAAAATATCAAAGATAGGAATTGAGTTGGATAAAGCAAAGATTGAGGTTATTTAAAAATTACCTTATCCTACTAATGTAAAGGGAATAAGGAGTTTCCTAGGCCATGCCGGATTTTATAGAAGATTTATAAAAGATTTTTCAAAGATTGCGATACCATTGAATCATTTGCTGGAAAAAGATGCAAAGTTTGAGTTTACAGATGAATGCAAACAGTCGTTTGATGCCTTAAAGGAAAAGTTGATATCTGCTCCGGTAATGATTAGTCCAGACTGGAATTTACCTTTTGAATTAATGTGTGATGCTAGTGATTATGCAGTTGGAGCTGTTTTGGGACAGAAAATTGATAACAAGTTTAAGCCAATCTATTATGCCAGTAAGACATTAATAGATGCTCAGGAAAATTATACAACTACGGAAAAGGAACTTTTGGCAGTAGTTTTTGCATTCGATAAGTTTCGTTCTTATCTTGTTTTAACTAAAACTGTGGTTTATACTGACCATTCCGCATTGAAGTATTTGTTTAATAAGCAGGATGCGCGCCCTCGTTTATTGCGATGGATTCTTTTATTGCAGGAATTCGATATTGAAATTAAAGACAAGAAAGGAGCTGAAAATGTCGCAGCTGATCATTTGTCAAGGTTGGAAAATCCGGAATTAGAAATATTAGATGAAGAGGAAATTCAAGATACATTTCCTGATGAGAAGTTGATGTCTGCACAAGAAATTATGAATATACCTTGGTTTGCAAATTATGCAAATTATTTGGTTACTAAGATTTTACCAAGGATGGATTACCAAAAGAGGAAAAAATTCTTTTCTAAGTTAAAGTATTATTTTTTGGAAGACCCATTTCTTTTCAGGTATTGTGCAGATGGTATAATTAGACGCTGTATACAAGGTGAAGAAGCTCAGCAAATTATAAAGCATTGTCATGAAGGACCAGTTGGAGGTCATAATGGACCAAGTTACACGGCAAGGAAAATATTTGATGCAGGATTTTATTGGCTGACGATTTTTAAAGATACATATGCTTTTGTTAGGAATTGTGATTCATGTCAGAGAGCTAAAAATATTTCTAAAAAAGATGAGATGCCACAGACTAATATACAGGTTTGTGAGATATTTGATATCTGGGGTATTGATTTTATGGGACCATTTCCTACAAGTCACGGTAATAAGTATATATTAGTTGCTGTGGATTATGTTTCCAAGTGGGCAGAAGCGAAGGCATTACCTACAAATGATGCAAGAGTTGTGATAAAATTTCTTAAACAGTTATTTGCAAGATTTGGAACTCCTAAAGCCTTAATTAGTGATCGAGGTACTCATTTTTGTAATACTCAATTGGAAAAAGTATTAAAGAGATATGGAGTTAGTCACAGGATTGCTACACCTTATCATCCACAAACAAGTGGACAGGTTGAAAATACAAATCGAGCAATAAAACGTATTTTGGAATGTTCTGTTGGATCAAACAGAAAAGAGTGGTCAGAGAAATTAGAATGATGCACTTTGGGCATATAGGACCGCATTTAAAACACCTACAGGTTGTACTCCTTATAGGTTAATTTATGGGAAAGCTTGTCATTTACAAGTGGAAATAGAACACAAAGCATATTAGGCACTTCGGGAATGCAACATGGATACCGATGAGGTTGGTAGGCATCGCTTTTTACAGTTACATGAGTTAGATGAGCTTCGTTGGAATGCTTATGAAAATTCAAGGCTTTATAAAGAAAGGATGAAGAAATGGCATGATACTCGACTTCGGGGAAATAAAGACTTTGTTGCTGGAGAACGTGTGCTTTTATACAATTCCCGTATTCGTTTATTTCCAGGTAAATTAAGATCAAGATGGAGTGGACCATATGTGATTCACCAAGTTCATGCTAATGGAAGTGTGGATTTAATAGCATTCGATGGAAATATTTTTAAGGTTAATGGACATCGTTTAAAGAAATATTATGAAGGAACTGTGGAGCATTTTTCAGATATATCTTTGGAAGTATAGGTTACAGGATTTGGTCGAACTTACCGACAATTAAACAAAAGTGCTTCTCAGGAGACAACCTGTGTTTATTTTTATATATGTTATGATTTTTATTTTATTTTCAGGAATGAACTTTGTAGGTGTGTTCACTGGAAACCCTCACGAGACTATAACTCGTCCACTCGGGATACCGAGGGGTTTAAAGGCTTATTGCATATGCTAAATGCAATCGTGATTAACTACGAAAGTGTGGATGTTGTATATTATTTTTCAAGAGATCAAGAAATCAACCAAACAGCGTTTTTACTTAGCCGATGATGAATTTTGAAAATTCAGTCAGGGGAATTTTTCTGTTCTATTTTTCTTTCCCTTACTCACTTTTGTTTATCATTTTTATACAATGAGAGCATTGTATAATTTAAGTGTGGGGATAGGGTTCGTAAGAAAAAGAATTTCTTTAATTAATTATTTAAGTTTCTATTGTTCTTAATTTTTAATAAAATTTAAAATTTTAAATGTACAACTGAGTATTTATTAGTTAGAATACTTTTGTTAAAAGTTTGTTTTATATTTAAAAGTTTAGACTTTAATATGGATTAACTGTTTTGTATATATAATATAAGCTATTTAATAATAAGTGATATATAGTTACATGATATGATGTACTAATAGGCAATCTATATAGAGATTTCTGAATTTTAAGAAATTGATATAAATAACTTGTTTATTATTTTATGGTACATAATATGATGTATGACATAAAAGTCTTAATTCTTAGATTTATCATGCGATAATTTTATATATCTTCATATTTATATAAAAACATTTGGGAGTCTACTAATTGTTTCCTCTGTTGTACGTAAGTACAAACCTGGTTTCTAATTAGTATTCTTAAATAAAGTAGAAGAAAGAAAAATTCTTTCAAAAGAAAAAAAATATATAAATAAATAAAAATCAAACTATGTCGCTTTGTTGTACGGCTGTACAGACCTGTCACCGCTAGTTTGATTTAAAAAATTTACTTTACCTGAATCAAGTTATGTCACTTTGTTGCATGTAAATGCAGACCTATCACCAATGTCTTGATTCTTAAAAATGGATTTTATATACTTATTTGGAATATAAAAGTAAATTGCATGATTAAGTTAAAGAGTATATCATATATGAAAATCATAAGTAATATACATTCTAATAATATGGATGTATTCAAAAGTATAAATATAGTTTGTTTAAAATGGATAAATATATTAGTAATCATTCATGAGCTATATATTGCACGAATAATAATAATTTTTATTTATACATTATAGTTATCCATGTTAATTAAATTGTTTAAATTTTTAAGTTATAAAACAGGGTTTTAATTTTGGTATTCTGATTTTTGAATATTAAGTTGATGCTTATTTTTGAACATTATTCAGTATTCTACTTGAGGACAAACAGAACTTAAGTATGGAGATATTTGATAAGCATCAAATAGATACTATATTTATAGTAATTTATTCCTATATTTATATACATTTTTATGCATTTATATGATTTTAGATACTTATTTTGTTAATATTTGCAGAAATGTATTTTAATTGAAGATTGGAGAAAAGAGAACGAAAATAAGACCGAAACTGAAGAGATTAAAGCAATTGAAGAAAAGAAGATCTAAACCTTAAAGAAATGAAGACTAAAATGATAATATTAAAGATTTGGGCCAAGAAAACAGGTGAATCCGTTTAAAGAAGAAAGAGAAGCCCAATTTGAAGCCCAAGCCGAATATGAAAGATTCTGGAAAATAAGTCCAACCGGCGGTTGGATTGCCCAACCGGCGGTTGGGGCTAAAGGTTCATGGCGGTGGAGAAAGCGCAGAGTTGGAGTAATACTCAATTAACTCCAACCAGCGGTTGGAGGTTCCAACCGGCGGTTGGAGGGTCGGCCAGGATTAGTATAAATAGAGGCTTAGTTTTGATTAAACGATATACGATTCTTAGAATTAAAAGTCGAATATTAAGGTTTAAGGTCGACTTTAGGTGAGAATTTGGAGGCTAAGGAGCTAGGGTTTGAAGGTTTTCAACCTTAGGAAGAGCTAGTTCGTCAATTGGTTCGGTTTCTTTATCCTTGTAGCTTCACTAACCTTTTGGGTTACTATGGATATTGTTTATTTGAATTAATTGCTTATTAGATTTTCATTATGAATGTTTAAATGTATGTTTATTATATGAATTATATGTTTATGTTGGAACTATATTATTGAATATTATTATGCAAGAATTATGTGTTATATTATGTTAATGATCATAATTAACTGGTTTATAGATAAACTCACTAACCTTTTGGGTTTTTTAATTAAGTGATTATGTTTTATTAGATGTTAAGTAGCATTATGATTCAACCGACCCTGGAATTGCATCAATAATATGTTGATAGATCTTAATAAATAGTGATACTTTACATAACCTTTGACTGTATTGCTATATGAGAATTGTCATAACCTTTGAGGTTTTCTACATTAGTAAATCACAATAATAATAGCCAACACGCAAATAAACATAAGTTGATATAATAAGTGTAATAAGTAATAGTTTAAATAGTCATAATCTTCTATCCAATTTAGTATTCTTAAAGTTGTTTCTTTAAACTTATCTGTTAAAGAATTGGTATCAATTATACATATGTTCGATCGCAACTAAAACGTCCCCCCTATCTTATATATTATTGTATATTATTGTTTATAATTGTGAGCTTGTATATTTGTAATACTTGTAATTAGGATAAATAAATAGTTAGTTATAGATTAAATCACGTTCCCTGTGTTCGATTCTGGACTTACTTATAAAACTATATTCTATGCTCAGGATAACACTTGCCTGAATTGTGTGATAGTATTATTTAGTATTTCCTTAATTAAAACTTGTGATTATAATTGCCTATACTTAGCACACATCAATGCTATAACGATTTTTGTACTACAATAACTTCAATTTAATAACTACTAACATTAACAACAACAACTAACGTCATATACCAAATCATATATCACTTACCCTAACTAATTCAATCAATTTCAAATACTTGAAGAACGCAAACAAATTCTTATATAATATCTTCATGTAATCACCAATAACAACATATAATCAGTAGCAAGCAATCTTTCCAACAATTTCATTTATGAATCATAAACCACAATAATTTCTATCATCAAATTAAGCTTATAAATTATTATCTCAAGAATAACTTACCTTCAATTGATGAACAAGATGATGATGAAATTAAGACTTTATGTTTAATCTTTATTCATCAATTAATGACTTCCTTCTTTTTATTTCTTTGAATTGATTTGGTGAAAATTGTATAAAGTTTAAGAATAAAAAGAGATTGTTGTAGAAGTTAGAGAAATTATAGGTCGGTCTCCACCACAGCCCTTATTTTAATTAGTATATTTTTATTCCCTTTCTAACCCTATTGTCTAGAACACGAAAATCATTTACGAAAACAATAACTTTTATTTTACCGTCAACTTTATTAATTTAAAACAATTAATATTTTATCTGTCACAATTTCCTTTTACCCCTTTTTCCCAATTATTTTTAAATAACCAATCGCAATTATTTATTATCATGTAAATAATCATTTTATTACTAAACCCGAAATCTAGGTGTTACATTGCCCTTTACCTTTAGCCACCACTTGAGCTCAAGGATATCATCATCTCGGAGATTTCTTTCTCAAACATATTGAAATCGGGGCCAACTTATATGGAATATCAACCTCTTTAGGTGTGGTAAGTTGAAGAAGTTTCCATGTAAGTTAGAACCAAATTTGATATTTTTTAAGGAAGTGATTGATGTTTGAGATGAAGGAATCCAGGAAACTCAAGTGGCAGATTATAAATACAATTTTCAAATTGTAATTTTCTCAATTCTTGACAATGAAACAAATAGCATGGAAGTCGATAACTTTGGTTTAAGTTAGTACGGACGAGTTCTCGGACACAAGCTCTTGAGAAGGATAAAATCCATTGATCGACTTCTTGGAATGTATCAATATGTTTGACATTTGGAGATACTCCGTTAAGATAGGACACTTGAGAAACTTAAAGAGTTGGTATGTGATCTTTATAAGACCATTACGACTAAACGTTCACTTTTCAGAAAAATGTTTATTAAGAACCAGTACGTGCATCATTGTCTTTAACTTTTGAGATAAATGTTTATCATGAAGGATTGATCTCAATCTATGCTAGTTACTTCTCCATCAAAGCAAGTAACTTAGCCTACAAGGAAAGAAACTGAAACTTAATTCATAAGCTACTACTAAACCAACTAGTATTAATACTACATCTAACAATTTCCTTTAGTATCAATACTAGTTATTTCCGATACTAACCATCTTCATGAAATTATTGAACTTCGAACGTGGAACCACCTTCGTTGATGCATCAGCAACATTATCCTCCGTGCCAACTTTGACCACCTCAATCACCTTTGATTCTATGATCTCCTTGATGAAGTGCAACATGATAGCACTCGAAAGCGTCGGTGTCGTTGATGGTAACTAATCGGGCGCCAATAGGGGTTTTAAATTTTATAAATAGCGGGGCTTAAATTATAAATATGTGATTGCTGAGACTTTGATAATTAACATTTCGGGATGACAGACTAAATAGGGACAATACTTAATATAATAGGTAAACTATTAGGTGTAAACTCTAGAACCCTACCAACTAATTTTCCCATTGTCATGTCACTAGGAACTAGGTTATCATGATTCTGATCGGAGCAATACGCCAACTTCCAATACTTATCTGGTTGAGAGATAAGCAACCTGTTTTGGTTTTATACCGAGGTGCATGAATCAGCACCGTATCGTCTCATGAGTTCGACCGTTCTTAACCCCTAAGATAGTTTACTATTCTATTAGCATGCAGATTAATAACTTTGTATGTTTAGATCGCTGATTTTATAAGACCTAGAGGTTTAAGTATCCTAAGTCACTTGGACTTTTACTTTCATTCCTAAGCCTTATTTATAGTTAACTACATTCCGGTTTCTTCGACTTATGACTTAAATCTCTCCTTTTCAAACAGTTATACATCCTTGAATTATTTGCAGTTTATTAAAACGTGTTTCATATGCAGACCATGCCTTTCAGTAATTAGACAGTGTACTTTACATGGTAGTTCCTGTAACACCCAGTATTCGGGTCTAGTAATATTTTAATATTTTTTGACGGTAAATTATTATTTAATGTGTTGGAAAATAAGTTTGTTGTATTATTTGAAAATAAATGGGTAAAAGAGTTAAATAGTTTATTGTGACTAATAAATTATTAACTGTTTTAATTAAATTTAGATGACGGTAAAATAAAATTGTATTTCTCCACAAATGGTTTTTAAGTTCCAGACAATAATAAATACGGGGAATGAAAAATTAAAACTTATATGGTATAATCTATGGGATGGGTCGGTTTTTATCTCTCCATATGCATACATACATACGCATGAACACACACATGAAACCCTAGTTTTATTTCACTCTTTCCATCAAATTGGAGTTGAAGAATTCGAATTCAAGGTTCAAGAGGGTAGATTATCATCTCCTAATCCTTCTATGCTACTAGTAAGTCTCTAATTCTTCAATTTTAAAACCTAGAAATTGGGGTTTTTTGGTGTTCTTAGTGATAATTCGAAATTAGTGTATGATTATGTAAAATTGTTGTTAGTTAAGCTTATTATTGTTGATAACTAGCAAGATTCAAGCTTAAGTTTGTAAATTAATCTTGGTTCTTAAGTTTTTGATGATTTTGATGGGTTATTGATTATAATCCGAAAATTTAGATTAATATTTATGAGATTGATGTTATACTTGTTAGTGATGTTAAGTAACATGATTCATGCTTAAAATTATAGCTTTGATTAGGGTTCTTAAGTTCTTGATGATTTTGATGAGTTCATGGTGCTTTTTGAATGGATTGATGGTAATTATCATAAACTAAATCTTGATATTAGTTGAAATGGTGTTAAAATGTGTTATTAAGGAGGTTAGTAGCCTTAATCTAACCTAATAGTGGATTAATCAAGTTGTGTGAATTATAATTCAAGTGGAATTTGGTGAAAGTGTGATGATTAGGTGTTAATCATCTTGATTGGTAATAAAGAGAGATTGTTATAGAGTAGCTAGTAAAAGATGAGTTAGTATATGAGATTGTTATTCTAAGCTAAGATGATCATGGTGATGATCGTAGGTTATTGATGAAATAATGGAAGAGATCAATTGTGAATTCTTAATATATGAGGTTAATAACTTAATTATGTAATTGACCATATTTGAGGTGGATTAATGTGATTCTATGTTCATAATTTGATAGTGATGATGAACTAGTGAAGTTAAATTGGTTATTAATAATCTTGGATTGAATTATGTTAAATGATTATAAGTAGGTAATTAATTTGAAAGGTTGAATACTTGAATGCTTGAATCAAGTATAATCAATTCCATGGGAGTGATGGATTGATGATTCGGATTAACTAATTATTGTGTTGTAATTATTTGATTGAGTTGTTTAGATTTTGATTACAATTATGTGATGATATTTCACATTGAAACAAGTGACTAACTTGTGTTATTTTGTTGTAATTCTAAATATGGAGAAGACTCAGTGACATTAGACTACTGAGTGAGCTATTGATGGTATTCGGTGAGTGGACTCGTACTTTCAGTGTAATTTGGTTGTAACATATTTGGTTACAACAAGTGAACATAGTTGCTATTGTGATTGTTGATTGTTGACTATTGATTGATGAAATACACGTGTAATATGTGATGAGTTGCCCTCGGGCATTTGGTGATGTGGAGGTCAACAATTGTTGGGCTTGGTTGCTACAGGTTAGTCAACATGGGATTTGTGATCATTTGTTGAAAGTAGAACTTATGTTGACTAAAGGTAGTAACCAGATATCGGTAAATCACTGTATTGGCCTGCAGTGATCATAAGTGTCACTTGGTGGGCCACCGCGGCTGAGGGCGCCACAAGGGCCACCGATCCTCTTGGTGATGTTGTGTCAGTGTTTATGTGATATTTGCTGATAATCAGTACTGTTATACTGAATTGTACTGATAGTGACAGGTTGACTCACTTAGCTTCGTGCTAATCCCCCACATTACTCTTGCAGGTTAAGTTTTGGGATGGAATCTGTGCAAGAGGATTTGATTGAAGGAATGTTTGACTGCTGGGCACTCTGATTATCTTTTGCTAGCGAAAAGTGTTTTGTTTTATAACATCTAACTAGAATGCTTTGTTGATAGTTACAAAACTTAATAATGGTAGTTTGCGATATATCATTATGATTTGATTTCTAAATATGTAATATAACTTCGAAATGGGATAACGCTTCCAAGTTGTTTAAAAAAAAAAAACTAGTTGAAAATTAATGGGGTGTTACAAGTTGGTATCAAAGCATGAGTTTGGGTGAATTGTACATTGTAAGATGTTCAATCCCAAGCTCTGATGTGTGTCAAGTCAAACATTTCAGGGTGTGGGATTAGTGGTTGTATGAGAAAGTGTTTGTTGGATATGTACTAACCTATAACAAGTTGCAAGATTGTTGTTTTGGTTGCAGAGACGGAGGAATATGAGGAACCAAATGGTATTCTCAATGATTCCTCAATACTCATGGGCTTAAGTGTATCAGGTACCTTTCGATAAGCTTGGTGTATTTCAATAAGCTTGAAATGTTTACTTTGCTATGATATGATTAGTAGTAAAGTAAATCGAGTCAAACTGCTATGATTCCCCATCGATGAGTTATTGATGATTAGTACTTGTTAATATGATAGTAATATTAATGAGTAAATTTGAAAGAACTGAAATGATTGAAAAAGTGTTAAACTATGTAGACACATTGTTGATAAAGGTGTGATAGTGGATTGTTGGAAATTAGTGTGTCTACAATATGAAAGTAAAGTATAAATCAATGTGTGATTATGATTTGATAAATGTAAGGTGTGAATATAAATTCTTGCTAAAAAATTACTTGATATATGATAAATTTACTTGATATGACTCCTTAAAGTGGATTTAATGAGATGTTAATATATCTCAATTAGAGTGTTTTGGGAGTCATGTAGTTATTTGAATTAGAAAGTGTTCATCGGTTGAAATGCGTGTTGTTGATTTAGAAAGGTCAAAGTTGAATGTGGTTGTGTCAAACTTGATAATAGTTATCTTATAAAGTGATGAAAGTGGCTAAATGTTTAGGTATTTAGCATTAATCATGATTTCGGTTGAATTATGATCTATGTACTAAAAGTTGTAAAATAAGAAAGTCAAAGTGGTCAACCAATATATGTGTTGACAAGTTTGTGAAAAGTCAAAGTAGAATACTTGTTGGAATTGATATTAATATGATGACTTTAGGTGGAGTTGGTGTTTTAAGGTTATAATATGACACCAATAGGAAAAAAAAATGGTTTAGTTTGACTTAGAATAGTCAATGTAATGTGGAATGGGAGATAAAATGGTGGATATATGGGTTGAAACCCAAACGGGATAGAAAAGTGCCCAAGTGGGTCACTAAATAGCTATATGGTTAAAATGAGTAGTGTTTCAAGTAAAATGAATGTTAAACTGACTTTAGGTCATAAATATAGTAGTAAAGTATGTTGAAATTGATTTGGGTAGTCAATGTGATTGTTTTGTTAAAAATGCCCAATTGGACCCCTAAACGGGTCAACGAGTCAAAACATGATAGAATGGGTTTATATGGGTGATGAATATGCCCACACGTCACAATTATATGTAGAAACTTGTTGGCAAAGGGTGAAAGTCAGAAACTAAGTCGTTTTGAATATAACGTGTCAACCAAAATGGCCCAAAATAGTCTAAAATTGGTTATATGTCTGTTTTCTCGTAAAATGTGTAAATTGAAAAAGTGGAAATGAAAAGTTGCATTTTGATTATATAAAAGTGCCTGCAAAGTTTGGTGTCATTTGGAGATGTCGTTTGTGAAATATGTGCGTTTTAAGTTCGTAAAATGGTAATTAAAAGTGCAGGATTGCTGTACGGGGTCCAATCCGGTGGATTCAGACTGAATCCGGTGGATTCCTACGAATCCGGCTGATTGAATGGACCGGATTGGTTAGAAGGGGGTCTGTGAATGAGTTTTTGTCAAAATTGGAGTGAATCCGGCGGATTCAAAATGAATCCGGCGGATTCGTTAGTGTTACAGGAGGCCATTTTAAAATGGTCATAAAAGATGAACCGTAGCTCCGTTTTTGACAAACTTTATATCGCCAGAAACGTGAGAGAGTCTATTTTCTGATGGTTATGTCCTTATGAGGAAATTTGGATTGATTTAAATAATTAAATTATGTGTAAATGTGTTGGTATTAATGTATTTTGAAGTTGTTAAGTTAAAAAAAAACTTGTTTTAAGAGGTCCGCATGTGTTATTGTGTATGAGTTGTTTTCAGATGATTTACTCAATTGTGAAATATACCAGTAAATGGTATTGTTGACTGTTGCTAACAAGGGTTAGTAAACATTGATGATAGAGCTATGTGGATCATATTATGTGGATTATTTGAAATATAATGAAGAAATAAGATCATGTAAAATATTAGAAAAGGTTGAATTGAACATATTAAAAGTTTACAAGATAAGTATATAAGCTTATCTCTATGTGGTAATAGAAGTGCGGATTGATGTAATTGTGTTGGACATTACATCTGTATTAATAAAATAGTGAAAAGAATTATTTACCTGAATATGTGAATGGTTTCACATTCAAAGTGATAAGTTGAAAATGATAGCACGTTAATACTTGATCGTATATCTGTTGAAAAAGTGTTATTTATGTGTGCAAAAATTTAATATCACTGTTAATGATATATGTGAAAATAAAAATTAATTACTTTGAAAAGTAATTGGTATAAAGTTGCCTGAAAATGAAGTGTACTTGACATAATATGACGACGTCTGGCCAACGTATTTATATTATGCCATTTCACATGGAATTGTTGAGGCTACTAAGTACCAGATAAAGTTAAGTAATTTTTAAATAACAGATTAGAGATATTGACTTGTAGTTGAGAAATAGTCAATGATTGACTGAAATGAAAGAATAGTAAACCACAACTTTGTTTTAATATGGTACCCATTGTAAATGAGAGGTATGTGTGATGAATTGTAACCAATAATAATTAAAAGATGATTTAAGTAAAGTAGAGGTCAGCTGACTGTGAATTACATTGTGATGATATTTTGAATATGTGAAGCATGATAGCACCTTGTGTTGATGAAATACATATGTTGATGACGCATGGTATTAACAGGTGTTGATTTAGCATCCGAGTTGATGTGAAGGGATACTAATTGATTATATGATAATAGTTTTACTCATAAAATTTGACCTCTACATACTGCTTACGGATTATTCCTAAGTATTAATGGTTATATGATTTTGATTCCCTTATAATAAAGAGTTTCATATAACCTAGTTGTGATTATGATTACAAATTGTAAAACAATAATTGACTAGTTGCAAAAAGTAGAGATAATCTAGCAAGTTATTAGTTAAAGAAATACATGATTATTAGCTAGATTGATAGTTATGAGTTGAGATAAACTTTTGTTGTCATTACCACTAGTGTTATTACTATAACAATAGAATGTTCATGTGACTATGTGTTTCACTTATTTCAAGTGATTAAAGTGTTTTAAATTGTATACATGGCTAGTTGTGAATGGTCATGTAAGTAGTTAGTTAAATTATGAAAGACAAGATATATGCACAGTATATGTGCAGAGGGGGAAAAGATAGAAACATGTACATATGGGTATATGTGCAAGTGGAAAGAATTGATAACGTATATTATATTTGTAAGTTGCTCACGGGAGTAACATTTAATATGTGTATATATCGTGATTAAATAGTTAATAATACTATCCTTTATGCTGGATATTGCATTTTGTGATAGATATTATGTGTTTATACGAATTCAATTAAATACACATAGGTGGCGTATAAATTGATGACATAATGTACCTATATAAATATATTGACATGTAAGTACATTTTGTGATTATGTGAGTACGATGTATGACAAGTACCGTATTTGTGAAATGGAATCTATTTATTAGATTAATTACGTGTGATCAGATTTCGAGGATGAAATCTTTTTAAGGGGGAAGATTTGTAACACCCAGTATTCGGGTCTAGTAATATTTTAATATTTTCTGACGGTAAATTATTATTTAATGTGTTGGAAAATAAGTTTGTTGTATTATTTGAAAATAAATGGGTAAAAGAGTTAAATAGTTTATTGTGACTAATAAATTATTAACTGTTTTAATTAAATTTAGATGACGGTAAAATAAAATTGTATTTCTCCACAAATGATTTTTAAGTTCCAGACAATAATAAATACGGGGAATGAAAAATTAAAACTTATATGGTATAATCTATGGGATGGGTCGGTTTTTATCTCTCCACACGCATACATACATACGCATGAACACACACATGAAACCCTAGTTTTATTTCACTCTTTCCATCAAATTGGAGTTGAAGAATTCGAATTCAAGGTTCAAGAGGGTAGATTATCATCTCCTAATCCTTCTATGCTACTAGTAAGTCTCTAATTCTTCAATTTTAAAACCTAGAAATTGGGGTTTTTTGGTGTTCTTAGTGATAATTCGAAATTAGTGTATGATTATGTAAAATTGTTGTTAGTTAAGCTTATTATTGTTGATAACTAGCAAGATTCAAGCTTAAGTTTGTAAATTAATCTTGGTTCTTAAGTTTTTGATGATTTTGATGGGTTATTGATTATAATCCGAAAATTTAGATTAATATTTATGAGATTGATGTTATACTTGTTAGTGATGTTAAGTAACATGATTCATGCTTAAAGTTATAGCTTTGATTAGGGTTCTTAAGTTCTTGATGATTTTGATGAGTTCATGGTGCTTTTTGAATGGATTGATGGTAATTATCATAAACTAAATCTTGATATTAGTTGAAATGGTGTTAAAATGTGTTATTAAGGAGGTTAGTAGCCTTAATCTAACCTAATAGTGGATTAATCAAGTTGTGTGAATTATAATTCAAGTGGAATTTGGTGAAAGTGTGATGATTAGGTGTTAATCATCTTGATTGGTAATAAAGAGAGATTGTTATAGAGTAGCTAGTAAAAGATGAGTTAGTATATGAGATTGTTATTCATAAGCTAAGATGATCATGGTGATGATCGTAGGTTATTGATGAAATAATGGAAGAGATAAATTGTGAATTCTTAATATACGAGGTTAATAACTTAATTATGTAATTGACCATATTTGAGGTGGATTAATGTGATTCTATGTTCATAATTTGATAGTGATGATGAACTAGTGAAGTTAAATTGGTTATTAATAATCTTGGATTGAATTGTGTTAAATGATTATAAGTAGGTAATTAATTTGAAAGGTTGAATACTTGAATGCTTGAATCAAGTATAATCAATTCCATGGGAGTGATGGATTGATGATTCGGATTAACTAATTATTGTGTTGTAATTATTTGATTGAGTTGTTTAGATTTTGATTACAATTATGTGATGGTATTTCACATTGAAACAAGTGACTAACTTGTGTTATTTTGTTGTAATTCTAGATATGGAGAAGACTCAGTGACATTAGACTACTGAGTGAGCTATTGATAGTATTCGGTGAGTGGACTCGTACTTTCAGTGTAATTTGGTTGTAACATATTTGGTTACAACAAGTGAACATAGTTGCTATTGTGATTGTTGATTGTTGACTATTGATTGATGAAATACACGTGTAATATGTGATGAGTTGCCCTCGGGCATTTGGTGATGTGGAGGTCAACAATTGTTGGGCTTGGTTGCTACAGGTTAGTCAACATGGGATTTGTGATCATTTGTTGAAAGTAGAACTTATGTTGACTAAAGGTAGTAACCAGATATCGGTAAATCACTGTATTGGCCTGCAGTGATCATAAGTGTCACTTGGTGGGCCACCGCGGCTGAGGGCGCCACAAGGGCCACCGATCCTCTTGGTGATGTTGTGTCAGTGTTTATGTGATATTTGCTGATAATCAGTACTGTTATACTGAATTGTACTGATAGTGACAGGTTGACTCACTTAGCTTCGTGCTAATCCCCCACATTACTCTTGCAGGTTAAGTTTTGGGATGGAATCTGTGCAAGAGGATTTGATTGAAGGAATGTTTGACTGTTGGGCACTCTGATTATCTTTTGCTAGCGAAAAGTGTTTTGTTTTATAACACCTAACTAGAATGCTTTGTTGATAGTTACAAAACTTAATAATGGTAGTTTGCGATATATCATTATGATTTGATTTCTAAATATGTAATATAACTTCGAAATGGGATAACGCTTCCAAGTTGTTTAAACAAAAAAAAAACTAGTTGAAAATTAATGGGGTGTTACAGTTCCACTGCTTCTTACATCCAACACGCGGTCAAGAGTAATTGACAGTGAGAATGACACTCTAAACTAATTAAATGTAAAGCAATGCGGACAATGTAAATCTAATATATACAACAAGTGGTTTCAGTGTGTCTTACTTATTGCATGTCATGGGCACAGATAACTACTTACCATAACTAAGGTTGATCAGGTCCTAATTACTAGGTTGTAGTCACGTGGATAACCAGAAAGGGTACTCCATAGATAAAACTTAAGTTCATAAAGTCTTAATAGTACAAGTGTTACTAATTCCTATTTTGTCTGAACGTATTTTACGAACATTACTTTATAGTGCGTTGACTTTCGCAGGATGTACCAGTTAGTTGTGAAGTTGTATTATCCTTTTGGAATTCCAACTGTTAAACCAGAGCTGATTCCAGTGATATGACTACCTTCGGTCGTTTATGAATTCCATACATTTGTACTTTGCTCGAAAGCATTTCCAGTACTATATCGAATAAACAGTCGAATAGGGCCCATCATATCACTTTACGATTATCGTGCACTAATTATATAATGTCATCCCTACTTATAATTATCTACATCATCAACAATCACAATAATAAACTACTCGCAATTCATGGCAACAAGTAAATCACATACCAAGTAATAAATGCATATTTAGAATACGAAATAAAACAAGTATAATAAAGGTTTAGATATCACCCGGAAATAAATGCGTAGCAGCGTATTATTATGATTGACAACTCTTTTACACGTACATAGATGGATCTCCGAATCCCTAGCATTCGTTCTAGCCTCTATATTAATCTGTAGATTAATTAGAATAATCCTAGAATGAGAAAAACTATAAAGTACAAGAGAATTTGGAATTTTGTGATTCCAAGAGTATGTGATGTGTGTTGTTTTTAAGAACTAAGAGGTGTGTCTTGAAATGAACCATGAGGCAACTATTTATACTTGAAATTTGGTGCATTTTAGCAATTAGGAGCATATGTTAGCAAAAGGTGGAAAAGTTGCTAGCACATGTACCCTAAAGCGAGAAAAGGTCTAGCACGTGTACCCTAAAGTTGCGGAAAAGGCCTAGCACGTGTACCAGGTGAGTACGAGCAAGGACGAAAAAGTGGATGGGGGACAGGGGACAGGCAGCCAGTGCCGCCACCATGGCAGCCGGCAGCGGCTAGCTGGTGGCCGGCGGCGGCTGGCAGCCTGCCGCCCCGGTTCGCCGTCTTTTGCTTCGTTTCTCGATTCGTGCATATCTTCTTAGTTATGCGTCCGTTTTCGTCGATTCTTTTTGCATTGGATTCATTTTTCAAAATGAAGACTTTGATGAAAAGAAATCTTTGGAATGTTTTTCTGATCTTTAAATGTTTCGTGCGAATCGTTTGAATCTTCCGGCGTACGTAAAATCTTCATTCTTTATCTGTTTTTGTTGATTCTTCTTCTGTTAGATTCGTATTTTGAAAACGAATATCTTGAATAAGAGAAATCTCAGTGATGGGAAATTTTTTCTTTAAATCTTGTCTTGATGTCTTGAATCTTTAAACGTGTGTGGAATCTTCATTTTTCGTCCGTTTTGCTTGATTTTTCTCGTGCAACTCTATTTTGACCTTCTTGGAAAAGTTTCATTGATTTGTACACTATTTGAGTTTATTTGCCTAGTATTGTTCCAGAATGAGAGAGATATCGGTAGTAAAAACGTAACTTTTTACGCGATATCACAACCTCACGGTGATATGCTTTATCCTCTCATGAAACACCTGATTCTTCGAGAGATGAATTGCCCCTTGATTATCACAGTCCACAAGGACCACAACCACTGATCGAAGGTCACTCCCAGCTCTTGTAGAAGACCTTTAAGCAACATGCTTTCTTTTACTACTTGTAGAAGACCTTTAAGCAACATGCTTTCTTTTACTACTTCACTAAGTGCCACATACTCTACCTCTGTAGTAGATAATTCAATAATGTGCTGAAGTGTTGCTTTTCAAGTCACCACACATCCATGTACCATGAACACATACCTGGTAATCAACCTACCCTTATCCAGGTCTTTTTCATAGTCAGCATCCACAAACCCGTCAACATAAACGTGTTGATCACCTTGATCTTTACATTACACTTGCCCCACATCCATTCTGCCATTCAGATACTTCTAAATCCACTTCACTGCTTCCTAGTGCTTCTTACCTTGATTTGACTAATACCTGCTCATATTGTTAACTACGTGCGCTTTATCTGGCCTAGTGCATACTATCAAGTACATTAAACTCCCTACAACATTCGCATATTACTCATCCTTTCCACATCCCAGTCACTTGACGGACAATCATTCACTGACACTTGAAGTGTGCACCTAATAGCATAGAACTGACCTGGCATTTTCAACTCTGTAGTTATTCATAATCTTCTGCACATATCCTGTTCGAGACAACCTCTGGGTTCGGTCACCCCGATTCCTGACAATCTCCATACCAAGTATCTTCTTTGCTTCTCCTAATTCCTTCATGTCAAACTCTTTTTTCAGCAAGCCCTTGGCATATTCAATTTTAGCCTTACGTTTACAAGAAATCAACATATCATCTACATATAGCAGTAGATATATGTACGCACCTAGTGCAAACTCCTTGTAATACATGCAACTGACATAGTTGCTCCTGCTAAACCCATTGCTGAGCATATACACATCAAAATGCATATTCCATTGTCTCGGAGAGACTGCTTAAGGACCATATAGGGATTTCTTCAACAAACATACCTTGTTGTCCGTTCCTTCCTCAAAACCAAGCGGTTGTCGGATATAAATGGTTTTTTCCAGAATACCATGCAAAAACGCTATCTTTAGATAAAGTTGCTCTAACTTATAATCCCTGCAAGCAGTTAATGATAGTATAACCTTGATAGAAGTATGTTGAACCACATGAGAAAATACTACATTATAAACAATCCCCGCTCGCTACGTAAACCCCCGAGCTACTAACCTTGCCTTGTACCTTGGATTCTGAACGCCTTCAATCTCTTCCTTGATCTTACACAACCATTTACAGTTAACCAGCTTTTGACCTTTAGGTTGATCGATCAGCTCCCAAGTTGATTCTTCAAGTGGCTCATGTGTATCCTCCTCTCCTGCAATGGCAAATGCATAAGCAGCCATATTTCTCTCATCCCTAAACCTTATTGGTGTAGTAATAGTTCTTATACCTCGATCTCGAGCAAGAACATAGTTATCCAGATTTTGTACTTGAGGTCCCACAACTATATCATATCCTTCATCAATGTTCTCCTGATTTACCTCATCCTCATGATGATGATTATGATGATGATGATGATGTATGATCGGCTCGACCTGACCACCTGTGATTCTACCTTAAACTCGCCATGCTCCCCAGAATCTGAAGCACCAACACCTTTGAGAATGTCCTTATACATAAGGTTCTCATAAAACACCACATCCTTGCTTATGATTATCTTCGGCTAGACATCGTCACACGTCCATAACCTGTATCCCTTCACACCCTCAGGCTTCCCCAGGAATATGCACACTTTAGAGCTCTAGGCTTGAGCTTATTTCCCTGATTCATGTGTTAAAAGAAATGCTACCAAACACTCTCAACATCTCATAATTCGCTTCTACCTAGAAAGTATCTGGTAAACCAGACTGAATCAGTCAACACCTAACCTTGTTCAAGAGCGTCCTATTCATTCGTTCAGCTAAACCATTATGTTGCGAAGTTCCTGCAACTGTCAAATGCCTAGCTATCACGCTCTCCTTACAAAGCTCATTAAACTCGTGATTACAAAAGTCCAGCCCATTATTCATCTGGAGCTTCTTCACTTTTATACCTGTTAGTATTCAAGCTTCCACTCATTGCAGCTTCCACTCATTGAACCTACTGAACGCCTCATGAATGTGTCTGATAAAATGAACCCAAGCCCTCCCAGAGTATCATCAACAATCGATAGAAAGTACATGCAGTTACTCATATGCATGAATATAGTATATAACTCCCTCTTATGTGTGTTGGCCTCGACCCAAACTAACCATATTCGACTTCCCCATAAAATAATTTTCACAAAATTCAAGCTTTCCTAGATTCTTCTTTCTAAGCATCTCTCATTTCTCTAATTCATGTAGTTCCGCTTCATTTATATGTCCCAGCTGTTTATGTCATACTTGTGCAAGACTTTCCTTTTCTTCAACACCAACATTAGTTTCACCACTTTCTTCCGCCCATCGGTCCAAAGTGTACACATTATTCTCTACCCCCTGGTTCCATACAAAACCATCATAGAACCCTTGATCACCTTTGCTCCGCCGTTCTGAAGCTTCACGGTATACCCCTCTTTCTCAAGAGTCTCCGAAGATATCAAATGTCTCTTCAACTCGGGAATGTAACACACATTCTCAATCACAAAATTCGAACCATCTTTCAACTGTACTCTCACCTTTCCTATCCCCTTGGTGACACATGGCCTATCATCTCCTAGTAACACTGTGCCAACATTGAACTCCTCAATATCAAACAAGTACTCCCATTTATGAGTCATGTGGTACGATCCTCCAGAGCCCATAACCCACTCTAGCCATTTCTCCCCACTCACCGCCATAAGCAAATCACCATTGTCATAACCCTCAGAATGTGGACCAAGACCTGAACCCACATCCTTCTTAACAAAAGTCGATTTACCCTTGTTCCTCTTGGGACAATATTTCTTTAGGTGATCCTCCGAATAGCAGATGTAACAGTTCTGTTTCTGATTTTTTTTTTCGTTTTTCGGTGGATTTTGAAAACGAGTATCACATTTAGTACCGGCTAGTAACACATGTGGTACTAGCCGGTACCACATGTGGTACTAGCCGGTACCACATGTGGTACTAATTTTCTACAATTTGTAAAACCCAAAAACAAAAAGGTCGTCGAAAGTATACATGTCACATCTCTAATCGAAGAGGATTAAACGCTGATTATTATGGTGCAACTTTTTTAATTTTTTGACTTACCGCCATTTGTGAGATATTCAATTTTTAAAATCGTGGGGGAAAATGGGTATTATGACATATGGTGCACTTCTATTGGTTCCCCTATTCTCACCAAAAATTCTATTCTCATTTGAACTTAACTCAAATATATTTATATCTCCGCATCTTTGTATTTATATGATATGGAAACTATCTATGATATACATTTTTTTTAGCTATACACCATACACTTACAGGGAAATTAAGAGGACAGACTATATATCGAATTTTCATAGTTGTGAAACTTACATCCATCATTTTGAGTTGATTTAGTGATATGAATATAGTATTCGGTAGTAAATAAATGCTCTAAACGCTACATAAAAAGAGGTTTGTATAACTCTGAATTGACCTTACACTTTTAAATTCGAAGCATCTACAATACTATAATTTTGCTCTAGCTAAATATTATTTAGTTATAACAATGCTCAGGTAAATTAAGTGTTAACCAATAACCACCAAAACCAATTATATAGATATCTAATTAAACGTACTCGATCGATCGATCTCTAACAAAAATTTGCCATTATTGGGACAACCTCTTTAAAATGGTGTCTTGCCTCGGTCTCCCATACACATTAATATATATTTAATTTGTTCCAAGTATTAACTGAATTGTTATGCAAGTCTGTTAGAAAGAAAATAGTAGAAAGTCCCAAAATAAATAGAAAACATGTGTGTAGAAATTGATAGCTCTTCAAAGGCAACATGAGTACGTGATGAGTTGTGTTGTTTGTAAATAAACACAGAGTGATGAAGCCTTTTGTCGCATTTACTCGAGGGATTGATTTTCATCATATCTACAGTAAGTAACATTTTTTACGCCTGCTGGTCACGTTTCCCATTTGATACTTCATTATTTAACACCGTGTTTTGAAGTTGTCAACACCAACACATGCAGAATTAAAATTTACTAATACTATTTTTTGTCATTAAACTTTATACTTTATCTAAGGAGTATGATTGTGAAACTAAAAAACCCTAAAAATGAATATGCACAAGACCCGTACGTGCACCATTGGGTCAATGTATGGCCGATCAATATCGACATAACCCCTTTTGCGGCACTATTAATGTACTTACTAAATTACTTTGTATTTATTTAGTATATTCAAAATGTTTTGTGTCCGGATCCGATCCAACTGGTTCAACAAAACATTGAAAATTAGCATTAACAAAACTAATTGGATTCGGCATGTTTTGTTGAATTGACGTACTTTTACCCATTACTCGACCCACACAAGATATAAATAATCTTTAATAAACAACATTCGCTTATTATCTAACATTCTAATATTTTCTATTTGATATTAAACCCTCAAATATGATATTTAAGAAACTACACACTATATATCAAGTTCATACATATGATTTATGAATTTGTTTTGAAGTAATCCGCGAGATCAACGCAATAATTAAGTCATAATTAACTCTTTTTTTACGAGGAACTTATCATGTATCCATTGATTTATGCCGCTTCCGTTTTTGTTGTTGGATTGGTTGTAGAGCTTGCTTCTATGTATTTTAACTATAATCGTGAATTGAAATTCAATTAAGAAGTAACCGGCATAATTCAAGCCCAGTTCATCCCACGGGCCTAAATCTCTAGTTAATTAAAATTTGATTCAATTTATCAAATTTATTTAGTGCTCTTGCTATCTAAGTCGTTAGTCAATACATGATGTTGAGTGTTGACTAGCTTCATCAACTTCTCTTCACGGTTTACTGCAAATATTAAGATCATACCGTCGGCTTAACGTTATGGTGCAAGGTATATGTTTCCCTTGTTCATGTGATTGACCATATGTGATCCGATCCTAACCAACAGATTCGGTTCTTGTTTGTTGAAGCTGATGTATCTGTTTCAAAGTTATTTTCCACACACGTACAGTCAATATGCAAAGTTTTACTACTACGGTTGAACCGCATGTTATCGAAGCAGATTGAACCAGTCAAAAGAAATAAACTAATTTGGAGATGAGACCCATTCGAAAGGGCAAGATTCAATTCAGTTAATGAACATCATAAAATATAAACCCATGCCAACCAAAAGCTCCTTTTGTGCCAATAATTAGTTTTAACTAACACTTTAATTGTCATGTCTCGCAGCATACAAAACATCGAAGAAAGCAAAGTACATATATAATCAGAATATAGCTAAATTAAAGTACTTTAAACTGTGGCTATGGATCCAAGTAGAGAACCTCTGCTTTAGAGGAAGCTCATGGGAACCGCATAACATCCTTCGCGAAATTGTGCTTTTCATGAGCATCAGCAGTGGGTCGGATCGACATCATTTCAAGAGTGGGAGAATGATCAAGTAAAAGCTTTATGAAGAGCAGCAGAGGTCTTGATCGTTCCACATGTGCGATTTCTATAGATTTTAACCGACTCATTGTCTGGTCCAAACAGTCTGTCGCTGCCAAATAACTTGATGCTGGTGTCACATCAAAATGCATGTTCGGAGGATCCTAGAAAAACATTAAAAGTGAACCATTGTATCAGCACATAGCTTATTTACTCTACTATATAAGCATAAAAAGGAAGTTCAGCTCTTTATACCACCTGCACATTCTTCAGAGAAAGTTGTTCCAAATTAGGTGAATTCCGAAGCATGGATAGAGCACCTTGAAGTTGATCCAGATCACCAAAATTGAAATTTAGTAAGTGCAAATGCTTTAATCTATTAGCTGTGTGTGGAAGCCACTTGGGAATCTTTTCTGCAATAGAAAACTGTGGAGTTGAAAGTGAGATTTCAACTTGCCAGAGTACATGTGACAACCACGTTGGAATAAAAAGGTATAGTTTCTTTTTTTTAAATCAATAAGATGAAGAGAAAAGTTTAATGTTAAAAATTACAGTTAACGAATCTTACCTTAAGAAAATACCCATCAATATAAAAAGACACAAGACATCGCAAGTTACTTAGAATCGTGGCCAGATTTATTCTTTCAACTTGTTGATTGGGTTTGTGGAAAACTAAAGCAATTATAGTAATCCACGGATTTTGCAGTAACGGTTACATGGCATCAGGGCAGGAGTTAACAACTAAAGTTTTCAGCTTTGTAGCCTTTGTGCTGAAATTGTTAACATTGATACATTCAACCAGGTGCAAATCTTTAAGCTGTGGGAAATTGATGACAGTTCCATATAGGCTGGCCCCGAAATTAATATTTTTGAAGGAGAGTACTTCAAGATGGAGATATCCTTGAAACTCACGTAGTGGGTTAAAAATACAGTTTTCAATTTGTAACTTTCTCAATTCTTGACAGTGAAACAAATAAGATGGAAGTTGATAACGTCTGTTTGAATTAGTAAGGACGAGCTCCCTCACACGGTATCTTGACAATGATAAAATCCATTGATTGACTTCTTGGAAGCTATCAAGAAACATGTTTGGTATGTGGAGACGCAACTTCAAGATAGGTCCCTTGAGGAAGTAAAAGAGATGGTTTGTGATCCTTACAAACCCATAAAGACCAAAAGCTCCATTTTTGGCCAACTTTTCGGAGAAGCGCTTATCAAGAACTAGTGACTGCATTGTGGTCCATCTGTACCTCCAGTTTCTTGATAGGATGCTGGTCCTCACAGCATCTTGAACAGGAAGCCGCTCTAAAATCGAGTCTATCAAGTTATCTGGAAGGTTACTGATTCTATCCTCTTTAGCACAGCTTACAAACCTCCTCTTCTTATTATTATCATTATCTGTCATATAATTCAAATAAACCAAGACTCGGTTATTCAAAAGAAAACCAAATGTGTTCTCTAATTCTAAGGCTTAGAAGGGAGTAAATAATTTTTTTATCTCTAGTACTTATCATGGAAGGTTGTAACATTTTCCATTAATCATTTTATATTTAATTTGTACCACCAAGTATATTTAATTATCAACTTCCTCCTGATAAAAACACTTCCTCTACAGCATTGTGACTTCAATAAACGACACGGGATATCCGAAACTTAACAAACTACATATTTCTAAACAATTGATTTGTCACTATACCATATTTTTCCATGTAAAATTTCATTCAGTAGTTATCGCTATAAGCCAATGATGAAGCTTTCTAGACTAAAACAGACAAGTACCCATAAACAAATTGTTACGACCGGAAAATGATACTAGTATCAAATAGCGGCAATTTTCATACGTACGTTTAAAAATTAAAGAATCGAATTAATTAATTAATACTAAATGAAAGTTTAAGTAGAAATTAACTTACCGATATTCACAATTAGGGATGAATCCATTGCAGCAACTAATAATACAGTTTCGATTAAAGCCCTAGACAAAAATCGTATACTATATATATATATGTGTGTGTGTGTGTGTTTGGGAGGAGAAAGAGGAAGGAGGAGGAGGGAAGCGATTCTGGAGTGGCAATTAATTTTTTTTCTTTTCTTTTTTTTCGAACATTTTTTTATATTATTTTATTTTTTTAAAAGCTCTTTAAGTTTATTTTTCTGTCATTTTTTGCTTTGTTTATAAATCTCTTTTTACTTTTTTTTCTTTTATTAGTTAAGTTTTTTTTAGCAATTGGTAGCGACTTGTTTGATATATTTGTTTCATTTTTACTATTTTACTACATAATGGCAACTAGATTATAACACTCTGATGCAGTTTTTTCTATATATATAAGCAATATATGCAACGTGTTTAATGATACAACATGATGCAATATTATTTTATTCATCGGTTATGCACCGTTTTTATTTTAAAGCAAGCTGCAGTGTTTTACTTTAAAAAGCAGGATATAATGTTTTAAATTAAAAGCAAGATGTAGTGGTGAAGAACAAAAACAAACAAAAAAAATGGGTTGCTAGAATTCAGAGATCATCGCCAACGGCGGTCAGGATATGGCGTCGATAGAAAGGTGGTGGTGATGGGGTGAGGAGGGTGAAAAAGAGTGAAAATAGTGAAGGAGAAAGTGGAAGGAAGTAAATTAAATAGAATGAAAGAAAATGGAGAGGTGACATGAAATTTCCCATCCTCTTATGACTCTTCCCCTAAATCTTAGGGGCCGTGGGCTATTTACTTTTTTTTCTATTAAGTGTTGTTTATATGTGATGTATGTCTGGATAAACATATGTTTATAACAAGTGCTATTTATGTAAATGTAATTTTTGTTTTGACTAAAATAATGAGCTTAAATGATATAAAGTTTGAATAAAAAATGACGTGTTCAAATTCTATTGAAGAAAAAATGTTGAAAAAATGTATGTTTATCAATAAATGTCTCTTTTTGGTAAGGACTTCATTTTTCTTCCTATTTCAGAAACAGACATTCATTTCAGATTAATTGAAAAAGAAACAGCAATTTATCTATCTGGGTTAAGAGGTGTTTAGAAACAGACCATTAAGTGGAAAGTAAACAACCCCTTACTCTTGTTTTATTATTCTATTTTTTGAAGTAAGTTACATAAATGTTCATGTAACGTGTACCAAGTTACAAACATACCTTCAATTTGTTTTTCATATGTAGTCCAAATACAAAACTTTCAATGCACAAGTAGAGACGGAACTAGAGTGGGGACAGCGGAGTCAGTTGCCCCTCAAGAATTTTAAAATTCTAGCTCCGCTCCGTGCACAAGTACCCTTATAAAACTAAAATACCCTTCATTCTAAATTTCTTCAATTTATTTGGTTTTCAATAGTGTAACCACCCCTCAGAGCTAACACCACGGTTTACCCCTGGGGAGAACCACACCCTCGCAAGGTTAACCATACAAACAAAACATTCCCTGACACTGCATATCCATGAACAGTGTTGTGTCAGAAGAAGTACAAGTAAGTCAACTTCCCTTCTTTGTGTCCTATTGCTTTACCCACTGGACACTACGATGCCCCCAGCTGTCACACTTCCCCATTGGCTGCGATATAGAGCCAAAAGAGTGACAGCTTACTTTCGACCAATCTCCTCGACGATCTGAACCTGATCGTTAGGCGGGAAACTACAATGGGCCGGCCCAGGCCCATGCATTTCCAACGGTTTTCCCCCCATCACATATAAAAAGCCAAACTTAGCATCCACAGGGATTCAGTTGATACATACACATTTACACTTAACCCTAATCGGATTTTACCACCTGTATCCCCCCGGAATCAGGTTACGACAGCAACTGGAGAGTGAAATCCGGTTAACATCCACCCACCATGATACACTAATGCACTCAAGCCTTCTTACGTTTGATCAAATGGCGCCGTCCGTTTAAGCTACAACTTCACTAGCTCGAATCCTGTCATAACCACTGACATACCTACTCAAAAAAAAAAAAAAAAAAAAAAGAGAGAGAAACATGGCAACTTCCGGCGACACCACGCCGTCGTACGCTCCGGGAACACTCGAGGCGATAGATCCAGTAGTTTCACAACTGCTACCGTACCCACCACTAGCCAGCCAGCAAATCACAAACGCCATCCTACAAACACCAATGTGTCGAGGGCACACAACGAACATCCACACGGAACAACGCCGTCGTGACGCCGCCGAGGCAAACCGCCAGCGCCTCTAGTTCTCAACACCGGCGGCCGGCGTAGAAAGTAACAGCACCACGACGTGACATTCGGATACGCCAGTTTCCAACCCCACGTCATCACTACCAATTGTGCACCCACAACATATAATGCTAACACCGGGTATAGCTCAACAACTGTTGTCACAGATGGGGTAATTTGTTACACCTGAAACATTTGCACCACAAACAAATTTCGCATGGTCACCAACGTATTACCAACAACATGCACCCCTACACCACTTCACCTCTCCAATAGTACAACACACGCCGCTGGGTACCTCCCCAACAGCACCACTTACCCATCTACCAGAACAGCAACAACAAAATGCCAACCCTGCAGCCATGCTAGCCCAAATACTCAACCAGGCGATGCAACCACCTCCACCACCTCCGGTGCCAGCACCTGAGAACCCGATGGTGGCAAATCTGCGGGCAGCACTAATGGGGCTCCCTGCGCCTAGGCAGATCCAAGCCCCAGACGTAGCCATGCACTTGGCGCAGCACATCGCAGCTATGCCGCTACCCTACAACACATCAGTGCCCCCTGGGGTGGGCACCTACGATGGGTCCACGGATCCGGAGGATTTTCTATCTGGGTTCGACAATGCAATCAAAACACAACACTGGGATGATGCAGTCACATGCCACATGTTCCAGTCGGTCTTACACAACTTAGCGAGGCGATGGATCCACGAGCAACCCTCCAGAAGCATCACTAGTTGGGCTGACCTGAGGGATAAATTTATAAGGCATTTTCACCAAAGAAAGTCGGCGCAGTTATCGCACATGGTCGCACACTATCTATACCAACGGCACGACGAAAGCCTTGCCGATTTCATCGACAGGCACGCAAACGAATGCCTCAGGATACCAAGGCTGCCAGAGAACCAACAAATATCAGGCTTTATCATGTGCTTGGACAAAAACAGGTTCAGTGCACTCATAGATCAGCTGTCAGAAAACATACCCCAAACAATCGCCGTAATGCAGGATAAGGCAAGAAGTTTCATATGAGTGGGAGTTGTCCGACCACAAGCAAGGCCGAGAGGAGGCCACGTTTATCCCCCGGGGCCCTCCGCGTCACATCGGCACTATAGGGGGAACCCTGGAGGGTATAGGAACCCTAGATTCAGGCCTGCGGAGAGACACACCCTTCTTTCCACACTAAGCAAAACACCAAAAGAGATACTTGCAACAGAGCCAGAAGCAAGGCGTTTCCCGCCACCCCGTCCAATGGCACCAAAATACGGTAAACAAAGCAACAAGTACTGCAGATACCACGAAGAGAAGGACCATGATACCAATGATTGCAGAGAGTTGAAATCGATGATCATCAACGCTGTAAAAGCAGGGAAATTAGAACACCTTGTCGTAGGTGCCAAGGCGATCCAAAAGAACGACGACGATAAACCCACAAGGGGTGAAAGGCGAAAAGCACAAGGGCTCCCACCCCCAGAGGGTATAATCCACATGATACAATGTTGGAAAAGCGGTCGAAGGCGAAAGTCAGAGGTGCTCGACACATGGGAAAGGCAAGAGATAAGTTTTCCCCCAATACAAGACGCTAACCCGTCAGCAGAACCACTAATCATCTCCGGCAGAATAGCCAACCACCAGGTAGAGCGCATTTATGTCGACAGCGGTAGCGCGCTGGATATAATGTACGAACATTGTTTCTTGCAACTCCCAAGGGACACTCAGTAGTCACTCAGCCCTTATAACTCCCCCCTGGTAGGCTTCTCAGGGGAAACGAATTGGCCACTCGGAAAGCTAAACCTCGAGATATGCCTGGGGCACTACCCAACGCACAGGACAACCACGCTGGAATTCATTGTCATTCGATCACCGTCACGACATAACATCATTCTGGGAAGAACGGACATGCAAGCGTTCAGTGCAGTAATCTCGACGGTTCACGGTATGATGAAATTCCCAACATTGGAAGGCATCACTACCTTAAGATGCTCACCTGCAACAATAACCATGTGTGCACCAGTGGGGGTAGCACAGGTCAAACAAGTTCGCCCCCCAGGGCCAGCGGAGGAAGACGTGATAATAAATCCATCCTATCCATAGTAGGAAATCAAGATCAACAAGCACCTCCCGGAAGAAACAAAGGTACAATTAATAAAAACCTTACGCGAAAACATAGATGTGTTTGCCTTTTGCTACGCTGACATGACAGGGGTACCTCGGAGCATAGCCCAGCACAAGCTGAATGTCAATCCCAGTCTCATCCCAGTAAAGCAGAAAAAGAGGGGCATGGCCCAGAGCGCAGCAAGTTCTTAGCCGCAGAGGTTGACGGTTTGGTTAAAGCAGGTGTCATGCGCGAGGTCAAATACCAGACCTGGGTGGCAAACCCAGTCATGGTGAAAAAATCCAATAGCGATTGGAGAATGTGCGTCGACTACAAGGACCTCAACAAAGCCTGCCCGAAGGACAACTACCCCTTGCCGGAGATAGACTGGAAGGTAGAGTCTCTCGCAGGGTTCCGCCTAAAATGCTTCTTGGATGCATACAAAGGTTATCACCAGATCTTCATGGCAAAGGAAGACGAAGACAAAACGGCATTCCACACCGCCAAGGGCATCTTCTGCTACCAAAAAATGCCGTTCGGATTGAAAATGTAGGGGCAACGTACCAAAGGGTAATCGACGCAACTTTCCAGCACCAGATTGGTAGGAACGTCGAGGCTTATGTTGACGACATAGTGATCAAAAGCAACTCAAAATCTGACCTACTGAGTGACATGTTAGAAACATTTGCTACCCTGCGGAGCATCGACATGAAGTTAAACCCCGCAAAATGTACATTCGGCATGGAGGAAGGCAAATTCTTGGGTCACATAATCTCTCCCAGGGGAATCAAGGCCAACCCCAAGAAGATCGAAGCTATAGTAGCAATGCCTTCCCCAAGTTCCAAGTAGGAGGTTCAAAGTTTAACAGGCAAACTCGCTGCTCTAACGAGATTCTTATCGCGAGCAGCAGATAGGTCACTCCCTTTCTTTACCACCCTGCGGGGTTGCTTGCATAACAAAAATTTTGTATGGTCAGATGAAGCAGAACAGGCTTTCCAAGAAATGAAGGCATTCATGCACGAGCTTCCCACACTAACCGCACCTATCGCAAGAGAAACCCTACAGTTGTACGTCGCAGCGTCGTGCAACAAAGTCAGCTCTGTCCTCATTGCAAAACGCAATAAGGTACAGTTACCGGTCTATTTTGTAAGCAAGGCCCTGCAGGGAGGGGAAGTTAATTACAATCCCATGGAAAATCTTGTTCTGGAAATCGTATATTCTGCGCGATGTCTGCACCGGTACTTCCAAGCTCACCCAATAGTCGTTCTCACCGACCAACCAGTCAAGCAAATCTTGACAAAGCCAGAAATATCTGGAAGGTTAGCCAAATGGGCTATAGAATTGGGCGAGCACAAGATTTCTTTCAGACCGCGCAACTCGATCAAGGGCCAAATCATAGCCGACTTCTTAGCAGAAATACCGAAAGGCTCGGAGGGGGTAGCAAGCAGAACGTTGCCCGTCTCCCCCTCAAGGGAAACTTGGGAGTTATATAACGAATGGGCCGCTAGTTCCGAAGGGTATGGGGTTGGGCTTATCCTGACAAGCCCAACTGGGGAAGAACACACCTATGCACTAAGGTTCGAATTCCCCGCACCAAACAACGAGTCAGAATACGAGGCTTTACTGGCAGGGCTGCGCCTCGCCCAAGCAATGGACGTCAAAGACCTAAGGGTATACGTTGACTCACAGCTTGTCGCAAATCAAATTTGCGGCCTCTTCGAGGCAAAGGAGCCAGCAATGAAGAAATACCTCAACCTGGCAAGATCAGTAATAGAAAAGTTCATGAGCTCAACATTGAGCAAGTCCCCCACAGTAGAAACAAAAAAGCATACGCCCTCAGTAAACTGGCGTCCCTCACATTCGCCCACTTAACAAAAGAAGTGTTCGTAGAAGTACTTAAACAAAAGTCAATCGTGGCTGACCACACAGTGGAAGACATACAAGAAGTGGGCGACACCTGGATGACACCCATTGTCAAGTTCATCACCACCGGGGTACTTCCAGATGACCCCGGCCAAGCAAGGAAAGTCCGAGTCAACGCCCCAAGGTACATGATGATCAAAGAAACACTTCACAGGAAAACGTTTTTGGGCCCAGAACTGCATAGGTCCGGCCCAAGTGGAAAACATGATAAGAGAAATACACGAAGGGGCCTGCGGCTTACACGTCGGCCCACAGTCAATAGTAGCCAAAATGACAAGGTACGGTTACTTCTGGCCGACCATGCACAAGGACACCCTGGAGGTCACACAGAAATGCCACTCTTGCCAGATCTATGCTCCAGTACAGCGATCCCCAAGACACGACATGATTCCCGTGTCATCTGCATGGCCTTTCCACAAATGGGCAATTGACATTGTGGGACCTTTCCCACCGGACCAAGACAACGTCAAGTTTCTCATGGTGGCAATAGACTACTTCACCAAATGGGTGGAGGCAAAGCCCTTAGACAAAATCACCGGATGGAAAGTTCTGAATTTCGTTTGGAACGACATTGTTTGCCGCTTCGGTGTTCCCCACGAAATAGTAAGTGACAACGGCAAACAGTTTGCAGATAACCCCTTCAGGTCGTGGTGCGAGGAGTTCCGGATCAAACAGACTTTCACCTCTGTTGCACACCACCAGGCGAACGGACAGGTCGAAGTCACCAACCGTGACATTGTCGAGGGAATCAAAGCTCGCCTAGGCACCAGCACACGAGGGTGGGCAGAAGAGTTACCCAACGTATTGTGCGCCCATCGCACAATACCCAAGCAAAGCACGGGAGAAACCCCCTACAACTTGGTTTATGGTTCAGAGGTGGTCATACTTGCAGAGATAAGCGTGCCCACCCTCAGGGTAACGCATTTTGACGAAGATGCCAACATGATAGGCCTCAGGGAAAACCTCGATCAAATTGAAGAAATGAGAGGATACATAGCCATAAGGGAAGCAGAAAATAAGAGAAAGATGGCACAGTATTACAATCGCAGGGTACATCCCCTCACGTTTAAAGTGGGGGATTACGTTTGGAGAAAGAACGAGGCAAGTCGCGCAGAAGACACAGGCAAGTTGGGCTCGAAATGGGAAGGCCCCTACAGGGTCACTATATGTCATGGCAATGGGGCGTACAGCCTAATAACTGTAAACGGCACCCCCTACCCCGCACCTGGCACACGACAAATCTGAAAAGGTGCTACACCTGAGACATCCTATCCAAACTATATGTAAAACGGGAAACCATGTCACGTATATGACTGGTCTAAGACCCACTATGAAAATGTTATTTTCTTCGTTTTTGTGATAATCGCTAGTTCAGACATAGGCCTGATCAACCTCATTCCCTGTACCTCTACTATGTATTTTCAAATTTTCAAAATCAATGAAAATCCAACGATTGTCACAACAACCACAGGCTCAAATACTGGTTGCATTGCACAGACATCTATTCAATACTTTGTCAACAGCAATACGCATGCCCATCAAAGGATGGTAAACCAAAAATCCGACCTGAACAATGCGGTCACCGCTATCTTACGTCGCACTTGCAACAAAGTTAGCAGTTACGCAGTGCAAACAGGTGGAATAGTCCTGCCCTAGCGGGAGGTGCTTTCTAGCCCTGCCCCTGGCAGAGATCCCCCGTGCCCGGTGATGACTTTTAAGTCCGCCGCAGGCAAGACACCAACGCTAATATGGTAATCTAGACTTACCGGTCATGACAACAAACAAATAAAGCGCAAACACACATATGTAGATAAGGCTAAACTTTATAAACGTACTAATACCAACGACTACAGACGTTAAAAGGAATTGTCCACAAGTCACAAACTGTTCAAAATAAGCCCAAACAGGGCACCAACAAGTTACATAAACAAGGCATAACATACATGGCCAACCAAAAGATAAGGTAACAAAAAACTAAGGCTCAATAGCCAAAAGTTCATCCACGCTGAACTCTGAGTTGCCGACTAGCTTCATGACATATGCAGATTTGACCTGGCTGATGCCCTCAAATAGCAGCTTTGCCCTCTCCTTACAATCAGGTTTGATCATCAACTGCAGGTCCTGCAGCATTTTGGAGGGGTCATCCACGAATGCTTTCTTAGCAGATAATGCAGCGCGGTGCGAGCCATACTCCAACAACCCCTGAGCATAAGCGTTAAATGGGTCAGTCACATTAGGGTCCCTCAGCACTTTCGCCGCAATGACCTCTAAGCCAGCACGTAATTTCCCCAGTTCTGCAACAGCTAGCTCTTTGGCATCCCTCTCGGCCTTAGCGTGCTCCTGTGCACCTGCAAGGGATTCACTCAAAATTTTGTTTCTTTGTTCGAGTGCAGTAATGTGTTCGTCCTTGGCAACAACTTGGTCATTCTGAGCAGAAACCTGACCTCTCAACTCATTGACCAACAAACCTCTCTTAAGCAGGTCAGTCCTCAACCCTTTGGCACTTAGCTTCATCTCCACAATGGTATCCTGTTGGGACTGACTGGTAGTTCTGAGCGCAACAAACCATCCAAAAACTTGGGAATGTCCAAAGAACCCTCCGCAATCTGCTTTTCAGCAACCTCGGTATCGCCATTTACCGCAGCCCCTTCATCAACCTTCACATGGGAAGGCACACTCTGAACTGGTTTCGGCTAGGGCAAGGCCCGCGACTGAGTATCACCTGCGCGGTCAACATCGAAGGGATCCGACCCCGAACCCCCCGGAACATCCTTCCGCGGCAGGTCATCCAACTCCAGATCCGCAGGCCAGTATGTCTGCTCCTCCGCACCGTCGCTATCCTCTTCATCTATCAACGAAAAGCCTGTTAAACACAAGACAATCGAAGTTAGTAAAACTACAAATCACAGGCACACTGGAAGGATACCAACCACAAGGCGACTTACCCGCCCCAAGCTCCCCCTTCCGGCCGGCAGCATCCAATACCTCCCCTGCGAAGTCACCCTCCTCAAACTTGGGCAATTTGGTAATACTCATCCCGGCTAACTCCTTCGCAGTGAACTTTCTTTTCTTCCTCAATGATTTCTGCACCTTGGTTTTCCCTCGAACGAGACCAGATTGAGTCGTCCCCGCAGGAACAATCAGTGTACTCGGCAAGGGAGCTTTATCACCAACCTCATCCTCAGGACCCTCGGTCGGCTCCTCCTGAACCACATTCTCATTCAACCCACTAAAGTCAGCATAAGAACAACCTTCTCTCCCGACCGTCACGTCATCAGGATCATCAGACAAACAATAGACGACCTGCATGACTGCAAAAACACACAAGGTCTAAGTTAGCAATACAACCAAAGCACGCGGCCTACGTGGCAGGCAAAATAATTTCGAAAAGGCCAACAAACAAGAACACAGTTGTGGCACGCCCCTACCCTTTCCATTTCTTTTGAAAACAGGCTTCGTCGTGCCGTGCTTCCAACTAGGGCTTATTCCCAGAGCAAACAGAATCGCTTCTTGATGATAAGTGCGCATGTGCAGGGAAGAGTTTTCACAAAGGTTAAAGAGACGGGAGTCATCCCCACGGCTTTGAGGAATCACATTGAGATTGGAATTGATACCCTCCAGGTTCCACACAAGCAACCCCGCAGGCACGCGGGGCAAACAACTGACATCAACGAAGAAAAACCCCCTCCTTCCATGGCCTCAAACCAGGACCCTTCGACGTTGTAAACCTTGACGAGGGCCTCTTATCAAAAGAATACCAACAATCCTGTCTAGACACCCTAAAATGACGAACAAGTAAAACAATGCTAGGATTGCCACCGTGGCCACGACAGAACATCTCAAAAATCAAGAGTCTCATCAAACCAAGGGGATGAATTTGGGGAAACGCAATCTTGAAATGATCGCATACATCAAAGACAAAATGGGTTACGAGCAACCGGAAATTAGACGTATCAAAATATTTGCGATAAACAGCCACCTTGCCCGCCGGTGGACGATGGGCCCTGTCGTCCGGCCCCGGGGCCACAGGGTTGTACTCTTTTATACTAGGATACTGCACCTCCAAGGCAGCAAGAACAACGTCGCTAACCTTACTCCTAAGTCTAGAAACAGTGGATGTGTTTTCAACAGGAATTTCCACCGGAGTTTCAGAACCCCCAGCGGGACCACTAGCGGCATTGGAAGATGAAACAGACATAGTCGTATAAAAGGGGAAAAGTGATAAACGAACGAAAAGGAAAAAAATACAGACCTCAATCGATGATCGCTCACAACAAACGGTGAAAAAGAGCTTTACGGCGAACCACGAAACCTAATTTGACTTGAAAAAATATATTCCTCTTTTTGGTAACTGAATAAGAAAAAGGCGGGTTAAAGCAATATGTACCCCGGCAAAAACGGGTCAGATCGACTACGGTTTTTATCACAACCCTACACGTGTCGCAACATCTCACAATTTCAAATTTTGAAATGAAAACTGCCTCACGCGCGGATAAGTCACCGCCGCACGCGCCTACGCGTCATAATTACTCTCTAAAGAAACGTCTGAAGTGACCGTAGTGGAATGCGTTCAGTCTCAACATTAATTAACCAACTATCACTACAACGTTAGCCCCGAGGGGCACGCGTTAAAAGGATAAAGCGCGGCGTAAATGAAAGACGCACATCGCAAAGTACGGAGTTCGACTCCCCAACTTATACAAAGTTAGCAAATCGAACTGGGGGGACTTAATAGTGTAACCACCCCTCAGAGCTAACACCACGGTTTACCCTTGGGCAGAACCACACCCCCGCAGGTTAACCATACAAACAAAACATTCCTGACACTGCATATCCATGAACAGTGCTGTGTCAGAAGAAGTACAAGTAAGTCAACTTCCCTTCTTTGTGTCCCATTGGTTTACCCACTGGACACTACGATGCCCCTAGCTGTCACACTTCCCCATTGGCTGCGATATAGAGCCAAAAGAGTGACAACTTACTTTCGGCCAATCTCCTCGACGATCTGAACATGACCGTTAGGCGGGAGACTACAATGGGTCGGCCCAGGCCCATGCATTTCCAACGGTTCTCCCCCATCACATATAAAAAGCCAAACTTAGCATCCACAGGGATTCAGTTGATACATACACATTTACACTTAACCCTAATCGGATTTTACCACCTGTATCCCCCCGGAATCAGGTTACGACAGCAACTGGAGAGTGAAATCCGGTTAACATCCACCCACCATGATACACTAATGCACTCAAGCCTTCTTACGCTTGATCAGTTTTCGTCAATTGACATCGAAGAAAAGTTTTGGAGAGAATATGTCCACATACCAACATGCTCAAAATGTGGTGCAGTACTTAAACTCGACGTAAGACAAGTCTAACAACCAATATAGGGTTGTTTACTTTCAATGATATGTCCACATACCAACATCTCCTTTTCAATTATATGTATAAAAATAGTCCCTACTAACTATAGGGTTGTTTACTTTCTACTTAATGATATGAATGCAATCAAATCTATATATAAAAGGACAATATTGTGTTTCCTTTTCACTTAATGTATTAATTACTTCTTTTTGCGAAAGAGAGCAAAAAAGAAGCCCCTCTCAACACCGACCTTTGTTTTTTGTTTTTTTTTTTTTTACAAAACACCGTGTTCTTTCTAACATTGAATATTTCACTAACATGTAAACTCTAGAACCCACTTCATCTCTAGTCAACCTTCAAATCGCTACGACATCGCCGGCCACCCCACGTCTTTGGCCCTCCTTACGGAGCTATGCATTAGTATCTTACTGATCTCATCATTTCTTCCGAAACCTACAAAGCTATGTCTTGTTACTCCATATTTCTTATCTGGTATACTCCACACTTGAATAGTAGGTACACTTGAAACGTGTTTGGAAGTTATTGAGTAATTTAAAATGGTCATTTTTGATATTATGTTTGTTTGTTCGGAACAATAAAGAAACAATATTTACTGAAACAACACTTTACCTTTTTCCCTAATGTTACCAATGAATGGGTTTTATTAGTGACCACCAAAAGTAGCTTGCTCATATACATGAAATGACATGTCAACACCACATACATGAAATGACATGACAACACCACATCAGCAAATTCGAAATGTAGCTCGTTAAGAAAAAGTATGTTAGTGACCTCCAAACATTTTTAACAAGTTTGATGTCAACCAAGGTTGTCAAGATCGGGATCTTACCTAAGATCGTTTTTGTCTTCACAAGATCGTGATCGTAAGATCGAATCGGGATCGTAAGATCCTACTAATACATTATGGTCTCATAAATGTGTATTATAATACATATAAAAGATCAAATGCATGAAAAATTAACTAAACATTTATAGTTCAAACACCATAACAAGAATTCATACTTATCATAGAGAATTAGATTACTATATTTGTTATTAAATATATAAATTTTCATGTGATAAGCTATTTTCGTTTTAGAATTGAATAATTTTACGTATAATAATTGATTATATGATAAACCTATTAACCTTTTATTGGACAAAAATCGACTAATTATTAATTTGTTACTCATAGATTCATGTTAAGTAAGATCGGATCGGATCGAGATCGTAAGATCCTATGCTCAAATCGACTTAAGATCGGGATCCTAAGCATATCCTATGATTTTAAGATCCTATGTAAGTTCGGGATCGTTTTCCTTCACGAGGATCGTAAAATCGTAAGATCTTAAGATCAAGATCGGGATCTTAACAACTATGATGTCAACATTAGTAATAAAATAAGTTCGTTGATATCATCTGGACAAAAGGTAAAAGTTTGTTTCCGAAATTTGTAATAAAAGCGATTCATTGATGACATTGAAACAAAAGGTAAAGTGCATTGGCGATTCATACCATAATCCCATATAGTAGACTCTATAGTGTAAATTTAAAGTCATATTGACTGAAATTTATTTAAAATGTAGTGTTTGACGTTTGGAACTTCTTTGATGGTTGAGTGATTAATGTATGGCTAGAATTTTTTTAAATTTATAATCTTGGCCATTTTCCGATTTCCTCAGGTTTTTTCTAAGGGGGCCAGGTTTCCTATTTAGTACGACTGGTTGAACCGGGATTGGTCATGGGAGCAGTTGATGATCAGTTTGCTTGCAAAGCTAAATTCTTTGATTTTGAACTGAAATTCTCATCATCAACATATATAGCAAGATGCTGTAAAAATGGAAGAGATTACATGATAAACTAAATTCTAAGTGTGGGACCCGTAGGGGTAACTGTTTCATTCCTGAATTTCTGCAGACCCCAATCACTTCTGTTGATCATCAGAGATTACATAATAGACTAACTCAAATTCTGGGTTTTAGGGGTTGGTATCGCTAGGCCTGCCAGTTTAGAATGCCTCACCATACATAAATTGCAATCAGACACTTGTGGAATATGTGCACTTCTGATTCCAGATTGTGTCACAAGAAAAGGATCTTGATGTGAATTAGCAAGAAATAGTTCCTGTCATGACACTCATTGTTAATTTTAATAGCACACATCGATCAAATTCTTAGAAGCTATCAAGAAACATGTGTAGCAACTTTTGTATTGATTCTCAGGTACCAAAGCATACAAAACATGGAAAATGGAAAGAAAAGAAAATGAAAGAAATATAACCAGGAAATTACTCAATCTCAATGTAATTAGAAGTTCTTATGGGATTGTGGCTACGGATCCAAATAGAGAACTTCTGCTTTCGAGGAAGCTCGTGGGAACCGCATAACATCCTTTGCAAAGTTGAGCCTTTTATGAGCATCGGCAGTTAAATTAGATGGATGGACATCTTTTCAAGATTGGGAGAATGACCAAGCAGAAGCTTTATAAAGAGCAGCAGGAGTCTTAATTCTTCTACATGTACATTTTTTATGGTTTTCATCTGATACAATGTCTGTTCCAAACAGTCTGACGCTTCCAAATAACAAACTGCCGATTTCACATCAGAATGCATGCCATCGAAACCCTAGAAGCACATTAAAAGTGACCCAGTGTATCAGTACCTAACTTAAATCTACTATAAAAGCATACAAATAAAGTTTAGAAATCTTTACTCTCTGTGAACTCCCCACATAAAGCACTTCTATATTAGGTGAATTCCGAAGCATACATAGAACACCTAGAAGCTGATCTAAGTCACCGAATTCGATGTTTATTAAGTGGAGGTTCGTTAATATGTTAGCTGTCTCTGGAAGCCACTTGGGAATCTTTTCTTCAATAGCAAACTGTTAAGGTGAAAGTGAGATTTCATGTTACAAAGAAGATCTGAAAGCTAGTATATAGTGGACTACAAAAAGTAAATTTCCTTTAAGCAAACTCAATATGTTGTAAAAACAAAGATCAAACATTATAGTTTAAAATTCGTATCATACCTTAAGAAAATAACCATTTGTAGAAAAAGACACAAGGTAGGGCAAGTTACTTAAAATTGTGGCCAAATTTATTCTTTCAACTTGTAGAATAGGTTTGGTGATAGCTATAACAAGTACAGTAAGCCATGGATTGTGCAATAACCAGGGTAACATGACATCAGGGTCAGCTATGACCTTCAGAATTTTCAGCTTTGTAGACTTAATGTTGAAGTTGTAAACATTGGTGCATGCAAACAGGTGCAACTGCTCTAGCTGTGGTAAGTTGATGACTGTTCCATACAAGTTGGCCCCGAATTCAATATTTTTGAGGAAGAGGTGTTTGAGATGGAGATATCCTTGAAACTCAAGTGCCGGCCTAAACAAGCAATTATTAAGTTCTAACTTTCTCAATTCCACACAATGAAACAAATGAGATGGAAGTTGATAACGTTGGTTTGAATTAGTAAGGACGAGTTCCTTGACACCTTCTCTTGACAAGGATAAAATCCATTGATCGACTTCTTGGAAGCTATCAAGAAACATGTTTGGAATGTGGAGATGCAACTTCAAGATAGGACCCTTGAGATAGTTAAGGACTTGGTTTACAATCCTAATAAACCCATTAGGACCAAAAGCTCCATTTTTGG
This sequence comes from Pseudognaphalium luteoalbum, assembly GCA_963422505.1. Classification (NCBI taxonomy): domain Eukaryota; kingdom Viridiplantae; phylum Streptophyta; class Magnoliopsida; order Asterales; family Asteraceae; genus Pseudognaphalium; species Pseudognaphalium luteoalbum. Next base: position 73,130,920 of record OY730198.1, read on the forward strand.
CCAACTTTTCAGAGATGTGCTCATCAAGAACCAGCGACCTCATTGTGGTCCATCTGTACCTCCAGTTTCTTGATAGAATGCTGGTCCTCACAGCATCTTGAACAGGGAGCCGCTCTAAAATCGAATCTATCAAGTTATCTGGCAAGTTATTGATTCTATCCTCTTTAGCAGAACTTACAAACCTCTTCTGATGGTTATCTATCATTATATTTCAAGAGAACCAAGAATGGGTTATTTGAAAGAAGATCAAATGCGTCAAAGATATATGAACAAGTTGACATTGCTGATACTGTTCTTAATTTTCTTAATACTGAATTCTATATGACGTGTTGGTAACATGACGCTCAAAGGGTGAAAGTGGGGCATACAAGTTGGCCAAAATAAGAGGGAAGCCAAGTCTAAACAACCTCACATGCATGGAAGTTGAGTATGAAACGTTTTCAGGATAAGATTACGAGGTTAGAACCTCACATGCATGAAGGGTTATTAATTTATTGTCAGAAGGTTTTTTGACTGGAAACAATAAAGAATAGCTTATGATAATGGATGACTCCTTTGATGAACTAACAGAAACTGTGTTTCTAGATCACTAGAGTTATTGAAAAGAAAAGATGCAGGTAACAAGTCTGATAGAACTCCAAAATAGGTTATAAATCCCTTGAGAAGGCGACCATAGCATAAGATGATGACAGAACATATGATATATTCATATCTGGTAACACCAATAAGGGATCAATCTTATAGGTCTAAGAGAAAATTGTTTTGGTTTGATTCCAAATACATCAATTCCTATCTTCCACTTCTATAAAATTGAGAGAATGTATATTTAATTTCTTGATTAACCAAGAAAAGAATGAACAATAATACTTATATCAAAATGCCTATTTTATGTTTTGAAGAAGGGATGTAATAGGGAATCATGCATGGTGGTGTTTGATAAGAGGATAAGTCCAAAATATAAGTGAATGTGATTGGAGATATATATGCTGACAGACATAAACCATAACACGGCACATAAACGCGCTTATATATATTTATATATATGCATCAGATCGTCTAGAGGATGGCTATAATGAAATATACAAGGGCGTTCACTTCTCTTTATCTTTCATCGATTTTCGAAACCTTTACAATTTCGCCTTCACAATACAATATCTTTATAACCTAGACCAGCTTAACTATTTATTGATGTATGTATACAACTAGTACAGACATAAAACTTCTAAACCTTGTATAATCATGTGAAAACCAAATGTAATCAGATCATACTTTTAGGGCTTTTAGTATATACCGTTAAAGCAAAATACCTAAACTAACACAACTTAAATAAAATAAAATATGTATGTTTGATATATAATTAAATTAGGTTAAAGAAGATATATACATAAGTCGAAAAGAAATCAATCACAGAAATAAATTGTTAGAAACAGCAGGAAAATGATATCAATCATCAAAGAAATGAATAAGTATATGGAAATTTGATGATTATGAAGTATAAGGAAATTACCGATGTTCAGAATTAGGGCTGAATCCATGAATGGAGTTGAATTAACGGCCTGAATCACGAATCGTACACTTTTTCGCCCTCAAAAACACGCCTAAATCTTGAAAATAGTTGATATCAGAAAAGAATTACGGAGTAGAAGATCAGAGTCGTTTACAAAATGACGCGGGGGCAACAAATTTGGGCTCCAATTCGATTATTCAACTTTCAAAATTGTGTTACATTATTTTTAAAAATTGCTTATTTGCAAGGAATATGAAAGAAAGAATAAGTAAATTGTCATCTACAAATTTTTTTAATTATATAAGTGCTTAAAAATAAGGATTTTATAATATTGGTTTTTGAGAAGGGTTTTAGGAGAGAAGCAAATGAGGAGCTGACAACTGTCATTCTCATACATTTTTCGCTTCTTTATTTTCTACATTTCTCCGCAATTGTTATTTCTCCACTTTTTTTATAAAAATAATCAGGTTTTAATATTTATTATTGTTATCATCATTATTAATTTCTTTTCTTATTACTATTTCATTTGTTTAAAACAATTTTTTTGCATTTTTTTAAAGTACTTATTATCGAATTTTTTTAGCATCTTTCAACAATATCATTTAATCTTTTTCACGACTTGTTTATCAATTATTATTTTTATTTTTTTTGCATCTTTACTTTTTTTATTATTGTTTTACCTCACGTTGTTACATTTAAATACAATGTTATACGACGTCTTATTAAAAAACATTTATGTGATGTACCATATGTCCATATTTATACCATGAATAATATAGATTTTGATACAACAAGATTATAACTTCAATACATCAGAAAATTAAAATTGTGATGCACCATATATTATAACTATGATGCATCAAAATTTATACTTTTATAATGTTTATCGTATATTTAAAAGTCGGAGCATCATATTTTATAAGTATGATGCACCATATATTATAACAATGATGCACCATGCCTATAACTATGATGTACAACTTTTTAAATCAATAACGATGTTATATATATATATATATATTGAAAAAGTCGATGCATCATATTCAAATAAAATCAGTGTATCATAGTTTATAATGTTGATGAACACAATAATAATTTACTTTTATTGCATTTCGGTTTTTGTATTAATTTGCATCGTAATATATAATTTCCGGTACAAAACAAATGTAAAAAAGATATAAAAAGTAAACTTAAAACCAAGTTTTTTAAAAAAATGATAAAACTAATTTTATTTATTTAATTGTTAAAGTGATATTTTTTCTAAAAAGATGTTAAAAAATTTATTTAATTATTTATTATTATTTTTTGATAAAAGTGTTATAAAGTTTTTGAAAAATTTAAAAAAACATTTAATTTTCTAAAATATTTTTTTACTATATGTATATAAAAATAATATTTTATAAAAAAAAATTAGAAAGGGAAATAAAAGAAGAAAAAAAAGAGAAATAAAGAAAGGTGAAGAAATAGATAAAAAAATGTGGACATATGAGATAGGAGAGGGAGGAAATGGATAAAAAAATTATGAAAAAATGAGGAGGACACTTGTCACCTCATCATTGGCTTCTATCTCTTCCTCACTTTTACCCATCTCCTAGAAACCTCATTGATGCAGACGTAGTCAATGATGCAGTCAAAGCGGCGGTCAATGAACAAGTTAACGCAACAAATTCACTTGGAGCATATTTTACGGTGACAAATTTCTGTGGCGGATTGGGCTGAAAATCGTATGTCAGCTCGGAAACGGCCCAACGATCAATACTCATATCTATGAGCCCTGCCATTTTTGAGCCTTCTGGGGTCGTTTAGGGACCGAAAAGGCCATTTTTCTATTTCCGGGCTTCGTTTTGGGCTGTTTTTGACTTCGTTTATTTGGGCTTTTGTTTAATTCCGTTTTAGAACTTTATCACCCTATACGGACGATTTTAGGGTTTTATTTTTCTATCAATTTTTGAGACCTACGAATTAATATTGAATAAGAGATTTTCTCGCCTTGAGAAACTCGGATAAGTTGTTGTGTTTGTGTGGCTTTTTATTATTTATCTTCATATCTCACCCTATTTGAGTTCGAGTTTGGTTTTCATGTAGTCTTGAAACTGGGTGTTTGGCCTGGTTTCTTAATCGGAGCTTTTAGTTTTGACATTACAAGTTTTGTAAGATGTGTTAGGTCAAAAGCTTACGAGTTTTGTAAGATGTGTTTGGTTGATGAGAATCGAACTGAATGAATGAATGACTTTTTATTCTCATTGAAAGTGTTTGGTTGATGGGAGTGATTTCAAAATTTGAGAATGTGTCCCATAAATGATAAATATAGGGACCTACTATTTGCATACCGCTATTTACTAGAGTAAATTACCTTAATGGACAGTCAAACGATGATATAACATGTAGTAGTCGTCAGAAATTTTTTACAAATGTAGTCATAACTTTCGCCTAAATAGAAAATAGGCTAGGCGAGTTCAGCAAAGCCAATTAATGAAAGACACGTGAAAATATACTTCATCGGTCAACCGTTAATTCGTCGGTCAACCGTTACTTCGCCGACAACTAATTAACGCCGAAAATAGGCTAGCAGCACTTGTTATGAAACTAATACTTTATGTATAAAGTTATGTTGCATGCTACCAAGATTAGTTCGCCGGCTTCGCCTATTTGAATAACAATTTAGGTGAATTTCTTTTTAGACACGTGTCGTGTTTACAGATACTTCGCCGGTTTCGCCTATGATTAATTCAATTTAGGCGAAAGTTATGACTAGAATCGTAAAAAAATGGCTGACACAGACTACTAAAGGTAAAACATATGGTTGACCGACTACTACAGTAAAAATCCCTATTTACTATGTGCACACTTTTACCCTGTCAAATTGTCATTTTTTCTTGTCTTTTACTAGAACTCCCAATTGTATACCCCATTAATTGTCAAATCAACTTAAATTTTTTTCGTTTTTAGTGTTTTTCTTTATGTTTATAATTTTTTCAATAGATTATTTCTATAAAAAAATGGACAAAAAAAAAAAGATTGAAACAACTAATTACGAATGGATTAATTTGACAAGAGGTGTGCATTTAGAATTTTAGGGTGTGCATTTAGAATTTCCCTAAATATAGGCAAAATTCATATTCATCTAAGGTGATGATTTTAAAAATTCAATCCCATACGAATCAAAAACCCAAACACATAGTCATTCCAAGTTATATACTTCACATATATATATGTGTGTGTGATTCGAGTCAATATGAGGAGCGATTAGAGAATATAGTACATATGATATTAATACATCCAGCCAAAAGAAACTTATGCTAAAAGCATAAATTTTTACTAAAGTATTTTCGGTATGATGTAGTTAACCAAACATTGCTAATAATTCGAGGCTTTGGTTCCATGTAGAGCAGATCTTCTTGCTTTTGTTGAGGCTCAACAAAACCACATCTTTAACTTATCAAGCCTTTGATCATTTTTTCAAAAAGAGGGGAAGCAGCGATCCAATGTAACCGACTCTCCAGCGCTGTCACTAAACGCTCACACGATTAACATAAAAAAAGGTAAATCAAGTAGCCCTTGATTAAAGGGACATGGGTCAAGTGGGTATGAATTCATCCCATAACCTTTATCTTTATAATGCATACCCCATTACCCTACCATTTAAACTACCATAGAAGCTACCTTATAAACAGCAGGCTACTATGCTTGACCCTCTACACATAATTTCTACAGTTTGCACAGATGGTTCAATTTTTGGCGTAAATAGTCAGTGTATTCAAATGAATTGATAATATTTAGGATCCAACGATGTTTATTAAAATTCATTGTTTAGAAAAATATATGATTTGATGCATTGCTGGTTTCACATTCATAACACGAGGCCCCTTGAAAAACATTAAAATAAAACAGTGGCTTAATTATCATCCAAATATTTCATTATACAGGGCCATAGATAACAAAAAAGTACTTTAACTTTCAGCATTCTTTACGGTTACTATTGGATGAAAGTCAGAAACTCACCAATAATGAGACCATTAGAAAGTTTTGGTTACATTGTGCGAAGTCCATTTGAAGAAGACCAGAGTTTATACGTACGATTTCACGTTTCATCATACGTTGAGAAAATGACCTTCATCATACGTTGAGAAAATGACCGATGATTTTGGATTTTAAAACTTTCGATGGGCACATAACTTAACATACTGGTTAATTTAGTTCATTCTTTTAACTCGGGTAGACACGTAGATCTACAAGTTTGAGGAAAATTATACCAACCATAGTAAATGGGAGAAGCATGGCATCAAGGCAATTGATTAATAACATCCGAATCTGTTAGTATTGTAGCCTTAATTTGGAAATGGTAAACATTGATGTATGTTTGCGTTGTCAATTTCTTAAGTCGAGAAGCGAGTTTCATATAAGTTAGCCCTAAAAATCCAACTCTTGCGGAAGAAAAAAAATCATCGAGATAAAGAAATCCTTGAAAGTCACCCTATGGCTTGGAAATGCAGTTATCAAGTTTTGATACTCTTGAATACTCTACTAGACTATTCAAGAAGACAAGAAAAAAATATACAAAAGATGCAATCATTACGTTACGTTATATTGTTCTATCAAGGATGAATTATCAGACACCGCATTTTATAAATGGATTAAAATTCATTGATCGACATCTTGAAAGCTACCAAGAAACACGTTTCATATATATGAATCATTATGATCCTTAATTAGATCAAACCCTGTGAAGGACGTCCTCTGTCGTTTTGCCCTGAACGAATGGACGGACATGGTAGGCACCATTCCGCCCACCATTTGTCCTTTGTTAGACCGGTTGCAACGCGGGCGTTATCGTCGAGGTGGACGAGCAGCACGCCCCAGAACGCCGGCAACGGACTGGGTGGATTTTGGTGGGGCGTTGAGCGAAGGAGCATGGGGAAGCATTCGGGTGAATATGTAGGGCCCGTGAATATTTAAATGGTTTTTAAAAGTGGACCGTTTGAAGCTTTTAAAAAAAAATTATTTTTTTTAAAAATCAGGCCGTTGAACGGCTAGTTTTTGTGGGAATTTTTTTCTTTTTAAATACATATTCTACATCTATATACATCCACCATTTCTAACTCAATTTTCACACCAACAATCATCTTTCTTCCATCTTTTATACAATATCCAAACACATCAAAAAACTAACATAAAAAAAATCTTATCTTCACCAAATGAATCCCCAAACTAAAACCCGAACCCTCAATTTAATCCCGAGCAAATGTCATACACTAACCTCATGATGTTTGGAACTCCAAACACTCCCGGTGCGGCTAGCTCACAACCAACTCGTCACCCAAATCCACCACAATACGGCATGTATCCACCACCACCATACTATCAACAACCTTATGATTACGGTCAACAACAACAACCATACTTCCACCACCAACAACCTTACTTTCAACAACCACCAACATTCTTTCCCCCCAACAAACCCAACAACCCGAACCACAACCCGAATCACCCACCCAACGACCCGGAAAGCAAATCCAACAAAGTCCCCGAAAAAGAAGTCACAAAAAACGAGCGGAACCGGGGCCCAAATCGTGTCCGAAAAAGAATTGGGCAGGAGCGGAAGAAGCGTGGTTGGCGACATGTTGGTGTGACACGTCGGAGGATCCCATCACCGGGAACAACCAAAAAAAGGGTACGTTGTGGACCACCATTGAAGAAAAGTTTAACTCTAACGACCAAGGTTGGGTTCGCTACGCCGACGCACTATCCTCAAAGTGGTGATACATAAATAGGTATTGCAAAGATTTCAACAACATATATGAAGAACACAACAAGATGTCTAGGAGGGGCAGCGGCACCGACAACGAAATGGTGTTTGACAGATCGGGTGCGGAGTACTTCTGGTTGTTCAACAAAAGCTTCAACATGAAACATGAAGCTTGGAATGTTGTAAGGTTTCATTCAAAATGGCGTAAAGTTCAAGGGGTTCAACACGAAGATGACGACTACTTCACGGACTCGGTTGACCTCTCCGACGACACCCCGACCGGGCTTCCGAATGAGCTTTTCGAGGATGACCCGTTGCCACGGCCCATTGGCCGAAACAAAGCCAAAAAGATTGCTAGGAGTTCTGGTTCTTCGGATGCGGGTAGTGCTTCACGTACAAGTACTCCCAAATCAAAGCTTCAAGAAATCGCGGAGTGTATGACCAACAGGAGCACGGAAATGTTTCAAGCCAAGAAAAAGGCGGTTGAAACATTCACCCGTAATAAAAACCTCCGGACCGCGATGCAAGGTGTTCAGTTCCTCTCAATCGACACCTCCCACATAGATGCAAAAACCCTACGAGCGCATAACAAGATGTGAAAAAAGATTATGGAACAATTTGCACACTTGTATGAATCGGACGACGAAGAGGAAGGCGGTGACAGAGGCGGCGAGGAAGGCGGTGATGAAGATTCCGATGACGAGTAGTTTAGTTTATGTTTTATTTTATCATTGTGGTTTTTAATTTCTAGGACTAGTAATCGCAAGTTTTAAATTATTGTATTTTTAATTTCTAGGAACCGTATTGTAATTTTCAATTTTTAGGATCGTAATTTTATTTTTAATAAAAATGTAACGTTTTAGTTTTATTTTTAAGGAATTAGTTTTTAATTATTAAATTGTAGTTTAGTTTAATTAAAAAGAAATTTTAGTTTCTTTTTAAGAAAAATCAAAATTAAAAGAAAATGGTGGGGTCAAGGGGGGATGATGAGCGTTCTGGGGCGTTCTGAGTTTACCACGGCACGTGCTGACTGGGCGTCGACGCTGATGTGGCACCCAGAACGCCCCAGAATGCCCTGCAGGGTTGCAAGTGGTCTTATGGTCCATGGAATGACGGAAGGGAAAAACGTCAGCTTCATACTTTTTTGTTTTTTTATTTATTTTAAGCACAAAAGAATATATTGCTGGTAAATGTGTAAATCAAAAAAATTAACTCATTTAGTTCGTGATAGTGCAATGTAATGTTTTTAGTCAGTTTTTGACAAGTCTTGTTAATAGAAGACGATTAGAAATAGTCAATCTAAATAGAAAAAATAGACCCGTTAAGCTTTGCTATGAATTTTCCCTGTTTCATCACGCAAATATGAGTATTCTTCAACACCACACGAACACCAAATCAAAAAACAAATCAACGAAGAACAAAATTAGCACTCTAAATTCAAACCACATAACTATCTTAACATATTCAATCACAATAGTGAACAATACAGACTCATAATAGAGCACAAGCCTTAATACGATGAACAACCCATAACCAAAAATAATTATATGATGATGATTACATTTACATTGTGTGTGTTTGATAACAACGGGTTGAAATATGTGCTGGAGTTTGGGGCTGGAGCATGTGGCTGGAGGTGGGGTTTGGGCATTTATTCAAAAGGTGTGTTTGACAAACTCATTTGAAGGGATTGTGAGGGATTTTTAGAGATTGAGATTCTAAATTTAAGAAGCTTAATCTCCTACTAGTACCTTGCTTGCGCAATACGGCGGTGACAACTAATTAATTTATATTTCTTACATATATATAAATAGTATATTCATTAATATAATATAATCGTCGTATTTTAATATAAACTTTCGTTAAATTTTTCATAAATCGTATATCACTTTGGATTACGCTCAAGTCAATAATTCAGTTATCCGTTTCCTTTTCCCCCCCCATTTTTTATAAAAAGTTTTGTAGATAGCTCAGATATGAGGCATAGATATGTAATACCCCGTATTTATGTAATTATTTAGTTGCCTTTTTTGTATGTTAATCGAATTAAAGGATGATTACCTAAAATGCATAGAGGTAAAATTGACAAAAAAAATTTTTTAAGAAGTTTAAGACTCAACTTAAGACACATATTATATGTAGTAATAGATAATAGATAATAGATAATATTATAATCCTTGTTTAGTATAAAAAGATACTAGGGATTTCTCAAAAAATAATCCTTTGAAGGTGAATCCATTAAAACTAGTTTCTCTCAAGAATTCTAATTAATTTACTATATTACACTTCTTTCAAAACATTTGAGTCATTGAATGTCGTGTCCATTTTACATTCGTAAAATCCTGCCCCAACTAATTAGTCCAACATTTCTTAAATATAAAATGCCAGCTCCAACCCCAAAATATAAACTCCAACTTCCGTTTCAAGTTTTCATCTCCATCTTCAGCTCTAGTTAATTTTGTCAAACACATCTAAAAAAACCACTTCAAAAAGTTTCTTGTTTAAGGGCTTATATTTTCAACAGGGATAATTACATATATCACTTAGGGGTGTTCACTATATGGACAAACCACTTAGGGGTGTTCACTATATGGACAAACCAAATTGTCCAATCGGACAATTTGGATTGGACTATTTGATTCGGATAATTTGGTTCTTTGGATCAGTTTGGTTCAAAACCGAATATTTATCTTGGTTTTTGAATTGGTTTTGGTTACCAATGTAGAAATCGAATAGTCCAAATTAACCGAATAGTAATATATTTTAGTAATACTTTCAAAATATGTACAAATTAATTAGGTTAATCATTAAATATTATGCATGCTTATACTAGTATTAACTTTATTCATCATTTATCACAAATTTCTTAACTATACCTTAGTTTTGTCTTGCAAATTAGTCACGAACTTAAGAAACGTGCTAATTAATTTTGTTTTATAATCAAGTTTTTTGATTTTGTTTGAATATTTGTATTATTAATATATGAAAAAATAAACCGAATAGTAAAAAACGAATAGTAATTATGTTCGGTTTGGTGTGGTTTTTTACTTGTTCGGTTCGGTTCCGTTTCAATTTTTCAAAACCGAAAACCGATCGGTTTCATCTATTAGGTTTGGTTTAAACTGACTAAACCGAATGAACACCCCTACAAACACTCGTGAATTGAAAGCAATAACAGAATTACACTTGGACCCCTGAACTTCTCAGCTTTTCAAAAATAATCTTGAACTTCACGATATTTGCACTTGATATCCCAACACTTTCATAAATTTTAACAAATTTTAACATTTAATGTATTAATTCGTGCAATCGTGTTTATATATATATATATATATATATATATATATATATATATATATATATAGGGTAAAGTTCCAATGAGAACACTTTAAAAATAAGTGTAACATCCTCCTTATTGGTATGGTAATTCCTCTATTTAACTGATTAGTTAATTGTTTTAGGAATCACCTGATATTAATTGTTTTACTGTGAAACTTAGGTAAATAAGTCTTAGGACTTATTGTGAATAGTAAACTATTTGATGTTTTAAATTATAAATGGCGGTTAAATAAAATACTATTTCTCGCAAATGGTATTTAAGTTCCAGACAATAGATTTAGGACGGGTATAAAAAAATTACACCACTTAATATGTGAGTCGGTTTGTGAACCGACTTCAAAATCCATAGGTTCTCAAACTTTCTTCCATTTCTTATTCTTGAAAATTTTGCAAACTCCATGAAACTATATCAAATTGAAAAACCAAACAAGTAAGTTGTTGTGATTTTGGTGTTACAATTGGTTTTACAACCTCAGGCCTATTATCAACATCATCTTATCAATCCTTCATCCAAAAATGAGTTTTGGTTTTAGTTTTAAGAATGGATTTTAGGAGTTATTGAGTTATACTCGAAATTGAAGCTTGGTTTCGATGTTATAATGATTACCTGAAGTGTTAGATGCATTTAGGAACCTGAAACTGAGTTTGTTTGTGTTAAATTCGAGTTTTTATGAAAACAGCAGCGAAACTCGCAGAACTCAGTTCGTCTTGCGAGGTGAGTTGAACTCCTGCGAAGCGAACTGAGTTGTCGCGAAGCGAACTAAGATTCGCGAAGTGAAATGCTACGGTGCGAGTTGAGTTCCGTTGTGCGAATTGAAATTTATGCGTTGCGAACCGAAATGTTGCGAACCGAGATTTTTAAAATTTTTGTTTTGCAAATTTTGAAAATGCGTAACATGGATTGGGTTGAAATTCGGACGGTCACTCGGAAACGGCCTAATGATCCCGGATCTATTCTAAGAGCCTAGGCGGTTTTTGGCCATTCGGGGTCATCTAGGGCCTGAAAATTGCATTTTTCAGTTTTTAAACGTCATTTCGGGATTTTCTGATTTCATTTCTGATTGAACTTTTGTTTGCCTAGACTTCAGAGATTACCTGATTGGATAAATATGCTATGATGATGATTATGGAACGAATTTCTAATTTATATTTGATTTTCTGTTTCAGATCAACCTAAGACTCAGTGATATAAGAATCCTGAGTGTGGAGACGTCAGAGGTATCAGTGAGTGGATTTGGAACTCACTGTTTAATTTAGTTGTAACTGTTTAGTTGCAACAAGTAAACGTAGATTTGATTATTTGACTGTTTAGTCTGTGTTATTGATTATAAATCTACGTGCTATGTGACCTCTGTGCATCAGTATATTGAGGTCAACATGTTAGTTGGGCTAGTTGGTTATTGTGTGAATTACACAGGGTCTTGATTCATTTGTTGTGTGAAGAACCTGTGTTTGATTATAATAATCATTAGCTATCGGTATCGTCCGTTATGGCCATACGTATATATACGATAAGTGTTCTTGGGGAATCCCCGTGTATTATGATATCCCAAGAACCACCGATCCACATTGAAAGAATATGTGTTTACGATTATTTGGTGTAAACAAGTAGTTATGCTAAGTTGAATGGTGTGTGACTTATTCATTCACTTAGCTTCGTGCTAATTCCTCATATTACTTTCTGCAGGTTTTGTTAATTATGTGGGTGGTCAGGAAGTAATGCTTTGACAGCAAGGAATGTTTGACTGCTCTGCGAACTCTGATATAGTTTTGTTATAAACTAAGTTTTGGAATTTTATAACACTCCATTTTGTGTAATCCCTGTACAGTGGTTTAATAGCCCTAAACTATGGTGTGTTAATGATGTAAACAGGGTATGTGCTTTATCGTGAATGCAAAGTAATGATATATATTTTAAAATATACGCTTCCGTCATAAATAATATATAATATTCCAGAATAGAATGAGGGGTGTTATAATAAGAACGGTAAGAACAATTCATAAATGCATAATTAGCCAACAAAATCATTAGATTCACACTCATACGTCTCAAATATGTGTAGAAAAATTGATTAGAATAGATGCGAACTTTCAGAAATACACAAAAATCGAAAAAACTATCGATGCACAATTATAGAGATAATCGTGTATCAATCGTTTTTTTCGATTTTTGTGCATTTTTAGAAGTGTGCATTTGTTTTTCTTTGCATATTTGAGACGTATGATTGTGAATCTAATGATTTTTGTTTGTTAGTTGTGCATTTATGAGGTGTTCTCACCGTTCTTCTTTTTGAAGTGTTATCATTTAATCCAAAATCTCTCTCTCTCTCTCTCTCTCTATATATATATATATATATATATCAAACATTATTAATTACCTCTCTCGGTAGATGATGATGATGATCTATTTATCTCTCTGTATATATAACCAAAGGTATGAGTTATATATGTGGGAACTTCCCTTGCTTTTACGTGCATATAACTACAAAATTTCAAGGGGGCATTTCATGGTTTAATCTCACATTTTTCATAGTACTGCCGTATCGTATTATCCGACGTGTCATATATACAAGAATAATGGGTTTTAGCGACGGACAAAATTTGTCACTAAAGCCCATAAAATCGTTGATGTAGAGCTAAAGAGACGACTTGTCATCACAAAAGAATCGTCGCTATATCCTCGTCTGTATTACACTACTGAGACGACTTTATGGGCATTAGCGACGACTGTGCATCAACAAGTGCCCATTCTTTTATCCATGACGACTTTATGGGCTTTAGCGACGACTTTGGAAAGAGCATTATATCTTTTAATTTATCCATGACGTTGTCGTAATTGAAAATACAACAATGTTAAACAAGTGCCCATTCTCAACATGGATTTGACTGCTCTTTGGAGGGCAGATCTGTCGCACCCCAAATTCGGGTTGCAGAAGCGAATCGGGTCGGGGTGCGACTAATCAATATACACAGCACATAAGATAAAATGAACGACCACTAAATGCGTCGTTTTACATTGTATTGATAAAAAGCAAAGTTTACATCAAAATATTGTTTACATTAGCTCAGTTACTTGAAATTGAGAGATTTACATTACATAATTAATCTATACAAAATATAATAATGCAATTAAATCTCTGATTTGTTTGAATGCAGACTCGAGCTAATGATTCCTGTTTGGGCAGCCAACCTACTGCTGAGTACCTGTGATACATGCTAAAAGATGTCAGCGAAACGCTGGTGAGCTCACAGGTTTGTATGTCAACACATATTTGTATGAACCGCAAGATTTAATTGAATTTAAAATGCAATTAAGCAAAATAAAAGTTATACAGCCATGAGCACATAGTCTGAGCTTAACTTGAGCGTTAGGTCCAATTAAGGAAACCTAATTGAGTTGCCTCCTACGAGTGCCTAATCTACACTCGTCTTCCCAAATGCTAATACGCCCGTTTGACCAGTTAGTGCGTGCTAACCCGGACGAGGATTGTCAATCCTATATGATATCGTATACTAACATTCACGCTACAGATGTATTACCAAACTATGTTGTGGAGGGCTTCGAAATGATTAGTGAAAACAACTCATGTAGTATTTAATTTGTATTGTACTTGCGTTCATATTGTAAAATAAAACGAGCAATGTAATCACACCCATGATGAAAACCGTAAAATAGGGGCCATGAGACTCACATGAGCCTTGAGTGTTTAACTTAATAAACTTGAATTGATTAGCAGTGGATTGATGTCCGAATACTTGTAACCTGAGGGTGTCCAAGATACGGGATGGTTATAACATGAGTAGGCATCTCGAAAGATAGCCCTTGTAGTTGTTCGTCCAACTTAGAATGTCCAAATTACTACGATTTGGTTGATTGAATTATCCAAGTTACTACGACTTTGTTGATTTGATTGTGTTTTGAAAAATGTACGGCCCGTTGGTGATTTGTTTGTAATAATAATCTCACATTATTATTTTAATTTTCGAAAGGTGTTATACTTAAAAGTATTTGTAAACTTTAAGTGACGGGGGTCCGGGGGCAGCGCCCCTGGTTAGAGGGGTCCCAGGGGTGGCAACCCCTGGCGGGGTCCAAGGGGCTGGTCCCTGGTTGGGGTCGAGATGCCAAGTCAGCTCGAAATTTTTTTATTTCTATTAAATTGCTTTGGTGAAAAACGCACTTGGAATTTGAATTCGGGTAAAATGGGGTGTCAGATTTGAGCCTCAATACTTAGTGAAATATGGATTTTAAACTTTCTGTTTTTAGCGACACTTGATGCGTCACTTCCAAAATTTGGGCGACACTTAGGAAGTGTCGCATAAAATGACGGTTTCAGAATTATTAGCGTCACTTGGAGAAGTGACGCATAAGGGGGGATGACACTTAGGGAGTGTCGGGTTCGAGTGTCGGTTTCTGATCATAGGCGACACTTAGGAAGTGTCGCTAGAAGTGTCGGATAAAGGTGTTAGGCGTCACTAGGCAAGTGACGGTTGGAGTGTCGGGAAAAAGGGGTTTTATGCGGCACTTGGGCAAGTGACGCAAATTTAGGGTTTTATGCGTCCCTTAATGCGGCACTTAAGTGACGCATGAAGTGACGCTATACTGGACTGACCTATGCGACACTTACGCCTGTTCGACGGATTTTGAGCCAAAAACGTATTTTCCGGTTTCCGTTTGGTCCGATTCTTTTACCCAACCCTTAGATGGACATTATAAGCTATTACAAACAGCAAACAAGTGAACATGTGTAAAATCGGAGAGTTTCGGGATTTGTCGGAAACTTACAACTTCACGCGAGAGGAATCCAGAAAAATAGAAACGTAGATCGTTGCGAGGTGGTTCTTTTCTTCCAAATGGGCGATGAAAACCGAGGTCGTTTGGTGGTGTAATTTGGAGGATTATGGTGATAGTGGTGTGGTTAAATTTTGAGAGAAAATGAGAGAAGGAGAGAGAAAGAGAAGTGAGAAATGAGGAGGAAGGAAAGGAAAGAGGAGGGAAAGAAGGGGAAAGGAGGGGGCCCGGCTGGTGGGGTCCACCGGGTGTGGGCTTCACCAGTTTTTCGTTCTCCTGCGTACGCGCTCCGTGCGACGTTCGTTTTCTCGTTCGTTTAAACTTTTAAATAAATATTTTTCGTGTTCAGACACGAGTTTTAAAATACAAGTATTTCTTTAATATTTTTGAGGAAGTATTTTACCAAATACTTAGTAATTTGGTTATAAAATATAACTTAACTTTGTTTTGGTTGTTTGCGCGTTTGTTATTTTAACCGCGAAATCCTTGTTCGTACGATACGAATTTGATTTGAAATATTACATAAATAATATTTCGAATACATTCGGGTTCTTAAATAGTGTTATATTATTTAATTAAAATCGTTCACCAACGTCCGTATTAATTGAATCGAATTGCATTCGATTTGAAACTTGTACGATTTAATCAAATCGCATACTTGTATATATTCAACAATATATATATTGATACATTAATTAGCCTAGCACATAACTAATTACATGTATTACACTTGATTAGACACTAATTACTAGTCCTAATTTGATGGGTGTCACAAGATCCAAGAGGCAAAGGGGGACAACTTGCCCTTAAAATTTTGAATTGATTTTGCAAGGGTATTATTAATACTTTATGCATTTTGTCACTTCAAAAAAGAAAAAAAATAGTATTTTTTCTCTCTCAGTTACTTTTTTTCTAGCTCTGTCCTGACTCTTTACACGTGTCTAAACTATGCAACTAATCACATCAACTGTAATTTGTCATCATATATATACAATAGTTGGTTACAAAAACTTTGTTACTACCTCCGTCGTAAAATTATTGTCTAATTTTAACTTTACGAAGTCTTTCGTTTTCAATTTTAACCTTAAATATTCATGTTTGTGTTATATAATACATTTTGATGAAAATTATATCAATAAAAATACATTTGAATCACAATCCATTCATATATATATTTTCCATCAAGTATATAACACAAACAAAAATATTTAATGTCAAAGTTGAAAAAGAAAAACTTCAGAAAGTTAAAAGTGAAAAATAATTTTGAGACAGAGGTAATAGTAAGTATTAATGAATTCCTGTTGATGTAATTCTCTCAACCTTGATCACCCCTTGCACAAAATGGTGTAGATGCATATATGTGTTTGTTAAAAACAAAAAGCTAAGGGTGCATTTTGTTACTCATATTTTTTTATATATTTTGTCAACAAGATAAAGATGAATATTGTTTTATTTCTATAAAAAGCCTAATGAAAAATAATTTAGAAAACTCGTTTAAACGTAAGAAATAAAGTTAGTTTACTTGAATGGGAGAATCACTGATTATAGTTTCCATATTCTTAGTTGTACTCCCTTAGTCCCAATTTTATTGTTCTCTTTCAACTTTTGTTGTCTTTTGTTGACAACTTTGACCTTAAATTTCTTTGTTTGTGTTATATAATACTTGATGCAAATTATACCAATAAAAATACATTCAAAACCCAATCTATTCATATATTATGCATCAACTACTCCCTCCGTCCCAAATCTATTGTCCTCTTGTTGACTTTGGAGTCTTTTCTCTTTCAACTTTGACCTTCAATATTTTTGTTTGTGTTATATAATATTTGATGCAAAATATATGAATTGATTGGATTTTGAATGTATTTTCATTTGTATAATTTGCATCAAGTATTATACAACACAAATAAAAACATTTAAGGTCAAAGTTGTCAAAGAAAGACTCTAAAGTCAACAAGTAGGCAATAGATTTGGGACAGAGGGAGTATTATATAACACAAACAAAATTTTCAAAGTCAAAGTTGTCAAAGAAAGACTTCAAAAGTCAAAATTAGACAATAAAATTGGGACGGATGGAGTATATAGAAAAGAAAATGGAGATTTTCGTTTTCTTAGAAAATTATCAGGAAATTAACAAAGCTATATGATTAGTGTGCCTGAACTATATCACTTAATCAGTTGTTTTTATTATATTGTTTCAGAAGTATAATAGTCATATTTGTTTGGGTTAATGTACAAATTCGTTATTGTACTTTACGAAAATGATCATGTGTGTTACTAAACTTTAAAAATGTTCAAATTCATACTGTACTTTCAAAAAGTGTTTTCACGCCTATTTTTGTTACAGTACTTGATGACCCAATTGCACATTGTTATGTACATTTTTACAAGTAAGTAACCTAATTGAACTATGGTGAAAGTTTAGTAACCTAATTGAACATTTTTGAAAGTATAGTAATCCAATTGGACATTTTAAAAGTACAGTAATCTAATTGGACATTTTAAAAGTACAATAACCCACATGAATATTTTCACAAAGTACAGTAACGAATTTGTACATTAACCCTATTTGTTTTTAGTCTTTCATGTTCTACACAACTACACTTTTTTTTAAAGGATAACACTTTGTGCTTTTGAACTGTACAAATTTATGGGTGCTACTAATATTAATGGATGGATTAAATATGTATGTATAAAATTGTTGAATGGTTAAAATTATAAAATACATAATTTTATTTTAATGTTACATTGGGCAAGTGCACAATTCTTTAGGGCTATGCCCTTTATTAAATTAGTTTTATTTTATTTTATTTTTTGTTTTTTTGGGTTGGGAAAATCATCGTCTGTCAAGAAGTTGTTAACGCTAACGATAATCATCCTGAGACATTCTTTGGAGAACTCAAACGACGACTTCCTTTGGAGAACTCGAAACATCAATCGTAGCTTATATTTATTCACAGGCGAAATGCATAGGTTTCAAATGGTTTAATTATATATACGTACTTCAATAACTTAGAACACACAGATAAAACAACACTTATTCATTAACTACAAGAAAACAACGTTTCATGATCATCCATACAGTCATTGTATCCATAAACGACTTAATTACTGGGAAGAAAACGTAAACATGCTCTAACGACGAAGATATGTTATCTGCAATTAATTAAGTAGCGTCGTCCTTCCTTCGTCCCCATTCGTGTATCCTAAGATGCAGTTCAGCCGCAGCGATTAAAAAGTAAACTGCTTGTATAGGTGTCAAAATCTCCACCACAGCCTTCAACGTCTCGATTCTTAAACCATCCGCCATCTGCAACACTTCTTCCAACTCATCTTTCTTCAATTTCAACAACGCTTCCACTTTCCGATCATTGTCCCTCTCATCATCAACGTTGCGGTTATCATTCCTCATATTCTCGGAAATCGAGTTGGATAAATCCACCATAGGTGTATCAGCCGCTGATTCTTGCAAACGTGCCATTTTCTCACTAATAGCCCTCTCTTCACGAATCGTCTTCCTCTGCAGTTCATCAATTCGATTGATTTGATCAACACTCAGATCGCCTAAATCATCAGTCAAAACTGGAATCAAATCTGCGAGTCTAGCCTCAAGCTGTATCCCAGATTTTGAGTACAGTAAATGGATTGCAGTCGTTGGCCTCCATCCAGCAATCCACAAAAGTGAATCTTCAAGTGAGGTCAGCCACGTAGGCATAAACATCGAAATCACATCTCCTTTTGCTCCAGTTGATTTGGCTTTATAGTAGTCTTCATAATGACCTACAACTTTACCAATAAGTGGGAGTAAACTTGAATCGTCTTCGAAATTGTGGACGTCATCGTTTCGGTGATGGTTTGCAGCGGACACGAGATGTTCAAGGTTGGTGTTGAGCTCACCTAGCCACCAATCGAAGAACTGGTGGAAGGTGTAATTGCGGTGAGTGTTTTGGTTTTCGATCATGAGAGTTGGACTCGTGAGCTGACATGATAATTGAAATCAGGTGGTGGTGATATTTGTAGGGTTTTGTTCATGGCATGGCATGGCATACGGGTTGGAAATTCAGGTTTGTTTTTTGTAGTTACTGACATAATTGGTCCAACACTTGTTTATGGTTGTTACTTTTAGTCCCTAGAGTTTGACTGTATTAGGATTACCTGATGAAAGTAGTAGTGTGCATAGGTCGGTTTGGTTAGGTTTTTAACTAAAACTGAAAATCGAACTATAAGTTTGGTTTTTGGAAAATAAAAAACCCTAATAGTTCGGTTTTTCGGTTTCGTTTTGTACGGTTTTGGTTTTATATATATTTGGTTTTTAGAGTTCAGTTTCCGGTTTATCCATTTGAGCATTTTATCAAATAAACTTGATATAGTAGAGATTACATATATGTATATGTATCCTAGATATGACATCACACTTAATCGTTATACTAGAAAAACTACTAATTTTAAATTCTTGTAGAATTTCATTGATCATAATATCATATACAATCAACGATGTGATAATATGATTATAAAAGAAGTATTAACAAATTAGTGTACCGAATTGAATAAAACAATAAAACGCTTAGAATTACTATAAATATTTGAAGAGTATGATATATACATATATATAGTATACATAAATTTTTTTAGTAAAACACGTACATATATACATATATAGAAGTAATGTACGTAGTATATAATATAGAGAATTCTTTCGGTTCGGTTTTTTCGGTCGGAGTTTAGTGAACAACCAAAAACCGAACCGTAATTTTGGCTTTTCAAAATTCAAAAATCAAACCGTCGGTTTTTAGTTTTATATTAGGGGTTGTTTGTTGTCGTTGGAGTGTACGTCTTTGGTCTGAGTTTTCCTTTAGCCGCATTGTAAATTCTAGGCCTGTGCAAAGTGCTAAAACCGGCCCGAACCGGCTTGAACCGAACCGAACTGCGAACCGTGAAACTACGAATATTAGAACCGAGAACCGTACCGTGGAGAAGCGGTTCGGTACGGGACGGTACGGTTCTGGTACGGTTTGTCGGTTCTCACGGTTTATACCTTGTTTTTCACACCGTAAGTATAGAACCGGACCGAACCGAACCGAACCGCGAACCGTGAAACTACGAATATTAGAACCGAGAACCGTACCGTAGAGAAGCGGTTCGGTACGGGACAGTACGGTTTCGGTACGGTTTGCCAGTTCTCACGGTTCGAACCGTGTTTTGCACACCCTAGTAAATTCTAGCTCTCGTTAGTTTTTCAATAAAGTTAAATTACTTTTCTAAAAAAAATGTACGCTAACCATTTCTTAAAATAACAATTATTATACGTTCAAACGTTGCTAGGTAGAATATCTAGATTGTAAGGATAGTCATCGGAAAAGTATGAAAATTGTTACGCTAATACCATTTAGACAACCTATACCCGAGCCAATTAGTAGGTGCGTGAACATATATGAGTCCCTATATATCTCCGTTTACCCGCTAGCATACATTCTATGGGTGTTTAAAACAACTATATATATAAGTTGATCAGCTTAGAATAAGAGTTTACTCGATCAGCCAACTACCATATAAGGTGCATTTTGCTATATATACTCCAATTTCTCAACAATAAATAAATAAATTAATAAATTGGAAGAAAACTGAAAAGGTAATTAATAAACGTGTTAAAGTTTGCGTTTTGTGAAAAGGTTTCTAGAATACAAGAAAATACGAGTATAAGTTGTCACTGCATGTAAACGTACGAGAACATTATAAGTTGAAGTTTTCTATATTTTCTATTATAAAAGTAAAAATTTCTTCCCTCACATTTGAAAAACTTTTCTATATATACCCTACATTAGATTATTAGATATACTAGACAATTTTCAAAAATTTATAAACACACCTTTTGTTACCAGTGCATTACAGCAAAATAAGTTTCAGTATATTGGGTTTTTATTGTATATCAGCTAGGCTTAAGAAGTTGAACCACTAATCTGTAATGTTGGTGCGATATCTGTTTGTACTTAAGTTTTCTTAACGTTGTTATTTCCAACTACTGTGCTAGTGATCAATATATAGTAACTATGGTGAAGATAACATCCAAATAGCCATATTTACAGAATCAGTAATAATACTAGAAATGAGACTTGAACACTTATTATATTGGTGCATTAGAGGGTTGTATTATAAAAGATCTTTGAGACAATGGTGTGTAACAAATTGGACAGTTCCAACCTAAGTATCTCGGAAACGTTCCAATCTAAGTATCTCGAAAACGGGTACTAAATTGATGAATATTATTGTTATAACAAAGAGGATACAATTGCATATCTTAGCCAACAGGTATTTTTATTTCTTATCCGTTTTGTCAATATGCATCAGTGAGCCTGACGATTTGGGTGTGATGCTGTTCCACATTCATGCACTATTCCAAATTTCTGATTAGAGTTTTCTGACGTTGACGATTGATCTTTTGTTTGGATTGTATATCATGTAAGTATTCATTTGGAATTCCTTTATAAGGACAAAATTGCACACGTAGTAATCCAAAATTGAAAGAATGTATATCTAAATCACACGTATCTGAACGATGATTCTTGAAGTGTTAGCGATGGTGGCATCTTACTGCCATCAAAATTAGACCACTCCCAACAGTTATCTCGTCGGTTGTTTCACCTCAGTGTCAAATCAGCACTCTTCAAACTAACACACAACTGACGCAACGACGCTAACAATAACCATATCATATCACTTCAATTTTTGATCTCACGTTTACCAATGTACCTACATTTACATATATTAAACAAAAATAAAAACACATTAAAATAATATTGATGGCCCCACTTGCTCGTCTCCTCTTAGTCGCTTAACCGACGCAGCTGTGACACCCGTCAAATTAGGACTAGTTATTAGGTCCTAATCGTTTTGTTAACATATGTAATTAGTTTTGTGTTAGACTAATTGTGCGTATCATTACGTGTATTGTTATATATACGCATTTACATGATTAATTTTAATCGTGTCATTTTATATCGGCCAAATTCTGATACATTAATATGGACGTTGGTGAACTTTTCAATAAATAACATAAATCTATTTGGTGATTAAATGGTAGTTATTCACATTATATTATTATGTATTAATAATATACGAAACAATGTACGTTTTGTTTAAAACGTAACTGACACAAATTAAACGCGCGAGACGCGCCCGATAAATCAAATAAACTCAAGTTATATTTTTATAACTCAAGACAAAGTAATTTGATGAAATACTTCTACTAAGATATCGTGTATTTACTATAACAGTTATAACAACGATTATAAATCGTCACGTGACTAAACGATCGAAGCATAAAACGTATAAACCGAACCCGGCAATGTAACTAAACATTTTTATAAATGTTTACCAAGTATTATTGAGTAATACTACCAACTAAAATATCAAATTTCAAACGTTATTTAAAACACGTACGTAAAACGTATAACGATAATATAAACGTTTAAACGACCGGGGAAACAAGCACCGCACGGAGCGCAAATTGAGGAACCAAAAATTAGGACACACACCCTCATGTGTGGGCCCCATGGGTCGGTTTTGACCAGCCCCAAAACAAGATCCACAAAATGTGGATCTTGTTTCCTTTTGTTGACATAAGTCATACAACCACCCACCTCCTCCTCATTCAATCACCATTCATCTCTCTCTCTCTAGCCTCAAACTCTCGCCTCTTTCCCTCTCTAAACCAGCCATCTTCATCACCATAATCCACCATCAAACCACCTTGGATCACGAAGTTGATTGAAGATAAAACGATCACGAGAACGCGAGCTACACTTCCACCTTCTCGGATTCTTCATACGATCATTGTAAGAACCCCGACACTTTCATGAAGTACTTGTATTATGTTTATATAGATGATATATTGTTCATACAACTTGATGATGTCCAAAAATTATAACGAAAAACATTTTTTGAACACATACGTATGAAGACAGATTCTGTCCCAGAAAATACGTCATACCAAATCGTTTATAACTCGAGTTCTAGGAGGAATCAACTCACGAAATCTAAACGAAAAATGACCATTAAGATGTTATCTACAACTTTCATGTTGGGCTCGTGATCCAGAAATACACGGATTATAGTATAGAAGCCGATCCTTTAGTGTTATGCATTTTTAGACCTAACCTGACCACTTTTCATTTCCATTTTTGTTTAAAATAGTAAAGGACCTTCTAAAATCATAATAAATTGCAGAAATGATTTAGACTCATGGGGGAACATGTGAGATTTTTGTTGAGACCAAACTCGGATTAAAAAGTGGTAATAACGAGAGAACTATCGAGCTACAAATCTGGAAAACATTTATATTAGGGACTGTTTTGGCAAATTTCTGAAAATAACACCTCAAGAGGCCCACGAAACATAACGACAATTTTTATAAATATATTTTACCATATTAAAGGTTGGGTAAAAGTTACGGTCACACCGAGACCGTTGACCACATTTTCGACATTGACCAAAAACTATTAAGTGTCGCCATAGAGTGTCGCCTAAAATGAGATGACTATAACACATTTTCACACTAAGTATCGAACGTCCTGTAACCTTTAATACTTATACGATACCACATTTAAACACTTCAAATATATTTTATAAGTATATCATTTTAACATCATAATAATAATACTTTGGAATTATTATTCAAACTCACCAACGGGCCATACATATTCTTCCAATCATACCTAATCAAAATCAAATCATTGGACATTATTAGTTGGATGAATAACTAGCATAGATGATCTGTTGATACATCTAATCATTAAAACCTTGCCCGTTTAATACACCCAGCAGGTTTCAACATCTAATCATTAAAACCTTGCGCGTTTAAGACGCCCAGCAGGTTTCAGTCGTTGGAAATGACATCATTTCCCTTGTACACCATTACTAGTGCTTGATAGCATCTCATCAGACTCAGGTGAGTCTCATAGCCCCTATTTTACCGTTTTTACTCTAGGGGTGAGAATACATGCTTGTTTTGTTTTACATGTGAATGCAAGTATTAAACATCGGTATATTCTGCATGAATAATTCATCTAATCATCATAAGTCCTCAATAGCATAGTTTGGTAATACTTTGTAGCGTGAATGTTAGTGTATGGTACCATATGGGATTGACAATCCCCGTCCGGGTCAGCAAGCACTGACTGGTCAAACGGATGCATTATCATTTGTTCATACGTGTGTTGATTAGGCACACGCATAGAGGCACCCTCACTCAGGCACTTAATTGTGATCCTGACACCTCAGTTAAGCTCAGACTATGTGCTCATGGCAGTTATATACATCATTTATCAATTACTTATTTGTTTAATTACAAATATTCATACTTAAATCTTGCGGTTCATACATTACACTTTATCATAAAACCTGTGAGCTCACCAGCTTTTAGCTGATCATTTTAGCGTGTATGCTCATGTTCGCAGCAGCAGTCGGTCTACTCACTCAGGATGCCCATTAGCTCGAGTCTCATGCAAACATCAGGAGATTGTCATGCATTACCATATTTTGTATAATTAGTTATGTCATAAAATCTCTTTCATTAAATCTCGAGCTTTTGTAAACTATTATAACTTTGTAAAACTTTTTTGATAACAATGTACCGTAAACGACGCATATAGAGTCGTTCATTATATCTTATGTGCTTTGTTTATTGATTAGTCGCGCCCCGACCCGAATCGCTTCCGCATATTTGGGGGTGCGACAGCGGCCCAAATAGCTGACAAAATCAATTTACAAACGGTGCCAACAGTGACAGTTGGCCAACGCTCGTCGGTTTCCAAACCAATGCAACGTTATGACCAATTTTAGGGCCAATAATTCTTGATGGTTCAAAAATCAAAATCCCACGTATAAAATTGATACAAAAATATATAAACAGGTTTAACTTGCATTTTGTTTTTTATCAACTGATTAACCTATAAACCTATTATTTTTCATGTCAAGTTTATATGGGTATATAAGTAACCGGGTTAACCTAAATGTATATTAGATCTATTTTAATTAAATAAAATTATTGTTTTGTGCTTGAGTTTATAGCAATAATGAATGTATCTATATTGTTAGGATAAAACGTACGAACCCCCAAGTTAACTATTAGTCACAAAGCGGGTAATAGTAACGTAGAGAAGTTAAAAAGTATAATGAAATGATAGACACAAGATTTACGTTGAAGGTTTAAACAACCTTTATTAATAGGTGGAGACAAGTACATGAAAGGAAAAATACAAAGGCTAAAGTTTACAAGTATGTGTAAAACACATACACATACTTATGTGTGTAACTCTTGCCAAATAGGATGAGAAAGAAGTAAGAAAACACAAGAGAGAATTGGTTGTGTTGGTGTGTTTTTCAAAAACGAAATGGTCCCTACGTAACCATTCATCCATAATATCAAACAAATCTTTTTCCTGTTTGGTAACTTTTTCCCATAGAAATGAGCTCTATTTATAGGTTCCAAACTGTTGGGTTATTTCCAATTATATGGAAGTATTTTTTGGCCCAACAAACATTAGCCCAATTGGTATTTTTAGGCTCAAAATCCATATTATCAAATCTCTTGTATGTTTAGGGATCAGTAGTATGTGAGAGTGTAAATTCAATAATTCAAAAGAGAGAATAGAGAGAAAAGAAAAGAGTGAAACCCTCAATTCCCGTATTCACTGTAGCAGGCTGAGAAATCGGATGATCCCCGGAGATTGAACCGTCAGATCGATCTCAAATTTGGACGGTGTGTTCCTGACATCTGGGCCAACATTCTGACCGTTCAGTTTTACATTTTGAGGTCTGGAGGTAGAGTTACAGCTCCTGGACAGTAGCAGAATTTTGGGGTATTAATTTCCTCTTTTGTTTTTAGTTTGATTCCATACTTGTTGATATTGTTGTTCAAGAGTATGATAATTGTTGTATACTTCTAGTGAATTTAGAGAAGACCCGGTTGTATTGTTCTCTTGTTGATATTAGTATATTTTAAGTGGTCCGAAAGTCCCGTGGTTTTTACTCTCGTCTTGAGAAGTTTTCCACGTAAAAATCTTGTGTTGTTGTGTGTTCTTGGTTATTACTTAGTTTCTGTGATTGAGGCTGATTTGGGATTGATTTAGATTGCATTTAGTGTATCCTAATTGTATGCATTCTTGGTGGTTCATACGGGTCGTGAAAGTGTTGTCTAACGGGTATTTAGTTCCGCGTTAGTGTTTACCGTTGTGGCATAGTTTTTCCCATCAAATTGGTATCAGAGCTTTGGTTATTTGATTTGACTTGTTTGAATGATGGAAGCTAATACAACTAGGATGATTAATTTAAATGGTTCTAATTATCATGTTTGGAAATGCAAGATGGAGGACCTTCTTTATGTGAAGGATTACTATTTGCTTATTTTTGCTACCGATAAACCTGATGGTAAATCAGATGCAGAGTGGACTATTTTGCATAGACAGGTCTGTGGGTATTCGGCAGTGGGTAATAGCCTAAAGTATCTAACACAGACATGTTTGAGTCCCGGTTTCTCTCGTGGTCAGAGTCAACTAATGTATCCTGTTCAGTCATGCTTCCTTTCAGGTCTCACATCTTATTCTTTTAATTGTACATAGTTGATCAGGCTATGTTAAATTAAACCAATACAATGCAGTCACTGAACTTAATCATACTTAATGAGGAATACTGCCTAACGGTCATAGTCTAGGCCCACTAAATGCAACCTAGTTCACTATAACCTTAGGCTCTGATACCAATCTGTCGCACCCCCAAATTCGGGTTGCGGAAGCGAATCGGATCGGGGCGCGACTAATCAACAATCACAGCACAAAGGTATTATATGCGTCATTTTACATTGATATTGATAAAACCAAAGTTTACATCAAAATATTGTTTACATTAGCTCGGTTTGAAATTGAGAGATTTAAGTACATAATTAATCTATACAAAATATAATAATGCAGCTAAATCTCTGATTGTTTGCATGCTGACTCGAGCTAATAGATCTTGATTGAGTAGTCCAACCTACTGCTGGTCACCTGTGATACATGCTAAAATGGGTCAGCGAAACGCTGGTGAGCTCACAGGTTTGTATGTCAACACATATATCGTATGAACTGCAAGATTTAGTTGAATTTAAAATGCAATTAAGCAAAATAAAAGTTATACAGCCATGAGCACATAGTCTGAGCTTAACTTGAGCGTCAGGTCCAATTAAGGAAACCTAACTGAGTTGCGTCCTACGAGTGCCTAATCTACACTCGTCTTCCCAAATGCTAATACGTCCGTTTGACCAGTTAGTGCGTGCTAACCCGGACGAGGATTGTCAATCCTATATGATATCATATACTAACATTCACGCTACAGATGTATTACCAAACTATGTTGTGGAGGGCTTTAAAATGATTAGTGAAAATAACTCATGTAGTATTTGATTTGTATGGTACTTGCGTTCATATTGTAAAATAAAATGAGCAATGTAATCACACCCCTGATGAAAATCGTAAAATAGGGGCTATGAGTCTCACCTGAGCCTTGAGTGTTTAACTTAATAAACTTGAATTGATTTGCGATGAATTGATGTCCGAAGACTTGTAACCTAAGGGTGTCCAAGATACACGATGGTTATAACATGAGTAAGCATCTCGAAAGACTGCCCTTGTAGTTGTTCGTCCAACTTAGAATGTCCAAATTACTACGATTTGGTTGTTTGAATTATCCAAATTACTACGATTTGGTTGTTTGACTTGTCCCAGTTACTACGACTTGGTTGATTAATCTTGAGTTTTGAAAATGTGTACGGCCCGTGGTTGATTTGTTTGTAATAATAATCCCACATTATTATTTTGATTTTTGAAAGGTGTTATACTTAGAAAGTATTTGTAAACTTTAAGTGACGGGGGTCCGGGGGCAGCGCTCCTGGTTAGCGGGGTCCCAGGGGTGGCAACCCCTGGTAGGATCCAAGGGGCTGGCCCCTGGTTGGGGTTGAGATGCCAATTCAGCTCGAAATTTTTTTATTTCTACTATATTGCTTTGGTGAAAAACGCATCTGAGATTTGAATTTGGGCAAAATCAAGTGATAAAATTTTAGGTCTCGATACTTAGTAAAATCTGAGTTTTCTAGGTTCTGTTATCTGTGACATTAGGTGTAGTGTCGCAGGCCGTGACTGCGACATTGATCATGGCGTCGCTAAGTGTGACATTCGCAATTTAATGCGACGTTGAGTCTGATGTCGCTATATGCAACGTTGTTGGTCTTTGCGACGTAGGGGTCGATGTTGTTATGTGCGACGTTAGCAATTTAATGCGACATTGAGGTTGATGTCGCACCATGCGACATTGTGGCTGATGTCGCAATTTGCCTGGGACAAATGCGACATCGGAGTCTGATCGGACTCCGGTGGTCGGAAACATGGCCGGACGACTTTGGTTTGGTCCGAAACTTTTACCCAACCCTTATATGGACGTTTTAAGCCTAGACAAACAATTATAAGTTGAAAACAATAGAAAACGAGAGGTGTCGGGATTTGTCGGAAACTTACGAAGTTAACGCCGTGAAAATCCATAAAAGATGGGGTTGTATATCACGGGGAGGTGGTTCTTTTCTTCCAAATGAGCTAAATGATTTAAGGTTGTTTGGTGGTAGCTTTTAAGGATTTAAGGTGGATGGTGGTGGTGGATTTGAGAGAAATGAGAAGGAGAGAGAGATGGTAAAGATGAGAATGATGATGAATTAAGAAAGAGTGGGGTTCCCCCCCCCCCCCCCTCTTTTGGCTGATTCGGTGGGGGCCCACCGGGTGTGGGTCTCCACTTCTTACTCCCGTGTATTCGCGCTTCGTGTGGTGTTCGTTTTCCCGGTCATTTAAACGTTTAAATAATTTTATACGCGTTCAATTATAAGTTTTAAAATACGATTAATTATTCGACATTTTAGTTGAAGTATTTAACCGAATCCTTTAGAATTTAAGTTATAAAAATATAACTTATACTTGTTTCGTTTGTTTGCGTGTTAAATGTTTAAGTCGCGTAGACGTTTATTATACGATACGAAATGTAATTGAAATATTATCAAAATAATATTTTGGGTATGATATCGTTAATAAAATTGATCACCAACGTCCGTATTTAATTGAACCGAATTACATTCGAGTTGAATTGAGTACGATTTAATCAAATCGTATACTTGTATATATTCAACAATATATATATTGATACATTAATTAGCCTAACACAGAACTAATTACATGTATTAACAGTCGATTAGGTACTAATTACTAGTCCTAATTTGGCGGGTGTCACAGATGCTTACTGTAAAGAGAAAGGTATTCGGCACCAAAAGACTCCACCAAAGACACCGCAGTTGAATGGCTTAGCAGAGCGGATGAACAGAACATTGGTTGAGAGAGTCAGATGTTTGCTTTCACATGCAGGGTTGCCGGGTTCCTTTTGGGGTGAGGCTTTGAATACGGCGGTACATATTATTAATCTAACCCCTTGTGTTCCTTTGCATTTTGATGTTCCTGATAGGGTTTGGAGCGGCAAAGATGTTTCTTACCGTCACTTACGAGTCTTTGGATGTAAGGCTTTTGTGCATGTTCCCAAAGATGAGAGGTCAAAGTTTGATATAAAGACTTAGACATGCGTGTTCCTCGGTTATGGTCAAGATGAGTTTGGGTATAGGTTGTATGATCCAGTTCAGAAGAAACTTGTACGAAGCCGAGATCCTGTGTTCGTTGAAGATCAGACTTTATAAGATGTTGAGAAGACAGAGATAGAGACAATTCATCAACATAGTGATGATCTTACTGATTTGGATCCAGTTCCTCCACAACATGTTGATTCACAGTTTGGGGATGATGTTCAGAATGATGAACATGGTATTGATGATGTTGATGCTCATGAGCAACCAGAGATAGATGAAGACGTTCATCCAGAGTTACCGGTACTAGATGTGCCACCATTTGTCCCACTTAGGCGGTCTATCAGAGATCGTCATCCTTCCATTAAATATTCTGCTAATGAGTATGTTTTACTCACTGATGGGGGAGAGCCCGAGTTTTATGCAGAAACTATGGAAGATGAACATAGGAAAGGGTGGGTTGAAGCCATGCAAGATGAGATGAATTCCTTGCATGAGAAAAATACTTATGAATTGGTGAAGTTGCCTAAAGGCAAGAGAGCTTTGAAGAACAAGTTGGTTTATAAGGTGAAGACTAAGGAGCATACGTCTCTACCCATGTACAAAGCTAGATTGGTTGTTAAAGGATTCAGTCAGAAAAAGGGTATTGATTTTGATGAGATTTTCTCTCCGGTCGTAAATATGGGATCTATTCGAGTGGTTCTTGGTTTGACTACTAGCCTTGATCTTGAGTTTGAGCAGATGGATGTCAAGACAGCTTTCCTTCACGGTGATTTGGATAAGGAAATCTACATGGAGCAACCTGAAGGTTTTCCACGCAAAAATCTTGTGTTATTGTGTGTTCTTGGTTATTACTTAAAATCTGTGATTGGGGCTGATTTGGGACTGATTTAGATTGCATTTAGTGTATCCTAATTGTATGCATTTTTGGTGGTTCATACGGGTCGGGAAAGTGTTGTCTTACAGGTGTTTAGTTCTGCGTTAGTGTTTACCGTTGTGGCATAGTTTTCCCCCTCACAAACCTCCTTCTTGTCAAGTGCAATGCATTTGCAAATATGGCTACCATTTGATGTTATCCAAAGATAATATATCTAAAGTTATTAGATGATGAGAATCTAGTCCATATCTAACAATCTTCACCTTGAAATTGATTCTCAATAAATTAGCAACACTCCACCTCCTTTGACGAAACTTTAAATGGGCTAAATCACATACTATAAAGGCCGATCAAGTCCAAACATTTCTTGAACTTGTAAACCGAAAGAGCCTTCGTGAACATATCAGCATGATTGTCGTTTATGTTGATTTTCTGAACAAGGACTATCTTCTTCGCAATGGTATCTCGAATGAAATGATATCTTATATCAATATGCTTCGTCCACTCATGATACATGTGATCTAAAATATATCGCACTTTGATCATCACAAAAGATGGTAGTAACCTTTTGTTATAGAGTTAATTTCCCAAATAAACCTCTTAACCATGAAGCTTCTTTGAGAGCTTTAGTGACTGCCATGTATTCTACTTTAGTAGTTGATAATGCTACTACATGTTGTAGAGTAGCCTTCCAGCTGATTGCTACACCTCCAATACAAAAAACTTAGCCCATAAGAGATCTTCGTTTATCACAACCATCAACGTAATCCGAATCTACAAAACTAACTAATGTGTCATTGGTTCTACCAAACTCCAAAAAAGTGCTTAAACTTCCTTTTAAGTATATGAGAATCCACTTCACTGCTTGCCAATGTTCTTTTCTGGGATTTTCCATGTACCTGCTAACAACACTAACTGTGGACGTGTACACACCATTGCGTACATTATGCTGCCAACGGCATTAGAATAAGGAACTCGTGCCATATAATCTTCATCTTCTTTTGATTGTGGTGATTAAGCAGCAAATAACCTAAAATGGCTTGCAAGAGGAGTGCTTACAGCTTTTGCATCATGTAGGCCAAATTTCACCATAACTTTCTTGAGATAGATATAACTTTCCAAATTTTCTATCCCGCCTTATCTCCATGCCTAAAATCTTTTTAGCTGGTCCCAAATCTTTCATTTCAATTTTATTGTTCAACAATTTCTTCAGTCGATGAATATCTGTAAGATTCTTAGCTGCGATGAGCATATCATCAACATACAACAACAAATAAATGAAAGAACCATTGTCTAACTTTTCATAGTAGACACAACTGTCATATAATCTTATGGTGAAATTATGACTTAACATAAATGGAATCAAACCTCTTATATTAACATAAATGGAATCAAACCTCTTATACCATTGTCTTGGTGACTGCTTCAATCCATACAAGGATTTCTTCAGTAGGCAAACTTGGTCTTTCTTGTTTTCAACTTCAAAACCTTCCGATTGTTTCATGTAGATTTGTTCATCCAATTCGCCATGTATAAAAGCTGTCTTGACATCTAGCTATTCTAATTAAAGATCATACATGGCAACCAATGCAAGCAACACACGAATAGTACTACGTTTTTCAACATGTGAGAAAACATCATTAAAATCAACACCTGGTACATGATTATAGCCCTTCGCAACCAATCGTGCTTTAAATCTTGCACCGTTAACACCAGAAGTATCATCTTTTCTCTTAAAACCCGTTTACAACCAACTATTTTCTTTCCCTTTCACGGTGTCACAAGATCCCAAGTACGGTTCTTATACAGAGATTTAACTTTCTCATTCATGGCAGTTACCCGTTTTTCTAAATCAACACTTTGTATTTCTTTGAAATACGTTGAAGGTTCGTGAGCTTCTTCTGCTAATTTACATATCTTTGAGGTGGTTGAATTTCTCTTCTTGATCTATTTACAGCGAATACTCGTCATGTTCATTGGGAAATACTAATTCTAGATCTTGTGCATCATCTTGAAACACCCAATTTTTTTAATACTCTTGTTTAGGTCCCAATACTCAACTAAAATATGATACGCGATCACGTACGCAAGACTACATGAGTTAACTACCCAACATAAATCATGGGCAAACTGTACACTCTCAAAACTGCCCATTTTGCTCAAAACTGCCCTTTTTAAATACGTATAACTTTTTACTCGTTAACATTTAGACAACCATATTTTATAGACACCTTCACTGTAACAAAATGAAGGTTTCTCTTTTTTACACCTTGCCCACAAAACTACCTCGTTGCCCTCAAAACTGCCCTTTTTCCTCAAAACTACCCACATTCAAATACGCATAACTTTTAACTCGAAAATCATTTGACTCTCAAAATTTGAGGCACTTCCACTATATCAGAATGAAACTTTCCCTTTTTACAATTTTTCAAATTTCATAAAAACGATGATTTTGGACGTGTCATCAATTGGAGGTCATTTTGACCACTTTTTGGTGACAACCATATTCACAAACCATTCACAATATGACCAAGACTTTTTACAAACTTCTCTGACACATCAAAACAAGTTTAAGACATACTACAAACAACCACAACACTAATTCATTTAAAATTATCAAACATTCCCTTTTGACCCATTTCGACACCTTTTGACCTGTTTCAAAAATCAACGATTTCTCAACAATTCACTTCCAATCTTTTTCAAACCAATGGTGATAACATCAAATAATATCATATTTATACACTTATTATCCCTATATTTATATATACTTTTATTGCATTTCTATTGATTTTGATACTTAATTCTTTCATATTTGCAATTTAGGTTTAAAATATAAGGATTGAAGAAAAGGAACGAAAAAGGAGCTGAAATGAAGAAAAACTAAGAAGAAATGAAGACTTGAAGAAAAGAAGACCCAAACATGAAGACTTGAACCATATAATTGAAGAATGGGCCAAGAAAAGAGTGAAGATCCGAAGTTACAAAAAAGATAGCCCAAAAAATAGGCCTGGCCCGATTATGGAACATTCAGGAATTCAAGATCAACCGGCGGTTGGACAACTCAACCGGCGGTTGAATATTATATTGTTAAGTCGGTTACCAGATGCGGAAGTTAGCTTGGAGAGCAAAACTCCAACCGGCAGTTGGATGTCTCAACCAGCGGTTGGACTGGCATTTCTAAAAAGTATAAATAAAGGTCACGATTTAGGTTAAGGATATATGAATTTTAGAGGTAAAAGTCGATTATTAGGGTTAAAGAACGACTCTAAGTCGAATTCGGAGGCTAGAAAGCTGGGGATTGAAGACCTTCAAACCTAACGAAGGGTAATTCAATATCTTTGGTTTGTATTCTAAGTCCTTTTACTTGATAAATGATTGTTTACTTGTATTTGGAATCTTGTTTATATTATCAATGATTATTGATTATTTCTTTAACATATTTGTTTAGATGAAAGATGTTTGTATGATTATTTGAGTATATGTTCATGTTAATTGATTCTATGAATGTTATTAAGGTTATGTCTATATTGATTAAATGATTATGATATTCATGCTATATAGAGAATTCTTGTATGGATTGATTTAATAATTTAGGTTTATGTTTTGATTATACCTAGATAAACGAGAACTTGGTGATAGGTTATAGTCATTACTGGATTAAACTATAATTGATTAGATAATAACATTCGAGACCTCGAAGTTAGTTAACCTTAATATACGTTGAAGAGCTTAATCCTAGGATATTGAGCTGGACCAAGGCCTTTATCTACTTTTATATTTCAACATAGATCAATTAGCTGACAAAGATAAACATATAGGAGAATTTGAATACAACTTAGGTAGTCTAGATAAAATATATCTTCTATCTACCTTATTCAGCTTAAATAATTCTTTAATATTTAATTGTCTTTTATATCCTAGTTCGATATCAAAAGTAAATATAAATATATATTCATACGGAATAAAAACGTACCCCCCTTATATGTAATATTATATGTAATTAATTGTAATTGTAATATTAATTGTGGAATAAATTAATTATTTTAATAAACACGTTCCCTGTGTTCGATACCTGGATTTACTTGTAAAAGCTATATTATACGAACATGCTATTCTTTCATCAATTGTGTGATAAATTATTATTTAGTATTTCTTTGATTTAAAACTTGTTATGAATTTATTTGCATATACTTCACGCACATCAAGTTTTTGACGCCGCTTCTGGGGAGCGGTAATTTACAATTTTTAATTTTTCCCTGTAAAAATATAAATTTTTGTATAATTAAGTCAAATCGAAAAATCGGCTCACCCATTGGGAGTACTGACAAAAATCAAGATATAATGAGAGTTAAGCCCTACTTCCTTTAAGATGTAAAGTGCTTCTCGAAAGAGATAGGTTTTTAATAACCTTAGCGTTGACCTATTTCTCCACTTTTGTGTACAACCATTGGAGCTACCGAGGACATTTTGACTGAATGTATAAACGAACTTAATATAATTTTGTATGTAATATTAACTAATTTGCATTATATTTTGGTTGGGTATTCTTTTGTAGTTATTTAATTTTGAATGTGTTTTATTATTAAATTATTGAGAAAAGATTACATTAACCTGATTCTAACTAACATTGCATTCACTAACTATTCATTAACACTTTAGTTTAATTTTTATTTTACTAGTACTACTGAAGTTTTCTTTTATTGTTTACAGATAGTTATATGACCCGGACACTTCATCCGGATCCACTAAGTCCATTTGACGAACCAGAAAGAGAATTTCATTCAAGAAGAAGATTATCATACGCGCCACCAAATTCACCAGAACACGGGATTTCATCTGAGGAAGAAGACGAAATATTTCATAACAGTCTCGTCAATACGGCTGAATACGGGTATTACTCCGGTTCGGAGTTTGGTAAAGATAAACTACCTTCTAGAGCACCTACGATATATCATAGTGATCTGAACAAGATCATGAAAAAACAATAGACATGGCAGACATAGCTAACATGACGCTTGCAGATTACACGATTCAAACTCGTGGAGATCCTCGATCTGGAGTGGTTAAGCCGGCTATAGCTAGAGAAGTAGAATTTGAATTGAAAGGGCAATTTCTTAAAGAGCTTAAAGAAAATCCTTTTAGTGGAGAGGATAAGGAAGATGAAAATGAACATGTTGAGAAAATTTTGGAAATTGCTGATATGTTTAATATTCCTAACGTTTCAAGAGATCAGATTATGCTACGAGTATTTCCTTTGACACTAAAGGATGGAGCTAAAAGATGGATTAATAATGAACCATCCGGATCTATTACAATGTGGGAAGACCTTCGTACGAAATTTCTTAAAATGTACTGTACTCTTTCGAATACCTCAAAAATGATCGATGAGATAAGGAATTTTAAGCAAAAAGCAAACGAATCATTGTATCAAGCTTGGGAGAGATACAATGAAATGCTACATAAATGTCCACAACATGATTTGAATGTGCAACAGGAGATTACAGTTTTCTATAAAGGAGTTGATAGAGCAACACAATTGGATGCACAAGGTCCAGTTCCTAAAAAGACTCCCGCTGTAGCGAGGGATGGAATAGAAGAATTAGCAAAACATTCACAACTGTGGGATGATGGTTCATCAGGAAGAAAAAGAGTATATGAAGATGGTGAAGGACTTGCAGCTATTACAGCTAAACTTGAAAGTTTAGGGAGAGATATTAAGAAGGTTAATGAACAAGTTCATGCTATTCGGATTGGATGCGAAATTTGTGGAGGGAACCATTTAAAAACTGAATGTCCAAACTCAGATGTGGATATACAAACTGAAGAAGTAATGTATGGAGATTAGGAAATCCAAATTATCGACAAGCAACAAATTTTAGAAGAACTAATCAAGGTGGAAACCAGCAATATCAAAAAGCATCACCAGGATTCTATGTGAAATCAGGACAAAATCCATCTATGCATGATAAGTTAGATTCCCTACTAAAAAAGTTTGATGATAATAATAAAAGGATGGATGATTCAGATGCAAAAATGCGTAATCATGAAGCCTCTATGAAGTAAATTGAGGGGTTTGTTCATCAAATTGCTAAAGTACTACAAGAAAGATTTCCAGGAACTTTACCAGGATTCACAGAGACAAATCCAAGAGAACATGCAAAAGCAGTAGTTACGAGAAGTGGTAAGAATTCAAACCTTTCTTTTGTTCCTAATAAAAATGTTGAATATGAGCAGGATGATAATTTAAAAGAAGTAGAAGTGGAGAAGATTGATGAAGTGACTAAACAAAAACCTATTTTCAAAAATTATACACCTCCACCACCATATCCAGCTGCTCTTAGAAAAGGAAGGGATAAAGAGCAATACCATAAATTTTTGGAGAATCTGAAGCAGTTACATATTAATATACCATTTGTGGAAGCTATTCAGTAGATGCCTAAATATGCTAAATATCATAAAGAATTGCTGACCAACATGAGTAAATTGGACAACGTGACGAAAGTAACAATGAATGCAAGATGTTCAGCAATAATGCAGAATAAGCTACCAAAAAAAGTTAAAGATCCAGGGATTATTACTATACCTTGTGAAATTGATAACATGACTATTGATAATGCGTTAGCTGATTTAGGAGCTAGTATTTCTTTAATGCCATACATTTTATATACACGTTTAGGCCTTGGAGAACCAACACCTATTCGGATGTGTATCGAACTAGCTGATAGGTCAGTGCAATATCCTAAAGGCATGATAGAAAATGTTTTAATTAGGGTTGATAAATTCGTTTTTCCTTGTGATTTTGTCATATTAGATATGGTAGAAAACCCTAGAGTTCCTATTATTCTAGGAAGACCATTTTTAGCTACTACCCACGCTTTAATTGATGTTTTCAATAGACAAATCACTATGAGAGTAGGAAATGAGAAAATAGTTTTTTATGTAAACGATTCTATGAAATACCCTGATTATGTAGATGATACGTGTTATTATTTGAATTCTTTCGATTATATGGATAACACTGTTATGCAGGATCTATTAGAATTTGATCAATCAGAAACAGGTATATTACAAGGATGGAAAGAAGATTTTAGTACAAAATTAACTATTACGGAATATGAAAAGGAAATTGAGGTTGATGATAAGTCAGATGCTGATAAAGAAATGATTGGTGAACTTCCATATCAAGAAACTGAAGAAAATAGTGATGGAAAATTGTGCTCAGTTTATGGAATTCCACGTTTACGTTCTGAAGTTCTAGAAATCAGAACATCTTATGAAAAAGCACCTCAATTGGAATTGAAAGAGTTGTCATCTCATTTGGAATATGCATATTTACAAGGTACATCAGAATTACTAGTCATAATATCTTCGAAATTGACAGGAGAAGAAAAAGCAATTTTGGTAAAAGTTCTGAAGAAGCATAAGAGGGCGATTGCATGGAAAATTACAGATATTAAGGGCATCAGTCCATCTTATTGTACTCATAAAATATTAATAGAATCTGATTACAAACCTGTAGTACAGCCCCTTCGTAGACTAAACCCTAAGGTAAAAGATGTGGTAAGGAAAGAATTATTAAGCTTTTGGACGTAGGATTAATTTACCCCATTTCAGATAGCCCATGGGTAAGCCCAATTCATGTGTTACCTAAGAAAGGAGGAATGACCGTTGTACCAAATGAGAAAAAAGAATTAATACCAACAAGAACGGTTACAGGTTGGAGAGTTTGTATTGATTATCGCAAACTAAATGATGCGACTAGGAAGGATCATTTTTCGTTACCTTTTACTGACTAAATGATAGAAAGATTAGCAGGTAAGGAATTTTATTGTTTCCTAGATGGATTTTCAGGATATATTCAAATACTAATCGTGGAAGAAGATCAAGATAAGACTACTTTTACTTGTCCGTTTAGAACTTTCGCGTACAGAAGAATGCCATTTGGATTATGCAATGCACCAGCAACATTTCAGCGATGTATGATAGCAATTTTTCATGACATGGTAGAAGATTTTATGGAAATATTTATGGATGACTTTTCAGTATTTGGGGATTCGTTTGAAGAATGTTTAGCAAATCTTGAAAAGATGTTGGAAAGATGTGAAAAATCCAATTTAGTGCTCAATTGGGAAAAGTGTCATTTTATGGTTAAAGAAGGAATAGTATTAGGACACAAAATCTTTAAGGTAGGGATTGAGGTCGATCAAGCAAAAATAGAAGCAATTTCTAAGTTACCACCTCCGTCGAATGTTAAGGGTGTTAGGACTTTTCTAGGTAATGCTATTTATTATACAAGGTTTATCCAAGATTTTTCAAAAATAGCAAGACCTATGAATGAATTATTGGAAAAAGATGCTGAATTCATTTTTGATGAAGCTTGCATAAGAGCATTTGATATCTTAAAAGAAAAATTGGTATCTGCACCAATTATGATAGGACCAGATTGAAATTTACCATTTGAGTTAGTGTGTGACGCAAGTGATTATGCTATTGGAGCTGTGCTGGGACAACGGGTGGATAAGAATTTTCGACCAATTTATTATGCTAGCAAAAATCTTACAGATGCACAAGAAAACTATACAACTACGGAAAAGGAATTATTAGCATTGGTTTTCGCGTTTGATAAATTTTGCTCTTATTTAATTTTATCTAAAACTATTGTTTTTACTGATCATTTTGCTTTAAAGTATTTATTCAATAAACAGGATGCGCACCCTCATTTGTTGCGATGGATTCTATTATTGCAAGAATTTGATATAGAGATTAAATATAAGAAAGGAGCTAAAAATTTAGCGGCAGATCATTTGTCACGATTAGAAAATCCGGAATTAGAAGCATTAGATGAATCAGAAATTCAAGATACATTCCCCGATGAACAATTAATGGTAGCAGAAGATATTTCAGAATTACCATGGTTTGCTAATTAGGCTAATTATTTAGCAACTAAGATTTTACCTGCAGGAATGGATCATCAGAAGAAAAAATGATTCTTTGCTGATTCAAAACATTATTTTTGGGAAGATCCGTTTTTATTAAAATCTTGTGCAGATGGTATTATTAGACGGTGTGTTACAGAAAAAGAAAGTCAAGAAATTTTAGATCATTGTCATAAGGGACTAGTAGGAGGACATCTTAGAGCAAATTCTACGGCTAAGAAAGTGTTTGATGCAGGATTTTATTGGCCAACTATTTTTAAAGATGCTCTGGAATTTGTAAAGAGTTGTGATGCTTGTCAAAGGTCAGGAAATATTTCTAAACGAGACGAAATGCCACAACAATCTATTTAGGTTTGTGAAATCTTTGATGTATGAGGAATAGATTTTATGGGGCCATTTTCATCAAGTAAAGGAAATAGCTATATTTTAGTTGCGGTTTATTATGTTTCCAAATGGGCAGAAGCAAAGGTATTACCTACAAATGATGCTAGGGTTGTTGTTCGATTGCAGTTATTTTCTAGATTTGGAACACCAAAGGCATTGATTAGTGATAGAGGAACTCATTTTTGTAATGCTCAACTTGAACGAGTATTATCACGATATGGGGTTTATCATCGGTTTGCTACTCCTTATTATCCGCAAACGAGTAATCAAGTAGAAAACACCAATCGCGCTTTAAAATGTATTTTGGAATGGTCTGTAGGAGCTAATCGTCAGGATTGGTCTACAAAATTAGATGACGCGTTATGGGCTTTCAGAACTGCATATAAGACGGCACTAGGTTGTACACCTTTCCGTCTGATTTATGTAAAAATATGTCATTTACCGGTTGATGTTGAGACATAGTTTGTGACAACAGATCTAGCTTTGCAATATGACTAGTGTAATTGTTATCATGTTGATATATTGGTTTAGACTTGTAAATTGATATTGTCTTGATATTAATATTCGTTAAATATATTATTATGATAAAGTGTTAGACAAATATAGATTTTAACAATATACATTTCCTGCGAGTCGAGTTATTTGTTTAGACGTTTGTCGCGAGTCGAGATCTCAAGTCGCAAGGCTCTGCGATGCGAGATGAGATCTGAATTCGCAGAACTCAACAGAGACAAACGAGCCGAGTTCATTATGGGCTTGGGCTGCGTAGCGAGTCGAGTCAACTCGCAGGCCCAGTGGCTGCGAGTTGAGACGAGAATATATATGTGTTTTTAAAACTGGAAAAATAGAACTTTGAGATAACTAATTGGAGATCAGGATTTTTACATTCTTGAAAATTCAGTATTTCCAGAGAAACAAATACGAAAGGCTAGGCTTTGACATTTATTCGTATAAAGTAAAGCAATTGGTTAACCGAAACGCGAACTAAATCGTTATTAGTAAGATAACACCGTATTGAGGGATTCCGCACCTTAATACTACAGATAACGAAGTTATTGATCCTAGAACTAGGGACTTACAATTGGTATCAGAGCTTTCGGGCTAGATAACGAGTGTCGTTCGAAGTTTTCGGGTTAATCGCGTGTGATTTAGGATTGTTTTGACGTGCATTAGTGTGTAAAAACGATCAAAATCATTCTCTGGACGATTTAGGGTTTGTTTACGATCGAAATTTCCAGTTTTAATCGTAAAAATACCAAAAATTTCTGATTTCGTAATTTTCAACCGTTTTGCGAGTCGAGATTAGGGTTTCAGAATAAGTTTGCGAACCGAGTTGAACTTGCGAGTCGACATCCTTGCGATTCGACATTCTACGAGTCGAACCTCTTTGCGAGTTGATATATTCTGCGAACCGAGATCTCTTGCGAACCGAGATCACTTGCGAGTTGACATCACTGCGATCCGAACTGAGACTTGCGAACCGAGATTCTGCGAGTCGAGCTGAGATTGCGAGTTGAACTGAGTTTTGCGAGTCGAGATTTTTACTTTATCTAAATTCGCAAATACATTTTAACTTTAAACTTCACGATGTCAGACCTTAGCAAAATGATTGAGATGGAACACGAGATTGGCAAATCTAATGTCCCACCTAAATTGTTGAGAGTTGAGGACTATTTTAGCTGGAGGGATAGGTTTGAATCTTACTGTAGATTCCATGATCTATCTATCTGGATGTGTATCAAGAATGGATACACGGCACCTACCCAGACTGTTGAAAATGCAATTGTGGTTC
The DNA here is from genome assembly GCA_963422505.1 of Pseudognaphalium luteoalbum. Taxonomy (NCBI): domain Eukaryota; kingdom Viridiplantae; phylum Streptophyta; class Magnoliopsida; order Asterales; family Asteraceae; genus Pseudognaphalium; species Pseudognaphalium luteoalbum. Next base: position 73,172,931 of record OY730198.1, read on the forward strand.
TCACTTATCAACAGATGAGTGAAGCACAAAAGAAGGAATTTGAGATTGAAAACAAGGCTCATTCGTCAATCAAGATGAGTCTTCCTAAGGAGCTCAATCATCAACTCAAATCCTTCCATACTGCTAGATCTTTGTGGACAGCTCTTGAAAAGAGATGTGAAGGAAGTCCACAAGTTAAAGCAGGCAAGAAAAATCTCCTGAAAAAACAGTTTACTGTGTTTAAAGCTATGAAAGGAGAAGATCTTGATGCTTATACCACAAGATACTACCATTTGCTGAGTGAGCTAGATGATCATGAGATTATTTCTACAGAGACTGAGAAAACCGACAAGTTTATTGAGGGTTTACCGTCTAAGTGGGAAATGCATGGCATAATGCTCAAAGACAACGATGAGAGGTATGCAACCATGACCTTAGAGCAGGCCATTGATAAGCTCAGAGGTTATGATTTCACCAAGAAAACTAGAGATACTGATTCTGATCAGGCTCAGGATCCGGGACTTTATCATGGAAAATCTACTATCTCTACTGCTTCCTCGAGCTCGACCACTGCTTTATTTGTTGGTAATGCTGAAGGAAAAGGTGAAATGATTACCGATGATCTGTGTCTTCTTACATCATCTGGTAGTGATGCAAAGGGCAAACCAACTGAGAAGTCACCTCAAGAGTATCAAAAGATGCCTATGAGTGTGAAATCTGCTGAACAGCAATTATCTGTTCTTGCTTCCTTTGTAGCTTCTTATGAAAACTACCTTCAAGGGAAAATCAATGATCCAATTATGTTTGACGAAGATTACGATCAGATTGACCCTGATTATCTAGAAGAAATAGACCTTCAGGACCAACTTGCTATGTTGTCAAGAAGGGTAAAGAATTTCTTGAAGAAAACAGGTAGAAAGGTAGTTGGCAATAGATCAGGGTTTGATAAAACCAAGATCAAGTGTTTTAACTGTCAGGGTTATGGACACTTTGCTAGAGAGTGCCAAAGACCTAAGGTAGAAGCTGGCAATGGACAACAAGGTTCGGGAAGTACTCTCGCTTCCAAAGCCTTAGTTGTAAAACAGTTGGATGGATCGTATGAATGGAAAGCTCAATCTGAGGAAGCTTTCATGGCAGAAATTGATGGATCTACATCCTATATGCCTACTGATGCAGAGGGTGAGGTAAAAGTGCCAGAGGTTGCAGCTAAAGAAGGTGATGAATATGTGCTATATATGGAGTCAACTGAAAACATGACTCCTGAAGACTTTGTAGCACGCATGGCTGAAGTTCAAACAGACAAGAAAAGGGTATGTCTTGATATTCTTACTCTTGTTGATGTCTGTTATTTAGTTACCAATTTGCAATCACAGGTTAGTATTTTAAATGTAGCAAATAAAAACCTGACATCTCAAGTTAGCTTATTGACTGAATCTAGTAAGACTGTTAGATCTGAACTTGAACTAGCCAAGATTGATGTGCGTAGGTTAAGTGATGATAAACAGGATTTAAAAGATAAAATTAAGTCTGATGCTTCTGATAGGAGTGCTCTTAGAGATACTATTAATGAAAAAGCTGTCATCATAGATGGTCTCTATATTAATCTAAAAGACTTAAATCAGAAAATAGCTAATAAGGAGAAAGAGTTAGCTGACTGTCAATTGAAGCTAGTTGAGCAAAATAGAAAGATAGAAAATTATAGGACCACTGAGATGGACAAAATGCTTGATGCTCAACGAAGTGTAAAGGATAAGTCAGGATTAGGTTACAATGAGACACCTCCTCCTTTCAATTCGAATTACACAAAGCTTCCAGAAGATACTGAAATGACTGAAGTAAGTTCTGAGAAAACAGTAGCTAAACCTGATCTGTCAGAGGCACAGAAGGAGTTTATTAAGAATCCTTCATCTGATGATAGTAAGAGAGTTTCTTTCACCAAAGTACAGTTTGTACCGGGTGGAGTAATTCATGATACTAAGATTGATGAATTGATTAATAAAGAGCATGTTATTAATCCTTTAGTGCCTAAGACTCCAATAGCGGTTACCAAAGTTAGTAAGTCACGAAAACAGATGTCGTGCTTCAAGTGTCACCAAAAAGGACACGTATCTTCTTGTTGCCCAAATAAGAAGTTGGAAGCTATACATAAGTTAGTGAATACTGATAAGACACCGACCACTTCTAGTTCGATTGTAGATAGGTTAGGCTCCAAACCAGGATTAGGAAGCAAACCTATAAACATTCTGAAAAGAGATGGTAATCATAGTGTCTCTCCACCTAAACCTAAAAGGGCTTATTCTCTAAACGAAAATACTTTCAATAAACAAAGAGATAAGACACCTTCGAGGTTTAGGACCCCAAGTAGAAACCATAGTCAATTTGAGAATGGTTCTACTTCAAGTGCACAAGGATCTAAATATGTGACTAGGAGGTTTTCTACTCACTCTCCTCATAGGCCTAAGACTACAAATCATCAACAGTCTCAAACTCCTGTGAAAGCTACCAAGACTCCCGATGGGAACAGTTATGGTCACTTTAAGGAGGTTCAGATTGTAGATGATCAGGGACAAACCAAGACCGTAATAGCTTGGGTCCCTCTTGATAACTAACTGTGTACAACTTGTTATGTGTAGGAGCAGACTGTGAACAAAGATAGTTGGTGGTATGTAGACAGTGGATGCTCAAGGCACATGACAGGTGAACGAAGTCTACTGAAGGACTTCAAAGAAGGTTTCAAGCAAAAAGTAAATTTTGCAGGAGACAAAGGAGGAGTAATTACAGGGAAAGAAAAAGTTTCAAATGGAACTTTAACTCTAGAGGATGTGAATTACGTTGAAGAACTAACTCATAACCTAGTGAGTGTTTCCCAAGTCTGCGATAAAGGTCATCCAGTTCATTTTAATGAAAAGGAGGCTTTAGTTCTGAAGCCAGGCTTCACAATTCCTGAAGAATGGATACTGATGAGGGCACCAAGGAAGAAAGACATCTATGCTATAAACATGGGTGTCTCTAATTCTTCAATAGTGTCGACATGCTTACTATCCAAGGCCTCAGAAGCAGATGCACTTTTATGGCATAGGAGAATGGCACATCTGAACTTTCGAAAAATGAATTTTATAAGCAAGAATGGGTTAGTTCTAGGTGTACCACAAAATCGTTTCGAGTCTGAAGACAAGTGTGTTCCTTGCCTCAAAGGAAAGCAGCACAAGAAACCACACAGGTCTAAGACGGAAAACTCAATCTCCTCGCCATTTGAACTGCTGCACATGGACCTCTTTGGCCCTATAAGCAAGAGAAGTCTAGGTGGCAAGTGGTATTGTTTAGTTATCACAGATGATTATGCTAGATTCTCATGGGTATTCTTTTTGGGATCTAAAGATAAAACTCCAGGAATTTTAATAGAGTTCTTTGATCTAGTAGAGAATGTCTATAAAACTAGAGTTAAGCGTATTCGTAGTGATAACGGAACAGAATTCAAAAATTCAACGTTGAATATCTATTGCTTAAGCAAATGGATAATTCATCAATTCAGTGCACCATATGAACCTCAACAGAATGGTGTAGCTGAAAGGAAGAATAGAACGTTGATTAAAGCTGCTAGAACTATGCTTGCAGATTCAAAGCTTCCGGTCTTCTTTTGGGCAGAAGCGGTGAATACAGCATGTCATGTTCTAAATAGGGTTCTTATGGTCAAAAAGCGTAACAAGACTTGTTATGAATTATTGAATAATAAGAAACCTAATCTGAAGGGATTTGAACCCTTTGGAGTTCCATGTTCAATATTGAAAACAGGAAATCAAGCTAATTTTGGTGAAAAGGCGGACGAAGGATTTTTCCTAGGTTATATGCCCAACTCACCAAATAAAAGAGTTTTCAATAAAGTCACAGGACGACTGGAAATTGTTTATAACATTGAAGTTACGAGCTATGTACCTGCTGTACATAAGGGATTAGATTGGCAATTTGACTATTCAGATCTCTTTCAATCATTTAAAGTTCCTATAAGTGACTTTGTCAGTGATTCAGAGATCTCTAAACACTTATTGTCTGAAGAATCGGACAATGGTCCTTCTTCAACATCGAGTGTTCCGAAATCTGGAATCAGGACACCAAATGACTCAAATGAAGCTTCTTCAAGTGGGTCACAACAACCTTCAAAGGATAAGTATCAAGAAACTGCAGATTCTAAAAAGGATCTTCAAACAACGTTTGATGATATTCTTACCTCTTTGAATCATTTAAGGTTGTCTTCAGCAAGTTCAGAAGATATCCCTTCATTAGAAGAGATTGGTACTAACTTAGGAGATGAGTTAATAGTTGATCCTATACCGGTTACAAGAATGAGTAAGAATCATCCCGTTGAAAACATCATCGGTGATATTAATACTCCTGTTCAGACTAGGACTCAATCTAAAGCTAGTACTTCTGAAGATTTAGAAAGCTTGTATACTGCTATGAAAGAGACAGGGATTCCTAATCAATGCCTATATTCATGCTTTATCTCACAAATTGAGCCTAAAAATGTGCAGATGGCTCTTAAAGAAAGTTCGTGGGTTGAAGCTATGCAAGAAGAACTACAACAGTTCTCTAAATTACAAGTATGGGAGTTGGTTGACCTTCCAAAGGGAGAATATCCAATTGGAACTAGATGGGTATTTAAGTGTAAGAGAGATGACCGGGGAGTCATTACTCGCAATAAAGCTCGTCTAGTGGTTCAAGGGTTTAGTCAACAAGAGGGGATAGATTACAATGAAGTGTTTGCACCAGTTGCTAGGCTAGAAGCAATTAGAGTATTCTTAGCATTTGCCTCTTTTAAGGATATCAAAGTTTATCAGTTGGATGTTAAGAGTGCCTTTTTATATGTCAAAGTTGAAGAATTGGTGTATGTTTCACAACCACCAGGGTTTACTGATTCTGAACATCCAGATAGAGTATATCGCTTGAATAAGGCTCTATATGGATTACATCAGGCACCTAGGGCATGGTATGGAACGCTATCAACTTATCTACTTGATAATGGATTTACAAGAGGATCAATTGATAGTACACTTTTTGTAAAATGGAATAAGAATGACTTTCTATTAGTACAAGTATATGTTGATGATATTATCTTTGGATCTTCGGATGAAAAGATGTGTCAAGAATTTGAGAAAGTCATGAGAAAAAGGTTTGAGATGTCTACAATGGGAGAGTTAAATTTCTTCTTAGGATTACAGGTTGATCAAAAGAAGGATGGATTCTTTATTCATCAATCTAAATATACATATGAGCTATTAGAACGCTTTAAGGTGGATGAAAGTAAGGTCTATAATACTCCAATTCCAGTTAATCACAACCTTGGTCCAAATACATCGCGTGATAACGATGTGGATCCAACTCTTTATAGAGTCATAATTGGATCACTAATGTATTTAACTGCCTCTAGGCCTGACATTATGTTTGCTGTTTGTATATGCGCAAGATATCAGGCAAATCCGAAAGAGTCACATATGCAAGCTGTGAAACGGATTCTTCGTTATCTCAAAGGGAAACCGAAGTTGGGACTTTGGTATCCGATTGATGGAGACTTAGATCTTATAGCTTATACTGATTCGGATTATGGAGGATGCAATCAAAATAGGAAATCTACGACCGGAGGATGTCAATTCTTAGGAGGTAGATTAGTATCCTGGCAGTGCAAGAAGCAAAGCTCAGTAGCCATTTCTACATGTTAAGCAGAGTATGTTGCAGCTGGCAGCTGTTGTTCTCAAGTTCTTTGGATTCAACAGCAACTGCGGGATTATGGGTTAAATATAACCAATACTCCTATGATGATTGATAACGAATCTACAATGTCAATCACCAACAATCCGGTAAAGCATAGTAAAACTAAGCATATTGATATTCGACATCATTTTATTAGAGACTGTGCTGAGAAGAATTTGATAAAGTTAGTTAAGGTTCCATCTTTGGATAACTTAGCAGACTTATACACCAAGGCGTTTGACAGAGCTAGATTTGAGACGTTGGTTCAACTTAACGGAATGAGAAATCCAGAGTGATTAGTCTTCCAAGGGTATTTTTGTAATAGTTAATAGTCCGTGTTATGTTAAAAAAAAAAGGTGGGCGTATGGCATTCATTTGCTTGTTACCTGAGGGGAATCGCCTCCAATAAAAGAACAACCGAAGTTCTTTTAGACAAAGCTTTAAGTTTTGGCTGTAAAAACTTGGGAGATGATAGTACATTAGGAGAATACGGTTTCGAATAATAACCTTAAGTATTAAGGATGATATGTTAGTAGATTCTTATAAGTTGCATCAAAATGATGATTGTTAATTAGGATTATACTTATATTTATCTTATTATACACCTATATCCACTGATTATAACTTGTCCTTTTATTTAACAAGTGATAAGAATAACTTAAGTCTAGTCAGCTTCATCATACGATTTATTGGTAGGCAGGTTATGCTAAGTTTTCCGAGCAGTTAAGAAATATAACTGTCATGTGTACTATCTTATGAGATCTGTTATATAACGTATGACATATGTCTTAATTGTTGAATGATAGTACTACCATGCACTGTGATCTAAAATAAAAATTTGAAATGATACAAAGTATCATAATGCTAAAAGGTGAGTTATATGTTTCGAAAGGGCATTATTTAGTAACCTCTGCCTTACATATACAAGATACAAAGTATCTCGTGTCAAGTGTATATTATATGCTTCTAAAGAACATCATTTAGTAATCTCTACCTTGATCATACAAGATACAGTGTTATGTGTTGTACTTGAATTCTTCAGTATGTTGTATAGTAGAAAACACTAGATATTGTGCACATTAATAATAAAAGATTGGCTCAGAAATCTGTGTGTAATCTGTTTATGTGGATCATCATACCGATAATTGTCTTGAACTGTCTATAATATTTGAACATTCACTTATGTGAATAATAAGAAATCATAAGTTATATTTCAATGAAATGTTATATCATGTGGATAAAGGTACATAAGATATAATTTTATAAATATAAGTTTATAACTGATTAACGTTGTGATTTTCTTGTGCTTATATGAATTTCATGAGGTGTGTATACTAACAATCATCTTAGGCTTATTGTAATATAATAAGTACCGCTTATTCTCTCTAATATGATTCCTAAGCAGTTAAAACTTTAAGCGGGTTATATTATGTTATTTTATTAGAATGTTAGTAGTTTTATTAATTTCCACGTTTGTAATTATTTCTTTGAATTAATAAGAGTTTTGTTTTATTTCATGATTACCCTTTGGAATTGAATTATACTGGATATTTTATTTTAAATGTTGAACAAACGTATTTTGAAAAGTGAAAATATTGTATAGGTTATGTGGAATATTAATCGAAAGTCTTCCGACTCAAAGTGTAGTCGAGCAGCGTGTCCTGATTTTATATCAGCGGTTAATCTTTCTATTATAATTTATATCTATACTTAAGACCATAAAGGTATATAAGTGAATAATTTTAGCTCGAAGATTTTTCTTTATACAAGATTAACTATATCACGGGTTTAGTCGGTTAATATATGTACGAAGATTATCATTGAGGAAAAATTATGCGAAAACATTTTATTTTAAAATGTTTAGACTAAATAGTTACAGAGATAACTATTCATATAACGGGGTTTTTAATTTATACTTGGTATTAAATTCGTGTTTTTCTTTAATTTTGTGAGTTTGACTAGTCAACTTGCGAATCGAGATGCACTGCGAATCGAGTACAGGGTATAAAATGGTGGTCAAACGAGTCAAACTTCTCACCGAACCCATTTGATTTGCGAGTTCACTTTAGCTCTGCGAATCCAGTTATTGAGAAACGAGGCGACATACAACTTTCGTTTGATTTCGAATTCACGATTACAAGAGACGAGTTTTTGATCCGTAGTTTATATATATACTTTTGAATTGCGAATATTTTGAGGTATAAATCAAAGGATTTCACCATTTAAATTACACGAAATCAAAGCTTTTTATGAATCTAGGGTTTTGTTTCAAAATTTGAATGATTAACGTAGATTAAGGTGTTATTTGACAAGAATCTTGAAGATTAATGTTAAACGAATCTTAATGAACGTAAATAAATCGATAGATCACTTTTAATAGATAGATTAATTGATTTCTGTTTCAACTCGCCATATCAGTTCATGCTGCGAGTTGAACACTTGACTCGTAGACTTTGCGAGTTGAGTTTCTGATCTTGACTATTTGACCATGCGAGTTGAGTTTCAATTCAATTCGCAGATTACATTTCGCGAGTTGACATTGATTCTTTGACTTATTGACCTTGCGGACCGAGTAGATTAGCGAATTGACTTGCGAGTCGAGTTGCGGATTGACTTGGTTAGCGAGTTGATATGGTTGCGAGTTGAGTTGCGAACCGAGTTGAACTCGATTCGCACATCATATTTCTGCGAGTCCAGTACTTAGCAAATTTTAAAATTTTTTAAAAAAAGAAGGTTTTATATAAATGTTAAGACTTTTTCAGTAATAATGTTTATATTATGGACTTGTATTAAATTATATATGTTTATATCGAAAGACTACCAATTCAAAAGGTAATTGAGTGGCGTGTCCTAATTTTATATTAGCGGTATAACTTATATTTATCAAAAACGTTAATGACTTGAGAATTACAAATTAACAAGTAATTAATGGGATGTACATATTGAACTTACGACTTATTAGTAATAAGTTATATATGTTAGAAATCATTATATACGACTTGCGACTGTAATGTAACAAGTTCTATATAATTTTTAAAACTAAGATGTTTGATGAATTGTTATTCATAATACGTTATAGTTTAAAATTGATTAACGTGTGTTAATTGTTTTTGTCATTTGTGTAATTATAGATATGGCGAGACAATTCGATAAAGGTCACAATATTCTTGTTGATCTAGATCTTGATGCACGTGGAGCTAATCGAGTAGCTCAAGTGCTTACATTCTTTGCACGTTCACGCATTAGATATGCACTTACCGCGTCTCCACAGATTTCTCAGTCTATTCTGAACGAATTCTGGGAAGGTATTCAGTATGATGAGACGATCAACCCACCGGTTATTCGCACAATGGTCAATAATCGACCGGTTGTTTTCTCTGCTGGCGATCTACGTCAGATTTTACGCTTGGGTACAGTAGACCAGGAGGATGGTCCGACGGAGTATCCTGGTGATTTTGTTGAGGGTGCGATAGGCCGTATGGGGTATACAGGAGATAGGAGGGGACGTCAGTTCCAAAAACCTCTGGTTATTGGACAATGGAGGTTTTTGTGGCATGTGATTGTCACAGTTTTTGCGCCGAAGAAGGAAGGCTTTGACGAATTGAGCCCTGCCCTTGTATCAGCTGCACTGTCACTGGTTTATAATAAACCATACAGTTTTTGTGATTATATTTTTGGAGAGCTGGTTAGGCAGATTTCGGGTTCTGTTAGATCACGCTTTCTGGTTTATCCACGTTTTTGCATGCTGATCATTCGTGCTCGTCTGCCAGAGCTGGTTATTCCTGGGCCATATTTACATGTAGATACTATTGGCCTTAGAGGATACAATGCTATGTTTTTGCAGTCAGTGAGAAAGGAAGGGGTAGTGAAGCCTGAGGAAAGAGAGCTTTTTGGTTTTCTTGTTGATCCTACCTATGTGACGCCACCGAACAATGGTTGGCTAGATGTTGCTGCTGAAGCTGTGGTTCCTGAACCGTTAGCTGATGTGGTTCATGCTGATGATCCACAAGAGCTGATTGAGGATGTTTTGGAATAACCTGCACATGTTGGGGTACAGGTGAACCCAGATGTTGCTGCTCAGGTGATACAGGAGGTGCTAGTAGAGCATGATGATGCTACTGATATCCTGCTACGGGATATTGATAGTTATGTTGCTTCACCTGAGGTAATTTTATGATTATATAGTAATATTGGTACTTAGTTGTTATATCATTATCACATTATTATTATATATAATACTTATGTTATCGATATTTAGTTAATTAGATAATATTTCTAATTATAAAATATAAATATCATTATGATCAGGGAGCTGAGACTGCAGACCCAGAGGTCATTCGACCTGAGGGTGAGCAAGGACAATTAGATGGATCTGAGGTTTTACCTTCTAAGGTATTTATCAGATTAATCATAAATATATAGAACTCGTGTGATAGAGCTTTTAGCTAATCATAAATGTTTAATATATTTAATATTTAGGATCCTGATGTTGGTCCATCTGGAGGCCGTGATGGTCAATCGGCTTCAGATGATGATGATAGTACTCCTTCTCTACCTCCAGATGTTGGTTATATTAGATATCGATCTCGGATGATTCCAGATCCAGCACTGAAGGAGAAGAGGAAGGCTAAGGAAGTCGATCCTGACTTCAGTCTTGTTGATGAAGGTTCTGAGGAAGAGGATACACCTCTTATTACTCGACGCCGTAAGCGTTCCAGGACTCTGACCATTCAGGATGGTATGTAGTATTTAAAAGTTAGATAATCTTAACTTGTTGTTTATCAGGAGTTCAAACTGAGACAGTTGATTCTGTGACAGTTGCTCGAGATACACCACAGGTGGAGAATGTAACACCGGTGGTTACTGAACAGATATCTGTACCTATTGAGGTAAGGGATATAAGTTTAGTTATACAAGTGTTATATAATTAATTAGAGATTGAGATAGACTAATCTGTAACAATTACTTAATTAATTTTGTTTAACTTAACAGGCTGAGACCAATAACGCTAGTAGATTTGCAGCTACTCTTCTTACGGAAGCGTTATCTCAAGCTATTCCACCACTTACACGTGATTCCTACATCGCTTCAGTGACACCACCTGGACCACATACTATTTCTGTTACTCCTACGACTGATACTGAAAGGATTACATCCTTAGAGTCCAGAGTTAAGGAGTTAGAGAAACTTACTTCTAAGATTCCAGAGATGTTAGCTGAAAATGTCTCTCTTGCTCAGCAGATGGTTCATATGAGTACATCATATTTGACTCTGCTAAACACTCATAATACTTTGCTTGATGATTTTACTGCCCAGCGACTGAAGCTTGAACACTTAGAACGGTTAGTGTTGAGAGTGAATTCAGGACAGTCAGCTCAGGGGGAGATATTGGTATATCTAGAATCTTGCAAAGAAGATGAGTTGAGGAAGAAATGAGATGATGACAAAGACGATGATCCCAATGCTCAGAAGGATAGTGAGCTGGCTGGTCCTTCAACGACTGGTCAGCAGACTATTATTCAGGAGGAGTCTGCTGGTGTAAGTGCAAGTGGTGATGGTGCCGGTACAAGTGCTGCAGGAACAAGTGAAGCTGGTAAGACAGTTTAGACTTGTGTAGTTATTTGTATTTAGAATTTAGTTGAATTGTGATTGTAATTTATAATTTTAACTGAATATTTGTAACTTAATAGTTTTGGTAATATATTTGATTTGAGATTATTATTATTACAAGTTAAATATATTAGAAATTGTTTAAGTTATTTGATTTTAAAAGGTTAAATAAATTAGTGATCGAAAGTCTTCCGACTCATTGAGAAGTCGAGCGGCGTGTTCTGATATATTTCAGCGGTCAACATTTATTTTAACTTAGACATTTTAGACTTGAGAGTTTTTATAACTGACAAGTTATATTTGTATGATTTTTAACTAGACAAATGATATATAATTTTAAAGATATAATTGAAAGTTAAGATCTTATGATATAACAGTTCAATTAAGTCTTAGAAATTATATAAGTTAATTAATTATAAATTTAAATGTTTGGTGATTCTTCACATTACATTAGAGTTTAAATTTAATTAATGTTTGTTAAGTATTTGATATAAGACTTAAGAAATCTTAGATTGATAATCAATAAAAGATTTATAAGTTATATATATTTCGCGTTTATATTACACAAAAGGATTAGTATTGGAATTCTTAGATTGATTCAGGGAAATCAATAAGAGAATTTAAATCATTAATATATTTGTGTTTGTTTGTTTTCTCTAGGAATGGAAAGTCTAGATCTATCAGATTCAGAAAATGATGTTTTGGATGAGATAGATGAAGAGATTGATTATGATCTTGAAAAGGGAGAATTTCAACCGCCTACAGATTGGACTGCTGTTTCTGAGATAGTGCATGACATGGGTGTAGATCCAGATGCTTATGTTGATGAACACCATGTGAGCCCATCTAGAACAGAGGTTATTATTGAAAATGATGAAGGTCCAATGGTTGTCGATGTAGATGAAGAGATCGATGACTCAACTGATTCAGATAAGGAAGATCTTCTTGATAAGCATAAAGATAATCCTATATTCAAGCCTTTGCCAAAGAAAAAGAAAGAAAAGCTTGGTATATCAGAAATTGATATTACGGCAGATTCCACTGAAGAAAATGCCTCAAGATATTTTGGGAAATATGAAGAGTTGGCATGTGGATTCAGAAACTGGAGAAGCTGTAATGGTGGAAGCTGATGATGAGGTTGAAGGTGGTGAAAGAGAGATCTTCAGAGTTTATGATCATCGTCATCTTATGAACATGTCAAGAAAAGATTTATTGAAGTTAAATGAGAACAGAATCTTTTGTACTGAAGCATGGGGTGACTTAGCACGAGATTATCAAATGATGATTAAGACTTGTATGAAGATGAAGATTTTTGCAGGTAGTAAGATTTACTCATAAAACCAAAGACAATGTGAAGATAAAGATGCTAGAGCTATTGTCAAGGGGGAGTCTGTTGAGACATAGTTTGTGACAACAGATCTAGCTTTGCAATATGACTAGTGTAATTGTTATCATGTTGATATATTGGTTTAGACTTGTAAATTGATATTGTCTTGATATTAATATTCGTTAAATATATTATTATGATAAAGTGTTAGACAAATATAGATTTTAACAATATACATTTCCTGCGAGTCGAGTTATTTGTTTAGACGTTTGTCGCGAGTCGAGATCTCAAGTCGCAAGGCTCTGCGATGCGAGATGAGATCTGAATTCGCAGAACTCAACAGAGACAAACGAGCCGAGTTCATTATGGGCTTGGGCTGCGTAGCGAGTCGAGTCAACTCGCAGGCCCAGTGGCTGCGAGTTGAGACGAGAATATATATGTGTTTTTAAAACTGGAAAAACAGAACTTTGAGATAACTAATTGGAGATCAGGATTTTTACATTCTTGAAAATTCAGTATTTCCAGAGAAACAAATACGAAAGGCTAGGCTTTGACGTTTATTCGTATAAAGTAAAGCAATTGGTTAACCGAAACGCAAACTAAATCGTTATTAGTAAGATAACACCGTATTGAGGGATTCCGCACCTTAATACTACAGATAAAGAAGTTATCGATCCTAGAACTAGGGACTTACAGTTGAGATTGAGCATAAAGCTTATTGGGCTTTAAGGAACATTAATATGGATATAAAAGAAGCAGGAGAACATAGATTTTTACAACTTCATGAATTAGATGAATTACGATGGAATGCTTATGAAAATTCGAGGTTCTATAAAGAAAGAACTAAGTTATGGCATGATTTGAGAATTAGGAATTCTAGGGATTATGTGGAAGGAGATAAAGTGTTGTTACACAATTCAAGATTAAGGTTATTTCCAGGAAAATTAAAATCTCGATGGACTGGACCATTTATAGTTTACAAGATATTTCCTTCTGGAGCTGTATAGTTATTACTTAATAATGGAAATACTTTTATGGTTAATGGTCACCGAATTAAGAGATTTTACGAGAATGCACTGCAGGATTTCTCTTCGAAAACCACAGATCTTATTTTGTAAATCATATTACTGTAGTCGAGCTTAACGACTGACTAAAAAGCGCTTCTCGGGAGGCAACTCGTGTTTATATGTTATGTTTTTCTTTTGTTTGTTTTAATGTTTTAGGTTGAACTTTGTGGGTGTGTTCACTGGAAACCCTCACGACACTATAACTCGTCCACTCGGGAAACCGAGGGGTTTAAAGGCTTATTGCATATGCTAAATGCAATCGTGATTGTCACACCCCACCTCGGCGGAAGGTTGCGAGATGCGACTATCATGAGATCACAACACAAGAATTACAATGAACGACCTCTACATGAGTCGTTTTAAACATACTTCATAAAAGTTTAAAATGTCTTACAGACTTAGACCATTTGTCTTTAAAAAGTTTACAAACAATTCCCATAAGTTACAAAATAGTTAGGAGTTTAAGAATTTAAGATCAAAAGCAATGTTCGTCCATGCAAATGTAGTTCCTAACTTCAAAAGGGGTATGCCATCTTCACAAATAGCAAGCATCTTAATTACCTGGGAATAACATGTAAAAATGGGTCAACATAAAGTTGGTGAGCTCATAGGTTTTAATAGTTGTAAAACATTACCGTGGATCACGAGATTTCAAGTTATATTGCCATTCAACAATATAGTAAAAATTGTATTACTATTGCCATAAGCTCATGAATTGAAACCTTAACATTTAGTGCCTCGCAAGTGTCCTATCCAAACACAAGTAGTTCTCAAATGACAATGCACCCGTTTGACTTATAGTCATGTTGGCGCTACCAACCCGGATGGGGGCGTCAACCCAAATAGATCTATTCATGACATTCACGTTTAAGTCCTTAACTAACAATTCATGATAAAGGCCTACATAATGGATAGTGTCAACTCATGCAATACGTAACAGTTTAGTTTATGTCCACAAAGAAAAGAACATGTATTCTCACCCCAAAAACATGTCAAAGCATTTAAAAAGAAGTAGGGGCCATGAGACTCACCTTAGTGAGAGAGCGGAAAGTTGCAAGTACTTGTTGGGTCTTGGTGGGGTTTATGCTTCCTAGATCACATAAAATGTTTAAGTTTAGTCATATCGTATATATATATTAATTCTAATTTTTGTAAAGTTTCATCACCCATAGTTTTAGTTTAAGTGTCATGTTTTATTCAACCATTTTTGGGTACATTTACACATTTTTAAGTGATCTTTAGTAAGAATCCAACAAAATTCCAGAAAGTTTCAAGACCAGACCCACAAATCGGCTTACAGAGAAAAATGCGTGTATTTATGGAAAAAGTGCAAAACATGAAAGTTGTAGATCTTTTCAATATGCAAATTTTTAAAAAAAATGCATCTTCTAACTCTTCTTGGAACTCAAGTTATGACCATTTTAGTAACCTGTGTTTTTCTGGACAGATTGTGTTCTCTTGTGTATAAATTTATAGAAACGTATTTTAAACTTATATTTGAACATAATCTTGTTAGATGAGCTTTATAACATTAAAATCAGTAATAAAATGGTAGTCTTAGGTTAAGTATTCATGGAGTTATGACCTTGCAAAGTGAGGTATACGAATCTGCCATAACATGCGCAATAGTTTCGTATGGGCTGTTTGGAGGTCGAATACTCCATGTTTTTGAGTGAGACCACTTGGGTTTGAAAGCTAATACATAAAAGTAATTTCATTAGTAAAATGGTGGTATTTTGTTAAGTTTACACGGATTTATGACCTCATAAAGTGAGATATAGAAATCTGGACAGATTGCATGGGTATGTGTGGGTTAGGATTTCGAGTCATAGACCACCATCCTAACACATAGGCACTAATCATTGTTTAGCCCTTTTTCCCACATTCAATTTCCATCATTTTTTTCTACAGATTTTGAGTATATTACAAGCATGATATTCTTGAAAGATTTTGTAGATATGTAATAAGTAAAATTTACATCTTTCAACTTGATATAGGTTTGATCATGGATTATCACTTATCTTTAACACATGATTATGTGCAAGTGATAATCTACAAACATCAAGTCATTTTTGTAGGCTTAGCCATACTTTTCAATACTTCAAATAAAAAGAAAATGGAGATGAAGATGAGTAATATAATGCATGTTTACATCTATTTTGTAGGGATAGCCATACATAAGAATCACAACAACACAAAATATAAATATGCATGTATACATATATGATCGTAGGCATAGCCATACATAAGATATTAACAAAAATGAAATATAAAGTGCATATATACATATGTAGATTTGTAGGCATAGCCTTACATGAAATCTTACATATGTATATAGTAAGATAAAAGATGTATATACATAGATATAGATATATTATTATAAGTCTTGTATTATTCATCCATGGGTGATGATTAGTGTATAGAAATTGAAGGAAGTAAAGAAGAGAAAATTGTGTATCTTCTTACCAACGAATCTAAGACAAAAGTAGGTTGTTTTTGAGTGGATTTAGGGTTGTTTGAGTGGTGATTTGTGGTGGTTTTTCATGGTGAAGTAGGGCAGATTTTTGGGAGAGAAAATGGAAGAGAAGAGAGTGTTTTTGAAGAGAGAAAAGTGTGTGGGTGTGTAAAATGAAAAAGGGTTAGAATGAGGTTGCTTAAATAGAAGAAATGAGGGGGGGGGGGGGGGGGAGTGAAGGGGTGATTAAATGGTTAGTTGATATTTAAATGTTATTATTAATTAAATTAGTTTAATTTAATTAATTTATAAGTAAAAAAATCAGATTTTTATTTTATTAGTTAATTAAGTTTTTAATTGATTTAAGTATAAGTATTTATTTAATTATTATGTTGTATTTCATGCAAAGGTGGTGGTTTGTTACTTTCATGCAAGTAAGTGTACTTATCCCTATATTATTGTTTCACACATACTTATATATATATATAAGTATATATATATATATATATTAGGGTTTACTAAATGAATTAATAGACATAAACGTAAGCACTTTGTCACATTTATATGCATCCACGGATAAAAGCTTGTTTAGTGTCAGGTAGTAACGATAAGGCGCCTAAATTCAATGTTATTTAATTATAGGCGTTAATTCACTAAAATTATAGTTTAACTAAAAAAAAAAAAAAATTTTCCTCTAAGTTTATTACCTGAGCGGAGATGAATCATAGATTTTTGTCGGTTGTCACATTCTCCCCCTGTTAAAAGAATTTCGTCCCGAAATTTAGTTCGTGACCTCGGGTGGTGCAGGGTTTGAGAATAAGTGGGGATACTTGCGACGGATTTGATCCTCACGCTCCCAGGTGAATTCCGGACCTCGTTTCGAATTCCACCTAACCTTCATAATGGGTATACGACTCCGCTTCAAGGTCTTTATCTCTCGGTCCATGATCTCGATTGGTTCTTCGACAAAATGTAATTTCTCATCGATTTGTACTTCTCCGACTGGTATGATAAGGGATTCGTCTGATAAACACTTTTTCAGATTTGACACATGAAACGTGTCATGTACATTACTGAGTTCTTGAGGCAACTTAAGTTTGTATGCAACTGGACCAATTCTCTCCAGTATTACGAATGGTCCAACATATCTAGGGTTTAGCTTTCCTCGTTTCCCAAAACGGACTACGCCTTTCCAAGGCGACACTTTCACCATGACTCTATCCCCAATTTGAAATTCTAACGGTTTGCGCCTCGTATCTGCATAACTCTTTTGGAGGTCACGGGCTGCCTTCAGTCTATTTTGGATTTGCACAATCTTCTCGGTCGTTTCGTGTATAATCTCTGGACCAAGGAGTTGACTATCTCCCACCTCAGTCCAACATACAGGCGATCGACACTTTCATCCATAAAGTGCTTCGAATGGGGCGGCCTTGATGCTGGTGTGATAACTGTTGTTGTAAGAGAACTCGCATAATGGCAGGTGGTTCTCCCAACCATGTCCAAAGTCGATAACACATGCGCGTAACATATCTTCTAGGGTTTGAATTGTCCTTTCGCTTTGGCCATCTGTCTGAGGGTGGTATGCGGTACTCATATCCAAGCGAGTACCTAAGGCTTTTTGGAGTAATTGCCAAAACCTAGAGGTGAAACGGCTATCTCGATCAGAGATAATCGAGATGGGCACCCCGTGCCCTGTCACCACCTCTTTCAAGTAAATTCTAGTCAATCTTTCCATTGTGTCGGTCTCCTTGATTGCTAGAAAGTGGGCGGATTTTGTCAGGCGATCAACAATTACCCAAATTGTATCACAACCATTTGCTGTCTTAGGAAGCTTAGTAATAAAGTCCATTGTTATTTGCTCCCACTTCCATTGGGGTATTTCGGGTTGTTGCAATAGACCTGATGGTTTCTGATACTCGACCTTTACCTTGGCACACGTCAAGCATTTACTAACATAGGTGGCCACCTCAGCCTTCATGTTAGGCCACCAATACAAGTCCTTAAGCCCATGGTACATCTTGTCAGCACCCGGATGGATGGAATACCTGGATTTATGTGCCTCGTCCATTACCAACTTCCTCAAGTTACCAAAACTTGGTATCCATATGCGATTCATATAATATCGGATTCCATCAGACTTAACCTCAAATTGCTGATTCATACCGCGTAGAGATTCACCCTTTACATTCTCCTCCTTGATTGCCTCGAGTTGAGCATCACGAATTTGAGAGGTAAGGTTCGTATGAATGGTCATACCTAAAGCCCTAACTCGTAGTGGTTTCATCCGCTCTTTTCTGCTCAAAGCATCAGCTACAACATTTGCCTTGCCCGGGTGATAACGAATTTCGTAATCGTAATCACTGAGCAATTCAACCCACCTACGATGTCTCATGTTCAGATCCTTTTGATCGAAAATGTGCTGAAGGATTTTATGATCTGTAAACACTGTACACTTTGTACCATAAAGGTAATGCCTCCAAATCTTGAGTGCAAACACCACTGCTCCCAATTCCAGGTCATGGGTTGTGTAGTTTTTCTCATGCACCTTAAGTTGACGAGAAGCATAAGCTATGACCTTCTCCTTTTGCATTAACACACATCCTAGCCCTTGTCGTGATGCATCGCAAAAGACTACAAAATTTTCGGTTCCCTCCGGCAATGATAATACTGGTGCACTACAAAGGTTTTGCTTCAACAATTGGAAAGATTCCTCCTGCTCATCACTCCAATTATACTTTGCTATTTTCTGAGTTAGCAGTGTCAAGGGTTTGGCTATTTTAGAAAAATTCTCGATGAATCGTCTATAGTAACCAGCAAGACCTAAGAATTGCCGTACTTCTGTTGGGGTTCTAGGCGTCTCCCAATTTTTGATAGCCTCAATCTTGGCAGGGTCGACATGTATTCCTTGACTATCAATAACATGTCCTAGAAATTGCACTCTTCGTAACCAAAACTCACACTTTGAGAACTTAGCATATAACTCCTCCTTTTTAAGCAACTCCAAGATTGATCTCAAATGCTTTTCATGGTCCTCTTTGTTCTTCGAATAGATCAAAATGTCATCGATGAATATGATGACGAACCTATCTAAGTACGGTTTACACACGCGGTTCATGAGGTCCATGAATACTGCCGGTGCATTAGTGAGGCCGAACGGCATTACTTGGAACTCGTAATGACCATACCGAGTTCTAAATGCCGTCTTTGGGATGCTCTCTTCTCCGACTCTCAACTGATGATACCCCAATCGTAGGTCAATTTTTGAGTAAAAACTCGAGCCTTGCAGTTGATCGAATAAGTCATCAATTCTAGGGAGTGGGTAACGGTTCTTCACGGTTAGTTTATTCAATTCCCGGTAATCGATGCACATCCTTAAGGATCCATCCTTCTTTTTCACAAATAAGACGGGAGCTCCCCAGGGTGAGGAACTTGGCCGGATAAACCCTTTATCTAAAAGCTCTTGTAGTTGACTTGACAACTCTTGCATTTCGGAAGGGGCTAATCGATATGGTGCTCGGGCAACGGGTGCAGCACCAGGCACCAAGTCGATATGAAACTCCAATTGCCGGGATGGTGGTAGTCCAGGCAAGTCTTCCGGGAAAACTTCGGGAAAATCCCGCACGATAGGGACATCCTCGAGTCGTCTCTCTTCCGGTTTCTCCTCTATAACATGAGCTAAGATTGCTTGGTACCCTTTTCTTAGGTACTTCTGTGTTTTCATGCACGATATGATGTTCAATCTCGTTCCACTCTTTTCTCCTTGTATTATTAAAGTTGCTCCGCTAGAGAGGGGTATGCGGACAATCTTATCATAGCATACTATTTCAGCACGATTCTTGGATAGCCAATCCATGCCAACGATGATGTCAAAGCTTCCTATTTTGACGGGTATCAAATTTATGGGAAAGATTTCGCTTGCTAAGTTTAGGGAACAGTTTCGAATTATGCTATCAGCTTCAATTAATTTACCATTAGCTAACTCTATCGTGTATTTAGTATCTAAGGCAGTTGGGGTGATATCAAGTAAGGGGCTAAACTCGTTAGACACGAAACTCTCATCAGCACCAGTATCAAATAAGACTGAAACAACCTTGTCATTTAGGAGAAACATACCCGTGACTAGGTTGGGATCTTGGCGTGCTTCATTGGTATTGATCACGAATGCTCTGCCGCGCACCGCATTGTTATTCTGATTTTTCAGCTTCGGACAATCCTTTTTAAAGTGTCCAGCACTCCCGCACCCGTAGCATGTGTTTGGAGTGTTAGTGTTGGCGACAGGTGCAGGGCTCCGACAATCCTTAGCTTGATGGCCAGGCTTCTTACATCTCTCACATGCATTGCTACAGGGACCTTTGTGGTGAAGGTTGCAACGCTTACAATATGGTTTGTTTCCAGCATAACCTTTCTTAGCATCTGGCCCTGCAGCATAAGCCCTAACTGTCTCGGTCTTCTTATTTTGTTGTTGGCTGGTGTTTCCCCTAGAACTTTCCTCCCATTTCCTTTTACCATCAGAATTCTTATCAACATTTCCCCTTTCCAAAGCCCCACGTCGTACAATTTGATCCATTAAACTGTGTGCCATGCGGACGGCATCGTGGATCGTATTGGGCTTGGATGAAGTTACATTTCCTTGGATTTGGGAGGGAAGTCCCCAGATATAACGTTCAATTCTCTTGTACTCGGGAGTGACCATAGATGGGCAAAGAAGTGCCAATTCATGGAATCTCCTTGTATATCTAGCTACATCAGCCCCAATGACAACCAGATTCCAAAATTCTACCTCCAACTTCTGCTGTTCGTTCCGAGGACAGTACTCTTCCGTCATCATTTTCTTAAGATCTTCCCAAGAAATCTGATAAGCAGCATCAATGCCCACCGAATGGGCGTATGAATTCCACCATGATAACGCACCATCTTGAAGGGTGCATGTTGCATACTTAACCTTACAATCTTCCTTGTAGTTGCTAATACGGAAAATTGACTCTAGCTTCTCAAACCACCGAACCAAACCGACGGCTCCTTCGGTTCCATTGAAGTGATGGGGTTTGCAATTCGAAAAGTCCTTATAGGTGCATTCTCGGGTTACATTCCCCGAACCTTCTCCGGTTTCATTCCTTCTACCGGTTCTTTCGTTTCCATCATTCCTCTCAGTCCTTTGGGTGGCGATTGCCTCAGCTACTCTTTGTGCTACAAGTCGCTCGATAGCTGCATTACTCATCGTGGATGTTCTCTTGGGTGGCATGTTTCTTGAAATTACAAAGCACAACAAGACAATGAGATACTATACAAGATAGAACCTTATCATGCGTGTAAGGAATAAATAAGTACAAAACACACAACCAAAGTCACAAGATAGTAAGATTAATAACCCAACAAGAGCATAAACTTAGTCAAAATACTTGATTCATTGTTCACAAAAACAGGCCGGGAATGAAACATCCGGAAAAATACAAGCAAATCCATAAATTTATCCTCTAGGCACAATCTGCCATAGTAGGTTAGAAATCGAAATGAAACTATCCGCGAAACTGGCCCAAAAGTGCACTAACACGTCCCAAACTATGCTCCATCGCGGACATACGCTGCTCTGCCCTAGTCGCGCGCTCTTCCGCTAATTCAGCGCGCCTTTCGCTGTGCTCCACCCGTCGGCGTAACTCAGTGACCTCCTCTCGAAGCATCTTGATGTCGTCATCAGCACAATAAACCGAGTAGTCCATGTTACCGATCCTCCTCTCAACTTCCGAAACTTGTGCCTGTATGAGTTCCACTTTATCGGAACGTGACTCATCCTGGTCGTACTCCAGCTGATTAAGTCTCCTCTCCTGATCAACCAAGCGTGCTATCACAACGGGGATAGTGTGATGTACAGGCTCCAAAGTGAGAGAGGGTATGGGTGTAGTGGTGGAGGGCTCCCCAACTTCCAGTGTCTCGGGTATCCCTTCTTCTTTTCTCCAAGACTGAATCTGCTCCTGCATCCAAGTCCACTTGTGGGATCGCACTCGCCTAGTAGTAGTGTTGGTAGTCCCGGTAGGAGGAATGGAGGGGGTCTCAGTCGGGGGGATGGAGAATGTCTCAGTCAAAGGTGGGAACACGGTTATCCGAGGGGTACGCATCAATCGTGGTCCCCCGGGGCGGAATGATCAGAGTGAAGAGGCTGGTTTTGGTTGGGTAGAGGGAGCAGGGGCAGTCTTAGTAGGTATGACAGGGGAGGGATGGGATTCTTCGGGATCAGACTTGTCCTCAGTAGGCTCGGACTCTTCCTCCATTGGCTCGGTCTCATCCTCAAATGGCTCAGTCTCATTGGAGGAACCGGTCTTCTCAACTCGGGTAGCGGACACAGGTATGAATGAGGGTGACTTAAGCGAGGTGAGGAGGCATGCAGCCGTCTCGGAGTCATCGTCGGACACGACTTGGACAGGGCTATTAGGGTTCGACATACTCTGTCATATAAGATAATAGTATATAAATAGGGGGTATATAAAATAAGTAATTTATTTAACATGTATGTACTAACTTAACAATTAACATGTAATAAGCATGCATGGAACCACATTCGGTAAGTAGGCAAGGATGTATGGATTTAATAATTAGCAAGTACACCTAAAAGTTCTTAATCTAACCATGGCTATAGTCTAGGCCCACTAATGCAACCTAGTTCACTATAACCTTGGGCTCTGATACCAATCTGTCACACCCCGCCTCGGCGGAAGGTTGCGAGATGCGACTATCATGAGATCACAACACAAGAATTACAATGAACGACCTCTACATGAGTCGTTTTAAACATACTTCATAAAAGTTTAAAATGTCTTACAGACTTTGACCATTTGTCTTTAAAAAGTTTACAAACAATTCCCATAAGTTACAAAATAGTTAGGAGTTTAAGAATTTAAGATCAAAAGCAATGTTCGTCCATGCAAATGTAGTTCCTAACTTCAAAAGGGGTATGCCATCTTCACAAATAGCAAGCATCTTAATTACCTGAGAATAACATGTAAAAATGGGTCAACATAAAGTTGGTGAGCTCATAGGTTTTAATAGTTGTAAAACATTACCGTGGATCACGAGATTTCAAGTTATATTGCCATTCAACAATATAGTAAAAATTGTATTACTATTGCCATAAGCTCATGAATTGAAACCTTAACATTTACACATTTTTAAGTGATCTTTAGTAAGAATCCAACAAAATTCCAGAAAGTTTCTAGACCAGACCCATAAATCGGCTTACAGAGAAAAATGCGTGTATTTATGGAAAAAGTGTAAAACATGAAAGTTGTAGATCATTTCAATACGCAAATTTTTAAAAAAAATGCATCTTCTAACTCTTCCTGGAACTCAAGTTATGACCTATTTAGTAACCTGTGTTTTTCTGGACAGATTGTGTTCTCTTGTGTATAAATTTATAGAAACGTATTTTAAACTTATATTTGAACATAATCTTGTTAGATGAGCTTTATAACATTAAAATCAGTAATAAAATGGTAGTCTTAGGTTAAGTATTCATGGAGTTATGACCTTGCAAAGTGAGGTATACGAATCTGCCATAACATGCGCAATAGTTTCGTATGGGCTGTTTGGAGGTCGAATACTCCATGTTTTTGAGTGAGACCACTTGGGTTTGAAAGCTAATACATAAAAGTAATTTCATTAGTAAAATGGTGGTATTTTGTTAAGTTTACACGGATTTATGACCTCATAAAGTGAGATATAGAAATCTGGACAGATTGCATGGGTATGTGTGGGTTAGGATTTCGAGTCATAGACCACCATCCTAACACATAGGCACTAATCATTGTTTAGCCCTTTTTCCCACATTCAATTTCCATCATTTTTTTCTACAGATTTTGAGTATATTACAAGCATGATATTCTTGAAAGATTTTGTAGATATGTAATAAGTAAAATTTACATCTTTCAACTTGATATAGGTTTGATCATGGATTATCACTTATCTTTAACACATGATTATGTGCAAGTGATAATCTACAAACATCAAGTCATTTTTGTAGGCTTAGCCATACTTTTCAATACTTCAAATAAAAAGAAAATGGAGATGAAGATGAGTAATATAATGCATGTTTACATCTATTTTGTAGGCATAGCCATACATAAGAATCACAACAACACAAAATATAAATATGCATGTATACATATATGATCGTAGGCATAGCCATACATAAGATATTAACAAAAATGAAAATATAAAGTGCATATATACATATGTAGATTTGTAGGCATAGCCTTACATGAAATCTTACATATGTATATAGTAAGATAAAAGATGTATATACATAGATATAGATATATTATTATAAGTCTTATATTATTCATCCATGGGTGATGATTAGTGTATAGAAATTGAAGGAAGTAAAGAAGAGAAAATTGTGTATCTTCTTACCAACGAATCTAAGACAAAAGTAGGTTGTTTTTGAGTGGATTTAGGGTTGTTTGAGTGGTGATTTGTGGTGGTTTTTCATGGTGAAGTAGGGCAGATTTTTGGGAGAGAAAATGGAAGAGAAGAGAGTGTTTTTGAAGAGAGAAAAGTGTGTGGGTGTGTAAAATGAAAAAGGGTTAGAATGAGGTTGCTTAAATAGAAGAAATGAGGGGGGGGGGGGGGGGGGAGTGAAGGGGTGGCCGGCCATGGGGGGGGGGGGGGGGGGAGGAAGAGTTTTGGTGGTGATTGGTGGAGAAGTGATGGTGATTAAATGGTTAGTTGATATTTAAATGTTATTATTAATTAAATTAGTTTAATTTAATTAATTTATAAGTAAAAAAATCAGATTTTTATTTTATTAGTTAATTAAGTTTTTAATTGATTTAAGTATAAGTATTTATTTAATTATTATGTTGTATTTCATGCAAAGGTGGTGGTTTGTTACTTTCATGCAAGTAAGTGTACTTATCCCTATATTATTGTTTCACACATACTTATATATATATATAAGTATATATATATATATATATTAGGGTTTACTAAATGAATTAATAGACATAAACGTAAGCACTTTGTCACATTTATATGCATCCACGGATAAACGCTTGTTTAGTGTCAGGTTGTAACGATAAGGCGTCTAAATTCAATGTTATTTAATTATAGGCGTTAATTCACTAAAATTATAGTTTAACTAAAAAAAAAAAAAAAATTTCCTCTAAGTTTATTACCTGAGCGGAGTTGAATCATAGATTTTTGCCGGTTGTCACAGTGATTAACTACGAAAGTGTGGATGTTGTATATTTTTTGTTCTATTTTTCTTTTTCTTTTCCCTTACTCACTATGTTTTATCATTAATATACAATGAGGACATTGTATACATTAAATGTGAGGATGGGGTTCGTAAGGAAATGAAATTTCTTTAATTTTTTATTTAAGTTTTTATTTGTCTAAAATTTTATAAATTTTAAATTTTTAAGTGAATAACTAGGTATTTATTAGTTGGAATCCTTTTATTAAAATTTTTGTTTTATATTTAAAAGTTTAGACTTTAATGTGGATTAACTGTTTTATACAAATAACGTAAGCAACTTAATAATAAGTGATATATAGTTACATGATATGATGTACTCATAGGCAATCTATATGAGGATTTCTTAATTTTAAGAAATTAATTAAATAACTTGTATATTATTTTATGATACATAATATGATGTATGACATTAAAAGTCTTAATTCTTGAGTTTATTATACAATAATTTTATATATCTTTATACTTATGTGAAAACATTTGGGGGTTTACTAATTGTTTCCTCTGTTGCACGAAAGTACATACCTGGTCTCTAATTAGTATTCTTAAATAAAGCAAAAAGAAAGAAAAATCTTTCAGAAATAAATAAAAATAACAAACTATGTCACTTTGTTGTACGACTGTACAGACCTGTCACTGCTGGTTTGATTAAAAATAAAATTGCTTTACCTGAATCAATTTATGTCGCTCTGTTGCATGTTATGCAAACGTGTCACCAATGTCTTGATTCTTAAAAATGGATTTCATGTATTTATTTGAAATATAAAAGAAATTGTATAAATAAGTTTAAGAGTATATCATATATGGAAATCATAAGTAATAGACATACTAACAATAAAGGATGTATTCAGAAAGATGAGTATAGATTGTTTAAAGTGGACAATCATATTAGTAATCATTCATGAGCTATATGTTACACAAATAATAATAATTTTTATTTGTACATTATAGTTATCCATATTAATTAAATTGTTTAACTTTTTAATTTATGAAATAAATTTTAATTTAGGAATTTTGATTCTTAAATATTAGTTTGATGCTTATCAATTTTTATTAAGATATTCTACTTGAGGACAAGCAGAACTTAAGTGTGGAGATATTTGATAACATCAAATAATATCATATTTATACACTTATTATCCCTATATTTATATATACTTTTATTGCATTTCTATTGATTTTGATACTTAATTCTTTCATATTTACAATTTAGGTTTAAAATTTAAGGATTGAAGAAAAGGAACAAAAAAGGAGCTTAAATGAAGAAAAACTAAGAAGAAATGAAGACTTGAAGAAAAGAAGACCCAAACATGAAGACTTGAACCATATAATTGAAGAATGGGTCAAGAAAAGAGTGAAGATCTGAAGTTACAAAGAAGATAGCCCAAAAACTAGGCATGGCCCTATTATGGAACATTCCAGAATTCAAGCTCAACCGGCGGTTGGACTACTCAACCGGCGGTTGAATATTATATTATTAAGTCGGTTAACTGTAACACCCTCAATTTTCAGATTGCGAAAGCGGTCAGATCGGTTGTTACCAAATCAAATATCACAAGCATAGAGGTAAATAATGAACGACTCTAAATGAGACGTTTGAAAATAGTTATACATTTCCAAAATAAAAGTGTATACAAGTTGCGAGTTCGCAAAATAATTTCAATACATAATTTATAATACAAAAGTTATGCAGAGAAATCCAGTTGTTTGAAAAATGCGACTCCAGCTAGCAAAGCTTGTAGCAATCCTAGTCCTGCTGGGCACCTGAGAACACATGTTAAAACGAGTCAGCTATATCGCTGGTGAGTTCATAGGATTTTTAGTTGAAACATAAAGAATAAACCTTATATGTTTTGAAAAGTAGTTCAAAATCTACGATTTTGATATGTATTGTATTGAAGTTGTAACACCAATGTGTATACATCCTACAATGTATCTCATACCTAAGTGACCGTGATGTGTACCTAAGTACATAAACATTGAGGCATTCCGTGCCTGGATACCTATCAGGTATTAAGTAATCTATCAATGTGAGGCAATACATGCCTAAGGACCGTCGGGTAATTGTATGACCACGTCATATGATGTTGTGTAATAATTGGTGTGCCACTTGGCATAGCATGTTGCATCCAGCAAAATAATTGTAGTCCCGCAGACTATGATTGAGTATTTAGTCAAATACTGAGTTGACGGCCTCGCGCGAAAGTTCACCGATCTGTTAATTGTACGGATCACGAGCATAAGCTCGCCCATCCGTATATGTGTGTGGATCACGAGCATAAGCTCGCCCATCCATCGAGTGTATCGCTTTACCGCGATATCGTACTTGTGCCCACTGCAATACCGTGGCATCATTTTCTGCCCACTTTACCGTGGCATCGTTTTGTGCTCATCTGGCATCGACCGGATTGCTCGCAAGCAATGTATGTAATTGAGCCGGCAGTACAACGACATGCCCGACTTGAGTAATTGAGCCGACAGTACAACGACATATCCGACTTGAGTAATTGAGAGCCGGCGGTACTACCACATGCCCGACTAATTTGATTGTGTTTGTATGCGTGTATGTATATCTATATACATAACTAAATTGTAGGTGGCACCAAGTGCTCGAGATGAAGTACAAGCATATATATATATATATATATATATATATATATATATAAGTCGAACCAACCAATACCTCAGATAGGGTATTATGTAGCACATGAATTTGATTTATTGTAGTTAAGTATGTATATACAGTACTTAACTATGTGTTGTGTCTCAATAAGCCTAGGTATGATTAATCATCACCTAGTTGTTTTGGTATTAGTATAAGAAATTCATACTAACATATATTTCTAATGTATACTCCTAGTCTCAACCTAGTAAGTATATTGAGATCCTTGGTTGTTGTTTACTTGAGTTCAATTCCAATTTAAAAGTCTGGAATGTATATGGGCAGTTTTAGTTCCCAAGAGGAAAACTATTTCTGTACAAGTCTAGTTGTTGTCTTGAGTAGGTAGAACTAAACAGTCCTAGTGTGTTTGATAGCATTGTCCCGTGACAGTATGGTCCGGGTATCATTGATAACTTAGTCAAGTTATGTAGTGGTAATTGTTTGCGAGAAATCTAACAGTGTACGGTTATAACCTATCTAGGTTAAGTATTGATATTGTTCCAAGTCAATATGATGGGTCTAATTCCTAAGTATTACACATTTCATATTACATGGCAGTAATATAGATAAGTGTGAATTATAAAAGTTTATTATTATAATTCGAAAACAGTAGTTGAGCATGTGTCTCACCTCGAAAACAGTAAAACAGTTGAAATAGTGAGGCTATGAAACTCACCTGAGGAGTTAGCGATCCTAAGGTGGCAAGTTGTATCGATGATAATCTCCTAGTGTCCTAAACACGTGAGATTTCGTATAAGTGAATGGACGTTCAAGTAATAAACCATCCAAGTTATTGTTTATTCGGTTAGATTGTATTCAACGCGTTAGACATGTGTTTACATTTGAAGTTTGTAAAGTGATTCTGGACCATTCGTGATGATTTGAAATTTTATTCCATTTTGAAGTAAAGTTAGCTGGTAAAAATTTAGTCTCGACACTTAGTGAAAATCATGTGTTTTCAAGATTCTGTGTTTTGCGACATAAGGTCTGTGTCGCTACAAGGTTCTGCGACACAAGGGTTTGTGTCGCCAAGTGCGACATCCGCAATTTATTGCGACATAAGGCTTTGTGTCGCTACATGCGACATCGGTGATTTTAGTGCGACGCAAGGATTTGTGTCGCAGTAATGCGACATAAGTAGCGACATCCATCCTGCGACATAAACCTGTGACATAGGCTATGTCGCAGCACTGTTTTTGGTCCCCTGCGACATAACGGACTGTTTGAGGATTTTTCAGCCAAAACCAAGATCTAACCTATTTTTGGACCGAATCTTGTTGATATAATGTTAATACATGATATATTAAGTGTTTTTAACAAGAAAAAGTGGGTAATTCCTTACGATTTGAGAGATCGAGTGAGGAGGATGATGATAAACTTGATGAAGAAGATGAAGATGAAAATGATGATGTTGATGATGATCTGATGTTGCTGGTGCCGATTTGTTGTTGTTGTTGGTGATTTTTGTTGTTTATTGTTGTTGTTGTTTGATGAAGATGAAATAGAGAGAAAGAGATGAGATAGAGATAGGGAATGTGTGTTTGGTGTTAGAGAGAAAAAGATGGGAAGGAAGAAGAAGAAATGAGGTGAAAATAGGGAGGGGATTTGGGTTTTGTCAAAACTCAGATCCCCAATTTTGGGGACTGTGGTCTCCAACCACAATACAAAATGCCTTGTTTTTGTACCCGATCGCAAAATGAATTATATTTTAAATTTCAGAAATTCATTTTTATATTTTTGAAAATTTTTGAGTTGAAACATTTTCTAAAAATAAAATGTTTGTGTTAAAATTTTATAACTTGTTTTCGCACGGTTTTAGCTTAGTGAAACACATTTTTAAATGAAATGAAATGTGTTTAAATGTTTTCCGAATAAATAAATATCATTTGCATTATATATATCTACATATATATTAAATTTTGAATTCTTTGGTTCTAGGTGCGTACAAAGTACGAATGTTTAAAGTTTAAATTTGGGCGTGAAAATTGACTTTTTGACCAGGTGTTATATTACCAGAAGCGAAAGTTGGCTTGGAGATCAAGACTTTAACCGGCGGTTGGATGTCCCAACCGGCGGTTGGACTGGCAGTTCTAAAAAGTATAAATAGAGGTCACGCTTTAGTTTAAGCATATACAAATTTTAGAGGTAAAAGTCGATTATTAGGGTTAAAGAACGACTCTAAGTCGAATTTGGAGGCTAGGAGGCTAGGGATTGAAGACCTTCAAACCTAACGAAGGGTAATTCAATATCTTTGGTTTGTATTCTAAGTCCTTTTACTTGATGATTGTTTACTTGTATTTGGAATCTTGTTTATATTATCAATGATTATTGATTATATCTTTAACATATTTGTTTAGATGAATGATGTTTGTATGATTATTTGAATATATGTTTATGTTAATTGATTCTATGAATGTTATTAAGGTTATGTCTATATTGATTATATGATTATGATATTCATGTTATATAGAGAACTCTTGTGTGGATTGACTTAATAATTTAGGTTTATGTTTTGATTATACCTAGATAAACGAGAACTTGGTGATAGGTTATAGTCATTACTGGATTAAACTATAATTGATTACATAATAACATTCGAGACCTCGAAGTTAGTTAACCTTAATATACGTTGAAGAGCTTAATCCTAGGATATTGAGCTGGACCAAGGCCTTTATCTATTTTTATATTTCAACATAGATCAATTAGCTGACAAAGATAAACATATAGGAGAATTTGAATACAACTTATCTAGTCTAGATAAAATATATCTTCTATCTACCTTAATCGGCTTAAATAATTCATTAATACTTTAATTGTCTTGTATATCCTTGTTCGATATCAAAAGTAAATATAAGTATATATTCATACAGAATTAAAACATACCCCCTTATCTGTAATATTATATGTAATTAATTGTAATTGTAATGTTAATTGTGGAATAAATTAATTATTTTAATAAACACGTTCCCTGTGTTCGATACCTAGACTTACTTGTAAAAGCTATATTATACGAACAGGTTATTCTTGCCTGAATTATGTGATAAAGTATTACTTAGTATTTCTTTGACTTAAAATGTTATGAGTTTATTTGTATATACTTCACGCACATCAAATGGCTAATTTATTTTTTAAACACAATTACACCATTCTCTAGACACATTTCATTGTAAAACATCGCATATCACTTAAACATCATTTTTGGGCGATTTACACAAGTGATAACCACAACAATGATTCAAAAGAAATGGAGCATCATCTTGTAAGTCCCTAGTTCCGTGGATCAATAACGAGGTTATCTTAATATCGAGGTGCGGAATCCCTCAATATCCTAGTTATACGGATATAACTTCTGATATCATGATTTGTTCGTGACAATAACACCAATACACCTTAATCTTGATTGTTAATAGTTATAACCAATCAAGAACAAGGCTTAGAATACTTAGAAAATCGTAGGGTTTGTTGGCAGAAGCTTAATTCGCATATTGTAATCTGTTTTTGGTTTTTCTAAACTGAAATCATATATATTCACGTCTCAGTTCGCAGGTCTGGGCTCTGCGAACTGACTCAGTTCGCAGCCCATGAGTCCTGCGAACTGACTCATTTCGCTAACACCTTGCGAACTGAAACTCAGTTCGCATCGCAACTTAAAGTTCGCAGTTTAATATTTGTCGAATACTTATATATATAAACCCACACACACACACACACACACATATATATATATATATAACAAATATTACCACAAACTAATATATCCAATATCAAAATTAAAATCAATGTACAAAACTTAATCACAAACTAAACACTATTACAAGCTAGAACTATTGTCACACAAACATGTCCCAATACATCTAACTATAAAGCAAGCTACATATCCACGCTACCATCTTGTAATCACTATCTATCCACTTGATCCACCCAAATCATACACCTACAATATAAATTAACGAAAATGGGTAAGCACAATGCTTAGTGAGTATACAGGCAATTAAGTGAATAGTCCACGAAACAAACAACATATATCAAATACCAACACCATGTATACACTTATGCTAACAACCACCAAGAAAATGTAGAGATAAATCTGAACTCTATGCGGATCCGTGACCAATAGAAACAAGTACATTTAGCACCATATAACGTTGATATGCATACCAAGATCAACATAACGTGCAAGCACGTATACATATACAACACTGAATCTCTACATATGTTC
Source organism: Pseudognaphalium luteoalbum (assembly GCA_963422505.1). Taxonomy (NCBI): domain Eukaryota; kingdom Viridiplantae; phylum Streptophyta; class Magnoliopsida; order Asterales; family Asteraceae; genus Pseudognaphalium; species Pseudognaphalium luteoalbum. The sequence continues at coordinate 73,205,239 of OY730198.1, forward strand.
ATTCCATGTAATTCCACAACTAACAACAATCAACAACAATGGTCAACACTAATTCTCAACATAAGATACGAGCACTAGATACACACATATGAAACAAGCTTAAGAAACAAGCGTAAGAAACAAGTGATACACCATCCGATTGTATGACCTCTTGCTCGAAAGAAATTCGGAACACGCACAATCGAATCAATCATAATAAACAATTATAATCCACTTGATTGTGCAAACCTCTTGCTTGGAAGCAACCCAGTAATACATAACGATTACCCATTTAACCCCCATATCACTCACCTTGATGTCTTAGACGATGATTTACAACAAGTGACCAACGAAAGCTTCCCACATCTTTAACACCTAAACACATCATACATAACAACATAACAAAACATTTAGACACTAAAAATCATCATGATTTTCTAATCATCATTACTAACCCTTTTAACCCTCATAGATTAACTTTAATTAAACTATATAACTACACTCTTCATGATCATATTAAATCTTAAACTTACCACTCTTGAAGCTTTATATTTATTTAAACTCAACACATCATCTTTGTATTATAATGATACTTTCAATACATCATTTAAACAAGTTACACTAGTTTGTAATAATTCAATACAAGTTATCACTTTCATCATGAACACATCCTATAATTCATCACTTATTAAAACTTTACTACTTTAATACTTGTTTCATCATCATAATCATATTCTATTAACACTTCTAATTACACTTTTAAGCTTACTACATGAATTCATAAATATTTTAGCAAAACTCGTTAAATCCCTCAAGAACATTAATCATAATTTCATCATTTTTAACATGTAATATGATTACCAATGATCATAAAAACACTAATTAACATCAATTCAATCGATTTCTAACCTCAGTTTCGGATTAAAACCATCATTTATTCAAAACCCATCAAAAACCCAAAACCTAGATTAAAATCGTGAAGAATCACTTACAAAGAGGTTGAGGATGATAAAAAGGTATTGAATTGAACCCTAGAAACTTGAATCATGGATTCAGAATTGAAATTGAAGCTTGAATTTGAAATTTGAAACCCTCCTGCGTATTTGGTTCTTCACATATTTAAGTTCTGGAGTTATTTGGAATTGTGTCTAGATAGATACAAAACTAGATACATATTTGTACATATATCTAGTTAATTTATTACCTTTAAACCCTATAGTCTGGAACTGGGAAATCATTTTCTATCATTTTATATCACTTAAAATAATCACTTTAAAATAATTTCATATTTGCGCACTAAAATAATACCTCGAATTTTGAGGTTTTACACATCTTGAGCAATATCGACTGGAGACTTAGGTGAACTTGTATCGTCAATATGAAGCTCCACCTGTTCGTGTGTATTCTTTTCTTTTTCAAGATTGCAAGGATTAACAGACTCTTTTGTGGCTAACAACATTGATGACTCATCAAATGTTACATCTCTACTGATTACAAATTTAAGTGTTTTAGGGTTAGGATACCACAATCTATATCCTTTCACTCCTAATGCATAACCGAGGAAAATACACTTCTTTGCTCTAGGTTGTAACTTTCCCTCATTAACATGCATATAAGCTGGACACCCAGATATTCTCAAATTAGAGTAATCAGTAGTACTACCTGACCAAACATCCTCCGAAGTTTTGAGATCGAGAGGAGCACAAGGAGACCAATTCACAATGTAGCTATCTGTTGAAATTACTTCTGCCCAAAAATGGATTGTCAACCTTGCATTGGAGATCATACACCGAGATTTTTCCAAAAGTGTTGTTCGATTCATACGCTGACGCTCTGCTACACCATTTTGTTGAGGTGTCATCTTGATTGTATGATGTCATGCAATTCTTTCGTTCTTGCAAAACTCATTAAATTCGCTTCCACAAAATTCCATGCCATTATCTATACGCAGTCTCTTAACTTGTTTTCCTGTTTGCTTTTCAATCAAAACTTTCCATTGTATGAAAGTTAAGATGACATCATTTTTGTGTTTTATGAAATATAACCAAACTTTTCTTGAATAATCATCAATAAAAGTTAGCATATATCTTCCACCACCTTTAGAAGGAACACGAGAAGGCTCCCAAAGATCAGAAGGAATTTAGTCTAAAGTACCTTTTGTTTTATGAATAGCACGTGAATTGAAATTAATTCTTTTCTACTTTCTTAAAACACAATGTTCACAAAAGTTAATTTTACCCATGTTCCCTAACCGCATGTGCCATAATTTTGTGATGTCAGTATTCGAAGATACAGAGACTGTTGCAGCACCCATAACCACGGTTCCCTGCAAAATGTACAAACTGCCAGACATGCAAGTTTTCATTAGTACAAGAGAACCCTTCACAATTTTCATAACTCAACCTTATACCTGCACCCAAGAGAGTCAAGAGTGCCTAAAGAGATGAGATTTTTCTTTAGATCTGGAACATGTCTGACATTAGTGAGCGTTCGGATAATACCAACATGCATCATGATTCAAACTTTGCCAATACCAACAACTTTGCATGGAGCATCATAGCCTATTAAAACACTTCCACCATCAACTAATTTATATGTGGAGAAAGAATCCCTATCAGGACTCATGTGGTATGAACAACCCGAATCCAAAATCCAATCACTATTAGATCTGGATTTACCTTCCGCGACCATTAAGATATTACCAGTATTCTCACCTTCGGCTATGCCAGCTTCAACGGAGTTCCTGTTATTTCGCTCATTATCATATTTTTCTTTACTTTTAAGCTTATAACATTCGAGCATGGTGTGACCCTTTTTCTTGCGATGATTACAAAATATAAATTTATGTTTGGATTTTGAACCTCCTTTGGATTTATTATTCTTGTAGTCTCTATTTACAAGTTTCCCTCTGACAAAGAGTCCTTCCACTTGACTAACACCATCGTATGAGACTGATTCTTTCCCATAGATCATAGTATCTCAAATATGCTTAAATGATTGGGGAAGCGAACACAATAATAAAATAGCTTGATCCTCATCTTCAATTTTAGCATCTACATTTTTCAAATCCATAATGATGGGATTGAATTTATCAAGATGCGAGAGAATAGATGTACCTTCTGTCATTTTTATCATGTACAACTTTTGTTTAAAATAAAGTATGTTCTCCCCCGTTTTCTTCAAGTATATGGCCTTTAATTTTTCCCATGTACCTTTGGCAGTCGTCCCATGAGATACTTCATGCAAAACCTCATTTGAGAGATTTAGCACAATAGCTGGAACTTTTTTTGTTGTTATATCTTCTTGCTTCTTTTCAATCCCATCGAGTTCTAACTCACACCCATATTGAATAAGAAGGGCTTCCATTTTGATTTGCCACATACCGAAGTTAGCACTCCGGTCAAACTTTTTGATGGAGGTTGCTACTGACATGATGACTTATAGAACTATGAAATGGGATATGGCTTTGATACCAATTTGTTAGGATAAAATGAACCCCCCCAGGTTAACTATTAGTTACAAAGCGGATAATAGTACAGTAACGTAGAGAAGCTAGATTGTGTTGGTGTGTTTTTTCACATAGAAATGAGCTCTATTTATAGGCTCTAAACCACCAACTTGTTGTTGTCCAAAATCAATGAATCTAGATAGAAAGATTCCTTCTTGTCAAGTGCAATGCATTTGGAAACATGACTACCATTTGATGTTATCCAAAGACAATGTATCTAAACTAATTAGATGATGAGAATCTAGTCCATATCTAACATATATTTTTGTTGTCTTTGATCTTATATGTTTAATTTCTTTCCATTTTTTACATCTAGTTGACGATTTGAGATATTTAAGAAATATTTTAAGCTTATATATATTTGTGTGTGTGTGTGTGTGACACCTACAAAATTAAGACTTCAATTAGTGCTTAAACTACTTGTAATTACATGTATTTAGTTTTATAATATTTTAAATATATGTGACATTTTGTGTAATTACATACACGCGTATGCGATCTGTTTATATCATTATATCGTACACTTATGGGCCGGACGAGGTCCAACACTATTTAACATGCAAGTTGGTGACAAAAACTTATAAATAATGTGGAATTATCCAAACAAACATTATTTACTATAATATATTACAATAATATATATTACACGAATTTTGCATTGTTTAAAACATATTTTATGCGACGAAACCGCACGAAATGCACCCCAACAAGCGAATAATAACCAACTTATATTTTTACAATTTTGTAACTTGAAATAAAGTATTTTGATAATATACTTCGGTTAAAAATATTACGCAATTAAACGATTAGGCAAACGACTATGGGATTTAACCGATTACGAGTCTTGACACGAAATTGGGATACAGAAATATGCGAACACAAGACCCCAATTGGGTCAGCCCAGGCCCACAAGCTCAGCCCAAACCGGCCCAACCCTTCTCCTCCTCCCCTTTTAAACCAATTTTTCTTTCTTCCCCACCTCATTCACTATCACTTCTTCTTCTCTCTACCACATCTTTTCTCTCCCTCTTTCTCACACTAAAACGTCAGCAGCAACATCAGCAACACCACCACCAAAATCGTTCATTGTCATCATCAAGAACAAGCACAAGGATCGTAATCATCTTCATCTTCCTCGTTTTTCACTTTGTGGTATGAAACTTCCTAACACATTAAAACTACTTGCAAAGCTTTATTTACAGCCTAGAACATTTACTCAACGAAATCATGTCCAAAAACCGACTCAAAATGTGTTTTAAAACTCAAATTTCACGAACAAATGTGTCTGCGAGCTAAGATGTGTTTCAGTCCGCAGATCGTGCTGCGAGCCGAGATTCACGAACTGAAACTCATGACTTGCGAACTGACTTACGCGTCGAGACCTGCGAGTCGAGACGTGCGAACTGAACTACCTGCGAACTGAACCTTGACTCACAAAGTCAAACTTGCGAGCCCACTTTGTCCCGCGAACTCAGTCCCAGTTCACATTGCAACTCGGTTCGCAACCCAGTTTCAGTCTGCGGCCAGACTTGGTCAATTTTCCCGAATTCGAATTTCAGATGCGTTTTTACTAAAGCAATTTAGTATATATTAAAATTTTCTGTGCTGACCTGGCAGCTCGATTCCAGTCAGGGACTTTGCCCCTTGGACCCTGCCAGGGGTTGCCACCCCTTGGACCCCGCTACCAGGGGCGCTGCCCCTGGACTCCCGTCATTTAGAAGTTTGTAAATACTTTTCACACTAGTGATGAACACTCACAAACAACGAAACCTAATACAACGATACATATAATAATAACACTTTTGGGTTACTATTACCAACCTTCACCAACGGGTCATACTTGTTTTTAATCTACATACGAAATACTAAACAACCACTTGGATATTTTCTAGTTGAGTGGACAACTAGCATGGGTGATCTTTCAAGACACCAACTTATTTACTTATTTACATACAACCTTGTGCGCTTCGGACACCAGAAGGTTGCAGGGTTCATAGAACCGATATACAGACTTATATCCGACACGCCTATGGACATACATCCATTGTACTTGCTTGATTTCGCATACACTATTTGCTAGACTAAGGTGAGTCTTACAGCCCCACTTTTTACTGTTTTCTACTTGGGGTGAGATACTTCGCTTACTGTTTTACGCATGAATGCGAGTATTGAACTGCCTATACTACTTTTTACACACATTGCATAAGTACTTTTTATCCACTGAAAGCCTCCTATCGTAAGTTGTTAGTTATGGACTTAAGCTCGAACACTAGTAGATGGATGCATTTGAGACTGACAATCCCTGCCTGGGGTAGTAACGCTACCACGGATTTCACTGTAGAAACAGGCAATTAGTATTTGTTACATATGAGTCTCTGGATAGCACTCACGGGGGTACATCATATGATACTTGATTGAATCATACTTACACATTGTTAAGCTTCAACTTATTAGCTCATGGCATTGTGATGACATATTGATTTACTTACTTTGCTTGATAGCAACACTGGTACATACTTGTGGTTCATAACGATTACTTTACTACTAAACCTGTAAGATTCACCAGCCTTTTTGGTTGACACTTTTTAGTTTTGTATCTCAGGTACACAGACGGAGTAGTATTACCCCAGGATACTAGCTAGATGAAGTTTGCTTCACAAAAATTTTAACATGGTGAAGTTTTAATATTCTTTTGTTTACAAAATGTTTGAAGTAGTTAATCAATATGGATAAATCGGACTGCTCACATCCTTGTTTATCGGTTTCCTTTAGTTTGAACCGATGAGACCGACGGCGATGGCACGGGCTCGTCGATTGTGATTCTTCGGTTATCCGACGCGAACAACGTCTGGGTGTGGGGCCTATTTTCTTTATTTATTTTTTAAAATGTTACCGTTTGAAACAAAAAAAAATATATTATTAAAATAACCAACGGCTATTTGACCGTTTTTATTTAATTTTTTTACACCAGTTTTCAACTATAAATACACACTCCATTTTACACATATTCGCACAACAATCTACACCACTTTCGTACACAAATACACACTTCATTTTACCCACTTTCACACAACAATTCTCACAAATTTATACATTCCAAACACTACACTTTCTTCCAACATCTCTCTCACAAAAATGTCTAAAAAGAACTAATCAAAACCAAAAACCAAAAAGAAAGATCAAACAAATATCTACAAAGATATGTGGCAAAATTTGTTGAATAACCCGCTACCAAATCCGAATTCACCAAAGTCCGATCCTCGTCTCAACCACCACAATTTTCCTCCTTCCCACCCATTGCAAGCTCGTTCAATATAACACCCCGCAAGTTTCACAAACACTTATTATATTATAAACGATGAAAGCGCGTCCCAAACTATAATTATCATATTTACATATGCCAAAAGTAACAAGTTTGATATAATTATCATATATATATATATATATACTAAAACATATACTTGTGTTCGGGTGTTATATATATATATATATATATATATATATATATATATATATATATATATATATATATATACTAAAATATATACTTGTGTTCGGGTGTTATATTAACCATCCAAAACATGTCTTTAATTTTCCAAAAAGTCAGAGTAAGCGCGTGACAGTCAAACACCCCATTTTGTATCTACAACCCAATCCATAATCTAACCAAAACCTGCAAAATGTTAAACATGGTGGGATTAGCTCACAGCTAAGTGAATGGAATTGTATCCGACAATTCAATTCAGAAATAACAAGCCTTACAACAAACAAACACAACGAGATATGTTTACAGCATAAAGCGTCGCAAACATATAAACACATAGCATCAAAGAGGACCGGCGGTTCCTGATTAGCCAATCAAAGAACCCTTAAACTACTGTCGGCTATAACAGTGATTTATCGATAGTTTGAAGCTATCTTCACTGACTAGGGTTCATCCATCAACTATATGTATCGGAAACCCCGCCAGCCAAACAATATCAACAAACCCAACCAGCGTTGACCTCTGAATCCAAATATGCCCAATGGCCCATGTTGGGATCTGAGTTGATTTGATTAAGTATTGAAGTGAAGTGCTAGCCACTGTTACGTTGATTGCCATTGTTAGAAGAGTTGAAGAACTAGCCACTGCTAGAGTATTGGAGGCTGCCACTGTTTGACATATGTATTTGGACTTTGTATAAAGTTAACCACTGTTAGTTATAATGTGTCATAGCCACTGTTGGTGTAAACTTATAAGTCGGTTGAAGTTTGTTAGAGTTATTTATGGGATAGATTTGAATACCATAAGAACTAAAGATTGTGTAGGACTCTATGCATTATAAATAGAGATCCTTAGACCTAGATTAGGTAGTATTGATTACGCAGCTTCAAGGTTTTCTGTAACCCTAATACATTAAGTGTATTCGTCTTATATCATTAATAAGATTGAAGCTTTTGATATTAATTATGTCTAACAAATTTTTTATAATTCTCGATCTTCTTAATATTATTGAGTGTGATTCCGCAACTTCTCAATAATAATTCAAAACTTATTAAATTGTTTATTAGATTTGTCTGTGTTTAACAAGTGGTATCAGAGCTTTGGTTAAGCTTTGAATACAGGAAGATCTAGGATTACTGTTTGATTGATTTTCAAAAAATTTAAGATCTACTTATTGAATCAATGGCAGCAGAAGGTAATGAAGGAATCCAGGTTACTAAGATTCCCATGCTTAGGCCTGACGAGTTTGATCTATGGAAGAACAGGATCAGACAATACATGCTTCTCACAGATTATCAGATGTGGGAAGTTGTTGTTAATGGTCCTCCATTAACACTTGATAGTGATGGTGTTGCACAAGCAAGACCACCACCAACTTCGGAAGCAGAAAGAAAAGTTAGATCAATAGAGTATAAAGCATTAAGTACTCTGTTATTATCTATTCCTAATGAATACCAGAGAAGGTTTGAAGCATGTCAGGATGCTAAAGTTCTTATGGAAACTATTGAAAAGAGATTTGGTGGTAATGACAGTACCAAAAAGAATAAAAGATCTCTTTTAAAACAGCAATATGAGAACTTTAACTCTGCAAAATCAGAAACTTTGACTCAAACCTTTGACAGGTTTTCAAAGTTAGTAGGAGATCTGGAGAATCATCAAGTGAAAATTGATAAGGATGATTTAAACAGAAAGTTTTTGAGGTCATTGGGTGAGGAATGGGCAATCTACACAGTTGGGTTGAGACAAAGTGCAGATTTGGAGTCAAAAGAGCTTGAAGATATCTATAATGATCTTAGGAACTTTGAAACTAAAGTGGAAAGCAAGAAGCAGGGTTCTGGAAGCAACAACAACAATGCTGCTTTTATGTCTATGGCTGGAACTAAAGCAGAGCCAAGTCACAAAGGCTCTACTTATGTTTCATGAGGATATGGATCATCATCAAACTGCTCGAATGATCAGATATTGGAACCTTTCTTTACTAGTAACGTGAACTCTTCACTTACTAACGAAGACTTAGAACAATTTGATGGAGATGATCTAGAAGAGATGGATATTAAATTGTAAATTGCTTTAATCACTTAGAGGGCATAACGATTTATGCAGAGAACTGGGAGGAACAACTTTGCATATAAAAGGAATGATGCTAGTTGGTTTGATAAGAGTAAGATTGAATGCTTCAACTGTCATAAGATGGGACACTTTGCAAGGGAATGCAGAAGTCCAAAGAATGAACAGAATAGTAGTGGTACTGGACAAAGAACTAGAAGCAATGAGGTTCAAACAAAGAATGTACCAATCCAGAGTGCTTCATCAAATGCTTTTGTTTTCGTGGATGGATGTGGATGGGACTGGAGTGATCAAGAAGAGCATGAAGTAAAGAATCAGTGCTTCATGGCCAATGCTGAGTCTGACAAGAAGTCAGAAATTCCTTATGAGGTACAAAACAAATTATGTTCTGTTGTTTGTAAACAAATTGTTAAACATTACAGGGATCATAATCTGAAAGTGTGTGATGAACTAAAACAATGGGAAATCAAAAGTAAACACACCATAGCAGCAATTGAAAATCTTGAAAAATAGATTAATGCATATGAAGTCAATGAAACACAGTTTAAATATGACATTGCATATGCTAGGTGGGAAAGAGACACTTTTAAAGATAAGGTAGATGTGTTAACTAAAAAACTTGCTGAAGTCACATGTGAGAGAGATAGCATAAGACTTAATGTAAGTAACTTAGAAAATGCATCTAATAATGTCAATAAACTTATCAATTCACAGATTCATGATAAGCTTAAGACTGGGTTAGGATACAGTAATGTACCTCCTCCTTATAACAACAACTACTTTCCTTCCAAAACTGATATTGATATCAATTCTCTTAAAGAAGGAATGAATGATGATGTTAAAAAGGCTGATCCAGTTAAGAGTTTAGAAGAAGATGTGGATTTTGATAAAGTTGAAATTAGTGATTGGAGTGAAGAAGATGATGAGAATAGTGATATAACTAAAAGTGAGAGTTGCTCAACAAATAAATCATCTCATTCATCACCTGAAAGTAGCAAAAGAGTAACTGGTCTAGTTTCAGAACTTAAGGATAATAAACTAGAAGAGGGTAAGAAGATGTTTCATGAAAAGGCTAAGCAACAGAAAGAATGTGTAAGTAAAGCTAATAAATCTAGGAATGGAGTAGGTAATATTAGCAAAATAGTTACACAAGAGTCTAATAGTGTGAATAATGTGAATGCTAAATGTGATAACTGTGCTTGCAAAACAGGATCTTATGCACCAAAACTATTTAATAAAAGTGCTCCCAGAGGAAATCAAAAAAATTGGAACCAAATGGTTTCACAAAAATTGGGGAAAAATTTTCAATTGGTGAAAGAAAAATCCTGTTATATTTGTGGAAAAATCAATCATCTTCAACATGATTGTTATCACAATCCTAAAAATTTCAATAGGATTGTGAAACCATTGTGGACAGCTGCTAACATGGTTAATAAACAAAATTTTAAATCAAAAGTTAATCATGTTACCACTGTTAAGAGGATGAAAATTAAGGCTACCAGTGGTATAACTGCAGCCACTGCTAACATTGCTGTAGTGGCACCACCAAACATAGCCAACAGATACACAAAGACTAAGACAGTGGGAAGTGTTGTCACTGACAGGCAGGGAACCACTGCTAGTGTTAAACACTCCAAAAGAATGTTTACACCAAGCAATGCTACCACTGCTAGAGTAATTAACACAGGTCTAAGAATTACCACTGTTAGACCAATTTCTACTATTAAGTCTGACATTAGTTGGGTTTGGAAACCAAAGAACACTGGTACATCTAAAGCTTCCAAATCTAACAGTGCACCAACATCAATTATCTTTCAGAGAGTTGATTTTAAGGATGCACATGGGAAACCCAGAACCAAAATGGTTTGGGTTCCCAAGAGGAATTAATTCTCTTTCTGATTGCTTGTGCAGGGCAAGCCAAAAAGCTTATAGCATATTGATAGTGGCTGCTCAAGGCACATGACTGGAGATAAGGAAAAGCTACAGAACTTCAAAACTTTTGACGGGGGATTTGTAGTATTTGGAAGCAATCCCAAAGGTGGGAAAATTACGGGCAAAGGAACTGTTCAGAGTGCAAAGCTAAGTTTTGAAAATGTTTATTTTGTGGAACAATTGAGGTACAATTTGCTAAGTGTGAGTCAAATCACAGATAAAAAGAACCCAGTTCATTTTACTGACACTGAATGCCTTATCTTGTCCAAGGAATTCAAAATCCCAGAAAACATGATTTTAATGAGAATTCCAAGGCAAGATAATGTATATAAGTGTGACTTAGCAAACATGACACCTCAACCTGATTTAAACTGTCTTATTTCAAAGGCAAGTCTGAATGAATCTGAATTGTGGCATAAAAGGATGTGTAACATGAATTACAAAACCATTAATAAACTTGTCAAAAACAAGCTTGTTAGAGGTTTACCTGAAAAGGTATATTCATGTGATGATCATTGTGTTTCTTGTCTTAAGGGAAGCAACACAAATCCTCTTTTAAGTCCAAATCTGTGAATACCAACTGCACTCCCTTATACTTGTTGCATATGGACTTATTTGGACCAACCAATATCAGTAGTATGGGGAAAAGATCTTACTGCCTTGTAATTATTGATGATTATACTCGATTTACATGGGTTTTCTTTCTTAGAACAAAAGATGAGACAGGTGAAATACTTAGATCATTTATAACTAAGATGGAAAATCAAATGGATAAAAAGGTTAAAATCATCAGGAGTGATAATGGAACAGAGTTTAAAAATCATGAGATGGATAAATTCTGTGAAGTTAAAGGTATTAAGAGAGAGTTTAGTGCACCTAGAACTCCTCAACAAAATGGAGTAGCAGAAAGAAGAAATATGACACTAATTGAAGCTGCTAGAACTATGTTATCTGATGCAAAATTGCCTATGTCCTTCTAGGCAGAGGCAGTTAGCACAGCTTGCTATGTTCTGAATAGGGTACTAGTTGTTAAGCCTCATAACAAAACACCATATGAACTGTTGTTTAAGAACAAACCATTGGTTAGTTTCTTAAAATCCTTTGGACGTCCTTGTACCATTTTAAATACCAAAGATCACTTAGGAAAGTTTGAGAGCAAGGTAGATGAGGGTATATTTTTCGGTTACTCCATTCAAAGTAAGGCTTATAGGGTATTCAATCAAAGGACCAGGGTAATCGAAGAATCAATGAACATCATGTTTAATGAAAATACCATTAATCCTGATGGAAAAGGTCCAAAGTCATTGTTTGATATTGATGCACTTAACTCTGCTTTTAGATACACAACTGTCGATTCTAGTACAGGTACAAGTGCATGTAAAAAAGCAGGAACAGGAGATGGAAAAGGTGAAGAAGAATCAGGAATGTCCTCAGGAAAGAAGAAAGATTCATTGGAATACATTGTGTTTCCAATCTGGACTCCTGATCCCCCAGAGATGTTTGACACTGATCAGTCAAAGTCATCTCAGAGAATAGAGACAGAAGAATCTGATGAAATACCTTTCAGTAGGATTGATGAACTTGACAGGATATTCATGGAAGAAGGTGTAGAAGCAACTGAGATGAGTCCAACACAGATGATGTCAAAAAAGCTTGCAAGGGTTTACTGAGAATACTAGACATGTTGTTGATACCATTACAAAGGATGTGTCAAGTATTCTGGGAAATCAATTACATGAGCAAGCTACACCAAAGCAATTTGACAGGGAGAAGGACAAGCTAGATTATTTGACTTATATAAATTCTACTCCTCTGTCAAGAAGGATTTCAAGAGAGGCATCAAGAGAGTTGTCTGGACAAGAAGGAAATTATACCAACTTGGAAGATAACATACCAGAAACATCTACATCTAGATACGTTGTTCATAGAGACCATCCTCTTGAACAGGTGATTGGTGATGTTGACTCTGCTTTATAAACCAGACAGCAGTCTAAGATCAATGAAGAGGACCTTCATACATCTTTATATGTATGCTTCTTGTCTCAAGTTGAACCTAAGAAAGCAGTGGAAGCTCTTAAAGATCCCAGTTGGATTGAAGCAATGCAGGAGGAATTGCTGTAGTTTAAAATACAGAATGTGTGGACCTTAGTTGATCTACCAAAGGGAAAAAGAGCTATTGGAACAAAGTGGATATTCAAGAACAAGAAGGATGAAAGGGGTATTGTAATCAAAAATAAGGCAAGGTTGGTGGCACAGGGGTATACACAGAAAGAAGGCATTGATTATGATGATGTGTTTGCTCCTTTTGCAATAATAGAAGCAATCAGATTATTCTTGGCATATGCTTCATATCAAGGATTTAAAGTCTATCAAATGGATGTCAAGAGTGCCTTTCTGTATGGTGCAATTGATGATGAGGTTTATGTTTTTCAACCACCTGGATTTGAAGATCCTACATATCCAGATAGAGTATGCAGATTGGAGAAGGCATTATATGGCTTGCATCAAGCACCTAGAGCATGGTATAAAACTCTATCTGTTTATTTATTGGAGAATGGATTTAAAAGAGGTACCATTGACAAGACACTTTTCACCAAAAGGGATCACAATGACATTCTATTGGTGCAAGTGTATGTTGATGATATTATTTTTGGATCTACTAAAGATGCTTTATGCAAGGAGTTTGAAAAGTTAATGCATCAGAAGTTCAAGATGAGTTCTATGGGGGAACTTACTTTCTTTTTGGGACTTCAAGTCAAGCAAAGATCAGATGGTATCTTCATCAATCAAGATAAGTATGTTAAAGACATACTGGAAAGATTTGGCTACACATAAGCAAAAGTAGCTAGCACTCCAATGGAGACACACAAGGCATTATGTGTAGATGTTGAGGGGGAGGATGTGGATGTACATCTATACAGATCCATGATTGGCTCTCTCATGTATCTCACTTCATCCAGACCAGATATTATATTTGTTGTGTGTGTGTGTGTGTTCTAGATATCAAGCCAATCCTAAGCAATCACATTTATTTGCAGTCAAGAGGATCTTTAGATATTTAAAGGGTCAACCCAAATTGGGACTTTGGTATCCACAGAGTTCTTCTTTTGAACTCATGGCCTTCACAGATAGTGATTATGGAGGTGAAAATATGGACAGAAAGTCTACATCAGGAGGTTGTCAATTTTTAGGAGAAAGATTGATGTCATGGCAATGCAAGAAGCAGACTATAGTATCCACTTCAACAACTGAGGCAGAATATGTTGCTGCATCAAGCTGTTGTGCACAGGTGCTTTGGATTCAGAATCAAATGCTGGATTATGGTCTGACTTTTCTAAATACTCCTATTTATATTGATAATAACTCTGCTATTAGTATCATTAACAACCCTGTTAAGCATTCTAAGACCAAACATATTGAAATCAGATACCATTTCATAAGAGATTGTAATGAAAAGAGATTGATCCAAATCTTCAAAATTCATACTGATAATCAATATGCAGATCTTTTCACAAAGGCTTTCGATGTGGGAAGGTTTACATTTTTGATCACCAGTATTGGAATGATCAATCTAACTTAACCTATGTTTGGTATTAGAATTGATACTAACAGTGGCTCTTTATAAAGTACAGTGCTTTATTTTCTATGTACTACTGTTAGCATATTTTTGCTCTCAGATCGTACCACTGTTAGAACTTATTAATCACTGTCTGTATAAGGTTGCCACTGCTTGTAAAGTATATAATATAGCTATTATTTTTGTTTTCTAGCTAACCACTGTGCAGGTTTCTAGCTACTATCAGAAGACACTATTATTGCTGGCAACTAACACAGTGTCTTTGTTTTATTTTTGATAAATATATATATATATATATATATATATATATATATATATATATATATATATATATATATATATATTACTTATAAAGCTAAGTGCTTGGCACTGCTAGTACTAAGCTTTGGTTACCTTGGTCGGTTGCCACTGCTAGTGCTACTAGCTGTTGTTAGCTTTATAAGTACTTTCTTTGAGTGTTTGAAAAATTGAACGTTTGCCACTGTCAAGGTATTTTACCATACCTTTCTACTGTTAGTTATGTTGGACAACGCCACTGCTAGTTATTGCTTGACTCTGTTCTTATGACTAACAGTATATAAACTTTAAACACTTCAATTTTTCATTACGCTTTCCTATTTTCCCCAATAACCACGGCGATTATCTCTGAAATTCAAAAATCATGGCTTCTTCTTCGACATCTGATTTTACTCTACGAGTATATGAAGAACACAACATGATGGCCTTTCTGATGAAACCCTCAACTGCACAGAATTTCATACAGATTGTTGATTTCCTTCGTGCAAGTCACATTCATTATGCACTTACAGTTTCCCCAAGGGTTTCAAGAGGACATCTTACCAATTTATGGAAGAATGCCACGGTAAAAGTGGTTGAGTGAAAAGAGCAATTACTTTCCTTGGTTCAAGAAACCAAGATTGTGGTTACTGAAGATGTGCTTCGTGATGTACTTCTTCTTAATGATGCTGCAGGTATACACTCTTTAGATGATAGAGATTTGTATGATAATCTTCGATTAATGGGATATGAGGGTGATTACACACGTTTTACCTTTTTCAAATCACTCTTTAGTTCTCAATTGAAATTTTTAATACATACAATTCTTCACTGTTTGTCATCTAAACGCACTACGTTTAATGAGTTTGGCACTCAAATAGCCTATGCACTTGTGTGTTTGGCTAGGGGTCAAAAATATAATTTTTCAAAATACATACTTGATGGCATGATCAGGAATATAACCAAAGGGAAAAAGGATATGTTTATTATGTATCCTAGGTTTGTGCAACTTGTTTTAAATAAACAAGTTCCTGATTTAGTTGCACAACCTCTTGTTATTGGTGTTGGTACTCTTTCTGCTAGAACATTTACAGAAATGAGTAAAAATACCAATAAGAAGTTTCCTGGGAAGGAAACAGATTGTTTTCAACAATGCTTCATGCTCCTTCCACCACAGATGTGGTACCACCAACTCCATCTGAACCAATTGGTGACAGGCCAGTAGAACCAACTGATCCTGAACACACATCAATTGGGGGTACTAAAAGAAAACAAGGGATCATACAGCCTACCCACTTACAGCCAAAGAAAAAGAAATTGAAACAGGCAGGTGAGGCTCCTACTGCTCATTTGTATTGGTCTAATATCATTCCACAGCAGGTGACCTCATAGGAGATGAGAGGTCATTCTGGAAGGGCTGCCACTACTCCTACTAGTCCACTGACAGAGGAGGGCAGTGGTAACATCAATAAGACCCAACCAGAGGCAACTTCTAATGTTGAACCTACGGGTAATGAAGCAGGTGAAGGTCCCAGTTCCAAGAATCAAGGGACTTCTGTTGATCATGCTAGGCATGAGACAGATGATACTTTTGTCAATGATTCATCTAGGAGGTTACACTCTAATGATGATGAGACTAGACCTCACATTGAATTGACGAATGTACAATTGACAGAGGCAGTGGATTTACTTTGGGAGAAGTTGGTGAAGGAGAAGAGGGTGAATAAAGCTCAAAATGAAAAAATTGCAGAGCAGGCTGCTAAGATTGTTGAGCAGGAGAAAGCAATTGATGAGTTAAAAGGAAGGCTTGGGGTGTTAGAAGCTTTACTGGTGAAAAACACTTTCAACAAGGGGGAGAATAATGCAGAGCAGGAATTCTATGATAATGTGTTTATGCATGATAATGAAGATGAGGTTGTGGGTGAAACAGATCTTATGTCAAATGCTAACATGGAAGTAATGGAAGATGATATGCAGACTGAGATTGTTGAAAGTGTTGTACAAAAGACTGTAGAAATGATTGATGGTGAAACAATAGTGATTGCTGATGTAGAAGATGTGAGGAAGTGGTACAACCAGTTGAGGATATGATGAGTGTGGAAACTGAACAGATGGAAGGAGATGGTGATGATGCAGAGGCAGAGGGGGAGGAGGAGGAGTTAAAGCTAAGATATGAGCCTAAAATTACATATGGTAGGAAGAAATTAGTACCAGTGTTCAGTATCAAAGCTAAAAAGATGGAAAAGATCAGAAAAACCAAGTCAAGTAGTCCCACTGCTAAGGTGTCTACCACTGTTAACTCTACCTCTATTAATACGGAATCTACCACTGCTACTACAACTCCACAACCCACTGCTACAACAACTAATACAACACTACCAACCACTGCTAGAACACCAGAAGTACCTTTTGTCATTAAAGAATCAATTAGAGTGACTAAACCTGATTCTAAGCTTCCAAAGATTGATCCAAAAGATAAAGGCAAGGGTAAATTGGTAGAAGAGCCTAAATCTAAAGTGAAACTGGTACAAAGGAGTGTAGAGCATGATCATGAATATGCTTTGAGGTTACAAGCAGAATTGGATGAGCAGGAAAGGATTAGAACAGAGAAAAGAGTATCTGAGGTACAGAGATCAGTACAACTTATTCAGACTCCTGCATCAAATAGTGATGAAGTGGATGTTTTACTTGAGAATGGTCAGGTTGTGAAAATGACCAAAGAAGCTAGCAGAATATATGAAGAAATGAAAAAGAAGGGGTTAAAAGATGATTCTGTTTATGAAATATATGTTGAAAAGAAAAAGGGAAATTCTCTGCAAGTGGCTTTAGAGAAGAAAATTGAAAAGGAAAAGAAAGAAAAACATGATAGAGAAGCTGCTAGGAGGAAAGCAAAGAAACCAACCAAAACTGAATTGAAAAATGATCTGGTTTGTAAACTTAGAGGAGGTAGGATTCATACATTGAAATTGAGAAGAATGTCATTGGAGAGATTGCAAGAAATGTACAACAATGATCCATTTGTGAATCCTGAAGCAAGAAAGAGATTGGAAAATAAAAAGAAAGAAGATGCAGAGATTCAGAGAAGACTGCATGAAAGATATGATCAAATTGATGAGGAGTTGGAGAAGAAAAAGGAGCTGAGATTGAAAGTTAAAGGAATTAAAAGATCATTTGCTAAGTTTCAGGAGTTGGATGATCAAATAGGTGATTTGGATAGAGAAGAAGAGGTAATAGAGAAAATGTTGGTGGAAAAGATTGATAGGACTGAGAATACTAATGTAATTGACGAAGATTTTTCAGAGATTATTAAATGGGAAGGAATTTGTTTTGGATCCAGTATAGAGTCCTCTGAAATAAGGATTGAGAGAAAGAATGGAGCTGTAAGCTTTCATAAGTCAATGCAGGATATACTGAAAAGAGTTCATAAGTTTGATGTATATGACATGTACAAGCTTGGTTTGGAGAAGGATGTAAGGCAGATGAAAATTGCTCTTGAAAGGCACATATGGGAATGGTTGCAGATGATGTTTGAACCAGAGTTGTATGGTGATATATTCTTATGTGCTGAGTTGGTTGCATACTGGAGACATTATGCTAGAGCTGGAGTGCATTGTATTTCTCTTAAGAATGGTAAATATGTGTATTGTTAAAGCAACTGATTGAGAGAAAATTGCAAGTTGCTGTGAAGACTGAAAAAGGAAAAGACATTATCTACCGGATTATAAATCAATACAGTAAGAGAGATCAATCAAGCAAGAAAAGATAGAATGAAGAAACTTAATGCAATGCAAGATTGATTAAGTTTAGGGGGTGATTGTTGGGATCTGAGCAGATTTGATTAAGTATTGAAGTGAAGTGCTAGCCACTGTTACGTTGATTGCCACTGTTAGAAGAGTTGAAGAACTAGCCACTACTAGAGTATTGGAGGCTGCCACTGTTTGACATATGTATTTGGACTTTGTATAAAGTTAACCACTGTTAGTTATAATGTGTCATAGCCACTGTTGGTGTAAACTTATAAGTCGGTTGAAGTTTGTTAGAGTTATTTATGGGATAGATTTGAATACCATAAGAACTAGAGATTGTGTAGTACTCTATGCATTATAAATAGAGATCCTTAGACCTAGATTAGGTAGTATTGATTACGCAGCTTCAAGGTTTTTTGTAACCCTAATACATTAAGTGTATTCGTCTTATATCATTAATAAGATTGAAGCTTTTGATATTAATTGTGTCTTACAAATTTTTTATAATTCTCGATCTTTTAAATATTATTGAGTGTGATTCCGCAACTTCTCAATAATAATTCAAAACTTATTAAATTGTTTATTAGATTTGTCTGGGTTTAACAAGACTTGTGTAGTCCCAATAAAAAATCAAGCAAAAGACTAATACATGATAAAGAACAATATGAAGAACACAAAGAAGATTTTAATAGCCAAACCCCTAATCTTATTAATATAATTAACAAGACGGATACAACTTTGTATCAGGATTACAAAGAATCTTAGGGGTACATGGGGGAAACGATCTCAAGTTATGAGATCGGGTTTTACCCTAATGGTAACACACACAAAACTAAATGTCTAGGGATCTCTTTATATATAGAGTCCATCTAGACTTACAAAAAAACCTAATTGTATTAGGAAACTAAATCCCCTAATATTTCAATTTAGCCCTTCTAATTTCAATTTGTACTATTTGTCTCATCAAATTAATATGTAGGGAAATTATGACAACATAATTTTCCTAACAATCTCCCCCTATTTGATGATGACAAAATAACTAGTAAACTGATTACAAGATGATACATATAGATTAAACAAAAAATAAAATCTTCTCCTTGACAGCTCATAACATCTTGCATAATTCATCAACTCTTTATTCTTCAACTTCATAACTCTTCACCTTTTTATTTTCCCCCTCAATATCAGCAACCCAATGTCAAATGATTCTCCCCCTATTTCGTCGTACCCTTCTTTAACGAGACAGATACAAATTCTATGTATCAGGGTTAGAAAACCTTAGAGAAATCTACTAAAATCTCTAATCTTGTAAAAGAAAGTTTGTATGGTTTGGTTTGAACATAATTTAAGCTCTTACAACTCTTATCTTCAACAACACTTATTACCCATTGAAAAATCTTCAACTATCTTGAACAAAGCATGAAAACCCGTTACAGAATATCAACCCATCACTCTGAACGTATAAATGTCGAACCTTTTAATTGAAAACTTCATCAATGATGTCATAAATGTTGAGTAGACTTGAGCTAACCTTTGGGTCTGATTTTGTATGAGTTTGAAGTCGTATTAAACATCTCACTACCAAAAGATATATAAACAACCATAAAAGCTGTACAAATAACTAACCAACAGTAGTAACGAGTACCATATAGTACCATCCATGACGAGCATCACTAATTCCGCATTAGTGTTTGAAAAATGACTAACAGTGGTAATTGATACTAAGTAGTAGTAACAATGAAGAGCATCATTAAAATAGTTGAACAGTTTTAACCTTTTTGAAGCAGTGGTAAAATTACATTAACAGCGGCAAGCTCTACTAGCAGTGGCAAGTTTGTACTAGCAGTGGGAAGCTTGTACTAACAGTGGTAAGATTGTACTAGCAACGGGAAGCTTGTACTAACAGCGGTAAGCTTGTACTAACAGCGGTAAGCTTGTACTAACAGTGGTACAAACCTTTTAGCAGTGGCAACATTGTACAAACAGTGGTACAAACCTAGCAGCGGTTGGGTTTGAGCAGTGGCAACTTTGTAACTATATATCTCCTTGATTCCGAATCTAATGTAGCTCAAATTTTAACACGAAGTCCATCAATGTTTCATTAACCACATATCCAAAAATCAAGTCGATCCAATGGTTAACGAATCTACAGTAATTTTCTAGACTTTAGCTGCACAAAAGAAACCATAAACTTACTGCAGCAGATTTGAATTTCAATATCTCAATGTAGAAACATCCAATCATAATGAAATTCATATGTCTTGAATAACATATCCAAAAATCATGAATATTCGTTGAATAACAGTGATCGATTTACTGCAGCTGTTCGGAAAAACCATATGGTTTCAGCAGCAGATTTTGACTTTATATATATCTCAATCAAAAGCTAAGATCGAAAATTCCTCAGATCATATTGTGCGTCTATGTGTTATAAACCTACAGTTCAAATTTCACGATGATTGAATGGTTAACGAATGAGATCCGAATTTTTTACCATCGCTGCGCAGAACATGATGTATTACGAATTTTTCTTGCAATCTTCTAGGGTTTCTTCGATATGGCTTCTCTTGCTTGAATTGGATCTTTACAAATCTTGAATAGATTCGACACGCTCTGATACCACTTGTGTAGTCCCAATAAATCAAGCAAAAGATTAATACATGATAAAGAACAATATAAAGAACACAAAGAAGATTTTAATAGTCAAACCCCTAATCTTATTAATATAATCAACAAGACGGATACAACTTTGTATCAGGATTACAAAGAATCTTAGGGGTACATGGGGGAAACGATCTCAAGTTATGAGATCGGGTTTTACCCTAATGGTAACACACACAAAACTAAATGTCTAGGGATCTCTTTATATATAGAGTCCATCTAGACTTACAATGAAACCTAATTGTATTAGGAAACTAAATCCCCTAATATTTCAATTTAGCCCTTCTAATTTCAGTTGTACTATTTGTCTCATCAAATTAATATGTAGGGGAATAATGACAACATAATTTTCCTAACAGCCCAAGAAACACATAGTGCATAATCGTCATGCCAATATGAAATAATAATAACTAATTAACCCAATTCAGCAATATCAACAAGTGTTGCAATATCTCAAATGATTAAACAATCAATTTCAATAACCAAGTGTTCATCCGTTGCAGCCAAACCTGTTACAACGGAATTGAACTGAGATTAACAATTACCACTCATCGATATTCCCAGTCTTGAACTCAGTGGTCTTATATTACTGAGTTTCCTTGTGCTTATCTGGAATTAAATAAACAACAACAAGTCAGTACTTATACCAAGACAATACCTCATATCATAATCATATAACACTTTCAATATATTACTTAAACTATAATAGCAACAAGTTAATTATCCTGTCCCAACCCATTGATCCGCCGGATCTCCCTTAGGATCCGCCGAATCCCCTTAATGATCCGCCGGATCCTTAACAGTGTAGCACCGACCCTGCCCGATCCTCCGGATCAAAACCGGATCACTATAATTACTAGCATGATCCGCCGGATCAGGACATGATCCGCCGGATCACTCCCATTTACAGAACCTGCAACTAGCTGTAAAACCCTAATCCGAATCCAAACCATCAAACAACAACAACTCAGTATCCAAACTAGTTCTAATGCATCTATTGTCATGTTCTAACAGCAAACAATCATCATCTAACATTTCTTTAACTCAATTTCATTAACAATTCTATAATTCTAAAATCAAGTTTATAAATACATAAGCAACTAAATACTTACAACTTGAAAGAGATGGAAATAGAAACAAGATGATGATAGTAATCTGATGATGATGATGATATATGATGAATCACAACAAACTTCTTTTCTATTTTGTTTGATTTCTTATTATGTATGTGTATGTTCTTAGAATGAGGAACTAATCAAAGTCAGGGAAATGTTTTAAAGATTTTAAGTCGGTTCCTCCACCGCTTCCCATTTTTAATATAGTATATATTTTATCACCTTCTAATCCTATTGTCTGGAATCCGAAAATACCCGTGAGTCAAAATATTTTTATTTTACCGTCAAGTTCAATAATTTAAAACAAATAATATTTTATTAATCACAATAAAACATGTGACTCTTTTACTTATTTATTTTCAAATAAACCAAATAAACTATTTCCCGTTATTTAAATACTCATTTATTTCCAGGCCCAGAAACCGGGTGTTACATTCAACCTTGCTTCCAATGATCTGAGAAATAACTATCAACCTCAAGGTTCGTACCAAAACACACAATGGTCACCACCACAACCACAATTTACCCACCATAACCAATGGTCACCACCACAGCTACAATTTTACCAAAATACACAATGGTCATCACAACATCCATAATTTTCTCAAAGCACATCCAATCCCAATAACCAAAAAATAAATTTCACCGGACCCCAAACATTGGAATAATGCTCCGACGAGGCGTAAGCCAAACCCGAATCCGAACCCGAAGCCCAAAGCGACAAGAAAAAGGATAAAAAAGTTCAAAAGGCTAAACGGGTTCAAATACATGTTGGACGGACGACGAGGCTAGAATTTTAGCTGAATGGTAGATACATTGTTCCGAAAATAGCATCCAAGGAATAAATCAAACAAATAAGTCTTTTTGGGGTAAAATTCGAAAAGGTTACAATTCTTGTGTATCACAAAAATGTAACCTTAACCAACTTATCGGTAAGTGGAATAAGATTTCGCACGACTCAAAAATATTCCAAGTTATCTAAAAACACTACAAAGAGATTTGTCCACAAGCGGTGCCGACAAAAATGACGTTTTAAATGCTACCCGAAAAGCATTTCGGCAACAAGTTAATTCTGGGTTCATTTACGAATCATCTACAATGTTCTAAAATATTACTCAAAATTCTTTACCGAGTCGGATGTAATGGCTAATGAAGATACATACCAACATTTTGTCACTGATCTAGACGCGGATGACAGCCCAGTGGGTACGGCTCTTGATGCAAACATGATACGGTTGTTTCAAGACGACCACATCCGCCGTCCATCGGGCCAAAAGTCGGCAAAAAGTACGGTTTGAAGCACCGCCGGTTCATCTTCACGAAATGTTCATTCTGAAAAAATTGATACACTTGAAGCCTTCAAGCAAACCGCTCTAGCGCAACAAGAAGCAATCAAAATGAATAAAGAAAAACAATTTGAAAAAGGAGGCTTAAAAAGCTTTGAGTTTTCTTTGTAAAAAATCCAAAATAAGCGTCTAAAAAAGAAATAAAATAGATCAAAAGCGCTCGGAAAGAAGTGGTAACACTCTACGAAGACAAGTATGGAGGTGACAGCTCGGACAAAGATGAGGAAGAAAACACAAACGAAATGGAGAATCGAGCTCCGATTAGATTACGTTGTAATTCTAGTATTTTTTTAGTTATTGTACTTTTTATTTTTTTTAGGAATTATAGTTTTTTATTTTTAAATTTATTATACCTTTTTTTAAAAAGTGTTGTAATTTTATTTTTAATGAGATGTGTTTTATTTAAATTATTGTGCTTTAATTGATTAATTAATTTATCAGTGGGTCCCAAAAAAATGAAGTGACAGAGGGATGGGAGTGGTCAGTCGGTTTCAGTCACTTTACTGAAAAAGCTGATGTGGCGTTGACGTGTGTAACATCCTCATTTTGGGTCTAGGAGAAATACTGTAATTTTCTTATTTTACTTGATTATTTAGTTGTGTTTAGGATTAATTGATATTAATTGGATAATTGAAATAAGTAGATCAATCGGTTAAATAAATTATTGTGATTAAAAAATTATTACTTGTTTTAAACTATTAAAGTTATCGGTAAAATAAAATATTTAGTCTCGCAAAATGGTTTTAGGTTCCAGACAATAGATTTAGAACGGGTATAAGAATACATCACTATATTGGGGTCGGGTTAGTTAGGCTGACTTAACTTTCTTGTTTTTCTCAGACTCCTTTGTTTCTCAAGAACACACACACACAATTGAAGAAAAATCATATAAACAAGAATTAAACAAAAGAAGAAGTTGTGATTTTGTGTTTACAATTGATTTCATCATCATCTTCTTCATCTTGTCCATTTTAATTCCCCATTTCCAATTGTAAGTTTCATTTCTTGAATCTATGAACTACTTGATTTAAATTAAGGTTATTGATGCATGTATGGAAATTTATGCTTATATGATTGTGAATACTGAAATTACTTAAATCATCATCATCATCATCTTGCTTATCTTGAAATTAAGTGTCTGATTGTTCATGAACCAAATGTGATTTGGGTAGGAAATTGCATGTGTAAGGAATTGTGCATAAATTGAAATGAAATGAATGTATTGATGATACTTGATGTTATATGATGAATATAGAGTTATTAGATGTGTTAAAAAAAGTTGTAAACTGAGTTGATAATGTTTAGATGATGAAAAGTGAGTTTGAGTTCGTGCAAGGTCGTGCAGGTTTGGGTGTTGCAGCTGTAAAACCCTGAAACACGATCCTGGTATTATGTCCGGATCGCATTCCTTAGTGTAAATTTGTATCGGTCGCCTTTTGTTCTTGGGAACGCAATCCATCTCCTTCACCCGGATCGCGTTGGTATGTGTTAAATAATGACCAAATGAAATCCTTCATGGGAATGCGATCCAACTCTCATGCCCGAATCGCGTTTGCAAGTGAAAATTGGTAACGGAATGTTTTGTGCTGTGTAACGCGATCCCACCACCCTTAACCCGGATCGCGTTTGATAGTTATAATTTGACAAATTTGATAATTTGTGACTTGCGTACTTGTATTATTTAAATAGTATTGAATGTATATGATGTGCAATTATATGACACTATATATTTGAATAGTATACAATGAATCATAGCATGAGAATCTAACTCGGGTTTTGATTGTGTTCTCAAATAAACTGAAGACTCAATAAAATAAGACCTTTGAGTGGAGTCAGTGATCGTCAAGGGTGAGTGGATCTTTGACTATCAGTCTAAGTTAGTTGTAATAACTTGGTTACAACGGGTAAACCTGGTTTTATTGTATATGATATACATATATTGTTTATGTTAGCATATTGCCATGATGATTATGTATAGTTTGCTTATTGAGAGGTCAATGTGGATTGGGTAGGGATACTATTACTTGGACAACATAAGTGCTTTGTACATGTGTTGTTTATTGAACTTGTGTTGTATTAAGTAATAGTTCCCAACCATCGGTTAAACCACTGTATTGGCCTTCACTTGGTTACAAGTGTTACTTGGGGGCCACCGCGGCTTGAGGGTACCTCAAGGACCACCAATCCTCTTTGAAGTTATTTGTTTATGATGCTTTGCTATAAACATTTGTTAACCTGAGTTAGGTTGATTGTAACGATTTATTCACTTAGCTTTATGCTAATCCCTCCTCACTACTTCTTGCAGGTTAATCTTTTGAATGTGGGTAGTAAGAAGTTGGTTGGATGGAATGTTTGGCAGCTCACTCTGAGTGGATAAACTATATTAATGATATAATACTATGTTTTGAGAATTTGTATAACACTTAAGCTTATGGTTTGTAATT